>JARACZ010000012.1:0-1250000 GCA_029255805.1 Keiferia lycopersicella
CTCAACCACGCTGGAAATATTAGGAAAGACCTAAAACAAAACGTTTTGGAAGCATTGGACAAACTCTACCAAATGATAAAAGACTCAGACGAATCAGGATATTAGCAGCACCGGGCCTAAAATTGAAAAAACCCCTGAGGCACCCGAAGAGATGACAAAAGGGGTAACCGAGGAAAGAAACAGCCTAATCACCGAACAGTTAAAAGAACAGAGCCGTCTCCTCCTCGAAAACTGTAAGAAAATAGACGAACTCAAAGAAAGGATAGAAGAGCAACATCACCTCTGGAATAAAAAATCCTACGCCGAAGTTACTTCGCTCCACCCAACCTCACACCCTCTCCCACAGAGTGCACTGCACTCTGTAGTTGTAACATCCCAGGACGAAACCGAAACTGGTGAACAAGTACTTACAAAGGTCAGAGAGGCGGTTGACGCGAAGGACGGATGGATTAGAGTAGAAAGAACTAGGAAGGCGAAGGATAGAAAAGTTATTATGAGCTGCAAAACTAAAGAGGACAGACAGAAAATAAAACAAAGACTTGAAAAGGCTGGAAAAAACCTGGTTGTAGAGGAGGTGAGGAACAAAGATCCCCTCTTAAAAATCTTGGATGTTTTCTCTTACAATAATGATGAGAGGGTATTGACGTGCTTCAGAAATCAAAACCAAGAAATCTTCCGCGACCTAAAAGAGGGAGAAGACAGGTTTGAAATCAAATTCAAAAGAACAGCCCGAAACCCGCACCAGAACCATATCATCCTGAGTACTTCCCCAACCATATGGAGACGAGCCATCGAAGCCGGAACGGTCTACATTGACCTCCAACGCGCTCGAGTCGTGGATCAGTCACCACTGGTGCAGTGTTCCAGATGTCTTGGTTATGGTCACACAAAAAGGTTTTGCGTAGATCCAGCAGACCTTTGTAGCCACTGTGGAGAGCCGCATCTCAGATCACAGTGCCCTGAGTGGCTGGCGGGAGGCGAACCGTCATGTAGAAATTGCACTGTAGCAAAGCTGGAACATAACAACCACAACGCTTTTAGCAATGAATGTCCTGTACGCAAAAAGCGCGACTTTATAGCGCGCATGTCTATAGCGTACTGCTAAGGGCACTCAAGTGGAAACCAGCAAATACCGAGTGCTTCAATGCAACCTCCAACGCAAAAAGTTAGCCACGGACGAATTGATGATCGAAGCCACAAAAAGGAAGGTTGCGATAGCGTTGGTCCAGGAACCATACGTGGGTGCGTCCGAAACTATGAAGTCATACCGTGGAGCCAGAATCTTCCAACACACTGGACCGGGGGTAACAAAAGCAGCTGTGATAATCCTCGACCCAGACTTAGATATCACACAACATCCGGACCTCTCCACAAACAACATCGCAGTGGTGAGCGTTAGTACAAAACAGTGGAAACTTACGGTGATCTCATACTACTTCGAACCGGACAAACCCATAAAAGGGTACCTGGATCAATTAACCGGAATAGTCAAAACCTTGAAACGGAGGCTTATTATTGGAGGAGATGCCAACGCAAAGAGCACCTGGTGGGGAAGTACAGAAATTGACCACGAAGGGGAAGATATGGCCGGCACGCTGCACGAACTGGATCTCAACATCTTAAACAAAGGCGACACCCCCACATTCGACACTATTCGTGGAGGGAAGCGCTTGACCAGTTTTGTAGATGTGACGGCCTGCACCACCGACCTGCTGAACTTGGTGGATGACTGGGAGGTCATCATAAACCTCACCAGCTCTGATCATAATGGGATAGCCTTTACCATCAATCTCAAAAAATCGGTTGGAATGAGCGTCCAAAGAACAACTAGATTGTATAATACAAAAAAAGCGGATTGGAAGTCTTTCCAAGATGGACTGAACCAAACAATGACAGAAAACAATCTGACCATAGACGAGATTGATAAAATAAACAAGGTCGAACAATTGGAACAGTTCATTGAATCGTATCAGAATACTATCACCGAAACCTGCAATCAAACTATACCTAAGAAGAAAAACTTTGAGACGCTTACCTTACCATGGTGGACAGAAGAGCTGGAAAAGATGAAACAGGAAGTCACGACTAGGAAGCGCAGAATCAGAGTCGCTGCTCCGATAAGAAAGCAGAAGGTCGTTGATGCCTATCTAGAAGCCAGAGATAATTATGAGGCAAAGGCAAAGGAGGCCCAGATTGTGAGCTGGGTGAAATTCTGCGGCACACAGGACAAGGAAAACTTATGGGAGGGCATATATAGGGTCATAGGGAGAACGGCAAAAAGAGATGAAGACGTACTCCTCGAGCAAAATGGCATCACTCTCGACGCCAAATCATCGGTAGAGCTGTTGACAAAAACATTTTACCCGGAAGACCTGGAGGAAAGCGATAACACAGCTCATCGTGGAATAAGAATCCGAGCGTCAACAGTCAATGACATACCATCCGAAGAGCCAAATGATCCCCCCTTCACTACCACGGAGCTATATACCGCACTGGATTCCCTGAACCCAAAAAAGGCGCCAGGTGCCGATGGATTCACATCAGACATATGTAGCAACGCTATAAAGAATGACCCAAAACTTTTTCTGGCGGTACTTAACAAATGCCTAGACCTGCATTACTTCCCGGTTATCTGGAAAAAAGCTACGGTTATTATACTGAGGAAACCAGGAAAAGATACGTATACGAGCCCTAAATCATACCGCCCTATAGGCCTATTACCTGTCATGGGAAAAATTTATGAAAAAATGTTAGTCGCAAGACTAAAATATTACCTGCTGCCAAGGCTAAACCCCAACCAGTTTGGCTTTATGCCCCAAAGGAGCTGCGAAGACGCCCTCTATAAACTAATGCAGCATATAAATGCCAAGCTCGATGAGAAGAAAATAATAACCATTGTATCATTGGACATAGAGGGCGCCTTCGATAGCGCCTGGTGGCCAGCAATAAGAGTCCAACTGGCAGAGGGGAACTGTCCACAGAACACAAGAAAAGTCATCGACAGCTATCTTGAACAGAGAACAGTTACAGTTAGGTACTGCGGGGAAACTTACAGCAAAGCAACTAACAAAGGATGTGTCCAGGGGTCAATTGGTGGACCCATCTTATGGAACGTGCTACTAAACCCCCTCCTGAATACTCTCACCTCTGAAGGCACCTATATACAAGCGTTTGCTGACGATGTTGTGATGGTATTTGATGGACATACAGCACAAGAGATCCAAATCCAGGCCAATGCAGCTCTCGAACGTGTTCGTGTGTGGGGTGTTGAGGGGTGTTGAAAACAAGCTCAAATTCGCGCCCCATAAGACCAATGCAATGGTAATCACACGCAAGCTTAAATTTGACACCCCGCTCCTGAGCATGGGGGGGACGAGCATCGCCATGGCTGGGGAAATCAAGATGCTGGGAGTTACGATTGACCACAAACTCACTTTTAACGCTCACGTAACAAGCACATGCAAGAAAGCCATCAACATATTTAAACAACTCGCTCGAGCGGCAAGGGCGAGCTGGGGCCTTCATCCAGAAGTGGTCCGGACAATATACACAGCAACCATTGAGCCTATAATTCTGTATGCGGCTGGTGTCTGGGGCCCAGCTGCTGAAAAACTGGGAGTGCAAAAGCAACTGGGCACTTTACAGAGAGGTTTCGCACAAAAAATTTGCAAGGCTTACCGAACTGTCTCTCTGAACTCTGCGCTGGTCTTGGCGGGGGTCCTCCCTCTTGATCTCCGGGTGAGAGAGGCCGCTTCTCTATACGAGATCAGGAGGGGGGCCCCCTTGCGCGTGCTGGGGGATAGAGAGATAGAACGACTAACGCCAGCCACAGAATTGCCACACCCTGCAACATTCGCAGACCTCGACATAACGAGCCTTAAAAACCGCGAAGACGTCGAAGCAAACAGCAGCTGTGCGGTAAAAATCTTTACAGATGGCAGCAAGATTGGCGGGCGGGTTGGTGCTGCGCTCTCCGTGTGGGAGGGTGACGCAGAAACCCAAACCGTAAAGCTCTGCCTGTCTCCTTACTGCACAGTATACCAGGCGGAACTGTTGGCCGTCTGCGAGGCTACAAGACGGATGGAAGCCATGAAAGCGCTGACTTTCGGAATCTACAGTGACTCCATGTCAGCACTGCAGACGGTCACAAACCTCGGCTCTCTCCATCCATTAGCAGTAGAAACCCGCGAGAACATTAAAAACCTGTCTCGCCAAAGCAAAACTGTGTCTTTGTTTTGGATAAAAGCGCATGCAGGGCTGGATGGAAACGAACGAGCAGACGAACTGGCTAAGGAAGCTGCAAATGCCTCAAAGAAACGCAAACATAATTATGAACTATTTCCCATCTCATTCGCGAAAAGACAGCTACGGCTTGAATCGATTCGTGAATGGGATGTGAGATATAAGTCAACAAATGTCGGTAAAATCACCAAAGTTTTCTTCCCGGACGCTGCTGCTGCTTATAGTGTAGTCAGAAAATTTCAACCAACCTTTCTAAGCACACAACTACTTACGGGCCATGGGGGGTTCTCCGAATACTTGTACCGATTCAAGTGCAAGGAGAGTCCCTCTTGCATATGCGATCCTAATAAAGAAGAATCTATTCTCCACATCGTACTAGACTGCCCTGTGTTCGGCTTGGAAAGGTTGGAACTGGAATATCAAATAGGCATGAAACTTACAGTTGAAAATATTAATAGTGTAATGATAGATAAAAGACGGAAAAAATTCTTAAAGTATTGTTCTAAATTAATACAAATTGTAAATAAGAGAAACAAGATGTAAAAGTATGATGACATTATATTGTGGAATATATTGCACATCATACACAAATTAAATAAGAATAAAATTAAAAAAAAAAAAACAGTAGCATAATCAAAATTAGATATAGTTAAAGCTAAGTAAATCTGTAAGCAAAAATATTAGTTGTAAGAAAAACGTTTAAATGTTTAAAAAACTAAATAAATAAGATTGTGTATGTTGTACCTTTGTGACCCCATAAGCTAAGAAAAGCTGCAGGACTCCCGAACGAAAACCCGGAGCCCTGTACCACCCTATCCGATTAAGGACTGAAAATAAATAAAACAAATAAAAGTAGAAAAAGTCCATGTTAAGCTAACTACTGTCTCTGATCTCCATGTCAGAGGACAAACAAGCAAAACATACAAAAAAAAAAAAAAAAAAAAAAAAACCTAACCTAACCTAACCTAACCTAACCTAACCTAACCTAACCTAACCTAACCTAACCTAACCTAACCTAACCTAACCTAACCTAACCTAACCTAACCTAACCTAACCTAACCTAACCTAACCTAACCTAACCTAACCTAACCTAACCTAACCTAACCTAACCTAACCTAACCTAACCTAACCTAACCTAACCTAACCTAACCTAACCTAACCTAACCTAACCTAACCTAACCTAACCTAACCTAACCTAACCTAACCTAACCTAACCTAACCTAACCTAACCTAACCTAACCTAACCTAACCTAACCTAACCTAACCTAACCTAACCTAACCTAACCTAACCTAACCTAACCTAACCTAACCTAACCTAACCTAACCTAACCTAACCTAACCTAACCTAACCTAACCTAACCTAACCTAACCTAACCTAACCTAACCTAACCTAACCTAACCTAACCTAACCTAACCTAACCTAACCTAACCTAACCTAACCTAACCTAACCTAACCTAACCTAACCTAACCTAACCTAACCTAACCTAACCTAACCTAACCTAACCCAACCTAACTAGTGTAGATCGGTAGGCTTTGACGAGACGAGAACTTTGAGCCCAATATCGGTGAAATCGGCCTACTACATCCGGAGTAATACCATTTCGCACTTTTTTTTGCAATTTATGCATATTTGCACCAAAATTTTCAACCTCGGATTGCTCCGGAACCACTGGAGCTAGAGAACCGATATTGGTGTCATTTAAAAGGGCGTGGGAAGCTCTATTGATTGACATTATTATTTAAGCTCTACATAGAGCCATTTTAAAAAATTGTAGAGACTGTCTCTACATACGGTGGTAATTGTCACAAAGGCTTTTTTGAGCCAGATTGCTATATATTTCTAGATTTAAGACCATCCTGCCTTATACGGACAGGATAAAATAGATATAAGCTTAGTTAAGTTCTATTACCGTTTTTTCTACTGACTTAAGACTTAGGCAAATTACTGCCTATTGCTATTCTTGACTATACATCTAATTTAATTTCTATAGTTTTCTTTTTCTTAAAATGAATCCCATCAGAACACCCCCGAAAGCTCCAATGGAAGCTAAAACGACGCCAAGCGTGAAGGAAAACGTTGAAAAGTTTGGTGGCACAGTCCCAAAAGCCACCAAACAAGGAAACACCAAAACCTCGCTCCCGGCAAAAACTGACCCTCTGCCCTCTGGCTCTACTTCCACAGCACCAAACGCAACAAAGCTCTACAAAGACGCAATGCAACAGCTTGAACTGTCCGATAACATTAAAATTACCATTAAAGCCACAGTGACCAATAGTCTTAGTGGACTGTACGCTCTGGTGGGGAAGCTTCAAGCTGAAAAGAAGCAGCTGCAAGAACAGATACACTCTCTTAAAGCAGTCGAACCATCGCAGGGGGACGGCTCACATGAGCTGGGAAACCAACTGGAGAACATTTTCGACGAGGTCCGCGCAACCAGAATTGCAATGGTTGCGGAGGTTCTTGAAATAAAGAAAATGACTTCACGTTCCTCATCGCTGTCCCCAAAAGTACAAAGGGCGGATGACGATAAAAAAGTCATAAAAGAGCTTGGCGCGTTGCGCGGCCTGATAGAGCGCGAGGTAGTAGAAAAGCTGGATCGTACTCCCCAGGCTGCTCAAAACGTCAAGCTAGAGGAAATTAAACGAAATGTCATCGATAATCAGAAGTTGATAATTGAAACGAAAGGGCAGCTCACAGAAATAGGGAACAGCATCGACGACTTTGGTCGGGAAATTGGGAAGCTGCCGACTTACGCTGAAATGGCCGCATCCACGCGCGGTCACAACGAAAGCACCCAGGATCTGAAACACAGCAATCAGGTGCGGCAGCCCCTACATTCAGTGATCATTTCGTCCGCAAGTGAGGATAACATCACGAGCTCGGGGGTTATTGATAAGATAAGAACAGCTGTCGATGCCAAAACGAGCGGACTTCGAGTAGAACGACTGCGCAAGGCGAGAGACCAAAAGGTGGTCCTGGGGTGTAGTACTAAGGAAGAGTTAGACCAGATCACGAGCCGCATCAAAAACTCCGACCAACAGTTAAACGTTGAAGGAGTGAAGAATAAGGATCCCTTAGTAATACTTAGAGACGTGCTGGCCCACAATTCTGACGAAAACATCATCGCCTATATCAAGAGACAAAACAAACACCTCATTGGCAATATTAAGCCGGAAGATCAGAGACTGATGGTTAAATATAGACGAAGAACTAGAAATGAACATATGTGTCAGGTGGTCATGCAAGTATCACCACAGGTGTGGACACGGTTCGTGGAGGCGGGAAAAATACATGTAGACCTACAAAGAATTAAGGTCGAAGACCAGTCCCCACTGGTGCAGTGCTCGCAATGTCTTGGCTATGGCCATGGCCGCAAGTACTGCACGGAAACGGAAAATGCCTGTAGCCACTGCGGTGGAACTCATCTAAGGGCTCAATGTCCGGACTGGTTAGCGAACACCATGCCAACATGTCTGAACTGTGTAAACGCAAAACTAGATAAAACAGACCACAATGCGTTCGACAGAGAATGTCCCGTCAGGAAGAAGTGGGATAGGCTAGCTAGGTATAGTGTAGCGTATTGCTAAGGGCTCCCCGGGGACTACACAGAATGCTCCTAAAGTGCGCTCTTACAGGGTATTACAGTCTGTTGCGGAAGCAACATAGTAGCATATTTTCACGTAGGGGACTTTGATCGTATCTCAATGCCCTACGTGATTTACGTCATAGTTGTAGCTAGATTAGAATTAGTATATAAGCTGTATAGTATTAATAATAAATGTGCATTAAGTAAACAGCTACAGTCTTTATAATATCGCTCCGCTACTGATCATCAATCTGCGTCGAGCATGGCAGCCTTTAGCGACGGCCGCGCGGGAGCGCTGACCATAGAAGAACCTGGATTCCCAACCATCAATATCAACATTTCCCTTTCTATTACGTATGCCTGACCATAATGGCATACGTAATATTGGTGACCACCGACATTGGACACGCACGCTTCTTGAAGAACTGGAGTTCACGCATCAGCAACCGCCGCAGTCGCAGCATCGGCAGTTACACTGGTTTTCCATCATCGCATCGTCTCAAATCACCGTAGGCGTCCCGACTCACCGTGTACATTGGAACCAGTACTGCATCGCGACAACAAACTGCATCATCACGCTGCATGACGTCATCAGTCCCGCACGTTACATTGAAGTTAATGCCAGACCGCCTATAAGATGACACCGCACCGCAGGACGTCGCAGCTCAATCCACGTCCCGCCACCTGTCTGATTTTAACTCATCATTCAACGTAGCTCTAATGCACCACTTCAGACAGGGATCCATCCACCCTCCGAGAAGTAACATTCAAGAATCATCGCCTTCCTACAGGACGCCACGCCGCAAGAAAGCAAATGCACGAAAACCGCGCCGCAACCGCTCGCAACCGCCCTCAATCGCGCTGCAACCGCGCCGCAACCGTACCTCATCCACGTCGCAACCGTGCCGCAATACCCCGTTCCGCGCGCAACGCACCGAAAATATCACGCCACACTGTAACTTACCGCACTGCCGCCCCTTCAAGAATTGAACGCATTGGTCGCTCTACGGGATCTACGTAATCGTCGCAAGAAGTACCTAATGAGGAAATGAAAGTGTTTATCGTCGCATGCGCTCAGCACTTTCCTGACACAGTGCCGCTTCCACTCGGAATTGCGTAGTCGGTCATAATTTGAACCTGCATAGCTACAGCATACGCGGACAGTCAGTTGAAGCTAAAACTCGCCCGAACAGGAGCTTGAGTAATTTTCGCTCGTCCATGGCCCAGGACTGGAGCAACAAGGAACTACGAGGATGCAGTTTTCCCTCGGTTTTATTTGAAATAATATTATTTGAAGCAGCGCGACGAAAGATAATGATCACAAGAAATGTCATATGTTTGAACAAGGTCAATGTTACTACAACGACGAGAAATGCAAGTTGGCGAAACACGGAATCACAGCAATCTGCCCGGTCAGCTACACATCCAAACGAAGACGGCGACTAGTCTAATTAGCAGTTTAGCACGTTCAACAAACGTATCAATCCATAATATTTATATTTTGTGGTTTTGACATATTTATGTTATTGTCAAGTCAAATTTGTCCTGTATTTTGCATTTTAAGAGTCTAAACGATTTTTTTTTCTCAAAGGGGGGTGTACTGTTGCGGAAGCAACATAGTAGCATATTTTCACGTAGGGGACTTTGATCGTATCTCAATGCCCTACGTGATTTACGTCATAGTTGTAGCTAGATTAGAATTAGTATATAAGCTGTATAGTATTAATAATAAATGTGCATTAAGTAAACAGCTACAGTCTTTATAATATCGCTCCGCTACTGATCATCAATCTGCGTCGAGCATGGCAGCCTTTAGCGACGGCCGCGCGGGAGCGCTGACCATAGAAGAACCTGGATTCCCAACCATCAATATCAACATTTCCCTTTCTATTACGTATGCCTGACCATAATGGCATACGTAATACAGTCCAATCTCCAAAGGAAGAAACTAGCCACTCAAGAGCTCCTTATCGAGGCACACAAAAGAAAAGCCGCATTTGCATTAGTGCAAGAGCCGTACATCGGTTCGCAAGAGGAAATGAAGAGTTATATAGGTACTCGAATAGTCCAAAGAACAAACAACAGGCCTAAACCGATAAAGGCAGCAATTGTGGTGTTTGATGACTCACTGGAGATCCTGGAATGCCCAAATATGACAACCGAAAATGTGGCAATTGCTATAATTAAAACCGGTTCCTGGTCATTGGCGGTGGCATCCGTGTACTTTGAAGACCACCTACCAATAGAGCCTTATAAACAACAAATAGAAGACATCAAAAAGAGCCTAAACATTCAACTGTTTTTGATGGGAGGCGATGTAAATGCCTGGAGCACATGGTGGGGTAGCGTAAGGGAAGATCACAGAGGAGAAACCCTTGCTGGCACGCTGAATGACCTAGGCATGCACATTCTGAATGAAGGTGACACTCCAACCTTCGACACAATCAGGGGCGGCAAACAATTTAGAAGTCATGTAGATATCACGAGTTGTACTCATGAGTTACTACGTGCAATTGCTGACTGGAAAATCGAAGAAGGTGTCACCAGTTCTGATCATAATGCAATCACATTCAATGTGAATTTGGGAAAGCCGGGGTCCGGAAGACCAAATAAGACCACCAGAAAATATAATACGCGTAAGGCGGACTGGACCAACTTTACCGCAACCCTCAAAACGGATCTGCAAGGAAATCACGTAGACCTGGGCCTCGTTGAGAAAGTAACGACTAAGGAAGAATTGGAGGTGATAGTCGGAAAGTACATTCACTCTGTTGAAGTAGCCTGTGAAAAAAGCATACCTAAGGTAAAGAAGAGAGATAAAATCGACTTTCCCTGGCTTACGGAAGAACTATGTCAGCTAAAAAAAGAAGTGGCCACAAAGAAACGTCGAATCCGATGTGCGGCCGCCTGCAGAAAAAATGCCGTTATCAAAGAGTACATAGAAGTAAAATCTTCATATGAGGAAAAGGCAATGGAAGCGCAGGTACAGAGCTGGAAGGACTTTTGCACAAAGCAGGATAGGGAAAGCGTATGGGACGGCATATATCGTGTTATCGGTCAAACATCAAAGCGACATGAAGATATGCCTATGATAAGCGGAAATCAGGTTATGGGTTCGGAGGAATCTGTAGCATTCCTTGCGAACACATTCTTCCCTGCTGATAAAAGTGACGATGACTCGATTAAACACAAGGAAATCAGGGAAGAGGCTAGGAACTCAACCAATAATACGGAGGGTCTAAATAAAAATGATCCCCCATTCACCATGGTTGAGCTTAAAGATGCAGTTCGTAGCTTTAACCCCAAAAAAGCACCAGGTCTGGATGGATTCACTGCCGACATATGCCAATCCGCGATTGTGCAAACTGAGGACGTTTTTCTGGCTATACTAAATAAGTGCCTGGAATTGTCCTACTTCCCAATACCTTGGAAAGAGGCGGCGGTTATCGTACTCCGCAAGCCCGGAAAGAAAGATTACAATCATCCCAAGTCGTACCGGCCAATTGGACTGTTGCCTGTAATGGGCAAGATATTGGAAAAATGATGATAAGGCGGATCAAATGGCACGTTCTGCCAAAAGCAAACCCCAGACAGTACGGATTTGTGCCGCAGCGCAGTACGGAGGACTCCCTCTATGATCTGATACATTACATAAAAGATAACCTTAAAAAGAAACTGATAAACATCGTAGTATCCCTAGACATAGAGGGGGCTTTTGACAGCGCGTGGTGGCCGGCTGTGCAGTGTCGACTTCAGGAAAAATCGTGCCCATTGAATCTGAGACAGTTGGTAGGCAGCTATTTCGAGAACAGAAATGTGAGGGTACGCTATATGGATCGGGAACACCTTGAAAAGACCACAAAAGGGTGCGTCCAGGGCTCGATAGGAGGACCCACATTCTGGAACCTCCTGTTGGATCCTCTATTGGACGAGTTGGACCGACGGGGAGTCTATTGTCAGGCATTTGCGGATGACGTAGTCTTGGTATTCTCTGGGACGGAGGTATCGAGTATCCAAGAACAGGCGAATGGAGTGCTCGACCGTGTGTATGATTGGGGGGTCGAAAACAAGTTGAAATTTGCACCTCACAAGACCAATGCCATGGTCATAACAAAAAAGCTGAAATTCGACACCCCGATCATACGCATGGGACCGGCTCCGATTGAAATGGTAGAAGAAATAAAAATCCTGGGCCTGATTGTAGACAGAAAGCTGACGTTTAATAACCACGTTACATATGTGTGCAAAAAAGCCGTCAACATCTATAGGCAACTGGCAAGAGCAGCCAGAATATCATGGGGCCTAAACTCGGACACAATTAAGACAATATACGTCGCGGTCATAGAACCAATAATACTATACGCAGCAAGCGTATGGGCAGGAGCGGCGGAAAAGATCACGGTGCAAAAACAACTCAACACAGTACAAAGAGGATTCGCACAGAAGATTTGTAAAGCCTACCGCACCGTGTCTTTAAACGCTGCACTCATACTGACCGGTATATTACCTCTGGACCTTCGAGTTCAGGAGGCCGCTCAATTGTTCGAGGCAAAACGAGGCAGGCCCCTGGTAGAGATATTTGGCGATAGACGGATCGAGGAAAGACTGTGCTTCCTAAAGGCACCCCACCCAGCAACAGAAGTTGAGATAAGCTTCCAATGTCTCGAAAACATGCTTCCGGAGACCATGGAAAATCTCCAATTAACTGGCCAGTACATTTTCACGGACGGAAGCAAAATTGAGGGAAAAGTTGGAGCGGCTCTCACACGCTGGGTAGGTGGAAAGGAGGCGGAGGGAAAGAAGTTCAAGCTTGAATCCTTCTGCACAGTGTTTCAGGCGGAACTGTATGCGTTAAGCCGGGCCATCAAAATGGCGAAGAACTATCCGGTCAGCAACATATTCAGCGACTCAAAATCATCGCTTGATCTCCTAAAGAACCAGAGCGTGTTTCACCCTTTGGCATTTGGAATTAAGCAGGATCTTGCAGAACTGCAGAACCAAAATAGAAGGGTGAACTTATTCTGGATTCGTGCCCACGTTGGAGTACCAGGAAATGAAAGAGCCGATCAGCTGGCCAAGGAAGCAGCGCTGAAATTAAAAACCGGTGCCCACTATGATCGATGCCCAGTCTCCTTCGTGAAGAAGAGAATAAGAGAGGACACGATAGGGAAGTGGAACATCCGCTACACGCAGGGTGAAACAGCAGCAATCACAAAGATCTTTTTCCCCGAAGCTGCTACTGCCCATCGCACAATTAAACGTCCAGACGCCTAACGCCAGTTTTGGTACAGATGCTGACTGGACACGGCGGCTTCGCCGAATATCTCAATAGGTTTAAGCTTAAAGAAAGCGCAGGCTGCATTTGCGATAACCAAAAAGCGCAACCGGTGCCACACATCATAGTGGAATGTCCAATATTTGAGAGCCAAAGGACTGAGCTAGAAATCGAAATAGAGCAAAAAATTACACTAAACTCAGTAAAAGATATTTTGGCAAATAAAAAATCCAGGGGTCCCTTTAAAAAGTTTATAGTAAATGCAGCAAAATATATAATAAAGTCAAATAAAACTAAATGAAACATGATGTATAATCGATAATACGAAACTGTGTATGAACTAGCGTTAAAACATGATATAAGATATATAAAATAAAAAAATAGACATAAGAAAGCTTTTCAATATTGTATATCATAAGTATATACATTAATTGTTATATGTTATAGCTAATAAGATAGTAATAAGATAGAGTATATGAAAGCCTAGAATGTAAACCAATAACAGAATAACTAATCATATAAAATAAGAAAAATACTAAAACCTAGCATAAGAAATATAGCTGTAGATTACTAAAACCGGTCGCAGGATTCCCGAACGAAAACCCGGAGCCCTGTACCACATCGACCCGATTAAGGACTAGCTAAAATAATAATAATAAAAAAGAGTCGTCGAAGTCCGTGTTAAGCTACATAAAGTTTCTGACCTCCATGTCAGAAGTGAACAGCAAAACATACAAAAAAAAAAAAAAAAAAAACCTAACCCAACCCAACCCAACGGGTGACATTTCGGTTACTTGGACCGCTCGGACTTCGAATCTCGGACTTGTTGATACTGCGAATTATCAGTGACTCGGTGACGTGTGTGCATTTAGTTGTTCGTCTAGTGCCTTACAATAGTGGAAAGTGACTTTGGTCTCAGTGTTATGTGCCTAGGATTTTGGTGATCATGGCGTCTGCCTCTGTGGCCATGGGTAACACCCAGGATTCCACCATGCTGCAGGATCATTCTTTAGGCGACAAGGACGGTGAAAGTCTCAGAGGCAATTCAGGTATTTCTAGCTTAGTTAACGTAGAAGCGGGAGGCGAGGATGAAAATCTAGACGATGAATATTTGTCTATTATTAACATAACTAAGTCTATCAAAACAAAGTTGACGGAGGGTAAGAGCGTCATTAAAGCCAATAAAGAGGCAATAATCCAACTTCTTATTGATATTCAACTACAAACTACAGCTTTTATTTCAGCATCTGCTGGGTCTTCCACCCCTTTGCACCACACCGCTCTTGACCGTGGTACAGTAGCAATTATCAAGGATACAATCAAAGAAGAAGTCTCCAGGATACAGCGTACTGTCGAACGCACAATCCAGCAAAGTATTTCACAAAATGACTCCCAACCTAAAGAATCATACGCTTCGGTTGCTTCAAAACAAACTCAAAAAGAACCTATTATTCCCTCCACTAAGCCCGCTTTAATTATCTCCGCTAAAAAGGAGGGCTCAGACCCTTCCGAGACCATACAAGCATGGAGAAGGAGTGTATCATTCAAAGACACAAATTTCTCAGCAGGCATAAAGCGTGTCTCAAACAATAAGATACGCGTGGAGTTCGACAGTATTGAGCACTGGGATATAACACTTCAGAAGATCAATAGCCCCGATAACGAGATTACCGCCGAGATTTCCAAAAA
Organism: Keiferia lycopersicella; assembly: GCA_029255805.1. NCBI lineage: Eukaryota > Metazoa > Arthropoda > Insecta > Lepidoptera > Gelechiidae > Keiferia > Keiferia lycopersicella. The sequence goes on from JARACZ010000012.1 coordinate 14,795, forward strand.
GCTCAAACCTATGATCATTCTTAAAGGGATATCTGAATCGATTCCCCATGATGAACTTGTGGACATCTTACGCAACCAAAATGAGACAATTAAAAACTTTCCATCAGAACAAGATATTGTTTTCAGGTTCAAAAAGGGCAATAGGAACCCAAACCTCTACAATGCGGTTTTAATTGTTACTCCTGCCCTTTGGCGATCTATTATCTCTGCTGGCAAACTCAATGTTGATCACCAGAGGATTCACGTTGAGGAGTATGTCTCTCTGCTCCTATGCTTCAATGTCTTCAGTTCGGTCACACTAGAGTCCGATGCACCCAAGAGGACTCTATCTGCTCACACTGCTCATCAATGACACACAGCTTCAAAAACTGTCCCTTTAAGATGGACAATAGCAAAATAAACTGTTATAACTGCACGGAACATCTAAAGAGACACAACATTGGTTCAATTGAACCAAACCATAGCGCTACTTCAAACACTTGCCCAAGAGTCTCGTTTATGACTGAAAAATTAAGGAACCGAATTGATTATGGATTGTAACACAGACAACAGAAACGTCAATCCAACTATTAAATCTTACAACTGTTTGCAAGTTAACTTAGGGCGCGGTAGAAACGCTACCCATGAACTTTTAGTTCATATTGACAAAAACAACATTGACATTATTTTTATCAGTGAACCCTACACTGGGAAAAACAACACTATGAAAAATGATCCTGGATATATTACTTACCAGTTCCCTTCACAAACTGTTACTAAATCTTGTGTTCTGATCAAAGAAAACATAGCCAGCACTATTGGCATTAGTGACACATCTGACTCTAACTTGTGCATTGTCAAAATAAACAATAAAAGTAGCAATAGTATTTATATCATATCTGTTTATATCGAACCACGTTCTGATGACAATAATACTCTCCTCAAATTAGACAACTTTCTCCAAAAAACAGCCGGCTCAAAACACCTTATTTGCGGTGACTTCAACGGCTGGCAAAGCCTTTGGGGCTCAACCAGTAATAACCGCCGAGGCAATCAGGTGGTAGATTTCATAACTGTGAATAATCTTAATGTATGTAATTTGGAAACACACCCCACTTTTGAAACAACAACACATGGACAGTACAGATCATCTATAATTTACCTCACTCTCGTTAGTAATTTAAACACTACTCAAATCACTGACTGGAAAGTTGATTCCACCATTTGTCCGTCATCGGAACACAATGCAATCAGGTACACAGCATCTTTTGGTAAAATCCCATTTTCCAAGAACATTAAATTATCTACCTTTAGATATAACACAACTATGGTCAAATGGGACGACATTAAAGACGAATTTACTAGTGAATTGAAAAAGACCCTACCATCTAACATTGATATTAAAGTATTAAACAAACCTGAATGAAACAAACATATATCACACGCTCCATCACAAAAACATGCGATAAACTCTTACCTCGATCGTCCGGCTTCAGTCACCGAGCACCCTGGTGGAACGAGGACCTGGAAGAAATGAAGAAGAAAGTCATTTACGTACATCATAAACTTCGAAAACATAAACGACGTCGCCTCCCAACTGATGATCTTATTGAAGAAAGAAATAAGCTAAAAAAAGAATACACAGACGCAATTAACAACGCCTCGACAGACAATTTCAGAGAGTTCTGCAGTAAACAGAAGAAAGAGGATGTATACTCCATCACCAATAGAATTATTAAAACTCGACCCATCACCCAACCTCCCTCAACTTTAAAATTAGATAATGGAACATACACTACAGAACCTCTTAGTACCGCTAATGCCCTACTAAATAAATTCTACCCAGACGATACCCCCGACTACACTGATCATCAAAAATACCTTAGTTCGTTAATGCAAGAGCCCTTAAATACGCCAAACGAACCACCTTTTACTATTACAGAAATATTACAATGCCTCCATTCAACTAATCATAAAAAAGCGCCTGGGCCAGATCATCTTACAGCAGACATCTGCTTGCAGTTTGCTAAGGCTTTTCCGGATATTATTAAGGATGTAATGAACCGTTGTCTCGAATTAGAGTACTTTCCTGAAGTCTGGAAAGTAGCTTATGCTAAAATAATCCCTAAACCTAACAAGTCTGACTACACCGAGACATCCTCCGTCAGACCCATAGGGCTCTTAAATGGTTTTGGAAAGGTTCTCGAAAAACTTTGAATTTTCATATGAATAAGACAAATAAGTCTTGTAATAGACAATTTGGCTTTAAGCAACAGATTTCTACAGTCGATGCCATCAGCAATGCTTGTGGTGTAACCAATAACGCTTTATTAAGTAAAGAACATGTTATAGCTGTTTCGTTAGACATTAAATCCGCCTTTGATCACGCTTGGTGGCCGGCTGTCTTCTACAGACTAAGAAATAGTAATTGCCCTGCAAATATCTACAAAACTCTCCTCAGTTACGTTGACAACAGAAAAGTCCACATAAACCTCGCAGACTGTCAAGTTGGAAAATTAATGACAAAAGGCTGTATCCAGGGCTCAGTTTGCGGTCCCACTTTGTGGAACCTCATCCTTGACGAACTCCTAGACATCGAATTACCAGACGGATGTCATCTTCAAGCATACGCAGATGATGTCTTGTTGATTACACACTCAAAGAACACCACTGATCTGGAACACAAAACAAACGCTATTTTATCTAAAATTGCAGCATGGGGTAACTCGGTGAAATTGAAATTCGGTCCAGACAAGACACAAATAATCGGATTTACAAAAAAGTCAAATAAATGCAAAATTTACTTTGAAAGCAGAAAAATTTGTTTTGTGAACCAGATAAAATTCCTTGGAATAATAATCGACAATAAACAAAGGTTCATCAAGCACTGTGAATATATTATGGACAAGTCTCAAAAACTCTTCAACAAACTTGTGACATTTGTTAGACCCACGTGGGGAGTTCATCCAGAAAACATAAAAATAATATATCAGCAAGTTATTGAACCTATTATCAGTTATGGAGCTAATATTTGGTCAACAGCATTAAAGTATAAATTCGTAACTAACAAATTATTATCACTTCAAAGGCTTTTTGCCATAAAAATAATCCAAGGCTTTCGCACTATCAGTACACCCACTGCAATTTCAATAGCTCGCCTCACTCCACTCCCAGCAAAAATACTGGAAATAGCTGATATACAGCAATCAAAACTTCAAGGATTCTCCAAATTTCTGCCGTCAGACGTTTCAGTCCAACGATTATCCCCTCCTACAGACCTTTTGCATCCTTCCCTCAGGACTGGCATAAAATTTGACGAAATCCACACATCAAATGATCTACTTACCAAATATCCTGATGACACTACAACGATTTACACGGACGGCAGTAAACATGACGGAAGGGTAGGAGCCGCTTACGTTGTCGTCAAGCCGGATGGTGGCGTTATCACTAAAAAGCTGAAGCTGCACGACTGTTGCTCAGTGTTTCAAGCGGAACTGCTTGCTATGGATCACGCCGCCACCTGGATTGTCAACAATAATATTAAATTTGCCGCTCTTCTGTCAGACTGCAAGTCAGGTTTGGAGGAATTGACCAACCCAGATAGTTGCAATTTCTTTGCTGTAAAAATACACCACACTCTCTACAAAGCGAAGCTTATGGGATTGGAAATAAAATTTTCCTGGGTAAAAGCTCACATCGGCATCTCAGGAAATGAGTTGGCTGACTCAGCTGCTAAAGCCGCCGCACTCCTGCATAAACAACCAGACTTTCACCAAATCCCAATAAGCTTCGTCAAACATCAAAACACACTTTTGTCACAGCAAGCTTCACAAGAGTTATACACTCATTGTACACACTTAAAGTATCTTTTTCCTACTCTTGATGAGCTTCACGCTTACTTACAAGTTGTGAAACCATATTTTGTTATCACACAATTCCTCAGCAACCACGGTTACCATAAAGCCTACTTACACAGATTCAAAATCACTGAAAACGATCTGTGCCCCTGCGATAATCAAACCAGTCAAACTCTCACACATTTAATTCAAGAGTGCCCCAGATTTGGCTCTACTCGACTAAATCACGAGATTGTCGCTGGCAGCACAGATCCTTATAACATTAAGCTGATCATCGCCAAACCAACACTAATAGAATCGTTTCATGGTCACCTAAGTTACATTATTAAACACTTGAAGAATTTTAACAAATAATAGTAATTATTATTCCCGTTATACGCTTGTATAAGTACGTTTACGACCTATATTATTCTAAGTACTAATATTTAGTCTGTTTATTCATTAAATAAGTTAGTTTTAAGCTAATTATTGCCAAGTAAAAGTAAGTAAAAGCATGTTGAAGCGCTTTAGTATTTTCTTTGTGTATTTTTCTTGGCTCAGGGTGATACTGCCCTTTTCATGTTTCACTGTCATACCAAGAAACAGATCTACTCGGCCAAGATCTCTCATTTCAAACACATCAAACAGCTCCTTCTTCACTGACTCCATTTCTAGTTTATTATTCCAAAATATAAGCAGGTCGTCAACGTATACTGCCACTATAATGAGCCTGTGTTGGCTTCGCCGTATGTGTATATATACGGCGAAGCCAACACAGGCTCATTATAGTGGCAGTATACGTTGACGGCTACAAGATGGCTCATTTTTTAGGGCTATGAACTTCAGTTGTTTAAGCGCTGCGTCAAGCCGCTCGTTCCATGCCCGTGGTGCTTGCTTTAATCCATAAAGTGACCTCTTTAGGAGGCAGACGTGACCCTCTTTTCCTTTTTCACTGAAACCTTCCGGTTGTTTCATATAAACTGTCTCTGACAGATTTCCATTTAGGAACGCCGTTTTTACATCCATTTGATCGATGCTTAAATTCTCCTTGACGGCCAATGCCAGTAGAAGTCTTAAAGATGAGTGTCGGATCACTGGACTATAAGTTTCAAAATAGTCGACACCCTCTCTCTGTTTAAAGCCACGCGCTACAAGTCGAGCCTTAAATCGCTTCTTATCTCCTCCTTCTGTTTTGATTCGAAGTACCCACTTTGAATCAATAACATTATGACCGATTGGTGGTTCGACTAGCGTCCACGTTTTATTCTTCTTTAAAGCATCTAATTCCTCTTGAATCGCTTTTCGCCATTCTGTACTATGGTTCCCAGATAGCGCTTCTTTTATTGTAAGGGGATCTTCATCGATTTCCTCTGCAGCTTGATACAGATGAAAATTCGGATATTTCTTTTCTTTTCTGTTTCTTAAGGGATATCTTCTCTCAGTACTGTCCTCTGGCACGTCCTCCGAGTTCGAGACATCTTGATACACGGGTACATCTTCCATGACTAAATTATCCTCTGACTCTGTCTCAGTGGTTTCGTCAGTTACTGGCGAAGTGGAAGATACCACTTCTGGAGCTCTTCCTCGGTCCGTAAGCTCTTATTCCGCTGAGGCTCCTCCTTCACCCTGAAGCTCTAGCGGGTGATGGCTAGCCTCATCTTCAAACGTAGGCTCGGTTGATTCCTCTATCAGTACAAGATCACTGTCTGAGCTAGTCTCCTTTGCTTTACTTTTAAGCAATTGGTTCTCGAAGAAGACTACATCTCTCGCTTTATATACTCTCAGTGTTTCCGGATCAATTAGGCGATATCCCTTGGATTCCTCGCAGTATCCAACAAAGAGTAGTTCCTTGCTCTTTGCATCCCATTTTGTCCGCTTCTGACGTGGAATATGCATAAACGCTCGGCATCCAAACTTCCTGATCATGCTTAGATCAACTTTCTTTCCAGTCCAGGCCTCTTCAGGGGTTTTGTTCTTTACTGCTAGTGTCGGTGAGCGATTCTTCAGATACACCGCAGTGTTCACAGCTTCAGCCCAGTAATCTTTACTCAGCTTCGCTTCTTGCAGCATAGTTCGCGCCTTCTCTACAATGGTGCGATTGGCTCGTTCAGCCACTCCGTTCTGCTGCGGCGTGTATTCAATGGTCAATTGTCGAAGGATACCGTTAGATTTTAAAAAGTTATCCATATCTAGATTAACAAACTCACGCCCGTTATCCGACCGAACAGTTTTAACCTTTTTACCCGTTTGATTCTCTGCTATAACTTTAAACTCTTTGAACTTTTGTAAAACTTCACCTTTTTGTTTTAAAAGTATATAAAAGTTTTACGCGATTTGTCGTCAATAATGGACATAAAATACCTGAATCCACTATGCGACCCTACGGAAATTGGTCCGCATACATCCATGTGCAACAATTCAAGCAGCTCTGTGGCTCGCTTTGCACTACTCTTTTGAAACGGTTGCGTGGTCTGTTTCCCGAGTAAACATTCCGCACATTCTAGTTTTTCAGTTGGATTAGAAAAACTTATCCCGTTAGCCATTTTGTCTCTAAGTAGACGAAGATTGCGAATACCTAGATGTGCCATTCGTTGATGCCATAATACTAGCTCAGAATCAACATTCATATGGAGAGCAGTTCCGGGTGTACTGTCTTTTAGTTTGTATACACCCCTCTCTAATACTCCTCTCACTGCTGGGATACCTATAATCTTGACACTGTCTGAGGGATACATGTCGCAGCCATTATCATCAAACACTACAATAAAACCTTTCTTTGCTACTGTACTTACGCTCATCAGGTTACTAGATAAGTTTGGTACATACCAGACGTCATTCACTGTTAGATTATGTTCTTTCACACATACTTTACCCATATTCTTAGCAAATACTTTATCACCATTTGCACAGGTGATTTCTCTTTTATCCATCGGTTTATCATCAGACAACCATTCACTATGTCCAGACATATGATTAGAAGCGCCGGAGTCAATGACCCAATCTTTGATACTTTCTTGTCCTTCATTAACCGCAAGTGCAAAAGCTTGTAGGGCATCTCCCTTCTTCTTGGGCTTTTGTGGACATTGAAAGGCTTTATGCGGTCCTTCACATTATGTAGCATTTGATTTGTTTCTTCATAGTGTGCTGCTTCGTGAACTTCTTCGTTCGATTTGCTGTCAATGCTGATGTAGACGTGGATCCAGAAGAATCATGGGTGTCCTCTAGTTGTAAGAGTTTTAGCTTCACATAATCTGTTGTCAACGTTTCATTTCTTGCCTCCATTGCAAGTCTTAATGGTTGATAGTTGTCTGTAAGGCCTTGAAGCATTAGCATGGCGACAATTTCGTCATCCATATCCTTTCCGATATCCCTCAATCTCTGCACGGTGGCCAGAATTTCTGTTACATACTCTCTTACTGTCTGGAATTGTTGCAGTTTTAGGTTTATAAGTTTCGACAGGAGTCTGCATCTGTTGTTGATGCCTTTGTCCTCGAAAGCGGCTTTTAAAGCATTCCAGGCTTCCTTCGCCGTTTTTGTAGTTTGCACGTGCACTAAAAATTCTGGCTTGACCATCAAGCATATTTTTGCTCTTGCTTTTTGGTCCCGTTTTGTCGACTCAGAATCTGTCACTTCTGGTGTCTTTGTTGTAAACTCCCATAGATCGTCATGGATCAGTTGTAGTTCCATGAGAAATTTCCAAGTTCCATAATTCGAACTTCCCACTAGCTTTGCAATAGCAGGGAGACTCAGTGTACTACTGGTGCTTGCACTCATTTTAGATTGTTGTATTCACTTACGATTACGATCCTGTTAAAAACTGCCTGGGCCCATAACCTGTGGAAGGTATCACCTAGCGGGTACGCAGAGAGGCCGGTTAAAATGAACACACGTGAAAAGAAGCAACACTAAAAATATATTTAGTTAGTAATATATTTTGTACACATTTTTTTGGTGTTTACAAGAGAAAAAACAAAATAGGTATGGCAGACGACACTCAAAGAACGACAATACAAAAAACTTGACTTTTGACTCGCCTGCCTGCAATTACACAAGTATGCCAAAGAAGTATTGTACCAAACTTCAACAATTGTCACTCCTGATTTATAAACATTGACGTGTATATGTATAAATGTTAATAACTACATTATGAAAATATGTAGGATAAATTGCCTTCAATTCTGCCTTTTGCATTAGGGCCATTCACATGCCACGCTAAATTACCTTAAATTTCTGGTCACTTAGAAGTTATTACTGACACTGGCAAATTTAGCTTTATAGGAAAAGTCCATTCAATGTCAAGAATAAATAAATTCATCATTATTGTAGAGACATATTTATATTGTTTTACCAAGAGAATATAAATCACTTACGTTTTAAGAGGCGGGACTTCCTTTCTGGCTAGTTGTAGCCAATGAGATCAATTTACATGGCTATTCAATACCAACAGAGAAGCAAAAACGTCAAAAGCCTACTACTACCAACCTAATAAAAATTACAGACAAAATAGTGCTGTTCCTTTGTGGTTACTAGTATTCTATCGATATCGATAAACCATATCCAGTAAAATGACGGCTCATGAATTATTAAATTTTTATGATTTTAAAGACAAACAAAACTAAGATGGCGGCGGTAAAGTAGCAATTCAGAAAATTAAACAGATAAAAGCCAACTTTAGATAGCTATTTATTTACCGACTGCCAACTTAGCTTTGCCCGTCTAAAATAAAAGAACAGAAATGTGGAGTCGTAAATTTATATTGTAATTATAAAATAATTAAAATACTGTACAAGAATGCTACTTAATATACAAAATTTCGTCTGTACTTTATTCTCGACCTTTAAACATTATACTTCCAGCGTTTTTATTATTGTATTCTATACATCTATAAATATTATAAAACAAAGTCCTTCGCCCACGTCTGTCTGTCTGTATGTGTCATCGCTGGGATGGCTGCTATATTTCTCTTTTACGGCCAAACCGCCAAACCAGTCTTCATCAAATTTGGCACAAAGTTTAATAGAATATCTATGATGGACATGGGCTACTTTTTGTCATTATTTGCGGGTCTGGAGTACTTGATGTAGACCAACAGGATCTCAGCTAAACTATAAGAGATATGTAAATGGCTTTATAGCAAAAAGTGTTCAGCATGATGGGCCGCTACTGCTAGCACATGGACATCCAGGGTCTGGACTGCTTGATGTAGACTAACTCAAACTAATCATTCTCAAAAAAGTTGCCTGATTTTAGTCGAAAAGAAACGAGGATGGATTTCTCACAGTATAAATTATTTCGCTGTACTCTGTTGTTGAGCTTTTTTTATAATTTCAGCTGTAGACTCTTCAGCTTTAGCAAACGATAAATTTGTTCGGTAGCATTCATTGCGTATTAATAGTTGTGCTAATCTACCAAGCAATATGTAAAGTAACCTATCTTTATGATCATTACATATCCAAAGCAAGTTGTCGCATTTTGTCAACATCACTGTGACCGCTTGCTGACAAATGTTTTTTTCATGCAATATTGGCTTTACCTCATTTTCAAAGACTTCAGTCCCTGTGTCTACTAATTTACACAAATTCCATGTGGGATAAGTTAAAGATTTTTTCTCTGGCCACCACTCACGTAATCTGATGTAACTGTACATGCGTGTCTCACATACTAGATTTTGTTCATCAGTTTTTAAACTAGCCTGGCATTTGTCACATGCCCATGGAATTTTTTTAAGTACTACTGAGGCCAAGTATCCCGCAACATATACAGTGGGTTGTTTTTCAAAAGATTCGAATATTTTGCTTTGCATGTGCGAATACTCGGCCTCATTATCCGGATATCCAAAGTCATCAGGTAAATCATCATCTTTATTTTCCGGTAGCTGCAGAACAGGAGCTTCATATTCGGCAGTTAATTGTATGATAGGCTGATTAACATATTTTTTTTCCAACTGCACGTTTTCTGTTCCGATGTTTTGTAAGAAATCATCAAAATCGATGATTGCCTCGTTTTCATCCGCATCGCAGTTGGCGCCTCTGCCTACCGGTGTACTTAATTTTGTTAATATATTGGATTTTAAAGCCGCGGTGAAGTGATGGCATGTAGGATTCCGGTTTGTCGGGCAATGCTGTCGTATCATTCCGAACAGATTTTCGAGGCTGTCCTGGTTCAGCTGGCGAAGATTTAAGTATTTAAATCCTTTTGACTCAACAGTCTTCCAAATGTCTTCAAGAGATGATAAAGAAGTTTCATATCCTTGGACGCACCTTATATTTTTCAATCTTAAAAAGCTGTCCTTTTTAAAGAAAATCATTGTCTTTATTTTTTCTTTATATTTTCTCCACAGTTCAATATGGGTAGTTTTCTTTGAAACATTTTCCCGTTTGTCTTTTATTACATCCTTTCTGGATGCAGGACCGTTTGTACAGTCAAAAAGACTATCCAGGTCTTCAACAATTTGTGCAGTTTCTGATGTTTCTTTTGCCTTCACATCATCGCCAGCTACCTGAAGATTTTCAGCCATACACTTTAAAATAGCGGCTACGGTGTTACTAAGCACTTGTGCTGCTAGTTTCACCTTCATTTTGGTTCTATATGTAGGGTTGACATGAAGGGTTGTCAATTTCTTGAAATGTAATGTGCTTTCATTCTTTTCTGCCGCTTCTACGATATGAGACCATTGGCCCCTCTTCCCATCAACATTCACAACTCCTCCGTTGTGGAAATTATTTCTCAGAGATTTGAAAAGATGGGGAATATCAAACATGATATATAGTTTTTTACCATCCAAAAGAAAGTAATTTGAGGAAGCAGGGACGTTTGACCACTCCTTAAGAAGATTTAGGCTACCAATATTTGTCGGGCCCTGGTCACACACTGTATTAATTACAGTAAACCCTGTATCATCTACAGCCCTAATAACATCTTTTGTAAGAACTGCGAGACTTTGTGAAGATATAGTACCTTTAACAAAATAATATGCTATAGGCTGTTTTAGTTTTTTATGCAAACCTTGCAGCATAAACACCAAAGCATGATTAGCGATATCTGATGACCTGTATTGGTTTTCACCCAAATCAACATAACCCTCAATTTTATCTGATCTTTGATTGTAAATCAGGCGCTTCTTAAGCGCAATTTCGTCAAAGAGTAGGGCACATAATTTATCTTTCTCATTCATTTTCTCAGCTTTTCTTTTCAGGTGTTGCACAATTGTTGGGCTGATACCTGGCTCTAAAATAATGCCCTGCAGTAGTCCTTGCAGAGTGCGTATACTAGGTAAAGCTATAATTCGGGTTAAATGACGGTATGTGCGGGGTGATTTTTTATATATAGCAATAGCCAAGGCTTTTTCTGTAGATGTCCATCGTTTTCCTTGGGGCTTTCTTCCGTGGTTACGTATATATGCCCGTATTAAAGTTTTTAAAGCTATAGACTTGATACGTGACATTATATCTCCCTTTCGTAAAACATTTATTTTGCGTTTGAATAATCGTATTTTTTTCATTAATTTTCTTTTTCTTGGTGAAATTTGTAGACTCGGCGCTTTTGAATCTGTAATTAAAAAGTCATTTGAAAGGAATATGGATTTTTCCAACACACAAAGATTTCAAAACAACTCTTCTTCTTTTTCTTTTCGTATGGGACATAGAGTCGGCAAACGACCCGATGAACCCTGGTGTCAGAGTTGAGTTGTCAAAACAAATAATAGGTAGGTAGGTACATAATCAAACAGTAAGGGCTGCATTTCTAGAAGGTTTCATTTTAAATCAACCTAAAATGAAATAAATATGTTTCAAGTTTAGGTAAAACAATTATAATAATGATAAGAAAAGAGTTAGCTAGTTAATTAAGAGCAAAGTTAAATCAGAACTGTCAATCTTTTACAGCTCAAGACCGTTTTTGCCAGTGAAAATTCATTTACCTGAGCCAGCCTTCATTTTTCTTGTTCTTGTTTGAAGTGTTTCATCTTTTTGGACGTAATAATCATGGTCACCTAAGAGCGACTGTCCCAAATGAGATGGTACTGCAATTGAAATTAGGAATATTAAAAATGATGATACCATCTAACGAAACTAAGAACCGAAACGAATAGCCCACTCTAAGAACCGAACTAAGCGCCATTTTCATTGAGCATACATCTACGATTATACATAAGATTACTAGTTACTACACATAGACTGTGAATTTCACCTTTTCTTTTTGCCCTTAAGAGTCTTCTTTTAATAATTGGTTGTTCCTGTTTTGTGCAATAATCGTGGTCAACTAAGTGCGGATGTTCCAAATTGGATTGTTCTGTAATCATCAGAAATAGAAAATCATTACAGGAACAAAATAAGGGGAAATGCTGCCAACATACTGGGGGGCGCCCTGTACGATCTTTTTCTAGTTTAATTATCTAGATATGTTTATCACTTCGTAAGTAACTTGTTTAGTTTAAGGCTAATATAATTATTAGAAATTTCAAATTAATTTTATTTAACATAATGTAAAATCGGTAATAGACATAAAGAAACAATTAATAAAATACCGTTTATATAAATTTATATCATAACGGCAAAATTGGCAAGTAAAAGGTATGAAAATATATATGATTACCAGAGTGACAGGGTCCCACGGTTACCTCATCCTGGCATAGAAGGGCTGCATTGTCACTGACTAATACTTCAGGGACATCGTCAATTGTTATTTCAAGGAGCCCTGGCACTGACGTACATGGTTCTTGGGAGACATGCATGCCTACATTCTGTGTATTGACTTCAATCTGTCTCGGGATAAACGTGTCTGCAAATAATTAAACAAAAGTGGATAGAAAATATTGTTACGGTTTATGAGTAGGTAAGTATGATTGCAAAGATTCCAATAAAGGTTTGAAGGAGAAGATGTTACCAATGTGGCCAAATTCAGCGCTTGCTTCACCCTGGGGTATTGAGTCTTCATTTTCCCTGAAGATATGATAGGGAAATTCAGTTAACATTTCATCAGGGAGTGGTTTGAATTTTAAGTTTTTTGTAGGTACAGCAGATTTTTTGAGTCGACTTTTTTTTTTATTAAATGCTCTTCTATCAAAATGGTCCCCACATACATATTTCAATGTATGTAATTTTTCAATTGGGACATACACAAGATCTTCTTTTCCCACGTTTTTTACCCACTGCCGGCATCTGCAAACATTTTGAAAATTAATATCTGGCCTAAATTACAAAAAAACCAACAGTAAGAGTTAAGCCTTTTCTGTGGAATAGAAAAAAAAAGACTAATTTACTGCCATCCCAATAGGCCATATTTGACAGCTGTCATCTTCATATTAAAAGAAATGTCAACATAAGGAAATGGAATCTCTGTCGCAGCATTAGCACGATTTTATTTTATTTTATATGGCCTATGGGGATGGCCTTATATTAGCGCAGATTGGGTCCGTCATATAAAAATCCCAATAGTCGTGACAACACTGGGCGCCTCGCACGGCATAGGTACGTCGTACCCCTTAACCACATGCTTCGAACATTTCACACCCACGCATGAGCGTTGCCTCGCGAGGCGGGTGAGTTTAGTTGCGGCTAACTGCATATCGATAGTTAAAATGGACATCACTATTTCAAAAAGTAAGGACGCAAATAAAATGAATTTCTACGATTTCTACGTCTTCTAGGCAAGTTTACATGCGGCTTACTAGATAAGTAATAACTAATTTAATGATTCAATGCTTACCGAGGCTCATCCAATGGAAATTTTGCCATAAACTTTTTCTTCTCACGACTAACTCGTCCTCCACATATTTCACACGTTAAGAATCGTTTTTTTGGGGGCATTTTTGCTCCTCTTGTTCACTGGTAACTTATACACCTTTCACACACAAAATAAGTCTCTTCAATACCAAAATAATATTTAAAATCGTAACTAAAACTGTGATCAATTCAAACATCAAACTTTCCAACTAACATCAACATGGCGGATCTGTCAATAGAAGGAGACACTAAATTGAGCAAGTGAGATAGCGATATCCGCCATGATTTGCCGCATAAACTCCATATATTTTTTCCGATATACCTAGTTGCGCTAGCCTGTTGTTTTAATTGGTTTTAACTAATTTTCACTTAGAATTAGAACTTGAATAGCAATTATTTTTATAAACTCGTTGATTTTGAATAACTTATATTTACATATTTATGTCCTCTGCGTTCACCGACATGGGCACACAGACGGAAGCGGATGTTATACCAGAGGAGTGCAGAACATGCTCAAAAATATTACCAGAATATGAAGCCATGAAGGCTGCTGCCGTGAATCTGGTTGAGGTCATGCTAGGAACCAAATGCAGAAACACGCCATTCTACCAACATCAGGTACAATTAGCTAGTCCATGCGCATCTACCTACGACGATATTCACGACTGTCCAACTAGGCTTCCTTCACCCATGCAGCAGCAGACCGGCGCGGAACAACTTAACGCGGGGCACTTCTCAGCTGCACTGCCGCGAGGCGCCGCCCAGCAAACAGCACATGAAACACCATCGACCTCAGGTGCACAACCGACAAATATTGCTCCATCGAGTACCACCATAGAGGCGAAGGGAAAGGGCATGGGGAAAGGCAAAGGGAAAGCAGGCTCGCAGTGCGTATTATGCGGCGTATTCTACACAAGCCGAAATATAATACGGCATTTCAAATTAAAACACCCCTCGTACATGGGGGGAAAAGTCAAAGACCACCCAGAGTACCCACGCCTGTATCATTACAAAACCATAATACCTAGAGATACTTGCCCGAAAGGAAACCGTCCTCCCCCTTCCTTACTCAAAGGAGTAGAAGGAGTCGATCGGAACTTCTTACGCCTAGCCTTCACCTTTCGCCATCGCCTTCATCGTCATCCGAATCATCCGAAGCATAATAATGCAGGAACAAATTAACTTGTAATTAAGTAATATTATTAATATTTAAGAAATATTGCTGTAACTCTCATTCACATCTAAGAGATGTAAGGTGAGTTTTCTAACCTTGTGTATGTAATTAGATACCTAAGTGGTAATATAATCACTTAGCTTTTCACATTTAAATAATGTAGATAATAATAGTAGAAATAATTATAGTTGTATAAAATAGTGTAGTAAGCACAATTTTGTAAACAAAATGTAGTGTATGACGCACCTCCACGTCATTCTTTATAAGTATTGTAAGACATAGCTTTAGATCTTTCATTTTTTTAGTCAATAAACGCTCTTTATACGAGACGGTCGTTTCCTTCCTTGGTCGCTCCGAATGCCAACATCGCATGGCGACCCTGCCAGCGCTGCCTTATACGGGCAGTGTTGCGCAGCGCGGTTTCATATTACGTTGACGGACTTTGTGCTCATGAACTAAAAATGTGAAATTACGAATGTTACGAGTAAAATTATTATTTTTGTGAGTGTTTACTGTACGTCAGGACCTCCAAAATGACTTTTATTTTAGATTTCTTTTACTTGTTATTCTAATCCGGGACATCAAGATGACTAAAAAAAAAATGGTATGGATTGATCTGCGTGGCGAAAAGTGTTTAAAAAAAATCGTTACTATTACCTAATAATTATGGAGTGTAAGCTGGGCGCCGGGAGGATGTCGGTGTCAGAAGGAAGTGTACGCTGGGCGCTGGGAGAAAGATGGAGTCGGAAGGATGATGATTAGTTAGTGCAGGCAGCCGGGAGATGTTCGGGTCGGATGTGGACGCGACCCTACCCAGGCATTCCAGATGCCTAGGGCAAAAGTTGGTATCTCGGAAGCGGCAATGTAAAGAGTGAGTGTTGTGTTTTCAGTGTTATGTTTCAGAAAGGTTCATTCGGCTAGTCAACGGCAAAGATAGATCGGCAGTAGTTTTAATCATCATGGTTTCGGATGGTCATGGACTGAATTTCGTCGATATGGAATGATATCATCAAGGATGGAGGCGCAGTTAGCTAATTAATAAGTAATAGGTACCAGCATACATATATATTATTATAAGCAATGTCGCCGTACATGTAAGGCGTCGAAATATTGTTAATATTAATTTTACTAATCTTTTACTAATAAATAAGATATTAATATAGATAGATTACAACGGATTCATTTATTAATATGTAATGTTGCCTTCTTGACGTATTTAGATTAAATTTAAGTGTAAGAAAAAAAAAAACTTTCCTTCTACAATTTACTAGTCCATTAATTTAAAGTTTACATACCACCAACATTTTTTTTAATGATCATAAGTCTAAACCTACTTTACTTCGTAGTAGCAATGATTATTTTACAAAATTTTATTGTAACTCGTTTGAATCGTTTGAAACATTTGAGACATAAAAGGAAAGACAGGATGTAAGTACCAACATTTCTATCAATTTTACTATATTTCTTTGGCGATATGTATCTTCTTTCATATTATGTGATTGTCTTCACTCAGCAACAATGGGCTGCGAGCCTCAAGTCGAAGTTGCTGACCAGCAAAATTCTGGTTGACGACCGAGTGCATCACACGTGAGCACACAATATAGATACGTATGTGGTGAATACATAATGTATGTAAGTACTAAAATGCCTCGTGACAGCATGACAAAGTAAATTCATTCGTTTTAACATTTGAAAGAAAGAGAAAGGTATCTTAGGAAAGTATAACTATGTGTACAGGAAGTATGAGATGTCATAACATAATATTCTCATGAACGTTGCATTTTATTATTTGAGGGCATGCTATTTGTATTATTGACATGAAAATTTATAGGTATCAAGTAGGTGGTATTTATTACCAACACAGAATTTTACAGTTAATTTTAAGATTAACTTACATTAACAGAGCCACTTTTTCAGAGGTATTTTTAAATTTGGTAACATTATTATTGGTATTTTAATCAATAATTGCAGAATTTATGTATCAGTCTATATAGCACAGCATAATCAGTAATCGACATAATATATGGATTTATGAATGTATCATTGTCATTACTACTTAAGCCTAAAGTGCCCCACTGCTGGGCAAAGGCCCCTCTTTTTTATCATTATAATGTATTGTAATAAATTTTAGTCGAGAAATATTTTTTTTATAATTATGTGTTGTCTTGTCAAAAGTGTCTCACATAGCAATTTTTCTAATCAAGCCTAAAATCGATATTACTAAATTATTTTAATTGAAATTATATTTTATAAATTAAAATTGTTTACGGTTTTCGCTTAAGTTGTTGTTTTAATTGTAGTCCGGTTTAGCGAAATATGTCGATAACGCATCCATAATTTAGCTACATCAAGTCACTATACTCGAAACTAAGTACTTGTATACAGAATGGTTCAAAAATTTAGTTTTAACGCTGTAATGTTCATAAATTAATTATTTGGTATGGTAGGTATAATATCTTTTCAGGATATATTTCGTCATTATGTTAGACAATGTTTACTTTTCCAAAATGTTAATATAATTTTCACTTCAAATAAATGTTTTATAACTTTATACGTTCAAGAAAGGGGGCAACATAATCGTTTTCAATTACTTTTTTTAAATTCTTTTAGCTTCCAGAAAAATAAAGTTAAAATAAAACAGTAACTAGAAAAATGCATTGCAATCACAGTCATTCGTGTCTTTATTTTACAATTGGAATGTAGGTTACACATGTGGTGTCGTATCTCTTTACTTATACATAAAATGATAGGTGGTACGTACGATACGACAATGGCAAAGCTGATGTAGCGAATGCTCGCAAATGCATGTCGGTTCTTATTCATTTAGCACAATTGTAAATCAAAAATTATTCTTTCATTTTCATATTGCCAAAGTGGTGTATTATATTGACGTAATCATTAAAGTAGCTAAAGTTTATTTATAGAAGAGGGTTTTGTTAGAGGTTTGTCTATGAAGTTTTAAAAAATTGTATTAAATTTATTTGCCACCGTATGAGCCCTCATACGTAACAAAACTGCACAGTTAGTTTCGTTTCAAATAGGAAAATATGATGGAAAATGTAAACCAAAGAAATGTATTAAATATCTTTTTGAACCAAAGAGTACAATTAGTTGCATTTCTATAGGTAATTCAGAAGAAGGGAAAATAGAGTAATAGTTGTTGTTAGTTGGTTTTGGTCTAGTTAAGATACGTCAAATAGTAGAGAAAGGGATAATTTGGTTATAGGCGTTTTGTATGGCTACCGGATCCAAAGCGATGCAAAATTTCTTATACTAAAGAAATCAAGCGGATTGAGAAATAAGATTGTGTTTGTATGAATAGGAATGAATGAGTTGTGTGAATAAAATTGGTACACAATAAGGTACATAGGGAGCGAACCTTCTGATCTGATCATGGTGCGAACGAGTTTTCCTCTGTGAAGATAGTTGGGGACCAAGAAGTCTTAAATCGTGACCCTGATAGAGATCAGATCCTTCAGTAAACATTGAAACTGTTGGAGTACTAAAATGTCTTAAACACTGATCCTATAATAATTGGCTGTGCGCGCAGCAACGATAGGTGCTTTAAAGGCCTACGTATAAAATGTTTAAAAGTTATATACACGCAAAGTACGTGTGAGTCGACTCGTTATAAAATGTACCTTATATTATTGTTGTTATATTGTTATGTGTATGGGACCGGCCGGCCCAAAAGAAGTTAAATACTCTGAGGAGTAAAATGTGTACCAAGTGAATGTGATTTAATTATTTTTTTTTTTAATGAGAAGGAAGAGTTTGCACTGAAATATCAAAGAAAAGGGAAAAAGGTGTCATAAAAATATTTTGCTTAAAAAGGTAATGTTTTAAATGATGAGAAGTATTGAGGAGATATAATTAAGAGAGCAAGAAAGAATGAATGCAAAAGTAAAGAATTTTAAATTATGACTTTAGTCAAAGGCAATATTTTGATAGTATTTTTTTGTGCAATTTATAGATTTTATACAATTTTATTTACATTATACAATAATTATTCCGAATGACTGTGACCTATTGATAAAAATATATACTTAAAAAAAAATAGAATCCAATAATAATGATGATTAAAAAATAACACGAATAATAAATGAATGAATCCTTCATCATCTGTAAGGTACGCTTCTTACAGGTCTTCTTCGTACTTAAGGTAGCATATAAGGTATCTAGCATTTGTTTATGGTAACATTGCTAATTATTCTTTTATCATTAGTAAATAGTAAAATAGTTAATTACATGCACATGATCATGCCATGTCAAATTCAAATATATTATATCATGTTTGAAATAAACTTATACTATTAATATTTTTTTTTGCCATAAGTTCAAATAACTTTTAAAAAAAATTGATTTATTCCTAACAATATTGAAAAATATATATATATAATGCTGTCTCACTCAAATATTTTGGAATTGATTTCAATTTCATAGGTAACATTTTTTTTATTATAGTTCTCATTGATTTATACTATTCAATCATCATTATGCACCTACGCAGTATACTTACATGTTATTATACTTTTTAAACTCTTACTTTATTTTCACTTCATACAACTCAAGATTTTAATAAATTAATTTAGAACAACCATTGTCATTTAAATTATCTTATAAAAAAAAATACCTAACAACTAAGGAAAAAAAAATATACAACTATGTTAACGAAAAAAATATTTTAGGACTGTCTGAGTAACTGTATCTTATTTCCGATTATTATGATAATTTTTTTAAAATGTCATTACAGTGTCATTGTAAAAAAAAAAACTATTATTAAAAGTACATGCGTTATTGTCAGAAAAAAATATATTATTTACGAAATTCATATTTTAAACTGAACTTGAACATGTTTTACACAATTTACTTTGTTTTCTAAAAATATAGAGATATAACAACCTTCTTTATCATATAGACATAGACATATATTTATTCAGACATACATCTTGATATGCATTATATCAACTGAAATTTAGGAAAATAATATGAATCAATAAATTACTGGTTTGTCATATCTTATATATAATTTTTAATTACAACATTTTACTGGTTTTGATTTTATGTTGTATTTCATCGTTTCTTAGGTCATAGTTTCTTATTTTAATAATACCTATGCTAACGGAAATATATTTATCTGATTTAATTGGACGTCCAAAGTAACAAAAAAAAAAACAGAAATAAATATCAGATAAGTATGTTACTGCAAACAATTTAATACTGTATTAGAGTAAGATTTAATCAAAAGAAAAAGAAAATTACTTTCTTTTTCTTTTTCAGAAACGGTGGAGGTGTAGTGTATGACGCACCTCCACGTCATTCTTTATAAGTATTGTAAGACATAGCTTTAGATCTTTCATTTTTTTAGTCAATAAACGCTCTTTATACGAGACGGTCGTTTCCTTCCTTGGTCGCTCCGAATGCCAACATCGCAAAAATAAGGCAAATAAAAAGAAAAAATGAATAGAAAAGAATGTATATAATAATCACAAAAAAAAAGTATATAGGTATATAAAAGGAAAAAAAAAGAAGAATAATCATATCAAAAAAAAAAAAAACAAACAAACAAAAAAAAAAGAGGAAAGGAATGTGCTAAATAGTTAAGTTGCTTAAGTCTAAAATTGTAAACCACTAAACGAAAAACGGTCTCCATTGTCTAACGCTGATTATAATTAATAATATTATTTATAAAATATTTATTTTACTTTATTTCTTATTTATTATACATATAGGTATCAAATAAAGTTTCAGTGCCTATTTATTTCATGCAAACTTTCAATGACATATAATATATTATACAATTATAGATTATATACATATAATATATATTAACAATATTATAAACATACTTCTATCACCACACTCACAATAGAACAACACTAAAACTCTCGCTCACAAACACTATCACTACATATCTATCCAAAGTGTATTCCATTAGCGCGGAGGATAGATATCTCATATCAGTCTACATTTCGAATAGGATGCAATCCTATCATTAAAAAAAAAAAACCTTACCTAACCTGAGCGTAACCTAACCTAACCTTACCTAACCTGACCGTAACTTAAACTGACCGTAACCTAACCTGACCGTAACCTAACCTATCCTTACCGTAATTTATCCTTTCAGAAAGAGAAAATTTGCCTCTAAAATGGTAAGTAGGAAAATGGCAGATGATGAAAGTTTGCATGAATTTTCATAAATTTGCTTGAAAGCGTTGTTAAGGCTGCTATAAGAATATTTTCATGGCATATGCTCGGCCAATCGTTCAGATAGTGTCACGACCTGCGTAATTCGTAACTTATCATGCATGCTTTTTCGTAGCTGACCGTCGGAAGCTGATATTCGGAGCGTCATTAGTATTAAGTTTTTTTGAATATTGGATAAAATAAGGTAAGGAAAATGGATATAAGTTTTTTGCAATTACATTAAGTGTAACCTCCTTTAAAACATATTTTTTACTTATTCTATGGTTATTTTTTCATAGAGAATGGCCACTAAAAAGAGAGACATTTAGCCAATATACCGATATGAAAACCTAATTTTCAAGTATATTTCTTAATGAAATTGAAAAATATATTAACTACACTTTGTTTTCATTGATTCTCTATATTTATGTGTAAAATCTGATATTTTTATACACCAATACTTTAAAATATACACTTAATTGAGATTTTCTTCTAAATTATGAGTTAGTTGTTTAGATATTTTATTTTTACAGAATACAAATTAAAATTACAATATTTTCATAATACATCTTTCAGTTAAAGATTTACTAGATTTAAAAGAATTTATAATTTGTTTTAAATCGCGTGTCTACAAAAATACTTTGTAGAAATTTCGTAGAGAAACAAGACAGCGCCCTTAAGCTTTCTATCGTACACTTTTAAATTATGAAAGGTTGTATATAAATATTTGTTGAACATTTCATCTGTACAATGTTTTTGGAGCACTTTTTATTTTAAACATAAAAGCCAATAATAATAGAAACTTTTTTCACCTGATCGGGATGACTGAACAACAGCCTAACTATTAGTGATCACTGTGCGGAAAATTTGTGTGTCAAAAATATCATTCACGCTTACAACTGGGTATTTTCCTTATAATTATTATGCATCTGGAAGCGACGATACCGTAAAGTGCACTTAAGTTAGGATATATTGTGTCAAGGCAATATTCGGCAGTAGATAGCAGAGCGAGTAGTCCTAGTTGGCATTTTAGCTACTACAAGCCGCCCCTCGCGCCATCTCTTGGTGGCAGTAGAGTATTCGTTCTTATTCTATCGTGTATTAGCTGTCAAAGTTCGATGCGCGTACATGACTATCAAACGGTAAACGAGCGATGAATTATTGAAAATATTGAGATATTGGAGCTGGTGGTGGCCGATGGCCGGTGGAGGGTGAGCGGTGACATCGCGCGGTCGTCAGTAGCCGGCGATCGATGCGCGCCGCGCGACGCACGACTCCGCGGCCGACACGTCAGCAGAACACCACACGCGATTCCCACCATCACTCTAACTCACAAAGCATCGCCAGTCGATATTTATAGGTTGTTTCGATAAGCAATATTTATTTTTTCTAAAATAACAACCTACAGTGTACGTAAACCTGTTATAAGAATAGACAATTTTCTATATTAGTTCTAGAGCTTCTATGTAAGTGTTGTAAGTACTCGTATCTACCTACATAGTTAATTTTCTTGAAGTAAATTATTAAATCTAACAAAAGAGCTTTACCAGATTTTTGCACCTTATCTAAATTACAAAGTATTTATTTAATAGTTAACAACAGTTTAAAAGATATAAATCAGTGTTAATTTATTTTGCGTGGCGCCGACTTCTCTTACTTCGAGTGAAAGTGTTTAATGAGGTAGGCTGGGTCGGGTGGGTATTGTCAGGTGAAGGTGTGCGTGTGATGTTCAATTTGTCGCGAGGCGAGGTCAACAACTACAATATACAATTATACTATCGATTTATAGTATCAATGCTCACGCTGGCCGCGTCCCTACTGACCAAAAGCCATTAAGTAGTGAGTCGTCGGTGCTCTGATGTTGTACTTGCGTCAAGCAAGCGCTCCCGAATCCAAGACTATTGTTCTGAACTTGAATGGCAGAGCTGGAAGCGCTCGAGAGTGGTACGCCACCAACGCTGCTGCAAACACTGCGAGCGCATGGCACGAGCGGGGAGATAACCTGCTGCGACGTGTCTCAGGGTGGTTCTCTGCTGCTCACTGGCGGTGGCGACCGCGCGCTGCGGGCCTGGCGCTGGCAGGCGAGCGCGGGCTGGGAGCCCCTGGCCGCCGCGCGGCGAGCTCACCGGTACGGGATCACGGTGGCGCGGTGGTCGCCGGGTGGTGCGCTAGTTGCTTCTGGCGGCGTTGATGGCGCGGCGCGGGTGTGGTCCGGTCGCGAGCTGGCGTCGCGTCGGCTGCTGGCGTCACCGGGCGCACCAGCGCTGCGCTCGATGTGCTGGGCGAGTGTGGGCGTGCTGCTGTGCGGGTACGACGACGGCGCAGCATGCGTGTGGAACGTGCAGCGCGCTGCGCTACTGGCTCGCCTGCACGTCCATGAAGGAGCGTTACATGCTGTTTCAGCACCCGCTCGCGGTGCTTTGCTACTTACCGCATGTACAGAAGGCGTGCTTAAGGTGTTTGATTTACAAGGTCGGAGGGCTAGATTCAATATTATTAATGTTAATTCAGATTGCGAATGGCCAATACTAAGGTAGCTTTTAAGTTACAGAAGTGTGCCGAAATGCGGCGGAGGGAGCCGATACGCCAGCGCCACTGCTGTGGTGTGACGGTGCGCATGATCTCGGTGTGTTGTGCTGCGATGTGACGGCGGACGGCAAGGTCGCGGCGACGGGCGGGCACGACGCGCGTATCCGGTTGTGGCGCGTGCGGGGCGTGGGGAGCGCGGGGGGGGCGCGGCGCGTGGAGGCGGGCGCCGCGCTGGAGGGGCACGGCGCGGCGGTGACGGCGGTGCGCTGGGCCGGCCGCGCGCTCGCCTCGGCCGCGCTCGACCGCACCGCGCGCGTCTGGTCTGCTGACGGCGCTTGCCTCTGTGTGTTGCATGCCCACAATCGGTACCTCACCTGTGTTGCACTTGCGCCTGATCTCCGTTACATAATTACTGGTATGTATTAAAACAGTAGTTTACATTGTAATTTGTATAGTAAACATTAAAAAAATATGTTGTTATAGGCTCCAACGACAAGTCCGTCCGCGTATGGGCGCTTGGTGGTTTGACAGTGAACGACGAGCTTGAGCCACCATGCACACCTTTGTCACATTTCGGTGTTGGAGACCTTGAGGTAATACTCATGTAGTTCAAATTATGACAGCGAGTCAAAAAAATACATATGTTATTGCGTAGAACGTTTGCATTTGATAGGGTATAGGACCTGTGGAAGACGCCGTGCTGCTGGCTGATGACGCCGAGGGAGGCGGTGCGGGGAGCGGGGGAGCGGCGGGGGAGGGCGAGGAGGCGGGGGCGGCGCGGCTGCTGTTCCGCTCGACGGACGCGCACGGCGGCGCGGTCAACTCCATCACTGTTTATGGAGATTGTCTCGCTACTGCGTGCAGGTGCGATAAGTATTTTCAATGAGCTGCCTCCTAAATAATCTAACCTTCCAAAGCAAACAAGTTTAGTTAGGAATTGCGTCATATCGAGCCTACCTCTTGCGAAGAATACGGCTGAAGTTGCATCTCGAGCCTTGTAAATCAGTTTAGATCCAGTTTTTAGACACTTGTTAGTTATTATCCCCAGCAATATCAAGTATTCTCCTCGTGTCGCAGTGACGGCGTGGTGCGCGTGTTCAGCTGGAGCGAGGGGGCACTGCAGCCGCGCTGGGAGCTCGGCGAGCGCGGGTACCCGGCGATGGCGGCGGACCTGGGCGCAGGCGGCGCCGTGCTGCTTACCGCTGGCCTTGATGGCGCTGCCAGACTGTGGGACGTAGAGGTAAGTCATAAAAATTATAACCATCTACTTTGTGGAGACCATTTTTATTTATGAAATTTACGTGCCGTTACTGCTAAAACTTTTGCACTGATTAGAATTTCAAGAGTCTGTAAGAGTTTCGCTGTTTCTTTTCTCAGTCGGGATGCCTGCTGCGCTCGTTCGCGGCGCCGACTGCAGCGGAGCACGAGTCCGGCGGGGGAGGGGCGCGGGGGGCGCGCGTCTCCCCCCACCGCCCCCCGCTTCTGCTGCTCGCAACGGACGACGGACTCGCGCCGCTCTGGAGTCTCGCTGATCGGGATCCAGCACCATCACAGTTTGTGTTCTTTATTAATAATTTTATTTACTTTTCATCAATAACAATATATTTGAATTCTTTGTACGTAAAATGTAATTATTATTTTATCCATTTTTTTGTGATGTATAAGTATGGTACTGTGTGGTGGCAGTGTGTTCGGCGGTCTGGCGGAGGCGGCGCTGTGCTGCGCGTGGTCGGCGTGCGGGCGCGCGGCGGCGCTCGGCGGCGAGGCGGGCGAGCTACGCGTCGTGCGCGCGCCGCCCGCGCCGCTCGAGTTCGCGCACGCACAACACGCACATGATCTCGGTTATTAGCCTTACTGCATTGCAAGTTTTTATATTGATTTGATAGAATGATAGTGGAGAACTTGTAACCTGGTTCATTTTCAATAGGTAGTACGATCTTTATCTCTCTCTATTTGTGTGCAGGAGTGCAAAGCTGTGACTTCGCGCCTGCAGACGCGCTGGATCTGCCCACCGACATCCTGCTGCTCGCTACTGCTGGCAGCGACGCACTGCTCAAACTCTGGACGATTCAGCTTGATGAGGTAGAGGCATTTCCTATCTTGAAGATTCGGCATAGTTTTAGAGTTAACTACCGAAAAGTTAATTTTGATAAAATAATCGTCTGTTTGGAAAAGGCGTCAGAGGTCCTGTGCTGGTTAAAAGTGCCAGCAAAGCACCAGGAAAGATCCAGGTGGTGTCGGGAAAAGGGTAGCTACCCGCCTGGCCAGGTGTTGTGGCCAGGGGACCGACTGGTCCACCTGGATTAGATTAGAAGATGTATATATGCGTTGCGCGGTGAACACTTCGATACCCGCGTTTCAGGCCAATTGTTCTGTCACGTGGTGCCATCTCTCCGATATGATGAGAACTCCTGTTGCGTCTTGTATGCTTGTGAACCACTTGAGCCAGCTTTATGTTGTAGCCCCAGAGCTTCATGTTGAAGCCACTATAGTACCAAAGAGGCTTGATTAAAATTGATTTTAGCAAATTGTTGCTTCAGTTGATTATTATACTTTGCAGGAGGAATGCAGTGCTAGCATGTCAGTGGTGGCGAGCGTGGTGGGGCATGGCGGCGGTGCGGCGAGCGCGCGGTGGGGCGCGGGGGGGCGGCTGGCGACGGCGGGCGCGGACGGGTGGGCGCGGGTGTGGCAGCTGCGGGGGGGAGTGGGGGGGGAGGTCACGCTGCGCCTCTTCCAGATTGCTGCTGTTCCCGCGCAAGGTGCCGCTGGAACCGCTACGGCCGTGTTATTAGGTAATACTGGGTAGCAAAATGTATTAGATTGACATCCTCATCACATGTAATAGTTTATTTTTCGTTACTATCATTGTAACGACGTACCACATGAATTTTAGACAGGGTAATGCAGTAAATGGACGATTCTTTTCCAGATTCAGACCTGGTAGTGCTAGGTTCAATAACAGGCGAGGTAGCAGTGTGGCGTCTTCCAGCGAGCAAGCTTCTCGCGGAGGAGGGTTGTGAGGGGGACGCGGGGGGCGAGGATGTCGGGGACGAGGACGCTGGTGCGGAGCCGCGCTGGTGGGGCGCACGCGGCGTCGCCAGCTGGATACGAGATTACATCACTAGAGTACCAGGTGGCTTTATGCATTTTTTAAGCTTATTTGAACATCGATCATAGACTTTTATACTTGGTAATAAATAATTATGGTTCTGTAATTATCAGGAGCCACTGTGAGCAGCGAGGTGGAGTCAGAGCTGCTGCAGCGCGCACGAGACAGCAACCTGTCCGGCGCACAACTGCTTGACTTGCCCATAGAAGACCTGCTTCAGACGTTTGGATGCGGTATGTAGCAGATGTTACCGAAGTAATTTCTTAACATAATATAGAGCTTGTTTTTAAAATTTTGTGATTTGCTTTCTAGGGTCACTACTTATCGAAGAAGGTGAGGCGGAGCAGGAGAAAGAAGAAGACGGCGGCGCGCTGCGAGAACGATTAAGGGACGAACTGCTGTGGCTACGTAGAGATCCACCGCCGCCGAATTTGGTATTATTTGTTTCTTCTTTTCCTTTTAAGCTAGAACATATACATACATAAATCACGCCTCTTTCCCGTTGGGGTAAGCAGAGACTATTTCCTTCCACTTGCTACGATCCTGGCATACTTTTTTCGCTTCTTCTACATCTATTAACCTTTCATGCACGCTCGTCGGTTTAGGGTGATATTATACCTCTAAATTAAAGGTCCATATGTCGCCCGATGCCAAATATGCACACAGACCTATTTCAATTCAAGATATCACATTATCAATAAAGCAAGGCAAAGAGATCATATCAAGTTACATCCCCATCACGTCAGACTATGCAGTCCATTGCCAAGTAATAATGTGTCTTGGTAAACAATGTTTAATATATCAGATGCACGTGGCGCCGCACTGGCTGCGCTGTCCGCTGTCGCACGCGCTGTGCTGGGAGCCGGCGCGCGCGGCCGACGGCGTCACCTACGACCGCAACGCGCTGCATGAGTGGTTCCTCGCTGCCGGTACATGCCAGCCCTACAGTATTTGCACCTGAGTCTGAATTATTGCTATGCATACATTTTGCTTTTTTGAAACAAAATTTGGCTTGACTAGGATTCCTTGATTCCAGACGGCGCGGTGTCGGCGGTGTCGGGGCGGCGCCTGCTGAACTCCCGCGTGGTGCCCAACTACGCGGCGCGCGCGGCGCTGCGGGCCTTCCTGCACCAACACGCGCCCGCCGACGACTAACAGAAAACAGATTTTTAAAGGACACCTGATACGACATGACCAGCTATTCAAAACAATTATTGAAGGAAAGATCGAAGGAAAGAGAGGGAGAGGCAGGCCAAGAAGAAGTTATTTAGATCAAGTGAAGGAAAGAATAACGGCCGTGACGTATAGGGAGGTCAAGCAGAAGGCGGAGGATAGAAGCATCTGGCGGATGCTCCACCGAGCTCTTAAATATAAGAAGAGAGAGTCGCACATGCTCGCCTCTCGCGGGACACATACCTAGTCATTGATACGTAAAGACTATGGGATAATAGGCGTGATTTATGTGTGTGTGTGTGTCCTGGGTGCGTGTGTGTGTAAAGATTAGTGTCCTCGTCCAAGCATAAGAAGAATAGGCGTAGATAAATAGAGAGGAGAGCATAGAAATGAGATCCAGAATCCGCATATCTATACATTATGCTGCAGCGTAAGGATGAAAAGGTATTTTAATGATAACAGATTACAACCCTGGGAAGAGGGTGTTGTCATAATTATGAAGTGTCTTTAGATCCGTTCTTTGTGGCAGCATTAGTGACACTGGCTCCATAAAATACAGTTCGGCTGCAATTATTTATGCTCGTTATTGTTTTGATGAAGGTTTGGATAATATAAACTAATCTGTGAATTAGCGCTGTAGATAGGAACTAACATAAAATTGTGACATCTATTGTATGTTTTCATGCGTGAATAACTTCAGATGAGTAAGATATTTGTATTTCTGGAATATAATTGATACTTAAACTTGTGTTATCTTTATTTTACGAGTAAAAAAAAGAAACATCAGTTCTTTCAACGATCTCATTTTATTAGTATCACTTACAATTATGTATGTACAAGTGAGGCAGTAACAGTGTCAACAAACCAAACCTGCGCCGACTGAAGTCTCAGCGGAGAATGTCTGTCTCATCTCCTTACAACACCATGCTACTAGGTTTCTTACAAAAAGCTCAATAAGTTATTCATATTTATTTTATTTCACTTATGTTATTAAATTTTCAGAAAGAGATAGACAGACACTCTACCCACTTTTACATTGATATTCTGCACAACAGGTAAACAAGTTGCACAACCAGTACTCTGCTTTAATGTTCATGTTCATGATCCTTGTATTAAAACTTAGCTAATAACGCATTTAGGAACTAATTCAAACCTATGAGAGACATTAGCACGCTTTAACTAATCAGAAAACCAACTGCTAAATGCATAGAGATCCAGGACCCAGCAGAGTACAGAGTGTGTGTGCGAGCGAGCGAGGCGCTCGTGCCGTCTCCCTCCCGCACGGAGCAAGCCGCGCGACACGCAGCGCCTATGCTCGCCACTGCACTAGTCGTGCCGCTCGCTCTCAATCAAACGCGAATAATATAACTTATACTCTGTCTGTACACAATTCCTTCAAACTTTTGTACTGTATAACAAATTTTGAAAATACTAATTAGCCCTAGACTTGGGCGTTTGAAATAATTTCGATGTGAATGTATCGCGCGCCGCGCCGCCGCTCGCTGCAGACCTGGCGCAGCGCGGCGCGCGCAGTATCGCAGTAGCAATAACAGTTAGTAGTCAGTAGTATGTACAATTTACAGATGCGAGCGCCGCGCGGACCGACTCGCCGCGGCTGCTCGCTATTTACACTTTGTTTCCCATTATATAAACTTTAGTACCGATACGGGTAATCGCAACATTTACTCGACTCCACTCCGGTCGTATCACATCGCGGCCGACCCGCGCCGGCCGCGCTCGCAGATCGCAGCTCTTCACTATCTAATCGATATAATATTTGAAATTTTTACAATAAATAGTTTTAAACTTATTTCACTAAGCATCGAATGCATAGCGTTGGACGTCACACGTGTCACACAGAGTCTCTCTCCCACTAGCGCCGCGCCGCGCGACGCTGCGCGACACTCTCCCGCTCTACACGGCTCGCTATTTCACTTCATCTTCATCATGGCACATCACCCTGCAGCAAAAATACAAGTGTGACTATCGAGTTACTTTGAAAAGATTCATTACAATGGAAGGGTAAAAAAGAATACTTACGGGAAGAGTATAGCGAGCGCGATGGCGGTGGCGAGGCTGGCGAGGCGCGGCGCACGTAGCAGCGCGGCGGGCCGCAGCGCGCCGAGCACGCGCGCCGCCGCGTGAGGCAGCGCACGCGCCACGCCCGCCAGCGCGCCGCTCGCCGCCGCGTGCGCCGCCAGCCCCGCGAGCAGCGTCGGCGGCCGTGGCGCCGGCGCCGAGCCGCTGTTGCCGTGCTGCATTGCCGCTGGCTGCTCGCCTGTACACATCACAAACATCAATTATTTATGAGTTCGTAAGATCAACGAACGACAAAGACATTGCCTATAGCCTGCATTTGTCAGACAGACGATGATGAAACATGCTATTTGAAAGGCCCAAGTTGTAATGTTTCGGAAACAGGTCTGCCGGCAGGGCATCCCGTTCGCTTGATGAAGGTTGAAGCAAATGATCGTAAAGCTAGTGCTAGTACTGACCGCTGAGCACGTGCAGCACGACGGAGGCGGAGTCGAGGTTTGAGGGCGCGCACGAGTAGTTGCCGGAGTCCTCGCGCCGCGGGTTGTAGATGATCAGGTTGCCCACCTGCAAACATAATGTACAGTCAATGAGCATGTAGCCTACACACATACATACACAAGTCACGACGTTATTGAGGGCCCTTTCAGATAATTCGTGCATAACTGTAGTGATAGGTCGTCAGCCTGTCGCATAAAGTTGTAATACACATAAAACCCTCGAGTCCCTTAACGACAACAGCGGAAGAAATGGGGTGAGGCTATTCTAAGCCGGCGTCACATGGCATCATATTATTTGATAAAGAGTATGAAATGTTTTGGATATTAAAATAATTAGTTATTTGAATTTAAATTATCTCATTTTCCTTGCCGTTCTATAACTCTTGTTTGCTTTAATGCCCGTAGGCTAGCACAAAGGAGAATATTCAATGTAATTTTAAATTAAGTATTATTATTTGTCAGACGTGGCAATAGCAACCGTATTTCTTCGCTACCCCAAAAGGAATAAAGGCGTGATATGTGTGCGTATATGTGTGTGTACTTTTAATCCTTTTTATTATTTTCGTGTGAAAGTGAAATGTACAAAAGCTTTTATTATATGGTATTTGGTGGTGGTATAGTGCTGACCGTGGTGTCCGGGGAGACGCGCTCCATGCGGATCTCGACGAGGCTGCGGTCGTAGTTGAGCACGCGCTCCTCGTTGTGGTACCAGAAGATGTACGCGGGCTCCTCCAGCGCCTGCGTGATCACGCACTTGAGGCTCACCGTGCTGCCCGCCTTCACGTACAGGTCCGACTCGCCCACGATCTCGATCTTTGGCACTATAACACAATAAACAATCATATTAGTTTTATATACTTGGATAGGCTTAGGCATTTAGAATAGCACGGGCATAGAATAGTATCACCCCAGTTATACCTGGGTGTCGTAAAAAGCGACTATGGGATTATCATCCAGGGAATGGGAAGCAGCGTTCCTTGTAGTAAATGCAATATTTTGCACTGCCGTCGCCAATCCGCCTGGCAAGCATGATGAGTGTGATAGATCGGATAGGGGGAGCCCCATGTTCAGCAGTGTATTTTTGTGGCTGTTATGGTTTATGGTTTATTGCCGTGTGATGCCGGTTTAGAATAGCATTACCCCACATCCTTCCCGCGGGTGTCGTAAGAGGCGACTAAGGGACTCAAGAGTATTGGTGTATTACAATTTTTAGGCGACAGGCTGACAACTTGTCACTATAGTGATACACATGTTTTCTTAAAACAACCTTCGAAAACAACAATCCTCAAAAATGTCAGACGTGGCGATAGCGACCGTATTCTTACAGCCGTTAACGCTCTGCCTACCCCGCAAGGGATAAAGGCGTGATATATGTATGTGTATGTATGGTTTATGGTAGTGGGACAAAATTAAGTAAATTTTGGAAGGAAAGGAACATCCATTCCCACGACCAAACTAAATGGAAGGAGAACGTGGAAGGCCTTCGCTCAGCAGTGAAATGATGCAGTCTAACAGAAGACATGGGAAGTAAAGTTGTACCAATTGCCGATCTGGTGACATACACTTGCACAGTGCGTATCCGGCTGCTACTCACCGACGACGTTGAGCTGCACGAAGTGGCTCATCTTAGGCTCGGTGCCGACCTGGCACTCGTACACGCCGGCGTCGCGCGCCTGCACGTACTTCACCTGCAAACAACAAACACCATCCACATTATGCTAAAGCAAAACGACATGAACCATAATGTAATGTCTAACTAATGTAAAACGTCGCAGTTTGCTTCAAAATTTCTAAAGGATAGAACCATTGAAAGTTTGCTCGAACCAGCAAGTGGTGGTGGATGTAGACCTTGTCGTTGATGTATTTGCAAAGGCACGTGGTATAATAGTTTCGCACTTTACGTTGTCCTAGTACACGGTTGGTCATGATAGATAATAAAGTAAAGTGACAAACTCCACCCTGCAAAACTAAAGATTGGTTGTGTTCAACAAAACTAAGAGCGAGGAGAACCAGAGCGTTATATCAAGTGTATGTTGAGCGGTGGTAAGCGCATACCTGCAGTGTCCACGTGTCGGTGGCCTCGACGAGGAAGGCCTGGAAGCGCTCGTCGGCGATGAACGTGAACCGGTCCACGGTGAGGATGTGCGCATCGCGCCGCCGGATCCACGACACTGACTTGTTCGACAGCTGACGCACCTGGAAACACAGAGGACATTTATTATTTAGTATTTCTTTTTAGACATTAAAATTTTTTTTTTTGATCATGCGTTCTGTAGTTTACGAGTATTGCATAATTCACTGAATTAGCTAACGATCTGCTATACTCAGGTATTTTTAAATTGTCTACTTAAACTTTCTCGTAGACTCAAGTTTAGTGATCTTCTTCTTCTTTGCGAGTCGAGACGAACTAAATTTCTTTTGACCAGTATGTGGCCACATTAATAGCGTTCGGAGTGGCCGCCCATAGATCTTCTAGCGTGCAGGAGTCGGGACACGCTGGGCATGTTAGCAGGTGAGACATGCTCTGTGGGACAGCGCCACACTGGCACTGGTCGGAGTCGCTATAGCCCCACCGACAAAGGTTCTCCCTACAGCGACCAACCTGTGTACGAAGTCGGTTAAGGGACTTCCATACTGACCACTGGAGGTCGCTGCCTGGGGGAAGGACTTCTTGTGTCGGGATGTACGGTTCGAGCGTTGCGGCATCTTTCCACAGGCATGTCCTAGCCTGCGCAGGGTCTTCTGTTAAAAGCGCCACGGAAGACAGGAAGCTTTTACGGCTTCTTAGTCTCTGCGGTGCCGGGTTATCGCCAAACATAGGGTGTCTAGCGTCGGTCTCCTGGGTAGCTTTCTCAATGGAGCTCGCCACATTTCTCCTGATGTTCGGAGGTGCTATTCCGGCTAGTGGGTACAGTTTACTTATCGGTGTCGGCTTTAAACAGCCAGTTATAGTCCGACAAGTGTCATGTTTAGTGATACACAACCTTAACATAATCACTGACCATTTTGAAAACTAAAGAATTAGGTAAAAATCATCTTCTTGCTTTACGGAACATTATACATCCAGAGACTGTTGAGCGATCTCGAACTAGAGCGATCATAATTGTAGTTATGGCTGAAAGTATCTTGATTTTCATCTGCTATGTGGATTCAAGCCAGGTTAGCTTTCGGGTTGCAGAGACCAGATAGCAGTCGCTCTGTGTAAAAACTTGGTTCCATGTCGACTCCCCTATGTTAGGTAGCCGAGCCCGACAGAGAAACGGGATAAGGCAAGGAGAATCATACATACATACATACATACATATATCACGCCTTTATCTCTTGTGGGGTAGGCAGAGCGTTAACGGCCGTAAGAATCATCATCAAGTGGAATTTGTCTTCGTAAAGAGGTGGTAGTGTGTACCTTGCAGGGCAGGTAGGCGTGCGTGCCGAGCTGCGTGGTGATGTTGTTGGGCGCGCTGGGGTCGAAGTAGGGGCCGGTGTAGAGGCCCACGTAGCGCTTGCGCACGCGCGCGCCGCCGCCCGTCTCGCCGCACGATAACACTGCAACAACGATACAACAACACTTTACTACAGGAAACATTAGGAAACATAAAATTCAGAATAGTTTTTTTTTCGCGAAGTCAAAGTAATGCAGAAAATCGAATTTATCTATCGTGGCTAGCTATAATCACGTCCCTTTCCCGGAGGGGTAGGCCGAAACTACATACTTCCACTTGCTGCGATCCTAAAATACCTCTTTTGCTTCCTTAACATTCATCAGCCGTTTCATTTATGCTCGTAGGGTAATGAACTATCGGCGGGGTAACATTTTTCAGATATTCGAAGTAGTGAATTCGCGATTGGAAGCAGCCGGCGCGGGCCGCGGTATGCTAATCGCCCGCTCTCTGCCGCCCCCCCCCCTTCCGCCCCGCGCGCCGCCGGACGATCCCCGCTCTGTAATTTACCACCAATTATGCAAATTAATTTACTTTGGCCGAGTCATTGGAACAAACTCAACTTGATTTGTCTCGCCCGGTAAATAACCCGCCTGGAAATACGTAAATGAATTCGGACGCGATCCATTGTTTAAATTTAAAGTTAATTTTCATATTCATCACCAGGAACAAAGGAAGAAAAATAACGTTTTCCCATTTAAAAAAAACACTCAAGAATATATCTTGTCATGAAAATAATAATGTATTGGCTCCATGCATGCCTCAAACGCACCGGATCCCTTCTTCTTCGTGTCAATGATCCTACGAGTTTATAGTGCATTAGATTTTATTTTGCCAATACTCGGCCAGGCTACGGCCACTCCATTCACGTTTTCTACCATCAGGTCTCTCGTGATGCACATGGCCCGGTCCATATGAGCCCGAGATTCTCAAATATACCAACATAATAATACAAAATTAATGTCAATTGGTGCATATTTCATCTATTTGGAAGTGAGTGGGTTGCTATGGTAGTCAATGTGCATGAAGACTGTAGACCTGGGTATTAGTTGGCGCAGCGCATGCAGCATGGAGTGTCTCGTGTCGCGTGACGTCACCGCGCGCTCGACCTACTTCCCCCCCACAAAACACCCTCCCCCCGTCAACACCACGCCGGTAGAAAACAAAATTATCCGAATTTGAAATTGATACGAGCTGTCGAGCTCCAAACATCCGACAATCTCAGATAATTTGTTGTTTACGATCAGGTTTTACATGAAGGAAACGTCGATCGGATTCAAATTAATGAAATCTGGTGTCGTCATCAAAATACATGAGCAATCTCTGAACAGAAAAGTACTTTGGTTTTCTTCCTTTACAGAATTCTTGTAAGACTGTAGCTAGATCTTTTGGGAGAAGCTACATAAGTTTTTTTAACAAATTAGTTTCTGTCTCGCAGTATATAATTGGAATAATGCACCAGGCCTCTACCGGGCAGCCGAGGCTACCGCAACCATAAATCCCGATCCATAGTTGGTTGTGCGAGGGCGCTGCTCGGAACATTCCGCCGTGATTTGTGTAATTGTTCCCAGATATTTACACAGCCATAAATCATACAAACCTATTACTTGTTGCGTTTAAATGCCTATCAGGCAGGGGTAACAAATTGCGAGCAGCAGTAGGTCACAAAAATCTATAGATTAAATTCACAGATGCTTAAGTTTTGAAGTTATTTACAAGAAAGAACCCTACGGAAACGGCCATATTGAATCCTATAAATAAAATAAGTTTTGACTCATTTACAACTCGGTCCACGACTGATAAAGTAAGCAGCAGGAATCACGTAGCCGGCACAAATCAGCAGATAGCGGCGGCTCGTAGCGGCTCGTAGCTGTTTCGTAGCACTGTACTACGCTGTAGCAGCAGCGCTACGTTCGTGCGGGGAATGGCCCTCGGCAACATGGAATAACCATTGAAATGTTTATTTTATTTGGCAGAACACGCTCGCGATTAGAGAATATTGTGCGCTTTGGGCCGCGGGCCCGGGGGGTGAGGGGGGGGTTCAGGAGGGGGGGGTCTTGCCAGTCCCGGCACGTACTCGCGCGGATTCATTTCACGAGGGGCCTTTTTATAATTTAATCTTATGCCTTGTTACAATCACAATGATAAAAGGCCGTGTGACTCGTCGGAATATTCATGAGCGATGCGGTCACACACACGCGCGCGCGGTGCGGTGCGCGGCGTGTGTGTGAGCGCCCGAGGCAAATTGGAAGCTTCGAATTCACAAGTTAATTCCATTCGCCAAATTACTCTGTAAATAACGAATTTCAACGTCGCTTTATATTATTTTTCGCCTCTTGATGAGATCGCAGCAATGAAAAAACTGTGCCAAAAATATAACATCACCGTGATTGGAACGGCGCTGTTGCTGCGTTCGTGAATAAATAGTCCGTGAATTAATCACACAAAAACTTTTCTTTAAATAACAAAGTTTTCAGGGCGAGTTGGAGGGCGGCTAACGAGGGGCTCTCAACGAGATAACAGATTTTATAACGTAATTGTCGATAGCGGGTAATCCCCGCCGCGGCGACCGCTGTAGGTACAGTACACGCGCCTCGCACCACGCTACGCATCCGCGTCACGCGCCGCCGACGGATTACCGAACCTTCTCAAAAGTGAACAAGAGCTCTCTTTGTGTAAGCCATTTGTTTTGTGTCGCTTTGTTTCTGGTGGTGCGGGGGCGCGACGCCGTTTGGACTTTTC
Organism: Keiferia lycopersicella; assembly: GCA_029255805.1. Taxonomy (NCBI): domain Eukaryota; kingdom Metazoa; phylum Arthropoda; class Insecta; order Lepidoptera; family Gelechiidae; genus Keiferia; species Keiferia lycopersicella. The sequence goes on from JARACZ010000012.1 coordinate 51,219, forward strand.
CGGTCACCATGATTTAGAACCTCCCCCTCCCTCCCCCTTCCTACGGGACACATGGTGCACACTTCCTTTTGCAGTTTTTGATTTCTTATTCAATTGCGCCGTGTTTAGCGCAGCGCGCGGCTGTACGCTGCTGGAAGGGCGCCAACGCAGCGCGGGAAGCCAAAGAAACAAATTTGAACAGGACGTGCTCCAGATATAGAGGAGTATTGTGAAGTCATTAGGGCGCATATTTTACGATACTAAGCCAGTTTTCATTCAGCCTCTGCCAAGATCTAGTGTAGAAAAATCGCAAAATCATTTTTCGGTTATTATTATTTAGCTGCGGCAGTTTATATTTTGGAACGGAAATGGCCCATTCATTCAAGGGATAATTTTAGATTTTTATTACAAAAACGAATGTACTTTGAATATATTCGTCGGGTATGTTTCACTAAACTTATTACCCGCTGACGTCAGTTTGCGTTGCGGTTTCATGAAGTCAAACTCAAGTGGGCTGCATGCCGCGCAGTTGCAGTTGGCTGGACGGCGGACACGCGCGCTGCTGCTCGCGTCACGTCTCGCGGCTGTTTGCGCGTCACAGCGACGTGACACGTGACGCGCAAACACGCCAATCAAGTGTTTGGTCTCAACCAGTCGCAAACACCGCCCGGTCCGCTTGATCGGCGCGCAATTACCGACCGGACGCGGGATACATTATTCAGCCAAGATCCCGCGAGAGACGCAAGATTGACATGCACATCCATCCAATTTACATTCATTATCTATTTACTTTGTATCCCGCATCTCGCGGCAGCAGACACTCGATTACTTCCCTTTGCGTTTTAGAGTACGACTTGCGCAAATAACCCTTAATTGCAACTCGTTACTAAAGTTTATTGCGAAGTTTCGTCGAGTTTCAGAATTTGCGCTGTGAAATAGTAGACGGTGCGTCGCAGGAACCGGACACAATTCCTTAACAAAAGAAGCCAATTTGCTCGCTGGTGATTTAGCTGCGTCCTAACAGAACATTCATTACTAGTGCTTCCATTTAGTGAAGACGTTCCCGCGATACAGCGCGGGGGGGATTAATGGCGGAGATGATTATCAGCGCGTGCGGCCGGCGGCGAGCGGCACGCGGGCTCATACCGCTCTGTAGAAGAACTACAAGTCCGAAAGGGAGTTAAACATGCCTAACCAAACTCTATCAAACTTGGGAAAATAGTATGAGAAACACTGTTCCTAATCAATTTCAATGCTTGTCACACATTCAAATTATGCATTTTAAAATAGTTACCACAAAGAGCCGGTACTTAGACCCCTGTTAAACCGCTACAGGCCACGAGTGTTCGTGGCGTGGCGCTATCAGTAGCTATAGTAAATGTTCTTCGCTACTACCCGCACTCGCCCACACAAAGGTGCGTCGTTATAAGCACGGTGGCGTGATTCTCCGGCGAGAGTAAATCACCTCCCGAACGCAAACAAAAGACGCTCGCCGCGCAGAAACACCCGGATTGAACCAGAATAGCGAACGACGCTCCTAATTAGTGACTCATTAAGGCCACGAGAGGATAGGTTTCGCTAAGTTTGCCTTTATACAGTAGGTTTTACGTATATAACTATAATTAGCTGGACGAAAATAATTTGAATAAAAAGAGACTATGTAAAATAATATCCACAATAGATTGTGCAAACGTTAATGTTAAAACGCTAAACGCATTCTACACGGGGTGTTGTGTTATTCGACGAGCAGATTGCGCTCGTTTTAGCCGTTTAGCAAAGAGAGGAAGGGAGAGGGAGGAGGGCAATGTGAGGGTCACTCTATGGCCGCTTTTAATTATCTGTAATTGCTGCGTCCCGCGGTCCCGCCCCGTGGATCGTGGGTATGACCAATTTAGGACGTTTGACCCATGGATCAAAGGTCAAAAGAGATAAAAGGTTATTAAGAGTACTATATAGCACTACGGGTACATAGCACATAGCACTATATACTATATGACATTTTTATTATTTGAAGAGATCCCTCCTAAGTTGTTATCATAGATCTTTTTTCTGTTGCACCTAAGAAAGGATTTTTTTTATCGTTATTAAAGCAACAAGACAAAGTAACCCTCAATAAATAGGCTATTAGTGAACTTGACAGCCCGAGCTTCAAAGTGAGTATGAACTGAAAAGATCCTCGATTGAACCTAGTTTAAAAGTAGGCTTACAATAAAGGTGAGGTTACACATTGTGCGTGCGTCGCGCGGCATAAAGCGGTTTACGACGCGTTAACTACTCCCCCTCCCCGAGGCCAGGCGGCGCCTCATCTGATAACCGTATACCGGGTGTAAGGGACGATATACCGAAAACTTTTCATGCATGCTCATTATGCCCAGGCCAAGAAAATGGAACACTTATTGTACGGATGCTATGTTGGTAAACATGGAAAGAAATATCTCTGAAGACCTCAAACAAAATTTTCAATCACCTAAATTACTTTTTATTATTTCTTTATTGTCGTGTGTGACACAGTGTTGTTCAATGTCTTAATCAACCCAAGTGTCAGAATTTTACAACCGCTTTCTACAAGTTGCAGGCTTCTGACATGGTTGTGTAACGACAGCCGTCTAAGACAGCATAGACATGCTAGCAACAGCAGCAATCAATCGGGATATCTACAGCATACTCGTAAAGTGTCATCAGAAACACGGACTTCCTATGAAATATGGAAAAACGTTTGATTCCCAGTACAGGCTCTGTAATAAAAGGGGTTCAGTTTTATAGTCTGAAAGTAAAGTTTTCGGTACACCGTCCCTTACACCCGGTATGTATTTTAGTATACGTGAGTAGGCTTGCATGTAATCAGGCGATAATAAACGGCGATGCAGTCATTACGAACTAAATAAATTATAATAGTTCTCATTCATTTGGGAAATAAAAATAAACTATGAATACAATGTTGTAACTTTGTAGGTAGAAGTTTTAAGAATTTGAAGCAGGTTTTAAGTTGTAGTTTTAGGCATAAAAACTAGTGAAAATAATGAAATTAACTGCCAAGATTAGCTGAAGGCAACAGATAAGTCGAATAGAAATGTAGCAAAATGCTACGAACTCATACATTTGACGTAGGTGTTTGCTACGACGCACTACATGTACGTAGCCCTCGTAGCTAACTAAAAGATTCAAATAATGTGAAGGTGCTATTTGTAAATACAAAGTAACTACGCATATTAAATCGACTAATTCTTAGCACCTGCGTCATGCTTCCGAACTTCAATAATATTAAAAATAGATATCTCAATTATATGGCACGTTTAGCTTCGCACGTGTTTGTCCGGATGTACTTGTGGGTTATAATTCCCCATGTAAAGCAGGTGTGGTAGCGCGTTCGTAATTGTAGTTGTTGTTTGTTCTGTTATTAGCCGAACGACAATAATTGTTACGCCGGAGTTTACCGCGGCGCAGGGACGTGACGCGCTTACGTACAAAAATACATATACAAATGTATTTCACAGCAGTAACATTCAATATTTGCAGAACAAGAAGACAAAACAGTAAATATTATCTCCGGCAATCGACTGTATAAATGACATTCATATATTAATTTCAAAATGAAACCCTTCAATCGGATCTAGCGGTCAGCACACTCCTCTTGCTATCCACTTTCACATGTGAACAGGAAGTTTTGCCTTGGTAGCATGTAGCCATGTGATGCCGATTTAGAATACCATCGCATCATATTTGCATAGCGGTATCGTAGTTACCAAATAGAAAAATTAATCTAGGAAATTGACAGCAGCGTTTTCTGTGAATATTACAACTTGCACTTGATTTGAGTGAACCGTGATATCCCCGTGACGTAAGTATCCCCTTACGTCATATCTATGATAATTTTACCTATTCTTGTATTATCACACACCATACATTTTGAAAATATCTAATTTGAAATATAAATCCAAATTTCATACAAAAACAATAATCTGATTCCATCCCTATACCCGAGTGGGTGCATGTCGAGTGTCGGCCGATACAATCACGCCTGCACATTAACATACGTGACGTCACGGCGCGGGCCGGCGAGCGCTCGAGTGGCGCTGTAATGTGACGTGGAGTGCTGTCAGCCGTGTAACGAGTCGCGTGAGTGCCTAATTGAAAATGCATGAGCACAATCGGAAAATTATATGAGTTCTTTGTTATATTAAATCGCAACTTTTGCTTCTTGAACCTTAACGGACATGTGCACCCCATTTTCGGGGGTATTGCTATAGCTGTATACTCACCACGCTTGTTGCATTTACAGAAAATGCTGCTGCCCATCCCCTTGATGATTATCCCATGGTCGGTTACTAACATATCCACGGGTAGAATTAAGGTGATGCTACTCTGAGTCGGCAGTTCGGCACCGCGCGGCAAGTGCTCGCGTCAAGCAAAATTATGCTTTATGCGCCGACTAATCGTATCACACACACATTCTGCGATAGGTAATCACTATTGTGATGCAGGTCATCCGATGCTGAGTAATCAGCAGATGTTAACTAAATTAGTATTGGACAAAACTACAGTAACTTTCGTTAAATTATGCCTAAATTTCGGACAAAATATAAATAAAAACTGCTCTGTTAAACCTACATGTTTTCGAAATCATTGATCTAATTACAACCAGGTATTCGTAAATAAGCTTGAAGCTGAATCCTTTTGCGTAAATAAGTAAATTTTCTGCTTTATGAATGTAGTGTGGCTGTTATCTTTGTCTCATATGATGTGATGTCAGTAGTGACCATGAGTGTACTTATGATGCGATTATAATCGTGAATTCGATACTGTATCGCATTTGAATGATGAATCTGTTCTCTGTATTTGCTATCGGGCTAGGGCGTTCAATGCGCGTGTTACCGTTATGTATACGTAATCCTGATACAGGCCATTGACCAGGCCTGTGTGAATGTTTAATATAACTATGTATATGTGTTTATTGGTTTACCTTTGAAGAGGTGCGCGGCGAGCAGGAGCGCGGCGGTGAGCGCGTGCAGTCGCAGTGCGCGCGCGCTCATCCCGCCGCCGCCAAGCGAGCGCCGCCCACGCCCACGCCCACGCCCACGCCCACACCTGCAACAGACACACAAAGGATATATAAAGGTACTAAAGTAAAAATACATAAATATTTCTTTAATATAACGACGTATTATCCAATGAATAATACTGCAAAAAGTACGAACACCATTTTTTTGGAAATTGAGGAGACTGACTTTTTTTTGTTTTCAGATTTTGGTAGCGACTAGTTTACAACTACGTAGGCGTACCGCACACTTAACGCACGTCGGAGCGCTAACATATCATCACTCCCCATACTAAAACCGCTCAACCACTCCGTGTCCTCGGAATGTTTTTAAAGGAACGTATTGTCCTGTTTTTACCATTGACAACAGATAACCACTAACAAACCACATCGACAAATAAACAAAATATGTAGGTACCTATTTAAGATTGAAGTACAAAGATTGCATTGATTATTGGTAGATACGGTGGGCGCAGGCAGTGCGTGTCAGTGAGCAGTTTGCCCCGGCGTGCGCAGCGCTCCCTGCCGAGCCCCGCCGCCCGCCAGGGATACGAGCATTCGAGGATATACATACATACATTTATCACGCCTTTATACCTTGCGGGGTAGGCTGAGCGTTAACAGCCGTAAGAATACGGTCGCGATCGCCACGTCTGACATTTTTGAGGATTGTTTTTCTAGGTTGTTTATAGGTTAGGTGACAGGTTGTCAGCCTGTCGCCTAAAATTGTAATACACATGAAAACCTCGAATCCCTTAGTTGCCTTTTACAGCACCCATGGGAAGAAATGGGGTGATGCTATTCTAAGCCGGCATCACACGGGATTCGAGGGCCAGAGGCGATATATTACTACAAAACCCAGTTAGTATTAGTACCGTACGATGCCTTTGATTTCAGAATAGCTTCATCGCGAGGATGTCGTAAAACTGACCAAGAGGTTGTAGAAATAAAAAGTAACCACTCTTGTGATTGATAAAACACTACACTCGCTAACCTGTTAACCAATTGCGGTAAGTGTAACAAATACCCCAATAAACCTAAATCCAGCAATGGACTGTTGTGGCTGTTGATGGTAATAATCTTATCCAAATAAAATTCTGTAGATACTGGCATTAATTATCTGTCGTAAAAATAAATATTTTCGTCAGTACTAATAGACTGTTATTATGATGATGTTCCAGAATAATTATTACGTCCATAAACATAAAATCTCATCCAGCGAGCAATCTTTTCGAGTGGGGATAAGACAAATGAGTTTTTAATTATTGTGTTTGACGACGCTTGGAATGGCGACCATTAGGGGGGTTCACCGCACAAATGATGGGTATCCGTCATTTAAAACAAGCGGTGTGGTGAGTGTAATGAAGGTGTAAATATTGTCACGTGACGTTGTGACGTGGTGGCGATGTTATCGTCGCGTCGCGTCGCGTCGCGTCGGCGGACGACTTCCGTCCCGGCGGCGGACACGCAGCGACACGAGACGACGTCTCCCGGAAATCATGACTTTCGTTTTTATTACATTTAATTTTCGGAAGATTTATTTGAAAGCAGTTTCCTGAAGGGTTCACTTCAATTAAGTAAAAAAAGTTATACAAGTTTTGAAATCTTCTTAAATAACATTCTCACTAGCAGTAGCATTTCAAATAAGTTTAAATGTTAGACATTATAGTAAATCGATAATAAAATGAATAGGTAATAATGGCAAAAATAATAATTTCGCTCATAAATGGAGCAACTAGGTAGTGTGGTGTTCATTATAAGAATATTGTATGCAAAAGCAGACCCGGCAGCCGAGAGCGAGCGCGCCAGGTCAGCGGTTAGCGGCACACTTGCTCATTAATGCATAAAAGTAATAAGCATAAATGGAAAGTAGTCTCGCGCGGTGCAGGCGGCCTGATGCCGGCGACCCGCGCTATCGACCGATCAAACGCCTACTCCACCACCTATTGTCTATCACTCACAATCGCTTTGTCTATGAGCTGTCTGTCATGTCAACTCGCTTGTACACGTATCTCATTAACATAACACAGTAACCCAATTACACTGTTACAATTGCACACACATTAACCTGTCTGTCAGATCTAAAACCAGTTTGGGGCTAATAATATGTTTTAATGATTTTGCAGTTAATGTTGAGTCCTATTCATACAGTTTGAATTTCTATCGATGAGGTTTGGTAATAAATTATTACTTGCTAATCCATCTGCCAAACGTTGCAGAATGGTGAATACCCCTTTTTAGGGGGGAGTACGTCCAGCTGTGAACTGTTGCGTCTGATGTTGGACATAACACTGATACTTCTTGTTCTAGTAGTTTCATACTATTGCAGTGTTTATAATCAAATGAAAGTTGCTCACAAAGGATACTAATTGTTTAAATGAACAAAGGAACTGAACAAGGGGAAAACGTTATTATGTTAGTGCTCTTTGGTACAGCAACATTAAGTAAAGAGCAAGCAACAGCATTACCGACATTTAAACTATGAACAAAGTTTTCGGAAAGATACCCTAATTTACGTCATACTGTACATAATCATCATCCTCATTGGCCTCATCATCAGTGACAGACGATTTAATCAGTGTCTAAAGCAAGAGCACAGACACTGCGTTGCCTGGGACGCAATTACAAGTACTGTACATACGTATATAATACATATAACACGCCTTTATCCCTTGCGGGGTAGGCAGAGCGTTAACGGCCGTAAGAATACGGCCACTATCGCCACGTCTGACATTTTAGAGGATTGTTTTCTAAGGTTGTTTCAGAAAACGTGTATCACTATAGTGACAGGTTGTCAGCCTGTCGCCTAAAAATTTAAAAAAATAGTCGCCTCTTACGACACCCGCGGGAAGGATGTGGGGTGATGCTATTCTAAGCCGGCATCACACGGCAATAGACAAGTACTGTACAATGTAAGTAATACAAAAAATACTCTATCGTAACACAATGAATGAAGAGTAAAATACCCGTCTAGGTATAAGTAATTCTAGATATAGTCAGGAATGTTATACTCATTAGATTGACTCAATGATAGGAAAACATTACAGGTAAGAGGTCAGATTGATGAATAGCCGCGCCCTTAAACAGCTGTGATCCTACTTGTCTCGGCGACTTCCCGAGGGCGCGCGATAATGTAACCAATTGTCGGTAACCGGCGACGAGCGATCCTACTCGCACACCTCATTCATTATGGAGACTTACTCGCGTCGCGACTGTTTCAATGGCGCAGGTGTAACACAAAGTGGACTAAATGGGTCCTATTTAGGTGCTTTTGCAATTCATTACTGCTTTTTTTGTCGAAAAGTTTGCATATTTGTTGTAAAGCGGTCGTGTATGCGAAATGAGTTTGAATTAAAATCGCATGTTGAGAAAAAGGCTGCAATTTCTTAGGAATTCGTGTAAGGGGTGTTTGCGGCGGAAGCGGAAGTGCAGGTGTTTGTCGTCGCTCGGAACAAGGCGCGGTTAAGTGAAGCCGCGTGCGCGCCGCTAGCAATTACTGCGAGGTGCGAACACGAGCCAAATGAGAGGCAACGTTTTTAAGTCTTATCTTGATTTAGATCTGTACTTGCAAAGAAAATGTTACATAAAATATAGCAGATAAAAGGCTTGATATTAAAGTTTAACCGTATTTCTTCTGTAACATCTTTAAAAAATACCTAAATACACAATAGGATTATTGTTATAAAATATATTTTAGTGCTGAGAAACTAGTAAATAGATTATCATTGATAAAAAATTTAACATCACATAGTGTTTTTACATAGTATTATCGAATATGATATAATCTATAATTCGAAAGCACTAACTACTTTCAAAGTAATATAGCTTTACTAAAGTCAAAGGCTCAAAGAAAATGCTTTTAGGAGCTTGTAAGTGAAATGACCTGACAGGATTAGGGCGGACATGCAGCGCGGTTGCGGTCTGCGGTCGCCGGACGCCGTCCGCTCACCTGCCCCCCCCCCCCCCCTCACCCCTGCTGCACCCCCCCTGACCCCGCGGTCGCTCTGCCTCTGCAGAGTTGGTAAGTCGTCGAAGATTCACAAACTAAGTTATCTGTCGGTAATTGCCTCCAACAGGACCCGCTTTGCCGAAGTTTGTTCGTCAAACCCTGAGCCATGAGACTAATTGAAACATGCTGCAAGTTTTTGAGGGAGATGAGGTAAATTGAGCGGAATATTCCGATAAGCTTAGAGCTAGCTTCATTTACTAAATAAGCTGCTGCCCTCTTTTCGAACAGACCGATCTAATGTAAAGGTCTTGACATTAGTCGATACTCTTTGAAAATTAGTTCAACTCTAGACTTTACAAAATAAATGGGCATATATTTATATTATTTCCAAGTAATATGTAAATGGAAAACTTGTAACACAATGAAGCTGGTCGCTTAGCGAGTACCTCGTCTACGTGACCTGCTCTTAAAGACGAGCCCGATCATTATTTGTTTAATATTTCCCTTGCTGTATTTTCCCACGGCGGCGCGACGGTGCGCGGTGCGGGGTGCGGGGGTCGGAGGGAGGGGGGGGGGCACAATTCAGCAGCAGACAATCGCTACCGTCGAAGAAGCGAGCATCACTTCCGCAAACGAACAATGGAGCATTGACCTCGTTCTAGGAAAATAAATGAACCGCTCGTTACGTACCAGTCATCACTGTCACCTCCACTACCAACATTGAGTGCTGAATGATTTATTATTTGTTTGAAGTTCTCTTATTCATCACAATAAAATCATCGCTGAGAGCCATTGTGAGTGAGTTATCAACGCGAGCAGCGCTGGAGTGAGAAGAGCGCGGACCGACATGTTCTTCAAAGCGTAGTTTAATAAAGGTTATTCTGCGACTCAATCGATGGAGTGAAGAGGGTCGAAGGAAGGGTGAAATAAAAAGTCATTGTCTGTGTTAATACTTCACGCCGGAGCAGCGGGCTGCGTGAATTATAAATGACGAAGGCTGCCTTCGTCTCGCCAGCGCAGAGCCAAATTAAGTTCTTTACGTATATATATATAAATTCTTAAAAAAACACTGTAAGTTCTTGACTTTGTAGTCAGAAATTACTTTGATAAGTTTTTTTAAACAAAAGTTTTCGCAGAGACATAAGAGCCGAGAATCATAAAAATCCTTTCAAAACTTTTCTCTCGCGTGGCAAGTAAGTATTAATTCTATGCGGGCGGATATGAATAAGCGAGGAAATATGAGTTTGCGGAGCGGAGCGCTGACACCGCGCGAGAGGACGCACACGTGTGAACCTCATAATGTGAATCACCACTCTCTACATTCATATTTCATTTCGCATTGAAATTGGAGCATCTTTTCTGTCATAACGTTTGATTTATTAACTTCGAAAAAGTTGAAGAGATTTCATCGCATTTCGAATTGTGTTTCGTAAAATATTTGATAGAGTTATGATTTCTTGACCGGAACGGCCGTTAATCCTGGAAAAGTCATAATAAAATAAAGGTTCAATTTGGCCGCGGGCAATCCGACCTGCGGCAATAAATCTCCGTGCGGTACAGTCGGCAGCACGCGGTACAGTCGCGGACGCGCGCCGACTGCTAATCGCACCGGAAAACGCTGCCTATAAATATTTCCCACATTACTGACGAACATTATTTTGAAATGTGGAGCCAACAGGGATGATGAATGCGCCGGTGGAATCCCGCAGCCACAGAGCCGCTGTGTGTACACACACGCACGCACCGTGTGAGCGTACAGTCTCGCGGCGGCAGGTGCCGCGACGAGCCAGCTCACTTAGCGCGCGACTCGGCGCCTCCATCTAAACATATTACTCCCATAACGTGCGTGAGGTTGTTGAAGCCTGTTTACGGGAGTATTTAATACAGAGCGCTGGAATGGTTTTCCACGAAAGTAGATTATTTATCTACCTACTTCTAATCTTTAAATGTATTCTTCCCAGAATTATTTGTAAATAAAAACAAAACACTTATTTTTGTTTGATTGCTACGGCGGCGTAGCACTTTCGTAGCGTACAGCTAAACGTTTTTTGTGAGTATCTCACAAAAAATATGTATTTCTGGACAAAACAATTTACAACTTCGCAGAAAAAGTATCTGAATTTCGCCGTCATAATGGTCTGCTCTTCGAATACAACTTCGTCGAAGAAGTTTGTGCGCGTGTTATTTATTTAGGCAGAGAAACACCGAAGCCCTGAGGGGAAGGGAGCAGGCCCGAGGGAGGGGGGGGGGGGGGTCGCTCCACTTTCCCTGTTTGCTTAGAATTACATACCGCCTTATCTCTGGCCTGCAATGACTGCAGTCCACTGGTTTAGATGGGCTTCATGTTTGCCAATCTCACCACACATACTGGGCGAGTTAGTAAGCACACAGATTACTTTTGCACAGCGAAACACTGTTGCTGAAATAAACTATTTTTCAGTTCCTTTTTATGACAGTCGTGTGTAGAAATGATATGATACTACACAACTCAGGCACTACATTGAAATACTGTTCGCAGATAACTTGAATACATATGGAAAATTGAAGTCCAAAAGCCGGTTATACCAGTGACACATGGATTGTGAAACCGCCGGTGCGTGCGATGTGTGCGGTGCGGTGCGGCAGGCTCCGGTTCGGTTCCGGTGCACTGCGAGACTGCGACGCCGGTCTTGACTTCGATCACCGCCGCGGGGGAACGAACGTCGAACACACACTAAGCGGTTACCGAGCAGGGCACGACTCAGTGTTTCAAGGAATGTAACACATAATATTGTCAGAAATTGGAAATGAAATGCAAAGAATTATATTTTGCTACATCTGCAATGCAGCTTTTTTTAAAAAAAAAACGTGCAGCCTGAATTTTCTTTTTTTGTTATTGTATAGGACACTGACTCGACAAGCGCTTGTACTTGTCTAAAATTCGCCAGCTAGGTAAATTTACTAGAATTTGTAAAAGAATAAAAACGATGTATACGTAAGTTATCTTAAAAGCAACTTCTAACACAATAAATATTTTAATAAAATGGTTTTTTAAACCGCAAAGTGTTATTTTTTCTTAACTTAAACACCGAAACATGCATCACACTTCAACAGATGCTTTGACTGGTGCAGCCTACTATTCACATGTTTTATTTCGAATCGTAGGAATATCGATGAGTACAGCTCAATATAAAATTGGCGCAGCAGTTTTAACATCGCGCGTTTTTTGCAACAAAAATTCTAAAACTCTATTAAAACCAGCCAAACGAGTTTAGCTTGTAAAAAGTGTTTCCCGATCGCAGGACGCCGGCGACCGCTCAACAGCTCGACCGGACGCGCGTTTAGGCGCATCGCACACTTAACGCACGACGGACCGCTAAAATATCGCAGCGGTCTGTTAGATCCATACTAGAAAAGTCACTCCCTTTACTAAAACCGCACTCGACGGACGACGCTACGATAGCGCTGCGTCATCAGCGGTTGGTTGGTTGGATTGATAATATTTCAAGTATGGATCTGATAGACCGCTGCGATGTTTTAGCGCTCCGTCGTGTGTTAAGTGTGCGATCCGCCTATAGTAATCGCTCCACGCGCTGCTCGCCCCGCTCGCTATTCGCCTACAACGCAAATTGGGCCGAGTGGAGCGAGCGTGAGCAGCGAGCACTGACCAGTGTGCAGAATGTTGTGCTCTTTTTCGTTTTTCGAGACTTGGAACAAAACTTTTTACAGTTCTCGTGATTGAATATGCTGTGTTTGCCAATGTATAGAGCATAGATGAGCTGTAATCAAATGTTAGAATAATCAGACTCTTAATACCCCTACTTCTTCTTGTTTTAAAGATATTGACATTTAGTTACTGCATTATAAACTTTTTTATTCTGTCTGAATGGCGGTATAATACAATATCGTTTTATGGCCACCATCAATATTTTATTACGATTTTCTACATAAGGGTGATTTATAAGACCGTTAACGACCTTGCTAGTACCTTGAAAGGAAATCCAGCGTGATTACTTGTGATTCTTATAAAAAGTCATGTATCTTAAAAACTTTGCGTCATAGGTCGTGATTTCAGTGTTCAGCAGTATTGTGCACACTAACACCCTCCCCCCCTCGCTCCCCCGCCTCTCGCCCCCGGCTTCGTCGCGAGCCGCTCGACCAGCGCCGTTGTTTTGTAAAAATAGGTCACATTCCGGCTCCCGCGCTCTGCCCGCAGCTACCCGCATACGAACACCTAACGCAACCAACTTCCTATATTTCATTTACATTTTTCGCTTGTAACTTTATTTTTTACAAAACTCTACCGAAACGGACGTACGCACGACGTAGCGAGATTAATAGAGCTCCCCGTTATTACAGCCCGAACCTTTACAAATATCTATCTCATTTATATTCTTTTTATGGGCCGACCGCTAAATAAAGTTATAAAGTCTAACGGAAAAAACAAAAACAAGCGATGGGCGGCAACCGCCGGTTCATAACAATTGCCCTGAAAGTAGGGCTAAATTATTACATGGTACATTTGTTAGGGCCCACTTATATGAAAATAAATCTAATAGTTCTCGCTTTATGGCTGGGGTTATTCTCATGTTTTGCTGCAATCTAGATCCAGATAATACGCTAGTTTACAAGTCTCTCTAGAATTGATAAGAACGGTTCATGAAAAGTTTCCTTGTAAATCTCAAGAGGAACGCAATCTGGTCGACGTCAGACCAAACTGAATATTTTGTAGGATTCCAAGTTCCCGAGACAGCTACAAATCCTATTACTTACTCGAAAGATCTCTCCGAAGCAAACATCGTGTAAAAAAACTTGCTCCAAGAAAACAGCGACAACAATCCCTGAGAGTTGAGGAAAAGTTAATGTCAAAAGCTCTGCAAAAAATAAGTTACGCGTTTTTAGTGATTCCTTCTTATAAGCTTTGATGTAATTTTACAGGGCTTCTTGCGAGCATGTGATGTAGTGAATAGTGTGTGTGTGTGTGTGGAGGAGCGCCGCAAATAGATCGTTTGATGTGCTGCCGCAGCGCCGCGCCGTCTCCTCGCACCACACGAGGTAACACCACATCTCGATTGTTTCATGCATGCATGGATTTTAGATAATGTTAATTACTACATCCGTATAGTGCGGGCTTAGAACAGTCTCACCCCATTTCTAAACGTAAGTGTCGTAAAGGGCGACTAAGGGATCAACCAAGGGAGTGGACAACAGCGTTCCCTATACATGAAATGCCGCTTGTACTGCACTCGCCAATCCACCTGCCAAGCGTGGAGAGTATAGATAGAATATAATACCCCCCAAATAAGAAGAGGTTTATGTCCAGCAATGGCCTGTTCTGGTTGTTGTAGTAGTAGAAAAGCAGAAAACAACTTCCAAAAATACGATTTTTTGTAACAAAAATAAATTTGTTTTAAAATATTGGTAAGTGTTGTCTGTCTTGGAATAAATTTCAGCAAGATTGTCACAAAACAAAGAAACATATTTTTCAGAAAAACATAAGAACGTGGTAATGTAAAACGATAACATTTGATTATTCGTTTCACGGAAAACACCGCATATTAAGAGCGGAGCGTGTAAACGGCGGCGTTGCATAAATTATGAGTCGCGGGAAGTTGTTCCTGGTTCAACAATCACACGAGCGCGGGGAGGGGGGGATAGATAGAAGGGGAGAGGGGGGATGAAGGAGGCTCAGGATAATGAGGAACATCGACTCTCCGCGGATCCATTAATTGCTTCATACAACGAGCCCCGCGCGAGCCTATTTAATCATGTATAAGCTTCATTTCAATTTCAAGTTACCAACCGCATCTACTTTATAATCATGCGTACAATTTACATTTTAGCCATTTATGATGTTAGTGGGGTTAACCCTCCGTTGAGCATAATTACTGTACTCGTTTTAATTAAGACCAACGAAGACCTACTTACTTTCCCCATACTTAGCTTCACCCGTTCTGAATTAAACAAATCGCAAACACTGATAGCTATCTTGCGTAGGGGCGCGAGTATATTTATTATTCCTGACTAATTCCATTCTGCATTAAGGCAGAACGGGCGCTACGGTTCGAACAAACGAAGTTGTTAAGTGGAGTAAAAACTAGCATGTTTCGCTTGTTTGTTATTCCCAGTAGGCCGGCAGGTGAGGGCCGTGTCTGCCTACAGACACAGTAAAGAGAAAAAAGCTTTTTAGGTATCTCCAGCATCACTAAAGACGCGTTAGAGCTTTCGTAGGTTTACTATTGATGCCAAGTAATATAATATCAGTGATGTATTATTTTACTACTAAGTTTTGTAAAACTTCCTCTAGTTTTCTGATATGTGCAGTTTTACACGTAAAGTCATGCTACACGGACGCATTGAGACTTCGAACTAGAACTAGAACAGCGTTTCAGCTGTAAGTTCATGCTGCTATGCTGCTGAGCTTCATAAATACTGTGCCCAGTAGTGGTGGGCTGCTTGCTGCTCGCACGAAGTCTTAATAAGAATGGCCGTTGTTTACACGGCAATTTGCGAGCCGCCGAGACCGGCTCGTGGGTTCGCTCGTCGCTCGTCGCTCGTGAGCGCCGTCATTAGCGCCGGCCCGGGCTAAGCTGAGCACTGCCTCTCATATAAATGCACGGATACGATTATACCACTTTATGGGAGTTCATTATTTCAAACTTTTATAACAGTTCCGTGTTTGTTATCCAACGGCGTTGGGGTGAGGAACTTAACCGCTTATAGGTTTGTTTTGGCTTGTGAATAGGTACTACCGAATTACATACATTTATTGTACAACTTTTAAAGTGGCTCTATCCGAAATTCCTAGTATATTTTATTTGCGTAAGTAAAAGTTTATCGATTTAAAACCATCCTTGCAACAGTTATTTATAAACGAGTTTGTGTGTCCTGCCTGACTTTGTACTCGAAGCCAAGCACTCAATAATTGCTAAGATCGTTGAAGTACTACACTTTTAAGAAACTTTACTTTGTTATCAAACAAAATGAAAGTGAACGAACTATTTTATTATATGCAAAATTTATATTTGTTATAAGCACAACTTTTATGTTTAAAGAAACTTATAAAGATATGCACTGCGTAGGTAGGTAACTTCATAATAATATATTTGATGAAAGTTCTGTAGGTGAATGCGAACTTTACAATGCTTTGTGATACAACACGCGGTAGATATAGTTGGCATCGCAATAGTTGGGATAACTACAGCTTTAGCTTTGCGATATCTAATCCGGTATCTAATCGGGGCCGACAGCGCGCTGCGAGCTAAGCTGCTCGAGTTCGTAGAGACGAATGCGCTATAGGGAATCAATTCTTAAGCGTATCGAGTATTGTTTTAGTTGAAATGTGATTGTGATTTAGGCACAACAAAGCTAAGTATGCTGAGCATTGCATGGATATAATTATTGATCAAAATAACATCTTCTGAAGTACTCGGTACCAGCACTGAGTTCTATTCTAACACAAATTTTCACAAGTTTTCTTGAATTTGAGCACTAATCTTTTTGAGAATATTTTATGATTGTGCCAACTTCAATGTAAACGAAAATTATCATATGAAATAAGTAAAAGTATTCCATTTTAAACACGGAGCACACGGAACTGCACTTGCGGCCAAGGAAAAAAATTCAATCTCGATAATAAACCTTGTAATATAAAATTACTTTAAGTAGAATTAAGTAGATTTTTTTCTCTGCTCTACCGTTTGATCAAAAATTATATCTATTGTTATAATGCAAAACGGAAGCGAGCGACTGTTTTCGTGTGATGACGTCACAGGCAGCAGGAGTCGCATCCCGAGGCCGGTCTCGGGACGTCCTAAATCCACGCTCCAGATTCCTCACAACAAAGGATCGTATCCCACCCGCCGGACGAGTGTTGTCTCAAACGAATATTTTCTATCCAAACGTTCCCATGTTAATATCTGGCTTCGGGATGATTGTTTAAGCGAAGATTTTCCGCTTGAGTGGGCGTAAGGTAAATGAGGTAAACCGTGAATGAGGGTACTCGTTTTATGATTATGACTGACTTTCAAAATTACGAAGCAGCAATTTCGTAAGCGATTTGGTAAAGTGCCCCACAACATGAAATTACATAGGTACGTATTTAGAACATGTTTGCTAAGAGTACTTAATGTGGGTAGAGTAATAACAGAAATTTTCACAATGTGTCAGATTATAAGTTGTAATATCGTAATCTTTATTGGCCTCAAATCTGAAACATAACTTTGGAACTTAAACGGAGAGGAAATCTGAATTGTTGTTACTTTAACCTACCTAAAATATTGTTATTACGTACAAAAGAGTGACAAAACTCGACGTCTGCGAATTTCGTGAAGTATGCTCACGTAAAAAAGTTTTAAGTGGTTCCCAATTAATTGTACAATCCACTCGAGCAGGCGCGAGGTGGCGGGAGGAGTCACCGGAGCGACACCTGGCGGCGTGCGGCGCGCGGGCCAGCGAAACAGCGGCAGGCGGTAGACTTGCCAAGGTTACTACCACATCTGCACATGGGTACATCTATTGAGGATATGTGCCATACGCACCACGCTTGACGAGCTGATTGGCGAGCGCGCAAGGGGACCGCAGCTGCCTATTCCCTGTATCCTTCTCAAAAAAAGCCGAAAATGAAAATTAAAAAGTTGCCTTTTACCCACTAATTAAATTGTGGTGATGCTGTTCTAAAACCGCAACACACGGAAAAGACTGAGAAAAAAAATCTTTATTTTTATTCGAAAAGTCATTTGAAAACATCTTAGGTTGACTTCTTTATCCGATTACGATAACCGGATTGGCCAGACTTCTAATCTACAGACAATTTTATAGGTTTCGTGTACTGTTTTGGGTTGATAGGTGGAGCTGAGCTTAGTTGCTGCGACCATAACAACAACACGATGATAAATGTCACATTTTATTAAAGAGAGATACAAGAGGCAGCTTTAAGGCAGACGACAGACCAAAGGTTTCTCTGGCAGACAAATTTGATTAGCGTTTATTGTAGGGCATCTCTTCGCCATCTCCGTGGCCCCATGCACCGCTCGGGCGCGAGGCAAGGCGTCGCGAGATGGAGTGCTGGTACGTGACTCCCGACGCCGATAAAATTATTCGACAACACCCAGACAGCCGCGACCACTTCACACCGCGTTGCGTATTATTATACCTCTGAGACGCACAAGAAGAGAATACTGTTTTGTTTGTCGAGCCACATTTAAGCAGCGTAATCCCTTGTGTTTGTTGGAGCAAAAGAAACCGATATCGTGAGTTGATGCTTTCGTTGTGTAGCACGAGTTTTGCCGCAAGATTTTCCGCGCCGTGTCTTCGTACTGGGATAAGTTTACTCGTTTAAGTTGTAAAATATGATCTCAAGCAGACGCTTCTCGGCCGGGGTCAGGCGTCGGGCCTGAGCGCCGGGTGTCGGGTGTCGGATGTCGGATGCCGGGTGTCGGGTGTCGGGGGTCAGGTCTGGGTGCCGCACCACCACTAACAACTTGCAACTTTCGAAGTAAACGTTTTCTTGAATTTATTACTCTTAATTTTTGTTAAGTTCTCGTCGGAGCAGAGAAGGAGTTCAAGATTTAAGTCTAGTTTAATGGCTTGAAACTTTCAGTATCCATGTATCTTCAAGTACCTACCTAAATAGCAAACTTTATATTTAACATTCACTGCGTTTGTGTTACTTTTGGCACAAACTATCTCAATTTATCTTGCTTGGTTATTCTGTTGAACGTGATACCTCAATTATTTTTTTCATAATATGTGAAAAATAAATTGGAAAAAAAGTAGTTTTACAAATTTTACTATTTTCTTGACACGTTTTACCTAATAAATAGGACGTTTCTTATCATTCTGCAGATCCTACTTCTGCCAGCTAACTGGGCACTGGCTGCTGATGTCTGAGACTGTTCATGTTCGAGCACATCAAACATACTTTCATCATAACTCGATACTAAACCGCTAGTGCATAAAGTAGAAGGAAATAGAAACAATATTTTTATTGTTTTCGTATACAACACCGAGTCGACCAATCACATGATGAAATTTTTAGATTAACTCTTATTAACTAGTATCTGAGTTTAAATGTGTATCATTTCCTACCTTCATTGTGCCGTCAGCCAGTCGTTAATGCAGGCACTTCTGAACTGCACACCATGTTTAACGTTTTCCAAGATATCAAATAATTAAAACATTTGACATACCTTTAATACCAACATAATAAGGCTTTAATTAGAAATATTAAAGGCAATATTTTAGGCTTTAATTGTGAGACATTAGTTATAGATAGATGTCCCTTGACAGGCATAAAGTCGAGTAGTGTCCCCGAGGCTCTCTTACGGAGTTTCACCGGTTTACACGTGTAAGCCTTATTTACATGCCACGAGCTGCGTGTAAGAAGATAAAGGCTAGTTGGCCCGCACTTTAGAGAAATTTCTAGTAAGAAAAAAATGTGTAGCAAATTACACAAGTCATCTCAATACTTGCACAGCTAAACTCAATAGAGGTAGAGTTAATGCAAGTATGCTGCTAGTTAAACGCATTGTGCTCATTAGCGTTACCTCACACGAGGAGCCTCTTAGCGCCAAACAGTAACTATTACGAACATCGCGCTAACTTCCATTACTTCAGCTCAATTTACCTCACGACTTCACCTGAGCAGTTTTACTTAAGCTTCGTTATGATTGCTTGTGTAGTTATATTGTTATCTCAACTAGTTTCTAGATGACAAAAGTTTCCCCGCGCGTAATGATACTTGCTCACGTACTTGTTTATTTGAGTTCGCTAGTTCTCCCTGAATTGTGAACCGTTTTGGATGTATTTGTAAATTCATTAATCAAATGGCGTGTATCAAAGCAATCAACTTCAATTATGAGACTCGAACTCGCAACAACGAAGGCCAGACCGGCTATTAACTACTTCAGTAATAATATTTCTATTGCGACGAATGAATAGTTTTCTATAGGAAATAATTGAAAAATAATTGTGCATAGTTTTCAAAATAGTAGAGTCGGTTTGCGTCGGTCAGGAGCGACAAAGCGATAAGTTTGCGTCGCCTAACGACCGGTCATTACCATGATTGAATGATAAAAATAATGTAATCGATCATAGACGAAAACAAACCCGGTTTAATTGTACACCTTGACATTTATTAATAGTGTCGCGATCGTATCACCCGCGCCCCGCGCCCCGCGCCCCGCGCCCACGACCGGGAGACGTAGCACCCGGGGAACATTCCGGCACAGCGATCACCTTGAACTAAGTAATTGTTCCCCGAAACAGAATCTTACTAAATCACATTTCAGTGTCAGGTTCCTGGGTTTAATCTAGCAGGGTGGTCCCGTGCCCTTGCGAACCATTAATATCCATTTGCTAGTTGTCATCGGAACGAAAAACAAAACCGCAAGTCACAGTGAATAAATTCTCTTTGATATTCGAATTTGAATATTAAAAACAGGTCGGTGCCTACTTCAGAAGTAACTGATTGTTTTGTCGCCCCTTAAGCCTTTGTGTTCACAAATTAATTAAAAGGGCGTTTGGAACTAGCCGGGCCGGGGCCAGTTCTCGGTTCGATACAGTAGTATAAATTTAAATCATGATTTGTTTAAATTCGATTTTGACGGCGACCCAATTACTGAAACCAAGTTAGTAATTACTTAAATATTCAAATTTGAGTTGATGGCGGAGTAATTTGTATTGTTGAATTATTCATCTGCCGATGTCCGGCGCTGCTCTGGTCCGGCGTGGAGTCTTGGCCGCTGGACCGCTGCGGCCGGGCGCGCGGTCGGGGGCTCCGTTTGACATTCGGTTGATTGCGATGAATTATTTTCAGCCACAACTCGACCCAATATCGTTCAAAACTCCTAATACCACTTTAATGGGTAATTGATCGTCAGTTTTTGAACGGCTGCCAACTGGAGGCAACTTTAGCAGTTACATAATATCTAAAGAAAACTAGGCTGGTTCTAGTGCATATTAATATAGGTTCTGTTACCGATCTAAAGAAAGAGTATGTACATTGTACGCGCCATAGGATTTGTACATTTTATAACGTTTTATTATCATTATATAAATTCTATGTGGGCTTCTGAGTCTTCAAAATTTTTTGTTTGATTAGTTTTGATTGGCTTAAATATTTCCACTGCAATAACTTTTATGAAATTGTCACACTATTTCCCTTGGGTTGATTGATCAGTAAAGTTCAATGGAGGGACACTGTAGTTTCCCAAAGCCCATGAATCTTGCGGGGCAGTACCCCGGCCGTATCCCACAGTTAGTGATGTGCCGTGGGGAATATTCCAATTTCCAGTATTTTACTACCGGGAATATTCCCAGTATTTTTCCAATGTGCCCGGGAATATTCCCTTAGCGGGAACATTCAATATGTATGATTGTTTTGTTTTAACTTTGAAATAAGACATCATTTCTATGTCTTTAAGTACACATTCAACACTCTCTTCATTATATTACTAGCTGCCCGCCCCGCGGATTCACCCGCGACTTAGTGAAACTTTTAATAAATAAAATAATACTCTATTGGTAAAAAACATGATTCACCAAACAAATAAGATAAATAAAAGGATTTAAATATAAACGTCGGTACGAAAAAAATCCTTGTCATTGTGGCGTTTGTTAGATTTTGACGATTGCTTGGAAAATAAAACACGTCAAAAATTATAACATTTCCACAACAGATGAAATTTATTGGACCTTTCCTAGGATTCCTATTATTTTTATATTCCGTCGATGCTAGCTGCTGGTTTCACTTTCTCTCTGAGGTGGCCAAGCCACACTCAACCCCCGTGTCGGCACCGGGTAAGCTTCCGTAAATCCCTGTGTCGCGCGTTGCAGCTGGTGTCGATTTGCAATCAAATGTTTGCTTTCTCTTTTTCTCTGAGGGGGGCCTCAACCCCCCCATGTCGACGCTGGGTAAGCTTCTTTAAACCCTCGTGTCGCCGGTCGCAGCTAAATAAATCTGAACACGTGCGACACGCAAATTTTCAGCGGACAACGTTAGAAAAATCCGCCCATAAACCATAGAATAACCTCATTCTTGTTCATAATACATTTTAGTCCAGTATTTTACTTATATTTATTTTGTGACCGGAAATGGCTCGCTGGTTGTCAAAATATTACGTGTCTCAATTTTGGATAGATCGTGTTAAAACATCTTAACTTGCATGTCATATTTATATGCAAAATGTTTTAATATCTTTGTAAAATTAATAAAGTCGACATCTTGTTGAAACACACTTTGTATGGAGTATGTATTGTGACCTTGGTTGTCAAAATATTACGTGTATAAATTTTTGATGATCTTGTTAAAACATCTTAACTGGGATATCATATTTATATGTAAAAGGTTTTATTTCAACATCTTGTTCAAACATATTTTTTATGGATTGTGTATTGTGACTTAAACTTAAATCTTGGTGCAGCTACTCAATTGATTAAGTCAAATGTCTCGAGCAATAGATGTCATTGTTAAAAAAAATTGTTTCCTAAAACTAGAATTAGCTCAATGGCGCCGTCATTTCAAAAATATTGGAAAATGCGTGTTCCCGTGGGAATGAGACATTTTACCGGGGTAAAGAGTAGTCTATGTATGTCCTATTCTGGGCATTTTCTCGTCTTTGTATGTACAAAGTATCATTTGAATCGATTCAGCTCTTTTAGCGCCAAGTCCTAACAAACACACACACAAACATCCGCCTTTATAATATTAATAGGATTAGGATTACTATGGTTCTTTAAACAGGTAACTGTCACAAAACGAAGGGCAGAAAAGCTTAGTATTCACGTATACAGCTTCAATTTTAATCGCTTTAGCTTCAAAACGGATGGAGTTTCATAGGAACTTACCCCCCCTTTTTCACCCCCTCTAAGGCAGATCCTTTTTGCGTCATTTTTAATTTCTAACCCAATAGCTAAATATAAACTGACGGAGTTTCATACAAACTTATCCCCCCACCCCCCTTTTACCCCGTTAGAGAGCAAATAAAAATAAAATACCTATCTATATAACAAAAAAAAGTTTCATCAAAATCCGTCCAGTAGTTTTTGCGTGAAAAGCGGACAACAAACAGACAGACAAAATTTTTTTGAATCAAATTTTTGGCTTTTATTGGTTGTATGAAGATCCCCCATCTTAGTTTTTCTTTAATATCTTTAATGTACGGACATGAGGTTGTTATAATTTTATTATAGTATGTATAGATTATTAAACTAAAATTATTCCATTTACATTGATTTTTATTTTTCATTAAATTTTTTATTCAACACTAGGTAGTTACCCATTAGAAATATAGAAATCAAAGAATTAAAAAAACATTTTAATATTACCGGTAATATTCCTGGGAAAGTAAATGGGAATATTCCCGGTAAGTTTCCAGTAACTTTGGGAATTTATAAATCGCGTTAATTATTAACTGTGTTTATATAGTAGACTTGTTTTAAAGGCAAAAGTAATAAATTTAACAAAATATCATTTCTTTCAACAACATTTTTGAGCAACTTTCCCAAATATTTCCACTTTTGGGAATGTGCCCGGGAACGCTACTGGGAATATTCCCACGCTAGGGAAACTTACCGGGAACGGCACATCAGTAACCCACTTATCAGGCGTTGGGGGCGTTTATTCGACGGCCGCGTCGTATCGCACAAACTACGGTCCGGAGATACTGCAGTTGAGAACAACAAACGTAACTCTGTCCCTAACCTTTCGGCGGGTGTTAAATCGCGTCATAAAATAGTGGAGGTTTATACGACGCGCCGGGATCGGGTTATCGGTTCCCCGGGGAGCCATCGCCGCGCGCCGCCGCCTGCGACGCCCCAACGCCGCCACCGCCGCCTTGCGTGTCGCCTCGGGCAAGCAGGCCGAGCGGGGGTTTGAGACGATGACAATGTTTAGGCGATAAAATTTCGGTACCTAGCCAAATATTGTGAAAAACTTAGCCACATAATTATAAGATATTTACTTCCCTGCATGGTGGATGTTGCGGAAGCAACATCAGCAATTCCTACACGTTTGTCACGTAGAGAGCTAGCTACAGATATCACATCTCTACGTGATTTACGTCATTGTAATATTAATGTATAAGCCATAGTTTAAGATCAATAAATGTGCATTAAGTAAACAGCTACGGTCTTTATAATATCGCTCCGCTACCGATCATCAACCTGCGTTGAGCATGGCAGCCTTCAGCGACGGCCGCGCAGGAGCGCTGACCATAGAAGAACCTGGACTCCAACCGTCATATATCTACAACATCACCATTCCTCTCCATTACGTATGCCTGACCATAAATGGTATACGTAATAGTGGACCCACAGTTGGTTTTCTGTTGTACCTTATAAATTCTTGCTTGCCTGAGCGTATAGAAACATAATTTTTATATTTCTGAATTAGTAAGGAAGACGAAACAGTTAGAATTATCTACTGTAATACTTTTATTTTAATTTAGCGTAGCCGTTTTTTGGGCTAATAATATATATATTTATAAAACTTAGCTAGGGTAGCCTAGGGCCTATTCTATAGGTACAGATTGTAAATTGAGATTAGAAGCACTTCTGAGCAGGTTTTTGGGTGGTTTTCCTGTTCAGGGGGTCCGGCTGATTAGCATGTAACATGCTTTTTTTAAAAATATTGCTTTTAATTTAATTGATTCCATAAATCGATGGTGGTGACGTAAGTTACATGCTGTGTGGTCAGCCTGACCAGCCCCGAGGCAGTGCCTTTTTTTTTTTATCCCACTCGTGCCGCGATTCTATTAGGAACATAAAATTGCTATTGTTACTATGACTAATTCACTTATTCAGTGACCGTATTGTAATTTAACTCTATGACATTCTAAAAGCATTCATTGTGAATCTACTTGGAAATAAACGATTGAATCTTGAATCTCTCTTGAATCTTTATTTCTGAAATATTGGTTTTGTTATTCTTCTATCCTTATCTTACTTAGCCATCAGGACCCCACTACTGGGCAAAGGCCCTCTCTTCCACTTTTCGCAATCCTATACGTCTGCATGTCATTCCGCTTGAAAACTCATCCAGTTGGTCTCGCTATCTGCAACTGCACTAGTCGCGATGAACGTGTACCGTCTCGTCCGTCTCATTAGTTTCACTTAATAGTTGTCTAGCTCGCAGTTCTGCCTATAAATGCGACAAGTTGGGTCAGCCAACTATTCATTAACTTCTGATATTCCACTATTTTCAAATTTTTTCAAGTCACGTTTTAAAAAACTCTTCATATTTAAACTTTCAATGAAAAAAAAAATATCTAGACTATCTAGAGTTCGAGAACAATTTGCAAAAGACTTCGACTAAAAACAAATCTAGAAATGGATTTTCTATAGACTGTTAACTACAGAGTTACTACATTGTATTGACAACAAGACCTTTTCAAGTATATAGCATTTGCTATTTACCAAGTTTACGGCTCATGTAACTTTTTGATCACTTGCGATTGTTATTTATCATAGTTATTGATTCACTGGGTCACTTGATAGTTTTGGGTAAACAACGATTTTTCCAACGAATCAATTCGGTTCTGCCTATCATAGCTACAAATATTTCACCTACTGTCTGAACTGCAGTATAAGTAGGTTGTTAGAATTCAGACAAAACGCAGTTAATGTGTAAAAACAATAATATGCAAACTTTTCCAAGTTTATCGTGAAGGTGAGCATAACCTACCTTAAACGTAAGATTCATATTCAGGAATCACAAAGGATTTCCATTAAGGATTAAAGCTGTTAGCTGAACGTCATCACGTTTCACTCGGACTCCAGGGGTTATTTGGAGCCAATTTTGCCGACATATTATTAGTTTATCGTCCCTTCTAAAGGGCTAATCCCATTCAACCCTCGGTAAAGCGATTCCATAGCAGGCGCCTCAAATGCTTCTCGGTCATTTCAATTTTCAATACGGTCAGGCACTACAGTTTCCTTGACCTATTGAAACTTTGTGTGGATGACTTGCTCCTTATATTGGATAGTGTATTTGGGATACGAGGATTGGACAATATGTGTTCTGCGAAACACATCGTTTGGAAAATGGATTACCTTTTGTAGATACAAACTTAGGAAAGGCCCAGTTGGTAGAAATTGGAAAACTGATCAATCATCTATTACTTACGACGTATATAACAACGTATATAATACGGTAAGTATATATTCCTAAGTGTAGACTTGCTTCTGCCTACCTGCTGCTATTATCCGTTGAATTCCAATTATAGGTGGAAATAAGTGGAAATTTAGTAAGCTGAAGCTTAAATTGTATCAATTTGCTACAAACTCTACAGATTGTTATTGTGATTATGACAGTGAAAGAATTGTAAACGTTCGAAGAAGACTTCCTTTCTAGAAGTGCCGGCTGTTTACGCTCGTCTATTAGCAATTTACAAAGTTGAGAGTAGCACATTCTCCGTTTAGTCGTGGGACGTTCAAGAAGTTATGCGAGTAATTACAATCTTAATCAAATAGAGTGGGTTCTCTCTCGGATTGAATGTTTTATTCAGCGAGCGGCGCCGGAGTGAGTGCTCACCGCCGACGCCGGTTTAAACCGCCCGTAAAGTTTAATGCGTCGGTTGCGATTGCTTCAACTATTTGACACTTTTACACTCATCACTCCATACTGTATATTGAATTGGATCGACGACTGATGTGCGATTGCATGTGACGCAGAAGGTTCCATTCTTGGTGGGTCAAGTTGTGGGTGGGTAAGTTGATATTTATCACATTGTGAACTTTGTCCCAGTCTGGTAAGGACATTGTGGGCTAAACCACCCGATGGCATGTTAAGCCGTAGGTCCCGGTTGCTGTCTATGATTACTAAAACGGCGGTCACTATACAACCATGTCAGAAGCCTGCTACTTGTAGAAGGCGGTTTTACAATTCTGACACTAGGGTCGATTGGGTCGTCGGACAACATGGTGTCCCACACAAAAAGAAAGATCTTAGTTTTTTTTAAACCCTCGAGTTACAAATTTAGAAAATTTTGTCATGTAAGTTTATTATGTTGTTCTAATTAGTTTAATGAAATCAGACACATAATGATATGAACTTTGGTCGCGAAAACAATCTTATCATCCAGGTCATGCAGATAAGTTAACCCTGCAGTAGCGGTCACGCTGTGTTTACAGTTTGAAGATATCATTTATGTATGTTTTGTCAGGAATAACCTTCTTGTAATTTATGTTCTTTCTAGAGGATTATGAAAGAGGAACCTTTATTTATCCACAATTCACGACGAACTTTACTGATTAAGAGCCAAAAGAGTCGATATCGGATAAAAAAGGACTTTCAATACTGCATCTGCTCTTATTGGTGTTGCAGAGAGGATATCTATAATTTTGTGCCTTGCTCACTTTTTTCTAGTGACCAAGTAACCAAATTAGTTTTACGTTTATACGTGGCTATTTTAAGTAGTTTTCGAAGAATTATTGTATCAGCGGAGAAATGCTTAATACAGGCCGGTTCTAATCGGACAAGGTAGAAATCTTTATGTTCAGCAGTGGACGTCTTATGGCTGAAATGATGATGATGATGATTGTATCAGCTGTATATTTTTTATTGCGTTAAAATACGTACACGACTATATAGAAAGAACAAATTTTGAGTATTCTTGTCAATTTAAAACTACGAGGTGCATAATTGGAAGAATAGAAGAAATTCGTTGTTTTGCTTTTCTATTTCCGTTTCACATCAGTGGGTTTGTTAAATATTGCAATTTTGCTGATTTACTGATGTTCATGAACAGTGCATTTCAAGGACCTATGTGTTATATTCCTCAAATATCTCGCACCTTTAATCTGCAGTTGATCTTCTTCGATTGTAAACACTATCACTTAAAAACTCATAACCGTTACTTAAAATCGGTAAATTATTTTTAATGATACATGGCTCAATATACTTTGTGCTTATAGCTTTTTCAAACATTTAAGAGTACTTGGTTTTGTGACTCAAAAGCTACAACAAAACAGCAATCAGAGGGCCGATGTGTGCAACTGCTAGCTGTGCAAGGGTTCCAAGTTTGATTTCAGGTGGAGCAATCACAAAGTTAAGTACAAACTAGATAATAAGATGTTATCTTAACAATTTTGTATTTTTCTTCTTAGTCTGTTTTGGATATTGCAGCCTAAACAATCAGATTGCCCGAAAAGCAAAATGGTTCCATGCTTTGAAAGGCAAGTAAAGGAGCCGACGGTTTTGGTAGCTGTCTATGAGAACTTAGTGTTCGTTACAAAATAATATGAGAGACCTGCTAGAAGAAGAGGCGGTTAAAGAGTTCAGACACGAAGGTTTATCAAGCCAATCATTGACTCGGTGTCAACACGACAAATGAAGAAGCAATAATCAGCCGCTTATAGGAACAACGCTTCCTGTCCTGTCCACCTAAGATGCGACTTCGATTTTCTCTACACCTTTTTGTCAAAACTCTTCACTTGTTTTAATAAAATCCAAACGATTTGACACGTCTGAAATCTTTATGCGCGCGAGTCTCTGCTGTACACATCATAAGCCGACTGGTGGTGTGTTGATTCCAATGGTTGATTCCCGATGGTCACCTCACCGGCTCTGACCGACAATACCCTCATGCAAATCATTGGACGCCACCGCAGCGGCCTCGTTACCGTCATTGAATTATTTAAATCCCTCGTGAATAGCATCGGCCCCTCCGTCGGGTTTCACCTGAAGAAAACTAATAAAAGTGCCGGAGCTTTCACACGCGTGCTTTGTGCTTCCACGGTGCGATCCACTTTCCTTTTCATATTTCTTGCCAAAATGTTCTTTAGCTTACGTAGGTAATAACATATTTTTTGTGCCAAGGATACCTGAGTCATATTTTGATACCCATTTCTGTGTATTAGCAAGTTTAGTTGTCAAAGTTAAGAACTCATTGAAGCACTGTATCAAAGTAACATTCCAACACATTGACTTTGATATTATTTTTAGAATTTAAGGTGTATTTTAGAATTTTCCGCATGCTTGGTTTTTTAATACTTGTAAGTATCAATTAAGCAAAAATTCTAATTCCGGTTCCATATCTGCTCTAGCTGACTCGTAAATCCAAAGAATCCAGCTCACTAGAGATGAAAGGTCGTGATAAAACTTTGTTTTATTCAATTACGCGTAATTTACGAGGCTCTGAAAGCTGCCTATTGGCGGCAAAGAGAAGGCTAAAGTTTGTATCGGATGAAGCCGAGGCCTTCATCAAAGGAGCGCGCACGTCTCGTCAGTCGGTGCAAAGAGATCTCCGCCGGTGATTAGACGAGGGTCCGAGCGGAGCCGCGGCCCCGGGCCCGACTCACCACATCGCGATAACCGCCGCGAGGGCTCTGCCCGACTACCCGCAATAACATCCGATCGCAAAAACATCAATCCACCTCCAAAGTTCGTAACTTTTAATTCACAAATTCAAAATTTTAAGCACGATTTTCGCGCGAAACGAGAAACTCGTCAGTCTCATCACTTCCGGCTGAAAAGGCGGTTACATCCAAAAACACGGCGCCAACCGCCGACACTTACGGTATGTATCAACGTCCGCAACGGTGACGGAACGCATCCATCCAGTAAATATGCGTGTTTGTATGATCAGTCACTCACTCACTAGACGCACGCACAGAGCTAGAGCACGGCACTACACTCGCGAGTCGGGGGCACGGAGCAGCGACGCGGCGCATGGTACACGCGCAGCGCGCCAACAGCGCCGGGGGACTGCCGCGCGCCGCTCCTGCGCCCCCCGCCCCCGCCTCCAGCACCCTGCGCGCGCACCCCCCTCCCCCGCGGCGCGCGCACCGCCAACGATCGCGCTGAGCCTCGATAATTTTTACATCTGCACTGTTGTGACATTGAAATTCAATTTTCGATTGAACTACTAGAGCGAATTTGTCGTAATATTGTTTGTTTCATATTGAATCCTGGCCGCGAGTTTCTGTTTCGTAGCTCGGCAAATCAATTTCAATTCCGCTCTAAGATTGTTTTGAATTCGTTCAGAGGTAATCAATTTCTATTCAGGCGCAAGTCTCTGAAAAGGGATAGATGGAGGCGGATAAAACCACCAGTTTGGAGTATTTTCGAGGCGCTTTCCTTGTACGACGATAATAATAATGTTCAGATTTCAATAATGTTGCGTTCTCGCGTCCCCGCTGCGTAACCGCTGCGTGCGCGCGGCGGGAGCGCTGCGGCGCGGCTAATCCCCGCTCAGCTCTGCGGTTCTTCGACGGTACTCTTTACAAATGACTACGCTTTGGAATTTAATTTCGCGCGTTTCTTTTACGCTATTGGATATTGTGAGGATTTGCGGGTTCCGTTTATCGGAGAAAGAGCCGTGACGCAACTTCCCGTCGCCGCTCAACGGGTTGCGACTGAGAGCTGATCTATACATTTCTTATTCGGAACAATGAGTATTTTAAATGATATAGGGAATGAATGATTTCTGTTCTAGTATAAGTCTACGCTTTCAGTCTCACTCTCGTAGCGTCGTAGCTTGTAGCGTAGCAGGCTATCGTTACGGTGACGGCGTAGACTGAACTAGGCTGCTACATAATAATAAAAAAGTCACTCAAACAAAACTAATCCAATACTATTATTGAATTCTATAGTTCAATAATATAAGAAAAGTAAGTAATGCAGGTTTGCTAAGGTAAGTGATGTAAGTAAAATATTGCAAGGAATCGATTTGATATATTTTCTTTTGTCAAATCCCTGGAATGTTTGAATAGCTACGCCATGTTTGGTAGGTACGATATTAAATAATAGAATGTTTGTTCCTCTGTCAGAACTCGACCACAAGCCGGTGATATTTCGACCCGCGCTATATTTATTCCGCTATTTCCCCCCTAAATATTAATCCAATATATTCAGTATTGACAGAGTAACGGCGAGCGGGCGGCAGTTACCCGGCAATAACTCACTAACTTATTTAAACTTTCCAAATTCTGTTTAAAACTCGTCGGCCGGCAGAGGGCGCGCGATCACTGCGGGAACAAAACAAGCGTGGCGCGTCCGTCACGTCGGCTTACTCGCCATCTGCAGATTCGCGCGGATTAACAAATGAAACGCGCGCCGTAACCGACACGGCGATTCTTTATCGAGACCCCCCCCCCCCCGCCCTCCCCCCGCCAGCTTCCTTACCCCACCCCTCGGGACGCACTCGGAAAATACTTTAAAAAACAATCCGACTACAATTGAAACTTGGAACAAGTTGGAGCTCCGAGGAAATCAAGACTTCACAACTTTTTGTTTTATTGGTCAATTTGTTTCTGAAATATTAAACGATCTTCTATCCTTATTAAGGGGCTTATCTCGGCAGCGGTTGTTTGCCGGCGCGGGGCCCTCAAGAGAGAGTCATAATGTCATTGTGATCGGTGTGGAACTGTGGAACTTTAGCGCCTGAAAACAAATTAACTTTGTTTAACTTTATTGCCCTCACCGACCCATCAGCGGGGTAACGATGACGGTGAGAACAATTTTATTTTTAGCCTGCTCCTGAAATATTTCACCAAAATTGTGAATATCCGAAATAATTGGCATCTTTTGTAATGTTTCCGAATAACAAAACGATGATAATAAACGCTGAGCCTATATATTAATAGAATTTGAGATATTTAAAATCATTTGTTTATGTCAGCTCCACAAAACTGAGTAATTTGCGTAAAATTATAATTGCGCTTTTCGGAATGTTACCTATTTATGGATTTGAGTAATTTTAGAACTTTTGTTACCTACACGGATCAACCTACTTTTGTCTGGGAATTTTGTTTCCAGAATATGGGGACGAGGTACAAAAATAACTTTCATTATTGCGCATTATGCAGCGCGTGTCGTGTAGTCTCGTCAGACGAACGTGCTTGTTGGTACATGTCATTACTCTGTAAGACAGCCAGTGCAAGTGAATCGCTGTCGGATCATCCCGCGCTTCGGATTCAATTTCATCGCACAAACAGTGGTTGATCCGGCGTCTGTACGCGCGACACGTCTCGCGTACCTTCCGAAGCACGGCGACGGCGCCCGCGACAATACCGCACCGAGACGCCCGAACGAGCGTGCACTGTGCGCATTCTCCCGACGCCCGACACGTGTACGGGATATTGGCCTCTTTGTATTCGCTGTACTATCACGCTTTGTTATCGCCTTCGTCTAAATATTTTGGACTAATTCAATACTTGGACGAATAGAATTAGAATAGGGATTTGGAGTGGAATCTGTAAGGAGTGTTCGCGGCGCAATACCGCCGGGTGTGATCCGTCTGAATTATAAGTGGAGTGCGGGGGGAGAGTGTTGAGGAAGGGGGGGGGGGCTAATCACCGCTATCTGCGTCGATCCTATTAACCCCGATGCCGCCGAACTCCCGCGAGGACAATTCGGAAGCTGCAAGTCGATTCAATAAATTATAATGAGGTGCTTGCGCCGCGTTAGTATTCATCAGCTGTTCTGTTCGCGACACCGTCTCGGCTCGTCTCGCGGCGCTGCGCGCGGGAGGGTAGCTCGCGTGTGGGTTTACTCCGGAGGGTGCGGATGTATAATTGCGTGAGCGCTGAACTGGGCCCGTAATTTATCGGTGCTCCAGGGACTAAAGGAGTATCAATGGCGAGGGGAGCATCAAAGTTAATTTTCGCCCTCGCAAGCGGCGCCAGCGACGCCGCCGGCTCCTCAGATACACCCTTTTCATCTATCACCTGGATATTACGAAATGCTACACAGAGAATTGTAAAATTATCTGTCTATTCGTAAGCAAAACAATTTGCGCAGTTGATGGAATATCATCTTATTACATCTTTGTGATCAAAGGGTATTCGAAATCCTATTGATTGACATCGCTTGTTTGTCTATTCAGCATCATGAGGACAGTTTATCACAATGACTCTCTCACGGTTACCCTTAATAGTGAAAATAGCTCCCTTGTAACATTCAGGTTGGCCGGCAGGCGGCGGCAGGGGGCGCTGCAGCTCGATGTCGCGCGGCAAATTGAGTTGTCACTCGATGTAATGTGGCGCACTTCACACGCGGAAGTGGCCCGCGCCGGCCCGCGCCGGCCGCACGCAACGCCCGCGCGCGTGTGTGACACCCTCGCCCACTGCAAGCGATGTCAACACGCGCTACTTGCTAACTAAATTATCGTGTTTAATATTGGGCTCGTTGGAACAACGTTGTTACATGGTGCTTTATATTGAAGTTGCTTATTTTGGAGTAAATTTTATGAAAGGCGTATGATTTTGTTGAATAACAATAGGTATAAAGGTGCTCTTATGTTATGAATGAGTCATTGTCACCCCACCGGCAGTCGTATGAATAGAGCCGTCAACACATCGCGTGCCGCGGCCCCTCGGAGCCCCTCGCCTCGAGCCCCTCGCGCGAGATTAGCCGGGTTTAGGGTTATCCTGCAGCAATCACGCGGGACCCTTCCGCCGCGCCTCGCAGGGGACGACCTATCGTGCCAATTTATTATTCGGTGTTGATTTGTTCCGAACATGCCTTGTTTATCCATTAAAGGATAATCGAAAAATAATGATTCCCTATTTATAACAATAAATGATATAAATTTACCAGTTCATTTCTACGCATATTTCTATTTTCAAAACAGACGTTGTTTAATTCCTATGAGAAGTAGAGGTGCTAATCCAAAATAATAAGGACCTAAGATCATGGTTATAATCCGAATTTCGAAACCCATTTTAGTAGGAAACCGCGTCATTCATAATTGAATCCATCGGCGAATACAATATGTTGGAAATTTTGCATTCGGTTAATTGAGCAGCTGAGCCGACCGACCGCGGGATCGCCGCGCCGGCGGGGTCGACTGTAGTCAGCTACGGGAATTGTTACAGAGTTACTATAGTACATATAGTGAAGTAAGTATGTGTAGAAAATTGTAAAGGGTACTTGTCGAATTATAATATAACAGCAACGATAATACCTTGAGGAAGGCTGCGGGATAATGTAGCTATAGATATTGAAGTTTCAAGGTGGCTGTAGTATACAATACAAAGACCCGATCCGTGCTTATGACGGCTTTTCGCACCGGCTGAGATGATGTAGTGCGGGGTGTATTATAGACAGCGGGATTATTGTGGCGCAGCGGGTGCAAATGGAACAATCTAGGGCTAATAATGCTAACATTTGGTGCAAAAAGCTACAATTTATAGTTATAAGGTAGCTAGTAGTAAGAGTGAAGCCAGCTGGTATGGGGTTCATGATTCCAAAATAGTTGATTTTTCTTTTCATTTTTTATTGACTCTACCGTGCATCATTATCATTATCACAATATTTTTCACTAAGCACCTAAACTGCACATAAAACCGTAAATTCCAAACGGAAGTCCATTGAGAAAGTAATGCTGTTTGCGCAAACGACTTCACCAACGCGATAATAGACGAGAGATGAATGAGGAGGAAGTGAGGAGAGGAGGCGGTGAGGAGAGGAGGAGGGGGATAATCGAAGAGCGTGAAGATAATGTTAATGATCGTCGGAGGATGGACGAGATTGCAGCGCCACTCTTTAATTGCACCTTCTCCCACGAGACAGTACAACGCAATTACAGTAGGTAGAATAGCTGGGATTTCATTAAAAAGTGGATCCAACATTTCTATCTTATTACAGTATGCCGCAAAGCAAGCATTCCAGCAAAATACTCATCAGTAAGTTATACCATATACTCACCTCACGTAAGTTATACACCCAAACAATAGATATTGAAGAAAAAAATATCATTTTTATACGAACTCTACGTACATTGACGCGTCGCAATTGTCTGGTTAAAATTTCAAGAATATCGAAAAATACTGCTCTTTTTCTACTATGCAGGGTGGAATTGGCGCTGCAATTACAATGAGAAAATAATTCCAAGTTACTGGCATTCGGGCACGGTGACGTCGTCGCAGCAATTATTGCGCCGTCCCGCCGCGACTCGCCAGCCAGAGACTGCCAGCTCGCCTCTTGCAAAGTCAAAGCTACTATTTTCTTATCAAGTTTCAAAGGCGCCTCGGCTAATTTGTGAGATACTTTGGACCGGTATCTCCACGTCATGACAACTTCAACGTGGAACGGTGCGGTAACGTGGCAAGGTACGTCGGCGTGACGTGAAAAGTGTTAATAAAAGCAAATTACACGTCGCCGTGCTTAGCTAGTAACTAATAAATGTGGAGATGTTTAAAACGACTTCGAACACAAGTTGATCGCTGTAAGGAAAATATCGTACGGTGGGGCTATTCCAATAGAGCTCATCCTGCTTCTGTGATGCTACACCGCAAAACATGGCCCACGTGCTGATTTGCTTGGATAGCCCCAACACAGGCTCGCTAGAGGACCTTTGAGATGCCACTAAAGACGCTATACGCGTGGCTACACACTGGTCTGAACCATATTTGAAGCCATCGACACGCAAGAAGAAGACGCCCCAACGTACTTTGCCACCTTACCGCACCGTTTCGCGTTGATTTGGACGTGCTCTAATCTCGCTGAGAGGGAACTATTTTATAAAGCCGTAACCCTCCTTGTTGTGGGTTTTATTGCCCGCCAGTCGCCGAGGAGGTGTCGTGGCGCGCTGTGACCTCGTAAACTCTCCAGCTGCGAACTAATAAACTATTGGCGATTGGACGGTTATAGCACTCCTGAGTCCTGACACGGGTGTAAAAGATTATGAAACCGTTGTTAATCCAAAGTTATACCAGTTTTACAGCCACTTGAGGCGTTTGCGAAAAGGTGTGAGTTTTAGTCCACTTTTGACTTTATGAAAAGTAACGAAAACTGAACCCAACATAACCAACAAACAAAATTATCGAAATTATACTTTTGCTAAGTAAATTTACTTGTCAAAACTACGAACAGTGTAGAATTTTTATTAGAAACAATTTTGCGACAAGTTTTAGCACTTAACTTTTTAATATTGACAAAGAAAAACCAGTCTATTTTTTAAGGTACATGAAGTCATAACAACGCACCTTGTGCAATAACCCCGCGGCCGCCGAGCGCTGCTGGCAGACGTCTGCAACACCGACACCACCTGCAACGCCCTTCAAATAATTAATTAGACACGGGTCTTACTACCAACTTCCGTCGCGACGCTGCGAATAAAATCATTATTAACCTTTTTGTAGACGTAATAAAACTCTGTGGTGCAGTGGCTAGAGCCTTAGATATTAGTCCGATAGGCAGTAGGATCGATTAAAATTTTATGAAATGTTTGCCTCTCTGATTGGTTTCAGGCAGAAATAAAAAATAAAAATGAAGATAAAATGAATAGTATAAGTTTTACACGTGAAAAAGAACTGCCAAATCCAACATAAAATTATTACTTGTTTTGAATCACACATAAATTAGGAAATAAATTATTAATCGCAATTATTACGTAAGGCACGTTATACAATATCGCAAAATACATAATGTATAAAACCTGTTACCAGAGTTCATTGAACTAACAACCTAACCTAAGCTACGTGACTTACGACTACGATCTCTAATTAAGTATGTGGTACTTGTAAGACGCTCGTTTTAACTTCAAATATTACGCATTACTAATGATAACGTCGTAATTATAAATTTCTCGTAGGCGGTGTAGACTTTAACAAGAAAATATGTTTGTATACCTTAATGTATTTAAGTAACTAAGTGTGTTGAAATATTTTTTCTTTAATTCAACTACTCTGCTCTCAAAATAGTCAGAAGAATAAAATTGTACAAAAAAGGAGTATTTAATAAACAATTTCCTGCAAACGTAATCCCACTTATTTTATATTTCAAAGTAATGAAATGTATATCATAAGATCACTAGTCGTGTGTTATGTTACTAATCTTCCATCGGGACTCTTTGCTTAGGGTATTTACAAAATGAAAGTTATCTTTTTCATTATTCTGACATTGTATGGAGCTCGCAGCCGGGCGCGGTGCGGCGCCGCCTAATTATCTGATGCGATCTTGTCTCGTCGCGTTCAAGTAGGTGGGTCTCACACGACGTCCCTTCACTTGTATTCCACATCAGCTTTAATGAGCCCCCGGAGAGCTCGAACAAATCCTGAAAGGTCATTTGAAAACCCTATTAAGGATCGAGACCCTTTATGAGAACTCGTGATACTGTGCCGTTTCCAACTTCCCTAATTCGGCACTCGTACTATGTGAGAAGATTAGCGGCGGATTAACACACATTAATCCGAATTAGAGTAGTCGTATACTCGTGTAACTATACACGTGTGTCACATCAGAATATTAGTGTATTTTGATTTGTTTTGGGACCCAATGTATCATTCATTGGTCGATACGAATGTAACACACAAACATACAGTCCAGCCGACGTTATCAAATAGCATCGCTTTGTCGCGTTGACGCGGACGTGAGGTGGGACAATGTAGTTGCATTATCTGCATATGCGTTTAGATACGGCGTCTCAGGCGTGGGGGGGGGGGGGGTGTTAGCTGTTGGGGGGTGTGGGGGGTTATCGCTATCTCCGTAATGTGATGTAGTGCGGCGCGGAGACGGAACAGTGAGGTAAATAATCACCGCGAGCTCGCGACGCGATAATGACTGTACGTATTACACCAGTTGCCATACAGCTCGCTTACATACAAACACGAGAACTGAACTAAATAATGTAACAGAATTTGTAAACCGTACCATGAATTGGAACACAGAAATACACGAATTTGTTTTACGAATGTCATGCCGCGTAAATACTTAAATAAGTGGTTGATTGATTACATGTTCAAAGTGATCGAGGTTTTCCGACGTTGCTGGTTTGGGTTTTTGTTCTGAATTAGGTAGATAGGTAATGTCTACAGCGAGACATGACATGACAAATCACATATTTTATATATATCAAATATTTCACCAGATTCTTCAAACTGTTTGTGCCGACTATTAGAAATGAGTTCAAAAGCACTTGCGGTCGCTAGGCACCAGCTAGGCTTGATTTCCTGCCAGCCGCCGGTAGCCGCACTGTCGTCGTGCGGTTGCAGTCCGCGGGCGGCGGTCGACGCGCGGTTGCAGTCGGCGGCGGCGGCGCGGTGCAATGAGGTGTGACGTCACACGACCCTCGCCGACGTCACTCCGCTGCGCCCGGAACAGTTTGTAAACTTTCACAGCTTACTTGCAGGGCACTGCTTTGTTGGTCGATCTAGGCTAGATGTTTACAGCCTATAGCATCAAGATGTTATTTACCTAGTTTACTTTGTTGTCTTGCTGATCTTATTTGATTTGATTAGCTAATTCTTGGGTTGCACGACATCTAAAAGAAAATAGGATTAGTAGTAAGCTCTCGACAACTCTTTCAAACACTTTTTGAACTACCCATTTTGTTCTCCCAAAAATCTGTCCTACAAAATTACAACTTCACTAGTAATGCAAATCAAAATTATTATTTTTTAAGTTCATAAATACGTTTTCATCGGGTTCGTTGGTTGGCGACTTGAAAAAAATTAGGTCTCTCTTACAGCCATCGACAGGGATTAGACACCAATAACATCTTGGTGCAGCTTCAATTAGAGCTATCCCCCCAATTACAGCGACATAGTAGAAATGATAGACAAAATAACACAAAAAAAATAAATTAACAAGTTTACAATAACACATTTTTTTTAATGGATAACAGCCAGGACATAACATCTTTACCTACACGTAACACATCATCATTGATGACGTTTCTTCTCTAAAAGTTAAGCTTATGCTACGTTCTTCCGCTTTCTATGATCCTCGCAAGTCTTTTATACTTCTTTATAATTTTATTTGTGGGCACATTGCGAGAGTATAGGTACTTCCTAGCCACATCTCACTTGAAGGCGTCTCCGATTGGGTTCTTAAAAATTTATTTATTTCAATGTTGCTATATGAAATTCCTCTTCCTGTGGCTGCAACTATTCCCTCCTGTCCCCCCCCCCCCCCCCAGATCCCCCCCTCCCCCGCGGCCCGCAGTGCGACACTCCGCTCCCGTCGCTTCCTGCCGACCGAGCTGCCTGTGCCCTACCGCCCTGCCGCCCGCGGTCACGCCGCTACTAATATCCTATTGGGACCGTATCCCGAGGCTTTGTGTTTTGATTGTGTTGCTGCCAAATAAAAAGGTTTGTGAGAAACATTGAAATCGTAATTCAATCATTTTTGACGTGGTTTGGATATTTAAACCTCAACGCAGCGATAGTAATATCTACAATACTATAAACTGACTTCGTATTATATAACTATCTGTCAGACATGGAGACAGTGACCATATTTTTACGGTAGTTAACGCTCTGTTTACCCCAAGGGATAGCTACCATGCCTTAAGAATCATAAATTATCTGATATGAGGTATCATATAATATTGTAAAAGTGGCCAGCAGTTAATATCACTTACATACTTTTTTGCTACCAATATTTGTTCAAAGCAAGCATAACAAGATGTATAGTACTCTGTATAATAATAATGCACAGTGGACTCATAACTTGTTCTACAAATTTACTACATCCGTAGCACTGCTTTGATAATAACAATAAGTAAGAGACCTTTTCCTCGATGACCCAAATAATAACATATTTCATTGTTTTTGTTATTTATTATTGTTGTTTGGGATGTATTAACTTTATGTTGAACAAGAAACTTGGCATCGGTAGAATAAACGATACATCAATGTCATTATAACTGCAAGAAACAAAACTTAAAGCTAACTGCTTGCGTCTAGTAAAAATAAACTACATCGACGTCGTTACGTTCTCTCCCACACCCGCGACGCGACGCGGGAACTTGCGGCTCGGAGGAAACTTGCTCCGTCATATCAAACCATAAGTAGATTTATATCTCTCAACGATATTATGTCGCATCACACCACGGGAACGAAATACGCTTATGAAATAAATAGCTGCGTCGTTATTTTTGCTGATCGAATTTCGTGTTTTCCTCTCTTTTTGCGAAGTTCAATACGAGTTGTTACGACGGAATTTCGAAGCCACGGTATCGGGTTCCCGCCTTTTGTTTCAGAAATCGAACTCGTTGGAATGGTTGGAGCACGAACAGTAATGAGTGGTTTGGGAGATGAAAATAAACAATGTTCGTTCAAAGAAGCAACAGATACCGCATGAAAGCGCGGATTGCGGGATCCGGTGCCCGACGAGAAACTCGACACCGATCTTGCTCGACCTATATTTCCCACGCCGTACATTACTGCTCTAAAACTTATTGTGTTAACTGATTATGTTCCTTCTTTCTCGCGCGGAAAAGAAGGAACCTTTTGGTTCGCGTGGGACACCAAGTCCTCCAACAACGCAATGAGTTTTTGAGCCGCCTACTACAAGTAGCAGACTTCTGACTAACATGAAAAACTCGAAACTCGAAACCATCTTACTTACGGATATTTAGGTGGTTCAGCTTGCAATGTCCTAACCAGACTGGGAATAAATTCACAAAGTAATAAATATCAACTTTGCCCACCGAGAATCGAATCAGGAACTTTCTGCGCCATATTGATCGTGACTGATTCCGTTGAACAAGCAGCAATGTAGCTTTCTCTTCATCGCAACAGTCGTCTCACCTCTTCGCGTCACGGAGCAAGGAACAGGATTTCGGAGCAAGTGATCAGTGTTGCCGGGAGTTGGCCGTTTAATTAACGCAGGGTAATGACGTCTCGTATGATCAGCGGCTGTGAAGGACTGGCGGAAACATCCGCTGTATGAGGGAGGTGGAATGTGATGGAAGGTCGAAGGTCTTTTTTTTATTAAGGGATTTCATAATACAAAGATACGTAAACCAAAGATTCAGCCTATATTAGCCCACTGCTGGACTCTAGAAACATGTGTCTAAATGGCCCCAACGCCTGATAGTACATCATCGCCAGATCATTTTTATGATTGCGCAAAATTACCTACTCAAATATTCAATTCCCTTCATAAACATTACATTACAAGTCTTTATTGCACCAAAAAACAGAAGAAAATACACAAACGAAACAGTAAAATATGGCGGCCGTAAGGTTAGGAGTATTTTCTACCAAGCAACCTTAGGTTCAAAGAGGAATTACCAAGTCCCTACTACTATTCTTCCAGTAACATTGGAATCTCTCTGTTCGGGTTGTATTTGTATCCAACAAAAACTACTTCCTATGTAGCAAGATAAACATTTGCAGCAGTATGCAATTCAGCAGTAGATCAAATTATCCGTGTTTCGCTAAGCACGTTGACAGCACTCGCAGCGTCCCGAGGAGGTACGATAATGCAAAGACGACTGAACTGACGAGCGCAAATAAGCTTGTAATGAAAATCTCCCGCCACAGAGCAGCGAAAACAGCTGGTTACATCATGGTTGGCTCATAGTTTTATTTCAATTCTTAACAATTATTGTTATTGAGCTTACTGGACCTTAATGGCCAAGGCTGGCACAGATCCGTGAGGATAGGCGCTATACCTTGCAGTGGGTGGATGTGGGCTGAGAGAATTATTATTTAATGCCAGCTAAAACTAACATCACGAGAATTTACCCGTGGGTGTCAAAAGCAGCTAATAAGATGTAATTATCCAGGGAATGAGCAGCTGCGTTATCTGTGAACGGAACATTGCCCTGCTCGCGCCAATACGCCTGCCAAGCGTGGTGAATATGGCAATTACCCCTCCGATAGTGGGAGGCCTATGTCTAACGGTGGACTGTTGTGATTGGTTACCGTGAACTATCGTTAAATCGTTATCTCTATATCATTAAAAAAATATATAATGCCAAAGTAAGAAACACCTCGTATGCTGGCAAATCAAATTAAGCTTTATTCATATTTTGGGAGCAATCTTGCAAAAGAATGGTTCTGAAGTAATCGTGTAAGGTATGGCGTATCGATTTGAATGAGATGATGATTTTGGTATCTCTAGACTGGCAAATTCAGTTTTGTATCATTAAGACTGATTATTGAAAAAAATTGTTAAACAAAACAATAGTTTTATACTCACTATCGTTTCCCATAAACTTGCTCTATGTCCGGCTGCAACAACGTAGCTGCGAACAAATTCAGCAGCTAACCTTCTCTCGGTACTAATTCAATTGCTCGGGCGGCGGGGGGTGAGGCGCGGGGGTTGGAGGGGGGTGGAACTGCTTAAAGTTAGACGTCAGACTAGTGGCGCCCCCAAAGAGAAAAAAAATCCCTGTCTGAACATGCCGAATCATTAGACTATTAGCAATAAGTTATATATGCGAAAATTTTCCTGTCGTGGGCAAATAAAGTAATTTTACCTTATCTTAACACACTGGTCATCTTGAAACCAAGGTATTACAAAACAACAATAACCAGCCACAAAAATTGTTTGAAACTAAGAAATTGGAAAATAATTGGTAGGTTATTGATAGGATATTGCTAAAAGTGGTCATATTTAGCATTTATAAGATATATAATTAAAACGCTAAGTTTTAACAATTTTCTATGTTTCTATCGCTATTCCATAATTTGGTTTCCCTATCGTGTATTCAATCTGTTTTTTTTACCGAGTGGCGCTGGTGTTCTAACGTTGCCCCTTAAGCGGGGTTATTTTCCGGCGGTCCTGGTGCCCTGGTACTTCATTATGCATTTAGATAAACGGACAACGACCAGTGTTGCCAGACGTACGGATAAACTACCCCGCTCGGACGAGAAAGGACCATCGTTATGTTTACATGACTCTCAGGCATGAACTAGTACGTAAATACAACTTTCTATTTTAGTTTCGTCCAACTTTACCTGCGGAATATAACGGTTCAAAAGGTTTTCTGAGATAAACATGGCTATTTTGGTCAGTTTGTTTACTAAATAGATTATAAGGCTCAATGGTTGGAGACTCGTAAATTGTTTTTGCAAGATCGACTAACGTGCCTTCCGAACGGCACGGAACTATCTTCTTTTTCGTTTTTGCTCCAAGAGCGTCGGTGGCCAAGTGGGAGTGTCGGTGGCTAAGTAGTTAGGACACCGGTCTTACAATCATGAGACCCGAGCTCGAACCCCGCCATGTACCAATGTATTTTTACTCACGTACATTTATCGACTGCTCGTACGGTGAAGGAAAAACATCGTTATGCAACCCACATTGAAATAAAATTTGAAATCAGAGGATATTTGAATGTGACTTAACCTAGGATTCGGGCCAGGTTAGCTTTCGTGTTGCAGAGGTCAGATGACAGTCGCTCTGTGTAAAAACTTAGCCGACCCCGACAGAGAACGGGATAAGGCAACGACAGTGATGCTCCAAGAGAGTTTAATTTATGACGACCAATTTCCATTCCCCAAACTTTCTCGCTTCTCCTTCCTTCTAGACAAAACTGATAATCCCAGATCGATCAAAAGCTAAAAGCTTCAATCAATCAGCAGAATGCGATCTTATCCAGCGACACGCATCCAATCAGCGGGCTCTACGCTGCTACGGCGTAGCAGAGCGCTACGACACGTAGCCGGTGCCTCTACGTGAGCGATGGGCCCATTTGAATACATATCCAGTATCCGGGGAGATACGGGATCGCCTCTTGTACGGATCCGGATCCGTTTGACATATCGATTGATGAGTTATGGCGCCCTCTTCTGAAGGGAATTGAAAACAGACGCAAATATTTCGCGGTGGCTGTAATTTGAGGTATTTTTCATGGCTTTTCCTTATAGGAATTTTCTTTTTACACCTACACAACAAAACGTAAAAAGGAGTAGGAGTAACATTATGTCAAATATTGTTTTGTGTCAACCTTTTGGCTTACCGTAACTACCACAGACAAGAGATGTCATATGCGCGCAGAAGCGAGCGACGCAAATGTAATTTTTGGTCTGTTATGCCGATAACTATTATTTAGTTGTCTAGGTTAGATCAAAAACAAACCGATAACTAAATAATAAAAGCCTATTCTGCTAGTAGCGTTTAATGCAAATGGAATCGTTTTATACTCGACACAAAATTGATGAATACCGCAATATCTACCGGTATTGTGCACTCAAAACCGTTTACGAGGCTCGGAACGACCTGAATCAAAGGAGCAAATGTTTATGTAAGGCAATTTGTCGGAGTGTACCGGTCCAAACCGGTACACCGCGGCGTAATGGAGGCTTCGAGGTATATCGTCCATTGCTGGAATAGACACACACCCACGACATTTCCGTAAGATGCGGATGACCCACGTGTTTTGGGTTTGAAATTATATGTAGTGTTATTGTTATATTACATATACATTGTATTATAATTCATAGTGACATTTTTGAAGGCGATAATGTTGTCACGAGTGGGCGCCGGTGGCTCCGCCCACGTGGAAGTCCGTTTTAATCCCGTCACATCATCCCACAGGAACATGTTTTCGGGATAACAACTGTCTTATGTGTTAATCCAAGTTACCTTCTATCTGTGTGCTCAAGTTATGATCAAAAAGCTTCTAAAAAGAATCTGATCAAGTAGGTATACATACTGCTATGTTGTAATATATGAAGTTCTTAGATTATAAAACGCCTTGTGCTTGTTAAT
Source organism: Keiferia lycopersicella (assembly GCA_029255805.1). Classification (NCBI taxonomy): domain Eukaryota; kingdom Metazoa; phylum Arthropoda; class Insecta; order Lepidoptera; family Gelechiidae; genus Keiferia; species Keiferia lycopersicella. Next base: position 95,553 of record JARACZ010000012.1, read on the forward strand.
GCGTGATTGGTTGATTTCGTAGTTTCATGATCACTCAATACAAGATTTAGTTACAAATTAAATAAAACTCCTGGTGAACAGCATACTTTTATGTAGCAAGACAGGATAGATTGTTTGTAGGATAGAATGTAAGAATAATTTTAATATTAATTTGATCTTTACGCTATTCTATTGAGAAATGGTTAATCGTCTTTCAGGAAAATCGGTTCAGTAGTTTTAGCGAGAAGGAGTTACAAACAAACAAATATAAAAACTTTCGCGTTTATAATATAAGTAGAATTATAATCCATTTTTGAGTTAGCACCGATGCTTCGAGCATAGCTGTGGCTTATTGACTATGTTGTCTATTTGCGTTGTGGCTTATTTTCTCTCTGTTTTGCAAGTACTTTAAAAATAACTTTTGCACAAAGGAAATACTACCAAAGGTTTCCGCGGGAATCATACCCGCAACCTCCGGATGAGAAGCCGAGGTTCGACCACAGAGCAGTGCTGAGTGGCGGCATTACGACGGAGTGCAGTATTAACTCGGCCGTAAACTCTACACAGCCTCAGCTCCCGGATAGTATAGGATCATGCTATAGAACGACTTTCAGTGAGCTGTTTAGTGGATGAAAGATATTTTTGGATCACCCATGCTTACTTACTTACTTACTTATCTAGCCATCGGGATCCCACTGCTGGGCAAAGGCCTCCCTCCCTTTTTTCCACTGATCTCGATCCTGTGCCTCCTCATGCCAATTCTTAGAAAACCCGTCCAGTTCGTCTCGCCATCTGCGTCTGGGCCGCCCGCGACGTCGTCTGTCGGTTCTTGGCTTCCAGTTGGTGGTGGTATAAGCCCATAAATTGTTTGGCATGCGGCAGACATGACCGGCCCAATCCCACTTAAGCTTTGCGGCTGTATGGGCTACATCTGCGATTTGAGTCTTGGAACGCAGTATAGTATTTCTGACTCTGTCTACCAGTTTCAGACCTAGCATACTGCGCTCCATGCAATTAACTGTATTTATAGGAAGTCCAAATCTTTTTTCATGTTTCACCTATGTTTTCTGGGAAAAGTTGCTCAGTTTTATGGACCGATTCATCCTTAAAAATATTTGAAGCTAATAATATGTTAAAACGTACCTACAAAAAAAAAATATCATTATATTTTGGACTGAAATTATTTTGGTCGTAAATTTTGAAGAAATAGCAATACTGTTTCTTGTATAGTTAATTAATTATAACTACTATTACAAAGGCATAAGGGTAAAGGGTATGGCATAAAGGGTATGTCAGCGCCAAGTTAGACTTATCAATGAATGTTTTCGTTTTTTAACTGCTATTGGCAGAATGTTTAATCTCCATTAGGCAACCCATACGCAGTATATTTATTGGCATATTTTATAAATAACATTTTTCATCCATATAACAGTTCGGTGAAGGTCGTTCTATAGCGGGCTCTTAGAGCAGCCCTCCCTGCACGCCAATAGCACGGACATCTCGGCAATAAAAGCAGTTTCTCTTAACAAAATCGGAGCGCGTAGCGAGAACTCGACCAAATGAGATTAGCCCGCCCCCCCGCAGGCCGCCCGCACCCCCCGCGGCCCGGGTTTTATTGGACATGAAATTAAATCAAGCCGGTGTGAGCCCGCGGAATATTCCTTCTCTAACGAAGCGGCAAACGTGTGCCGTGCGGTCGGAGACGTGTTGTTATCTATACACTAACATTATCATCATCAAGCGCTGGCTTTCTTATCCTTTATCCCATTTTCATTCGCTACCTCCTATTTCATTGCTTTCATAAGAAGTTATTTTAATAGTATCAGTATTAGCTGTTGGATATTACTTAACAGTCCACAAACAAACTCAGAAGCCTACATTTAACAAAATTCCAATTGATGATTCTCTGACAATAGAACTCATATCAGCTTGTTGACAAATCATTAAAACAGAAAAATGCTACGCTCGTAACCTAATTTAACGAAATAAACCGCTTCATCTGAGGCGCTATCATTCAAAGCTCCATACATACAAAAGTCATAAAAAGTGTTTAAGCCGCGCCATAATTCATTTCTGCGCTCATTAACCGTCGCAGCGCTCTGCGTCGAGAGCCGAGAGCGACCTGCTTCAGATGTTTGAATAGTTGATTGCGACAACGCTTACATTCTGCGGTTGAATGTTTTAAACAGATTTGCAGGAAAAGGCCGCAAATAATTGAAGAGGACGGGGAATGCCGCGTTTATTGACGCTCCCGACAAGTGTACGCGAATCAAAAGATAATTTACTTTTGTTTTTAGGTCAGGCCAGATTACATGCAAACAAAAACAAGCCCCCTTTTACATAAATCTCGACGAGTTTATGGATTCAGCAGGCTTTTTCGATATCTTGAGAATTGCATTTTGAGATATAAACCTAACAACAATGACTAATAAGGGAACATCGCTAGGAAATAGGTTTCGAAGAAGACAATGATCGGTACACCAGCAAATGTGAAAATATATACCCATAAAAAGGCTAAAACGCCTTTAATTGACATTTAATTCAATTGTTTACACTTAAGTGAGTCACAAATACTAATGTTCCGGATCACTTACTTGTCATGGTTGTGTGTTTCCGCGACGTTTCGAACCATTTGGTGGTTTTTCGTCGGACGGAGAGTCGTGCGTGCCTATTCGTCAACGACGCGCTTTCACTGTCACCAACATAATGTGACTTTTAATTCTAAAAAGACCCATTATGTTGGCATTTTAGTAGTATGATAAGAAAATACCTATCCCATATGACATCATTACTGGACTAAATTCGCAGCGTAGATACGTAATGAAAAACGTCGTAAAACAGTAAGCAAGATCACTTACGGCACGAGTTTCCCGCAAGAAATACAAATTACTTCGGAGACGAGGTCGTATTTTTACAGCGGTGTCGGTCGGAACCACATTTTATACCTGAATCTGCGCGATGGCTGCGATGATAGCCCAGGAGCCGGGCCGGAGCTCTAATTGGTGGTAAATCAAAAACATTCCCGGTTATTTAATAAGCAGCGATGTAAATGAGCTTCTCGAAGGCGGAATAAATTACTGGGCACTTAATATCGCGCGGCTGGAGGCGAGGGGGGGGGGATTGTTGATTTCAGCCTGTCTCGATTAATGAACAACTTTTAATTTCCGCTTCTGGTTTTTTATTCCGGCTCTGACTTCCGGCGTGCGGTGTGGACAAGCGTTTATTTGAAGTTCTGTCGCCGATTCGTTGAAGCGTCGCGTCGTTTTAATGTTACATTTGAACTCGTCTATACAAGGGAAGAAATTACTTAGTAATTATTTGGTTATATAAATGATTTCTACTCAGCATTTTTTTTTGTGCTCGGACTTAATAAGGTAGAGTGTTACGAATCATATTACCTCATATTTGATTAGAAAAATACCACGTTCACATATCCAGAGAAGCAAATATTCTGAAAATAGGCGGCGTAACGGTGGCGCGTTTTGATTCAATTACCCCTAAACACGAGATAGCGCGACTCGCTCGCCCCGCTCGCCCCGCTTGCCTCGCTCGCCTCGCTCGCACTGTAACGTGCCTGTTATTAAATTGCGAAGCAATCGATCGGATGGAATCAGCTGTAATACCGCCCCCCAACCCCCAACCTACACCTAATATAATTTCATTACGCTTTAATCCGAAGAAATTCGTTTCCTCAAAATATATCCAGATTCGAGAACGTGAACACATTTGGAGTTATAGGTCCAAGTTGACGGATGATTGCGACTGAAACGTAACCTGTGAGTCAAACCAAGCGTGTGTATACTTTTCTATGGTTTCCTTAATTCACACTTTGTGAATAACTTAGGTTCTCCCTCATGAACCAGACGTAATTTTTCAGACTTTTATTTGCTCTTGCTTGACGTTCTGCCTACTTCTTAAGAATAAAAGCGTGATGTATGTATGTATGTTCACTAGTGCCTGATTTTTACGTTAACCAGCAGGCTGATTGTCTAACTCTGATCGGGATCGCAATCATCTTAAAGCTGATCGCGATGGCATCGCGATCGGCTTGATTGCGAGGAATTGTCTAACAGTTTTCGTCGTTATCGGTTTGGGAATGAATGAAACTGAGTTGTGATAGTCATTCTTCTTGCGTTTCGTTTCTACAAGTTTGGCCCAGTAAAACTAATATTTTATTTTTTATTTTTTTCTATTAATGGCTTTTATAATTACATATTTAATGTTCCTTAATATAAAAATCATATATGAAATTTTTAAATTGCATGTTTGTTGTATTCCACACAAATAATTGTTTTTATAAAAATGGAATATCAAAACGCATTGGCGTATTGTTGCCAACTTAGTAGATTTTCCACCAAATCTGGGAGCTTAGGCTTCCCTTTTAGCGTACAAATATTGATTTTAGTGATTAGTGGACTTGTTTATTGAAATGTATTATGGTTTGGCTTGTGGTGAGTTTCATTATTTTTGTTACAATATGTGTAATATTAATGTTATTTCTCCCAAAAATGTGAGGGCAAAACATTTGAATAAAAAATTGGTGATTTTTATCTACGAAAATATTTTTTTACATTTTTGTTGTGTAGAGAGGCTTATTAAATTTTTTTTTTGTTCTGGGCAATTTTTGCCTAGGATACATCTAGGCCGAGATATAGACCCTTGAAGTTTTGGGGCTAGAACTTTGAGGGCATGTATCTCGGCCTAGATGCGCCTTAGTGCAAAATTGCTGAGGACAAAAGGTGTCTATATTAGGCCTTTTTATATTTTTGTCGTGTAGAGGGGCCTAGGCCTTGTATAAACACTTTTTGTCCTTGGCAGTTTGGCCTAAGACGCACCTAAGCCGAGATATTTCTCCTTAAAAGTTCTAGGCCTTAAACTTCAAGGGTCTATATCTCGGCTTAGGTGCCTACTAGCCTAAAGTTGCTAGTTACAAAAAGTGTTTGTCTTAGCACTCTCTATACGAGAAACATATTTTTGGCCAAAACGTTACTAAGTAAATTATTAAAAAAAAGGAATGTTTTCCCAAGACGATTCATAGGGCCCCCACGTATATACTTTACCAATTGCCCCTTACCGCCCCGAAAAGTATACTCTAACCATCGCTTGTGGTGGGCAGCTTGATTCTTCGTTGGCAACACTGGATGTCTGTTTCGTTTATTATGGCACGGGGTATTGTATTTGTTTTTATACTAAAAAACGCCTTTATAATTCTAATTCCATGAAGAAGTAAATACACAAGTGGAAATAATTGTTCAACGAGTTCAACCAACCCTTGAACATGAGTCAGCACAACACAACCGACGCGATCCACTGACGCGAGACCCAAATTCTACAGAATGCAAGATTTGGATAACTTGCAATTTACACGGACGGAATACTAAAATAATATTGTTAATGTGTGTGTAAATACAATTAATATAAATACTCGGCTAAATTGTAAATAAATGTCTTTCATCAGAATGCAGTCGAGTTTAAATTATCTCCTGCTAGACCAGATGCACCTTTAGCATCCCCTCACTGTGGCCAAGACACCCTTAGCCTTAAACAGTCGTATGAGTCTGTACGATTGGCAGTGAGCAGACCTATCCTGTGCACATTGCACGACGTGCACAACCCCATATCCTTCCCACTTTCCTCCTGTTACTGTAGGCTAGGGTGCTTCTTATATGACCAAAAAATTTTTTTTTTACATTTTGCTCCGCGTCATGGTTTTATTCTGTTCTAGTATACAAAAAAATACTATGTAATTTTTTTTAATTTTTTTAAGCAACATTTAGGGGTCGCTACCAGCAAGTAAAAAAAAAACAAAAAGTTAGCAATAGAAATATTTTTTAATATTTTCAAAATAGCAGTATGTTACATAATATAAACAAAATGACAACAAAAAGGTAAAAAAACTATTTTAATAATGTACTTTTCTTCATATCTGGGTATTTTTGCCTGAATTTTTTTACTACCAAAAGAAGATATTGCTTCTGCTCTTCATTTGCTGTGATTAACTTATTATACTCTTCAATTAATGCCACACCTCGTTCAGCTATATCGTTAACTACTTTCATTGCACGTACAATACTTTTGGATGCAATGTAATCTTCGTCTTCATTCCATAAACCAGGGTCTTTTTGCAAAAATGCCGATGAAATGCCAAGGATACTGAAAAATCTTAGGGTGTTCGAGGATACAAAATCCTCAATATTTTTTTCAGCAATATGATTGATGTCCAAGCTGATGCGTTTTGGGCTGTAGTCCGAACCTTCTTCTGTAAGTGCGGCAACCATTTTCTTCTTAGATTCAATGGACACTTCGTCATCGAAGAACGCTAGAGCTATGAGTTCCTCTGAAAGGTACCAAAGGTGTCCTAATATCTTTGTGATTGCTTTTTTGGACATAGCTTTGTTAATGTTCTCGTAGCTTTTTAACTCTTTCAAAAGCCATAAGTCATTTCTCGGGGCTGAAATTGCTGCAGGAGCTTGAAACCAGCATCTTACGTAAATTATAACAACGAAAATACAAATTTCCGTAATTGCTTTGAGTTCTCGATGTGTCATTTTGAACTGGTCTTGAAACATAAAAACCTTAAAGCAATAAATTGCCTTGGCCATCCACCGAGCGCGGTGAAGACCTGCTGGAGCTCTGAATGAAATCCCTTTTTCAGGCACACCTCCCAGAAACATAATCGTTAAATTCAGCAACTCCTTATAATCGTCTCTGGGTTGATAGACATCGAGTTGGTTTTTGGCAAACACAATTGTACTGTCTGCGACATTCTGTACGCATCTCGAGGCGCCAGGATTCGAAGAAACTGTGCTGAACTTGTTTTGATCAATACTAGGCCAAGCAGCTCTAAACCGTTTAAAAATCAATATTTCGGGGCCACTTGAAGGACCAAGCGCATGTTGTACAATTGCTTCAAGCATTATCTCCATTATATGGTGACGACACGCTAACCAGAGCAAGTCTTTTTCCATCTTTTGCTCTATCAATAAACACGCGCCATTTCTTAAACCAGTGTTTACTGCTGTTGTGTCGAAACATAAGCACTTTATTTTCTCCTGCAATTCCCAAGAAAGAACAGTTTCATACACAGCTGAAGCACACATCTCTCCAGTTCCACGTGTTAGTTTGGGCACTGACAACAATTGATCCACTCCCTGTCCAGATACTAAAATCGGTAAGCGATCAACTGTTTTGTGTCCTGTGATGTCCTCGATTAATTTGCCATCCCAATGAATTGTTAGGGGTACGTCAGGCTTAAAATCTTTTTTTAAAGACTCGGCCACACTCTGCCTTTGCTTCATACGTTGGCGCCGTATTGAGGCTGAATTAACGTTGAATTGCAAGGGATCAACTCCAGCACTTTTGAGCGTCGATGTCAATACAACAGTTGCTTTCCTGTCACTCATTTTAGCAATATCGAGACTTGCTGCTAATCGCTGATCAATAAGGTTCTTTGTGCCGCGTTTACGTTTAGGTGGAGGTTCCTCTGCTGTTGATGGTCCAGCCTGCAATAAAAATTCGATAGTCGGGCTCATAGTTTCTACATCGCTGCTGGTGGTTGTCGAAGAAGTCAGGGTACACTTTTCTGTTACAGATTCCATGTAGCATTGTTCTTGGCATAAAAAATGATGATATCGATTTTGTCTCTCCTCTTTTTTCGATATTTTTCTTGAAGTAATATTGTCTACTCCGGCTATAATACCTGGTCGTCCTTCTTTTCTTTGCGAAATCAAAAATTGTCTGTCTTCTTCAATGCTGATCATCGTCAAGGCATCAGCGTGAGCTATATCAAAGAGATTATTTAAATCCTGGGCCCAAGCCTTTTCTTTATTTAATAACGCTTCTGAACGCTTGCGTTTGTTTTCTTTATTTTTCTTTAGGTTTTGCCATTCAATAAACTTCTTTTCTATCTTTTTGATTACATCTTTTTTCAATTTAGTCGGAATCCCCGCTCGCTCCCACAATGCCATAACCTCACAAGCAGTTGAATTATACGAATTGCGGTTAGTTTGTTTATTATCAATTTTAAAATGAAAGAATAAACACATCACTTCCCTTGTTGACGGCAACTTGCTGTAATTCAATTGTCCAGATGTTTGTCCTATTAACCAGACATCGGTTTTCTTTCTCGTCAGTAAAACTGAATTAGACGACGACGCCATCTTGTCGAAACGCGATGCGCGGCAAAACAAAACGACACGTACACTCTTTATCGCGGCACAGAGCGACTGACGCCAAACTGGCGCGAACTCGTGATCGAGCAAACTCTGGAGTGATGGGGGCGTGGCATATGGATATGCTTCCAGGAAAAGTAATAAAAGCGTGTATCCTATTTAAGATATGTTCGATAACACTAAATAACGCGTTTAAATGATGAATTAAACCGTTTCGTACATATTAATGTTGGGTGAAAATTTTTAAAAATGTTACTTATTTTCAAAACTTTGACACGCGGTAGCGACCCTTAAAACTTTTTTAAAAAATCTAAAAAAAATCATGGATTCGTTTTTTAGGTGTTAGCACCAAATGGCGGCCTGACGTAGTCATTTTTTAAAAGTTGAAAAATAAGAAGCACCCTACTGTAGGCCGTATTGTAACAGGTGTCCCGCACTTATCTATATGTTTATATATTGTCACCATATCATCCGGTGTAGGGTGGTAGGTGTTAGGTAGGGTTGTTTGTAGGTTACAGATTGCCCTTACTAAATGAATGTATAGTTGGCTAGCTATTACACCCCAACATAACTACACAGTGACACTAATGTTTTCCTGGTTAATTACTTCATAATTGCAACATATACACTACACTACTTTCCAGTTACACTATAATAGCTAGTTGACTCTACATAATGGTCCTTCGAGCATTGTTTTTGAACTAGTACCGGGACTAGTATCGCGGCCCTCCCTGTCCCTACTAGGGTCCTCATGACAAAGACTGACAGACGTTTCAAGGTGTAGCTAGCTGGTGTACCCCAAAAAAAGCATCAGTATGGTTGCATTGAGAAACAGACTAGTGCTGCAGTGCTTCCTGTAGAAATCTCTCGCCGGTAGCGAATCGGTTGCTGGCCTTCCAGAAGCGGAAATCACCAGTTAATTGAGAAGTCGTATTACCGAGCCGAGGGTGTGGGTTGTACTAACAGCACAGACGATAGGTTAGCTAGTAGGAGTAGGATCAGAAAGTAGGGACGCTCAAGACAAGAAGACGGATACTCAAGAAGAAAGAAGACACAATGGACATTCCAGCGATTAACGAACTCATCAAGAGCCAGGAAGGTTATTACAACGAAATACAAAGGATATGGGGTTGTGCACGTCGTGCAATGTGCACAGGATAGGTCTGCTCACTGCCAATCGTACAGACTCATACGACTGTTTAAGGCTAAGGGTGTCTTGGCCACAGTGAGGGGATGCTAAAGGTGCATCTGGTCTAGCAGGAGATAATTTAAACTCGACTGCATTCTGATGAAAGACATTTATTTACAATTTAGCCGAGTATTTATATTAATTGTATTTACACACACATTAACAATATTATTTTAGTATTCCGTCCGTGTAAATTGCAAGTTATCCAAATCTTGCATTCTGTAGAATTTGGGTCTCGCGTCAGTGGATCGCGTCGGTTGTGTTGTGCTGACTCATGTTCAAGGGTTGGTTGAACTCGTTGAACAATAATGTTGATATGATAACGATACAACAACTATTTCATCATCGTAAAATCGTGTGATTGAAAACAATGCCAGCGAGGAATTTAGTATCAGAGCGCAAACGATGCGATTTAGCGGTCTTAGTCGGTCGAGTTGCAAACAGTTGGACAGAGAAGAAAACAAATGAAGAAGTGTTGGTACTCGTTGCGGAGGATCGTTGTAATATTTGTGTTTAGAGGAGCATTGAGAATCGAAGAAGGAACACGATTGGCCACTTGCTACGACACGACAACTTTATAAAGAACATTATTGAAGGGAAAGTAGAAGGAAGTAGAGGAACACTCTGACCTAAAAGCACTTACTTCACCCAAAAAAGAAGAAAAGTCAATGTTGTGTTGTGTTGTATCAAATGTGTTATGTAAAATCTCTGGCGGAGAGAAGGGAAGAATGGAATTACTTCTCTGACAAGAGTCCAACTCATAAGTTTGAAGAAGTGTGTGTTAAAGGTACTTATTTTTCTGTGTTTTGCCATAAATCTTATATGGTGTGGTTCTGCCCGCTGCTGTAACAAATTTTCCTGTGGGAGTTTATTGTTTTTATACATATAAACTTGCCTTTTGAGTAACTCTATTTATTAGAAAACTGCATTGACATCCGTTGTGTAGTTAGATTTAAACATGCTTAAAGACAGAGTGAAAAGCAACTTTGCTATTTACTATGGCATGATTTTTTAAAAAATCCTTAGTGTATTTCATTTTCAATAATGTTGTTTTTTTAAATTGCAGGCCTCTCAAATTGCCCCAGAAGAGTGGAGATGAATATTACACGGCAGACAGAAAAATGTTCTTGTGGCATGCCATGCTACGGGATGATTTTTAAAACCGGCATCCACGCGCGCCGCAGAGCCGCGGGCACCAGCTAGTATTTAATAGTCCCAGACATTTATTCCCATCTGCCATGCTCCCATCATTATTGTACTAGTAGAATAAGCCTCCTAAGTGATGGCAGACATTGCAATCTGCCTCGGTGGTGGCCAATTGCAATGTCTGCCACCGCAGGGGCAGCCGTGATGGTGGTAGATGGAAACAAAGGTAGCACTTTGGTGAAATTATTAATGAAGTTATGTAAAGGATTGTAATGATAGGAAATAAAAACTACATGGATGGTAATAATTTTCTTTAATATTATTTTTAATTAAATTTAAATTGTTAAATTTCATTAATATTGTTGGAGCATATATTATGGCATAGATTTATACATAAAAGGTTCCATGTTATCTAATAAATGGTCTTGCTGTCTGTCTTTCTGATTTTTTAATGTGTTCAGCTCACTTTTGCCAATCATCTGCATTGATGGATTCAAATGTTTGTTCTAGCTTTGCACCCATATCTCGAATATTGCATTTCACATTTACACTCCCTACTTTCATTTTATTTCACATTAAAGTCATCATCCAATCCGTGTGGGTGTATATCCGGAGTCACCTGCAAAACAAAAATACTTACATTAAAACTTCCTAAGTTGATGATACAAAAAATTTTAGTAATAAGAATGTGTGTATGTGATAAATGGTCTTGCTTACACTTATCATCTGTCCATTATCATTGGCAAGTCCCCTCCTTCTATAAGATTTTACCGGGCAATTTTAAAGCACATCATGTGCTTCATTGTGTCATGGCTCTTATTTATTGAGTGGTAATGTTTATGGTTGTAGTCAGCCTCTTCATACTCTGCTGGGCGAATGATGGCGACATGGATGCAGTCAATAGTCCAGGAAATCCGATCTACTGCATGAATCTATAACAAAATATAAATTTTAGTTAGTAAACCAACTATTAGTTCAAATGAATATCAACGCATCTACCATATTATTTTAATCTTATTTAAATACACAGCTCAACTTCCTGCGTGCACACTAGCAAAGACGCGGAAAACAGTAAGTTAGTCATAAATTAGACTGATCCAATGAGGTAGGTACTTACTTACTTTTGTCTCCGGACGCACACGGAGCGCTGTGCTGTTGGCAGGGGAGGTATAAAGCCCTCGCAGAGGACTTGAAACTTCGACCCTCGCAGCCGAAAATGACTTGTAAATAGTCGTGTCAGAGGTCCTGTGTCCAGTCCTTAAATTCGCTAGTTCACTCTCAGCTGCCGTAGAAGGCACTGCTCTTTAGCAACCGCAAGCATAATAGCTTCTCCCTTAACTTCTAAGGCTGGTTTCAGAGCGGCGCGTCTCAGCAGCGCTGCCCAGGCGCGCGCGCGTCTCGGGCGCGCGCCTGGGCAGCGCGTTCGCTGTGAAACGACATTCAGACGCGCGCGCTTCGTTGTGGTGTACGGTCGAGTGCAGAGAATCATTATGCCAGCAAACGTAATCACTATATTAGCTATATACGTTATATGGAAAAGAGTGCAACAACGACGTCTTAAAAGATTGCAAGTCGACGCTACTGGCAATCGAAGGAGATCCGACCGCGGCGCGGCCGAGACGCGGCCCAAGACGCGTCACTATGAAACGCTACATACAATCTAGTGTAATGCGAGGCGCGCGCGGCTGGGCAGCGCTGCCGAGACGCGTCGCTCTGAAACCAGCCTAACTTGAAAAATTAGAGAATAATTTGATTTATACTTTGATTACGGTAACTCCAAGGCTGTCGGTTTCAAATGACATTAGCCAATTGGTATCGTCTTCGTTTTTAGCTGTCATCGGCGATAGACAATACGAATTAACGTCAAATTACCCAGTTTCATTCGTTCGATTGGTTTCAAGTTTGATCGTTATCGTCTTCAAATTGCCAAGCCGATCGATCGCTTTCAAGTGTCAAAAATTACACAAAATGGCGGCCCGATTGGCTTGAACTGTCAAAATGAAGCCGAAAACGATACCGATCAGAGTTAGACAATCAGCCCGCAGATTCTAGGCTACGATGTGCCATGAAAAACATAATTTATTTGAGTAAAAGAGTCAATAATTTAAAATTCATTTCCCTAGGTTAATACTGTAATTGGAAAGGAATAGAATTAGTCGTGAGTAGTTAATCCGCCGACGCTCGCAGTACGCTTCGCCTGACTTTCCGTTTCAACTCGCTAATACAATTACAAATACGAATAATCTGGATCCCTTTCTTTGTTTGCTATTGATGTTATTATATAACCCATGATATAACTATACCGCCTTGAAAAGCTAGAATAATTTGACAGGTTAACTCATTAACCTATAACATTCCACTGTTGGACGTTTGCCTCCCTGAGCGTACGCCATGACGTAGTTCGTCTTGTGTTCGATTGAATTCATTTGTTTTAGCCATCCAGTCACAACGTAAGGTTATTTTACGTTTTTCCTCTTATATTATCAAAGAACTTGTACTGTATAGTAACCTGTGGTAGCTACTGCAGTCGTAATGAAACAATTTCATTACATCAAATAGATAATTGAAACCCCACAAATAGTAGATAGCAGTAGGAATGTGGGCTGATCCGGGAAGCCGTACGATAGCAAATGAACTGATTTCAATCCAATAAAATGTCGTCGTGATTAATCGCGTCTCACATATCGCAGCACACTGTTTCAGCCGTCGCTGGTGTTCTAATCAAATTAACATTTGATAATGCGATGGAAATTAGTTTCTGGTTACGCGTGGGTTTGACATAATAGGTATAATTTAATACAATTGATATGATTTGTAAAAAAAACTACTAAATCTGTAAATTGCACTTTTCGAGAATGAGAATAGTATGTTTTTTAAAAAAGTTGATACTAACCTGCCCTTTACTTACCAAATTAAAGCATCTACTGATTTCTAACTGAATAAGCATCTTTTAAGTATTTCTATAATGGGTTTTAGTCAACATTTAATGAAACCAAATTCGAGAAAGACATACTATTTTGACGTAAGAGTTGTTATCTGATAAGATGAATAAGGGCAACATTAATTTTTTATTCTTCTTGCGAGAATCTCTTGTAGGTACTTGGGAAAAAATCTAAAAAATCACATTATAAAAGACATCAGAGTTCTAGACGTTTTATCAACTTGTCGACGGCTAGACAAGTGGTTACATAGCCATCAATGTGGCTTCAAACCTTTTTTATGTAGACTCATTCTGAGGTCGGCCGAATATCATCTCATCTCGTTGTAATATATTGAAACTCTTAGCACAATACATCTCAAATTGAGTGTATCAAAATTGCCTATAAATTTGGGGACAAGTAGCAATTATAATGGTTCCATGCCCTCCGCAAAGTCACTTTGAGGGATCAACTCCACTGAGCACGAGATATACGCACGCACAATGGAAAATGATATTGGCCCGACGCTGTGGACGTCAATAAAGAAGGCTCGAACTATATCAACTATTCAAATTACACACCTGCATGTAGAATTGCTGAAACGAAAAATTACACTCGAGTGGAAGATAATAACAGAGTGTTAACTTAAATAAATTCATCATAATATTTCAATGTCAAATGTACAATATTTTAAGAAAGGTTGGGAGCTGTCTGTCATTTTGTTTCAGCACCACTTCGCGTCCACTAAATATGAATAAACGCAGTTCGCGCTTCTCCGCGCGTTGAAAATAAATTTGTTACAGCGATAACAGCTCGTGCTGTGTGCCAAGCGATGAAGGTAGAGCGGTCTTCTGCTTCTTTTCGTTAGGGATACCAAGCGTAAGAGTAGAGCGGTAAGGTTCTAATTCTAAAAGGTCCAAGGACCACCTGCTATAGGTGCGTAAATGAGCATCTATAGCTAAAGATTTTCTAAATATAATTAAAATATTATTTGACGTCCAATAGAAACAAGTGGTAAGGAGGTAACATTCTTTTTTACAAAAATGTAGAAAAATGCTACTGTCATTTGTGAATAAAGGCAAATCTCAGCGCGCTCATCGCAGAGATTTCACACAGGATTTGCCGCGAAGCTTCTCCCGCGCCCGCTGCGGCGCTGATAGACGTTATTGAAAGTCTTACCCTCACGCAGCTTGACTACCTCCTCCACAGATACGACAATCCCATAAGCAGCGCGCTCGAACAACGCGAATAGTTCCCGGAAGCAACCGGGCGTACTTCAAAAGCGTTCTTCGAAGTAATACATTGTAATGTGACTTTCACCATGCGTGAACTCGCAAGGTCACTGACCCTGGTATTCGGGATGCCGAATGATAAATTCGACGAGCAAACTACAAATGGAATGATCTCGAGAGAAAATGATACATTATTACATTTACAAAGAGTTCCGTAACGGAGCGTGTGTTCGGGAAATACGCTGAGCGTCCCTCGGGAGGAAGTTTGGGCGAAGTTGCGCTCGCGATCGCCCGCTTAGCACCTTTGTTGCACAATACAATATGTTTCCAGTTGTGCATTGCTGTCGGCACGTAAGCTCCTTTTGAATGATAAAGCTAAGTCGCTATGTAGGTTTTGAGAAGTGGGTTCATTTCAGCCCCTTTGAGATAGTGAAGGGGAGTAAATCCAGTAAATTGGGGTATAATTACTCAATGTGCATAATGTCATCAGTAAATCAGTATCAGTGTGTCGAGGGGAGCTAATCTCGTTGGCGACTCGTCACATTCTTGGTTCACATTGTGACAAACAGAAGTGCAACACAGGGTATTTTACTTGTCACAGTAAAGTAATAATAGAAGCACAAAACTTAGGAATTTCTTTGAACTCGGACATTCACAATACCCTAATGATAGATGTCTGCGTGCACACAGAGCACGTGATGTTTTAGGGTATTATTTCGAGATTTCTAGGTGGGCTACTCCTATAAGTTTTGACACGTTATACCACCCTACACTTTCCCTGTGATCCTAAGCCCTCCCAGCAGCTCCTTGAGACGAGGCGACGTCTAATGAATACCGCCGGGACGAGAGTACTTCCGGGTTCCGTCTCGACGCCTCTATTACCGCGTGTTGTGTCCCCCCCCCTCTGCGCCGGCTAATGAAATATCAACTATCGTGTTAGACGCCGCTCGAGGAACAATCTAAGGTCAATGTTATTTCAGAACTGCAAGGGGCTGCTAGTGTCATGACAATAAAGCTAGAGTTTTGCTTAGTTAGCGCTCGTAACCGCGTCCCCACGGCCCGCTGGGTCGTTACACGCGTTTCACGACAGTATAAACTTCTTTGTTTCGTTTCACCGTATCCACTCCAGCAAAAAGAGCCACAATAAAATAAACTTCAACCGAGAGGTTTATATAAATCTAGATCACAGCCCCAACCCACTTCTTTTTCTTACACTGCATTTCAAAGCAAACTGTCGAGTAATGAACTCGGAACCTACATTTTAGTGAATTTCAAGAATGTCGCGTATGAATACATGATTACTGCTCGAATAAAAGTCTATTTTATGGTCGGCGCAATAAACGTTGTAATTGGGTGCGGCGATGAGCGGGGCGAGGGGGGGTGCGGTATGCGCTCTAGCGGGAGGAGGGGGGGGGGGGATATAAACCTTCGCGTGCGCTCGTAAACCGAAGTCGGTTACTTTGTCACCGCGCCCACCGCCAAGAAAACACACACTGCCAACTCGCAGACGCTATCGCCTTCACTAGACTAAAACTTTTGTTTTCTTACGGATGAGTAATGAAATGATGCGTTATTCCATGAATTCCGGTTTTCAGTAACAGCCGATGCACGCGAAGTGCCGCGGGCGAATTCCGCGATACATTCGAATAAAATGTCAGCGTGAAAAGTGCAGAGATGAGCGCAGCGCGTGTGAGCGGATCTGCATGCAGGCGGCGAGCGGGGCGAGCGGCGACGTCATCCGTCATGCCTTGAGGGAAATTGCTTCTTCGCTGTCACATTTTAAATTTTCTCTTCAACATTCTTTGATAAAGATTTACTAAGAAAATTGAAACAAATTTAAAAATAAGGCTCGCGTAAGCGAATTGGTGGTAACCAATTGAATTTGACGAATAAAAGGCTCAAAGTAAATTAAGTGAAGTGCCTTTAAATAAATCAAAGTACTTTCAACTAGAGAGCTATTATTAAGAAAGATTCGTCACGTCGCTGTCTCCCAGTCACGAAATTATTGTTTTATTGAAGGGCAAAATAATCGACTGGAATGCCACTCGACATCTTACGAAAATTTTACGCCTACTGTTCCCAACACAGCTACACTCTTCACAAAACACTGGCCTACTTATTTTTAAGTGAGTAAGCAATTTGTCCGGGGAAAAGAGGATTTCATTTATTAACTTTGACCTGGGGCAAACGTTTTTATGCCAGAATGAAACGCGAATTCATTTGCATGTAGAGAGACGATCCGTTTAATAAACAGCGATCCGTCATCCGAATTACGAAGTTCAAAGCGGGCCTGGTAATGTTGTCGCTCCGGTGATTCATAGCGCGGGCCGGGGTGAGGGGGAGGGGGGGGGCGATGCCGCGTCCATACATCACCCGCTTCAGCGCCAGATGTGGCCGCTCCCAGCGCCGCCGCCTGCTGCTGCCGCCGATCGCAGCCGATAGCGCGCCGCCGCCGCACCGCCGCGCGGGCCGCCGACCCAAATGAAATCACACTAAAGCCCCCAAGAATAACGCACACCGAGGTGACTCCAACTAAACCGTCACGAGACTCGGGGAGGCACCCTCCTAAAGAAATCGGGTAATGGCCACGATTATCGGCGCTGATCCTAAATAATAAATGTCCGGGCATTGTGTGTGTGAACTGTGTACCTATTTTAAAGGCGAGGGCGACGATAGGTTTTATCGCAATTTTATTTCGGCAAAGGGGACGAGATTTGTGACGCGGCTCGTTCGGGCGCCGCCTTGACAGGTGCGATTTATTGTAACACACGTTACTGTCACTGCTATCTGAAAAGACATGCTGAATACATTGACATCCTCATGGGAAATTAAATAAGAATTCACCCCACCGTGTTTTACCAACGGCGCAACATTCCAACAACCTAACATTTTATCGAGCACGGATCGGACGCGAAGTTTCGCTTTTCGTTACAAAGCAAAATTTACTTCGGGGCCACAAGGCAAAACATAGCTTCCATTAAGACGAGCAAAAACGAGGGCCTGTATCAGGCTCAGAGCTTCGGGCCGACAGGCGTCAGGCGCAGCGCGGCGCAGCGCGGCGCGGCGCGGTGCGGTGCGGTGCGGCGTCGTGGGCGGTAGTGGCGGCGGCGGTTTTGTCCCGCTCACCTCGTTATCGCCACTATGGCCGCCGTTTAGCTGATAATGGTTGAGATAAAACCAACCACCGCTAAAAGCAAAGCTCCAACCGAGACTATTTACGACGAGGCTACGATCCGCTCCCGATGGGTTTAAGAAACCGAAGGATTTAAGAATCCTGCAGAGACGTTTTAGCCCGGGATTTAAAGAAATGCGAGCTTATTTATGAGCTGCAATTCTAAACCGTATAATCGACGTAGCCGGCGGTGGAGTGCCCGGCGCGGGTCAGGCGCACACAATAGGACGGTGTCCAATCCCGCGCCCTCGCGGCGGCCACCACCGGTATTTATAGATTCCTCAGTTTGTCCGTAAATACTCCGGTATTTCTGTGACTCAGGAAATATATGGCCCCCGTCTTTTATTATTGTAAGGGGACATTTGCTATCTACGGAGTTACGTTCGCCTGCTATTCGGTATAATTTATGTTTCCGAAATTGAGCTATCTTTAGGAATTTTAAAAATTCCTTTGCGTCCAATAAATTTACTTCACCTTGAAATATCTTTTAAGCCGCAAAATAGTTTTAGTACAAAACCGACAACTCCGTTTTATATTTCAATAAATAGCGGTGATAAAGACGAATATATGAGTTGAAACGGTTTAAAATTCTCAAGCTGCGATATAAATTAGAATTGAAAACTGTAATGGCTGGCATTTCTTTCCTACCGTCAGTTAGCGTCCAAAGCTAGACAAATTGAACTTGGCAGCTGGAAATAGTTAAAATTTTCACAATTTATTTCAGGATTTTCGCTCAAGTTCCAATACGACGACGGAGGTGTCGGCGTGATCTGTTTCAATAAGAAGGAGATTGAGAAAAAGTCTCCGGTCGGCGGTCGGCGGTCGGCGGCGGTGTCAACTGTCAACACTTATTTTAGCCGTTTAGAGAGTTCGCGAGCGGTACATTCCTCTCCATTAGGCGCGTGTAATGTGCGCCGAGGCTCAGCGCAGACCCGGCCGCTGCCCGCCGCTGCCCAGTGCGATATTTATTGCGGGTCAAACGCGCCGGACAATATTGTCTTATCCTCCCCTTCCGATCGCCCCACCCCACGTCGGTTCGCGCCTCCGACACAATTACATATTGAATACGTGATTTGCTACTATTCTACTTTGATATCGATTATTTAAAATGGTTACAGAAAGGTTGACAAGTTTTTCAAAAAGTTCTAAACAATGTCAAAAGGTGAGGGGCAACTTTGTTAACAAATAAGTTCAGAAAGTGTTCTCAAAAGTTCTTAGTTAAAGTTGACACAAACATAACATTTTGTTTTTATCGAAGTGTCTTGACTTAGGAATAAATACCAACATTATTTCGGAACGTCTTGTTTCAAGACGGAACCGCAGCTAGTACCGTAACTGCGTAGTATCACAATATGATTAGCTTACTCAGCAAGAAATAAAGGCTTTTAGGTTTAATAAGATTTATCAAAATATTTAGTCCTTCACCAAAACTAACCATGTACATTTGAGAGCGCAATCTCCTCAGTTCCCGGGGTTTACAGTGATAGGGATGGTTATCGTCCGCGGCGATAAGATATGTGGCTATCGAGTAGTTCGATTAGGGCGAGTGTGGCCCAGCAGGGACCCATCAGCACACGCAGACACGAAACCGCGAGTTTTTGGAGCTACCGGCTGCTGTTATTTATGTAACTATTTATTTTTATGAACGAAATTTACTTTTACGAGTCCAATGACCAGTTGTAACTTACAGGAAACCTTAAAAATTTTTCGGAAAATAACACAATTTACTCAGATCATTGCGAGAGTTTGCTGTCACGCGTTTTCTCTCTTTGGCAAGTAGTTTTGCAATTTTTCCGCACACTATACCGTAGCAAACTCAGCTTTACTAATTTGAACTATACTCATCATGAAATACGAAAAAATGCATCAACGAGTTTGAAATTGTGGTTGATGCACGCGTGACCCTGACCGGCCGACGTCCGCGCGGGTGACGCGCGGTTGTCGTGCGGTTGTCGCGCGGTTGGTCCGATTCCCCGCGGCTGTAATGAGTGGGCGGTCATGATGTAATGATGACGTAGCTTGATGCGGGTCAACTGGCTTCGTACATTTTGTACTCGCCGCTCTGAATTTTAAACATCCTGTCATTAAATCGGGGACGGTAAATTAAGTAAATGCCAGGTATTGTATCAAGCGCGATAATTAGTAGGTATATTTTTGGTTAATAGATAGAATTAACTTTTATGAATATTAACGTATAATTTTTGGAACTTTATCTTTTGTAACTTACATTTATGTTAATATTCTGTAAAGTATGCCCTTAATAATACAACAGTTTATTGTACACTTAAAATTTTTCAGCACCAAAATACCGCTCATCAATATTATGTCAACCGGCTAGAAGTTAGTCGCAAATTGGATGATACCATTTCCGGTTCCGAAACGCCTTTCGCAGGCTCTCTGCTTTGTGCGTCACTCTCGGGTCTCCGGCCAACTCCAGAATACCTACGATGAATATCCGAGCACTGACACTAGACCTCCTACTGCCCAAATAACAAGGCACGGAGCGACCTCAAAGGCTTGCAGGTATAACGGGCTCAAAAGGTGCATCTATCGGATATGGGACAGATGTGTATAGGTCGTCATCATCATGCTTCTTGGGGTGTTTGTATTATGAGAAAAACTAGCAGCATAATTTACATTGGCGTGTAAAAGGACAAATTCAAAAAATATGTAAGTAAGTTAAGTAGATGTACTCTAAAAACTTTCTTGTAGAAAGTAGATAGTCTTACTTAAATAATAGTCCATGGCAAATTCAAGACGCTGTCTTCCGAACGGCCATACTCTAAGGCGTCGTGTTTATGGCGGCGCAGATTTGTACCGCTGCTGATAGCGGCGCCTCACACCTGAGAACCGAACTTTGTGAGCCGTAAACAGATCAAACCGATTTGTTCGGGCACCAAGTGCTATCTGCTGTTTGCTCGCCCTGAAAATTTGTGTAGAGGATTTCAGGAGCCTGAAACGGAAAAGTTAAGGTAATCAAAATATTTGTAAAAACGGCTCATTTCTGATCGCTGAACTTCTGTGAATTTTTGTAGGTTATTTATGTTAAACGGAATGAACACTTTTTGTAAGACTTAATATTTATTGCTCATTCATATATGATGCCTAAAGAATATTAATTTCAATTTGTAAAGGTCTTTATTTTCGATTTTCTGTAGGTAAAACATTAGGTACATTTTGATGCAATCAGAACTAGAACCCACTCGTGCTTATGTATAGGGTGTAATAAGCGGGCGGTTACTTTTGCTTTTGGTTAAATCCAAGTGTTTATAAACTACCCTTTTGCAGAATGTGCGCAGCAATTAGTCACCAGAGCGCAATGAGTAAACAATCAACCGTGACGTAAATATTGTAGCGGCGCATTTCCGGAGCGAGCTGTGAGCGCTGTGGAGCGGCGAGCGCAGTACACAGCTTGCGTCTTCTCTCCGCCTCTCCGCGCTGACAGGCGATTGAACGACTATTAAACGCCGAATGACGTCACCCAACCGGCCAAAACTGGAGCAGACGCAAAAACGGTTGCATGCGATGATTCTGATGATCGTGACGTATTTTGCCGGTTGCTATTGCATCCAATGAATCATTCATGTTTTGGCAAAATTTCGGTTAGATATTTTTGTTGGTCCTAATAGTTATCACAATAGCAAGATCGTTGATGATTCGTTGATGATTACTGTTGACGATTAATTTTGTTGCACTTGAAAAGTACATAGTTTATTCATCCATAGTTATGTCAATTTCTATCATCTACAGCTCACGCCGCTGGATGCGGGTGGCGCTGGACCGATCATCGTGGAGATCCTTGGGGGAGGCCTATGTCCTGCAGTGGACGTCTATCGGCTGAGACGACGACGACGACGACAGCTCACTAAAAAGTGTGACAGTCAACGAGAAAATCGCTATTTGCTTCATTTACTTTTTTCAAATACTATTTCACTTTTCTATCGTATGATGTTGTTCGTGTGAAAGAAAATATTATTTGAAAATTGAATGTAAGAGAATTAACAGACGAACTTGTGAAATTTTATGCTGATTAAAATTTTATCTCAATTCTGGTAGAACTAAACCGTGTGAGATTGAGTAGGCAAAATTTCAATGAAAAATGTGTTTGTTTTTGTGTGCGTGTGATCTTTATGATTGGTTTAAGAGCAATTGAGGATTCAGGTCAGAATATTTCTTGCTTGAACGCTTTTTTGTAGCTCTAGTAATTTATTTATTTGTAGAAACCATTACCAGGAAGGTACTTGTTCTAGGACTTATCCCAAAAATTTTAATCATCCAATCAATGGGTTTGGATGTGACACAAGGTATTTAAACCACAAGAAACATGACATGTCTTCTCGCCAGTTACTTTATGAAGGGAGGGTAGCTGGATCTCGTAGGGCAATATTAATTTTGGCGGGCTCAGGCTCCTGTTATGGATATTCGTCCCAAGGCAGGGGGAAGGAGATTTACTGCAACACGCGTAGGTTTGCATGGAAAATACATCGGTGTGAAAATTTACATATGATAACATAATAATGTTTTATATTCGCCTATGCTGCAGCTTGCCTAATGTGAGTGATGTGCTGATGACCATACATCATTATATTATAAGCAGATAAACGTACCCATACAAACAGTTAAGATTGGATCCAATCATTGAAAATGTAGGTATTGTGTCAGTAGGCTCAGTGTCGTATTAACACGAGACGGGCGCGTTAAGCCTGACACATGTGTCACACCTGCAAACTGGGCCGGCCCGTCCACTAAAACGATTTACAGATTTGCCAAACAACTAGTTATTGAATTGAGAATATTTCCAAAAGACAATGGTTTATTGATACTTTTTTTTACTTAGCACTAGAAAAACTACTTTCCAAGATACGCGAAAGAAATTGATATTCGAGTAGACACAGCAAATATCCCACAGTCGCTGGTTTGGTGTGAGTGTTGTTGAGCGAATTGGAGACAGCCGTTATAATGTATGCAGGTGTTTGTTCGTACATTGTTATTACAGAGAGCTGGGAATGGCGAGCGCACAATGAGTCGTGTAAACAATCAGTAGCGAGTGAATTATTCAGCGACGCAGAAATGGACGCACAGTTCAGGAAAATACAGTCAGCGTATATTATTATCGAAAACAGAAATCCACTTGCTGCCATTGCTACCTTTTCCCGTGAAAATAGCACGTTTTTCTGGCATCTATTATACCATAATAGACCTCCCTCTTAAATCAAACTATCTACTTTGGCGCCAGCGAAGTCCATACACATAGACAAAAAAACAAAGAAAGACTTCATTTTATGCAATATTTTGAAAATGCAACGCATGGTATACGGCTGCACTTGTTAGCTATTGCGATTCTATGCCTTCTACTTCGTCAAAAATGAAAAGCAAAGTGATTGGATCTGTCAATTGAACAGATCAATAAAATTAGGTAACCGTATGAAAAACCATCAGCGGTACGCCATACGTCCGTATTTTTTATTTTGAAATGTAACAAAAACCACCAAGTTTCGAAACGTTCACTAAAATCGTCACGGATGCTTCGAGCTGAATGTACCATGCAAATGTGTGCAGTGTACAGCAATGTGTACAGTCCGCCAATGGAACAATTACACGTCCAAATGACTAACAATTGCGAGGCGAGTTGCATCGCGTTCGAGGACGAGCGAAGCGAGTGTGCGAGTGTTTTACGATAGCGTTTGATCTAGGGATGTGATGGCTTTTAGGGATTCATTGGCTATTATTGCTACTCTACAAACACATTCGCTGCTTGAGAACCGATTATTTGTATCATTGTATGCAAAATAAATAGATATTCTTCGTTTAGGGATTACGATTGGTACAGCAGCCTGCTTTCATTTTTAAACAAATGATTTACTATTTTAAAACATCTTCATCTTTAAAAAATATTTTTCAAAATTTTGCGGAAAAAGTTATGAAATCGGTTTTTGGTATAGAAGTTCCGTCTCTAGTTTGACCACTGCACTCTCTAGAACAAACGCGCTGGTTGCGCTGAATGACCGAAATAGTATCCAATAGTCGTACAATATCCATACCTCTTTTATTTTTTTTATTTGCAGAAGAGTAAGTGAGTGAATGCGGCGATGTAGAAAATATCCAAAGCATAGGAAGCATCCTCGACAAAAGAGAAAAATATAAGATGTCCTTCCTTCCGCGTCTGATTGCTGGAACCGAAACAACTTCTCCGAACTGAACACCGACTCCGCAACGTTTCCGCCCGACAGACGAGCGTGAATACAGGGTGTGATATGCTAAGAAGCATACTAGCACGCCAATGATTAGATGATTAGATAGGCCTCTCTCTCCCAAATAAAGCACGTATTAGTAAGTATCTCTGAATAGTATATAAGGTGATGTATGTGAGTAATAAAGGGATTCAGTGTAATCAATGTACTCCTGTGTATCACTTCAGCAACCCCAGCGTAGTTATCGCATGGCGACCGTGGTCATCTACCCGAACCTGCGTGGAAGGCTGTGAGTTTTTTTTTGGTTTGTTTTTTCCTAAGGGCATATGTAATGTTGAAGAACTGTTTTGAGCCCGGAAATTCAATGTATATGGCATATTGAGAGTCTATGCCTGCTGCAGATGTGTGTTCCGCGAAGAGGAAGCACAGTCATCAACTGATTTTACCCATATGCTATTGTGTTGGTGGCATTTGATTTTATAATGGGGACGCAGCAGTCGAAAGATAATGTTATTGTCAGTCAGACACCAAACGTGGCGGCTACAGCAGCAACAGTTGGGATGGAGCTATCGGAGATATTGTTGCTGACGATAGTAGTGGCGATAGCTGTTTTTGTTGCTCAAAGCGTTGAGGTTTTTTAATGAGCACCTACTGGAGGAGTTAGACCGGCGAGCGGCACGGCGCGCTATTCGCTCTCAGTCAGAGAGTGTATAAGTTGAGTGGTTCCACGTCTATCCGATCAGATTGTGAATATATGTGTGCATGTAACTAATAATGAATTGCGAGTGTTTTGCGGCAGTTCAGTGTAGTTTTAAGGTGTTACTTATAGTGTTTATTTACGAATGGCTAGTTTGCAAAGACTTCTAGAAGAGTTAAAGGAAGTTCGCGATAGCGTAGTGAAATTAGCAAAAGATAAACGGCTAACTGCGCAAGGGCAAACTAAGTTATTAAAAGCGAGATTGATTAAGGAAGATTTTGATAATTTGATTAAAACTTTAAATAAAATAGAGGTGGTAGCTGAGGATTTAAGATTAATTGTTCAAATTTCGGAGCAATTTAATTCGCTGTTCCGGGAAATAGAGTCTTTAGTCAGCACAATGGCGTCTTTTGATTTAAAAACAGCGCTTACGCTGCTTCCGGTAGTTGATAATAATAGTGAAACCCAGTTGGGACAACTTATAGACGGACTAGAATTTTATAAAAGTACCTTGAAGCCAGAGGAACACAAAATGTTAGCTGATTTCGTGCTTAGGACTCGGCTATCGAGTAGGGCTAAAGTTAGACTAAGCAAAACATATATGAATGTTGATAGTCTGATTGGAGATATCAAAAAGTTTTTATTGCCAAAAAAATCGTATACTGCAATTTTATCGCAATTACAGCGGTGTAGGCAGGGCAGCAGGAGTATAGCGTCGTTTGGCGATGAGATCGAGAAGCTGATGACTGACCTTACGTTGGCCCAGGCTGATGGGGATGAAGGAGTCCAGAAGATCCTGAGTCCACTAAACGAGAAAACAGCTGTAAAGCGTTTTGCCGATGGGTTAAATAGCCAGCGGATTGGGACGATTGTCTCAGCGAGAGGTTTGAGTTCTCTTAGGGAGGCAATTTTGGTCGCATTGGAGGAGGACGACGTGGTCCCAAATACATCAGAGGGTTGTATGAGTTTTGTGGCTGGACCGAGGCGCTGGTCTCAAAATAGTTACCAACGTGGTAATAATCATATTTGGAATAATGGCAGAGGTGGAGGTGTGAAGCTATCTAATGCGCGCTATGTAGCGAGTCAGCAAGGTCGGGGCCGCGTGAATCATACGAACAGAGGTCGTAGTCACGGTAGTCAGCAAAATAATCATAGCCGATCTTATCGGCCATTCGCGCGAAATAGAGTAGTGAACTGTGTAGAGTCGCAAGACACGTGCCCGAATGAAGATGAGTCTCAGAGCACGTTTTTTCGAGACCACGAACAGTGACATAGAAATATTTAGTTATGGAAAGGGGAATCACGTAGTCTTCGATAGTTATGATAAGCGGTTATCTTTGTTAGTGGACACGGGTGCCAATATTTCGATTTTAAAGTTAGGATGGTTACAAGGGCTGTTAGATAAGTTTAAAGTAGTGCCAGATAGGCTTAGAATAAAAGGGGTATGTGGAGATCTAGTTTCTGTAGGTTATATTTATATTGATTTATGTTTGGATGGATATAGTTTTTCGCATAAGTTTTATGTTTTTGACGATTTGCAGTGTAAGAAAGATGGCATTTTGGGTGAAGAGTTTCTGTTGAAGTACAAAAGTTCTGTGGATTATGAGAAAAGGGTAGTTAGTTTTCAACATAATTCAGGTGTAAAATTATGTACGGAATTGTTTTTAGGTCAAGAGCAGACAGTGACTGTTCCGAGTAGGTGTGAAATTATTAAGTACGTGCCAACAGCGTTAAAGGGTGTTTATGTTATTCAGTCAGAGGAGGTGTCGCCAGGGGTGTTCGTAGCAGCTTCAGTTGTAGAATGTGACGGCGGTAGGGTTCCGGTGAGATTTTTAAATACGCGGGAGGAGGATGTGTCGTTAGGAAATTTTAGTCCAAAAGTGAAGAATTATACGGACTATGATGTTTGTTATTTTGAGTCGGGGAATAGTTTGTCTGTGGATAGAGTTAAAAAGTTATTTGAGTCGCTT
The DNA here is from genome assembly GCA_029255805.1 of Keiferia lycopersicella. Lineage (NCBI taxonomy): Eukaryota > Metazoa > Arthropoda > Insecta > Lepidoptera > Gelechiidae > Keiferia > Keiferia lycopersicella. The sequence goes on from JARACZ010000012.1 coordinate 122,218, forward strand.
AAGTTGGGAACTTATTTGAAGGAGGAAGAGCGAGAGTCCATTGAGAAAATATGTGCTAAGTATGCGGATGTGTTTCACATGCCGGGAGATAAATTGTCTGTGACGAATTTATTCGAATATGACATAAAGTTGCAAAATGATGCCACTCCTGTTTATGTCAAGCCGTATAGAATACCACGAGCACAAAAGGAGGAGTTATCGAAGCAGGTTGGCAAGCTGTTGGATGATGGCATAATTGAGGAATGTTCTAGTGAGTGGTCTTCTCTTTTGTTACTTTTACCGAAGAAGTTGGATAGTAGTAATGAAAGGAAGTGGAGGATTGTGATTGATTATAGGCTTTTGAATAAGAAAATAGTTGACGAAAAATTTCCATTGCCAAATATACAGGAGATAATTGATTCTTTATCTGGGTGTTTGTATTATTCACATTTGGATTTAAATTCAGGTTATTATCAGTTAGCGTTGTCTCCAGATTGTAGGAAGTACACAGCTTTTACAGCAGATAAACAGTACCAGCTGAAGAGACTACCAATGGGGTTGAAGACAAGTCCGAGTGTGTTTTCTAAGCTCATGTCCATGGCTTTGTCAGGGTTAAATTACGAAGTTTGTTTTTTGTATCTTGATGACGTAATAGTTTTTGGGAAAAGTTTACATCAGCATAATGTTAATCTGATAAAGGTGTTAGATAGGTTCAGGAAAGTCAATTTGAAGTTAAATCCATGTAAATGTGAGTTTTTGAAGAAAGAGATTAATTATTTGGGACACGTGATAACACCGAGCGGAGTATTGCCTGACAGTAGCAAGATTGAGGTGTTGCGTAATTATCCTGTTCCTAAAAACGTAGACGAAGTTCGGCGTTTTGTAGCTTTTGCTAATTTTTATAGGAAGTTTGTAAAGGATTTTGCGCGAGTAGTTTTTCCGTTGCATCGATTATGTAAGAAAAATGTCGAGTTCCAGTGGTCAGAGGAATGTGTAAAAGCGTTTGAAACCCTAAAGTTGGCGCTTTGTTCGCCACCAGTTCTGGAGTATCCAGATTTTTCGGAAGAGAATGTGTTCAGGTTGCAGACAGATGCGAGTGGTGTAAGCTTAGGCGCTGTTTTGTCAAATAGTAATAATAAGCCTGTAGCTTATGCTAGTAGACAGCTAAATAAATCAGAAATGAACTATCCAACAATACATAAGGAGTTATTAGCTGTAGTGTGGGCTGTTAAACATTTTCGTCCTTACTTGTTTGGTAGGAAGTTTAGAGTTTTGACAGACCATAGACCATTAGTGCACTTATTTAGTATGACGGACCCTAATAGTCGGTTGACAAAGTTCAGGCTTGCTTTAGAGGAGTTTGATTTTGAGATAGAGTATGTGAAGGGGTCGGAAAATGTAACGGCAGATGCTTTGTCACGTATTATTATGACGTCGGAGGAGTTGAAAGGTTTAAATACAAACTTTGTAGGAGTTTTAACGCGTTCTATGAAACGGCGTTTGGAAGACACCGGATATGACAGAGGAGTTTGTGAGGGGAATGATAGTTCGCTCTTAGGTTCCGGCCGGCCTAAAGTAGTGGATATTATCAAAAAAACTTCAAATGACGTGGAATTGGTAGTTTGTTCGAACAAATATTTAAAGACTATTCAAGGTATAGAAGGTAATCAACCCTTAAGGGATATTATTTTTAGTAACTCTACATTTTACATAAGTCAGGACTCTTTACTAACGGAGGTGCGCCGAGACGCAACGATGGGAGAGCTGATAAAATTATGTAAAAGTAATGGTATAGTAGAGTTAGTATTGGTTAAAAATGAGCTCAATAAGAATTGTATTAAAATATTGACACAAGAAGCTTCTAAAAATAATTTGTTTCCTCGTTTATGCATTGTAAGTGATGTAGAGAGGATAAGCGACAAGGAAATGATAAGAGTGATTTTGAACGATTATCACTTATTGCCGTCTAGTGGGCATGTTGGGATCACTAAAATGGTAAAGAATATAAGGAAGAAATACTACTGGAATAATATGTACAAAGACGTTGCGAATTATGTAAAACATTGTGCTGAATGTCAAAAACAGAAATTCATAAATAGGAATATTAAGGAGGAAATGTGTATAACTTCCACAGCTACCTCTTCTTTTGAGAAAATATTTTTAGATACTGTTGGACCGTTGGAGGTTGATCATAGTGGGAATAAATATATACTTACCTTACAGTGCGAACTGACGAAGTTTGTCGAAGCATATCCTATTCCAGACAAATCAGCGGATACGGTGGCCAGGACTTTGGTTGAAAATTTCATCATGAGATATGGTGTTCCGAATATAATTGCAACTGATTGTGGAACGGAATTTATGAATTCCATATTAGAAAATGTTTGTAAATTGCTATCTATTGAGAAAATTAATTCGACACCATATCACCATGAGAGTATAGGATCCTTAGAAAATTGGCATAAACATTTGGGTTGTTATTTAAGAATTCAAGCCAAGCAATCATCAAATTGGAGTTCTTGGATACCGTATTGGTGTTTCGCTTATAATACGTCAGTTCACACGAGTACGAAGTATTCCCCCTATGAGTTAGTTTTTGGGAAAAATTGTAATATACCAAATAATTTGTTACGTAGAGTAGAACCATTATATATACATGATAATTATCCATTGGAATTAAAATATAGGTTACAGAAGGCACAATTGGATGCGAGAAATAACTTATTGAAATCAAAAGAAATTAGAAAAGTTAGTTTCGATAACAAGTTAAATAAAATTAGTTATAAGGAAGGAGATTTAATTTTAATAAAAAATGAAAATTACAATAAGTTAAATGATTTGTATTTAGGTCCATATGTTGTAATAAGAGATTTAGGCGAAAATGTGAAGATAATTAAGAATAATAAAGATTATTTAGTGCATAAGAATAGAACTAAGAAATTTAATGAGTGAAAATATTTTATCTTTTAGTGTATTAATATTTTAAATTTATCATTTTTTTTTCCTATTTTAAGGAGGCTCGTTTCAGGGGAGGGACGCCTATCCTTTTCAGGGGAGGTGTGATATGCTAAGAAGCATACTAGCACGCCAATGATTAGATGATTAGATAGGCCTCTCTCTCCCAAATAAAGCACGTATTAGTAAGTATCTCTGAATAGTATATAAGGTGATGTATGTGAGTAATAAAGGGATTCAGTGTAATCAATGTACTCCTGTGTATCACTTCAGCAACCCCAGCGTAGTTATCGCAAGGGTGTTAGAAATTGCGTGTCGCACCATAAGGGGTGAGTCAGCCCATTATGCAGAAAACCTTTCTCTTTGAGCTATAATATTGTTAGGACAATTTCAACGCCGACCGAGCATTTTTTAAGGGGAGGCACTTTTTGACGTGACAATACCGATAGAGCCGGCTGCACGCACAAAACCTATTTGACTCATGCGGTGTATTACGGCTGAGGCGTTACCTCTGAGGCGTTACTTTGAAGTGCAAGCGAAGAGTGCGGAACAATCGGCATCCGCGTTCAGCAGCGTATCAAACAAATAAAATTTTCTTTTGAAAATTTCAAAACAATAAGTACATCAGCATTTTCTTAGAACTTGTCACGTTCAACTATCGTTGAATTTACAGACAACCGTTCTTTTCATAAGATCTGTTCCTAGAAGACTCTTGTTCAGTTCTGAGAGTTGATTAAGGTGGTTCGTTCCTTGACATACGCAGTATTTTCATTACTCCCATATTGAGCTACTAGCCTTTGTATCGTGTGGAATAAAAAGTGGCTTGCGAGTGACTGGTGACTGGTTAACGACAATCGTAATGGTTTGCCGAGACAAAACACCGGCACAAAACCGCAGAGTTTTATCTTGGTCGTATTGTTTTAGCGGACAAAGAACGAGGCATGCTGCTCCACGTCGGGCGACCTAAGGCTGCTTTTCCACCAGAACAGCCATAGCATACTAAGCGGGCGAGGGTAGCGAAATGAAGAGGTCCTATTCCTCGCATATATCTGGTGGAGAAGCAGCCTAAAGCAGAAGTCGCACACTTGGAAATAACGTACTAGACTAGAGTAAGGCTGGTTTCAGAGCGACGCGTCTCGGCAGCGCTGCCCAGCCGCGCGCGCCTCGCATTACACTAGATTGTATGTAGCGTTTCATAGTGACGCGTCTTGGGCCGCGTCTCGGCCGCGCCGCTGTCGGATCTCCTTCGATTGCCAGTAGCGTCGACTTGCAATCTTTTTAGACGTCGTTGTTGCACTCTTTTCCATGTAACGTATATAGCTAATATAGTGATTACGTTTGCTGGCATAATGATTCTCTGCACTCGACCGTACACGACAACGAAGCGCGCGCGTCTGAATGTCGTTTCACAGCGAACGCGCTCGCTGCCCAGACGCGCGCCCGAGCAGCGCTGCTGAGACGCGCCGCTCTGAAACCAGCCTAATACTAGCAAGTACTAGTTACTCTTAGTTACCTACCTCCTAGTGCCTTTACAATCCCGGCTACGACGAGTTTGTTTCTAAATCAGTTTATAACAGATCTAGCAGCCGGCTCAGCGGTTGCACTTGCTGATAGTAGTCGTTTTCCTGTGAGTGTAAGACATTTTTCCAGACAGACATACATAGATACATAAATCACGCCTCTTTCCCGTTGGGGTAGGCAGAGACTATTTCCTTCCACTTGCTACGATCCTGGCATACTTATTTCAGACAGACAGATATAGAAAATGTGTTTATTTAAATATCATGTCAGTTGGTCATTTTTCTTAGAGACTATGGAATGACAATTGAGTGGCTGACATAACAATGGCTAAAATATTATAATAATCGGGACCCGTACGTCAAGTTTTATTGTGTATCCAGCTGTATATTTTAAACCTCATTTTCCAAGTACGTGTAGGAGCAACACTTCACTTAATAGTTTGTGTATTAGTTTAAGCGTTTCATCACAGCGGCGGCACCTCGTTTGTCCGAGCGAACGAGTGGAAAGCGCGCTCATAAAACGCCCAGTGATTACGAGCTGCACAGGTGCACATTTACCGGACGATATTGCGGGAAAAGCCACCATATGACAATCTGTGACAGCTGTGATGGCTCTGCGTTGAACTGAAATAGTTTATTCCCAAGGAAATCAAACTTTTCTACTTGTGTATTAAAATAAACCATAATATGTTAAAATCGCATCTGCTATGAATTGTGAAATGAAACGAGAACTTTACTATCAGATAGAAAATTACCTTAACTGACCTATGGTATTCAGTTTTTGTATGGATTGCCTTTCGTCTGACAACCGTATCCAGTAAAACACCGGAGAGCAAACGGTGGGTGTGAAAATCGGCTTAGCGCGCCGCCCGCCGCCGCTTGCACAGCGTCCGACACTTTTAAACAACTTAAGACGCAACGTCAAACACCGCTTTGTAGTTTTATTTGTGAACGCTCCAAACAATCGCAGGAGATAAACAATCACCGAGCGTCTGCCAGATCCCCCCCCTCCCTGCCATCCCCCCCCCCCCCCCAGCATGCAGCCGAGCGCGAGACACTTTATGCGGATCAAGAGCTTTTCCGACTGACACAAATATATACAGGAACAGTTTTCTCTGCAACATCTACTTCAGAAAAATAGGTTTCTCAGACATGCGAATTCTCGGTAATTTTATTGCATCTAAGAAGTAGGTACCACTTAGTCTCATAAATAAAAATAAAAAATTGAAACTCGACCGGGAATCAAACCTGGGCACATGGGGTACCGTCCCACTGCTCTGCCTTTCCAAGTCCACGCTTATCAATTTTTTTTTTCATTTATGACAATAATAGAGCACTGTGAGTGCATTAAATCCTAATAAATTGAGCGCTTTGTAGGAAACCTGAACCGCCAGCATCACGGTACAACTTTCGCCACAAAGAACAACAGAACGTTAACATTGTTTAAGTCTATCTCAAGCCGTTTTCCGCTCGGTAATTATCTTACACAGGCAAGTTTTATTAGATTTTCTTACCTGGCATTCTCTTGACCTAAGAAAATAAACATCGTAGCAATTTAAGCTCGAGAGCTTAAAGCTTCGCAATTATCTTATTTTAATAAATCTGAGTGTTATTTAACGAACTGTGCCTAATTTTATTTCAGGCTCTAGAAAGCGTGACGTTATAAAATCTTTTGGGAAGTTTTTAACAAGCGTCGGCCGTAAATATGTAATGAGAATGGAAAAAAGCTGGAAGTTGGTTCAACGACAGAAGCGTCGGTCCCGAGAGGGACATCAGTTCAGCCGAGCGCTGCCGAGCGGCGCGAGCGGGGCGAGCGGGCGAGCGGGCGAGCGAGCGGCACAGATCCACGAACAATCTACAAGCTACAAGGTTCATAATCAAATTCCTCATTTCTCGCAATATGGATCAATCTGTGCTCTTATTATCTGAGATTAAATTCATCCATCATCCTCAAGGCTAAGATAAAATAATGTTTTACTTACTTAAGAAAGAATCCTAACAACGTCCCTGAAAAAATGTAATTACGATTTTCTTTTGAGAGAATAAAGACCGTGTAATACGCAAACAAAATGACTCTTAGGTACCCACTTAACCAAAACAAAAAATTATGTTTGAAAATCAAAGTGTTGTTGTTTCGTAGCTCCATGCCACACATACATGGCGGTGGTACCCGGCTCCCGGCCGACGTACGGCGGTAAATTATGGCGCTCCTGATAGAGCCGCGCTTTATGTCTCCGCGCGACTGCTCACTGCCTCACTGCCTCAGCCGCGAGCGCGCTGTGTGCTTTAAGCTGATTTATACAACGTCACGGGCGGCTGACGCCGACTCGCTCACGGAATCGGGAGGCGATGGTTTTTGGTAGTTTTCTTGATGCCACGCTCTACAAAAGCGGGGTTGCAAACTACAGCGGAGCAGCAGTTGCAGCACTCACGAGCCGCACGTTATAGAATTATGCAAAAGATTCCGCCGCCAACACCTTGCTGTAGCTCGGAGCCCCGACTTGACTGTTTGTCGCTGTTCAGTGCTCTAAACTCAGTCGCTTTATCTTTAACCTGATTCATACAGCTTCACGGGTTCATGGCTGGCTGATGCTCAGTTGCCTACGGAATCGGGGAGCGACAGTTTTTGGTAGTTTTTCCCGCTCTATATACTTTGCTTACTATCAGGTTATGGCTTCAAACTCTACCGTAGTATATTTCAAAGATGTTAGAATTTAGTTTTGCCTCTGTTAAAGATTTAAAATGTAAAAAAAATAGCCATTTCTCCGCCTTAAAAACAATCAACGTTTTAATTTGACTCTCGGTTTACGAGTGTTTATTGTTCTTATTGAATTTCAAGTGAACACGTGGAAAGAATCTCTCTGCGAATAATTCAAATGCGTTGTAACTGCTAATACTTCGCGTCGGTTTTCAATTATGCTGGATTCCTAACAAAAAGGAGAAGAACCGTCGTGCTCTTCAAAGCAACGAATCCCTTTGATGATGCAAAGTGAAGCGTTTTTTCTTGAGTTGGGGATTGGATTAGCTAATAGCGAGTTTAGGTATGCTAATGCGAGTTATCGACCGGATGCTAGTTTAGTTTATTATTTATTTATTTATTTTACCGTTAATTGTACACAATAGAACACAAAGAATATAACATTGAGATCAATACACAACAGGTCAGCTTAGTTACCTTACTACAAGCAATATCTTTTTATGTGGTAGTTGGTAACATTTTATCATATTATGAAAAACCAACAGTAACAACATTTTCGTGATGAAGACACAATAATAATTCTGAACAATATCATTATTTTATGCGAAAATAAGTTACCTTACCTACAAATTAAAACGTTGTGAACTTGTAGATTACATATTTATCAAGCAATACGAGTATATCGTGTTTGGATATTTCAGTGAACGCCGTATCGTATTTTATCGAAATCCTCTCGTTTGAAGGCTAAATGTTCCAGTGATAGCTTAAGAGCGATGTAACATGGCACTTGAGACGCCCATCATCCCGAGCGGACGAGGAAAATGACTCTGCGAAACCCTCGGCCAGAGAGAGCTCCCTTCAGCTAACAGTTTGCAAAGTGAAGCAAGAAAATATATTTTAACTAGCGGCCCGCCCAGCGGTTGCATCCCCGATAAAGGTTTTCCGTGCGTATAAGGCGTTTTCTCGGCATGATTACACATCTATTAACCTTCCTCATCTCACTGTCTATTTAAAAATTCGCATCAAAATCCGTTGTGTGGTTTAGGACAAGTAAGCGGTGTCCATGACATACAGATAGAGACAGAAAAAAACATTTGATTTTATAAAGTATTCATGCGTCATTAATGCTAGCCAATGACAGTGTCACCCCATTTCTACCCGTAGGTATCGTAAAGACGACTAAGGGATAAATCTAGGAAGGGGCAGCAGTAGCTCTAAATATCTTTTATACCTTGCGCTGCACTGGCCAACCCACCTTCCAATCCAAGCGTGGCGACTATGACCCCCTAGTAGGGGGAGGCCCATGTACTGCAGTAGAATGTTGTCGCTGTTGTAGTAGTACTACTACTCCATGCGCATTTTTAAAACAATAGTTCGAAAGATCCTTCAATAGAGAGAGAGGTCGTTTAATTTCACCGCCGCAATGTTTTGTTACAGAAAATGCCGGTTACTTTTGTAAGCAGGCAAAATTGTGAAAGGGTTGAATCGTCAGAGCAAAAGAGATGTCTGCATGTTATAATCTTTTGGTGGAAAAGGGACAAAAAGGGGAAAGGGTGAAATGAAATGGTTTTCTTTTTGTGAATAGGATTGTATTGCAAAACAATCCGCGGTGTTGTGTGTGGAAACATTTGCGTATTTTTATTTTTATAATTTTAGAATTTCTTTCGCATAAAAAATATGTTTGACGATTCATCTTTTGACCGACTGGGTTATTTATCAGATGTTATATTGTGTGCCACGAACTCATTAGGAAATGAAGTATTAAAACGAAGACGAAAAGTCAGGTAATTTTACCTTGAATTTGGATCATCAGGAATGGAAGCGTCCAATCTGGACTATACGTATTCTAATTTGTAGATAAATTTTGTCACAATATTCACGTATATGACACACGAACAGTTTCAACCAGCAGGTCCCGCCCGGTCAATGCTGGCCTGGTTTGCAGGTGTCACACATGCGTCAGGCTTAACGCGCCTGTCTGGTGTTAATACGACACTGAGCCTACCGACGCAATACCTTGCGTTTCCAAACTGAGGGACGTTTTGTAAGCGTGGAGCATATTCTCTGAGATTTATATTTTTGTGTTTTAGACTGTAGTTTTTATTTTGAAAACTAGTAAACTATGTAAATTGTGGTGTGTTTCCGTTGTCCCTAAGATCCGTGTCCCCATAAAAAGTGGAGCAAGTTTTAGCAAGTCCAACCATCTCTGCAACAACTTACTACACCTGCTTCACCAGCCCTGCCTTGTCACACCTTCCCCCACTTTTTAGGGGACACAGGTCTTGGGGACAACGGGAGTACACCGAAATTACAGCACCCTTTTGCGAAATGCCTTCTGCGTTGAAAATACAATTCACGTTGTTGGTTCAGCTGCAGAAACGTCTTCCGCCGCATAAACAGTGACAATTTCCAATATATTGCAATGTTTACCGATGGCAGATGCAGAAAAACAGTAATTTTCTCGGTGATGGGCTGTAAGTAAGCGACTTGCAAGGAAGGAGTAAATACATCAGCAGACGATCTCGCTCGAGTGTTTGCTAGACGCGCTGCGGGTGTGGCGCTACTATACGAGTTGAAGGTAGTTTAAACAAGTCGATCAATATTTCTTCTATCTGCACAATTATGATTTCTGACGATAGTTATCTGGCACTATTTTGTAGAAATGTCCACAAGATAAGAAAGTAATTTTGAATACTTGGTGTAACGGTCAATACGTCTGATCCGGAAATTCAGAAGATGTGGGTTCAAACCTCATCGGAAACGTGACTTTTTTTCCACTTGTTTATAATATCATAGTTATTTTAATTTTCTATTTTACTAATCTGAACATTTTTCTTTCTTCAGTAAATATTGGCAAGTTTTTATCTTGTCTCGACATTTGCGATCCTTCTTAGGCGATAGTTGATAGAGCTGTTTGTTTTCGATCTTGTATTGGCGTTAACTTTATTGTTCTTTTATTCGCTGCACCCCCATTCTGCCTCTTGAAGGTATTCGTTTATGTTACAAAGGAAGCGTGTTCCGCTTTTAGTTTCAGTTTTGCGTAGAAGTAATACTATGTAGAAGAAATTACAGGCACGTCTAGTCTAAACCAACCAAGATAGTTATATTATATTAGCGCAAATTGCGAATTAGCCTCAGTCTATATTAGTAAATCTAACAAAACTTGAGATTATTTTAGTACCTAAAACAAGTTGCTCTTTCCGGACACTAATAAATAAAGTGAACGAGGCACACATAATTTCAAAAATGTCAATATTCGGTCGAGATGTTTCCAATGCAGACCGCATCTTGCAGTAAATCTCCGTCCCCCGTCTCGGGGCGATATCCTTAATATTGACTGTGGGCCGGAGTCTCGCGCGAGTTTAATAACGGGCTTCTAGGACCGCGACCCAGACCGCCCTTCATAAAGTACCTTCTATACAGACATGTTCCCTTATGTTTAAGTAACGGATCTTCTGCTAAGGTAAAATATAAACCGAGAAGTTTCAGACCTACGTCACCTTTTTTTTAGAAATGACCACGACAAGATATATTTTTTTAAGACCATAGGCTTACAAAGTAGTGACTATTAGCAATTTTTCTGTGGGCACTTACAGTCACCCGTTTATTATATTAGTAAAATATCTTAAGTGTATGTATGCAACATACTGTAATTTGTACCTACTAACGGATTTTCGATAAGATTGGTATATATACGGTTTCATGGAGCTGGTAGTACAGGGCTATGGTCTGCTAAATGGTGGTGGTAGGCCTGCTACATTATAAAAATTAATAATCGTAAAAAGTGCGTAGTTTTAATACGTATATTAATAAAGATATTGAGAGTTAATAAGGGTAGTTAAATAAACAAATATTTTTAAATATAATTTTATTATTGTGAAATTAATATCACAGAGCGTAGTTAGAAATTAACTAGCCATTTATCATAAAAACTGTAAGTGAATTTTAAAACCATTTTCCTTGTTAAAACTCGTTCCAGCAAAAAACTCATTAGAGATACTGCAGTTAAATAAACACTATGAAAGTATTAAGTACATATGTATTTGTACATTAAACGTTTTATCCGATAAAGTAACACTTTAGTTGAGAAAAGAAATTAAATTAATCTCCAAGAAAATAAATACTTTTACATAATATTAAAACCTACACCCACGGGGGGATTCTACGCCCACGTTTTCATCATACGCACAAAATTTAATAATGATACAATATTCTTGAAACGTTTTACATATAACTATGACGTAATATCTGTATCAAATATCAATTACTCTAGTAAAAAACGAAGTCGTTTCTTTGTCGCTCGTTCATACACACCTCTACTATCACGGAGGAGGCTTTTGTTTGTTTCTCTTTATCATAGATAATGACTGAAGCGGTTTCCCATGGAAACAGGACGTTTTAATAACAATGGGTGTACCAGCAGGGCGGCTAGCTTCTTCTAAGTTATTTAATAATCTATGTAAAACAGCCGATAAATACAAAATGACCATCATCAGATACAACCATCGAATGCAACCGTTTTTGCATCTCCTGCAGTTTCAGCTGCTCGTGTGTCGTCATTTGGCATTTAATAGCCGTTCAATCAGCCGACAGCTCGGAGAGGCAGAGAGTGGAGGGCGCAAACTGCGTACTGCGCTCCCCGCTCCACAGCGTTTACAGTTTGCTCCGAAAACGCGTCGCTGAAATATTCACGTCACGGCCGATTGTTTACTCATTGCGCTCCGGTAACTAATTTGTTGCATCTCTTGTTCATACAGGTGATACTTCTGTAAACGTGTGAGGTGATAGGCCAAAAATTCTAAACAATTTAGTAGCTACTTAGTTGTCTCTCACACCGTCTTGATTATTCAAAAAACTACAGCAGTAAAAGTGTCCGGGTTTTCAGTCCCAATGGGTATTCTAAATCCAGTACACTGTTCACAAATTGTCAGGCCGAGCAAAAAGAAGATAACACTTTGTGCCCCGAACAAATCGTTTTGATCTGTTTACGGCTCACAAAGTTCGCTTCACAGGTGTAGCGGGTGTAGCGGGTGTAGCGGGTGTAGCGGGTGTAGCGGGTGTAGCGGGTGTAGCGGGTGTAGCGGGTGTAGCGGGTGTAGCGGGTGTAGCGGGTGTAGCCGGTATCAGCAGCGCTACCAATCTACAGCGCGATAAAGCGGCGAAGCAGCGACGCTATCGGCTATTTATTGAAAACGGTTACTTGTGTTTACGGATACAGACATATAAACAGGGAGATTAAGGTTTAATGGGGTTCACTTGAATGGTTGCCATGACAACTTTCCATTTCGTTTTGCGTTGTTGTTTGCGTTATTATATTTCATCATAGAAATCTTGTTAGCTGGGCCTTGGCATCCTATATGTATCAATATCGAATGTAATATTGCTATGTATTAATGCAATATAATATAAATTATTTTCGTTCCATAATAAAAATATTTTTACTTTTAAAATTGTATAAAAAAGCAGTACACAAAATAATCTCTGCCAAAGTGTGTCTTAAATTTTCTTATAATGGCAGCAATTCAAGATGTCCTGATTTTTAAATTTGAAAGTGCTTTACTTTAAAACTTCAAAATCATTCTACAAGCTTCTTTTCATTAACGCGTGATACCAAGTCAATAAACGGTCTGATGACGATAACTTCAAAAGTATTTTGAACTGGAACCTTTGGCCCAGACATATTAGTCATTGAAATTCATTTTGAAAGATTATTTCTCACCTCTCGTGTGCACAAATCCACCACCGCGACGAAAAATTATGGAGTAGGAGGTAACAGGTCTGACTTGGTACCATCGCTCCCGCGGCGTAATGTACGCGACATACATTCCCGTCACGTGTGGCTGTTGCCAGTACAGCCAATACTCGTACATCATATTAATGTGTATAAGCTCAATTGATATTGATTGTGAAAAGCCCTGTTATCACACAAAGCGGCGGCTTCAAAAAGGGAAGTTCGGAGAATAATCATTCATACAAGCTTATTTGTAAATGTATGCAATTATCTATCTACCAATGACTTATCTGAAACCACTCTCAAACATGTGTCAGACGTTGCGATTACGACCGCACTATATCGGTCATCATCGCTCTGCCTACCCCGGGAGGGATAAAGACGTGATTTGTGTGTGTGTGTGTGTGTGTGTGTGTGCGTGTGTGCAACTACCAATATTTAGCAAGAAAGCCCATGTCTGATAGCAACATACCACTATTGAGCCAGTTATATCTGCAAGCCTTTGATACTTGTGAAACGCTCCGTGTCGTGTTATTTGGGGCACAAGCAAGAGGTCTAGTGTCGAACACCAAAAAGTGAGATATAAAGCATAGAACCTGCAAAAGGGGGCCCAGTCTCGAGACTCATAGAATATTAAACATATAATACAGTCTGTGTATCAGTGACGTACGCTTCGCACGCATCGCGGTGCGATAGAATGTTCCGCTCACCGAATAAGACGTTTGTTCGTGATAAAAACATAAACAAGGATACTGAACACAAATGCGAAAGTTGTGATGTTGTGATAAATGAGTTATTGGCATTTGTTTCCAACAAGGTGGATACATTAGCAGAAAAAGGACTCATTCAAATATGTCTGAAGACGTACTCTTTCGAAGAAGTTGACAATGCACGGCAAATAGTGCTGAATCTTCTAGCTCCCAATAAGAAAGTAACGCGAATGAAAGCAGGAAGTGAAAAGGCTATACTACAGGAAGTGATAAAGATCATCAAAGAATACGACCCTCACAACCTGCCCAGGTTTGTCGCACATAACTTAAATAAGCTACCACCTGTAACATTTGATAACATCGACGTAACAACATTTCTTAAAGAAATGGCTATATTGAAACAGGACATTGCTAATTTGCGGACAAACACAGATGAATCAAACTCTTCTACGGACATTTTGTCAGTTAGGAAAGACCTAGATGAAGTAAAAATATTACTGAAAGAGCTGCAGGACAAACAAAATACGGCATTGACTAAAATGACACAAGTTCCTGTTGCACCTCCTAAGTCTTGTCGAACTAAGGACAAGAATACTGGAAGGCGGGTAGGCACCAACGGAACAAATAAAAACGCGAGCGCTGAGCGAACGACACCGTTGACGTCATCAGCAGCAGGGCCGGAGCCAGCGATCACCGTACGGCAGGACGAGGAAACAGGTCCGGAGGCAACGGTCACCGTACCGCAAACCGACGATAGTAAGCCGGTGGAGTCAGCTGATCTGATAGAATTATTAGAAATGAGCCCAAGAAAACAAGATAGTACACAGACCTATGCAAAAACAGTTAATAAGAACAACAGTAACAACTATGGGGATAATAATGAAAAATGGACTAGAGTGAGTTATTCAAAAAAGAAAATTGCTAACCGACGGGGAACGGCGTCAGAACTCTCCCAGTTCAATTTTAAGGCAGTCGAAAGAACCTCATCCCTGTACATATCGAGAGTACATGTTGACACAAAACCGGAAGATATAGCAAGTTTTATTAAACATAAAACTGAGCTAGAGGTCCAAGTCATTAAGATCAATACCTACAATAATAACTTTAATGCGTATAAAGTGACAATACCTACGCGAAATATTGATATGTTCCTAAGCGATCAGCTTTGGCCAACAGATATTGTTTTTAGGAGATACAAAGAACGAACCTATAAACCAAAAGAACATAAGATTAGCAACTAAAATTATGGATGTATATGACACAAAATCAACATTTTTAACTTTTAACTGCAAAGGTATAAAACGATCTGTTGACCAAATTAGAAAATTGTGCAAGAAATATAACTTAATAGCGTTACAAGAAACATGGCTTTTCGACCACGATCTAGACTTTTTGAACTCTTTGGACCCCTCCTTTGGATGCTATGGTGTTTCGGGAATTGACTCCACCCAGGGTGTCATACGGGGAAGACCGTACGGCGGAGTCGCTCTTTTATGGGATAAAAGTATGTTTCCATGCGCCGAGATAATACCTTGTCATAATAACCGTATTGTTGCGGTCCGTCTGAGTCGTGGAGATAGAACAGTACTTGTATTTAGTGTATATATGCCTACTAATTGTGAAGACAATTTGCCAGAATATACCCAGTGCTTAGGGACAATAAGTGCCATAATTGAGAGCTCCGACATCGAAACTGTGTTTGTTTTAGGTGACTACAACGCACATCCGGGTACTCTTTTTGGTAACGAGCTGGTAAACTTCTGTACTGAGCAATCCCTTCACTGTGTGGACTTCGATCTCATCGACGTAAACTCGGATATGCATACGTATGTGAGCGAGGCGCACGGCACGTGTAGGTGGCTCGACCACTGCGTTGCAACTGCGGCGGGAGCTCGCGCCGTGTCCAGTGTGGACGTACTCTATGACGTATACTCGTCAGACCACTATCCGCTTGTAGTAGAATGGGAGATAAACAGTATTAGGCCTAAGGTTTCTATTGATACGTATGACGTACACTTAAGGTACCTCTGGGGTCATAGAGATAAAACGCAAATCGATATGTATTCTAGTCTCTGTAATGAAAAATTAGGTATCCTCTTACATAGTAATATATTTGAATTGCAATGCTGTAATTCTAATAGCAAATGTTTAGACCGGGACCATGTTATGTTAATAAAACGGTTATACTGTGATATAGTAAATATTTTGCAAAACTGTGCGGTACAAAGTTATAATAATGCTTGTAAGGGGAAAAGAAAAATAGTAGGTTGGAATTATCATGTTAGGCACGTGCACTCTATAGCCAGGTTAAAATATAACGAGTGGGTTCTTTACGGAAGGCCACGTTCTGGTTACTATTATGACCTTATGTGTTCGTCTCGACGAGATTTCAAATCTGCGTTGAAGTACGTACAAAACAACCAAGAAAAAATAAAAATGGACATATTGGCTCGCCATAAAACAACAAATAACTTTGTCAAATTTTGGAAAGAGGTCAAAAAGTTCAACCATAAAAGTAGTTTGCCGGTAAGTGTGGAGGGAAAAACGGAGCATAGGGATGTGGCTAATTTGTTTAGGAAACATTTTATGGTTCAACCACCCTCTGCATCTAACGGTTGTGATAATAAATTAGATTCTCCGGATTCAGGGCAGGTACATCGTGACCTGGAGGGCTGCTACGTTTCCACAGATGACGTTGTCAAGGTGTTAAAAGATATGAAGCGGGGCAAATCTCCAGGTCATGATGGCCTAAGTATAGAGCACTTAGTGTATGCGGGCCAATATATCTGTGAAGTGCTAATGAGGTTGTTTAACCTATGTATTACGCATGGCTATCTACCGGATGACTTATTACGTACCTTAGTGACTCCGATTACTAAAAGTAAGACCGGTGATATTTCCAGTGCGGCTAATTACCGACCTATCTCGCTGGCAACAATTGTGGCCAAGGTATTTGAGCGACTAATACAGCAGAAGATAACACCACATCTTAACCTTGACGACGGTCAATTTGGCTTTTGCACAGCGGTCTCCACAGACATGGCCATCTTTGCACTAAAACAGGTGGTCAACTACTACGTTGATCAGGAAACAAGTGTGTATGCTTGTTTCCTCGACTTAAGTCGAGCCTTTGATACTTTGGATCACAACAGGTTGTGGACAAAGCTGAGTGACAGACAAGTCCCGTCTGGTATTGTTGATCTGGTTACATACTGGTATGGAAATCAGGTTAGCAATGTCAGATGGGGTAAGACTCTCTCTGATAGTTATGGGTTGTCCTGCGGCGTACGGCAGGGAGGGTGTACCTCTCCTGACCTTTTTAACTTGTATGTAGATGATCTGATCGTGGAACTGAGCGGAACACCAGTGGGGCTTAAGTTAGGAGACAGATATGTCAATAACTTGAGCTATGCTGATGATATGGTTCTGCTCAGTCCCTCGATCAAAGGTTTAGTAAAACTTATAAAGATCTGTGAAAAATATGCAAATGAGCACAGTCTCATTTACAACGCCAAAAAGACCGAGATGGTAGTTTTTAAGGCGGGAAAGGGGCCTACTAATATCCCGGAAGTATGTGTCGCGGGGCAGCCCGTTCGTATCACGGAAAAGTTCAAATACCTTGGTCATATTGTCTCATCAGATCGAAAGGATGATGCAGATATAGAGAGACAGCGTAGAGCACTCTCAGTTGTAGGTAATATGATTGCAAGAAAATTTTTCAAGTCATCTAATGAAGTAAAGACGATACTGTTTCAGTCCTTCTGTCAGTCGTTCTACACCTGTCAACTCTGGACTGAATACACGAAGCGGTCTCACAATGCCATACGTGTTCAGTACAATAACATCTTCAGACATCTGATGGGTTTGAAGCGTTATTGTAGCGCCTCAGGCATGTTTGCTGAGGCGCGGCTGAACACTTTTAATGCCATACAAAGACATCGCATCGCGGGCTTCATGTCCAGGGTTGAGGGGTGTAACAACGTTATAATAAGGGAGTTAGCAGATAGATTACATGCAACAAAAATATACCAACGCTGGCTGGAGATTGCGGCCTAGTCTATTGTATGTACGATAAGGCTCTTTACACCTTTTCTCATGACTTTACCATACCAACTTATATTTTATTTATTTTATTGGATTGTATTGTATTGCATTGTATTATAAATAAGTAACTATGGATTTAAAATATCTGAAATAAAGAATTATTATTATTATTATTATTATTATTATTATTATTACAGTCATTTGTGTGTTTATTTTCATTATTGGAAATACATTAGATTTATTTTCGACTTAGCTGAGTAATGTTAATGTAATCTGCGCTTAAGGTTCAAGTATTTCTGCAAGTTTTATTGAAAAGAATCTGTCAATATAATGGAATTGATATAGTTTATCTGGTGTAGTGTCTCCTAACCCGCATGAAGCAACCATGACAGAGATTGAAAGCATTCTTTGTTATCGCTGAGCCAATGCTTTTCAAAACCTTTTCTGCTTATAATAATTCAGTTAGTTTATAAAATACTACGCAGAAAAATATGCAATATTATGATCAAATAGTCAGGCTTGTTGAAATGTGATATTACCTATCGATAGGGGACATTTACGTCTTGTAAAATATAACTAAACATAATTAAATTCTGCTTTAAATCAAAATAATTGCGTAGTTGAAATATAAACAATTTTCAAGATAAACACTGAAAAAATAAACTTAAACCTACTTGAACAAACTTACGGTCGTCTGGTAAATAATTTGAGAGATGTTGTCAGCACTTTGTTTAGAAAACTCTCTAGAAAGGTCACTGACTTGTCTCACAGCATTTATGTTTATACCTGAGCCCAGGTTTATTCATACGTATATAGACACAAGTCTCACGTGACTGGCTCCAGGGCATAGTTTTCCAGTCGTCGGGTCATAGAACCCACTATTTTGCGTTAGTAACAAATGAGCGCTTACTGAATTCCAGAAAATCTGCCGCATCAATAAGTATATAGTTATCTTCTTCTTCTTTTCGTGTAGGAAGTTATGTATATAGTTATGATTTTAACGGATTCTGACCGACGAACCGCGATAGTTTAAAATTTTGTGTCGCATCAATAAGGTGATTTAAGTTTCGTCGAATGTATAAGGCTGCCTGCTACCTCTCTACTAATGAATTATCTAGCAGATTGGTACGTATTTGTATTAATTATTATAAAAAACACTTAGTTGAGGTCTACTTTTAGTACATACACATACACAAAAACAACATATCATGCCTTTATCCCTTATAACGGGGTAGACAAAGCGTCAGCGGCCGCAAACATTCGGTTACTATCCCCAGGTCTGATAAATATTTGAGGGCTATTTCAGAAAAATCGTGCATTACTATGGTGACAGATTGTCAGCCTGTCGCCTAAAATTCTAACACACATGAAACTCTCCAGTCCCTTAGTCGCCTTTTACGACACCCGCGGGAAAGACATGGGGTGATGCTATTCTAACCCGCATCATACGGCGCACTTCTACATTTCGTAACCCTTACTATACCTACAACTCTCGACTCCTTTGTGAATACTTTTTCCGCCCTAACACGCTCTTCAATTAGCACGAGAAAAAGCCAGCAAAGGCGTGCACGTACGGGCCTACTGTGTGCGTATTGAATCGGAGCGAGCAGGTGCGCATCCCTTTGATAGTTGCGTAATGCCCGCCAGTCTTGTTAGCTGCTGAATGCGGGCAGTGCGGGGTAGTGTTGATAATTATCAAAACACCACCTTCATATAACGGGTGTCTGCCACGAGGACAATCGCTAGGACAATCCATTAGCCAATGCTTTCTCGCCAGTCTTGTTAGCTCTTGTATGCGTCCAGTCTGCAATAGTGTTGAGAATTATCAAAACACATACATACATTATGTATATCACGCCTTTATCCCTTGCCGTGTGATGCCGGCTTAGAATAGCATCACCCCACATCCTTCCCGTGGGTGTCGTAAGAGGCGACTAAGGGACTCGAGAGTATTGGTGTATTACAATTTTTAGGCGACAGGCTGACAACCTGTCACTATAGTGGTACACATGTTTTCTCAAACATCCTTGGAAAACAATTCTCAAAAATGACAGACGTGGCGATAGCGGCCGTATTCTTACGACTGTTAACGCTCTGCCTACCCCGCAAGGGATAAAGGCGTGATATATGTATGTATTTATGTATCCCTTGCAGGGATAGGCAGAGCGTTAACGGCCGTATACGGTCGCTATCGCCACTTCTGATAAATATTTAGGGCCCTTCAGATGATTGACGTATTACTTATCAAAACACTACCTTTAAAAACAGGTCTTTTACACGAGGTCATTCGCTAGGACAATCCATTAGCCAATATTTAGCTATGTTTTAAGTCAGAATGGCACATAAAATCGTTCTGCCTCACTTCATTTGATTATTTAGCTAGATTCTCAGATAGAGCCATATTTATTACGCTCCTACTGCGTACGTGTTATTAACAAAAGATCATCACATCTGGTTTTCTGCTATGGAATGTCTCTCCAAATTATTTTCCAATGACATAAAATTTTTAATCGTCGCCATCATCCAGACCGTTGTCTAGAAGCTAAATATTGGCTGCAAGCGATGCACAAAGCCTGCGAACCTAGCTCCGCGAATTTCATCATTGGTTTTGCGAGAGCATGCTTATTAATCCCCGAACCGCACCTGACCGATACCACCAATACTGCGTGGATATGGTCGCTTCTTTACGCAGCGGGTATCAAGTATCAAGGTTCCATGGTTCTTGTCACTAAAACTAATGTAAAAAACCGCGAGTAAAAAACCCGGGTGCGTAATCGTTTTTGTATCCATTTTAGTCAATAAAAGAAATCTTTTATCAAAATGACAGGAAGAGTAACGTGAAACTGTTGTATGTGAGCACATTGCGTGCCAAAAATATATGCCTTTGGACAGAGCTAAGCTTGATTCAAAGCGAGCACAGATTGTATTGAATCCAAAGCCTCCATAAATCAGTCTCAGCAAGATCGATAAATATTTACGAACGCGACACGCGGCGCGGGGCGAACGCGGGGTGAGCGCGGGCGGATATACCGCGGTACAGATATGTACTTGTATTGATAAGGCGAGGTCGTAACTCATAGGAACAAAGTTGAGCATGCGTGACCCAGAAAAACATGTCCCATTATTATCATAAGAATGAAACTTTATCAAAAGATTTTCTGAACCTTTTTTTTCCAATAAGGCCAAAGCAAGTAAGCCACTATTCAAACACAGTAATTCCCACAACTGCAGATTATTTTACATATCACAAAATGTTTATTCCAAGTGTATAATATACGAATTATTTATAGGTACCTACTTCAATTGTTCGCGGTATTTTATTTCTCGTCGGTCGGTCATTCGTTCGTTCCATCGCGTTTTTCACCGATTTCTTTTAACGTAGGTGCTACAGACCGATTTTCACAACATAAAGACAAAGTTAAGGATAACGAGGCCGGTCCCGTCCCCGAGATGGCTCACAAGGGAACAACAGCCGCCATAATGGAACTATTTGATAAGACATCCTTCACCAACGTCTCTAGATAACCGTTTGGTTTGGCACGAAAATGAATTAGATTTTCTACAACGAAACTTAGTTACTTCTACAATAATATCTAAATATTGCGAGTTTTCCAAAATTTTTATACAGCTTACGGGACGGGTACCTAGTGTATTAAAATTTGGTATTCAAATATGATCACAAACATATCCAACTATTGCTGAATCTCTATTGTAGTCAGCTTTAATTCCTGATTGAAATTTAATTTACGTTTCATCAGCTGTTGTCGAGATGGCGGCTTCAATCGTCGCGAATTTCGCATCGCTGAATAATTGACAAGCTCGTGATTGCTTGAGCACATGCGATTGTTTATCAATTATCACCAGAACCAACCTGTACCGACATGTCTACAACATCATTCATTTTAACGATTGGTTTACTTTAACTGAATTTTCGTAAACCCGCATTTGGCTGTCTGTTGTGTTTGTTCGTATTTGTTCCACTCTTAAATTACATTTCCGAACGTCATATTAAACAGAAATAATTTAACACCACCATGAGCGGGTTTTTAAAAGATGTGATGCATTCGCATGTTTATGCGTCCACGCCATCGGGGATTTCGACATTTATAATGAACTTTCCGTATTAATATAAAAATGAAATTTACTATCATGAAACTCTCGTGTAGCAACTATGAAAATGTACAAAATACGCCATGGTTTTTTTGAATCTGTTTTTTTTTGTATTGATAAAGAATTCTGCGAATGTTTAATTTATGTAGAGTTGGTAAGTATTTTAGTCCACCGAGAATTAATACATATTCAAAATCCCTTTTTATTTCGTCTGTCCTATTTGAATACTGTGAAATCCCAAATGGACATTTACAAACGGTTCCGGGATTCGATCCTCCAAAACGTTTTTCCTGTCGTCGTAGATTGCGACAATTTGTGCCATTTTTTTCATGTGATCCCTTTTTGCGTATTCTTGTGCTGCAAAGACCCGTATTTCCGGACATTCCGGGTGCTTTACGACCGTATGTAGCTGCTTTGCTTGTATGAATACACGACAGATGGGTGGAGTAGCAAACCTCGAGGAAAAATTAAACGTGGCAACAAATAAAAGAAAACGTGAAGTGAAGGAATATCAAAGGCGCGTAAAAATTTGGCAGATTAATAGAATTAAAAAGTGTTTTAATACGGCTTACCAAGATTTATGGGAACCTTAATCCCACAATCTGCTGTCTATTTCAGTTTTGAATGGATCACCTTGTTTTAAAAAGCCATTCCTCCCTTTCCAGTGTGGGCGACGTTGAAAAGTTGCAGCGATTTAGTGCGGGGACAGCTTTGCGGCGATTGCGTTCCGTTCAACCCTTCCCTGTAATCTCGAGCGTAACTACAAGCGCGCTGATTGAAACGTTCGCTTTGACTCGCGCTGGCTCTCTGCCAGCCCCTCGAGAGCCACGTGATCTGCAAATAATATGCCTGTCGTGGACGTGTCTTCCAGCTGCTGGAAGTGCAGTAGCTCCAGAGCTAGATCCAGAGTGAGCTGTTTTCACTTTCGCTCAAGTTATCAAGTTCGCTCAGCCGTGGACGGAAGGAGAATACTAATCTCAGCGCTGAGTAACTGCTTGCTTGAAGCTTGCCGGAAATTTTATCCTACAAAAATGTACCAAATTGAAAAATGAGTCTTATTATTTTGTTCTCTGTAAAAGTTAACTTAATATTGAGGTAGAAACTTCGCATAGTAACTAATGTGTTTAAATATCTTCTCTAAACCTTGGGGAAGTAGATTCAACTAAGCCGAGTAAACTAAATAAGCGAGAGTTTATTATCTGAGGCAGCCGCAAGCACAGCGCCTCAGTAGACGAGATAAGCGGGGAGGGGGGAGCGCTGTATGGTGGGCGCGAGTATACCGAACTTGTGAAAGTACTTAGCCTCGCGATAAATAGTTACCTACATGTGTTGATCACTAGTAAGAGTAACCACTAAATTATTAAATAGTCTGTCTTTATTTTTTACGAGGAATGCTGTCGTGGCAACCACTAGTCACCAGCATAATGTAACTAGGTATATACATAGTAAAAGGTACGTCTAGTGTTATTATTGCTTTTACAGTAAAATTGTATGTTCGTTTTCATCGAACAGGTTTTACGGCTATTGACGCTTTGCTTACCTCGCAAGGGATAAAGGTGTGATGTATCTCAGTTGAATAAAAATGGAAGTCATGCTGATAGCGACGTTATAGAAGTTGTTTTTTTACGTGTGCCGTTATGAGTTTTGTTTGTGTCTAAGTATATTACTTCTCACAAGAGAGCATAACGTTCAAACGTAAACTGTTGAATTTATGAGTACATTCTAGAATATTCGCTGGATATTCAAGTCTAGCTCGCCACGTTTATACTTTAGACACCTAATTATGCGGACCAGAGCAAATTAAATTAAACGTCGTGCGCTTCAAAGCTTTGTTTTAGAATTTTACATGCAAATGTTATGCTTGACTCGTTGGCATACTGCTAAGCATTGCAGTACTTACAGTCCGCCGGGACAAATAAGAGAGCCAAACAATAATACATTGAACGATCACCTAAATAAACATTTGTGTTCTCGCAAGAGCCTTGTTTACTTTTGTGTAATGTCGGCCAGTATTTTCCAAGATATCATCATTCATTACAAGAGCCTCAGGCTAGTACCAGGCGGTCATATATCAGCAGGGTAGCCCAGCAAACTATCCCCAACAGCAAACTGCAAACTTTACTTTCTGCGAGGAATGCTGTCGGGGCAAGCACTAATTTTACGCTCGGACATTACTGGGACTCGTTTACTTGGAAGTACTTGGGAGTACCGACCGGGTCATACAAATTACGCTTGAATTCTCTACGTAGAGTCGCAATTATGGACAAAATGTAGGTTATACTAAGTACCTACATTTGTGCTCTTATTTTCAGTTGGAAGGAGTCTCTTGGTCAAATATGCCGGAAAATTACTTCACTGAGAGCTGCTTAAGGTTCAAGTCCAATGCAGCTATTGTATTCTCGACTCACAATCACAAATCGTTAGCAAGAACTTCAGATTGAAAAGGAAAGAAAGTTAAGTAAGCTTGTCGAAGTACCGAGCTTAAAATTAATTTTGTGTAAGCTTGCTAAATGAACCCAATTTATCTTCGAGTTAGATGTGTAAGGTAATGTGTAATGTTCTTAATTTGTTATTTATTGCTGAAATTATTTATTTTCGTAACTTAGCGCACCTTCCGCCCCTGCCTGTCAAAGTTTAGTAATATCGGTGGGGCAATAGGCGCCGAAAAAGTAATTTGCTTTTGATAAATAATTGTATTTGAACCCCTACTGCTCGGCCGTGCCTTGTTTTGATGTCGTCAACGAGTTACACGTTTCGATCCGAAATGAGTAATCAAATTATTGTGGCATTCAACTCATCGACATGCTATACTATTGGTAGCCACCCAACCACAACATTAAAATAACTTTTTAAGGGTGAAAAGAGATCATCTAAATATTGATCGGTAGTATAGCACATTCCTGTTTCCAGACAGGAGCCAGCGTGTCTGAAAAACTTACAAGAAAACACAAAACGTATTGCAAATAATACATCAAAGGATTAAGTGATTGATGCAACCGAGGGTGCAAGTGAGGAGGAATGAGACATTAATATTGTTCCCTCCCCCCTCTTTCTCTTACACTCGAAACACTCGAAGTCTCTGTTTATTTTTGTTGCAATATATGGGTCGGAGTAAAGGCATGAAAATAATCCTATGAAAGTATCTTCTATCCGAAAACAGAACTTTACGCTGTAATTCCCAGAGTTCGGCTGAAATTTTATTCAAACAGCACGGTGCGATCGCGTCAAAACAAAAACTCTGCAACAAAGAAAGTGTTTACAAAAGAATTCCGGGGTCTCGGAGAATTACAAAAGAATATAATCCGAGCCACTCAATACACTGTTTTCCTTTAAAGATATTTTGCTGAAGCAAACAAAAATTTCACCGTATTGTCCGGCTTTTCAACTGCACAGAATTTGAAACTCGTGTATTATTGTAAGTAATGGATTTTTAAAACATTGTGTTTAAGATTTATCGTTTATTGAATCAGCAATCTCGTTTATTGCGATCTCATGAACAATAAATCGCACATTCCACACAAACATAGATATTTCTCATCGAACACTGAGATGCAATTACTCCTTTGTCGCGGACTGGGGGTTAAACCGGAGCCAAGTAGTAACTCAGGGTGGCCGTTAGCCGTTCATTGGCGCTCGTGTGTGGCAATCTGGCGGATTAGGTGGAGCAAACCGAGTTATGGACACTAAACAAGCGGCTGAAGTATCGGCTCCGTTGGATTTACCGTGGCTCCTCGCGACTCGGGAGGAAGCAGTGATATGTGACTTGCAGCTGAGGCACAGTATTCATCGTGTATCTACGTTATACAAGAACTTGAATAAAATAATGATCTTTTATGACTCCAAATGGCTTGGGGAGATCATCATAATTACAAGTTTACCGCTAGAAAAAGATTATTTCACAGGCTCTTTGCTAGAAGTTAATTAGGTCCGACCCACTTATTTCACCTTTAGCAAAGAATACTTACCTACTTACTATATCTTTTTGAAATTGAACAAAAAATGCTACCTACCCAAACTCTTGTATTATTTATTACACTTTTTACAAAACACCCGAAAAAATATTCCGTTTTCGTCTTCAAGTCTATTAATATACAAAACAAAGTGACCCAGTTTGTGATGTTTTGGTGTTTGTGAGGAATGGCTGGCGGTCCTGCGAGCACTGGCGACCGGCTCTCGACAGCGCGATTCATAAATCACAGAGTAATGAATGAGCGAGCATTCGGTCCAAAGGGATGCGAGGCTATACTACCTTTTTGTGTATACTGTGGCTATACCTACTGTACCTTAGAGTGTTTGCCTATACAAGTGCGAAAAGTTATCGCAGAAAACTTATTGTTCCGCAAGTCTTTAAACTTAGAATTAGTTCAGTAGACTACTCTCTCTTTTCGTGTGGGACACCGAGTCGATCAAAGACCCAACAGTAGACTACTGAATCTTTGTAAATGTAGATGTAGGTAATGTTTAGGAAATATAATTTGAGCCGATTCGACTATGAAACGTCAAAGCGAATCGGCTCAAAATATTTTTCTTGAAAAATGCGTTGATTTGTCCTCAGTTTTCTTTTTCTCAGCTAAGTTATACTTGTCCCAGTAGTATAAATCGGTATCCCTGACGAATACCGCCATGTTAGTCCAGCACTGCTAGGACGACGTGTTGAGTGAGAATGCAGCGACAGCATTATGTAGTACTTGTCTGCGAGAGCGTAAATACCAACGGAGAGACTTTAGTTGTACGTACCGAGATGATATGACTGTCCCGATGGCGTAGCGGATAGTATGCCTGCCTTCTACGCCGAGGGTCGTGGGTTCGATCCCCACGGGATATAAATATTTGTTAAGTCAATTTTCAAATATTTGTGTTGAGTCTGGGTGTTTTCTATGTATAATATGTATTTATTTTAAAAAAGAAGTATATATGTATTAGTATCAGCTATCTAGTTCCCATAGTACAAGCTTTGCTTAGTTTGGGGCTAGATGGCGCTGTGTGAATTGTCCAGGATATTTTTTTTTTTTATATTTTAATCGCCCGTGATGAGAATACTACAAGGGGTTATAAAACTCACCTTGCTGTGAAATATACACCTTGGTCGTTATGAACTCCAGAAGACAAAGAAGTAATTGCAAAAGCACTGAAGTGAATTGACTTTGTTTTTACTATAAAACAAAATTAATAACATAGTTTCCTCACAATAATAATAATGATATCGGGAAGTATCAATAAAATATCATGAAACACATTCTCGCCGTGAAACCTATTATTGAAAACAATACAATCCTACTCTTATATCCTGCTATTGTTTTCACGTGTACGATCTCGATTCTCCTCGAGGCGACAGGCTGGCTCGTGTTGCTCGTGTAATATGACGTCACGTGTCTTTGTTTGTGTTACACACCCACACACCCATCAGACCCTTAGCTGCTGTCATAGACTACCGCCAACCTTCTCCAAAACATGTATTATTCAATTTACATTCAAATCACCTTGAAAAGTGTAGGAAGTACCTATTAGCATAGCAATTAGATATTGATGTCTCTAGTCTTGTAGTGTGGCACACAGACTAGATGAACGAAACGTTCTCGAATAAAACCCAATTCATGTTGTTCTTGTCACATCTTTGAACATTATACTGCTGCTGCTATACATTATCTGACATGGTTGCGCATCACCTTTTACATGGAACCGACATCGAAATAAGACACTTCATTAGATTTATGTACGACTCACAACAACAACTAAGTAGGTACGTGAGAAAAACAGTTTACTTATAGAATAAATAAAGAGCTGTCCACTCGCAAACTTTGTTTTATGTCGAGAGAATGCCAATGTCTTCCAGACTTCCAAGTGATTTTGCTCCATCGAGGGAACTAGTCCTAACTTGAGTCAAGAACAGGCTACATAACAGAAAAACACATGTCTACAAACTACTACAGAGTATTTTTGTCCGTACATAGCTAACTCTAACAGGTTTTATTCCTCGTGAGACGCATAATTCAACCCTAGTGAGACAGACTGAATGCGTTACATAAGAACTGAATTATTTTCTCAGTCGTGCGTCACGACACAGTTTTTTCTTTCTTTTATATTAATGTTGGTCTTTCTCTGGATTTCAGTGTAGGTCAGATGACACCTCATCGGGCCAAAACAGAATAAAAGATAGAGCAAGCCAACCTAGAAGCTTATAAGAGTGCTGTATTGCCACACAACGACAAAATACTGCAAGCTGTTGTGAATGGGAATAGTAGTCGCAAGCGAAGTCCTTAACTTACCTACTGCCTGGGATTCTTCAGCAAGAGTACCGATATTATAAACCTGTGGGGACATAAATCGGAGTGCATCGCTAGAAGATACATCATACTACCCTAAAACATTTAACACCCCATTCTTAACATGAAGACATATCAAAATAATGTGTTGAGCACTAAACCGGTAATATCTCACTGCTCGCTGCGGGCTCGGCGCTTGTTTGTTGTTCAGTACATTATTCTTGGTCGTGGCAATATTTGCCTTGTCGTGTCGGTGACATCCATTTCCTCGGCGTGAAGCTAAGTCTACGCTGCTGCAAACGGTTTTAGTATTAGCAACTTGGGCGTAAACATTCGCGCGACTCAACTAGCAGCTGAAATGTGGTGCAGTTTTGGCCTTGTGTGTGTTACCTGCTTTGTTGATATGCTGTAGTTATAATTTTACTAGTCATTTTGTGGCTAGAGATTTAAAGCAGTTTTATTTATTTTTTCCTAAAGAAACGATCATTTACTCAGATTATTCGTCAGCAGGTGTCAAACGAGCCGACGTTTGCCCCACATTTGCTGACTTAAGCGAAACTTTATCGTCATGATCTGAAAACATTGCGTTGCAGTGGGCCAGGGTCGACCATAGTAGATAAAACAAACCGTATTGTTGCCAAACCAGGTACTAACTTTAATTAATTGTTGCGGAGATAAATGCTGTGATTTTCAGAAAAATTAGCTATAACTCGCCAAATTATCAACTGCTTCAGCTATCTCTGAATTAGGGAGAGTCAAGTGATCACATTTCTTAATATGGTAGGTAGGTAATGTGGTACTAACGACAACGTTTTTCGGTAGTTTTTAGGCCAGTTCAGAAACTATCTTGAAAAACCAGATTGTTTGTTAAATATGCTGCCAGTTACGGCTACTGTGGTAGTGTTTTCCGGTAACCATTAGTGCGTGACTAGCGCCGACACCCTACACCGCCGAGACGCAGCGACCAGACTGTTTGTTCAATGGATATAGCGAGAACATTCAGAACACTTTTTCTTCTTTGCGGATCAATTCTGTCAGTACTTTTTCTTCTTACTCGGCCAACGTTTGGCCAAATTGGTAATAATACCAGTAAAAGTTTGGGTTGTGGACCAATAACTCAGGTACGCCCACAGCATTATTTTATTAATAAATTAAGCATTATATTCGATCTTTTTGATTTAGACTTCCATTTATAATGAATTTTGAAAGAATTAGATCTCCCAGAAATAGGCACCTCGCCACGCTACATAAGAGCACACAAAACAAAAACACACGTTGTCAAAATACTCTAAACGTTACAAAATAAGGAAAACCATTATGTTAGCCCATTGAGCTAAACAATTACATAGCGTTTTGCTTTTACTTGGATGACGCTGTAAATTTCAGGTTTTGAACAGATATATTACTATTAGATCAAAGTTATGTGCATGTGTAATTTTTTTTGAGCAGCGTTTCCTGTGAATGCAACATCTTACAATGCACTCGTCAGTCCGCTACCAAGCGTGTGGCTAATATTGGAGGAGGCCATGTCCAGCAGTGGATTTTTGTGGATGTGAAGTGATAATATGAAGTCCGTTTTTTTACCTTTTCATAACACCCAGTATTCTGCCTGGCCCATGCTATTTGCTTACGCTAAGAGTGTAAGCCAGCCAACACGATTTGTCATATAACGCTATGATAGCCTTATTGTGTCAATATTAATAGTATGGATTTATGAGCATTCACAACGAAGACAATCTGTCTGATGGATGAATACTAAACAGTCTGGTGGTTTCCTAGATTTCGACTTTGCTGATCACACGTTTGGTCTATGAAAGAATTGCTGTAGATAGTGAAAGGTAATCAAAGTCATTACCAAAAAAGACAATCCTTCATTCAACATTTCGCGAATTCAATATTTTGTAAAATCTCTAAATTTTAGGAGTTCATCTGTTTAGTTCTAAGAGATCCATACTACAAAAATAGTTCTCAATTTTCCTGGCGTATTTCTTGAAGCTGAACATTTTGTCATATAAAAGCTTCAGTAAGCAACTTGCACTAGACAAAAGTAAATGATACAACGGAAATCATTTTCGGCAACATGCTTGTTACAGAAATAAACAGAGAGAGATAGATCGATACGAACTCATCCATACGAGAACGGGACCGCGGGGGCAAGAGCAAAGGTCAAATTGGTTTTCCTTTACGATATTAAGTACACATATTGTTTCGTAAAACAACCTAAGAAGTATAAATGTTGGAAGTATTCTCTTAATCTTTTTAAGAGTTCAATGATCTCGGAAAATGAATTACCTCACAAAATTGGCAATTTCCTCGAAATTGTTTGGATTGTCGTAGAATCTGCGTCGAAGCGAATTCCATTCAACACTAAGCGGCAGACTATGGCCTGTGGTTTTATTCAATCTAGCCGGCGTCGATTGAGGGCTGCAATAATTTAATGGTGAGACATTGTAGGCTCGTATCCGGCTGTAACCGGTTCAGATCGGCACTAAACCTCAGAGCACTACACATAGACAGATTGGGTAAGATTGGTGAACTATATCAACACGATTTCATGCTCGAGGTAGGTACTTACCTAAGAATAGTTATGGAAAACATTGATTAACATGTACATAGTTGTTCTTTACACGTATTAGATAGAAGTTGTGCTTTTTCTAAATACTGTTTAAGGAAAGGGGGCAAAATGTGTTTTTATTGCTAGTATAAAACCACCATTGTATTCAATGTATATTTGCAAATCAGTCTGGCAACAGTAAGTGCGTTTGCCAAAGGATTTATCTCTACGTGTGTAGTTCGTTACAGTCTGCGCCATCACATACGTCAAGTGTGAAGCCTTGTTCCCGTCCAGTGCTAATGCGCTATAGACTCGCTGCGTGGAGCTGCAAATTGCCAACTGTCGGTACACTGCCGTTTAACGGGTTAATCGACACTTGAGACGGAGATCAAAGGTTAAAGTGATCGATTAACCTGCTGTATTCCAAAGATATGATTAGTCTGTTCCTGTAGATTGTAAATTAAAGTTTACTTGCGTATGAACGTTAACTATAAAAATAAACTCTTGACCCTTAATTTGGATGCAGTACAGGCCTGAGGCGTGACAAAAGTTAAGTGACTGAGTTCCTTCAAAACAGAATCTATTATTCCCAAGGCTCATTATTTTCTTTACAAAATAAAGTTTATTTTCCATCGCTTATTTATATTTTCGGCAAAAGTTGGCACTTTTGGGGATAGCGCGTTGTTTATTAATGAGGAGCAAGAGTTGTTCCAGGAAGGACGACGAGTCAACGACAGCTCGAATACATATTTTATAGAACGACGGTTCTGCGAAAAGATTTGTGGTAAATAAAGTTGTACGGCTTGTAGCACGTCTACGCATAGTTACGACATTGTAGCCTTTTCCGTAGCCATGAGATAAAAAGTCACCTTTATTATAGTAAAACCTTTCTAGTAGCTTAGAGACAAGCCAGTCCACTTTTAAGATGTTTGTAAGATTGACCTTCTTGGCCCAAAATTTTCTTCCAATTTCTTACTTTGACAAGTTCATCACATCTTGGATAATATCTTGGATAATGGTTTTATTACTAGTATAAGCAACAAATTATCTCGTTGTTCGGCGGAGGCTGTGGTTAGTTCCGGGTTAGGTTTCCGCGCAAATTGGGGATTCGAACTAAAGCTCTGGATTGGGTGTAGCTCAAGCCTGAACTAGGTTTGCATGATCATTAACTGTTCTGGAACAAGTATGTAATACAAGCTTGCATTATTTGGGTATTAAATTCTCTTTGTAAGTAGATAGTATGTTTCATAGGTCAAAAGGCGATGTCATGCGGCAAGTGGGGAAATGACCTACGAATTAAACTGAAAATTGACGACTTACGTGCAGATGGTCTAAAATCGCATGCTGTGTGATACCTGCTAACAACAGCATCACCCCACTCTGCATGTGGATGTCGTAAAACGCGACTGGGGAATATTTACCCAGGGAATAGGCAGCAGCGTTTCCTGTAAATTCCCAGCAAATCCGTCCGTGGTGAGTATAGCAAAACCCCTCCATTAGGGGGAAGCCCAAGTCCAGCAGTGCAGTGTTGCAGCTGTCTACTTGAAATAGTTTATGGAAGCACCTGTCTAGAGGCTTTTTAACACCAACAGAGGATGTTGAACTATATCAAACTTCTATTCGAATATAAATCAAAAAGTATTTGAAGAGCTTGCAGCGCAGCAAGATCAATATTGAAGAATATTAGACACCGAACGTCACATAAAGTTTCATAAGGCGCGACACCGCTTGGCTCGAGCGCTTCCGATGCAGACCGCATCTTGCAGTAAATCTTCCTTCCCCGTTGGGGCGAATATCCATAATATTTACGTTGGATCCGTGTTCTAATACCGGCCCCAAGTACTCGTAGCCCAGAGCCCATAGGCCCTCATAAAGTACTTCACAGATACGTAAGTTCCCTCATGTTTGTATAACAAATAGGTAACAGATCTTCGAATTTATAAGCATATTCGGATATTCGCGTGTTGTTTTTGAGATTCCTAAATATCAGTACTGAATTTTGAGGAGGGGTTTCGAATTATATCTAAATGGATTTGTTTTTGGTAGGTAAATGGTTAACCTCAAAATGTCAGCGTCGGGTCGGGTACGATGTGAAACTAGAAATTGTTGGGTTAAAGCTAAATTTAGGTAGCGTTTAAATATTTAGCTACTACATGTAATTGAATAAATTATATGACCTTACGATCGACGACATAATAAAGATAATGCTAGTAACACCTCTTTGTTACGCATTCCTATCCCAAGTTAATCAATTTTCATTCATTAATGATTGTACAGAGTAAATTATAATCATTATAAATAACTTTGCTGCGATTCAATGAATAATAATGTTTATGATATAGAATAAATACATAGTGATTATTACACTTACACAAGTATTTTCGACATTGGAAAATCGGTTCCAAAAGTTTACATTCTGAGTCTAGTTGAAAACAAAAACAAAAAGTTGGTCTTTTACATAATAACGACCAAACAAAAATACTTTTTCTGCTTTATTATTTAATGAAAATGAAGGTACAATATGCCGAAAACGTTTATTCCCACGGGAAAATGATTAGCAGTGGGTGTAACCGCTAGTTTGAACAATTTTACTGAATTTTGCTAGATTAAATTTTCCCAGTCACCCACGTGTATGTTGTTTTGTATCGACCAGGACAATAATACGTGACCTTTAGAGGGTAGCATTATTGATGAATATTTTAAGCTGACAAAACTAACCCAACAATTTGTAAGTAGATGGTAAGCCGTAATTTAATTACAAAATTCAGAGTTTTCCTGTTATCGTTTAGTTTTGTAATAGTAGGATAGAAATAATATTTACTTAGTTACATATTACTTAATTTGAACGTTTTTAAGTTCCTACAAACTACATTATTATCGGCAGAACTTTACGACACCCATACATAATTATTTAACATTTAATGATTAATACTACCTCCAGATACTCTTAATAATAATTTTTTTGACTAGAGATGATGTCATACATACGTAAGTTACTCTGTTAATATAGTTCTTTAATATGTTTATGGTGTAAAAATATTAACTGCAAACATTTTAAGGGGTGAAGCAGAAGGGGTGGTCCACGAAATTGATCAACTTTCCTCGAGGAACTTAATTGAAATAGTTATTTTTGTCATTAAATTTTAAATTTTCGTTGTTGCTTACACTATTCATAGATATTATGATTTTAACGGGTAATTCGTCGATGGGCTTACAGCCGTGGGTAAGAATATTACCGACGATTTTTTTTGTGAGTGGCTTAAGTATAATATTTCTACGCAGTTGCAAGCGTCCTGGAATAAATTCGTCGGTAAGAACCCGTATAGATAGTTGTTTTTTATCTGTATAAGCATTTTCTTTTTACCTCGCTTTAAGACAAGCCTAGTGTTCGAAACATGTTCGGAAAAGTGGTGACAACCCCATTAACCTTTTAAACCCGACATCCCTCCGAGGTTACGACTTACATCTCCGACCCTAAATAAAGAACAACGTTTCTATTCGCGGTAACTACCTCACAAAATGTCCCCGGATTATTTGTTGTTGTCCTCACTGGAATTATAGTCACGGAGACATAAGCTGGCAGGTCAGACAAATAGTAGATAGCCTGTAGTCTGTAAATAATAGATGTTTTGTCTACGAAATAATTTCGTTTACTGACAAATTATACCTGGAAAGTTGTCGGGGTCTGTCGTAGAATATTGTTGTAGTTTTCTTATTTTGTGTAATAGAAAATAATACCGAGAACCTAAGATTCTGTAATGTTTAGTAATATTGGTGGCTACAAGCTAGCTAATCTACTTAGATAATTAGTATCAGGCTTTTAACACGTTCACGGACACTAAGTCACACGACTTTGACACAACTTTTTTGTATGAAAAGCTATAGCAGTTCTGTTGCATATGTTACAATACGCGTAGTTAAATTGTGACAATAACTGCTAAAGCATTCGACTGTTACCGCAGTTCTGTCTTCTGCAATAGTAAGTAATTACTGATTCCAGTTCAAATCTAACAAATTTTATCCCTGAATGCAAGCCACGAGATTGTAAAGAAGCAACAAGTACACAAACACAGTCAAACACTTATAATATTACTTCGTTTTGTACTAGCGGAATGCCCAGCAGTCTCCCTACTGCTTCGCTTTTTCCTGTAGGAATAAGATGTTTTCTGTGGTAACAAATAAATCGTATTACTCGAGGATAGAGTAGCTTTCTAATAGTAAAAGAATTTTTGAAATTGGTTTGTAATTTCAGAGATTATCGATAATATACACACAAAAAAATGATCGAGTATCTTCCCGCTAAGATTTAGGCCGATTTATTACCATTTGAAGTGTTTTAGAATATAAATATCAAATTACAGGTACAGTATTTGAGATTTCACTACTAATTGAATGTTATTACATCATAATAAAGCTAAAAACATGCTAATTACATCGATTAGAAGTCCTTGAAATTTGGCGCGAAAACGGTCACGTGGACGCGTGTGCTATATACGACACTCGCCGGCCGCCTGAGGAAAGTTCCATAGAGTCGCGAATGGTATACCCGCTGTGGCGTTTTAGGGGAGGAGTGGGGGGGACGGGTAAGTCAAAACTTTGAAGAGATAGAAATACTGTTCTAATTGACACTGACAAGATTGGAAAAAGTTGCCCAGTGACACTAAAAAACGCTCTTCTTATTTTTGTATGAATCGAGCGCATGTCTTGACAGCTCTGGCTAGAAAGTGACCATCACTGTGGAATGGTATACCAGTTTTGTCACTGGACCTAGTGCAAAAGCGAATGTTATGACAGTTCTGTCCGTGAACGTGTTAACTCGTTACATATTTTTCTCTATAATTGAAGTTATCCAAAGTACACATTTCCCAGAAACTTTTATCGCAATATTCATTCACTTCTCTATTGGATTTACCTGGATTCCCTTTTCGCTGAATTCCAGGTATGTTTTCCTGTGATTCACATCCATTTTCCAGCCTCGCATCGCACGGTTTTGTTTAGAAAAGTACACTGTTATCTCACAGGGTCAGTGTGGATTCAGCAGACTGAACGTCCCATCCGTCAACATGGAACTTTCCAAACATTGGAACTGTTACATTGGAATAGTTTTGTTGGTTTGACCCATATTTATTAAATGTTAGCGAAAAGCCAGCTTGGGGTTGGTTTAGGACCCTTAGTCAGGTACTAAGTATATAGCTATCTTCATTTATACCTACAAAGAAAATGTTTGTCTACAGCCGTAATTAGTTTTTTTAAGCTACTATCTGCCTGCCCAGCGGTCGCACCCGCTTCTGATAGTTTTTCCGGAAGAATGAGACGGTTTTCCAGGATTTTTTTAATCCATGAAGTTTCCTTTTAAATTTAACTAAATAAAGACGTCATAATCCGTTGCGTGGTTTACGAGGAGTTAACGGTGTCCTTAAACAGACATAGAAACGTATAAAAAACTTCGTTTTATACTTATGATGATCATGAAGTGCTGGCTTAAAAAATCTGCTCTGTAGTTTTTTTGCCTCGAAACTCCCACTGAATCTAATAACAACTCTGTGCATGTGACATGTTCATCAGAAGTTTCCAAACTTTGTTGCTAATACTGGCTTATACCAACTCCAAGTGGCAATTAATATTTAGTAGCGTACATTCTAATTCAAACTCCTCATTCTCTTGTGGTGGCAACACTGCAGACAACTTTATCCCCGACTATTAATGTCCTCCACTCTCCAAACTGTAGTCCTTTCAATCTTCGTGTGGGCCCATGTTGCCTCTACATTAGCCCGTTCGTTGAAGGTTACGGTACATTGCTGTCTTGGGAGTTCGCTCGTGAATATAGAAGGGTTCTAAGCGTTTAATGGATGTTTAAGGAGTAGCCACATCTGGCGAGGGTGTCTGCAGCCTGGGGCTCTCAGCCGGACCCGCGGCGCAACTCCGCAGTTGTTTGTAGTTGTTTCGGATCAGTCTGACGGAGGAGCTGTTTAGTGCAGTTTATGTACAAGCGAATTGGTAGAATTATCTACTTTGTGACTCGTTGAAACAAATTGGGGTTGAAATAGAATGAAATACTTATAAAGGCACTTACTGATTCTACCTTAAGCCCATTATTGAATCAAAGATCAAAGAAAAATAATTATTTGGGTAAACCAACCATAATTTTTCCATGAATCACCCGTTTGGTAATAGCATTATACGAACAAAGCTTAAATCATGAAATAACAATCAACATTCAGTTCGTTGTCGATTTACACAGCGATATAATTCAATTGAAATCCAGTTACGTATGGACAGGCAATCTACAAAACGAACAAATTTCACTGGACGAAAATAGATATCGATTTGCAGACCTCCGTAATGGAATGGAAGAGCTGGAGCTGGAGTTGGTGCTCAGTTCTAAGTTTATTCAGGACAAAGCAAACTAAATCACCCGGCTCTCTGACAACGAAAATGACTTTGTGCTTTGGAAGGCACGATAAGTTCCGTTCGCTGCCTTTGAAGTTTCTTATAACAATAACCTCAAACTTCTACTTGACAGTTTTCTTATTTATATTTTTTTAGTTTTTGTTATATTTTTATTTCATGTTTAGCAAGTCGCAATTTTTTTTACCGATTTCAAAGGACTCGGGATACCACACGAAAAGAGGGATAACGACTATAAATATTTTAGACTCCTCCTAAAACAATTAAAAAACACAGAAATGTACCAGCATTTTTAGTCAAACTTTGTAGACTTCTCAAAAAGCCTGTTGGCCAACATATCAAATTATTTCAAAACTCTTTGTGCTATATTTGAATCTAGACACAATAATTAAAGCGATTTATTTTGTCTCCCGACGAGGTTTGTGCTTGGAATGTTGCCAGCTTGCCGTCAAGCCAAGGACGTTGTTTTTTTAATGAAATGTGAGAAGGAACATTAAGAGCGTAATAAACAACTTGATGGTGAAGGAAGATTGTCGTTTATGGCAGATTGAAGACCCACCAACAAATACATACAACATTTATTGAGACAGACGACATAGTTATAGATATTCTTGAAGAAAAATAATGGGCAATTTATTTTCATATTTTTACGTACCTAATCTTCGTGAACACTTTTTAAGTAGCATTCAATAATGAATGTCTAACTTTTTTCGCGATTTCGCAAGTAGTCCCATAGTAAAGTGTTCAGAATCATGAGTAGAAACACCCCAGAAAGTTTGTGGTAATATTCGCTACCTATTTGTGGCAGCCTTAAGTTGTATTGTATTGTCTATGTATTGTATTATCTTATGAGTATTTTGCTCTCAATATGCATATTGTGTATGGTGGTTCAACGGCAGTGTATGACGAGGCTAAACTTATACCAGCGAAGGTAATCAGGCCATTCCTATGCCCGACTGCCCCCGGCCGGTCGATAGCGGCTTGCTTATCACACCCCCACTTTATAAGCACCCTGGTACAACTACTCGGTAAGCAAGTAGCCTCTATTGTCTCTTCTCGTACCATGTTTTCTCTGCTAATACTTTGTTTAAAAACCAATAAATATTTTCTACATTAATATTTCAGAAGTGCTGAATAGTCGAAAGGAAGGTAAACAGATGGTGAAGTATAAATGGAAAATATGAAGGTAAGAACTTTTGTATTTTAAACTTTAAGTACGTACCTACTCGTATTTATCGGCTTATTGTTAAACAAAACATTCCTTTTTTAAGCTTAATGTTAAACAAATTTGAGTTTGAGATTTGAGCAATAAATCAGAATGCTAGTTTAACAATTTAACAAGTAGCAAGGTACACATTTACAAAATGTATTAACGAGAATTCACATTAGTATACCGTATTTTATATTCAATGGGTTCTTACTACAGACATGTAAGTGTAAACTTTCATAAATATATAAGTATAAACAAACACGTAGCTAGATAACTGAATCATCAACGTTATAAAGTAGTTCTAGTTTCCAACATAACACGTCAACCTTTATTAAGACTGTGATATAAGTTTACCTGCGTCTCTCTAGAGGCTAGATTTAAGCCAGGGAACTAACAACGTGAAAATTACTACGATTTCATGAGTAATAAAATAATGTCCTTTAGACTTGACGTCATGATATATTCTTTAACGCATTGATTATCTTAATAACAGCCCCGCGGCGGGTCTGTGAAAAAGTTACACGTTTACAAATTTATACTACATAGACTTATTATTTTAATTCTAAATTATAAAGATAAATTATTTCAAAAATAAAATTGTGTACTCATAAACTATACCAAAAACTGAGTAAAAATTTACAAATTATTTTAATTGTTTATTATTATTCTACTGTCGTCGTAAAATAAAATAAAATTGGCAAGTGGAGTTACAGGACGGTAAATAGTGGAAGAAGGAGAGGGAGGCCTTTGCCTAGCAATGGGATCTCGATGGCTAAATAAGGTAAGAAGATAAGATTAAGTATTTTCTAAAAATGCTTTAAATACCTACCCAAACGACCAACTCGATTGATGTTATTAGAGAAATTTACAATCTATTGTATATTAAATTGTAATTTTTCTCACGTAGTTAGCTCTCGAACTATAAGACGCTCATGACACGAAGAAAGTTTAGTGCAGCGAAGATAAAGTAGAGGTAGAGGAAATTAAAAAATCCTTCTCCGTTCAAGAAAATTAAAATCTGGAACTGACGTAAGATCAAGGAGAAGTTGCAATTTAGTAACCGTTTCATCTTGCTAATCCCGGTTAAACTTTCCTAACGGAATTTAATTTGTAAGAAGGAGATAGTGATCCTTTGCCGTGTGGTGCTGGCTTAGAATAGAACTAACCTATTTCTACGCGTGGGTGTACTAAAAGTCAACTAATGGATGATCATCAAGGTAATGGGCAGCAACGTTCCCTGCAAAAGCAACATCTTACACTGCGATCGCCAATCCACCTGTGAAGCTTGGTAAGCATTGGCAATACCCTCTTTGGGGTTTTAAGGATCAAGGATTTTTAACTGTGCGTGTCGTTAAGCGACTGAAGTAAACCCAAGAAGCTGTGTTGTGTTCTCCACGAATACTTAGATGCTAAGACCATTGCAAATATTTGATTACCTCAAACTAGAAGCAGACTAATGCGGCACTCAGCTCGAATTAGTAGTTTGTCGTCGTACCTTCTATTTGATATTATAAGCAACTCTAATTAATACCTCGTGTATATTTGCTCTAGGCCCCCTCTGCCTACGGTTGTTTTGCGTTTGTCTTACCCCCCTTGTCCTACACAAACACGAAAACCTCCTAGCGACAATACGGAACACGGAACACCTTAATATACATTAGTAAAGTTTACTTTAATTTAGATTTAGTTATTTATAGCAATGGTTTATTATACTAACGCCGACTCACTATAGACATCAAATTTAATTATGGAATGCCATACGCTATAGCCTTTGATCATGCTGATTTTAAGGGATTTTTTGTCGTCTCTACTAATTATAAAAGATTAAAGAAAGAAATTGAACAAAAAGCAAATTGCAATAAAGAAATTGAATTGATTCAGTTTTGAAAGCAATATTTCTGACCCTTATCGAGAAGAGATCCTCATTTTTATATTCAGCTATGTAACAAAGAGTAACCTAATAAACTGACAGATAGATGTATCAAATCTTGAAGCCGATAATGAAAAAAGGAGTATAAGATTGGATGGGATTTTCCGAATTATTTGATGCCTACTTGTTTATTCTAAATTTTACCTGGACAATAAGATATTTTCCTTGACGACAGATGTGCTCGAGTATCTTTTGCTATTAAACCCATTCCACTGAAATTGAATCCAAAAGGAATCTTTTCTATTCAGCCGCTCGCTTTTATGTCAGATCCTCTATCGTCATTATTTTGGCGGAGAGCCAAACCGAGTCAAACCTTAAGAAATATGATACAATATTGAAAACAAAATTATAAGGGACAACGGGTCGATCGGTTGGTAGTTACCTTGATAGATTGAGGGGGACAATTATGCTGTGGAGTGTGATGAATGAGCATCGGAAGCGAGCTGTCGTTTTCAATGGCTTTGCTCCCACACACGACACGCTGGAGTTTGTTTGACCGCTGTTCAATAGACTCTGCTCGCGTCGGCACTAACTTCAGCCACAGTAAAAGGAAAAATGTTCAGCAAAATATATCTCCTTTTAACGCAATTTGTATTCGCGCTATCCACGCAATCCATGGGTAAGTGAAATTCAATTGCTTGGTAATTGGTACCGCTGTTTTTAATCTGAATATCGTGTCCTCATTACCGTACACTTTGAATAGACTCTTGAATCGCTCAAAGGATCATGACAACTTTTGTTTGGATGCTCGTCTTGTTTTTTATCAATCTTGCGTCACACTTGCAGGAATCGCATCAAAGCCAAAGTTATATAATAATAGAGATTAAATATTGCTTACCTTTTTAGCACAGGGAATTTTATGCAACATACTAGTTCTGGTGTTATTGAGTGTCAAAATCGGGCATCGATAGAGACAAAAGTGCTGATGTTTGGCGCTCTTAGTGTATTTAGTTCTAAATATGTTATTTTCGGTAAGCAGTGTAGAAAAGGTTTACGCCTCAGTATTTTTTTTTTGTTAAAATATGTAAACGCAGATTTTTAATTTTATTTTTATAAATGTTCCGGGTTTTGTGCAACAATTAACGTTGCTATTTTTCATTAAAATTGGCGATATTATATATTGCATTCATTTGTTTTGTTACGCAAGACATATGGTTAGCCCATGTATGGGCATTCTCCTTTAGACATTTCAATGGAACTTTATCTCGTTTATGCTACAGATTCCCACTGCCAACACCCATGAAAGCGTCTTCGCCTCGCCCAAATTTTTGATTGAAATTTTTGGTATCATAGGGATTAACTGCATTTCCGTTGCCTTTGTTGCCATTATTTCGTCGTCACAAAGTAATGAAAAAAGGAAGAGGAATTTTTAAATTGTTTGCGATATAAATCTTGTATACTGCAGTTCGTGTACTGTGGCAGCTGAACTTCACTCATCGCCAGAGTGCAACTACAGCATTTCAGCTTTTCGCGCGTATTTCTTCAGGCTAATAACAGACATAAAGTTTTAGAGCCTCTAAACCTGCGGCCGAATTTACGGATAAAGAACGATAAAATTTCAATTCCTTCAGGATTGAGTATTCGAAAATATTATAGTAGAAAGCTAAGCGTCTCGACCGTTATTCGTAGATTCATGACACCTACTCGCACGGATATAACGAATATTGAACTAAATGTCATAAATGTCTAGTTATGAGGGTAGATTTGATTCGAAAGCCATTAGAAATGTTCATTTATCATGGTCACGTCATGTCTCGATGATGGCGGATGAAAAATGGTTCAGTTTAAATTGAAACATCGCATGTTGTCCCATTGAAGAGGGGGAGGCGAGTATTCTATAATTATCACTCTTGTCACCCGCAGTCCAAATATTTGTACACTACGAAAGTTATTTCCTTGAGTTACTTGACAAGTTATTATTAAATTGCATCGTCGATTGAAGTATTTCTATTTGTATCACTCAATGTTTGTGTTGCTTCGACATCGTTACAAATAGATAGAACTTTTTCTTAGTTAATCTTTTATTTCTGTCACAGAACAAATACGAAACGGTAGCTGTTTGAAGTGTATTATTATAGTCTTTTACTCAATTAGTACCACGCTTTGTGATATTTGTGCCCCACTGCTTCAAAAGGAGGGTTTAGTTTTTGATTTTTAGTTTGAAACAAATAGGGGCGGTGTCGTTCTTCGCAGTGACGTCTGAATCTCTTTGATCACTTTGTTCTGAAATATTTCCGTAGTGAAGTCTCGTACATTTATAAGTTAAGCTCTCTTGCGAGGGTCTTCCCGCCTCAATTTCTTTGTTTGTGTTTCATTAACTGAGGGGAACTTAACTAAACTTGTCTCTAGTTAACGAGCAGTAGTTTGCTTTTATCATTCGGCGTGAGTTTATTCCGTCACATTAGCCGGTGACTCTCTCGGGAAATTATCATGACTATTCTTGTACGGTGATAACGTTATGTGCATAAAATTATTTAAGTACGTCGTCCACATACCAACTCGAATAGTCTCAACGGCAAACTAAAGTTAAACTGCCAGTTATACCACAAAAAACTCGGTGTTTTAGAAATAAAATAAAATTGAGGTTGTAATTAAGTCTGTGCTTCTAATTATCACTATTAAAAAATTGTTTTTGCATGGAACTTTTGCGTAGGTTGATCGTTCGAGAACACATAATGTAATATAGTTAGTTAGCTAGCTATAGTAAGTGGCTATCTTGTCGTATCTGCGTAATTTTAGGTCCAGACTATTTCAGTATTGTTTCATTGTAATAAACAAGCTAAATAATATTAAGCATCGATTACATTCTCATGGTCGGAAATATTAATGGGTTACGGAAATTGATTCGACCCAAACTGATGTTCTGATTATTGTAATTTCTCATAGTTCCATTAGGATGTGCTACTGGAATGGACTGGAATACCGATAGATGATCCTGAAAGAAAAATACATTAGATTAGAAGAAATGCATTACATTTTAAATTATAATAAAGTTCTCATTAGTACACATGAATCGCCATAAAAAATAATTTTGGAAGTTACAAGTCGTGTCAAGATTTGAGCGCACGGAGGTAACTTATCTTTGAGCTTTTCTTTAATCTGTGGTTATGCTGAGAAGCCCTAATTAAGTTCTTAAAACAAAAAAATAGGATCTGGGATTCGGATCACTAGACAAACTAAACACCAAAACAGTACTTATTCATCTGCATTGCATCACGGCAACGAACGAATGAATGTGGAGAATTTAAATAAAGTTAAATCTACAAAACAATGAACCACGGGGTATTTTTGGAACCACCGCCGCGCTCCAGCGATGCGTCTGTCAAAGTGACAATGTCAACCGCGTGAAGTATCACTCGGGCATCCTCTACCATCAACACGTGCACCTCGATACACCATTCAAGGAATCAACTCAAACTGGTCTTTTGTGCGTTTACAAAGAAAAACAAGTATAAATTGATCTCTTGATTTGGGAACTCAATGCGCTTATGAAGATGTATGCTGTCTCCTTGACTATCGGAACTAATGAGGGACAGATCAAAGAGAGCCGTTTTAGAACCGATGAACCACTAGATTGGGATCAAACACCGGATTAGGGGAGTTATTTAACGGAAGAAAAGTTATTGAGATTGGGTGTGAAAGGATTTTATGACATCCTAATTTAGTTATGAAAGCCATGGTGACTAAAACAAGGTTGATGATTGAATGATATCCTATGACAACATGTT
Source organism: Keiferia lycopersicella (assembly GCA_029255805.1). NCBI lineage: Eukaryota > Metazoa > Arthropoda > Insecta > Lepidoptera > Gelechiidae > Keiferia > Keiferia lycopersicella. Next base: position 166,058 of record JARACZ010000012.1, read on the forward strand.
AAAGAAAGTAAAGCAACTGTCCACAGCTATGGCATTGTGACTCGTGAAGGTCTATTGTAGTCGCTTCTGGTTATTCTTTTCGTGTGACACTGAGTTGTCCAACGACCCGATATATGGTGTCAGAGTTGTGCAACCTCCTATTCAAGTAGCAAGCTTCATAAACCGGGACCGATGGCGTAAAGTGTACTCCGAAGCACAGGATTCAGCCGGCAATGCTCTACCTAGACTGAAGAAAATTCACAAAGTGATAAATGTGGATAAATATAACTGTTGAGTGCCCCACTAAGAATTTAATCCGGAACCTTTGAGGCTCGCAGGCAGTCAAACTACCACTGCGCTACATCAGCCGTCACCAATTTTTTTTTTATTCCTTTTTGTCATTGTTCTAACTATATGTTCAGTTGTAAAACTCAATAAATGACATTGAAATTCAATTTTAATTTAACGACAGATAAGCCAATGTGACCCAGAAGGTCTACAGTCGATACTAAAACGCTCACACTAGATATAAAACTGGATGGGTATTTAAATAAATACAGATAAATAAATACCCACACGTCAGACATCTCTGACAGGATTATTACCGAAATTAAACAGCATCTCATTATTCTGCTCGTTATAGGAGCAACCTCAACTTGCGGTGTGTACGGAGAAACGAAGTGTTATAGCTCTAGAGAACAAGTTCATTCTAACTTTCCCAATTTCATTTTATTTTGTTTTCGCACTGCGTTCTCTTGCTGCAAGGAATGGCGATAGCCGACATCAAAAAACGGTTAATAAACTAGGATATCTAAGATATTACCTACGATTTTATGATGGTTTTGTGGTTTCTTTGAAAGTTTATCACTCATGTATATTTAAGATTTTTATGAAAAATGCTTGTCCTTGAATATTGATTAACTTAGAACTTGCAAAATTTTAAAAATGGGTTTTTATTTATAAAAATTATTATGAAAGTTTAATGGAGTTTTTTTGATAGTGCGAGGTCACGCAATAGTTTAATCAACATTTGTTTTACGTTTGGATTGAGTTCGTGTTGTTTGACTTTGATTTAAACCCAAAAATAATTGCAAGCAGCAACTTTAAAATTACAAAAACTTCGCTCGTGGACTGAATAAATAAAAAAATGCGTGAGTACCTACTATTTTACCATAATGTCTGGTTTTCTCTTTATTTCAACGCAATGCCATCATTTAACACAACGGAACGGAGCAAAATGATCAATGATGTTTTTTTTCCCGTTTACATTACAAAGAAAGAAACCACAGTAGTATTTTAGACTTTGTAGCACAAAATACTACCGATAATATCATTTCCTAGTAATCGCGCGGCCAAGCCCCAACATTGGCAAAATGGCCGGTAATTTTCAGCAGGTAATTTGTACTCATTCGGCGGCGGCAGAAGGAGGAGCGGAGGAGCCATAATTGACGTCAGCGTCAGCAGCGCATAACTCACCGGCTCTCTGCGCGCTCCTCGACCGCTCTCCCACCTCCATACAGGGATGCGATTTATTTAAAAAACGATTATAAATGTAAGTCTTTTAAAAAAATATAAACTATTTTATAAATTGATCTAAAACAGTTTAAAAAATAATAGAATTTACTCATCATTGTAGGTTTATGCGAATAACTTGTTTCATATTTGGTAGAGAGTTTGACTTTCTACGTTTCTAAGATTTTTTTGAAATTTTATTCCGGTTGATTTTTTACACTAAAGGTTTTTCATATAATTATGAACAGAAGCAAAATAAACTTTATGCAGCTGGAACAAAATATTCTAAGGGACCTTAACTAAGTGATAATTCGTAAGTGCAAATACGTGACCCAAAAAATCAAATTTTATTTTTTTATTACTTTTACAAACTTTTTTCTTTAAAGTATCGGTTATTTTAAAAATTCGATTAATTTATCACATCCCTACCTCTCTCTATATATCTCGGCTCGAGGGTGCATATTTTAGCTCCATATGACGACACACACTTTTTACAATACTTTTTTGAGCATAATTTTTCGGTCGTCACCCGGAGAGCGCCCGCGGCAGCTTCCACAGATAATTCATTTTCTCTCCGCGTCCTTTTCGCGGATCAAACAGCAAAAAATACATTATGTTAACGAATCGTAGACGATGTTTATTTCGAAGGTTTTTTATATTGTTTTCCTTATCAAAATTCAAGGTTTATTGCAAACATTATTTTTGCCGCTCGTTTGGAACAGGGTGAGTGTAGTTACTCGTAATAATGCCAATAAATGGTTGTAATCAAAAATGCAAACAAATTTATTTGATTTTGATGAATTCAAAATAATAGATGATTATAGTATTCATTTATTTCTGAAACAAAACTACATAATATCATCATTTATTTTGGCTATGAATTATTTGTAGGACCTTTATAAAACTGAGCGGTACAAAAGCTTGGAACGGGGGTAGCAAAAAGCTCTATCGTTTGACAATATCTTGTACTAATAAGAATGCCAATAACTACATACTGCGCTATAATACATACATACCGGGTTTGAATAGTCCTTAAAAACTGCAAATAGTAACTAGAGTGAAGCATAGAGAAGCATAGAGTTGAATTTCAGATTGTCATGATTCATAGATCACGGTTCAGCGAAGTCAGCATACGTCGAGCGACGCAATGATAGATGCTTCTGACGATGCATGCATCACTCAGCTTTACATTGACAGCTCGTAGAATTTCTTATAGATGAAACACGTCTGCAATGATAATGGATTTTCTAAGCTAAAGTGAAATGCAAATACTCAGTTGATTTGTTGATTCTATTTATCTATATTCATAGAAGCACCAAACACAATCACAAAACACAATAAAAAGCAAATTGAATCATAATGTTTCATCAAAAACTCGATTACGAGTAAGTCAGTATTTCAAGTTTATTTTTTCAATTTGATTGTACCATCGGCTCTATGTACTAGCAGCAAGATCTCGTTTTACTAATTGCAGGGGTCAATATATACTGGTTTGCATACAGATAAAAAGCGGTGATGATGAATTGATGGATCCCTTCGATAGGTCGCACACATGCTGCTAATATTTATTGTAGCTTATGACAGTTGTTTGGGATGATATTCAGTGTCAAAATATGACCGTTCGAATAGGCTATATTTGACAGCTGACAAAATCATGTTATTGCTATGACATAAGGTATATTTTTCTTTGTTGACATGTTCTTTAGTATGGGTTTAATAGCTGTCTAATAAGTATGGCCTATTCGAACGGCCATACTTTCAAGACGGACGCAAAGTCATGTGTGTGAGGCGTGCGTGTGACACCACCTCAAATAGGCCATCAGCTCTGGATTTGTGTCAAAATTGTTCCCTTGTTTTGATACGATTTGTCATCTACTGTAGGCCATGCAGGTGTGTCATAACAAGAAAAATCTAAGTCGCGATACACATCATAAGATAAGCCTAACTGGGTTGCGGGTAGGTTGCGGTGCTGTTCGTAGTACTCACCTACTATCAAAATTTCTAATATTCACGAGATGAAAAAATTGCGCATAATCTTCCGAAGTGAAGCGCTCTCCAATGGACTTATTTCGTACTCTCCCTTCGGCAAAATGAAATATTTTAATTTGAACTGAAGTACACTTCAAATGGATGCTGTTACGTAATATACAATTTTTTAAACATAATTAAACACATCTTGGCATTACTTACTTAGATTTTTATAAGCCATAATTTTTCTTCGGGTGGATAGTATTACTAGTACCTTATCTAATTAAATTTTGAAAATAATAAGGAGCGTCTTATTAAACAATTTCGAGAAAGTAATTTCTTAGAAGAGAAAGTGGGTTTATTTGTGACGAAGAGAGATTAATTAATGGAAAATAAGGAAATTCATAATTTTTGATTTTTTTTTAACATTATACTAGGTAAGTAATTTGATGGCCTTGTACAAAGTGCAAAAAAAAAATTACTAATCTAAAAGGTATTTTTTATAGTTAGTATTCTTTGAAATTAGGTACTGAGAAACTAACCAGTGCGAAATAAGATTGAGAATTTTCCAATCCTAGTTTATTTTAGCTAGAAGATTGCAAACACATTAAATTAACTTTCTACGAATACGAAAAACTATGGCACGAAGCACAATAAAGCCGGCGCCACGAAACGAATTTGCGGGAATCAGTTACGGACTCCGCCACGGGATCCGCGGATTCTCTCTCGAGTGGATTTGCCAGATCCGCCGCTCCAACAGCAGCCAACTCGTAATTTTCGTTAACTCCATTCTTTTCCGGAAGATTTTCACTCAAGTGCGTAAAATTTGTTTGTGTTATTGATGTTTATTACTTACTTATCTACTGAGGTATACATTTTTTTCTTGTAAGCAACTTTCGTACAAGGGTGATGGAGAGATGAGGATGATTCATTTAGTTCATAATCATCTTACAGAATCAACTAATCATATGGAGTGTGGACCGACTGCATCCAGCAACTATTTTAATCGGTAGGAAACTGTACGTGACCGTCACTTGTCATTCAGATTCAAGCGAAGTGTACGGTGTTGTATTCTCAGAAACGTCGCTGCCATTCCCAAGATTTTCTTTAGTTTCTATTTACGACCATAGGTAGAACTAAGTTGATACTATTCTAAACCGGCACCACACAGCGTTTTAGGAAAAACTAAAACAATACCTGTGTTCCGCATTTACTTGAGACTCAGTCCCAGAATGTGCAGATTCACTTCCGTATGAATTTGTCTGATCCCGCCGCTCTTGCCACAGCCAACTTGCTATTTTTTAACTCTCTTTTATTCACCAAAATACAGGATTAATATATTTATTAGCGAGTGTACATAGTTGTCTGTTCCTTTCAGTTTATAATGGCGGGATAACAATCCAAGGTGGTTTGTAATGTTTGTAATGTTTTACGATCTTGTAAATCAATTATTACTATATACTTAGCTACAGCTGTCAGTGAGAATTCAAGACACCTTTAGCAGATCCCGAAGCTAGACGATATCTAGTAGCACTACTAGCGCCGGGGCGTGCGTCGGAAGCGGCGGCGCTGTTTGCGGTCGCACATTAGCTGGGAATGGTCACGCCATCGGAAAGGCGATATGCAATGACCAGGCACTCACAGACTTCGCTAAACCACAGAAAAACTTGTTAGCTATTCACAAAGGTGTAATGAGACTCATCATCTGCCTGCCCTTATCAGCAAACGGCGAGCATATATGCACAAAAAGGAAGAGATCGAAGTGTCGTGATCTTATATGAAGGAAGAGGTCTGATGAGTGACCTTGCGCGTCATCAATTTTGCATTAGTGACCTCTACAATGGCTGTTAATATTAGAAAATTACTATAATAGCCTAGCAAACAAAGCTCCTTTAGATTCAAGATCTATGTCGACACCCAACCCGCTCTCAACGCTCCTCATCTGACACCCCCTGTCCTGTGTTTGCTCACCACATTTGCTGAGCGCGACCCGACAAACATGACACGATCTCTGTCCTAATATTAACATTAATATTGTTATTACGAAGCGTATTACTTATTAATAATGTTAGATTTTCTTGTAAGACATCCTGCGCACACACAAAGCCTAGCATTGACAGTACAGTAATATAGAGTACAGAGTTGTGGCACAATTATCAAGATCAGGGAGAGTTGGTTGCCCCAGTTGGCAACACCGGGATAGTTCGGGACGCGGGGGAAATGAACGTCACCCACGAGACGGAGACGGCGAGTATTTGTTCCCAACTAGAGAGCATTTTAGTGACACGTTGCTTAAGTATACTGACTTGGAGAGATAGTTGAAGCTGAATTTATGGTGGGCGCTGTTAATGGTCGTATTACAAGATAGAAACACTATAGAAAATTACAAACATTCTTTGGCTACCCTAAAAATAATTGCTAGGTACCTATTAAAAGAATTAGGAGATGTAACATACAGTGTCCCGAATACTGATTAAGTGTATTCAGACAATGAACCTGAACAACTTTCATGTAGAGACATTATGTCAGAAAACAACAAAAATACGGTCTTTTATTTATACAAATTCACGGTCCGCTGACTGCATTTGCTATGGGGAACTGAATTGAAGTTTCCTGAAAAGAAATATGGGAAGTTGTTTAGTTTCATAGTCTGAGTATTTGGAACTTAAATTTTTATAAAATACAACAAACAAGCAGTTATGAACAAAAATCATAACCAAGTCTGCTCACATACGAGTTTAAAAAAGGGTGTAATTGAGGACCTTAATTTGTCCCTAGCGTGACAAAATACCAAAGAGATGGAAGTAAAATATTTATCATTCTGTTTTGTAACCCAATTGTTGTGTTTTTGAGCAGGTTGGAAAAGTTTTCTTCGTACAAAACAAAACCACTTCGTTGTGCTCACGTAGACAATAGCTATATTTCTTGCTAATATAATGTCGTAAAAAGTGCTGTAGAATAAAAGAAAGTTTACTGGAGTAGTTAATTTTTTTGTCCCGTTACAATAGTTATTTTATTTTATTTTATTTTATTTATTAGGTTATCAATGATCAATGTGATGTGAAGACGTTAAGGTCGTTGAAATAAGGAACGATTCATCAATGTAAGGCAATGAAAGAATAAAGAATCGTGAGTACATTTTTGCGTCATCGGAAGGCAATAATAGAGAAATGACTATGATCATCATCTGCCTGCCATTCTCTCAATTTATTTGGGGTTGACGCTACATGTCTTCCTCTTCAATTCATCTCTATCCGCAATCTTCGTTCACACTTTTTGAGTACAATCCATTCAACCTTTTTAGGCCTTCCTGTCCTTCTGCATCCATCCAAATTCATATTAATTATTTCTAGAAATTACTATAATATTCCATGGATACGGATTCCACACTTTGGTTTTCATAGTCTTTTCAGTCAGTGTTCTGACACTGTCTTTGCAATTCCTCACAGCTCACGTTTCAATTTCTCAAGAGTAATTGCTCGTAAGTCGGTATGAGGGACGACCGTGTTTGCGAGTGCACGACCAATTTATGGCCCTCATGAGATTGCACTGAAACAGATCACAGAAACATTGCCACTATAAATCTGCGACACGAAACGAATAAACAATGTTTGGTAATTAGAAAAATTGCTGCGCTGAATGGGAATATCCCGTTTTTTTACAAAATGGCTGCGTTTTACAGGGATCTAACAAACAAATGTATGTCATAGTTAGTACAAAGATAATAAGAATAGGACGAACAATATCGAGATAATTTGGGTCAAAGAGTCTTTGAACGAAATTTTAGAATACATCGTTTTATTTTGCTGAACAAAATGGATCAGGTTTGTACATGATCTTCGAAAATAAGGGCTATTATCCTCTATCACTATTTTCTAACCCCCTGCGTCGAACGGGATCAGATACTTACCGTGAGTGAGTGATAATGCCGATAATACTTAAAAAATATATTGAAACACTTCGATTTCATGCTACGTACTATTTCTACAGCTACATCAGTCCACTGCTGGACATGGGCCTCCCCCAATCGGGGAATATTGCCATTTTCATCAAACTTGGCAAGTGGATTGACGAGCGCAGTGCAAGACATTGTAGACACTCACAGGAAACGCTGCGGCCTATTACCTGGATTCATCTTCCGCCACGGGTAAAAATGGGGTGATGCTATTTTAAGCCGGCACCACACGACTATTTCGCGCAAGCTATAATAATTTCTAACTTGAAACCAAGGCCTTAACATAATTTGTTAAACCTTGAAACAGAAATTCTATCGTAAAATAGGTAGTTGTACCTAAACGAAATAATGTTGTTTCCGGAAATAATGTATTGATGGCAGAAAGACGATTAAGCTACAAGGTAGCGCTGCGCCCTTTGAATCGATGCCACACAATGAAACTAGCTCGTTCAGAGCTAAATACCCGCGCACTAGAGTTGCCGAACTATCGATACTACTCCTATGTAAAAAGCTATACAATCGATAAGCTTATCGATGGTATTGATAGTTCAAAACAAAGCAATTATATCGAAAGATACAATATTATTGAAAGTATCGGGGTATCGATGGTATTGGTGGTGGTGATTTTGAAGTGAATCGATACTATCGATTATTTTTAGGAATTGCTACATTTTGAACTATCAAAACTAATATTTGAACACGTTGGCACGTTAAGCCGTAGGCCCCGGTTGCTAGACGGCAGACTCTACACAACCATGTCAGAAGACTGACTTACCTACTTGAAGAAGGCGGCTGAAAAATTCTGTCAATTTTATTGAACGACTCAGTGTCCCACACGATAAAAGAAAGATTAACATTCGAGCAATAGACAATCGATACTCAGTCTACTATCGAGCGGCAGCACTACCGTGCAGTGTGCCGTAAATACTTCCACACAAAGCGCTCTCTCTTTCAACACTTTTTTCGCGATCTGAATAAGACATTACCGGAATGAATGGCTTCCTTTGAAGTCGACGCCGACTATGCATCACTAGCACTTGCTAGCGCTAACACCGGGCGTCCTAAGCCACAAACGCATCTGACTATATAGGGTGTAAAAAAAATTGCTGCAAATACTTTAAGGGGTGAACCAGGCCATGAAACTGAACAACGTAATATGAAAAAAAAATTGGACCTCTCATACAAAATTACCGACCGACCGAGTCAATTTGTTTGGGAGGACCAAAAAATTTTCTCATATTTCGACCTACGTTTCTTGGGAAAAGTTGTTCAGTTTCATGGACTGGTTCACCCCGTAAAATATCTGCAGCTAACTTTTTACACCTTATATAGGTAAGTACCACTTCTAGCTAAGTAAGTTTAAAACACTTACGGTGTTTCAGTTTTGGTAGAGAGTTGGGCAAATACTTTTCGGCTGTTGCTGTTTCTGTGTGTCCGACAATTACAGCTGACGGGCGGGCGTGTGTGATCTGTCGTCCTCCGAAAGAAGGCTGCCGTAAACAGCCGAAACGTAAAGGCTTAACTCGCTACCAAAACTAAAACAACGTAAGTCGTTTAAACTTACAGAATGAGTAATACTTGTTCGTGTTAAAGTTAAAATTATCACTTCTAGTGTTTTTAAAACTTCATTAAACATAATTTACGAAATAAATACACTAGAGATGAAAACCACGATTGAACGCGTATAATAGAATCTGAATTTGAATGTTCAGGCTTAGATGAATAGGTCTCGCTACGCTCGTGTTCATGATTTTATAACTATTTTGTTATGTTTAAAAAGTTTTAGTTAGTACAAACTAATGTTCAACTAAAGAGTTCTTCTATTTTAATGTTAAGCATTGATTTTAAGTTTGTGATAATATGAACACGATTATTAATTAACAGCAATCAATTGTTAACAGTGAAGGCAGAATAACAGTACATTAACATTACGATACATCGTTATTCTTGTATAACTTAATGTATATCTAATTATACACATTAATTTGAATTAATAGTTGATAAATCTTATACTTTTTCATTTATTTGATGGCAAAATGACAATAATTTGATAACGAATGTTATTATTTATCAAATGTACAACTACTAACGGAATCTATCTTAAATCTACATTTGTAAATCCGCTTACCGTGCTTCACTTATCGTATCCAATTCCCTTTATCCTATTTATCGATAAACAAACATACTGACACATTTAAATCTTCTACGTCTTCTATAAAGTAGGGCCTGATGATTTCAAAGACTTCTATTTCTGGACGACATTCTCAGAACAAAGACTCCTTGTCCCTTCGTTTATTTTTGTAATTTTGATCGTCACAAGAAACGGCAAGGACTTATAAATAGAAATGTTTGTAAATATTTTGTTTTGTTTCAGGGAAAAGAACCCTTCGATTGGGCAATGATTAAGCTAATTTAAGAAAAAACCGCTGAAGACTTCATATTTATTTTAGAGTTTCTTTAAGCACAAAAATATATATTTGTGACTCAAATCGTTCTTTTACTTGAACCGAGTTTTCCGGGTGTATGGGTTTTCTCACTTCAATATGGCGCTTCGTTGTTAAAAGATACTCTCAAATAATGGATGAGACAATGATTTTTGATTAAAGAAACCCAGCTAGTTCGGTTCATCTTATTACTACCTAAAACTCCACATACGAAAAGTGAAAATAATTGGAGCGTTGTCCAAGATCGTGATTATAATAAAACAAATACCTTTACAAGAATTTCATTAAAGGTATCAGATAAATAGCTGATTACAAGTACATGCCTTGAATTTTTTATTATAATAGTTTCAAAAGGTTTTGTGAGACCTTTTTCTCACGGAGAGCACTTATTTTTTGTAATTGACTCTAAGTTTTTGGCCCCGAGGCCATCAAAACTACGCCATGGCAGAGTTGTTCAACGAAAAGCACTGCTGTGTCTTTTTTCCGTATTCAAAGTGTGTTGCTTGCATTTAGATGTCCGCTGACCATCAAATCAGATTGTATTTCATCGATTTGCCCGTGATAGCTAATAAAGAAAATATTTTACGAAAACTACGAGTTTTATCTAAAGCGTTGCGTTTCCAGGAACTGTCAGTTTGTTTGGTTGGATTACGGAAAGGAAGTGCGTGTCGCTATCACGATTACCGTCGCACGCAGGCGACAAAAATGGCGCGTCGATGGCACTTAGCGTCGCAACGAAACAAGCCATCGGTAACCCTACACGGCGACTTGAGAAAGAGGGGGGGGACAAGATTAATGGCTCGTCCCTCTCCCCCCGCTTCCCCCCCGCGCCCCTTGCATCAATCACTTAGCCCTTTGATGTATTATTTACTTGCAGAAGTTACTTTTGTGTCTCCTCGTTGGCTGTTTTTGAAGGGAAAGCAAATATTTTTCAAGAGCATCCGTCATCTGCAGCGCGAGGGCTGCCACGGCCCGCCACGTCTCGGCCGTGTGCCGCCGCGCCGCCGACACGTTTTGACAGGCGTATTTGTTTACGTTTTTCTGGAAATAACCATTCATCATTCCCCTACGGTATGCCGCCATAGCAGCAACGTCTTCATGTAAATTAAAATAAAAACGCTTTTCTTATTCCAAAACAGCCCAGTAGACAGAAGGGTACTGGTAAAGAAAGATATTCAAGTACAAATATACGATTTTAATAATATTACTGTTTTAGTGGTCCAATAAAAAATATAGATTCTGGACACCCTTAGCTACCAATCTGGAATATGATTTTTTAATATTAAAAAAAAAACTATTTTATTGGATCTCATATTGCTGACTGCTTATTTACTCCACCAATAAGAGATAATGATGATGATAAATTGCGTTATAAATTGAGTTATAAATTTAATGAAGAGTCAATTTCTTTTTCGATTGTTTTTTCATCATCTCTTTTATGATGATTTAGTCATCTTTTTTGTTAGTCCAGAAAGAAATTGTTTTACCCACCTAATTTAAACAAAAAATCCACAAATAGAATAGTTTACCGCAGACACAGAGCTCTAAAATGTACAGCGTTTATTGCACTGGACCGTATAATGAGCCAGTTGTCTCGGCGAATTAGCATCGCAAGCGGTTGAGTGGTGTCGCAGCGCTGCCAAATATGGAACACGGAATTGCAGGATTTTGGTCACCAGCAAAATGTGGGTAGTAGCGAAGAATACATAGGCATCGGCATTGAATCTTGTTATTTTATGTGCTTTTAAACTCATTTGTTCCTCGAGATTGTCACGTCACGAAAAAGTGGCATACAAAATTTGATCGTCACTAAACAAAACCGAAAATCGCTCAGAAACTCTCTCGGAGTTTTGCGTCACATAATTGAATCCCTTTCTTTGTCATAGTTTTTTGTGTACAGCAAAGTTCCAACGAACTATTTGCCCCTACTTTCGCGAGCAAATTCAAAACAAACTCAATAGAAAGTACCAAAGTTTACAATTTCTTGAAAAGCTGACAAGCAGTTAGTGAACAAGTTAGCAGCTAAGAGCCCGCGTTGAGATTAGTATTCTCGCTGCGTCTGAAGGAACTTGATAACTTGGAAAGTGAAAACATCTCACTCGGGGTCTAGAGCTTCTACATCTGCAGCAGCGAGGAAGACACGTCCACGACAGTGTATATTATTTGCAGATCACGCAAAGTCTCGAGGGGCTGGCGCAGAGCCAGCGCGATTCAATGCAAACGTTTCAATCAGCGTAGTTGAAGCAGCTGAGCAGATTATAGAGAACAGTTTGGACCGCACTTGCAAAGGCTACTGCTGAACGTAAAAGCGCTTTAATGTCCCACTGCCTCTAACAGGAATAGAAAAATTGCTATTTAAATCAAAGCAATCAATTCAAATCCTTTGCAGAATCTCCCGCAGCGAAGGGTTTACCTAAAAATAGAAAAGAATTCACCAAAATAAATGGGCAATAAATCTGGGTGTTTTATATTCAAACAGTCTTTTTATGTACGAACGTTCCTCCCAAACACACGCTAACTCTTTAATCCTCGGAGACAAGCCGGTAATTTGTCGTCACGGTATTCTCGGCGCGTTCGTTTTATTTGACGCGCGGTTTGTTCCGGGTCCCAGCAGCCTCACGCACATGTGAACACACTGCCTACAATCTATACAGAACACATACAGATCGCAAAGTTCCCGAAAGGTACACACAGCAGGGTGAAATTGAAAAGACGACGAATTTTTCCTCATGAATATCTATGGGCATAACTTCCCCTCTTGCCGTTTCATACATCATTTCGGTCGCGAAACTTTTGTATATGCAATATATTTTGTTCAACTGTTTCCGCTATTGAAATGAGGATCCCATAAGTCACCATATTCATAAGTAGTACTTTTTCTTACTTAAATCTTAGTGATTGATTTAATTTCCTTTAACCGCGAGGTACTAGATATTGTTGAATGGACGATATCATGGGATACTTACGTCAGATCTATGATCATTTTACTTATTCTTGTTTTATCACACGCCATACATCTATGGTTAGCAAGGATTGAATCTTGAATAAGTCATGCAAAAATTTGTTTTATTTGCTAAATTTAATTTTTTGACAATAAAAAAAAATTTAAGACGTAGATCTTACAAAGCATTTATTGACTCAGTGTCGCACATGAAAAAAGTAGGCTTGAATAACAGCTTGAAAAATTACGGATTAAATTAAAGGATTTTTATTTTATTCTGACAAACCCTGATATTCAGGCTTAAGTTTGTCGTCCCGTAAAAAACAAATTGTTTAACTTCAACAGTGAACATAACAATCTTTTAATAAAATAGAAATAGTCTCATAACACTCGTAATGCGTATTTATCATGAATATGTACCTTGTCTCTTCATTTATGGTTGGCAGTAAGCAGTCGTAACTATCAGAGTCGCAGGTGTGGCACACTCGTTGTGAGAGGAATGGTTCGAGCTGGATTTTAGCCTGAAAGTAGGCTCATAAATTGACTCAGCCGGCTGAAGTTTGCCCTAAGAACATATTATGCATTTTTCACACTCAACGCACAGTGCAGCGCTAAAATAACGCAGTGGTTTGTCAGTTACATACACCTTACATACATACATATCCCTTGCGGGGTAGGCATAGCGTTAATGGCCGTAAGAATACGGTCGCTATCGCAACGTCTGACATTTTTGAGAATTGTTTTCCAAGGCAGTTTCAGAAAACATGTGCATCACTACAGTGACAGGTTGTCAGCCTGTCACCTAAAATTTCAATACACATAAAACCCTCAAGTCCTTTAGTCGGCTCCTACGTCACCCACGGGAAAGACATAGGGTGATGCTATTCTAAGCCGGAATCACATAAAACAAAGAACATTATTTATTATACCTTTTTCACACTCAACGCACAGTAGTGCAGCGCTAAAATAACGCAGCGGTTTGTCAGGTCCATATTAGAAATGTCAATCGCCATACTAAAACCACTCAACGGCTGTCGCCGCAACTGCGCCAAAATAACGCAACTGCATCAAAATAACGCAACTGCGTCGAAAACAGTTGAGCAGCGGTTTTAGTATGGGGATTCACATTTATTTTCTGGTATGGATCTAACAGACGACCGCTACGTTACTTGAAAAAGGCCAGTATTAGGTTATAAAAACAAAATGGGCCCCCCATTCCATACAAATTATGTTAGCTTGCCGGGTTAGTTTTCATGGAAGCTCTTTCGACCTATATTTCTTAGAAAAGTTGTTTAGTTAAATGTAGTGGTTCACACCATTATCTTGTATACAATCTATCTACTTTTATGTATACGCTATGTCATATGTCATGCAACGCAAATGTATTTTTTTCTCTGTGATGTATACTTTAAAGAGACGGTTAATGGCTTTAACACAAGTCAAATATCTTTTACATTAACAATGTTAATCGTTGACCAAGAAGGTTAACCGAGGTTTAAAGTAGAACGATTTACCTCATTGGCTAGCTGAACGTCTTCTGAGAAATCGACTCAGTGTTGCCATGTTGCGATAATTTTAATTACATTTCTGAGAAATTCCGTTGTTGGACAGCTTTCAATAAATTAGGGATTTCGAAAAGGTTTTTGTTTACACAAATCTGAACATTAATTTAAATTTTCTAGGAATTTATGGTCGAAAAGTCAGTTAAATTTTATGCAAATAAAAATGTACATCGATATTATATGATTTATTTTCATTATATCAATTTACATTTTTATTTACATAATCACATTAGCTTATAACAGTCCACTGCTGGGCGTAGGCCTCCCACCGAGTACGCCACAATGCACGAATCATTCGCTTTCGCCATCCAGTCGCTACCAGTCGCTCTCTACAAGTCATCGGTCCATCTGGCCGGAGGGCGTCCAACGGTACGCTTGCTGACGCGCGGTCTCCACTCGACTCCAAGCTACCAATAAGATAATTTTCAACAAAATTGCTACCTCAGGTATGGCATCTACCGCGACTCAATCGTTGCCCGGAAAATAACGCAAATACCTCAAGGCATGGAAAAATTGAAATTTTGCAACCGATAAAATGCTTCCACTTATTTCTCAGGATAAAGTTGTCGTTAATGAAAGGTTCAAATCTTGCTGGTAATACTCGTAGAAAACTACTTATGAAAGTCATAATAAGTATCTAAAAAGTGAATTCTAATTTCCAGCCAAAGAAAAATTATTATCATATAAGGCAGATACTTATTACATACATACATACATACATATATCACGCCTTTATCCCTTGCGGGGTAGGCAGAGCGCCAACGGCCGCAAGAATACGGTCGCTATTGCCACGTCTGACACTTTTGAGGATTGTTTTCCAAGGTTGTTCCAGAAAACATGTGTATCACCATAGTGACAGGTTGTCAGCCTGTCGCCTAAAAATTGTAATACACGGATGCCCTCAAGTCCCTTAGTCGCCTCTTACGACACCCGCGGGAAGGATGTGGGTTGATGCTATTCTAAGCCGGCATCACACGACGTGCTTATTACGTCATTAGCAATGAAAGTTATGAACCCGTAGGTACTTAAATAAATAAGTTCCTATTGTACAGACGCTATATTATCATTTAATACATAAGATAGTAACTTCCTAAAGGTCTTTGGAATGTCCTTGCAGGGCTTGTCACTAAAATCGATGTTGGAAGACTGCTGTGTCATGTCATGTCTTTGAATTGTTTCTGAATTTCATCTATAAAAAAGTGTGATTTACAGTAGTTGTGTGACTTCTTGAAACGAACATGACATCTTAATACAGTACCAATAAGTTAATTTATCTTATAACTCAAAATTCATCTATTTCAACAGCTACAACATTCCACTGATGGACATTTACGTTCCTTCCGCTTACCACGCTTGGTAAGCGGACTGACGAGCGCAGTGCAAGATTTTTCAAGTGAACGCTGATGTCTAGTCTATGGATTCATCCCTTTATGACACTTGTCACTCATTGGTAGAAATGGCGTGATACTATTCTAAGTCAGCATCACACATAATGTCGAACAAGGAATAGTGTCGAATAAATACTTACGCAGGTGAATTTTCAATTTGTCGCAACTTCTATAACCTACCGTGTCGGTACTTGCAAAACCCAATTATCTTATCAATGAGGTCATCTGTTACAAAATGTGATATAATAGTACTCTTCATTATAATATGGTAATATCTGATTTGTATTTCGTTATGCCTGTCATTTTAATTTGTAATTCTGACATAAAATAATAGACAACAAAAATACGCTGTCAACACTTTGGTAAATATAACAAAATGTGCTGTATAGAATTTATCCCTTTTAGGGTAGGCAGAGCGTTGATAATCACAACATTAGTACGAAATGCAATATTTGATTGCATGTGCTCGCCCAAAGCTATTATCTGATTGACCTGTCATAGTTCAGGCATAAATTACACATTGGCTGATTCCCGTTGATCAAACATGACCCGTGAAGACTGGAAACGGCCTACATACCTACTATCAAGAGAACTCTCTCTCTTTTCGGTATAGCAGTGAGTCGTCTAACGACCCGATGAACCTTGGTGTAAGTTTTCCAACCACCTACTGCCAATGGCAGGCCTTTGACATGGTTGTGTAACGTCGTCAAAATAACTAATTTAGGTTGTTGTCTTTTGCAATGACATGTCAATCGCCATACTAAAACCACTCAACGGCTGTCGCCGCATGACATGATTTGTCTGTCATTTGCGGGCCGTACCCAGTTCAATGAAGGTCACAGAAAACAGAAAAAAAAACACAATAGTAAGCAATACCAATCGCCATGTGATCTGGCTAAGAATACCTCAATCCTACCCATGGGTGTCGGAAAAGGTGACTAATGGATAACTACCCACGAATAAGGGACAGCAGAGTTCTTTGTGAATTAGACATCTTGTACAGTGCTTGCCGATTGTCTAGTAGTGGACTTTTATGGCTGTTGAAGTGTTTGCAGACACAGCACACACACAAATCACGCATTTATGCCTTCCGGGGTAGGCAGAGCGTTAACAATCGTAAAACTAAGGTCGTTATCGCCACGTCTGACAAGTATTGAGGGTCCTTTTCGATGATAAATGTATCACTGTAGTGACAGGTTGTCAGCCTGTCGCCTAAAATTGTAATAAACATGAAACCCTCAAGCCCGTTAGTTGCCTTTTACAACACCTGCGGGAAGAAATGGGGTGATGCTATTCTAAGCCGGCATCACACGGCACCAAGACGTATTTGCAGAAAACATAAAAAATCACAATAGGCGGTAAGTAATAATCCTATCCTATACCTCTTCTTCTTAAACCGTAAGCGGTTCCGTAATACCTTTTCAATGGAGCTGCATTTACCCGGTATTTCACCTAAGTGCTGCTAATGGTGTTCTGCGAATGGAATCCAGCTCTTGTATCCTATCTCACGTTTTGAAATAAGCTTCGTGCAAACGATCATAACATGTTACAGCCTTATCGAGAGGAAACACGGTATATTAAGGTGAATCCCACATACCTATTACATGTAAAGAAATTGCAAATTCCCTATGCTAAAAGCTAACGTTGAAGCATCACCAACGGATGAACTTATATTGTTTGCCAGACGCATCCATTGACACAGGTTTATGCGTTAGACAGTCAGTCAGTTTTTTATATAGGAATTCTTGCATGTGACAGACGCGTGCGTCACCAATGCGTCTGTCATGCGTTGTGAGTTAAGAGTGAAAACTACCAAAATCTTTGTTAAAATTAGTAACTTTTTGTTAGAAAGTAAAACATACACAATGTGTCGGTGTGGTTATTTCCCATGTACCTACTACGGGAACACTCTTTTTATCTTTGAGATATAACGGCTTTCGTAACATATTAAAACTATCATCAGATCCGTTTATATAAATAGCAGTCCTGGACGAAGGCCTCTCAGAATTCACGGCAAGACACAATCTCCCATTTTTAGCATGTATGTCTCCTGTGGCTTTCTCTACTCCTGGCCATAGTAGCCTTTTTTGATCGACCAATTTATCGAGATTTCAACCTCAATTTATTCGACCACAAAGGAAGTTATTTGTTACATGAAAACAAAAATATAAATCCTATTTTAGTCTGACAGGTTGACAGCTTCGAGCCTAAAAATATACAAACACGTAAAAATGTTTGCGCTCTCAACAAAGGCCCGTCGTAATATTGTTTTGCAATACAATATCCTATTCATAAAAAGGGAAAACCAATTTGGCCTTTATACTCCTTTACTTGTCGTTCCGTTTCCTTCCAATAAAGGTGAACCTATATTTATACCCTGAATGTGGTGGTTCCGAGCCCTAAGACGCTTCCACAGAGTAGGTGCTCATCCCTCATCATATTAAACATTCTTAAACCGATGAAAAACCAAAATCTCAAAAATTTCTTTCGCAAAACCAAGGTTGAGCCAAGATTTTAGGCAAGCTTCAGTACTTAACTAATAAAGTTTATTTACAGATTTTAAATTTTGTGTGAATTAAGGTCATTATCTGTACCTACTACGATTTTGATCACCGTATTTTTGATACATAACGTTTAAATCGAATTACGAATTTTTAAGAGATAAAGGCAGCACCTAGCCTGGGGAGGCGCTTTAACAATTTAGTCCGATGCCGTAAGTTACTCTGCTACCGTTCCCAGTTACAAGAGTATTGTACTACCCGTGTTCAGCTGCAATAAATATTCAGGTTACCCTCGTACTGTAAATATTGCCTGAAATACGAGGAATTCGGGCTTCAAACTTTGAAAACTTTGCTGCAGGCAGAAAATTTGCATTCTATGATTTTGGTATCGATTCGCAAAAACTGTATTTTTTTAGGATTAACGTAGATAGATGTTTTTTGGTCCCATCAAGTAAACGGATGTTAAACTATCTGCGCAGTATTGTCATGTTTATCTTGATGTTTACATTATTGCGTCATTGCCGCTACAACGATAAAGTTTAAACCTTGCAAACTTTTTCACCTCATATTTAGCACGACGGTGGGTCGTGAAATATTATAGATTTAAAACACGGCATAAAGCTATCAGCGAAGAATTCTTTCTCTCTTCTTGTCCTACCTTCGATACGAGAACGTTTAAGCCCAACTATTAGTAGTAACATTTTGTATCGCGTCACGTTCCTTTGTGTCGCGTTACGTTATTACGTGATACAGTTGTCGCTTCACGACAAAGTTTAAACCTCGCATATTTTTCACCTCATATTTAGCGCGTCGGTGGGCGCGGGACAGTATCGCTCCACAAGCACCGTGTAAACCGATGTAAAGCTATCAGCGGAGTATTGCCTGCCATCGATACGAGAACGTTTTAGCCTGATAGCACACTCCCAGTGAAATACGATAAAACGATCGGCTTTATACGGTACGTATGTAATATTTTTACGACAGCGTTTGTGGTAAATTTTGCGTTGATTCGATTTTTATTCATGTTATTTTTATTACTTGCAAGATAGATTGAACGTAGCCATTTAAATAACTCATGATTAAAGAATGAAGGAACTCTTAAAATATTGATGGACCCTTTGCAAACGGGAACAGTAAATATTGAATAATTAAGATTTTACTTCAAAACATAAATGTAAGTTGTGTTTATTTTTGGAGTTTACAAGAGAAAAACTACTTGTACTAATTAAACTAGTAATCAAAATTACAGGAACTAATCAGCCGCAAACTTCCAAGTCCGTGTCTAATCTCGCTGTGAGCTGATCCAATTCTGGACTTCAGAAAAAATGCTTTACTTTCCGTCGTCAAAGGGATTTCATTCCTTTGAAGTGTCTTGTTGGTTTGCTCCCTTTTTCTTGCTAGTCCCACTTAATTGAAAACCAACGCTTGGTATTAGCAGTTGCGTCACGTTGTGAGTTCCGAAGAGGCTTTGGCCTGTTGCGTGCTCTCAGCTTAGTTTGCTCACCTGCGATGCGAACTCCAAGAAACCTCCAGCTCCTGTTTTATTTTGGTCTGCACATAATTGAATTTCAGATAAATAGTTCAGACAAGAAAATACCTCTTATTTAAATCGTTTTGCTTTCAAAATTAATCAAGATCAGAATTTACCTGCCTATACAAACTTCAAATTCTACAACAATGCGTATTCTACTGCTAGGTACAGGTTCCAGAAAGTTTAACTAATAGAATATATCTCTTATTTAATACTGTTGCTGCATGGCGCCAGCACAAAAATCCTATTTCTACACGTATTACTACTTATTCTTTGACGTACCCTATTAGATGTTGTACAAAATGCGTAAAAACCTTATTAAGTAGCCAAAACTTTAGTAACGAAACCTGCGTGGTGACAAATACTCAGTAAATGGAGGAGATCTCTGTCTGACAGTCGATTGTTGAGACTGATAATGACCTACTATTTAAAAAGCCTCATAACACCATCGGAATATCACGTTATTACCATCCCGGTGTTTGCCTCGGCACGTCCCCGCGTGTGTACACACGCAGCGAGCGGGATCGCCGAGGGACGTGACGTCTGCTGGCGTGAATCATGCGACACTAATGTGCCTCCGCAAACACGGCCGCTTCCGACACCTGTCAGTTCCGAGCTGATAGTGAAGCTACAGCTAAGAAACGACCACGCGATAGCAAAACAGAAGCAGTCCAATGATGGAAATTGTTCAGTACGGTTCTATACAAAACGTTGTATTTTAAAGTATTTTCTTGGAAACACGGTGAATATTTAGAATTTCGAAAACCTAACCATTTGTAAATTTTACGTACGAACGTACGAAAATTTTGTATATTGGGCTTTTCGGGAACGATAAAACGGCTCTTCTGGTGATCTTAGGCGAGGAACCCACTTGACGCAAGACGGAGCGCAAAAATATCGCAGTGGTGTCAAATCCATACTAGAAACGTCACTCCCCATACTAAAACCGAACTCGACGAATGACACTGTGATACCGCTGATTTAACAGTGGTTGAGCGGTTTAAGAATCGGGATTGACATTTTTAGTTTGAATCTGACAGACCGCTGCGATATTTTTCCGCTCCGTCGTGCGTCAAGTGTGTTCCCCGCCATAGTTTCTAACTTCAACTGTTAGGTTGCTTTCAGAAGAGCTGAATCGAAAACGAAACTTGTTCAGCGTAAAAAGTGAACTAAACTACATAGATTTAATTCATTTTCATAAAGCCAGTCAGTCACTTTTTATGAGCAAACTGAAGGAAAATATTGATAATCCGGAGGAATCCCTAATTTGACTCGAGAATGTTGTCGAAACAAAATTCCTTGAAGTGTTCTTGAGCACCAAATTATTTTGCAATATTTCATTTCGGAGGAAAGCGAAATAATTAAATCCATCGAGTGCCCTCCAAATGATTATGCGAAAATTTTTCATCTCCTGAATATCGGAGGTAAATATTGCGTGATTCAAATCGAATAAACTGCCAAACATTGAATCATTTGCTTCAAAGTTAATTCGCTCATAATTGCTTCATTGTCATTCGTGATTTTAATGTTTGATTTGCATAAATCAAT
This sequence comes from Keiferia lycopersicella, assembly GCA_029255805.1. Classification (NCBI taxonomy): domain Eukaryota; kingdom Metazoa; phylum Arthropoda; class Insecta; order Lepidoptera; family Gelechiidae; genus Keiferia; species Keiferia lycopersicella. The sequence continues at coordinate 187,387 of JARACZ010000012.1, forward strand.
AAATTGCACGGTTTTTTTGTTAATACAGAGTACTACAAACTAGAAACGCAACGCACCACAAGATTTTACGGATATAGCAGCCAAAAAATGACAACCGCAAGTTGATGTTACATCATGCGTGTGCCATAACGAAGTTTTATAAACTTGTCTGGAAAATCTGATGTTAGCCAACTGATACACTTGAAACAAGATTCGTGGTTATCATAAGCTTTAACATTGTTTTATTTTTAAAATATTAATTTATTTTTGAAAATATTATCTCAATATAGATATATAATGGACCTGTTCTAAAGATTTTAGCTTATTTTCTGCGCATGTCTTTACAAATAGAAAAACATTTAATTAATTTTAATGAGACACTACAGGTTAATTTAAAAAACGTTATTAAATTTTCTTGAAAAAAATTGTGGCTCGCTATAACATTTCATTTTATCATCATATTACTTTCAGCTGCTGAAACCTCGTGTCGTCTCATTAGCTTTACTTTTTAATAAAATAAGTACCACTGATTATTTCTCATTAAGTATACCACTCTACTCGATATTATTTTTTTCGGGAAAATGATGTAGGTAAGGGGGTCGCTCGTTGGTATTCCATCATGGCAGGTCGTGTATTGGTTATAATTTGATATTTCTTGTTCATTTGAGTGTTTGGCGAATAATTCTGATAGTGTATTAAGTGTTGCTTAATACTATTCTGAAAGTGATCATTAAATAGGAAATTGTAATTAATGCATATATTCGGCATTGTGCAATAGTGACGGGCGGTCTCCACGTGGTGCAGAAAATTTTACTATCGAGTTTTTTTGTACTACATAGTTTTGCGCAACACCGCCCCTAGTCGTCAGACTAGGATCACTGTGTTGTGGACTCTCCCTCGGCGTAATGCCACTTAACTTTACATCACTTTGACAAACCTTACCGACGACTTGCCTACTTTGACATTGGCAAAATACGTCTCGACCCATGAGATGTGACGCCAGAACTTAAAAAAAAAAAATGTAGGCAAGTAGATAACGGATTAATTAAACATCTATTTTTGACGCAATTTTTTTGTGGTGTTTTGTTTCAAAAGATACTGACAAATAAATTTAGAATTTGAACTGTTTAAATATAAATAATATTCATAAATGTTTTGATTGGAAACTTAAAACAAAGAATAGTGACACACCACACTATTCCATAAGAACCGCATTTGACGTGAGACAACAAAGAGTGTTGTACCTACTAGTTTAGCTTTAGTGCCTACATTGTGAATCTAAGGTAAATCGTCGTATAAAACTGAAGACTTACTTAGGTTCAGAAACAGATGACTCTCCACCACATAGGCTTTACACAAGTATAAATTTACCACTTAAGTAATACTCGAGGGCTCAGTGTTTTGCAATTTTATGCGACAACCTGTCACTACAGTTATATACGAATTATCGAAACGATCCTCAAATATTTATCAGACGTGGCGATAACGACATTATTTTATGTTCGTTAACGCCCTGCCTACCCCGCAAGGGATAAAGACATGATATGTGTATGTATGTAATGCTAAATAAAATATAAATTTAAGATGATATCCATCGCGACGTAATAAATAATTTCGAAGTTTCGATTTTCAAACACCACATGCAAGAAATTATCTATTCCGTAGCATCAAATTCGAGGCTCGGTGCGCCGAAACAAATTATCAGTACTTTGAGCTCTGAGCCTCTGATCCACGCTAAAATTGGCCCCCAATTGGTTTCACAAGCACCTGTATTAAATTTCGAATAACAGTTTAATTTGAACTAGAAATTCCAGGAAACGTGCGAACTATTGCACCGTAACTAAAACTAGCAGATTCCAATAACTTGTATCATATCATATCATTTATTTAGTATTAAACATACACCGTCACAAGAATAAAGGTAGTTACTTAAAAGTAAATTACAAATAAAAAAATAATAATAATAAATAAGATGTCAAGCTAGCATGAAACAATTTTCTTATATCATACCTACTTATAATTATCATAATAAAACAAATTCATAATCATGACTGATCCTCATCATTTAAAAACTCGTCAACTGAATAGTATGCCTTCCGGGTTAGCCACAACTTGAACTTCCGAATGAAACCAGAGTCAGTTCGACAACTTCTAATGCCCACGGGGATTTTGTTGTAAATACGGGGACCTATTCCCAGAAGCGACCTTTTGGTCTTTTCTAGACGTTTCGGTTTAGTATCTAAGGGTCCGTTCCTCCACTTACATGCACGTTTCCCTACTCGCGATTTTATTGGGAATTCGTTAAGGTTGCGTCTGACATACGTACCAACCTCAAGGATGTATAGGCACGGGACAGTTAAGATTTTCAAATCTATAAAATAGTGCTTCGCGGGGTTATCGTCAGGCAGCCGCGCAATCTTACGGATAGCCTTCTTTTGCAAGATGAATGGACGATCTCTATCAGCAGACAATCCCCAGAGGTCTATGCCGTATGAAAGGTGGGAATGGAAGTAACCGTAGTAGGCCGCCAGTAAGTTACGCCCCGACAACGTCGATGCAAGGCGAGAGATAGCATAATATGCCGAATTTAGTTTACCACATAAAACGTCAATATGCTCCCGCCATTGCAGACCACGGTCGAAAGTAAAACCCACAAAGCGAGCCCGCTCTACTAGAGGTATACTGATTCCCCCCACTCTCACATTACTTAAAGAGCTCACTACGGAAGTCTGCCGCATAGAGAACTCCAATAAGCTTGACTTATCCAAGTTGAGTAACATGCCATTGGCGGAAAACCAGTCGGACAGTCTATTAATGACAAGTTGGACATTATGCAAAACCTCAGAGCTGTTACTTGCACTAACTATTGCAGATATGTCGTCAGCATACATTATAAAATCAACAAAGCTCGAGTCATAGGGCAGGTCATTCATTAGCAGGAGAAAGATAGTGTTACCCACATTTGACCCCTGCGGGACGGATCTATCTCCAACCCAACCGGGATCAGACTTACCACTATCGACCACCGTAATCTGCCTGCGGTCAGTAAGAAATGACCGGATAAGCTCCAGCGGAGTTCCACGGACACCGTAGTGCTCCAGCTTCGACAATATGAGCCGATGGTCCACAAGATCAAAAGCTCGCGAGAGGTCAAAAAATACAACTGCAACCTTTTTCTTTTTCTCCAAGAGACCAAGCACAGTACTAGATAGCAAGCGCGCCGCACCCACGGTAGATCGGCCCGGCCGGTAAGCATGCTGGTGCTCTGATAACAGGTTATTTTTATTAAAGTAGCTGATAATCCGGTTGCATATACCGGTCTCAAACGGTTTCGACAAAGAAGGAACAAGAGCAATTGGCCGATAACTTTTATATTCATTTTTAGACCCCTTCCCTTTGTATACGGGAGTAATCTTTATTTGCTTTAGAGATTCTGGATAGGTTCCATTATTAGCAGAGCTGTTAAATTCATTACAAAGTATCTCCTGAAAATTGGCGGGTAACTGACGCAAAATGCTTGTGGGTATACCATAAACATCTTTGGTAGATTTCGGTTTTATATTTCTTATTATTGTAAGAAGTTCCGGAACGGTAAATGGAAAGAAAAACATTGCCTGGGTGGCTCTGGGGATGCGAGATGACAGAAGTTCTAAAGCAATAGGTATATTCGGCCTTAGTAGAGTATTGTGCACGATAGATAAATAATAGTCATTCAGAGAACCAGCTAGTTGGGAGCTAGACCCGCCCGAACCGCACACGGCGTGACGCAGCACGGCGAGGGTGTCGCCGCCAGGACTTTTGTTGGTCTCAGTTCGAATTACTTTCCATAACGAAGCACCTCGGCTATCGCCCGACGCTATAATATTATTAAGAAATCCCCTCCGGGTTTCCTTAATCAACCCATTATGCTTACATTTCATTTGTAGATAAAAATTATTAAGTTCAATGTTATTCGGGTGAAAGCGGAGCAATATAAGTAATAACTGAAAAACTCATTACTGTCCTTTGTGATAAGATTGCACCACATTACTACATCTTTGGGATTTATTGAAATTGATTTAAGAGGACAGAAAGATTCGAAACTACTTACGAATCTGCTAACTAAGTTATTTATACTGCCTTGATCAGGTGACAGATTGGCCCAGTCACATTTACTAATCGAATCGATAAATGCACTGATATTTTTGTCAGATGTCACCCTCTTTATTACGTGATTGGTTTTATTATTGCTCGTCATTAGCGCGACGTCTATACCTACACCGGTATGGTCACTTATACTAAACTCTAACGGATAGGAAGTAACGCGGTCAGTAGGTATGTCCGTGTAACAATGGTCGATGCAAGATTTGGTTTCACCGTCAACGTCAAGTGTAGCAAATATTATAGGTAAGGTATTAGAGCAATAAATAATTGGTTTGTGTGTGGAAGTAATTTGATAATTTCTGGAACAATTGGAATGATTCTTGTCGATAATCTTGATATTTAAATTAATAGTATTAACGGGATTATCACCGCGATTATGTTTCTTTTTACCTCGATTTTTCGAAGCGGTTACACGCTCCATGGTCATGAGTAGACTGTTTTGGCGAATGTTGATTATTGTCTTACTCATGATAATTTTTATTAGAGATTTTAATGCACTCACAGTACTATAATATTTTACTGTCGTTGACGCTCTGCCTACCCCGCCAGAGATATAAGCGTGATATGTGTATGTGTTTATGTATATCCCGGCTTCAAGTCCTGGCCGACGCTAACGTGTTTCCGATTTCTTATTTTCATCTATGAAATAAATACTAAAGTTATTTAGCGAGCTTTTATTTGTTTAAGTAAGTCATAGAGATGAGTTATACTGAATTTTGTCGAAACACAACTTATCGAGATTTATCTACACTACCTACAAGCATAAATAAATACAGACGCGTAAAACATCTAAAAATAATACGCGGAATCTACTTATACTAATTTAGAAATCGAGTTTTATTTGTAACAATGTGTGGCTGTTTCCAGAAATGGAGTGCTTTTTTTGGAGTGATGCGTCCATCAACGTCACCCGCTTATATCAGTCGGCTTGTACATGTGGCAACACAGACATTACTGTATTTCTTAGGAATAAGCATACTGAACCAAAGATGTACTTGTGTTGCTATGGTACGTGTCCTTGGAGAAAGTGGTGTCACTTAAGTAACAAAAAATCGAGATTTAAACAAATTGATTATTTCTAGTTAAAAAAATCATTTATTAATAAACTAGCTGTTACCCGCGACTTCGTCTGCATTAGATAGTTTTTTTTAGACATGATTGTAATGATGACAAATAAATAGATTACTTACTTAGTGAGATTAGATATATAAAAATGCAAAAATTAAAGAAGGAACCGAATGATGTTATTGACTTACTCTTAAATTACTGTAATACGTTTTTATATACCACGTTTTTTGTTTTTCCGTCCTTTGCGAAAACGTATAAATTTTGCGGGTTTGACACTCGTGAGCACGCAACATATAGTTGACCATGGGAAAAACAGGTTTTTTCCAAATGTACACCTGCGACTTTCAATGTTTGCCCCTGTGCTTTATTTATTGTGATTGCAAATGCTGCTTTCAGGGGGAACTGCACTCTCTTAAACTGGAACGGCAAATCGGTTGGAATTATTGGAATGCGAGGAATCAAAACATTTTCTCCTTTTGCTATTCCAGTCATAATTGTAGCTTTTATAATATTGCGTCCTAGATCAGTAATTTGTAGCCGTGTGCCATTACATAACTTTGGTGCGTCAAGGTTTCTCATTAGCAGGACTGGAACACCAACCTTCAACCTCAACTTATGAGAAGGCACCCCTGATAATTCTAAAGAGTTCAGAAACTCAACAGGGTACGATGTTACTTGGTCGGTGTCCATAACATTATCCACTGAGAGATATTCGACGATGTCTCCCTCCATGTCCGACATTATTTTTTCATTTATCTGGCCAACTATCTCATTTGTCGGTGCCAAAATAGCCCTCTCATACAACCAATCACGACTTCCCATATTTATTTGTAGGTCAGGATAGATATTTCTCTTTAATTCATCTGTGCTATCGACTATTTGGCAGAATTCACGACTCAACGTAATCATGCCGTTACAGTCTGCTGGCATACGATCTTCTCCAATTTTCAGAAGAGCAGCCGCATATTGCCCTGCTTGAGAATCGTTGTGAAGTTGCACTCGCATATTTGCAGTGAGACAAAACTTTTTTACATGTACCCATAACACAGACGCTTTCAAACATGCATTTATTTCGTCTGCCGGTGTGCCTCTAGTAATTACTGGCAGGGTCTGCCTGAAGTCACCGGCTAAAACGACCACCATCCCTCCCATAATAGCCTGGTTGCTCTTGATATCTTTCATTGTGCGATCTAATGCTTCAATTGCTTTTTTGTGGGCCATTGTACATTCATCCCAAACCAACAACTTACACTGCTTCAACATTTTTCCACGTTCACTGCTTTTGCTGATGTTACAAACAGGCGTTTCTTCATGAGCTAAATTCAATGGCAGTTTTAGGACCGAGTGCGCTGTCCGTCCCCCACTGAGAAGCGTAGCTGCTATTCCTGAAGAAGCTACTGCAATAGCAACTTCTTTATCTTTCCGAATTTGAGCTAACAAAAGATTTAAAACAAAAGTTTTGCCTGTGCCTCCAGGTGCATCTAAAAACAGCAAGCCACCTTCGCCGCTGTTTATTTTTTGTACAACTGTGTCAAAAAATATTTTTTGTTCCGGATTCAAAAGTGGAACAGCCTCTGTTATTTGTCTCTCTAAAGAAGCAGCATCATAATTTAATTCTCGAATTAAATCACTGCTGACTTCCTCAATTCTTTGTGGTCTGGTCATCCCGAAATCAGACAAATCTTTTCCGCATATATTTATTACTTGGTCTTCAACCTTTGTTAGCGCTTCATTGTAAATGATGTCATTGTATGTAGCATCCGGATTCTGTTCTTGAACTCTGTACAATATATCTTCAGCCATATCATTTTTAAACTTATCCCACAATTGTTGAGGGTTTGAAAGTCCACATGTTGCTATTAATATAGCAAAAAGCTCTCTTACTTTGGGAGCAGATCTGATTTGTACTGCTTCTTCCAGTGTCATCTCCCACTGGTTGTCATTCTCTAATAGGCCTCTTGCCTCACATGCCTCTCGAAATGTAGGAAATTCGTGATCATTATGCTTTTTTAAATCATTAAAGGAGGTTGGTCCCCGCACATGATGTAAAAGCATCCTCAAACAAAAACATTCCATATTGGTAACGTGGACCGTGTAGACGCGACCTAAAGCATCTCCAGTTTTCACACCAGGCCAATTTTGTACGGGCACTCCTTGAATGCGGCGTTTCCATTCTTTTCTGGTTGCATTCCAAGTGTAATATCTCGGCACCTCAACGTAAAGAAGCGTTCTTGCAAACTCATCTCTTGTACAGAGTTCAAAAAAAGCGGTGAGCGTCGTTTTCGGTGGAGAAGATAACCTTTCTTGGAAATTGTTTTCAGTGAAATAGACACGTTCACCATTTTCTAGGTGCACACTAAGGTGAGTGACGGAGGGGTGCCGTTCATGCAACGGGAATCCTAAAAGACGCCACACAGCTTCGTTGCTGCTGACATAACGACCAGACTGATAGGTATGGACTTCGTCCACGGGATTAGCGGCATCCGAATTTCTGAAATTAAATATTGCTTGGTCGCTACCTTTATTAATATATTTGCAGATGTATTTAATTGCGCGAACTGAACTGCAAGCCTCGACATTTATGTGGGCGTTAAACATTTTTGATAAAATAGGTGAATAAGGCACCACCCAACCATTGTCTACACTAACCTCGCTACCATTTCGTAGTTTTACAGTTGCCGTTTGACCTCCGTCTGCTGGCGCTCTTCTACGATACAGCGGATAACCGTTATCGTTGTGGACAGTCTCTTTTATCAGTTTGCGCGGGTATTTTTTGGTGCATTTGTCATCCTTCATGCAAGGGCTTTGAGGATTTGCAGGACCACACGGACCATGAATCATATTTTTAACTATGATTTCATGAAGTGTTTTATCAATGCTTGGATCCGGTATTTCAGCACTGATAATTTTATCTATTTGATCAGGTCTTAACTTGTTTTTTAACCAAACCAAAATATGCACGTGTGGCAAACCGCGCTTTTGCCACTCAATTGAGTACATGAAGCACAATGCTTCTCCAAATAAATTACCCTTGGTAATAACACCGATAAGCTTTTTCACTTTTAATCTGAAAACCCTCGCTACAATATCATGTCTATCTACCGCATTTTGTCCCGGCAACAACTCATCCCGTATTTCTGGCCAATTTGGATTACAGGTGAATGTAATAAATAAATCTGGGCGACCATATGTACGTACATAAGCAAAAGCATCCTGGGTATATTCGTGCAAATACCTGGGGCTATTCACGAATGAAGACGGTAAAATTACCATTTTCCCTAAATTATTAGGATCAACATTGCCATCATTTGCCACTGCATCTTGCAGATGTATGTAGTTCTCCGCTCTCAATTTTTTTTGATTTAATGAAATGTATCTTAATCGCTCACTTTCAACTTTTACATACATATCAACGTAAAACTGATTAGCCAGTTGTCTGCATCGTGATATTATATCAAAATCATTTTCTCTAATCATTGTACGGTACGCATAGAAATCCATGCAGGATACTTTTTTATTTGATAAGGGCAAGCCGGTCGCAGGATTAACTTGTGGTATTTGAAAATGATAGCCTTCTTCTCCCCTGCTGAATATCAACGGATATTGTAACGCGTCGTAATATTTGTGCGTGTCTGGTACCCTAGTTAATGAGTCGTTACGCGTGTGTAAAACAATGTCACGGGAAGCGAACTGTTCACCAGAAACCACGGCTGCGACTTCATTAATTAACGGTGCGTTATACCTTCTCTCGTGTTCTCCACTTGGTGTACGGTCAGGGTGTATAACTAATTTGTAGTTTTCACCTGGCATTCTCTCTAGTGCTGTTTTAAACGTATTGATGAGGCTGTTACAATAGTGCAACATTCTCTGGATTTGTAGAACAGTATCCCTCACAACTCCGTCAATGTTTTGACACCTGCGGTCAACTTCACCATTTTCGTCACCCATGAAATAAATTTGCAAAAACTTCGGCTGATCATTAGTAGGCAATAATCGTCCTATGTAACTACTTTTTTGTGTTAAAAGAAAGTTTAGTGTGTTTCATATGGCGTTCGAAGGCCATTCTGATGCCCTACGTAGGAATTCATCCTCCCATTTTTCATGAACTATGCATTCGGACAAAACGTGCAAAGTTTTTTTTTTGTAACTACTTGATATAATTTTTTTCTCAACATTTCTAAGTTTGGGTCAACACGATCTATCTTCATACCAAATTTCATGTCGATAACTCCAAAACGAAACCCTAAAAACGAAAGAACGTCTGTAAGCGCCTGACAAAACCTGCAGAGCAATATCAACCACGGAAACTTGTGTGCTACAATTCTGTAGATGGTTTTAGGCGTCTAAATAAATCGTTTTTTGGATTTTCAATTTTCCAACGGAATTTTTCCGTGGAAAAAAGTAGCCTATGTCCTTTCTCAGGCTATTATCTATGATTATGCCAATTTTCATCAACATCTGTTCAGTGGTTTAGGCGTGAAAGCGTAGCAGACAGACAGAGTTACTTTCGAATTTATAATATTAGTGTGGATTTCATAAGAAAACAATTAATAGAAAAAAAAAAGTTTTTATATAGCAAATAAATCCCACCTACCTACCTAATAACCGTACCTAATTTTTGACGAATTAAACTTCACACTGCCGAAACAAAAATTACATTTTATTTATATATCGCTAAAAAGTTATACATTACAAAAGCCTAAAATATGTAATAAAATATGGTGTTGAGAATTTTGAATATTGTTTCGCAAGAACCCAAGTAACTCGTTTACAGAAATTATTACAAAAAAAAAGAAAATATGGTTTCAAATTTTTTCGAAAAGCAGCGCAAATTTTAATAATCGATTATTTGTCACATCCCTACAAGAAGATATGTAGCGTTGCTTAGCTGGAACTAATGAGGGACGGATCAAAGGGCGCTATTTTAGAATGACGCGGCGGAGAGAAGTCACACGCCGAATTTGTCGCAGCGTAATTCTTTCATCGAGATACGATGGTTACAGCGGATGAGACCACACAGGAGATAACATTTCCTGTAAGAATGCTATACTGATTGAGATGTCACTTTCAAGATTTGACAATAATTATTGACTATTTTTATATTGAGTAGGTACTTACCCGTTTTGGTCAAGGACAGGATTTGAAAAGTTAGACTCGCGTTGAACGCGTGCCCAGCATTTTTTTTATGTATGGAGTTTTGTTTTATACACGCGTTCGACTCGCGTCTTACTTTGTGGTAAGGCCCTACATGTTTCAAAAAGGACTTAAAATAATAAATGTTTGTAGGTATAAAAATGAAGAAAGTTATAAAGTTTCGTTGAGTCATTCGATAAATCGAATCCGTACAAAAAGTATGATAAATCCATACAAAAAGTAAGAATCCATACAAATAAGTATGTTTTTTTTTTTTATCTACGATGGGCTTACTCTTGACCCCAATCTTACCCTAAAGCAGAGATGGGATCTACGGTGCAGCGAGCTTGCCCAGAAGATGCCTATTCCCTCTAGACTTAAAGAGATTCAGGTTATATGCTCTCGGAAATACAGACGTAGGCAGGGAATTCCATTCTTTAGCCGTGCGCATAATGAAAGATGATTTGAAGCGCTTAGTGCGTAATGTGGGTATTTCAACTAAGAATGGATGGTAGCCGGCCGTGCGTCTGGATGTCCGATGGAAGAAAGGAGACGGTGGTATGAGCTCATGCAGCTCACGCGCACACTCTCCGAAGTACAATCTATAGAAGACCGTTAGGCAAGCAACCTTGCGGCGGTGAGCCAGGTATAGGTAATAGGTATGTAAAGCTATTTCATAATCATTTCTCACCTACTGCCACATCGCCATTTTATTCCCTGCTTCAGAATGTTACCAATTATTTCAGTTTATTAGTCCCGTTATTTAGCAAAAATCCCGCTTCCTCACCTTCGGGAATTGCTGAAATAACAACAACTATGCGCCTGAACAAAAATGGGTTTAGTTGCAGCTAAAATTGGTGCACTAACTAGAGCGGCGCTCGTTAGTGTAGCCGAACTATCGATAGAACTGCTATCGATAGTTTAATATTCAATACTCAAAACTTTATTGCAAACCAAATTTTATGTTTAGCTACTAAATAATATTTTTAAAAGTATTTAGAACATGAACCCTGTTGGACACAACAATATTGGGAGAGAGAAAGACTTTATCATCATGCAAATTATACAAGTATTCTTAGTCATATTTACAATATTGTACCTAATATTAATGCATTAATAAAATTATTCACCTACATTAAAATTAATTTGAAAGTCCATTTATTTAATTCTAAAAACCCTAAACAAATAAAGGCCATCGATAGAAACGATAATATGCATAGTGCCAACAGTTCAAAATGCAGCAATACTATTGAAACGAGCAATACTTTTGATAGTATTGTGAAAAAAATATCGACAGTGTCGACGGTTCGATACACTCGATAGTTTAGTTACGAACTACTACTGCCAAAATCGATAGTTTTTAAATCATGAGGATCGATAGTATCGATATTCTTGTCACCTACATTTTGAACTTTCGATACAATAGATCAACTATCGATAGACAATCGATAGTTATCGAGCAGCAACGCTAGCGCTCGTGTACAATCCAATGATTTAGCAAAATGCTGAATGGAGCAAGCTATTGTGCGAAACGGGAATTACAAACGAAAAAGTTAAATATAAAACCGTAAAATTATTTTATGAAGAAAAGACTTTGAATGGAATTTTTAAGGTGGAAGTTTCAAGATTTTCAGAAGTTTTGTTTGTAGTCAGTGTGTACTTTACTAGCAAATAAATATGTTGCTTATTATGTGCGTCTGTTTGTCTGTCGTGGGCACCGTTAACTCCTCCGAAACGCACAACGAAGTGAATTTTGATGAGGGATTTTAAATAGATAAAAATATTCAAGAGAAAGATTACTGTTGAAATAACGTCTTATTCCTCCCTGGAAAACGGGTAGCAGTGTGTGCGACCGCCCCATAGGCAGGCCGCTAGTAATAACAAATTAAACTGTGCTTTGGGTACTCCCGGTGTGAATGTCAGCCTGGTAGCCCGACCACCCGGTGTATAGATAGACTACAGTCACGCGAATGCTCAATCAGTACTCCGTTGCTCTTTTGATTCTCGCATTTCTGTACTCCTGGTACACTCGAGTTCCGGTGTTACACTTTGAACTTTTTACCAAAAACACAATAAGAGTGACGTAAGTATTTTTGGCGAAGTTGGACTTGACTCAGATTTCTGCGATTTCCTCATTTGGTTGTTTTGTATTTTAAAAAACCAAATATAAATGGTCTCGGCCATTCTACTGGGCCATTTGTTTCATTTTGGCGTATCTGAATGTAATTTATTTTGATTGTAGAAATAAAGCAGAAATATTCAATTAAATTAGGTAGGCGTAGGTAAATGAATTTATTCTTAAGCTTCGAACGCATAAAGGTCTCGTTTGCAATTTGTTCTTTGGTTTTTCTATAGTTATTCTAACCCCTAGGTACAGAGGGTGACAAATAGTCCAGATTAAAGCTCTCAGCCTACAGGGAGCAGCACGCGATGTTTCAATTAAAACCACACCATTTTTCATCCACTATCATTGAGCCGTGATTAATGACGATTTCCAATGATTCGTGACACCTGCCTATTCAACCCGCACGAGGCACACTTCAGTTTTGTTATTTTTATATTTTGTTGCCCGCAAATTGAAGCTTTGAATTTTTGAAAATTAATCGTGTTACAAGAAACTAGGTTAGACATGGTTTGAGTCGTTAAACGTGCGGAAGAATAATACGTGTGTCTAACTTTTGTGGAACAACTGCCGAAAAATTCCTATTCACGAAAAAAGTTGATGTTTATCACTTTGTTCCTATTCACGAAAAAAGTTGATGTTTATCACTTTGTGAATATTTGTTCCCAGGCTCTCTCTCTTTTCGTGTGGGACACCAAGTCGTTCAACGACCCGGTCTGGTTACTAGGCTGAACCACCTCACTTACTTATCTAGTCTACGAAATTCCACTGCAGGGCAAAGGCTTATATCTAAAAATAAAAAATGGTTCCGTATTTTGAATTGTACGTTAGCGGCAGCTGGTTGCTTTCTTTGCCTATTTTAATCGGCGATCGTTAAACAACTATGTCAGAGGCCTGAGTACTAGTATAAGTCGATAGTTGAAGAACTTCAAAGAACTTCACCGGGTATGTCGACTTGATGCCCCTCAGGATAGAAGTACTTCAAAACCAGAATCTGTATATCTGTATACCTGAGTGCATTCGTACGCGCTGCACCACAGGTAGTCTCGCCATTAAATCCGTTAATGCTGTAGTAACGGAAGTTTGCTTGCGGGTACTTACAAGCTTTACAGCTCGGGCACAAACTCGCTAATTTATTGAAGGTAAGCTGACGGTACTGTCTAATGGTTTAAGTGCTCCGGTTCAATTTAACATTTAAATAAAGTTTAAAATGTTGTTGTGGTGGTGCTACGTATTTGCATTAATAATTATTTATCATTATTATCTTCATCAGCCCGTATCTAGTCACTGCAGGGTAATAAGCCTCTTCCTTTTTTGCGCCACTCCTCAGGGTTTGGTGCCCATCCCGTCCTTTGGATTCGATTGATTCGATGATGTCCAATGCTGGAATTGGGCTTAGCCTTGTCGGCGAGTATAGATGATTTCATCAATATAAAAATAGTACCTTAGTTTAATTATCTGTATTTGTTTGTGTTTTTGTGAGGTCATTTTATACCTTCACACACTTATTTCATGTGTAAATTTAAGGCTTTTGAAATCAACTTATATTTTCTTAAGCAGATTACATTTAGATGAGAGAACTACCTTAGAAGTGTTCCTCCTTGTCTTAGATCTTGGATAATTATAGTTCGTATTTGTATAGGATGGCGGAAGCGTTCATTGAGACTATTAGCAAATATAATATTGTAGAGATAAGAATACATTGTAATCTATGAGTTTCACTACTTACACATAAGAATAGAGTTATCATTTTGAACTTCCTATATAATAATATTAATTTGTAGGAGAGCATCAATAGCACAACACACACACACACACACACACACACACACACACACACACACACACACACACACACAAATCATGCCTTTATCCCTTGCGGGGGAGGCAGAGCGTTAACGGCCGCAAGAAAACTTCATCTGACATTTTTGAGAATTGTTTTCCAAGGTTGTTTCGGAAAACATGTGTATCACTATAGTGACAGGTTGACAGTCTGTCGCCTAAAAAATTTAATACACCAATACTCTCGAGTCCCTTAGTCCCCTCTTACGACACCCGTGGGAAGGATGTGGGGTGATGCTATTCTAAGCCGGCATCACATGGCATAATAATGCACAACACATTATTTTAAAATATGTTAGACAAGTTAGACAAAACCAATTTCACGAGAATATTTAATTTTGTCACTTTCAGATAATCTACTTATCTATGTCAAATCAGCAGTTTTGTTTTTCGAGTGGGACACCGTCTCACCGATTACTACTCTCGTATCGTAATCAGTAGTACTCGTACGTATCTTATCTTTCTAGTTAGTTAATGTTTGAAGATAAAGATATAATACCATTCAATCTTGCGGTGAGTGAATTTAGTCCACATTTATCATTAGAATTGTTACAAGATGGCAGGAAAAATAGCTGTTGTGACCGGTTCTAATAAAGGAATAGGTTTTTCTATTGTCAAAAATTTGTGTAAAAGAGGTGTTGAAATAGTCTACCTCATTTCAAGAGATGTTGCTAGAGGAAAAGAGGCTGTAGGTAAATTGAAAGAAGAAGGGTACAATCCTGAGTTCTATCAACTTGAAGTCACAGACAAAGATGGAGTCAAGAGGTTTGCAGATCAGCTAAAGGAGAAACATGGAGGACTCGATATTCTGATCAATAATGCTGGAGTCGTCGATGCTGATTTTTACAAAGTAACGTACGGAGATGCAAAACGTGTCCTTGACACAAACTATTTCAGCATTCTTACAATCCAAGAAAACTTGTTTCCGATTTTAAGAGAAAGTGCCAGAGTGATTCATATAGCAAGTGATTGCGGACATATTTCTAACTTAGAAAATAAATACTGGATAGACCGTCTCACCAGCAACGATATCAAACTAGACGATGTGAATGCCTTCGTAGAATGGTTCTTGGATTCTGTAAAGAACAACACTGTGAAAGAAGAAGATTGGTGTGGAATGAATGTTTTGGCTTATAGAGCATCAAAACTAGCTCTTTGCGCTTTAACCCGAGTTCAGCAAAAGGAAGTAGGAAGAAATATATCAGTGAACTGCATTCATCCAGGACTTGTTTCGACGGATATGACGAGCCACATTGGTATGTTGACAGCAGACCAGGCGGCAGAGGCTCCGGTATACTTAGCTTTAGATGCTGATCAATCGGTGAAAGGGAAATACTACTGGTTTGACAAGAAAGAACGAGACTGGGCTGATCACAGCGCTAAATTGCATTTCAATCGAGATGAAATAAGGGATTTCTTCAAAAACGTTAGACTTTCTAATAAAATATAAAAAGTTGATTTACGTATGTGAAACTGGGCTATTTTTTCTGTGATAAAACGAAAACATGATGTTATGAATGACAAAAACCATAACATTCTCAGTTCATGTGAATAACCCAGTTTTTGAAGTTTTATTGCGAAACAAATGCGAAAAACTTGTAAGCACGTGAAAATGGGCGTACTGACCTCACTGTTGGTAACACAACATCATGCAATACGTTTTCAACTTTACTTTGAATAATAAACGCAAATAACTTTCCAACACGTCTATCTATTAATTTAGCTAATTGTGTTTTAATGGCCGATGCTAGAAATAAACATTTTGTCCTATAATTTCCTCGTATCAGAATAAACCCTGGTCAATAATTGTTAAGAACGGCAGTGGACGTGGCAGGCCGGAGCCATTTCCCGGGGCAGTTTAAAAGTGTTCTGATAAGCGGTGGCGGTCGGCGGCGAGCGGAGGGAATAGAAATGAGCTGATTACCTGCCCGCTAGCCGAGCTACCAACCTGGATTGAACCGGTTCAGGGTTAATTCATGCAGCAGGCTAAAGATAAATGTGACGTTATACAAAATGGAATTTGTCCCCTTGAATATAAAAAAATATATAGCGGAAATAATACTACCGCGAGCGCCTTTTTGTACAAAGGAAATCCTGATTGTATTTTTGTGGAATGGGCGCTAGTTTTGCGGCGAAACTCCTATGAATCAAGTTTGATAGAGGTTGCCATTTATGTTATGTACCTAATTCATTTTTATTTTATGAGATACTAAATTACAGTAGTAACAAGACAGACAGGTACCACTTACTTGAGAATGAATATTACACAAATATTTTTTTTAGGTAGGTACTGGACTAAAATCCATTAAAACTCAATTACTTATTCCTACTTTTTAGGTCAAAGTCGAACTACAGGTAGGTAATCAAATAAACGAAAGCAAACACGTTTTAACTATCTACGATTAAATCGATCAATCGTTTCGAGGAATTGATGTTATCGTTGTCAATAATCGGGACTTTGATTGAGGTTGACGTTCGACATACAGAGATTAAATTTTAATGCTTTACCAAATACAAGACCGATGGCGTAATATTGAATGAAGGTGGTTATTATTAAAAGCTCTTTCAAAATAATTTCGTTCTGTGTTCTGTGGGAAAACTTATTTCAGTTATAATATTATAATACCGAGGTTAGAACATGAGCAGTTTTTAGGAGCAAAGAGATTTCGTTTTGAATACATCATATTTCTTGAGTTAACTTTAATAAAATGAAAATATAAAAAAGGAAATCAGCAGCGTATCTGTAGAATAGTTTTACTTTGACCATCTTAGAATATCATCTATTCTATCTTCTCGCACGTGCGAAGAAACAACTAACACATCCGAGGGTTTAATATGTAGTACTTCACTTTTCGGCGATTGATACAGAGTTCTCTAAAAACTTTTCTAAAATGACCCGTTTTTGTGGTCTGCCTACAACGCATGGATGAAGTCGTGATGTAAATTAGAATAAAATAGATTTGATTTCAGCTTCGCAACAACCCACAACAAAATGTAAATGTCGTGCGTCATTCATCTGAAGGCCAACAACGAAACCCAGACAGAGACACCCACATCAATCTAGACTGAACCTAGACCCAGCGAACCGTGAACAACCTAAAGACTAAATGAGATCGTTTGTCATATAAATCAGAAGACATATTTTATGTAAGAAAGTTCCTGGCTAACGATTTTTTGTACGTTTTTGGTATTTTGTCGCGTTAAACAGTGAGTCGTTTTGTGTAATGATAAAACCACAGTAAAACGGGACTGACGGCCGGTTTCAATCTAGTAGTGGGTAAGTTACTAGTAGAGATCATTGCATTCCATGTAAGAACATCGTGAAAAGGTTTTTCACAAGCAGAATTCTGTATTGTGTACAATTAATGTTTCTGTCTGAGTTTGAAAACATTGTATTTTTTAAACAAATTGTGCGTTGATCTACTCTTTGTAAATTCACTTTATTTACTTTAAATTTACAAAAAGCTGCCATAAATTTCACAGCTGTAACTGAAATGTGAAATGAATGATGGCCATTTAAGTGAACAAGCGTCTATCAATAATGCGAGCTTGACCTGACTGATGTACTGCGTAGTTTTTTAATAAAGATATAAATACTTGCTTTGTTTGTTCACTGTCAAAATTGATATTTTTTTTACTAAAAGTATATAATTGCCTAATATTTTATTACGGCCTTTTCTGGTCCAATCCTTTCCAACAAGTCACAAAGAAGATAAATCTACGTAATTCTCCAGCCGTACATAAACTGCACTAAACAGTTCCTACGTCAGACTGATCCCAAGCAACTACAAACAACTGCAAAGTTGCGTCGCGGGTCCAGCTGAAAGCCTTATTCTGCAAATACCCTCACCAGATATGTGTTTCCTTCAACATCCATCAAACGCTCAGAACCCTTCTATATTTAAGAGCAAACTCCCAAGACAGCAATGCAACGCAATCTTCAACGAACAAGCTGAAGTAAGAAGCGAGATGAGCCCACACGAAAATTGAAAGCACTACAGTTTGGAGAGTACAGGACATTAATAGTTGGGGATAAAGTTGTCTACAGTGTGGCAACCACAGGAGAACAAGCAATTTGAATGAGAATACACGTTACATGTCATAATTGCCACGCTGAGTAGTTATCAAGGGATTTAGTTACAGACTCTATTACATACTAGGAACTAAATTTAACTGATATATGTATGTATGTATGTAAACATTTTTTACATACATACATACATATATCACGCCTTTATCCCTTGCGGGGTAGGCAGAGCGATAGTTGCCGTAAGAATACAGCCACTATCGCCACGTCTGACACTTTTGAGGATTGCTTTCCAAGGTTGTTTCAGAAAACATGTGTATTACTATAGTGACAGGTTGTCAGCCTGTCGCCTAAAAATTGTAATACACCAATTCTCTCGAGTCCCTTAGTCGCCTCTTACGACACCCGCGGGAAGGATGTGGGGTGATGCTATTCTAAGCCGGCATCACACGGCAACACACGGCAAAATGTTTATTGTGGAAATTTCAAGTTCAGAAAATCGGAATGAAAAATCTGAATTCTTTGATGGGTATTTTTCGCACTAGGCTGATTTTGTTATGACTAAACCGTATTTTTGCGGCCGTAACTACCCTGCCTACCGCGCAAGGGATAAAAGCGTGATTTGTGTGTACGTATATAATATAAACCGGGCCAATCGCGATTCAATGATGGAAAATAATGATTAAGTTTTAATCTAAATCTATGACATTTGAATTTGAACTATGAGTCGTGCATGCAATGCAACTATGTTTTATTTATTTACCACCTAACGTTACATGTTGTTTGGTTAGCTTGGCCAGCCCCGAGGCAGTGCTTTAGGGGCTAGTTTTAAGTTTTTAGTCCACCTGAGCCGCGTTTACACTAGGTTCATAAAATTGTTATTGTTAAAATTGTTAATTCTTGACCATCAAAAAGCGAAATGTAAAATTTACTACTTTGAATAAATAATTTGATTTGATTTGATTTGATTTGCATGAGGGTTGGCAGCACAATAGACCCGATTTGATAAATATGTATAAGCGAGTGACTGAACATTCTTATCGTAGTCGAATACCCTCGCGAAAGTAGTCAAAATGTCCTAAACTATAGTGAATGTAAAGAGGTGGGACGAGAGCAAACATAAATGTACCGTATCATTGCGCGCAGGCATTTATCTTGTCAGCCGCGCGGTCGCCCGCTATCGCCCCTCAGCCGCCCCTCAGTCGCCCCGCAACCGCCCCGCAACCGCCGCCCCGCCGCGCGGCTGAGGTTTTTGCGGCCCACCAAATGGTTCCAAGGTTAGAAGTGAAATAGTTTTGTGTCGGATTTGTTTCGGAAAGTAATTAAAAGGGTTTGGTTTCGCAAGAGCTATCGTTTTAATTTGGAATGGAACTCGCGAACGGGTAGGTACCTCCCACGCACTAGTTTATTCACTAAAATTAGAAAATGGAAACAGGAAAGGTAAACACTGCATTCAGGTTTTCAGCGACCTATCCATGAACTTCAGTCTTACAGACCTCTACAAAATTTTTCGTCATATATTGCTGCTCAAAGTTCCGACCTATTTTATACACGTGATTCAAAACCAGCAATAGATGTAGAGCAGTTTTTGCAAAATATACCACACTAGATTCATTCGCCGGTCAGTGCCTAATGAGGTGTACGTAGAAATATTACCTTAGTTACTATACAAAAGGCAATGTAATTAGATATAAGTTGGCATTAATACATAATCATCGCTGGAGTATACACGTCTTTTTACTGTCTCTCCCCCCGTCTCCCCGCGCCGCACCATATGGCGACCCTGCACACGCAGAGCCGTCTATGAGTTGCGATAAGTTGCTGAGCGGACGATTTTCCAAGTGTAATCGGACTATTGGACATTATTTCACAATGATATCTCTACACCGTAGTGAATTACACGTGTTCGAGTTATTTGTGAATATATTATCTTCTTTGTGTTATCAACATGGGAAAGCAACAATCTAAGGAAGAGAAGAAGGAGGTGATAATAGCGCAGAACGGTGCAGGGAATGCGGCCTCAACAGCAACCGACTACAGTTCATACACCGACCACGTGAACCATGTGCTCTTGATAACGCTGTTCGTGCTGATTGGAGTGGCGATTCTGATCATCGCTTTCAGGTACTACAAGAAGTCCCATAATAAGTGGATGGATAAGAAGATTGAGGAACGCTACTTGCAGCGTTTACGTACGCGTTTGTCCAAGCGTTTTTGGAAGAAGGAAAACGAAGATGTTTAGAAAGGAAAAACGTGAAGAAAGAAGAGACCTTGAGGTACATGTAAACTAAACAGCGATGATTACTTTCTTTTATTTTTAGCTTATATTTTATTTTCGTTAAAGTGAACTTGACTCTTTAATTTTTCTTTTATTATTTTAAATTAATGGAAAAGGAATTAATTGATATACATGAAAAATTAAGTAAAATCAGGGTAACTCTGAGAAAATTAGGCAAAAAGAGAGAACAAAGAAAAATTTATGTAGAAGAAAATTTTGACCAAGCAAAACTTCTTTATGATTTGTTTCGTGAAAAAATAAAGAGTCTGAGTTCACAGCGGAGTAAATTAGAATTAGAGGAAATAATATTAGATACATTATTAGTTAAGGTTCAAGAAGATTTTAGTAAAATTGTTATTTACTATCAAGGGATTTTTAAAAGCGAGAAAATGGACAAGTTTGATTTGAAAACAGCTTCAAACTTAATCCCGGTTATGGACAGTAGTGAAGAAACGATAGAAAAAATTATCGACTGCGTAGATATGTATGACAGCTGCCTAAAAGACCCAGCCTGTAAAAAATTACTGGCTTCTTTTGTTTTAAAAACTAGGTTGTCAAAAGCAGCTAAACTTAAATTAAGAAGCGATTATACAAACTGCACTAATTTGCTTAAGGATATGAAGAAAACTCTGCTAACTAAAAAATCTGCGACCTCATTACTCACTCAATTAAATTGCGTCTCTCAAAATGATATGACAATTAACCAATTTGCGACAAAAATCGAAGATCTGTTTGTCAACCTTACGATTTCGCAAGCAAATAACGAGGATAAAGCTTACGAAATTTTAAGGCCGATAAACGAACAATTAGCCATAAAAAAGTTTGCCGACGGGCTCCGGAACAGGCGCCTGAGTACGATTATTTCGGCGAGAAATTACTCCGAGCTGAAGGACGCAGTACGTGCAGCAGAGGATGAGGAAGCCAGCCAGCCCACCACATCAGGAACTGTACTAAACATGAGGGGTAAGTTGTATAAAAACCCAAACTATAGGAACTCGTACGCAGGTCGAGGACGAGGCGGATTTTTATATAGAGGCCAGCAGCGCGGTGGATATTATTCTCCTCGTGAAAATGTCTTTTCACAACGTGGAAATGCATTGCCATGGAGAGGAAATTATCAAAATAGAGCGAGAGGTTTTTATAGCCGAGGTAATAGAAATGCAAACTCGTATTCGACTTACGGCCGAGTGAATCGTGGTAGAGGCAACCGAAAAAATATTTTCTATGGTCAAAACGAAAATGCCGAAGAGGAAGTGAATGATAATAATCAGTTTTTTCGGACATAAAGAATATACAATCTTTACTTGTAATGAAAGATTAAAATATGTTTATTTAAAAGTATGTGAAAATGACTTGCGGTGTTCTTGGTTACTTGATACTGGAGCGTCGATTTCGGCTATAAATAGATCAGTAATTCCACCACAAATACCAATGCATATAGAAAAAATCGAAGTCAATGGAATTGGTGGCCGAATTTATTCGGAAGGTTATATTTATCTTTCATTACAAGCTCTAGATGGCAACAGTTTCATGCATAAATTTTATGTTTTTGAAAAACTGCCATGCCAGTCAGATGGTATACTCGGATTAGACTTTTTAGATAAGTATAAATCGAATATAGACCTAGAAATATATACTCTGACACTAAAAAATATCAATACAGTTTCAATCATTCCCTTATTAAGCTCACTAAAGGTAAGCCAAAATTACATTATAATTCCACCAAGATGTGAATCTATACATTTTATACAATTAAATAGGAACATAACACAGGATTGCATTATTTTACCAAAAGTTTTGCAGGAAAATGTTGTACTAGGTAGCGTGATAGTAAGACCAAATGAAAGAGTAATTCCAGTAAAAATACTAAATGTCTGTGATCAGGAAATTGCGTTACCATTGTTCAAACCAGAATTGGAGCCTTTGTCCGACTATGACGTATATTGTTTCGAACAAACAAAAACAAGTTCGCAGCGCGCTAATACTTTGTTTTCGCTATTGAAATTAGATCACCTTAGTCGCAGCGAACAAGATACAATTAAATCCATATGTAGTAAGTATAGTGACGTATTTCAGTTACCAGGTGATAGACTTACAACTACAAACGTGCTCGAACATACGATTCAAATGAAACCTAATTCAAATAC
Source organism: Keiferia lycopersicella (assembly GCA_029255805.1). NCBI lineage: Eukaryota > Metazoa > Arthropoda > Insecta > Lepidoptera > Gelechiidae > Keiferia > Keiferia lycopersicella. The sequence continues at coordinate 210,126 of JARACZ010000012.1, forward strand.
TGTTTACGTAAAGCCATATCGTATTCCGAATAGTCTCAAGTCAGAAGTAGACAGACAAATAAAACAAATGCTAACAGATGACATTATTGAACCATCACAAAGCGAGTGGTCAAGTCCCATTTTATTAGTACCTAAAAAATCAAATCAAAACAAAAAAGAATGGCGATTAGTAGTCGACTATAGAAAACTAAATGACCAGATTGAAGACGATCGTTTTCCGTTGCCTAATGTTATCGAAATTCTAGATTCGCTGTCCGGCGCGATATATTTCTCACATTTGGACTTAAGTCAATCATATTATCAAGTACAATTACACAAAGATAGTCGTAAAGTAACAGCTTTCACTACAAACTCGGGACAATATCAGATGAAACGCATGCCGATGGGCTTGAAAACGAGCCCCGGAGCATTTTCGCGAGTCATGACTGTAGCCATGTCAGGGTTGACATATGACAAGTGCTTCATCTATTTGGACGATTTAATCGTATTCGGCAGAAACATAGACCAACATAATAAAAATTTAATTGATATAATGGAGAGGTTACGAAAAGTCAACTTAAAGTTAAATCCTAGCAAATGCCAATTTTTAAAACAAGAACTTTTGTATCTAGGTCACACAGTATCAGCAGAGGGAATATTACCCGATCCTAAGAAAATTGAAGCTATAAAAAAATACCCGACACCAAAAAACTCAGACGATGTTCGGCGTTTTGTTGCTTTTTGTAACTACTACAGAAAATTCATTAATAACTTTGCAGAAATTATAATACCGTTAACAAGATTAAATAAAAAGAATGTACAATTTGAGTGGACAACAGAATGTCAAACATCGTTTGAAACTTTAAAAAAGTTATTGGCTAGCCCACCAATTTTACAATACCCAAATTTTGATAATGACAACGAATTCATTTTGCAAACTGATGCGTCACAAATAGCAGTTTCTGCAGTACTTTGTAATAAAGATTTGAGACCAGTAGCCTACGCAAGCAGGCCTTTAAATACAGCAGAAAAGAACTATCCAACAATACAAAAAGAATTGGTTGCCATTGTTTGGGGAATCAAATATTTCCGGCCTTACTTATTTGGCAGAAAGTTTACTATCATGACGGACCATAAACCCTTATTATATCTATTTGGAATGAAAGACCCATCTAGCAGACTTACCAAATTTAGACTACTGCTAGAAGAATACGATTTTAAAATTGTGTACGTAAAGGGTAAAAATAATGTCGTTGCGGATGCACTGTCAAGGATTATAATTACATCTGATGAATTAAAAGAAATAAATAAAAATATTATTACAGTCATGACTAGGGCACAGAGAAGGATGCAAGATGAAGAAAGAAAGAAAGGTATCCCAAATATATCTACTGATAAGCGGCCTGATCAACCACGAATCGTAGAAATATTAAGGAAACCAGTGCATGCAGTAGAAATGAAGTTATTGGAAGGAAATAAAATTGACAGATTGAGAGTAAGAAATAAGATAGACGTAGAAAAGAATTGCTTTGCATACAATGATGATATAAAAATAATTTATGTTAATCTCAATTTTAAATCACAATACTCGCGAGCCGAATTTGTGTTAAAATTAAGAGATTTTTGTAAAAGAATTGACGTCAATGAAATATATATAATTAAAGACAAAGATAACGCATTATTTATAAAGGAACTAATAAATGAAGTTCAAAGTATAAAGGATTGGACCGGTCCAAGGATATGTATTTTAAGGGGAATAAAAAGAATAAATGACGAAAATGACAAAAAGTTTATTTTAAATGACTATCATTTGCTACCAACCAGTGGACATGCTGGTATGCGTAGGATGATAAACAATATTAAACAAATGTATTATTGGCCTAAAATGGAAAAAGATGTAAGTGACTTTGTCAGTAAGTGCGAACACTGTCAAAAAATGAAATTTTCTAGAAATACGAAAGAACCGATGGTGATAACTACAACAGCAGAAACAGCGTTAGAAAAAATATATCTGGATTTAGTAGGACCGTTAGATAAAGATGAGAATGGGAATGTTTATATACTAACAATTCAATGCGAACTAAGTAAATTTGTTGAAACATATCCATTGCAAAACAAAGAAACGATAACTGTAGCAAAAGCTTTTGTAAACAATTTCATTCTCAGATTTGGTATTCCTAAAGTTATTGCAACCGATAAAGGTACAGAATTTATGTCCTCATTAATGGAAAATGTGTGCAAACTACTTCAAATAGAAAAATTGAATTCAACTGCCTATCACCATCAGTCCATTGGATCTCTAGAAAATTCTCATAAACACTTGATGGCGTTTTTGCGAATACAATGTGACAAACACTCAGAAACATGGAGCCACTGGCTTCCATTCTGGTGTTTTTCTTATAACACTACTGTCCATACCGCTACCAAATACACGCCCTATGAGCTCGTGTTTGGTAAGAAATGTGAAATCCCTAGTAGACTAAGAAATAGTATAGAGCCAATGTATAACATAGAAGATTATAATAAGGAACTTAAATATAGGTTACAAGTAGCTTACAAGGATGCGCACGATAATTTGTTAAAAACAAAGTGTGATCGGAAAGAAGTGTACGACCAATCAGTGAATCCAGTGAAATACAAACCAGATGACTTACTACTAGTGAAAAGTGAAACAGGTGGTAAACTGACAAGTGTGTACAACGGACCGTACAAAGTGATTAAAGAAGATGGACCTAACGTAATAATTAATAAGAATAATAAGGAAATAGCCGTTCATAAAAATAGGACAAAACGTTTTGTACCGAATTAAGATTTAATTCTAGGTTAAGTTAAAAAAAAAAAGAAGAATATTCTCTTTTTTTTTTAATTTCCTGCCCCCATGGTGAGGTGTACGTAGAAATATTACCTTAGTTACTATACAAAAGGCAATGTAATTAAATATAAGTTGGCATTAATACATAATCATCGCTGGAGTATACACGTCTTTTTACTGTCTCTCCCCCCGTCTCCCCGCGCCGCACCATACTAATTTTACGAAACTACTGGTTACAAAACTCGATGCACATTGCGTAGGCGGTGCGCAATCTGACACTAGGAAATCTAGACGGCTACGTAATGTACTGAAAAATTGACCTATAGACTTGTAGCGTGTGGTTGATGGGGCGCCGGTGGCAGGGGGCGGCAAATGTTTGTTCAGGCCCGTATTGCGCCCCTGTTGTGTACACATCCCCGGCGTTGTTGTTCGCCAACAAAAACGTGGCCGGCAAAGTAAAAGGCGCTCGCCATTTTTTTTTTGTTTTCCGTTCTCATTGGAGTCAAAAATTTGCTTGTATTATTGGCTTTATTTAAAAAAAAATTAGTGCAGGTCCTGTAACGTATTTTTACCTGTTTCATTCTACAAATCGAATACGGAAGGATGGATACAAGTAATGGGTGGCAGCGTTTCGTATGCCTACAGCAATACAGTGTGTACCGGCACATGGACACTTATTAATTGTTTTACTAGTTATTGTTTATTATATTTATTAGTTATTATAATACTATATGAACCACTTCTATTGTGCGATTATCTGCGAAATCATTAAGTCCATAAAGAACCTTGTGCAAGCGTATGGAATATGTTCTCGCAGGTGTCCCTAGCTCTTTATAAAGATGCCTAGAATCACAAGTTTGAACAAAAGCCCGCGTGCCAGTATCGCACTGTATACTACTGTATAGTGTAATTTAAGGTACTTTCCTCCCTAAATACACACAAATCTGAGCCGTAAGTGGCGGCGATCACGCACGCAAATAACTACGCGTGCGATATTCACTAAGCTGTTTGGTACTCTTAGTTCTGGGTATTATATTCTGTGGTATAATACTGACTTTTTTTATACTGACTTGCGTTCTTATTCATTCACTAGAGGTCCGATGCGCTAAAGCGCTACAGCGTACAAGAATATTTGACGTATAAAAGTCGCTGAATTTACTTGTTGTGTGTGTTGTGTTACATAACTGGAACATTTTTTTTTTCTTCTTCTATCTTCTCCCGAGACATAAATTGACATTGTAATTATTATTGTTATTATTAATCCCTAATATTATTGACATTAATTTAATTTATGACTATTGTAATTATTATTAAGGCTATTAATTTTATTATGTATTATTAAATGCACGCCTCTCTATCATATTTGTATACCAATTCATATCAAATTGGTTAAATGTGTGTGACTATTAGTTTGTAAACCACCATCGATGTATGACCACATTTACTACAAATAAATATTCTTATTCTTATTCTTATTCTAACCGTTTTCCCGTGGGAGTAAGACGTTATCTCGGCATGTATTAGCATGTATTATACATTATAAAACGTACTTTTTCATCACTCTTTTTATTAAAATCGGCATCAAAATCTATTGCGTGGTTTAGAAGAAGTTATCCGTGACAAAGAAAAGCAAACAGCGACTTCATTTTATACTATGTATTGCCATTTTAAATAGCCATGTCAAATGCCTGCCACTTGTAGTAGGCGGTTGAAAAATTCTTACACCACGATTTCTATGGATTGTTGGACGACTCGGTGTCCCACAAAAAAGGAAGAAAATGAAGTACTTGTATGTATCAGTTTAGTTGAGAACAGAGTATTATTTCTGTTAATTACCGAGTACTATCAGTTCACAAATAAGGCTGTGAATACACTTTTTTTAAATCGAGTTTACACTGTTACTTTTAATAAGCATTTCCACAGAGCAGGGAAGCACGTAGCCGGTGCACTTTTCCCAGTTGCCGCGAGTATGTGCACTTGCTGCGTTGTTTATTTTACCGCCCCTGACTCACTCCCTCACTGTGTACCTACTGCTGTGCTTACTTCACCCCCTCTTTCATGGTTTATACTACGATCCATTTATTTTAGCGCACGCTTCTTTTTTTTTCGTATGGAATACGAGTCGTCCAACGACCGTACAAACCACAGTACAAACCCTGGAGACCTGAAGTTAGAATTTTTCAATCGCCTTCTATATCTAAGAAGCTGGGTCCTGTCATGGTTGTGAAACGACCGCCGTCTAAGTAATGATAGACAGCAACCGGTACCTACACGAAACACGGAACCATCTTTCTTACAGACAATTAGGTTGTTCAGCCCACAATTCTTCACCAGACTGGGTACAGATCATAAATATCAACTTTATGTCCGACAGTGGACTGTTGCGGCTGTTGTAGTAGAAGTGGTAGTATCACAATCCACTTCATACATTATTTCTGGTTAATTACGTTTTCATCGAGTTATGTACTTTTAGTTGATGAACGCAGCACATAGCTTCTGAGAGCGTCTCAAGGTGTATCTCCACAGCTGTAGACGATATCTTAGAGCCGGTACAAAGGCCACTTCTCACTTCCTAATTGCATTTCCTCGACTATCACTGCCAGATTACTTCTGTTGCAATTTACACAAGGGCACCAAACTAATCTGACCCCTCTGCGTCCCTCATCCAGGCCAGGAGAGCGATCATTGTCTGTATAATGAAGGTCTTCTCTAATTGGTCCCGGTAAGTGCGATCTTGATCGTCGCGCTAAGTACCCAGCTATTCGCAGCGCTGGCTTCCGGAAAATAGGTTCGAAGGATGAACGAAACAGTCACGAATTAATTTTCAATAAGCCGTTTTCCTTCCTGATTCCTTCGACTTCCAGGAACACAAGTGGAATCACTCTATCTATAGTAACTTATTTACATACAAGCTATATTTCCAGTTACATTACCAAACCATTAGATAGATTTGACTGAGATCAAAGCAAGACAATTGAGTGACGTCATCAAAATCATAGAGATCTACGTGGCCAGGTCCTCGACATTTACTATTGCGGGGCCATTTATTCACCTCGATTGGCAAGAACTGGTGAGCACAGTGCAAAATCTTTCATTAAAAGTGGGCACCTTGGAAATTACCTCAACTACTTTATCCTGTAGTTGCGTTTTACGAATGAGGTTGGGATGATTCTATTCTAACCCTATCTCGACAATTTTTAATATTATGGACTATCTAGCTGCTTTTGTTTAACGCCTGTGTTTCAGTTTTGACAAAATACCGCAATGTAAGTAAAACTTAAATCAAGTTAAAGGAACGCAGATTTTGATAGGCTCTATAAATTGGCAAAATGTTTGGTAGTAACACGCGCCGAGCGCTTTTATTTGACTTTCACGACGCACTCCAAAATTCTTTGAACCGAGTCGATTGAAAATAATATCATCATGACAAAAGTTGCCGGTACTTTTTATATTAAATTCTCGTCGAGTCAAAAGATCCTGATATTAGCGTAAACCAAACTCACAATGTAATTTAATTTGAAACGTATCCCTGGCAACAAGGATATTTTTTACTTGACTCTGTGAGAATAATACGAAATTTTCAGGGTATAATTCTATTACAATGTTTTATGCGTGTTCCCCTAATGAGGCAAGGGTCCATCGTGTATTACGTGATTATGCTGTTTTTTACATTCGGCCAACAAGCGCGTCATTAGGAATGTAAACACTCGAATTACCCTTCCCCCCCCTCCCTCTCCCGTACCGACCCCCTTTCTCTCCCTTAATAAAAAGCCTCTGTAAATTTTTCAAGCAGTACAAGTGTTTTCTTTTTCATTTGAAATTTAAATAACCTTTGACGGCATAGGCTGGCAAATGAACAACTTTATTCGGAGCGTTGAAATCAAGTTTATTTTGTTGTATTATTTCTGCTCTCTCATTTTCCGTTCCATTTCGTTTGAAAGGCAGCTTAGCGCGGTGATTTCCGTTATTTATTTAATAGTTACCGTGGTTGGTTGCTGCTTCAGACAGAAATCACTGATTTTGCTTTAGACTGCCTTTATAAACTGTCTGTGTTAAGTGTGTATTTTCACGATGTATTTCATACTGTTTTTAAAATAAGAAGGTAAGTTGGTAGTTAGAAATAAAACACATTTATCTGTTAGTCGCAGATGTGCGTTTAAATCCTACTCCTTGTTTTCACGTAACGTTTTTCAAGCAAGCATTTAAATAATCCAGTTCAGTGGCTAGTCAAGAATAAAAACCTGCATTTTTCCACCGAGCGGGAAGTGTCAGCAGCAGGCGGGGGGTAGTCGCGGGTGCGGGGAGCGGGGTGTTGGAGGGAGGGGGGGAGGCAGTGACGTCACGTGCGGCGGGTGACGCTGCGTTTGAAGGCTGAAATGCTCCGCGTGTCCGCGCCGAGGACACCGCAGCGTCGAGTGCCCGACAGGAGAGAGGCAGATGTCGCCAACAGGCGCAGTCTGCGGAGATGTGATAAAATCGAAAAAAAGCACAAAAAATGGAAATAAGTTTCTGTTACTTGATCGATTGTTCGATATAGTAACGTGCGGCGTTTTTGGCGACCATAAAGAATGAAGTTACAACAACCCGAATACCTATTCTTACGTAGGAAACACATTTTATATTTTGTTGTATATATTTTGTTGTACCTACAACAAAATATAAAATGTGTTTCCTACGTAAGATTGCACACAATTCCGACTCGCCAATTCTAATATGAAACTCCATCAAGAAATTACAACATGAAGTGTTAAATACTAATAACAGTTTGGCTGTTCTCATACTTAACGCATAATGTCGCGTCTATCAGATCCTATGAATGACATTTCTAGTATGGATTTGGTTGGATTTTGGTGTCCCACACGAAAAGAGAGAGAGAGTATGGATTATTATTGCAATATATCCAATCCATAAACGTTTGCTTGTCATGTCGTTCTTTGTGCAGTGACGTATCGACGGCGAGGAAGGCGGCAACTCGAGTTCATAATGTACCTGTCGATAACCACGTGTCCCGACGTCACGTGAATAATGATACCAGCCAGGTGCAGCGTGACAGGGGTGGAGAACTGGTACTATGAATATGGCTAACGTATGATAGATAAAAAGTAAGCTTTTGGTTTTAATACCTCATTGTCTACAGACCTGACGCGTCAAAGTATAGTCGGATTTGCTGAGACATGTCATCGCGTTAGCTCAGAAGCGGGAAGTTTGGAAGGTACTCCACCGACAAGAGTTTGACTCTTTGAAGGGAAAAAGGAGTCGTTGACTGAAGGAAGGCAGCAAATTTTGGCTGATCATCACGACTACGAGTCAATACCATGTACAGACATGGACAGGGACCAAAGCATGTGTCCCGTCCTCTCGCCTGACGTTGTATAAATTGCAATACCAACACACCAGGTTTGACAAAAATGGAATTAATCGGGAGCGCGAGCGTGCGCTTCCGCTAAGACGAGCCTAGTCTTGACGAACTTAATAGTTAACAAATAATATTTTAGAATTTTAGAAAGACTAGAACATTTTCCTCAAAACGCTATTATCATTATCAACCGAGTTAAGTTTGAGTCAAACCGTTGCTCCAACTGTTGTAATTTATGATATATCATCGGAAGAGGAAGCTGCTAAGTCTCGCTCGTAATGTACCTGTCGATAACCACGTGTCCCGGCGTCTCGCATGAATAATGATACTCTCTCGCCAGTTGCAAGTTGTAGGGTAGCAGGTGATACGAGCAATACCCTCATACACCAATCATGCCTTCATCTTTTACGAGGTAGGTAGATTGTCAACGGTTGTTAAAACACTATATTAAAAATATTTCCCGTATCGCCATGATGACAGGGTTGTCAGTCTGTCGCCTGAAATTGTACACATAGAACCCTTGTCGTTGTCGCTTCTTACGACACGCACAAGAGATATAAACAAGGTGATGGGGTGATGCAGTTCTAAAGCGGTATCACACGGCAATATTTATTTAGTAGTTCTTTTTTACATCAAGTACCTCATTCAATTGGGGATAGCTGTAAAAAAGGACTTGAACACTTTTTGTAATTCTATAGGTAAGTAGGTTTTGAAATAATTCGCATTTACAAAAGTAAAATATGTATTCGAAATAGCTGAACCATTTCAGTCTCGTTCCAGTAATCAGATATTGTCTGTATTTTTTCTGTCAGATTAGCCTGTGCCTGTGACGCCGCCTCCCAGGAGAGCGACCTTGGCGCGGCTTAAGGTTAAACGCCAGACTAGTAGCGCCCTTGAAAGATAAAAAAACCTGGATAGCGACCACGATTTCATAACTAAAGTATGGATTGGCGACGCTAAGCTCATTGGATCATTATTGAACAATTTTCCTCAAGAACAAAAGGTCATAATCATAAGTATAAAAACTTGATCTTCCTCCAATAAAAGAAGATCAGTTGACCGAAAAACTTATTTTTTATTTTGGCCTAAGTTTTTGATTCGAAAACTTTGTCAGTTCCGTGTACCAGGTCATCATCATTTATGTAAGAGCATTGCCCTTGTCTGTGGAGTATCCGCCAGCTTTCTCTGTCCTCCGCCTTCTCCTTGACTTCTATGTACGACGTGACCATTATTGTGTACGTATACCAGGTACCTACGAGTATTTACCGAGCGGCGCTTCTTTAGCTAATGTTGCCCTTAACAGAAGCGGAAGGGAAAAGACACCTGCAGATTTCATGAATAATAAACATGAACAAGCTGACAATGTGTCCCTGTTCAGAATGCTCATTGCCGATAAAGAAATAGGAAGCTGGATTCCAGAACTTGTCAGATTATACAAAATTATTCTTTGTGCTAAATTGTACGCAAGAGCTAAGTAAGACAAGGTACTTATTTTGGGTCAGAGATCAATCGTAGACTATGTTACATTTACCTGAATACTAACATTCTGACACTAGGGTTCATTGGGTCGTTGGAAGACTCGGTGTCCCACACGAAAACAGAGAGAAACTTTGAAGGTAATGTTCGTCACTTATCCTCAACCACGTTCAGATCTAGAATAATTTATCCGAAATTATCCTTTTTCAAAACTACCAGGATACCATTGTTGTGAGGAGATTGAAGCTTCAAATCCTTATATAATTAGGCAACGCGTCTTGCTAATCCCTTGCACAAATTAGGGAAACAGCACGCAGAGCTATTATGGTACAGGAACTTGGTACAATAGTTCTTTTTTGAAGGAACACTAATACCTTCAAAGGAACTAACAAAAGGAACACTGTGAGCAAAAGGTAGCTCGGCATTAAGTTTTAGGTCGCTAGTGGCAAGTTCATGTCTCCTGCTAAATTCTACCAGGAGTACATAACTGTTAGGAGGTCGCAGTTGCAAATCCCTTTTAATTTGGAAGCGTGTCTTGCTAATCCTTTGCACAAATTAGGGGCAGGAGCGCGGAGCGCCCTTGTCTAGATGGCGGACAATGAGTTTTGGGTCGCTACTTCATGTCTGCCGTTCAATCCTACCAGGAACACATAACTCTGAGGAAATTGCAGTAACAAATCCTGTATAATTAGGCAGCGCGTCTTGCCAATAATGCCTTGCCAGACTAGACGATGGGCGACTGTTCTGGGTTTGGTTCTGGGTCAAACGTCTATTTCAACTAGGCACTGTTTAGTTAGCATGAGGAAATAGGTAGCAGATGCAAATTATAGGCATTTGTTCGACGGTAGGACCTTACCGACGATCATTCTGGATGGATAGCTGAAGCCTTTTCGTAATTTCTCTTGTTCATTTCTACTAGGTTAACATAGTTGTGAGGAGCTGAAAATTCTCTACAATTAGGCAGCACATCGCTGGGCGACGGTTCTGGGTCGCCGGCCGCAACCAAAAGCCGTGTCGCCATGCCTCACAAGCAAACGTTCCGGCACTGAATATACAGGGTATAAAAGATAGCCTTGGTTCAAGCCTAGCTACACAAGTACCGAATTTTCCCTCATTTTTGAACCAGTTTTCGCAGTGGTATTGCTAGATTTGCGTGCGAAGCAAGTCAGTCAAAAGCAACCAAGGTAGATCAAAGATCCTCGATGGTAAGTTTTTGACAACACTGAAACTTATTGAAAGTCCGTACTTTTTGTAATCTTTTATCATTAGTGGACAACTGACCTGCGAGCATGACTTTGTTTCCAAACTCGAGACATCTGTCTCAGGACTAAAGCACCCTTCCAGAATGTTGTCCCTGGTACGCGGGTATAAGTTACACCCGGCACAGTACAGTTCCAGTGGCTGGCTGGCTGTGTGACGTCACTTGTCGCCATCCATCACGAGGCGCCTTGCGACGCCGCTGTGCATATCGATCACAGGCTGACGGCATGACGGCTCATTGAAACTTGCTACTCCTCATATCTTGCTAAATGCACAAAGTTGGCAATACTTAAAAGTTGCGAAAGTCGTTTATTGATGGAATTTTCTTTTATGTTTGGTGTATGTGTCGATTCGAAGAACTGAACACATCTGATCTGAGTATATGAGTGTAGTCCACACACATAATTATGAATGTCTACGAGATGAGAGATAATTTATGCTGTGAAATTGAACCTTTGTAGAGTGCAAACCGCCTAGAAATACCTATTGAATATCCTATAGGGCAGACGGCTGGTTCCTTTCAGGATAAGCGGTAGTAATTGGCCTGCCACCTGCCGAGGAGCTCTAAGCGGCGCTTCATTTATTCACAACACTCGACGCCAGCCACGGCCGCTGTCGCCAACCCACACAGTTCAGTGACAGTTCCCAACTTAGTCTAAATCAGGTCAGTAATTTTGTCCGGCCAAGTCCCTGATTTCGCTTGAAGACGTTTACTGTGTTTAGTATTGTTAGGTAGCTTGTATAGCTGGATTCTAAGTGGTTCAAATTTAGAATAGCATCTTCAATTTTATCCGTTTTTGTTGTAAACGGGAACAGTAAAGAATAGGTAGTAGCAATATATTGCATTGCGCTCGTCAACCTGCTTTCCTTTGCTTTTTTGCTTTCTACTACTGTGAATTCGTAAAATTCCCAGTAGTAGAAAGCAAAAAAAGCTGCAGTGAACTGTTGTGTCTATTCGTTAATAATTGCTTTAGATAGCTTTACGTTGCTTATAAGCTCATAAAAAGACTAGGTAGTATCTCAAAGACTCCAATCCAATCTTTTGACAATTTGTACCTATCAAGATACCGCTACGCAAGTAACACGTGGATACGGAGGTGTGAAAATCACCTAAACGTAGTTTTCATCTGTGGTCTGCAGAAACCTGCCTATCAAGTAGATTTGTCTAACCAAAGAGCTCTAATTGCCGATCCCGATCGCACCAGCCGCAGGACGCGTCACGTCGCCGGCTGCCGACGCGTGACGGCGACACGACGCGACACGACACGTTATTGTCTCCGTGACGCTCCGTAATGGATCTCCGCCCGATACACTGCGGAATTATGTCACAGTGTCAATTACCGAAGGCTTCGCGCGATACAGTACAGTCAGACTCACGTCCGGTTAGACAATCGAACTGCTAATGAAGTAGGCATAAGAACGATCGCTTGTTCGAACTGTCTAACCTAGCCTGGGGGCCAATCGCGCTAATGTTGAACGATAATACCAAAACCAAACCGCAGCCAAAAACGCTACGTTACGCACTTTTCGTATCGCGCTAATTGTTTGAGCGGAAACGTTTCGACTTTTCTTTGGAAGTTACGTTAATATAGCGAACGTTCGAACTTTTGGTGTGCATAGGTATCGCGCAAATTTTTGACAGCGTATTTAACCACAACCGTTACGTTGGGAACGTCTCAAACGCTGTCAAATGAACGTTTTTGTAAAAGTTCCTCTCGAGCAGCTTTTTCTGACACGTTTGACGATCGTTGGTGGATTTTATTACGGTTTCAACCCAAAAAAGGAAGGAAATCATGAAAATTTGCTGTGGGGCTCTATCTCCACACCATTGAAAGTGTCCATGAGGTAGATGTGACCAAGAAGAAGCCTTGACCCGCCGTTCGACCTATAGGTACATGATGTTAGGAAAAGTACTGACTTCCTTTTAAAGGATGAACCAGCCCATGAAATTGAACAACTTTCCCCAAGAGACATAGGTAATATGAAAATAAATTTTGGACCTCACATACAAACTGACTCAGTCGGTTAGTACATACATTTAGTATAAGAAATCCAAAAAATTCGATCTGTTCCTAGGGCAAAGTTGTTCAGTTTCAATAGCTGGTTCATACCTTGTAAGGAAGTTAGTACTTTTCCTGACACCTTGTATTTTTAGGGGAAACTTGTTTAGTCAATGAGACTGGTTCACACCTTAAAATATTTGCAGATGATTTATTTCATCCGTATTATATGCATGAACTTATAGTAGTAGAATCACCTCAAGTTATGAACTATTTCCAATGGTCATGGGGGCGACCATCGGTAACAGTGACCATCCTGGTGGTCGACAAGGGGGGTGACAAGTGGGAACTAAGGCTGTCTAGCTGAGGGTGCAGTGAAATACTTTGTAAATAAAAGAAACATATATTGCACCTACTATATTTATTTAATTTTTCTTATTAAACTTATAGGCTAAGCTCTTAGGGCTTCATATCAGATGATGATACCTGAAACAAAATAAATAATAATATAGGTACCCCAAGTACATATAAGATATTTTCTTGCAGTTAGAAGTCGCCTATTTCTGATCATATTCCATCTCTTAGTTTACCATATTATTTTACATATTTGTCAAAGTAAAATTAAAAAAACACTAGATTACAATATATTTTGCTAAATAGAAATATCAAATAGATGTACCTAGACACATGTCATGATTAGCATGTTCAGCCATACCATAGGCCATGGTAGCTGTCTATGACAGCTTAGACGGTGGTTGTTATGCTAACATGTCAGATGCCTGCAACTTGTAGTAGGTGAGTGAAAAACTAACTCACTGCTGATTGATTCACTGGGGCATTGGACAACCCGGTGTCCTACTAGAAAAGAAGAAGGAAGACTTACTTTGTGTTGAGCTTGAGTTTGGATTCTTGACGCTGTATGTGATTTCCACTGCCGCTGATGCTGCCGTGTATGATCTAGCATTGAAGCGAGGGATGGATGGATGGCTTCATTTGAGCTAAAACAGTAAATTAATAATCTTGAAACAAAATCAATGTGTAAGTTTATTTTATTTATATGTATGAACAAACAAGCAGATGGATGGATAGATGCTGTCATCTCTGATGTTGAGTGGTGCACTAGTAGTGCAACTGTAATGCTTGATACAGATTTAATTCTAGGTGGGACATTCACTAAGTTGCTTTTTACTACTCCCACAGGTCGAATGGTAGTGATGTTATTCTAAGCCGGCATAGAATATTATGTACCTGTAAAACGGATCTTGGGTGATGTATGGAAGGCGCCCAATGTCTGTTTGTATAATATAAATCCAGTGCAGAGTGACTTTTGTCACGGGGCCACCTTGCTTTTCATGACATTCCACATCTGAAAAGTAATATACTAGTAAATATATGCACATACACTGATGCAGTAGGTATAAAATTAAGTCACTTTCCACATGTCTCAGTCTGTCTGTTATGGACAATGCCAACTCCTCCTAAACTACATCACAACACAACTAAATAATGGCTTATGATGTGTTTTTTTATTAATTGCAGCTAGGTTAGGTTTTCATTAGTATGCTAACCTTGGTCCACTCTTTGAGCTGCCTAGTTGGGCCCTCACAATTGAGTCTGTTGGCGCGATTGGCCCATAAGTAGTTCGAAAGAGCCCGCGCCTTGAAAGGTAGGTATACTCTGACCCGCCTTTTGAGCGGAGTCTGCCGAGCGCCAGCGCCAGCAAAGCAAATAATCCCTCGAGCAGCTTCAGCTGCCGCACGCTCGTCGTCTTTCTTAGGTCCATAGTCTCTATAAAAACACAAATCGTAAAGAACACAGTTTCAACTATGGAACCATATTGATAGCGTCTAAATGGTAAATTAACTTTGTACATGTAGATATTCTATTAGGTACTTACAGAAAAGTCACGTCGACTGGGTGTCCCACGAAATTTTAGCTTAGTTTTAGTTCTTAACTAAAATAATTTCAAAAATCTACGAAAAACCACGGCGGTTGTATATACAATTAAACAACAACCTGACATTTTTACTTTTAAAATAGTGCTGCCCACTACGCGAAATGCACAATCGAGCATCGATTATAAAAAGATTATCTAGTATTTTAAAATACTCATTGCAAACTCTAAACGGTTGTGGTTTGGTTTCGATTGGGTAACGTCAACGATTTATACGTTCAGAAAATTTACCGCGATAGCTGTTTTGACATTAACCAAATCCAAACTAAAACTAAATCGAAGCTAAATCGTCAACGTTACGTTGGAATGGTAAAATAGCGCGATTGGCCCCCAGTGCTTGACTGTACCATTATTATTAGATATATTGGGATAAACTGTCTTGAAAGTAGATGTATTGGGTAAGTGCATAAGCAACTTTCATATTTCGAGAAAATTTGTCTAGAAATGCCTTCACTGGATGGGCTTATGCGTAGAAGCCAGACAATTCATAAAGGATATAGTGAGTTGCTATATTTTGGTAATATCTAAGTCTATAAACCACAAGCGCTGCAACAGATCATCCACATAGATGCTGTGATCCAACCTTTTCATAAAATGTATTTTGCTGGGTTATAATTTAAAGGTCAGATCGCCTACCAAGCGTGGCGAGTGCGTGATTTGTTGTGGCTATTGATGTGAAACTTTGAACATAAAATTTAAATTTTCGTTGTGAAAAACAAAAGCTCTCACAAATCAAAGTATAAGAGATAAAATAAATCAATCCCATCAAGCACTTGCAAGAATTACGCACATGAAAACTTAATCAAGATTTTACGGATTGTGTGGACAATGCTTTCTGAAAATATATTTAAGTCTACCACTAAACAAAAGAATCCGAAAGTTTACTATATTTTCTGAGAAAATATATAAAACATATTGAAAAACCTGGGGGAAAATTTTCAATAGCAAAGTGCGTTACAAAATAATAACTACACACGTAGGTTCTGCCATTAAAATTCCCCTCGCTCCACGCTCGGAACATGGGTAGGATTTATATTCACTTTTATTCATGTCCGTCTGCTAGCACGGTTTCAAAAGGTGAACCGTATTTTGATATGCGCATGTGGGCTATTCTAAAATAAACTGCTACTCTAAAAAATCCGACTTTTGGCAAATTTGGGAAGTCGGGTCTGGACTTGTTGGCATAGATCTAAGTTGGAATAGAGAAAAGTATCGATTTCGGTAAGAATCCGTCGACAGCGGTTAAGTGGTTTAAGTATTGGAACTGAGGTTTCTAGTGTGGATCTGACAAACCTCTGCGTTACGGATGCGTTATTTTAGCGCTCCGTTGTGCGTTAAGTGTGCGATTAGCCAGTCACGTAGAAATGGTTAGACAGGTGTACTTTTTTGTGTAGGTATCTAATCTACATCACAAACCAAGTCCGGTTGGGAGACGTCATTTCTGGTTTCAGTTAGGTTATTAATATTGTTCTTTATTCTGATTAGTTTGTATATTATGATAAGTAAACATTCTTCTGCATTTGATTATGGGACAACAAGTCAACAAACGACCCAATAAAGCCTGATAGTTACCATACAGTAGAATAACCCGCTCACGCTCTAAAGGAATCCGTTCCCGAGTTTCGCATTTACATGCGAGAACAAAGACCACGCTCCGCTATTCCCACTATTCGATATCTTTATCAAATATTATTTATTAAATTCCTTCTTATTCTTTGAGCGTACTGTTCCGCTAACTTGATCAAACGGCTTCTAGCGGAGCCAAGTAAGATCTCTATTTCATATTTCTTTTTTTTTTTTGAAAGCTTTCAAAAGTTTCTTACTGCAGGCAGGATTTGAACCTGTGAGTATCTCCTTTAGAACTGGCGACGCCACTTCCATCTGGGCTACTGCAGTTGAATCGATGCCTGGAAAATTATAAAAGCTTTATCACCAGACACAAGATATGACTGCGGGCATGATCCTTCATTTGTATATTGGAAGGTATTTGCCTTGATACTTGATAGGCTGACGGATTATCAAGCACAGTGAAACGCTTCTAATGGCAACGCTGTTTCCTTGGATATAGCTTTTAGTTGCTTAGACGATGGTTGCTAACTTATCCTGCTGTTTTTGTTACCTGCTACTTTATTTTGAGCCTTTCATTAATTTTATTAAAAATCTTAAAACTTCCTAAGCAGCTACTAATTTTTCGGCCTTATTACACCCCCTCTTCGATGATTCCCCACAGCTGACCTACTTAAGAACAACTTAGTATGATAAATACTCTCCCACCGACATATTTTGCTGGGAACAACTCAGCTAACTCAATTAAGGTGAAGCAACGGACGGGGTAATGAACTTCTAGGAAGACCAGTCTTGGAAGATCCAGTAGAACGAGCAGATTGCTTAGGGAAGTTAGCTTTAGGAAGGTTCAGGTTAATTTAGTTGGTAGGTGTAAGCAGGCTCGGTAAGATACGCTCATTTAGCCCTAATATCTCCGCCATCAGGGCTTTTTGATGTGCTAAGGAGGTAAATCAGGTGCTTTTGATCCGAGATTGTATGTTAACGAGCCGATCCGTCGCTCGACGTCGCTGGGAGATGTTTAAAGCTTCTTCAGGCGCTACGCTAATAATTATTTTGAAGGATATAGGTATACCAACAAAATAACATACAAAATTACGCTTAAGAAAACTGAATTATAACAAATTTTTACCAGAATGTGACTTTTATTAATACAAGTTTCTAGGTATACAAGTTACGGACACGGGCAGTCATGTTGGATGAAGCCTAGAGTCAGTCTATGGAAGTACTTGCAGTAAGGAAGTGTCTGATAGAGACCTATGTCCAAGAGATCTTGTGGCCTTCGAGGTTAAGACTCTCGATATTATAATCCGAACCCAGAGAAGACACGTCCCACGGCTGCATACACGCCTGTCACTACTAATAACAACTACCAAAGACAGCATTCGTGACTAAAGGTAATGTGTATTGTGTCCAAATCTACAAATCTAAGCTCTTATTTGATCTGTAGAACTCGGCTCTTATTAAATAACTGAGCAAAGTTTCTTTAAATGAAGACACGTGTTAGTGACTAGTTGAATAATTGCGTCGTACGGTATTGTAGAGTAAGGCCTAACCCACACTTAAGGCACAACGCTTCCAATATTCAACGCATGCGATGCATAAGAAAATAAAAACAAACGTTTACGTTGACGCAGTTTCATTCGTTAAACCTGCGTCAACGTCCGTTTTTTTAAATTTTTTGCTTCTGACAGACACTCGCGTTACGGATGCGTTAAAATAACGCTCATTGTGCGTTTAGTGTGAGAACCACCTAAATCTTGAGTAACTCGTAGTATCCAACTTTACGAGTGAAATCACATTTCAAATGCCAAAACTATTCAGAAGTTTGTTCCTTTACAACTTCAAAGATGCACTCAAACTCATTTCAGCTGAAGTTTTCATGATATGCATCAAGTGAGTGAGCACAAAAACAATATATGGGGGCTCTATAGAGCGCTCGCTACGTGTTTCGGAGTGCACGAGTTGAAAACGACGTTAAAGTTCCTTTGCAATAATATTATACGTTGTGGATCACACTTTGGCCCCGTATTACCAACCCGCACTCAACTTTGAGATCTATCTTGAGTTCGATTTTCAGATTTTATTAGTACTGCCTGAAAAATTTCTCAATATCGCTCTTGAGATCGATGTCAGAATTAAGTGTGGTTTATTAATACGGGCCTAAGAGCTTTTAGTATAAGGAGTTCTAATAGGATATAAAAGAGTGAAATCCTAGTCTCTCTAACTTGGATCGTTTAACGGGACGCATAATATTGAAACTCTTTTTTGGATAAAAATACTGAGTACAGAAGCCTTGGCAAGCGTAGCAATGGAGTCCTCCGGCCAGATGGACCGATGACTTAAAGAGAGGGGCTGGTACGAGTAGTGACTGGATGGGAAAGCGGGAGGTCGTGCCTACACTTAGCAATCGCCTGCTATACTATACTTAGCTAATGTGATCTATACTGTTGATCTCTAAGTCGGGTACTAGTAGGACTATCGTGTATAATATCGCTTGCTTGTAGCAAAGAAGTCTAACAAGCTACCTTTGACGCAATCAATAGTCGTGTTTTCCACCTAGACTTTTAGTCGGAAAAGAATGTGCCTCTAGCTTTATCGCTGTATGTATTGTTGTCGAGTGTGGTCTGTTTGCTGCAAGTTCCCCATCTCCCCCCCCCTTTTACCCTCCCCCCCGTCCTCTAGCTGGGAATACCAAATTAGCTCTAAATTCAACCCCGCTTTTCTGTAGGCGACTCGTGCGTACTCTTAACTTACCAAACATCTTGCTTAGTATGCTGTGGAATTCTCACAAAGTGCATTTCTGATCAATATTCTAAACAATTGGATGCTGGTAGTTGGTATGCTTTTGTGTATATCGTATCGACGGATTCGTTTTTAATTGGAACTATTGTTAGGTGGTTGTTGTGAAAAGTAAAATCCGTAATAACGGGTAACATACGTAGCCTATGAAAAAGAATCTAGTTCTATTGTGTGAGCACAAAGCAGCATCACTATTCTTTTTTTAAAGAAACATTGATATCCCGCTCATATGTCATATAGAAACATACAATAATAATGTCAATTCGGGATTATTTCGTTAAAATATCAAGTTTAGTATATTTATAGTAATAAAAATCAGAATTCTATACATACATGTAGTTTATAGAGATTACGAGTAAGTACACAGTACACTTTATAGTACTGCGACGATACCGAAAATAAACTAGAACACTGGAACATAAATTTTCTCTGAAACGTATAAAAATGCGGACTTTTGATAAGATAATACCAAAACCTTTGCATTATTGACCTACAACGTCCTTTTTTGTGTTTCGTGGAACGAATAATCCACTTTACTAATCCAAACTTTTGTCTATCCAATATCCAACACTGTCACGTCACGAGCTAACAAAATTACTATTTGTTTTAAACAATCACGGCCATCAGACAGAGGAAAACATTATTAAAAGTTACAAAATTCAGTTAGCGTAGTAAAAGTTGAACTAGAAACAAGACTTTGATGAAACTAGCCGTTAGAGGCTTTCCAGTTTTCTTAGTACACGACGCGTAGCCGGCAAATTTCTTTATACTTAACTACCACAACAGTCCACTGGTGGTCATGGGCATCCCCCTTCCCTTAGTCGGTTTTTACGATACGTGTAGATTAGGGATGGCGCTATTCTAAGCCGGCACCACATGTATTTTTTTTCCTATTGCTCTAATATTATCTAGTATCTTTGTGAGCAATAATTACTATTTACGATGGTTATTTCTGAAACGGCTCCAACGATTTTTACAAAATTTCATATATAGGGGTTCAGGGGTGCGATTATATAGATTAGTTTTTATAGTTTGGAAAATATAATTTGAGCCGATTTGACTATGAAACGTCAAAGCGAATTGGCTCAAATTATATTTATTTATTTAACTGTTTATTGCACACAAGACAAAACACAGGACAATCACATTTAGATAAAAAATACAACAGGTACTACTATATTTCCTGAACTATAATACGATGTTGATGATTGTTACACAACCATGTCAGATGCCTACTACTTGTAGAAGGCGGTTGAAAAATTCTGACATTAGGGTTTGTTCACGCCTTTCTTTAATTAACTTGTTTGTAACTTCCCGCGCGCATTTATTTAAAGTCGTAGGGTTACCTATACATTCATAATTTATATTTTTTCGCATACGATTCAGTCTGCTACTTCCTTTTCCCTTTCCTTTCCCATTCACATACAGAAGATGAAGAAGAAAGAGATAACAACATCAGCGAATCGTACCTCAAGTTGGCAAACCTGTGAAGACAAATTTAAATAATAGCAACACCGTGCTGTTGACAGCAATGAAGAAACCTTGCTTCCTCTCTCGCTATTAAAAAATCTGCAGGTGCAGCGTGCCGAAAGATAAAAAAATATAATAAAATAGTTAATACATGTGTAGCTACACCAAAAATCATAAATAATTAAAAATCCGCTTAATTAACAAAATAAAAACATATTTGTGCTAAAAGTCAGTGTTCCAGTATGTATGTATGTAATAACTTTATTGTACCAAACAAGAAGTATTTACAAAAAAAAAAAACTTAAATAAACTAATGGAATTAGGAGGCACAAAGGCGGACTTATCCCATTAAGGGATCTCTGCCAGTCAACCTTTGAGAAATCCAGAGGACATGGTGTGCGCAGGTAAACTAGTATATGGTACAAATTGATGACAGGTAAAATTTATAATAATATATATAACACCTATATGTAGATAAAATAACACGTATTAAATAAACAATGATAAGAGTAAATACCAATAATAAATATTTAATAATACAAAGTAAACAAATAAGTAAATACTTAACATATATAACATAAAGATATGTAGTATACCTAAATAAATACAAGCTTTATAAATTGTCAGTCATTTGCATCAAAACCCCAGAGCTTTCTCAAATTAGTCTTGAAAGCGACGATGTTTGTACTTTTCCGAACGTCTAGAGGAACCTTGTTCCACAAGCGCGCAGCACGGATGGTGAAAGACTGTGCGAATGTTTTAGTTCTGCATGGCGGCGTGTGAAGGGAAAGATCACCACAGGAACGCAACCGAGTATCGGCAACATTGTGAAATCCAAACCTCTCTCGAAGATACTGAGGTGCAGCGGGGTTAAAAAGGATATTGAAGAGAAGCGACAAGGTATGGAGATCTCTGCGTTGACGAATAGGCAGCCATCTCAGCCGCTCTCTGTACTCCGTAACGTGGTCAAACTTCCTTAGCCCAAAAATAAACCGGATGGCTTGGTTTTGGAGACCAGTGAGAGGATTGCAGTGATAAAAAAGATTCGGAAACAAGGTTCAGGCTCTGAACCTCCATTTACAAGAGACGACCGCTCCATAGTTTCAGGTGAGTTCCATTCCTTTTGTCTTGCATATTTTCCTCATCTTACTCCTATAGCAAGACCAAATCCTACCCACTAGCAGACTGAATTTTCTTTTGTTATTTTACCGCGATACAGTCCACAATACATTTTCATGATTTTTCTATATCCGCATGATTCAGGGTTCATCGGGTCCTTGGCTGACTGGGTGTCCCACACGATAAGAGAGAGAGCTACAAAACTAATTTCGAAATCATGGAATTATTGAAATATGAGGGGACGAACATTATTAAACATTCCATACACCTACACTTCTTAACTTTGTCACTTTTTATTAGGATTTACACTCATATTAGAATTCTTACTGGATTTGTACCAGCGAGCTACCCCGGTCAGAAGCCTGCTACTTGTAAAAGGCGGTTGAAAAATTCAGACACTAGGGTTGATCGGGTCGTTGGATGACTTGGTGTCCCACACGAAAACAAGAAGAATACGATGTTTCACCTTTTTTTGTGAGTTGTTTTAAAATTAACAACGCCATCTGTTGTGGCGTAAAAAACCGAAACATACATGTGAAATGTACATCAAATACACACCTGTAAACTCGTAGTCCTACTTTTTATCATATTGGGAAAGGGCTCGCAGCATACAAAGCCAGCAGCTTAGCGTCTTTATTCATGAGAGGCAATACTACTACGTGACGTAGCATATAATTTTTCCAGAAAAATATCAGTTTTAGGCGTCTCTTACCTCGTGAAGAAAGATTGTATAATGATAAAGCAAGAGTCTTTCATGCGAGCTGTTTTGTTATTTTTGGCAAAAAAAAATGGCGACGGAAAAAGGCTGATGATGCTTCGGTATTCATAATTCAAGAGCTTACTTGTATTTTGATAACGACTACCTTTTCATCTTTGATTTTCACACCTGTCTTGCAAATTCTGGGCAGACAAAGTAAACACATCAACTTTTGAATGTATAACAATTCTCAAACTTTTTCCATCCGCGGTGATCATCATTAGTGAATTGTAAGTAAGTAGTTAGCGTATTTTCTTGATGTTAATTTCAAGGCACTCAAGTAATGCACTTATTATTTATTATTATTATTAATTTGTCGCTCCGAGAGGAGAGACCAAGAGATTGAAAAATTTACAAGGTTCCGTCGCGGCGGCGTCGGAATAATTGTTCAGTGACAGAGATGTGGGACGATTACCCATGTATCCAGGGTTCGAGCCCCGGACGACGCTAGTCATGTTCTCAATTCTTTATTTTCATTCATTGATTTTCAGTTTAGACTTGATAACTACAGGTTAAGTCTAAAATAAACTCTTGCGAAAGACTTGCGAGTGGCTAACCTCTCTAACATCCCTTGGGAGGTGGAACTTTCAGGTTGGGATAGAGGAGGGAAATGGGTATGTCACTCTCGGTCTGGTCAGCGACAGCCTACGGTCAAGGCTTTTGAACCCTGGTTTAATCAATGCAAAACTTTTAGTACGTGTCCAAATGTTGTTAATGTTGCAAGAGAAATTGAACAATATTCGAAAAAAAACTATTTAAAAAAGCATTTTTAAAGAGAAATGGTATATTTTAACTATCTAAAGGCAGTAATCCATCATAACTTTATGATAAAATTTAAAATGCATTTAAAATATTGCTTTTTAAAGAGAATCCATTTTATCGTTAATAAGTTCTTGAGTCTGAAAACATTCTTCTGAAAGACCGCATTAACCTTAGAAATAAAAAGTATTTTCTCAGAAGAACGTAATGTGTTCTGCTTAATAATAAAAGCGCACGGAGTTAATGAGAAAGATAACATGAATAAAAACGAATGTGAGGGTAGAAAATACGAAAAGAACTTGCAAGTGGGCAATTAGGTAAATAGTAAAATATAAATGATTTCTAGTAATATACCTCTCTACATGCAGACTCTTTGCAGACATTAAGACAAAAATAGGCGAAGTAGATAAAAAACCTTTAAAAATTACTACTGTACCAAAACTTACTTCATTTCAAAGTATACAATGCTGGGCTAGATGTCATCATCATTCTCCTTGCTTCATCCTATTCAGTCGGCGTCGGCGACCTAACCTAGGGGATTTGACGTGGAACCAAATTTTTACGAGCGACTGCCATCTGACCTCTGCAACCCGAAGGCTAACCTGGCCCGAATCTTTGGTACCAGGGATAAACAAGAACGAAAATCATAACCATTTAACCAATATTTAACATGAATCATTTTTGAATTAAGTTAGAATACTGTTTGAAACGAAAAACTAAAAAACCAAATACAAAACGGGAAGTATTTGAGCTGATGCGATCCACTGGTGCTAAACTCCAACTAGTTGGGAACTAACTCGGTCTAATGCATGCAAACTTTGCAGATCGGAACAATCCGGACGCCGGTTTATTTTCTCCATTCCGAACTCTTTGAGTGTCCATAGGAGCTATTTTTGAAACTCGCTGAATAATAGAGATTTCCCATTCTTAGAAGAAAAATAATGTGTAGTCGGAAAAGTGCCATGTTTACCTTGTATTTATGTTTGTAGTTAAGTTATTTTTATTGCTTTTATGGGATGCGTTTTTCAAAATAATGCGAAACGGTGGTCAGCTCAACAAGTTTTGAGTAGAAAGACGTTCTATGTTTTCTTGAATAATCGTGAGTCAAATAATGTCCATGAATTGTCCAAAAATTTTTCATATTTCGAGTTTGATGATTTGAGGTAACTTGTTCAGTTGTTCGTCTTATTCAAAATAAAACAAATGCTAAAATAAAAGTTGTATTTAAATTACGGAAAGCTTACTAAAATAGGATCACCTGCAGGACTGCACGAGGCAATTCGTTCACGCTCACTTGAGCGCATTCAAAAAACATCTTCATCAGACGTCCATTCGTTCCAAAAGCATTCCTTTTTCATTCATTCTTTGTCTGTTTTACGAGCCAGCGGGAGCATTCTTGATTTTAGTTCTTCTTGAACAAATTTCAGAGATAATTGGAAAGAAACACGCACGAAATGGATATTCACTGTATATTTAATGACCTGTAGCATAAAACCTCGCCTTGGTAAGTAAGTATGCTTACTTTATTTTATTGTTTTAGACGTAGTTATGTTTTTAAGTAGTAGTCGTTTGCCGTGTGATGCCGGCGTATAGCACCACCCCAAATTCTACCCGTAGGTGCCGAAAAAGCGACTATGGGATAATCTTCAAATTTTTATGGTTAACACAACTTCTTGCTTGATACTTTTTCCAACATCACCAGAGCTGGTATCACACTGTTGTGGCTTCATTCGCATACCATTATCACTGATGTAGTACGTCACTTAGTCCATCACAATGGCTGAAGTGGTTGATGTGGAGTGAGTCAATCCGCGACCAGCCAGCGACCGCAGCACGGTGTAATTAAATGCGCCTGTGCACCGCACGTGCCGCTAATGATGTCACTTTGGCGGTGACAGCTTAGTGACGTCACTCATGTTGAACGCATAAATTGAGATAATACAATGAAACCAGACTCTAATTGAAAAGAACGAGGTTGAAAAAAACAATCACATCATAAAAATTGCCAAAAACATTGCATTAAGAAGTCTCGCTAGGCAAGGTGCTGCCTCATTAGGTACTTAAAAATTCTTTACTCTAATCTTCTTCTATTAATCACGTGCCCATTTTTCAAACGTCATTAAGACATCGCTCCCGCGTTCAGGAACCTCAAATTTCATTACGCAGTATTCTACTACTCTCACTGTTTTTTCGATTACCAGCATAAGTTGCTCCTGCGTTTTGGTAGTCGGACAAGAAGACCAAGAAATAAGATGGATTATGGTAACTCTACGAAAAGTACCTAATCCGAAATTTGCTCAAGATTCAGTAGAGATATTGAACCATAATTATATAAGGTGTAAAAATATTAGCTGCAAATATTTGAAGAGGTGAATCAGCCCATGAAACTGAACATTTTCCCCCAAGGAACATAGGTCGAAATGCGAAAAATATATTTGGACCTCCCATACAAAATTACCAACCGATCAAGTCAATTTGTACGGGAGGTCCAAAAAAAATACTCATATTTTGACCTATGTTTCTTGGGAAACATGGGCTGATTCACCCCTTAAAATATTTGCAGCAATTTTTTTTACACTCTGTATAATGCATATCAAAATTAAAATAAACAAACAGAGTGTGTGGAAA
The DNA here is from genome assembly GCA_029255805.1 of Keiferia lycopersicella. Classification (NCBI taxonomy): domain Eukaryota; kingdom Metazoa; phylum Arthropoda; class Insecta; order Lepidoptera; family Gelechiidae; genus Keiferia; species Keiferia lycopersicella. Next base: position 236,061 of record JARACZ010000012.1, read on the forward strand.
ATCAAAACTATGTCACAACATACGCGTATCAGCCGCGTGTAGACTCGAGCCAGGCCGCCTCCAGAGAGATAGCGATTGGACCCGTCAGCTGCACATTAATTCAACTTTTAATGGAGGTGCGCTGTCTGCCCGCTCCCTTTGGACTTCGGCTAGTGATGTGCTAGTTACAGAGTCGATGGTTATTCTTCATATTTCATTATATGGACTACTCGTAATTTTGGTCAATATTTTCGTATTTCACAAAAACCTAGTGTAGATACGGGCGTCGGTATAGGCCACCCTGCTCTGTGATATAGGCAGTCGCCTCCAGAGATAGCGATTGGAGCCGTCAGCAGCTGCACATTAATTCAACTTTTAATGGAGGTGCGCTGTCTGTACGCTCCCTTTGGACTTCGGCTAGAGCTATGCTGCAATAATTTTTCTATTTTTTTGTAATTTTTGTCTACATCTCAAATTTTTATGTGTTGGCTATGTGTTCTTGGGCACGGAGCCGTCAAAACTACGCCTGGCGGCTTGGTGGGGAGCTCGGGCTCACCAGGAAATAATTGGTTGGCTGTTCAAACAACCAGCCCTATCACGCTTTTGGGGTAAGATTGGTCTTAGGAGTTGTTCTGGGAAGAACAGATCGGACTGAATCTACCCGGTAGGTGTCGGTAATAAACGAGGTAAATAAGGTGCGAAAACGAGGCGCAAATGAGGGACCTCCGCGACCGCGCCGCCGGCGGGGACGTCGGTTGCTTAAAGAGCTTGTGGAGTGTGATCTACTCGCATTGGCTGCAGTGGCGGCTTGAGTGATCTTGTCATCAACATCCGAGAGGACGTATTTGGGCGAGGTTGGACAGGGAAAGTAGTTGGACTTCTACTTCACACATCTACTTAACCCATAATACCTACGTCTCCATAAATACAACTTTTTACTGCAGTGTCCGTTGGAAAGTCATCAGCATTTATTCTGATACATTATTTTATAGATAGGAAAAGTTTTTAAATTTTTATTATATTTATAAATTGTCAAATAGTCACTACCAGGAATAGTATTTGAACCACTATTTTAAACTTAAAGCTTTTTGTATAAGAGCCCTTCCAATGATTCCTTTCTCGTTTCTTTAAAGACATCGCTATAAATCTATCGATAAAGCGTACATCACTAGTGTCGGTCTCCCAAAGGAGAACCTTTGTCATCGACTCGATGAGGGTTGTTATCATTTGAATGTTATTTCTCTACTGGAGCTATTTTTAAAACCACCTCGTGCGTTGAACACAACAAATCATATCTAACTTTGTTGGGACTTGATACAGGCTGTCATATCAAGTAACATAAAGGCGAGGAACACACTTGACTTACGACGGAGCGCAAAAATATCGCAGCAGTCTGTCAGATACATACTAGAAATGTCAATCCCCATATTAAAACCGCTCAACCTCTGTTGACGCAGCACTATCGTAGTGTCATCCGTAGAGTGCGGTTTTAGGATGAGGAGTGATGTCTCAAGTATGGACCTGACAGACCGCTGTGATATTTTTGCGCTCCGTCGTGCGTCAAGTGTGTTCCTCGCCTAATATTCGAGCTGCAGAAGATTCAGAAAAGTGTGAAATGGATTTAATTTGATGATCACTTACGTATACATTTTCATTTGGTTTTACTTCTGTTTTATTGTTACATTTGAGACTGTTGGTGGTTTCGTAGTTCAGAAGCTTTGCTTGATTGTAGCATTATCATCAACACCACATAATATGATCGTCTTTGAAACTTTCATTCTGGAATTATATTTCCCTAAACAAAGTTAACTTTAAAGCGACTTTTAGACTACAATTGTGTGCTTCAATGATTTTCTCATCATTGTTTCATTCCACACACACACACACACAAATCACGCCTTCATTACTTGCGGGGTAAGCAGAGCGTTAACGGTCGCAAAGTTACGGTCGTTATCGCCACGTCTGACAAGTATTGAGGGCACCTTTAGATGATTCGTGTATCACTGTAGTGACAGGTTGTCAGCCTGTCGCCTAGAGTTGTATACGTGCTAATACACATGAAACCCTCGAGTCCCTTAGTTGGCTCTTAAAACACCCGCGGGAAGAATTGGGGTGATGCTATTCTATGCCGGCATCACACGGCAATTGTTTCATTCCTTCCAGTAAAATAGCAAAATAATGAACGATATTGACAATATTTTACAGGATTAAAGGCAAACCTTAAAAGTCTCATATTGGTTCGGCAGCCATTTTGCTAGTTAATTAATTTGCTAATGTGTACGTAATTACAGCGGTACTAACAACACGGTCGGCCAGTTAGCCAAATGAGATACACTCGTTATTTTATTATTGTTTTATCCAATTACTAGTTGATCGATGTGCGTTAACAAAACTTCCGATTTTAATTAACTTTGGTTTCCCAACATACTTCCAACAAGGAAATGTTGAAAATATTATTCTCCCTCTTGAGATATTTGTCTATTTTGCATACATACGAGTATGAATAGTAACAGTAAATACTTAAAATTAGTATAGGCAACTAATATGACATCTTTAATTCTAGATAAAAAACTAGATTGTTTTCACTGTTTTATTTATATTTATTTAAGGACATCCAATTGTAGGTACGATACAACACATTAAGTTTGGAAGTGATATCAGCATCTCTACATATACCTACATCATTGTATGTAAAATTTAATACCTTCGTTTAGAGTTAATGTTATCGAGAACCTGAACTTGACTGCCTCAGAAGGAGGATTCTCTTTTTGTATGGTTGTATGTACGTCAGAAGTTTGAATAAGTTCGAAGAAGAATAATAAATTTGAGACATGTTTCTAGCTCATGAGTTCGATCAACGTACAAAGCCGAATTCGGACAGTTCAGTCAGGTTTTCTCATTCAATCAGTTCAATACAGACTTGTCAAATCTAGGCTAGTCTTTGTCCACAAGGCTTTCATAGAATGTAGACGTTATTAATAACACAGACTCTATATAGGAGGTAGCCTTCAGAATAGTAGACGTTTTGAAATACCTGCTTTTAAATACTACTGATTGTTAAATTATCATAATGAACTACTGAATCAATTTAAAATATTAAACAAGTTTTTCAATATATATTTCATGCCATATACAGATGTCATAATTATAGGGATGTAATAAGAGATGTTATACTTATCACGCACGAAAAAAATACGTTATTCGCTAGAGAGCGTCTTGTGGTGAACATCGTCTTAGTATTTAAAACAAAATGTAAATTGTTATATAGATACTTGTGCGTGTATGATGTGCACAGGAAGAGACACTTATCAGTCATCTTATTGACTTCAAGACGAGTCAAATCGTATAGATTTTATCAAAACAAGTGTAGAATTTTGACAATAAGGTTTTGAGAAAGTCGAAGACGTGGTGCGCATCATAACTGCGACAAAATTTTTGAGAGATTAAAGAGTTTGAAATAATGCCTAATTAGGGCTTTGAGGTGAGATCACTGCGTCTTCATGTCTGCCTCAACTTTATCTGTCAGAATCTAGGGTCAAGAGCATACCTATCATCTTTAATAATCACTTAAAAATTACTTTTTGAGTAAAAAAATACTTGTACAAACAAAAATTATGAAAGTTAGTTCAGAGGTCAAAAACTTTTGACTTAGCCGTGACATCAGCTAACTTTTTTTAAAGAACTACACCGCTTCAAAATAACTGCTTAAAATTTTCCGTCTGACTGATGTAGATGATGAAAACTGTAGTCATTTAGAATTAAGATGATGTTATCAAGTTTAAGTTATTTAATTTGTCAAGCTAACAATTTTGAATTATTCAAACAAAAACTAGTAGTTTTTTCAATTATTAATTCTTCAAAGATAATTTGATGCTGAATGCTAATGGAAGAAAATGATAAATAAATATGACTCGTAATTAAGTATTTATAGTCTGCTTTTTGTGGACACCGAGTCGTTCATCGACCCAAAGAACACTTGTGTTAAAATTTTTCAACCGCCTTCAATCAGGCTTCTGACATGGTTGTGACTATATTTATAATGAAATCATTTTACAAAGATTTTTGGCAAATGTTGGTCAGTCAGCAGTAGGACACAACTTGAAAATAGTACTTTATATAATAGACCTACATATTTTACGTCAATTTCAAAATTAACATTCCGTTTTAAGCCGCATAATTAGTAAAACTGAAATTGGGAATTTTCCGTCCATAGTTCAATTAATTCCCAATTTAAAATTTACGTTAGCGGTTTGACATTAAAATAAAAGCATTTACATTGAAAAGCCGGTTGTTCATCAACCGGACCCGGATGTATGGCTGACCGGACGGTAAGTTAAACCCTAATTGACACGACGGGCTAACACATCAATAAATTCCATGTTCGTGTTTTAAATTTTGAATGTGAACGAATGGTTCAAACAGATCTACGTTCTCGGTTACCACACTTGACTTACGTTTCTGCTCGTTTTTGACGCATGCGTCTGTCGCATGTAGGGAAATTTTAAATTACAGTACATACTAAAAATGGACGTTGACAAATCTGTTAACTTAACTATGCAAGCTTATGCGTTGCTCATGTGACAATTTCCTTCCGAGGATTATCAATTTCCTTGTCTTATCTGACAGATGCACTAAAGTAGCTAAAATGTGCATCAACGGACGTGAAATGTGTGATCCGCGTGAGGTGTCAGTGAAATTGGTGAAATTCTATTTTATACCCGACGTGATGGATCGCGCGATGAAATTGTCGGGAAAATAGTTTTGCAATGAAATCTGAGGTATTTGTGCTATCGATGCCTTTGGAAGCTCAACAATATAAGTAAAGTAGGAAGTTGCATATAAGTAAAGAGTAACGATATTTCATCATTCATGGTGTCCTTTTTTAAGTAATTAAAAGAAAATTGCTATATTTTAGACATCTTTGGCTACCATATTCAAAATGGATGTTCAGACCACTTAAAGAAGGAAACCCTATAACTATGTCTTGCATACACTATTTTAATTAAGAAACTTTCTTGAATTTTATTGGAACTAAAATAAACGTATTTTCTTTGTTTCTTTCTAAAACCTAGTCTAACTGATAAGCTAATTAAATCAAAATAAAATATATGTGGTAGCAGCAGCACTATCGTTGGTTGGCTGGTTGTCCCACACGATGAAAGAAAAAAACGACCATTTGTTGAAACCCAACCCAACATTTTCTAAAAAGTTTAACATCATACAAAAAACTATGTTTGCGCCGTTGATTATAGGAAAGCCATAAAATTCACAATAATTCAACTCTACGTTCAGTCACTGCGTAAGGTAATAAAAAATATTGAATTTGAAATCACTCGGAGCGGAATCACACCGGCTAATAAATAAAATACCTGAATACATTCCAATCATATCACTTCCCCTCCCCCCTTCTACTGAAACAGCCCCCCCCCCCCTCCGCTTAGCTGTTCGTGATTTTCATGGCGCGTAGAGAATGTTTACAGTTGTAATAAAATTTATCATTGGATTTTTATAGAACGCGCTCTCGATTGGAGGTATGATCGACCATGTAGGCTGTGCAACTGAATTTTACATTCCACATACACACATCAACCTACAGACCAGAGAAATGCGCACGCCCAGCGACACGAATTAATTAATGCCTTGTTTTAATACGAGCACATCAAGTGATTTATTTGTATTTAGCAAGAATGTTGTTAAGATCTATCAAGTGTTTGATACGATCCGTCAAGTGATTGTTTTCTTTTACTAAGATAAACATTTAACTGCAATTAACAAATAACTTGATGCACTTGTATTGAAACAAGTGCTTCATTGAATCAAGCATCATTTTTTTAAGTGTATTTTTTTCTTTGTGCATCAACCTATAGCAGTCTACTGCTGGATGTAGGCTTCCCCCAGATTACGGAGTCGTCGGTATTCCATCGCGAACATCGATGAATTTGGACGAAGCTCGTCTAACGCTACACTTGCAGAGGCATATGGCTTTCATTCACTTACTTCACCGTACCCTTAAAACATCCCACTGCTGGTTATGGGCATTGCCACCACGCTTGGCCGGCGGATTGGCGAGCGCAGTGTAAGATGGCACATTTACAGGGAACACCGCTGCCTATTCCCTGATGAATAATTTATCCCTTAGTCGACTTTCACAAGAGCCACGGGCAAAATTGGGTTGATGCTATTCTAATCCGTACTATACGGCATTCAAAGTCTGTCGATTCTACGACAGATTTCACATCATTATGTCATTTAAGCAATCAATTTTGTTGATTTTTTCCTTAGACCATATCGAATTGTAATTGTTTTATTCCTGTGCTACACCAAGCACTTAAACGACTTAATGAACCCTGGTCAGAATTTAAAGTAAAACTATATAAATAACAATTGATTCGTTTTTAAAACAAAGGAATTTATTGCTCCGATATGTTAAATTCCAATATGGCGGCCATTGGTAGTAGTAAATCAATTTGCAAGGCAATAACTGTTTGTAATATCAATGCGGTGCAGTTAGTGAAATGAAATAGAAGCTTTCAATTATCGTTTTATCAATTGATCGAGGTGGAGTGATGAGCTGTGGGCTCGTGATCTGTGGTGGCAAGTCATAGATGTAAAGAGACAGGAAGAGCCTTTTTTCCTTCTTCTAATTTTAGATCATTAGGCCTCTATTCTAAACTTACACGGTCTTTCCTACACTTCAGCGCTAAAATAACACTGCGTTACGCACTAACGCAACCTATACGTATACCGTCGAGAACAAATTTTAATAAGGAGATTGTCGTTTCTAGTATGGATATGACAGGTGCATACCTACGTTAGCGCAGCATTATTTTTGCGCTGAAGTGTGGTAAAGACCTTGTAGGTTTAGAGTAGCATCATTTATACCTGTGGGTGTCGTGAACGGCGACTAAGGGATGAATCCAAGGCATGGGCAGCATCATTCTCTATGAATTAAAAATCTTCCACTGCGCTCGCCAATTCGTTTGCCAAGCGTGGTGAGTATGGCAAATACCCCTAATAGGGGGAGGCCCACGTCCGAAAGTGGATTGTGGTGTATCTGTGTCTGTATCTGTAATTATATTTTTATTCATACCCCTTTGTAACTAAAATAATACACACTAGAAGTGTTTTTATGCTGTTAAAGTAAGGTGAGTCGTGGTCACGTGATCTGCAGCGACAAGTTAGGGATGTAAAGAATCACGCCTAGTACAAGGAGCAGGCCTTTGTCATGGTTGTGTAACGTTTATTCCCTGGATTCAGTCATCATCATCTTATTAGCCATATGACAAACACTGCTGAACATAGGCCTCCTCTAAAGATTTCCACCTTGTTCGATTAGCGGCCTGCATCCAGCATTTCCCCGCGGACTTGAACAGGTTATCTTATTCGCCTCTTATGGTCCTTGCAGGTAGGAATATGCTTATGCTATTATAAGCTAGCACTGAGAACTGTACAAAATTGTATTAATTTTCTATATCAACCAAAACACAACAGTGAAACCTAATTCGTTGTTTGCGGGATGTTATTTCCCACAAACCGATAATTTGCAGAATTTGTCCAATCGCACGTATAGTAATGCCATTCGTAAAATATTTATGCGAGTTTCATTCAGAATCAATCACTTCATTAATAATTAATTGAAACAGCTTTTAGAATGATTGATTTCCATGTAGAGAATTATTGAATATGAGTATCGAAGATTTTAGGATCAGGCTGTGTTACTAGACAACTTACCAAAGGAAAAAACTACCTGTCGTAAGAATAGAATTTTGTAAGTAGTTTGAAAAAACCTTTTGTGTCCGTCCATTGGCTTAATATAAGAAACGTTCTTCAATATCAAATGAGCGATTCATTATTTGTAGCAGAGTCGTAGTCATTAGCTACGGCGTAGCACTGGTGGCAGTGTCTCATACATAAATTGCATTAGTATGATACCTATGATTTTTCTCTTTTCGTGTGGTACTCCAGGTCTTCCAACGACCCAATGAACCATGATGTCAGAATTTTTCAATCGCCTACTAAAAGTCAGTCAAAAACAGCATCTCAAAGTCGCACTCAAGATCGATCTCAGAATTGAGTGCGGTTTATAAATACTGGTCCTACTGTTGTTTCACGACCGAGCTTGCAGTTAATAACGTGAGTGTATGCGAATAAAACGGTACAATAGTGCTTGGTTAGCTGATTCTCACATGTAACACGCAACGGAGCGCTATTTCAGCGCATCCGTCGTAACGCATGCTCTGTCAGATGCTAGGAAGGTACCCAATACTAAAAACCAATGCTGACGCAAACAGAAACTTGCGTTGACGGAAACGTCTGTTAAACAACGCAAAGTGCTTGCTGTGTGATGCTGCTTCTACATCAGTTTTTAGGAATAAAAAAACTCATCTGACAAACGCATGCGTTACAGATGCGTTGAAAATGCGCAGCGAGTGGTATTAGATGTGGGATTCGCTTTACTGGCGGACCAGACCATCCAACTAACACGCTTGTTTTAGGCACTTATGTAGGTAGATAGATAATACTGTGCAATTTGATGTACATTGCTACTTTACTTATTGTATAGGTATCATTAAAATGAGGTTCTTTTTAAAATCATACTGTGTAGTGTTACGTAAATATGTGGCGTTAAAATAATATCTTTTGAAAGTGTGTTTTAAATTTTTTAGAATATGTTTGGAAAATAATTTTAAAACAAGCATCTAATTATTGAATTTCATGAATACACGTGCAAGTACCCACTCCTTTTTTTTAAATAGTGTAGAAGACGGCTTAGTACTAAGTACTCACGGGTGTCGTAAAAGACGACTAAGAGATGAATCGAGGGAGTAGACAGCAGCGTTCCCTGTGAATACAACACCTTACTCCGCGTGCCAAACGTGGTCCAGCAGTGGATTGTTGTGTCTGTCAAAGTTGAAATTAAAGATATTGTTCATACTCAGCCAGCAATGGAAACCTCACAATGCAGACAACACTGGAAATTACATTCAAAACGCAATTCTGCCAGCAAACAACCGCTACACGTACATTGTACACCTAGTCTTTACACACCGTTTTATTTGACCAGTTACATGGTTTTATTTGTTTAGGCCAGAGTGGCCAGAATAATATAGTTATTAAACCAGCGTTGGTTTCTGGTATTGTCGGTCTGGCAACACCAAACATGAAGTGATTCTATTCTGAGAATCTGCTTACGAAAATGGCAGTTCTCACACTCAATGCACAACCGAGCGCTATTTTAGCTCATCCGTAACGCACGCGTCTGTCAGATGCAAGAAAACTAAGGGTTAACGCATGAACCTGCATCAACGTATGCGTCTGCCAAAAAACGCAATCTCAGTACATTCATCACTGACGTAGCACCACGTCAGATTTATTATGGGGAATTTGAAATTTTCTTACGTCTAACAGACGTATGGGTAACGCAATTTAAAAATGTGCAACATCATGCGTTACATGTAGATTTGCCTAAAAAGAAAGAAAGATTTATTGAAAAGCGCCTATTGAAAGGGAAAAATATGAAAAAATGACGCGAAAACATCCTGACCTAGTTTTTGACTAAGTTATTTGTAGATGTGATGTCGCTTTGACGTCGGCATTCAAGTTTACCTTTCTACTTGGAATGATTGAAAATAAATAAAAAATATTCTCCTTGTATTGCGAGTTCATAGGAGTAACAACTTGATGAACCATAGTGCCAATTTGTGAACTCCTTAATTTTTTTTGTTGTAAAATCTGGAACTTATCGATATACCGGAATCATCTCTTTCCTTATCCCGTTTCTCTGTCGGGGTCTGGTAACCAGCCTAGGGGATTTCACGTTGAACCAAGTTAGGTTAAGAAAGCTAATATGGCCCGAACCATAACTTAATTCACATTCAAATATAATCTGATTAAAAAAATATATTTGTATGTGGGTTTTTCCTTCACCGCCAGATCGGTTGATAAATGAACGTGAGTAAAACACACTGGTACATGTTAGGAATCGATCTCGGGTCTCACGATTATAAGACCGGTGTCCTAACTTCTTGGCTACCGACGCTTTTTCTATATATTGGAAAGCAAAGGGTCAAAAAATAACAAAACAAGTCAACAAAAAGTAGGCTTCGATTCAGATTCAGACAGGTCAGATTCCTAAGGCAAGGAACACACTTGACGCACGACGGAGCGCAAAAATATCGCAGCGGGCTGTCAGATCTATACTAGAAAAGTCACTCCTCATACTAAAACTGCACTCGATGGATGACACTGCGATATTGCTGCGTCAACAGCGGTAGAGCGGTTTTAGTATGGGCATTCAAATTTGTAGTATGGATCTGGCAGACCGCTGCGATATTTTTGCGCTCCGTCGTGCGCTAAGTGTGTTTGTTCCTCGCCTAAAGAATCAACAATTTGAATAACAGTAATTATGATAGTGTTCTGACAGAAGCTTCTTTAACTCAGTAGAACGATTAACAAGGCCTCCCGTCATTACAGTCTCTTGTCAAATTGCCATCCATTTGTATGCAAGCCAGCCACCTTAAATATCGTTAGTTATTTCGACGAAGGGACGATGCCAAGTTGCCAAATTGAATGCTGTTATTTTCTCCACGACTCCTAAGTGCTTTACGTTTCACAAATTAAAACACCAATTACAAACGCTTGGTTACTAATTGAATAATTTAATTTAGAAGTGCTGTTGCTAAATAGTCCCTTTTAAAACACAATTTCATTTACTGTGTGTTTATAAAAAATGTATTTATTTTATCTTATTATATTAAATAAATATAGTAAACTCATCAGTAAAGGTTCTGATGCATCATTATGCCCTACACAGATCATACAGTCATCTCTAATGTGAATTACTTTCGGAAAAATAATTATAATGATCTGAATGCTAAGGAATTGAGGCTAAGGAACTTTTGAACTGCTTACCTGAAAGCCAAATTCTAGTTCAAATAAGCTACTTTTTACGATTTCCAATAGCGTAATTTTGTATTAAAATATTGTATTACTCTATTCATACCTTACCTCAAATCATACCTTATTTTACACTACTCTGTAAAAATGATAGAAAACTACACTACTAGAAAATGCAGTTCTTTTATCAAGAAACAAAAATGCCAAACTAGTAACTTTAGTTTCGAAGAACGCACGTGTGGTGCACTCCCGCTACTGAGCTGTCATAGATTCTGAACTTTAGACCTACATCTAACGCAGGAAGCTGCGCATTTTTAGCGCCTTCATAAGGCATGCGTCTCTCAAATGCAAGGACTATCCCCAAGAGTAGTGATTATATGTCATGTGCTTTAGTAGCGACAACGCATTCCATGCATTGGGTTTTTCGTCGACCCTGAGTCAGGGGGAAGACTTTAGGCCTGTAATCCAAGCGTGGCCGTGATGATGCATATATTGGCTGCTCGATTGACCTACATACCCAATTTCATACAAGGTGTTAGGCGAGGCGGAACAGTTTAACCACTTGTGTGAGGGATAGTGTACTGAAAACTTTGCAAACATGATCTGATCCTGGAACTGAATTTTTTTTGCTATAAAGGCTAATTTAATAAAGGAAAAGAAACTAAAATTAGGGCAAAGTACTGGGTACTTGACTATGTGTGTGAACTCGAAAAATTATTTTCGTTTCCCAACATGTACCTTGTCGATGTGGTGGAGTACTTTCCATTCATTTCTCTTTCCTGCTAATGTTTTGACCTCTTGATACAATAGCAAGCTCTTAAATTAAATAGTGAACATGCACTAATATAATATGTGTATATAACATGTGATTCACCCTCTCTCTCTCTCTCTCACTTTTCGTGTGTGTTGACACCAAATCGTCTACTTTATGGTTTGATCAAGCCTATAAACTTTTCGCTTACACCCAATGTAGATAAGGGCAAAGAGCCGCATTGTATCGGGTCGTCGTCTGGTGCGAAATTTTAATTAAACCAGAACTTTGAACAAATTCCGTAGAATCAATTCCCGATACGGCGTCCGCAAATTGGGATTCGTTACATCGCACTTCCATGCCTCCCCCCTTCACCCCCCCTCTCTGCGTTCGCAACCATGTACCACTTTTTACCGCTTTTTTTCGTATTATCGTCGAGTTAACAAGTGGCCGCGTTGTCCGGCCTTTTCGCGAAAATGTTTTTTGCAACTTTTTCCGCGGCGCCCGTTAATACCGTCGAGTGAATTTTTGCGGTGGACTGTAAGGCCAGTTTTTGCTGCGTAAATAAAGGAGATGTAGCTTGACGTCGAGCGATAAAAAGTCTGTTCTTTACTCTTTAGTGCGGGGTTGTATAGCTTCGCTTGACTGATAGAGCGTGCTCGGCGCGCGCTCGTTTATTCGCGGCCACAAAGGCAGGTAATGCCGCGCTCGCTCCGCTCGTGGCCTCACGACGTGGAATAGCTACATTCACCTCTGAAATTGGATCATATGGGGCCTCGCTGAGCTGGAAAATGCGCGTCCTGCCTTTTCATGGAGCCCGGGACGTGTAATAGCCGCAGAAAGTACTGAATTTAATATCGTGTAATTCAAACATATTTTCCAAAAAAATTAAATAATTTCGTTACTTATTTATGAAAATTATTAACGATTTCAATAATTAACGATTTCAATAAACAGATGGGTATATCATAAATTTTACCTATTTCAAAATGTTTGTTGTTGTCAAATGGGGTGTAAGGGGGCCCAAATTACATCTCTCGGGCCCCAAGCCAACCTCTCCTGCTCGCGGTGCACCCTGCTGGACTACTAACGAGGCTCTGGCAACCAAATCCCCACCAACCCGCACTGGGCCAGCGTGGTGGGTGACGGCCCGTACCCCCCTTATGGATTTTATGGCCCCAAGTGCCCGGCGGCCCCGGTGGCCGGGCAGATTCAGGCGAAAATCGACCCGGCTCCGAGACCAGGGGTGCTAGGAATCCCCGGGCGGCGTGGATCCCTCGCCGAACGACCTTGGCCCTGGCAACATATAACGCGTGCACACTGCGGACGGAAGAGAAGTTAGTGGAACTCGAGGAAGAACTGAGCAGGTTACGGTGGGACATAGTGGGACTGTCCGAAGTCCGAAGAGAGGGGGAGGACACGATAGCCCTGAAGTCAGGTAACCTGCTCTACTTCCGGGAGGGCGACCATCTGTCCCAAGGTGGTGTCGGGTTCATCGTCCACAAGTCCCTCGTGAACAACGTAGTACAGGTCGGGAGTATTTCAAATAGGGTGGCATTCCTTATACTCAGAATAACTAAACGTTATTCGCTGAAGGTCATACAGGCATACGCCCCAACTTCGAAGTACCCCGACGAGGACGTGGAGGCAATGTATGAGGACATATCCAAAGCCATTCATACCTCCAGGACTCATTACACGGTGGTCATGGGGGATTTCAACGCTAAGCTGGGCAATCGTTGCGGTGACGAACTGAGAGTTGGGCCATTTGGTATTGGGGTGAGGAACAGCCGAGGTCAAATGCTGGTCGACTTCATGGAGAAGGAGGGACTCTTTATGATGAACTCGTTCTTCAGGAAACGGCCGCATCGAAAATGGACCTGGAAGAGCCCCGACGGTGTTACCAAAAATGAGATAGACTTCATCATGACAGACAAAAAACGGATATTCAACGATGTCTCTGTGATCAATTCGTTCAAAACGGGTAGCGATCACCGAATGGTAAGAGGCACGTTGAATCTTAATGTAAAAGCCGAGAGATCACGTCTGATGAAGTCTACGCTCCGACCAGCACCTGCCCAAATCCAAAACCCTGAGAGCTTTCAGCTCCACCTGCAAAACCGCTTCGATTGCCTGGGTGAGTGTATCGACGTGGACGACTATAACGACAGGGTCGTGGAAACTGTCCTTACGGTTGGCTCTAAGTTCTTCAAACCCAATCGTACGAACAGAACCAAAAAAATCTCAGACCATACTTCGAGGCTCATGGAGGAACGACGCGAGATGATTCTGCAGTCGTCGGAGGATACTTCCCAATATCGGCACCTCAATAGGCAGATCTCTAAGTCTTTGACCCGCGACATACGCCAATTTAATACTGACCGTATTAAAGAGGCAATTGAGCGCAACAAAGGCTCCAAGGTGTTTGCTAGAGATCTGTCGATAGGCCAGAGCCAACTAGCGAAGCTAAAGACCGACGATGGCAGAATCGTATCGTCCAAGCCCGAGCTATTGGAAGAGGTCGAGAAGTTCTACGGACAGTTATACGCGACAACATGCACACCTGTCAATAATCGGGTCGCAGATCCAAGAGCTCGATTAACCCGGCACTACACAGAAGACATCCCGGACGTCAGCTTGTACGAGATTAGTATGGCTCTGAAACAGCTAAAAAACAGCAAGGCGCCGGGTGATGATGGAGTTACGGCAGAGCTTCTGAAAGCCGGTGGTAAACCGATACTTAAAGCACTGCAGAAATTGTTTAACTCTGTCATACTCGAGGGCAAAACGCCACAGGCATGGCACAGAGGCGTGGTGATGCTGTTCTTCAAAAAGGGCGATAAGTCTTTGCTGAAGAACTACAGACCCATCACGCTTCTGAGCCATGTCTACAAGCTGTTCTCAAGAGTCATAACGAATCGTCTCGCACGCAGGCTCGACGACTTCCAGCCTCCCGAACAAGCCGGCTTCCGAAAAGGCTTTAGCACCGTGGATCACATTCATACGCTGAGGCAAGTTATACAGAAGACTGAAGAGTATAACCAACCACTCTGCCTCGCGTTTGTGGACTACGAAAAAGCCTTCGATTCGATCGAAACATGGGCCGTACTTCAGTCTCTTCAGCGGTGCCAAGCTGACTATCGGTATATCGAAGTGTTGAAGTCCTTGTACGAAAGCGCCACCATGTCAGTTCGACTTCAGGACCAGGACTCGAAACCTATCCAGTTGCAGCGAGGAGTGAGACAGGGAGATGTAATATCACCGAAACTGTTCACAGCAGCACTGGAAGACGTCTTCAAGCTTTTGGACTGGAGAGGACTTGGCATCAACATCAACGGCGAGTATCTGACTCACCTTCGTTTTGCCGACGATATCGTGGTCATGGCGGAAACCCTGGAGGACCTCGGTACAATGCTCGATGACCTCAATAGAGCCTCCCAACAAGTGGGTCTAAAAATGAACATGGACAAGACCAAGGTTATGTCAAACTCTCTTGTTGCACCCATTACTCTGACAGTTGGGGGCTCTACTCTGGAAGTTGTCGACGAGTATGTCTACCTGGGACAAATAGTCCAGCTGGGTAGGTCCAACTTTCAAAAAGAGGTCAATCGTCGAATCCAACTCGGCTGGGCAGCGTTCGGGAAGCTACGTAACATCTTCTCTTCTCAACAACTACCGCAGTGCCTCAAGACAAAAGTCTGGGATCAGTGCGTGTTGCCAGTGATGACTTACGGAGTTGAGACGTGGCCGCTAACAATGGGCCTCATAAGAAGGCTCAAGGTCACTCAAAGGGCAATGGAAAGGGCTATGCTCGGAGTTTCTCTCCGCGATCGAATCAGAAATGAGGAAATCCGGAGAAGAACCAAAGCCACCGACATAGCTCGAAGGATTGCGCAACTCAAGTGGCAGTGGGCGGGGCATATTGCTCGTAGGACCGATGGCCGCTGGGGCCGGAAAGTTCTCGAGTGGCGGCCACGGACCGGTAGACGCAGCGTAGGTAGGCCTCCCACAAGGTGGACCGACGATCTGGTGAAGGTCGCGGGAAGCCGCTGGATGCGGGTGGCGCTGGACCGATCATCGTGGAGATCCTTGGGGGAGGCCTATGTCCTGCAGTGGACGTCTATCGGCTGAGACGACGACGACGACGATTTCAAAATGTTTGCAAGCTCAAAAGTATTTTCTTGTATTTGTCCCTTTCTAATAAACTAAAACGCACAAATTTGTACGTACCTATACAATCTCCAAACCTACTGAACTTTTAAATCGTTACAGTTTTCATACTCATACATTGGTTCAGCAGTTTTTATTATGATACAGATAGACTATTTGTATTCGTTTTCGTACTTCTTTACCTTTTCGCTTTAATCAATTAAATTTTTGCTAAATTACGACTTGCGTGTACTCAATTTTGCGGTACGTGTTTGTGTGTATTCATCGTGTGTACAATTTTATATATGCGAGCTTGTGTAATTAGATGCAAAGCTTAACATACAGCATCATTGAGTATACAAAGGGTGAGCAGTCTTGCTGGTTAATTAGCTGATACTTGAAAGATTTTCTTGCTCATTGACGATTGATATGCCGCAGTGGTAGTGCGACTGCCTGCGACGGAAAGGTTCCGGCACCGATTCTCGGTGGGGCGCTCACAAAGTTAATATTTATCCCTTCGTGAATTTGTTTCTAGTCTGGTTAGGACATTGCAGGCTGAAACCATCTGATTGTTCGTAAGAACGATTGTTCAGTGCGCTAAGCCCTCGGTCCCGGTTGTTGTCTATGATAGATAGGTTGTCTTAGACGGTGTCGCAGCGCTGATCACACAACCATGTCAGAGGCCTGCTACTAGTAGTAGTTGGTTAAAAACCTCTAACGTCATGGTTCATTAGGTCGTTGGAGGACTCGGTGTCTCACACAAACACGAAAGATAGAGTTTCCAAACAAAGGCTTGATCAGGTTTGGTGGATAATTAGCTGATACCTCAATGGTTTTCTTGCTCATTAATCTCATTCATTTCGCCCGGAGCCATTACCCACAGACGCGTATTCAGCTCAGGTATTATTTTAAATAGGCTGCATTTATAATACTTAGTTCATTAAATGTTGAAAGGAGGCTTAGAGACTAGAAACTAAAGATAGCTTGTAAATAAAAGTACAAGTGTTGTGATTGTGCTGTGTCGCTTAGAATATCATCACATCATTTCTATCCGGGAGTGTCGTAAAAGGCGACTAAGGGTAGAATCCAAGGACTGCGGAGCAGCGTTTCCTTTGAGTACAACACCCTGCACTGCGCACTCCAATCCGCCTGCTAGGTGTAGTCAGTATGGCAAATATGTTCGGGCGCATCAGCGCCGACCTGATTAGGAGTCGAAGTGGTCGCCATGGCCGAAATCGGTCGGAGAGGATCATCTTCATCATCCCCAATCAAGGGAGGCCCATGTCCAGCACTAGGCTTTTGTGGCTGTAGTATTTAAACTGTAAGACATCTATAATTACCTCTGATCTAACAGTTTATTAAGACAAAAGACAGTCGAGAGGTGATCTAATTAAAATAACGGGCTTTATTCTGATCTATTAGGGTCTCCATTTATGGCTTAGTAGTCCTAACTACACGCGGTAATGGATGTGAGGTGCCCTTAGTGCCCAAAATGTTTAGTGATTCGCGGGAAGCGTGGTTTTGCGTCGAAGTAGGGATTTGCGGATCAATTTAAACTAGTTTTTGTGTAGCTCAATCTGCGTTGTGAAGGTTGCTAAACCTATCCTCACCAAAAAACTGGTTTCGTGTGCCCTGGCAAAAAAAAAAAAACAGCTAAATAAGAAGCCGCTCGAGGCTGAGACGCTGCCTTCAGCAGACTAAGTTTAGTACTAGTACCCAAAAAATTAAACCTAATACAAGCCTGTTTGGGTTGAAAGTAACACAAGTTGCGTTCAATTTGTCTTTTTGATGGTAACAAAACGGCCAAGTTAACTTCTTGGCTCTAATTAAGAGGTCCTACTCACAGGGTAAACGACATATCTGGTAAAATGTTATAGATACAGAGACAGAAACACTGAAGCCACAGTGTGTTGACATTCAACGCACAAAACAGCGGTAAAATAACGCCTGCGTAACCCAACTGCGGTTGTTGAGCGATTTTAATATGGATGTGACAGACTAGTGCGTTATTTTAGCGTTGCGTTGTGCGACAAATGTGAAAAAGGCCTTAGTAGTAAGGGCAGAGTTGTTACTCTAGTCTACTTGCAGATAAATAATGGTACATAATCGTCTTTGCTACAAATTTATTTGAAATCATGTGAATATTCACTCATCTCACAAGGCAATACCGGGAATTGAAACGAGTAGCATTTGGAAACCGGATCGAACCGGCTAATAAATAAAATACCTTCTATAAGGCTTTATCTCATCATTTTTGTAACTGATAACTTACACGAATCATCTGATAGGGCAATGGTATCCTCGATATTTTTAGTCGTAGCGAAAACTACTGCATTTTTACGTCTCTGCCTTGTCCACATCTTGTGATATCTGCATATATGTAGGTGACAAAACTTACAAAATACTCAGTGACCCATCTGTATTGGGGCACCGTAGCTACTTGATTTGTGATACAAGTGCCCCCCCCCCGCTCTGCAGATAGCTGTGATTTTCACGGCACCGGGAATGTTTACTGTGGGAATAAAATTTATCATCGCAACTTTACAGCACCCACTCTCCCGCTAAAGTATGATCGGTTCGGGTGTTCAGCGCAATTCTCATATTTCGGTTGATGGTTTTATTTTAGGTAATAACTGGTGTATTTATTTTAGGATTTAATGGTTTGTAATTCTAAACCTAAAGGAGGTAAATTTCTGAAATTGTGCACGGAAGCCCGCAGCGATTGGTTTAACAATTTCTTTCTTTTTTATGTCAATCTGATACAAGCAGACTTACGCTTGCAAAAATCCAAAAAATACTTAAAGGATTGGACGTAACATTGAAAAAAAAGAAGAGTACAGATATAGTATAAGCTTATTGTAACAAAGTTAATACAAACGAAAAAAGTGGTAAAAATTCACGCCACCGATGGGGTTCGAACCTGCGTCTTTTGCGAATCCCATCAGTGGCGTGATTTTTCTAAAAAAAATATATAAATAGCAAGCTTTATTAAAATACCAAGTATTCAAAATTACTTTCTTTATGAACAATTTATACAAAAATATAGTAAACATTCAGTACAGACTGTGATCTTTTTTGTGTAAGTTATTGTATGCACTGAATTAGGGCCGCTGTGAAAATTAGACGATAGCACATTTCAGTACGAGTTTAAACAAGATAAGAAACTGTTGTTACTAAAGCTATTAGTTATAGAGTGCTGACTGCGGTTAGAACAAAGCATTGTAATTGCATTATCTGGCTTTCTACGGTCCAACTACGCGCAGTTCACTCTGGCCTTTTTATTTGAGTCCTATAGCACTTAATATGATTTAAAATGTCATACAAGAGAAGATAAATCATATTTCTAAAACGTTTATTGAAATAAAATACTGTTATTTTATTTTTGCAACCATGGTTCACTCAACTCCATTTTCAGCACGAGAGAATATTTATAAAAAAAATGTTGATGTAGGTTGTTAACTGAGTAATGTAACACCTCAGGGATTTACGTAGGGCTCATCAAAAATTTAGGTAAAAAAAGGTGAACGGACGAGAATCTTCTCAAACATTTTATTCGCCTCTATTTTCTCCAGCAAAAAGTATATGCGGCTATCGTACGCCTGCCACGAACGTCTGGAACATACGTCGTAGCGGGGACTTGGCCCCAGCAGAGTTCCGAGTGGAATAAAATCCGGAATATTTACATTCAACATTACAATTGAAAACTTTCTGCTTGAAACTGCGTCTCATTTTCGCGCCACGTTTTTGCCGTTTCTCAGGCGTAACCAGGTGAATAGAAATAGAAATAAGCAGAGGAAATACGGGATAAAGCAGAGAGTGCATTCCGCAAACAGAGAGACGTGCGCCGCGTGCTAGCGAGCGAGCTGCTGCCACAGTAGACGTATAAGAAGCAGTTATTCTTCTCCACATCACATTAGACTCTGGAAGTCTAACGATGTTCCTTTTTCGCCATCCAGACTTACTACCAGCCAGCAGCCACCGTCTTTAAGTAAACAATTCGTCTGAATTTCTTAGTTATGGCTCAAGTAGATCGTAAGTTAACAACAGTATACAGGTGTACAGAGTGGTTAGATTGTCGGTGATTTAGAAACACGATGCAATATTTTTTAAGAAACTAAAACATACAGGGTGAGCTAGTTAAGTAGTTACGTCCCAGAATCTTAGAAAAATTATGGTCAAACTTAATTATTTAACTCAATTTCATACATTGCGTTTTTTTTTCACAAATACCAAAATCAACCAAAATACGCAGTAACGCGCATGATAATGTCAAAAATCTTTTATGTTGATATTTAAACTTTTAGATAAGAATAGTGTAATTTGATGCCATAAATTAAACAATTGTTTTGTATTGTGTCAGTCTTTTGTTCTATCGTGCTTTCACAAAGAGAGCGCTAAGCCAATCGGCTCAAATTTTGCTTGTCAAACGATAACAATAAATGCATAATTCTGCACTGCTATTAAATCTACTGTGACATTGCCGTGCTGCCGAATGCAGGCGCTGCTGCTAAACTATGTGGGAACGCCATTGAAGTTAATGAGTATAATAACATAAACAAACCTATACAAGTGCTTCCAATGTTGTACCCAGTTCTGTTCAAGATAATATTATTATAGCAGGATAATTTATGATCAAATTTCAAGTCGGTGAAACAGCCGAGAGATTTATTGTTATAACTAAAAATACTCTAAGAAGGTTATCAAACATCACCCATTATAAGGTATCCGGGGACACGGTCGTGCCCCCACCAAAACTAGTCACGAAAAGCGCGAGGGTACTACTTAAATGGGTTGGTGGACTTAGGGCGTGGAGATTCAGAAGATTGCTACATAAGATAACTGATATCTTTATCTCATGTCGGAAAGTTTTATATGAAAATATTTTTCGTGGAATGAAATATTTAATGAATTCTAATATGAGAGTGAACATTCCAATACAAAGTGACAAAGTTAAGAAGTGTAGGTGTATGGAATTTTCTTCGCATGTTTCAATAATTCCATGATTTCGAAATTGGTTTTATGGCTCTCTCTCATATCGTATTGGATACGACCAACGACCCAATGAACCCTAGTGTCAAAGTTGTTGAACCGCTGCGGTTAAGTAGTTTATATACACAAGAAAATTGCCAGTCTGTGAATTACTTTACGAGTGACGTGAATTACAACTTTCTTTTAGCAAAACAGTATTTTTTTAATCTTTTTTTGTGGTTAAGAGTATTTTTATTTGGTAGCTTTATATTACGCGACTTTTACTTATTTGTAAATAGGCACAAGCCAAGTGCAATGAAACTATAAAACCGAATCCTTCTAAATGTAAAAGCATTTATCATAGTAGCTCAGTATTATTTTAGAAGTACTCTAATAAAAAGGGGTAACAAAAAGTTTTGTTGCTGTATTAAAGGGACTGCATGTAGATGAGTCCCACGTCTAACGCAGGACGCTGCGCATTTTAGAGCATTAGTTGTCAGATGTGAGGAAATTTAAAATTCCCCATGCTAAAAACTGACGTAGGCAGCAGCGACGGATAACCTTGCGTTGTTTAACAGACGCATCTATTGACTGGTTCATGAGTTAGACCTGCGTCAACATCGGCATAAAAAGTTTGAAATTTTCTTCCATCTGACAGACATGCGTTACGGATGCTTTAAAATAACGCTCCGTTGTGGGTTAAGTGTGAAAACCACTTAAGAGCGCAGCCTGACCCAACATAAATCAGTCTAGTCTGGACAGTAACCTTCATAGGGCATATTGTTATTTTTACAAAAAATAACACTTTATCTTGCTTTGAGTAAATTTAAATCTGAGAGTAAATTTAAATCTATTATTAAGAAAACATTATGTTATAAAGCCTATTATAAGTTAGATGATTACGTTAATGACAAAGAGGCATGGTCCTCTGAGATTCCAGCACAGCACAAGAAACATGCAGTCATTTTTAATACCAAATCTGGACGTGCATGGAATTTAAAATTGACATAAATACTCGTAATAAGGAAGACTTAATAAGACGAAACAGATAGAATTATCTACTGTAGTACTTTTATTTTATTTTAGTGTAGCCGTCTTTTGGGCTATTAATATATTTTAAAACTTAGCTAGGGTAGCTTAGGTCCTATGGTACAAATTGTTAATTGAGAATAGGAGCACTTTTGAGCAGGTTTTTGGGTGGTTTTCCTGTTCAGGGGGTCCGGCTGATTTACATGACACGTGTACGTAATTATATGTATATATATTTTTTTTAATATTCACTTTAATAGCTACATGCTAGTAAGTTACATGCTGTGTGGTCAGCCTGGCCGGCCCCGAGGCAGTGCCTTTTTTATCCCACTCGTGCCGCGTTTCTACTAGGAACATAAAATTGTTATAAAAAAGAGAAAATTGTGTCTGACAATTTTCTCTTTTTTACAATGACTAATTTATTTTTAGCGACAGTATTGTATTGTAAATTTTTGACTTTCTGAAAGCGTTCGTTGTGAATCTACTTGGAAATAAACGATTGAAATTTGAAATTTGAAATTTGAAATTTGACATCTCATATGAGTACGAGTTTCATGAAAATGATCTTTTTTTGGCAATTTTCCAGAACGAGGCGAGTATAATGCCTTAGAAATTATGATGACGCCATTTTTGTACTTTAAACTACTTTCTTATATGGGTAGTCTTAACTACGGTCTTCAAGGTCAGCGGACTTTAGGCAATTTACAAACCTGTCACCTAAAATACACTCTACAGAGAAGACTTCCGCAAAATAATAGCAAAGACTAATTGTAGACTACTAAATGGAAGATTACTGGGCCCTAAGTCTGCCAAATGAAAATCGTTTTAGTTAGATGATGATTGGATCTAAGTTGGATGATTTTGGTAGTTGCGTAGTCTGATAATAGTTTTAAGTATAGGAAATCACAATAGCAATTGAAAGACTAGATATAGAGAGTTGAGTTTCGATGGCGTTACTTAACAAAAAATAGCAGACTTGGGGCCCTGTTCATTTTACTAGTAAATGAGGCATGACAACGCTTCAGGAACTAACTACCAGTATTGTTTACTGAAACATAATTAAGTATGTATGTGAATATGCAGCATAATATGATACAATGTTAGCAAACACACACGAGCGACGCTTCTTAGCCAAACTCGGGTATATAGCGCCATAGAGGAAGTTCACTACAGGAGACTCAATACTAAAATAAAAAGCGTAATTTTATTTTACTATCGCCATTTGTTGGTACTCCTGTTTATGGGTGAGTAAAATAGTACTCAGTAGTTTGTGAAAAACGCTTCACGCCTTTATAATCTGCGGCGTAGAGAGCGGTACCAGTCGTAAAAATAGAGTCGACCTCTTGACAAATAGTTGAGAGTAATTTTAGAAATATTGTGTATTATTTTAATGACAGGTTATCAGCCTGTTGCGTAAAATTGAATTATAAATGAAAGGCAGCAAACCCAGAAGTCTTTCTCTCTTTCTTTTCTTTTCGTTTTAATTACTTGCAATAACATAATAAACAATAATGTAGCTAACCTATTTACATTAATTAAGCTATTATAAATTATGTAACTTAAATTAATTAATTTGAAGAAGGTAGCTGCTATTTCAAGTTAGCATCACCGGTCATTTTCGCAGGAAAAATAATAAAAAGAGTTTCTGAGATTCATCTACTTCTGCACTTTACTAGCACGATTAAAGTTTAAGAGGTACGCTGTTTAGTTTAGGATTGAACTATTTTTTATTTCATTTTAACTACGATGTGGAGTTTATGAAAGAGCTAGTGTACTTCAGACGTGTAGATCGAGAATCTTGGTTCTATTTGAGATTTGATGGTTTTTTTTCTCACGTTAATGCTCGTGTTGGCAAAGTTTACATGGAAAAGTTTTTAGTGGGACTAATTCTCCTCTAGTATATTCCCTCCATGAGAGCGCTAACTAACTATATGAAATTGAGCAGCTCAGCTCAAACTTCCTGAGTACTCTTCATTATACCTCAAACTGTAGTGAAATATACCGAACATCTTCCAGCTTAGATTTTAGGCAACTTCGTGTAGTGGGGAGAAAGGGGGGCACATTATCAACGATCGATTCAGTTGGGGGGTTAAAATAGGCAGTTGCGTATAGAGAAATGTATCTTGAGAAGTTTTCTAACTAAATATTCCACACTGTAATTATAAAATCAATAAGAACTGGTATAAACGAAAAAGAAAAAGTACAACAAAGCCATGGTAGCAAGTTCTACCAGGCAATCTTAGGATATTAGGAAAGTGCATCAAGGTAAGCAGGATAGTGCACAATTATAACAAAATTACATGATCTACTAATACTCTTGTACACAATTTGGAGTTTTTCTTCCATCTTGTAGGACACAGAATTGACAAACGATCCGATGAACCCTAGTGTTAGAGTTTTTCAACCGTCTGCTGCTGCTAGTAGAATTCTGATATGGCTGTGTTAATACCGCTATCAAAATTATTATCAGAAAGCCTCTAAAACCGATAGCTTAACGTGCCCTTCGTAGCACGAAACCGGGACAATGGACTGTAAAGTCTGGCCACAAGAGTTTCGTTGGATGCAGTTGTGCCAGAAGAGGCGTGGTCTGCAAAAGCGCAGTGCACGTCCATCAGTGGACATCTCACAATTGCCAAATGGTGGATAGAGCCGCGGTATTGCAGATGGTAGAGGCGTCGTCGGTAGTAGGTACCTACCTAATAGCGAAAAGATCACAGGTTCAAATCCTGCCTCAGAAAATAAATTAAAGTTTTATAAAAATCTCACATCAGGTGGTTATGGTATTATTTATATACCCTCATCATAATAAAATAAAAATTACAAATTAAAGTAACAATACATTAAATTATCATCTTCAATCCAAAAAATTGTTTCATAAACCAAATTTTTTATTCCAACAATAATGTCTCTTTTAATTAAATCTTCTGTCTAAAATTCAGTTCTAAAAAAATACTAAATAGGTATTCATGAGAGTGAAGTTAAGTAGACAAAGCTTACAGAGAAAGAAAAATGAATGAATGACAAAAAAGCTTGTATAAATAATAAATATCACAATTACTTTTAAGAGTAACTAATTTTTAATAATTTAGTTATTAATTTGAAGAATATTAAACACGAGTTGTTTTTCTTATTTTTATGGCTGTTGGCACTCTGCTTACCCCACAAGGGTTACAGGTATTTATCATGTAGATATGTGTAATACACGCATCACGATATCGTTGTGCATGTTTTTCTTAAACTAGCGCCCGCCCAGTGGTTGTACCTGCTTTTTATCGTTTTACCACAAAAATAAACCGATTTTCCGACATTTTTTGCACACATAAACCTGCCTTTTGAATCACTTGTATCAAAATCCGTGACGCTATGACAAACGGACGAAGAAAAACGATTTATGGATCGTATTTATTAAAACACAGTTGCTTGTTGTGTTTGTTTGTTTGTTTAACTGTAAAATGTTTCTCTGATATTATGTGTAAAAGTAAATTATTGATCCACTTTTGATTTAAATCTGACTATTCACAAGGGAGACGACCCATTTCCTAGTAATTTGAATTGTTTTTACTGCGGATAACAATTAGGTACCAATTTAAGTTTTAATCAACATTTACAGTAATCGTAATTGCACTCATAAGATATCCTTACACGTGCCATTTAGCGGCAGCGACAATTTTTCGGCGACAGGTTGACAACCTGTCACTATAGTGATACAAAAGTTATCTGAAACTGCCATATTTGTCAGACCTGGCGATAGCGAACGTGTTTTTGCGGCCGTTATCGCTCAGCCTACCCCGAAATGGATAAAGGCGATACATGTGTCATTTAAAATGTTTCTATGTAAGTGTCAAATCCCTCTGTAAAGCTTGTCGTTTTCTAACCTGTTGTCAAATGACGCAATGTTATGCGATACGTGTATGAACAGCCTTAATGAGTTCCAATGAGTTTTGATTCCCGTTTTCGTCGTTCTGTTTAATCTGTGGCAATTGGAAATTTTTCGCATCATCAACCCCCGAACGTTTTTATCAGAGGTGAAATCTAATTAAGCGTAGTGCAGAATTGTACCTACAATTTGTGACTTAAAAATATTTTAAGCAGGTGAAGGATTTTAACTCAAAATAAAAATATTCTAGGCTATTTTGACAAATGAGCATTAATTGGTTTTTTGGTTAGCGAACTCAAAACAACAGCGGTTGAACGGTTTTAGTATGGGGATTGACATTTCTAGTAAGGATCTGACAGACCGAAGCGATGTTTTAGCGCTCCGTTGTGCGTCAAGTGTGTGATACGCCGTACTGCGCAAATACTGCTCAGGTATATATAAGGCATTACTTTTTATTTTCAAATCTTTGAAACAGAGGATTACAGCTCGGATCGTCGGCTTTTCCAAACTTGACGTTTCTTTTTAATTTATCGCCGCCTGAGCCCCGAACCTGAGCCTTTAGTTATTACTCTACCTACCCAACATTTCACAAACTGGCATACATTGCTGCTTAAATCATATTATCACAATATTACAATATAAGCCTGTAACAGGCCACTTGCCGTGTGGTGCCGGCTTCGAATAGCATCACCTCCATGCTACCCGTGGGTACCATTAAACTGCATACATATACTTATACGCATATCACGCCTTTATTCCTTGAGGGGTAGGCAGAGCATTAACGGCCGTAAAAAAACTATCGCAATCGCCGCATCTGACAAATATATAAGGACCTTTCAGATTATTCGTGTATCACTGTAGTAACACGTTGCCAACCTGTCGCCTAAAATTGTGTTACATATGAAACCCTCGAGCCTCTTAGTCGCCTTTCACAAAAAATCGGATGATGCTATTCTAAGCCGAAATCACGCAGCGTAAAAGTGACTAAAATAATTATCATAGGAATAGACAGCAGCGTTCAGCGCGTTTTAAAAATAAACTAGCGACATCTATTGTTGCGTTTTTAATAGTAGCCATCAATGTATGTGAAGATGTATAGAACTTCTGTTGCTAGACTATCATCCTCATCGTGAGCTCGCTTCGGGCGCTCTCTATTTTGCTCTTTTGGGTCACTGCTAATTATTCTGACTTCGCCTTCTGGCTGTTGTTACACGAAATTGTAAGGTAAACTGTAGGTAAGCAGATTCTCATAGAAACAAAAAATAATTAAACGTTGGTTTTGTCTCGTTTCTGCATATAATATACACAATCTTAGTTCCATAACGCCGTCTGGCGCCGACTTAGAAGAGCATCACCCAGGTCCTCCGGGTAGGGTGTGATAAAAAGCGACTAAAGGAAAATTATCAAGGGAATGGGCAGCAGCGCTCCCTTGGAATGCTACATCTTACATTTTGCTCGCAAATCTGGCCACCAGACGTGGCGAGTGTTGCGATCTTCATGAGGCTCATATTCAGCAGTGGACTGTTGTGTCTATTAGGGTAGCTCCATACGGACATCATGATGATAATACGGACATCACGACCTGTACTATAGTTGATTGCAGCAAACACCCTGCATTGCATCATCTATACAATAGAATAAATTAATCCGTTTTTTGTTTTCTGAAACTAAATAACGAATTAATGCGTTTTTTTTTTAACAAATACAATGATTAACTTAAACTATTCTAAAATTACATTTTCTTCAACACATTTTAAGAACATTTTCTTCTTGATTCAAATTCCATCCACTACCATTTCTCGTTACTTTCATTAATCGGGTTAGCGATAGCGACCGTGCTCTCCGAAGAACGGAGGGAGGCATCTGGCTTGCAAATAGAGCCGTCTACGGACAATAAAAATGTGAGTACTAGCCTAGCACTTTCATAGATACTTTACTGGTGGCTGGAAGAACACGGTAACAGGCTAAGGTTACAATACTTTTTTAAAAAGTCTTGAATTATTTTAAGAATTGGGTATTTTTTCTTTGAAAATATGACTTTTATTCTGGTAGTTGATTTAACAAATTGAAATCAAGATCCATTTAGCTAACGAAAAGAGTATGTATGCATAGTTAATGCAAAAGTATGCCTACTATCGTTTCACTAACCAAGGAGATATAAAACGTGGCTCATCAGTTTTTATAGCTATAGAAAAATACGGAAAAAGCATACAATTACATAAAATATATAAATAAAAAAATGGCTTCTTATCTAGGCTATAATTATGTAGTTAATAAAATGAGCTCTCAGTAGTTTTTTGTCTTGGCTGTAGCTTACTTAATAAGCTACCAGGTTTTTACCCCCACCAGCATCCAAACACGAGTGTTTTACAGCTGTCCGGATTCGACTTTAATTAAACCCCCCCCTTCCCCCCTCTGCCCCCCCCCTAGACCCTCTTCCAGATCCTCTGACAATTAAACGCTCATAGACCGGGAGTGATTGGATCAGTCTGTGAGGGCGAGAGATAATACGGACGTTTGCGATAAGCACGTGGGAAAGAACTTTTTGATTGAGCTCGGGGGCTCTTTTATCGGGGTGGGTAATCTTGAATACTACGTGCCTACCTTAGCACATCTACTTAGTCTTTTGAGACGTAGTAATACCTAGCTTAGCGTACTTACTTTGTGTTTTTCTACATTACAGACGAAAATAGAACTAGATTTGTTTGAAATGTGGTAACGGCGTAGAATATAGTATCAAATCAACCAATTTTTACCGTGGGCTTTGTAAAAACTTGACTAAGGGATGAATGTAGGGAATAGGCAGCAGCTGTTTGTATGCATATCTGGACTGGAATATCTTGCACTGCACTCACCAATCCACCTGCCAGACAAGTTGAATATGTCAAATATCCTCTAAGAAGAGGGCTGTCGTTTCAATAACTGCAGATTCAAAGCATCAAAATTATTCTATTCGTCAATCATTCATTCATTTTTTTAATGTTGAGGCTGTACCTAATACACATATTATTTGCCCTAATATAACATCTGTATCTACAGACTGCAATGTGAAACATAATACCTACGCTCATTAATTTTAAATTTATTTGTTACACATTAGAAATTATTATTCTGTGAAGTCAATGTACTTCATCACATGATACACCTTTGTAAGCCGATCTGAATACATCTGTCCCTTTAATGATCTCTATTTTATGAAAATACACTTTGTTTAACAAAACATTAACATTGTTTTACTTGTAAGTACATTAACTTGCTCTGATTCAACCATCTTTTATTTTATTAACAAGTGAGACCGAAATCTAATGCAGTTAGCCGAAATCAAAAGTTCTTCAAATGTTATTAGAAATTATTCTAACTTGGTTCTAGACAGTATACTGACCTTTCGCAGAAATTAATCTACTTGAATAGAATGAAACTTATAACTTTCAATAGGGTACCTAAACTACTTAACATATTTTTAAGTAGGCATCTCTAGATATTTGGCAAAAGTCAATAACATTCCTGACCAAAATGTAATTAGGAGTAGTAGACCGAATTTTCTAACTCAATTATTCGTATGGACAAATCTGAAATCACTTTTTCTGTTATCGTGTAGCATATCTAGTCAACGAATCACCCGATGAACCTTGTTGTCGTGGTTTTTCAATAGCCTAGATACTATATATCGTGTGATGCCGGTCGTAAAAGGCGACTGAGGGATGAATCCAAGGAATGGGCAGCAGCGTTTTCAATCAATAACTTCAACACCTTGTACTGCGCTCGCCAACCCGCCCGCCAAGCGTGGTGAGTATGGCAAATATCCCCAATAGCGGGAGGCTCATGTTCAGCAGTGGACTTTTATAACTGAGCATTATGATACAAATTTTTGTTTATTAAAATGTTATTCCATGATCATGCTACAACATAATAATACATTACATGATAACATCGACAATTTTGTACAACTCATATAATTTTATCACTGTACCCGTATTTTATTAATATCGTTTTATTTTATGTATGTGGCGATCACTTGTTGGCGAATAGAGAACATGAGTACTTATTGTTATTAATTTAAAACTGATATTTGCTACGCTTTCAAAACTGTGCTGTTGTACAAACTTACCAATATTTATACCGGTTCTTAGCTAGCATTCCACTGCCGGACATTTTTTTTAAGGGCCGCACACTGTTTTCCTTGCCACTAAGGATTTTACTTTATTCTACGAGTAGAATCATTTTTTCTGCTGATGGTTCAAAATGACAACTTTGACCTCAGTTAGGCCTTTGAATCGACAATTTCAGGTATGTATTTCTATTACTATAGCAACAACAGTCCACTGCTGGACAGGAGTATTGCTGTATTCACCACACCACGCTTGCTAGGCGGATTGGTGAGCGCAGAGCAAGTTGTTATAGATTTTCGTATGGAACGCTTTTGCTTATTTATTTATTTATTTAACTGTTTATTGCACACAAGATAACATACATACACAAGATAAAACACAGGACAATCACATTTAGATAAAAAACACAACAGGTGGTACTACTTTTCCCTGGATGCAAGCCTTAGTCGCGTTTTATGAATTTTACGGGTAGATTTGGGGGGGATACTATTCTAAGCCGGCATTACAAGGCCGATATAGGCGAATCCCACATCTAACGCACGATGCTACGCACATCCGCAAACATTGCGTCTGTCAAATGTAACGAAATCACAAATTCGGCAGCACCAACAAAAGTACTTGCGTTGTTTACCATACGCATCCGTCAACGACGGCTTTTAATATAGGGATTTTTTGCATCTAACAGCCGCATGCGTATCGAATGCGGTAAAACAGCGCTCCGTTGTACATTAAGTTTGAGAACCACCTTAAGTTGTTTATTGTAACATTGAATAATCAATTTCCAAGGAACATATCTGGCTGGTGGAGACGGTTTGAGCTCAAATAAAATCACAGACGACGACACAGCGGCATTACGAGGGAAACAAACGACGGCTGTACACACCCAGCGCATAGATCAAGTAGAAACAGATAGAGAAACCACTATGAAGAAAAAATGCAAAAAAAAATGTTGGAAAATGGTTTAAGATAGACCAGACAAGTCATCCATGCCCTATCGGCTTTTTGCTCTATGGGCTTTCCAAATACTCTTCTATTTTTGTCTGCTTTGGGTCCCATACCCAAAGAGTCATAGCCGGACCCTCCGTATCTCTATTAGGTACTAAAATTTCTTTGTAGAGAGCTGAGATTTTCAGTTATGACATGTATCCGTTGTTGCTATAACCACAGATACCTATGAAGATTACAAGTGTATTTTTTTTTGTAATAATACTATTTATGTTTTTAAATATTTTGACTGTAGCAAACATTATTAAAAAATAGTTTTGAAACCGAAACGTAAATCAAATATTTTATACGCTGGAAAATATCATAAACAGCAAACGTTACGTTTTATAGGCAAAATTCGGGATTTTGTTTTTTACTTTGAAAATACCAAAATACTAAAATTTGCCTTTTGTCCCCGATAATTAATTACCACCAAGAGTTTAATAACCAAATTATGCTATGAAAAAGCTATTTCCACGTAAGAGTATTATTCAAACTCATCTGAAACGACCCTCAAACATTTGTCAGACGCAGCGATAATGACCGTAATTTTACGGTCGTTAGCACTCTGCATACCCCGCCAGGGATAAAGGCGTGATTTGTGTATGTATGTGTAGTATTATTCAATTTCAAATACGAACTAGAAACTAAACAAACTCATTTTTTATGTTCACTGTACATCATGACAGTTTACTAAACGCTTAGGTGGCGAATTGCTGCAGTAGGCTAAACGCGCGAGTATACACAGAGCGAGTTGGTGAGTCGCGCCGGTCGGCGAAGGGCGCAAGTTGGCTAACCGCGCATACTCCGAATGGATGTCAAAAAAAGTTTATAGAGTCGTTTAGAGATAGAAAATTTAGACGATCAGTTGTTCAGTTTTATGGGTAGTTTTTGTTGTAAAATATTTGTCTCTATTGTGGGCTTACACATTATATTATTTGGTCTAAGCACGGCGCTTCTGCATAAGTTTGTATTCGCAAACAATAGCCACGCTTCCCACCAACTTAAACTTGCGGCTGCTCAACACAAGAACTCATCCACGGCCAAAGCAACACCCACTCACTCAGCTGCAAGACTAAGTTTGTCCAAGTCTGTGCATTCACAAAGCTAGCTGCCAGCACTTGCTTACACTATTTGCATTGTTAATAGAGTCGACTGATTCAATATTATCGATGCTGCGCACTGAACCGATTGTAAACTGCGTTTCGTTGCCAAGGGGGACGCAACTGCCTTTGTAAACGTAGCATTCGAATCGTTTCGTTTGCATATTCCTAGCGTTTTGTCCGCGGATTATGTTAATATTGGTTATACGGATGCAATACCGGGATCTTGTATGTTTTTAGCGGGACTGATCCCGGTCGTTATTTCTGCGGGATCAGTGGGATTTAAAGGTCGCAATGGTCTTTAATGGCATACCTCCAGTTTCTTTAACACTTTATCTTTAATTAACACATTAATACTTTTGCACAATTATTATCAAAATATATAGCCACAAAAAGTCTTACCTCAGACACTGATTAAATTGTCAGTGACACACGTGCGAGGCCAAAGATGTATGTTTAATGATATTTACAACTTTCTTTATTGCAAATTACAGTTTTTCATTTATGCTCCCTAAAATGTTATATTTATGTCCGGCAAATATCGGTATCCCGCGGGATTGGGAGTGCCCAGTCCCGCAAATACCGGGACTGAAATTTACTTGCGGGATTGCATTCCTTACTTATACTGTAAGCAGTATTATAACGAGGGGTTATATTTCTTCCTGTAATGGTTGTGGTTCGGTATTTGGTTTAATCATATGACTATGTTTGCTAGACGTCCTGTGAAACTAGATCAATGATTGTGTATTCATGGATTTGCAAGTAAGCAGAAAGTAATGAATACAACGAATGGTCAGCTGCTTTCCCCGATAATAGGAACCATACTTGCAACGCGCTCGCCAATCCACCTGCCAAGCGTGATGAATATAGAGGATACGCTCCAATATAGGTGAAAGGGTATGTCCAGCAGTGGACTGTTGGCTGTTGTAGTTGTAGCAGTAGGTAGTAGTTTTATTTTTAATCGTAGCTATTGCTACGAAATGCTACGACGTAGCAAAGCGGCAAAGCACGTAGTAGCTACCTTGAAACATTCTTAATAGAATCCATCAGACCACATAATGTAAACGCAAATTCTTTTGGTTTTACAAGTACTTATCAAGTACTCGATTTACCAATAATTACACTGAAACGATGATTAAGGTCAATCCAATTTTTAACGCACGACGCTACGCATTTTTAGCGCATTTGTATCGTATGCGTTTGTCAGATGTAACGAAATTTCAGATTCCCCATACTAAAAAATAGATGCTAACGCAATACAAACGGATTTACTTGCGTCGTTTAACAGACCCATCAGTTGGCACAGGTTCATGCGTTGGATTTGCGTCAACATCAGTTTTTAGTAAGAGTCTATCATCTGACAGACGCATGCCTTACGGATGCACTAAAATAGCGCCATGTTGCGCGTTAAGTGTAAAAACCACTTACCTAAACTCATAATAAAGCAACAAATTACTTATCAAACCAGCAATAATTTGCTCCGACGCTCGGTTAATCGAAAACCCGTCAATAATTTACCACATTGTTTGCGGATGCCACGATAATGTAAGCCGAACTATGGTAATATGTGAACAACAATTTTCTGCTCTACGGAACCACTTTACATAAATACACAAATATTATACATAAAATTATCACGCTCAGTTTTAGGCCGCGTATAACTTCATTCGCTTACATAGTGTCAAGACCAGCGTAACTGTCAGCACGCGCCCGTTCGTTCGTATGTAGCATTGAGGTCAAGTTACGCTGGTCGCTACACTATCAAAGCGAATGAGCTATATTTCCTAATCCATTTTGGAAACTGTTTTAATGATTTTAGTATGTGGTGGTTGTTGGGGAGCTAAATCAATATTCATGTTAAAAAAATTGTTGTTTCAGCTGTCCTTTATTATTACTTTTTACGACCATTCCATCTAGGGTGGCATAAAAAAAACATATAATTAGCGAACTCGGTCTACCCGGTTTAAACAATAACTTGTTTAATATCAACATTATCCGGCCGGCATCACATGGTAAATCGTACTAATATAATAAATGCGAAAGTTTGAACGTTTGTTTGTTATTCTTTCCCGCAAAAACTGCTGAACAGATTTTCATGAAACTTTGCACACCCAGGTAAAATGGATCAACACAAAAGATCACAAATCAGACGCTCTGTACATAGTTTTTATACCGAAAAAAATGTTACAGTGGGATGCCATGGGACTAAAACCGACTTCCATGCGAGCGAAGCCGCGGGCACCCGCTAGTTGTACATATTTTCATAAAACTAGAATTCAAATGAACTAGTATTTATCTTATTAATTATTATATTTTATGCTCGGCTGAACGAACTACGCTTCAGGGAAGTTCCAACATCGGCTTGTTTGTAGTTCAAATTTAAACTTTTTCGCCAAAACGTAACATTATTTTGTGGAGCAACGGAGCAACGCTAATTTGATGAAAAAGTTCATTACCTCCTTTCAAAAGGATGGTTTCAGAGAGCGTTTATGTTATTGACTTAGCTTGCGAGAAATAAAACAAATGTATATTTTGATTTGGTACCATTCTAAAATGAATTGTTTGCGAAAGTTTGTAAAAGCGGGTGATAATAGAGAAAGTTAAGAACCATGCTGTTTACAGTTACTGACTTTGTATCAGCAGTTTCTCAAATGTTTTGACACATTTGCCGCAAACGCTACATTTGGCAGTTGGCTCTTACTAAAATAATTTATATTCTGGACAATTCACACAGCGTCATCTAGTCACAAACTAAGCAAAGCGTGTATTATGTATGGAAACTAGTAAATGCATTATTATTGTTTACAGAAAACAACCTGACTGAACACAAATATCTGACACAACTATTAGTACCAAGTTCGATGGCCCACTTTGAATATTAACTTAACAAAATATTTGTGTCCAATAGGGATTGCACTCACGACCCTCGGCGTAGAAAGCAGGGGCTACTATCCGCGACGCCATCGGGACAGTCATTTCATTATATTATGTATAGTAAACTGTTGTATTTACGAGGAAAAGCATCAGTCGCTATACATACCTATAGCAAAGGGATGCAAAGCTGCAAGAACAATGCAAGCCGACTAATGGGAAGCTGGAATTTTACTGTTTACATAATTTGTTTCAAATCAGTCTTCTCCTATTTCGAGTCATTGGTGGCTGAAGAATGAATAGCCAGGAAACTCCGCCTGAGCTGAAGCAGGAGGGTTTTTGTAAGCCTTTCATCTCGCCGACGGCGGCGGCGGCCGTTTGATGACGTCACTACTTACCTATTGTATTTAGCTTGCAGGTGAGAGACGAGAGGTCAATCGGGCTTCTTTTTTCAGCTACCAAAAACTACATACATACATACATACATATATCACGCCTTTATCCCTTGCGGGGTAGGCAGAGCGTTAACAGCCGTAAGAATACGGTCGCTATCGCCACGTCTGACATTTTCGAGTATTGTTTTCTAAGGTTGTTTCGGAAAACATGTGTATCACTATAGTGACAGGTTGTCAGCCTGTCGCCTAAAAATTGTAATACACCAATACTCTCGAGTCCCTTAGTCGCCTCTTACGACACCCACGGGAAGGATGTGGGGTGATGCTATTCTAAGCCGGCATCACACGGACACGGACCAAAAACTAAGTAGTAGTAAGTAGAAGGAAATTACTTTTTTATCTCAAAAACGATAATACTTTTTTTCGGATTTTCATCTCAAGATGCTTCATTTTCTTCTTCTCACACACACACACACACACACACACAAATCACGCCTATACCCCTGACGGGGTAGGCAGATCGTTAGCGACCGTAAAATTACGGTTGGTATCGGTTTTTTCTTCTTATATGCATAAGGTCTCGTTCGGATAATGTCCCGTTTCGATTTTATCATACTACATTGCACTTTCTGATACGATGATTTTTTATGGTTACGATCGATGTAAAAAAGATTTCAGGTATTATTTGACTAACTATGAATTAATGAAAATATCTATTAGGTACATTACAATGAAAAAACGCTTCATTATAGTGTAGCGACCTCTGGTGGCTACAACATGAAGCTCACTTCACTGGTCTTCCTCATCATCCCGACTCACCGTGGACATTGGAACCAGAACCGGCAGCTTCACTGGTCTTCCATCCTCATCCCGACTCACCGTGGACATTTGGAACCTACACTGCCTCGCCAAGCCAGACTGCATCATCACGCTACAATGACGTCATCAGCCCCACTACGCTCGCTTACGGTATCGACCTCCGGTCTTGAGGGGGAGTACTGTAGCGACCTCTGGTGGCTACAACATGAAGCTCACTCAAGTGGTTCACAAGCATACAAGACGCAACAGGAGTTCTCAACATATCGAAGAGATGGCGCCACGTGACAGAACAATGGGCCTGAAACGCGGTATCGAAGTGTTCACCGCGCAGCGCATATATATAACTTCCAATCCAATCCAGGTGGACCCGTCGGTCCCCTGGCCACAACACCCGGCCAG
Source organism: Keiferia lycopersicella (assembly GCA_029255805.1). Lineage (NCBI taxonomy): Eukaryota > Metazoa > Arthropoda > Insecta > Lepidoptera > Gelechiidae > Keiferia > Keiferia lycopersicella. The sequence continues at coordinate 272,390 of JARACZ010000012.1, forward strand.
GCGGGTAGCTACCCTTTTCCCGACACCACCTGGATACCTCCTGTCACCCGCCATAATAGAATTAGTTACATTACTTATACTACATAATAGCTATACTTTAGAATTGTACTCACCATAGAAACGAGAATACTTATTACAAGGAAAACACGGCTCATTACCATGTTCAATCATTTCTCGGAAAAATCTGCACAATATTATCAATATAGAAAATTCCAATACATTTTCCCACGTTGCTCATAATGATGGCAAAACATCGGAACAGACATAACAGGCTATTAGGGTAATACGTCCGATATCAGCGTAATGTTTTGTAGCAGGCAACTGGAACATGCACGCCGCTAACAGTCCGCTTACCCTACTTGTTATACACGCCGACGCAGTAGGCACAAATCAGTAGCGAAGCATGGTCATCGTGGACTGTTCTGATGGCGTAGCAGACAGTACCCGAGTTATATGCCGAGGGTCGTCTGTTCGTTCCCCACAGGAGACATATATTATGTCAAGTCAATTTTCAAATATTGTGTGTAGCCTGGGTGTGTCTTGTGTATAATAAGTATCTATTTATAAATGGCCATCGGATAAAATATCAACGTTGAAAAGTCCATTGTATTAAAATCTGGACCGTATCAGAATGGATCAGTATCCATATTTCAGTATATATTTTAGAAAAAAATTGTAAACGGCTGAATAAACGACTAAAAGAAAATAGGGCATTCCTCTTCTAGTAACAAAAAAAAATTTGTAGCGTTAAAAAATAGTTACTTGTTTATTATAAAACTTACAAAAAGTACTTCAATTTTACAATACTTATCAAGAGCAGCATACTCTATGCTTCAACTATTTTAGATAGTTAATTATTCCCAAAAATGGGCACGAGTTTCGCTACTGTTTTACGTTTTACTCTGCTGTGGCGCCGAGTTGTAGATCCTTATCTACGGGTTTGTACATACACCATTGTTGTAAGGGAATACTTCGTTTTGTTGTTTATTTCACTTCAAATTATTTTTTAGACCAACTTTCCATACGGTATGTAATTTTCTCGTCTATGTAGTAAGGGTAAGTTACATGCCACTGTATTGTATACCTTAAAATTCATGTCAGGTGTGTTAATAGCAATTTCTTGTAGCCCAGACATCGATAATGAGTAATTTTGGACTAGTTGCATCACTAGGTCGAACTAGACAGCGTTGGCTTGACACGTTTTCAGATTGAGGGATCATGAGTCAAGTTAAGTGCCCAATATAAAAAAAAACAATTACTTCTAAAATTCTATCAATGGGAAATCACTGCTAAGTTTTTACGTCATTCGCACAAGCGCCACCTACTTGGAACTAAGCGAACAGATTAATAATTTCCTACTGGTGCTTTAGTACTGTCGTGCCTGCTGCCATCTGTAAGAAAATTCGGGATTTTCTCTCCATCTGTGTCTGTTATACGTATAATAAGTACTATGCCGTACATTTCATATTACCAAGGCTTTTGGTACAAACGAAGGAAAAAATACGAGGAAAATTGTGATAAGCCGTTGTTGTAATATTAATAAATATTAATGATATTGTCTGCCTCTTCAATCTAATGGAGATGCTACAATAACAATGATCATACCGTTCTGGTTTCTATCAATCATAATACGTACGATACAATATTAGTTATTATTTCGAGTTTCGGAGAAGAAATATAAAATGGCTGAAAAGTAGGCGCATATGTAGCAACTTTTTCCGGAGTACCTACCTACTTAACAAATTAAAATGAACTCAAGTCCAATTATTTCAAACAAAATCAGTCATCATCATTATCATCATAGCGCAAGGCAATTTCTGCTTGGATCATATTTCTATATCGAGGTTTTTAAGTCGGTGCACGTCATGGATCAAAACAGAATCAATATTTCCTCGCAATGAGAATGATCTGACCTGACTTGACTTGAGTTTGATTTCATTTTCTGGTGGTAGTGGCGTAAAGTTGCATGCTGTGTGGTTACCCTGGACAGGCCCGAAGACTGCTTCTATTTTTATTTTTTATCCCACTCGAGCCGCGTTGATTTTAATATTGGAAACGATATTTTTTTTATTTTAATAAAGAATAATTGTATATGACTAATTCATTTATGTAAAAATACGGCACCTACTCAACGTTCTAAAAGTATTAACTTTGAAATTAAAACTGTTGAAGTCTAGAAATCTCTGGAAGACTTTTACGAGTTTAAATTTAAGCAAGCCAATGGGTCCTTGGCAACCCTTTAGATATAATAAGAGGAAGTTTAGAAGTAGGCAATATATGGATTTCAGAACATTTACATTCATCAAAAGCCAAGATTCTTAATCAAATCAATATCAACGTCTGAAACTACTCGCCCGGAACCGTGTAACAGACAGCAAGGAAAAAATTGCACGAATTTTCATAGAAACTTTGCGAAATTGCTCTTTGAAACCGTTCGCTAACTCACGTAGACATAACTCCATACAAAACCGGGAAAGTTTATTTTAAACTTGCGCCGCTGCGGGGTAGAGGGGAGGGGGGTAAAGGGGGGGGGACGCGTCCGACGCACTGCCTGCCGCTGAAATATCACTCAACTTCGTAACTACCCCCTTTTTGTACTTTTTGTCCATTTCGTTTACCCTTTTGCTTTTTTTTTCGGGTGAATTTTAGTTGACCAACTTGTGCTTTTGGTTATGGATGGAGTTATAATGAAAGCTATGATTAGAATCACAGTGAAAATATGACATTTACGTCGCTCGCGCGTGCATTACATCTCTGGTCTGTGATTAGATCGGAGGTAAATTGCGGCCAATTTATAGTCACATGACGTGTCACTTACTATAGTGTATCTTTAGTACTAGTACAGGGAGGTGAAATGACGTAGCGTTGGACGCCTTCCAGCCAAAGAGAGCTGCTGGTAGCGCCTAGATGGCGAAAACTGGAGATCATGCCTCGCAGCGTACTCTGATGTGATGATGTGGAAAGGTAGTTTATAACTCTACCCTCAAATCTTTCTTATTTCATTCATGTTATTTATCGTCCTTGTTTCGTAAGATCGTAGATGACGAATGATGTTTCAGACCTTACAAATTCCATTACGAAATGATAACTACGACAAATGGTATCCAAATTCGGGTCCCGCAGGTTTAGAGGTCTGTCACAGGTTGATAAATGTGGGTTCCGTAATTGTAAATGACATGAGGGGGCAGGTTTTAGGTTATCTTTAACGTGTCGCACAATGTTGCAGATGTTGGCAAGCAGGCAGTGAATGACAGTTCGTGACAGCCGCGCACCGGTGTGGCTCAACATGCTGTTTTCAAATAATTTTTCTTTCTTGGTTTCATCGGACCAGAAAATTATCGCATAAACTTGAGGCATGTATAAAAACTGCCATAGATAGCACACATGCCGCACAAAAATGATAATGATAAACTGCAAAAAGTCGCGCGGTCTTGCGGTGTCGTATGTCGTGATATACATTTACCTGTGCGTTTTCACACCCTTTTTGCCATTAGTTAGCACCGCGGCAAAATGTCGCAAAGAATGAGGCATGTGTGTAAACATCCTCAGGTGACCCTTGGCCGGTGAAGGGCGTAGATTGTCAAACTAATTATTATCAATTCGGGGCCCTTCGCGGATTACCTAAATTAATTTATGGATATTTACAAATACGTGCGGACAAGCTAAATTAGTCTCAGCGGGATTATGAACTTAGATGAATTGTCTAATATTTTTAGGAATGGAAAAAATATTTTAAAGGAAATCCTTTAGTTTCGAATGTTTTATCGCCCCCAAAAATCATTTTTTTCTTTGAATGTTACCCACATTCAATAATACCGTTTACCGTTACAAGGTTAGTAAAAATTTCCAAAAATACCGTTTAAGTCATAGACTTTTAGGTATTTTATAAAAAAAATCTCTAATTTAATAAGATAAAGAAAAGTTACCAAAATGGCAACATTAATTTTGTCACACAGAATTTACAGACTCATATTCAATTACATATGTGCAACGACGAATCAACTGACACAAGCAAGTGAATGTAAGAATAGTAATGTAAGAATGAAGCATAATAAAGAGAAGTGTAAAGCCAAAAGAACTAGAATCCAGGCCAGAAAACCTTACAAAAAAGTCAGCAATAATGTTGCCATTTCGGGATCCAATCTTTATCTGATCGAGTAATAGGATTTTTAAACAATTTCAATCACTTACTTACTAGCTACAAACAAGCAACTTGATTAAATCGGAGTCTCATAATTCCGGTTCATACTAGTTACAGTCTTTACTCAAGACGCGGCTGTAGCTAACGACGCCTGCGACATAGAATATCCAGATCAAAGAGGTTTACAGAAGGTTCTTTATACTGACCGAGTCAGTTTTCTATTAGGATGATCTTTTTCTTCTTTTCGTGTGGGTCAGGGCAACGCATCGTCTAACGACCCAAAGAAACCCTGGTGTCAGAATTTTTTCACCACGTAACACCCGCCGCCGTCTAAGTACCTAGTCAAATAACCATAGACATCAACCGGGACAAGCCCACCTATACACGGAACCATCTTCCTCACGGACAAACAGGTGATTCAGCCTGCAATGTCCTAACCAGACTAAGAACAAATTCCTAAAGTCTTCTTCTTCTTCTTCTTTTCGAGTGGGACACCGAGTCGTCCAACGACCCGATGAACCCTAGTGTCAGAATTTTTCAACCGCCTACTACAAGTAGCAGGCTTCTGACATGGTTGTGTAACGACCGCCGTCTAAGTGATCATAGACAGCAACCGGGACCTACGGCTTAACGTGCCATCCGAAACACGGAACCATCTTACTTACGGACAATCGGGTGGTTCAGCCCGCAATGTCCTAACCAGACTGGGAACAAATTCACAAAGTGAAAAATATCAAATTTGTGAGTGGCCCACCGAGAATCGAACCTGGAACGTCGCAGGCAGTCGCACTACCACTGAATCAAATTGTTCATCACGAAAGTATAGCTCGCTAAGGCGGTTGTTGTGCATTAGTGCTTCCGTAATGTAAGCGTCTGTCAGATGCAAGGAAATTTTAAATTCCCTCTCCCAATATACTAAAACCTATGTTAAAAAGCGACAATGACACAAGGGCAACGCCAAAACATGCGTTGTCTCTGTTTGTTCTGTTTTTTGTTACACATAATGAATCGAGTAGGCGTACCACACAAAAAGACAAAAGTGAGCTATCTGTAAAGGCGCGCAACGTATCTAATCTATGCCGAAACTGAGCGCTGTTCGGTTATATTGTTCAGATAAAACATCACCGTTATTAAAATAACCGCAGCCTGCTCCCTGCTCCGATAGATTAAGGTTATACGGGGTGTAAGAGACAGCCCTTAAAATGTTGATACATACATACAGTTACGGCTTTTTCCCGGCGGGGTAGGCAGATCCACTTGCTACGATCCTTACACACCTCATTCGCTTCCTCAACATTCATTAGCCTTTTCATAGGTGCTTTTCGGTTTAGGGTACTCTTAATCTGATCTTTCTTTGGGACGTCCCCAATTTGATCCAGGTGCGTTCGTCTAGGTCTTACATCCTAGGAATAAGGAAAGGAGCCATCTTGCAAGAAACATTATGCCAGGAAACGACAAAAAAATCAAACTCCCATCATTTTCTCCCTCCCATGTGAAAAAAACTGCCCTTTTTTTAAAAAGTGAAAGCTTTGAGAAGTCATATTTTTTAAAGGTTTTTTGGATTCCTGAATGGGTTGTTGTTCAGTCTTATTGTCTGATCCATGCACCCTATTAGTAGGGCTGTCCCTAACACCCTATATTATCTCGTGACATGCTGACGTACACTGGGATCTAATTATAATAAGGTTTCTTACGCTTGTGGTTTGGTTAAATTGGTACACACTTCATACCTATATCCTTTGCAGGGTAGGTAGAGCAAAAACGGTCGTCAAAACAATGGTACCAAATTACCGTAGAGCCACGAGTGAATTAGAAACATAAACTTACTGTAATAGAGAGAAAATTGTGTCTTACAATGACTAATCCATTTATCTGAACATTATTATAATTGACATTATAAAAGTATTCATTGTGAATCTACTTGGATTTTTGATTTAATTTGTACGTGTCGGTGTGTAGGTACATTTTATTTTAATACACCAGAATAGGATCAGTTAGGCTTCCACATGGAATATACGTGCTAACCAGCGACGCAACAGTCTTTGGAATGATTTGAAGACAACTTGTGTTACTTAGCTAAGCCAGGGCAAACGCTGTTATGTACTTTTTATCAGTTGACATAATATACAAGAACGAATAAAGGTAATACCCTCAAATTATAACTAACACATACAACGAAAAAGACACGATATTGCCAAGATATTAGTATCTGATAGTATTCTGACCTGGCTGATCCATTTTTCTCCAAGATTCTTCTCTGATTCAACGATCCCAATATAGGGTAACCATGGATATAACGACCAATATTTTTCCACGTGAACAGTTTCCGCCAATGAATAGCAGACATAATGGGAATCTCATAGTTGCTGCGTAAGTGGAATCCCGCTGGCCCGAAACTTTCCATCCACCCTTTATCAATATCATCTGCGGAGGAATGCCGGCCAAATGAAAGAATGTTCTCTTTTCACAAAAAGGTCGTCCAATGGGAAAGGAAATTTTGCAAAGGCAACCTTTCTTTTGTTAGATGTTTATCTCCGCAGCCTAGGTCGGGCCTCGGGCGCAAAATTTTCTGTTCGTATTTTAAACGCGTTGCTGGAAACTTCCACAATCCATTTCTTCTTGAGAGTACTTTTTTTGGTGCACGGAATTAAAATGTTTACAGATACAAAGCAGCTCAAGATACTGAACAATTTTTCCAGTTTATTGGAGAAACTTGTTTTTCATTAGTACTTTTCCTGCCGTATGGTGGCGGCATTGAATAGCACTACCACACCACACTACTCGTGGGTGTCAATTAAAGACGAATAAAAAAAATATCCAGGGTATGAGCAGCAGCGTTCCGTATATAATCTACAATTTCTTGTAGGTACTCCAAGGAGAGGTCCATATCCGGCAGTAGATAGCTCTGTAATAGTTAATTTTCATATGCCACTATACTCTTAACTATCGTTTACCATCTTACCAAGCCAGTGCCTTACAATTTGCTTACAATTTGACCTTTCAAAAACAAAGACGGCGCCAAAGATTCAGTTCTTGCGGGTCGCGCAAGGTCACACAATGGGTCCATAATTAAGTAAATGAAGGCCCGCAATCGCGGTAGAGTGGTGGCCAAGGGAACAAAGGGTGGATCCGCGGCCAATTTATGCGAATAATGGCCGAGGTAGGCTGGCTCGTTGTGGGCCCACCAACAGCCCGGCTATTGTACTCTGTCGGGCTTTTTTTTGTTGATTTTGTCCTTGGATTAATTGCTTGGAAGCTTTAAGTAAGACGTTGCTTGTGTTCTAGGTGAAAATCGTGGTGATAGATACAATTTTATTGCTTAAAACATACTTATCGGAAAACATGAAACAATTCAGAAAACTCGATGTCCCACTCGAAAATTTGTATATCTGATGTAAGCATGATTAAAGTTAGGTACTATGCTTATTTTTTTAAAATTACACAAGGGATTTTAATGCAGTTTCTTATAGATAGAGCAATTCAAAAGGAAGGTTCAGATGTATTATAAATGCAGGGAAATTCTCTTATTCACACGGAAAACGATTTACAAAGAGTACAACCACTTGACCCACAAGTTAATGAACGATAATGACACTATGAATCTCTATTACTATAGCACTAACTACTTAACATTGAAAAATTGCTTTTCTAACTCTATCTAATCAATCATTTTTTATCTTGTGAAGATTGTAAAGCTGGACAGTCTAAAGAAAGAATCTGCAGCCTCTGGCTTTATTCAAGCACCTAAACGCGATTGAAAAATGACTCGAGCCTGACTCGGCTGAACACAATATAAAACAACTTCGATAAAAAATAAACATGTTTATACGATATTGTTAGAAATATCAAACGATGGCACACAAGTAGTATCATCTATAACGAGTATCTCTCTACAAGGTTATTTTCAGTCAGTACACAAACTTTGTAGGGTGTTCCTACTCATGATTCTGAACTACTTTTACTATGGGGCCACCTGCAAAATCGTAAAAAAATTATTGGGTTTTCCATATATTTTTGCCGAGTAGTTAGGTATGAATTTTTTCTATGGATGACTCAATTTTTTTTTTTCGATTTCGCAGGTGGGTGGCCCAATATTTAAATTTGTTCAGAATCATGACTAGAAACATCCTACAGGTTCGTGTACTGACTAATAAATAACCCTGTATAAGCTCTTTATACAGGGTGTAAGAGACGGTGTAACGAAAGCTTTGCAGGCGTGATTAGCAACTTTTCCTACGGGGGCTATGGTGGGAAATGTGATTTTTTTTTCTACCTCCCATACAAAATTCCCGATTAGCTGACTGACATTGTAAAAAAAAACACGTTTCCCACCATAGCCCCCATAGTAAAAGTTGTTCAGTTCCATGGTCTGATCACGCCTGCAAACTTTTCGTAACACCATCTCTTACACACTCTCTTACACCCTGTATAGTAACACCCCGATTCTATTATTTTATTAGCCATTGTAGTGCCAGCGACAGTCAACTATCATTTTATTGCCACTGTGATTTTCTATACTTTAAACTGTTAGTAGACTACAAAACGATCCAAACCATCTAACTGAGGCGCTACCGACACTTAACTGAAACTTAGTCCGATCCGTGCTTCCCAAAACAACCTCCTTAGCCCAGTCTCGCCCCAAGAAGGGCGTCATTGGGCTGGTTATTTGAACAACCATTCAATCATTTCCGGGTAAGCCTTTGCTCCCCACCAAGCCGACAGGTGTAGTTTTGATGGCCCCGGGACAAAAGACGTAGGGTCCACCAAAAAAATAAAAATTTAGCTTTTAATTTGGCAGACTTCAGGTCTAGTGTGTTCGCTTACCGTTAGATGCCGGCTTAGAATGGTGAAACCTTATAATTTTTCCATGGTTGTCGTAAGGGGTTTGAGGCTCGATGTATACTGCAATTTTGTCACTATCGTTGCTTCCGCAAAAATACCTAAATAAGTTTCAAATTTTTCCTATCGCGCCGCGTTAGAAAAACTTGCAGATAGCAGCAGGCGCGACTGTGTCTCAACCCAGAAATAAAAAGGAACTGAACTTTCACATTGGCACATTTATGATCAATCACAGAAAAAAGGCACAGTCGAGAGTGGCACCATTAATTCCTCAATTTCCTGCTTCATTGTCTATATTAATCTGCCTATCCCGCAAAAGCACGCAGACTTTTTTTTTAAATTACGCACATAACCTCTTAGTTTTGGTTCTAAAAGATGCTCAGTTTGTATTATTACCCGCGCGCCAGAAACTCACTGTATATCCAAGGATTTGGAATATTCAAGAGTGGAACCAACAATGAAATAAGCGAATCATGTTGTTCGTTGGGCGCGCTAATGACAACAGCGTTGGTATCATACAACGTTGAAAATTCACGCTCCTGCTAGATATAATCTAGTACATCTACTGCATTAGCTTGTTATCTTACTGAGTATTGTTTCACCCTTAAATAAAATAGGTCCGTTTAAATTCAGTGCAAATATTGTTAGAGTATGTTCTTATTCTTGAAACTGAACAACTATTCATAGAAATATTTTTTGAAAAAGATCTGTTTTAATAAGCTATTTCATTGATTTGCTGACGTTGTAAGCATTTATGGGAATAAACATTGAGGCAACGAGGCTTTGGCGGCCTTGCGGCAGAAAAAAAAGGATGGATCTGGTTAGATGAATAAAAACCTGCCTAAAGTGAAAACACATAATATGACATATGAAATCTGTCTTTCGTAAGACTTTCTATATAAATGTATATAGGTAATACCACGGTGCAGAAACTTGTCTCAGCATAAACAAATAAGTAGAACACAAACGGATTACTCAAATCCCAACTAATCAGAATATTAATTCCAAACTAGCACGTAAAGACTTGTATTAAAGCTTATGAATATGCAAAGGGGAGACGGGGCCGTTCAATTCGTAATCGGCATGTAAGTTGTGAGTTGAGAGGAGTTGGGGCTAAATCTCTTTCGGAGTATAATTCGCCGCACATGCTTCTAATGAAATAATTCGGTCCTCTGCGCGCATCAAGTTTCGGCCACAGATTAGTGCGCAGAGCCGACGGATTATGCAAAACCGTATTTAGAACGAAACTCTTTCGAAGTGACGTCAGTACCGTGCTGATGATCTAATAACCAATCAATTAATATATGTGCATATAACTGATTGGCATGTGCTGCTGCCATGTAGGTATTATAACATAGGCTGTAGAATGCTACTGTACAGGGCCCCAAGTCTGCTATTTTTTTGTCATTGCAACGCCATCGAAGCTATACCTCGAACTGTTATTAGACTACAAATGACCGAAACTATCCTACAAAGATCCGATCGACATCCAATTGAAATGATTTTCATTTAGCAGACGTAGGGCCCTGATAAATTGTAACAAGAAAGGTATCGTCTAAAAAACCGATGTATTCGTATACCATGAACTATCCCGTGTATCATTTAGCAAGCTTAGTTAATGCGATCAATTTTATTTTATTCAGTTCAGTTTGCAGAAATAGTTAATCGTCAAAATAGGTTCCCAGCAACAAAATTGTCTCATTTTCCTCCACCACCATTAAAGTGGAATTCCTCGGAATCTCCAACAATTATGAACTTCTGCAGTCATTACTCTTTGAGTGGAGTATCTCGTTCCTAGCGGCGCGCCGCGGCCGCCTTGGCCCGCTCATAACTGCTGCTTAACGAATGTTCCTCGCAGATGTTAAGCAAAGTTAACAATTTATTGTAGGAGCTCCGGGCGAGAGCCAACAGGAAATATCTTGGAACACTGCGCTGAGAGCTAAATGTTTTAATTTATAGTGGGAAATTTTAGATTTATGCAGTTTATATTTCTTTGAATGAAACGCCTTTTTTAATCCAACGAATGACTTTTGTTTGCTTTGAGCTACGCTAATCCAGAATTCCGGGAAGATACGCTATGAATGAGATTCATGAAAGTAAGGTCTGTAAGCGCTGGGAAAAAGTGAGGAACATTTTGTAAAACAGGATAAGCAAAAATACACGATTCACATACAAATTAACGCCTTTATATTATCTAGAACTTTTATAAGTATGAAAATGTAGATTTTCGTTTTATAATTCTAAAATCATCCAAAAAATGTGTAAAGATTTTGAAAAACGTCTGTTGCTGCTCGTTGCAAAATACACAACACTATAGCAAGTAATCTGTCTACGGATAAAAGTTGCAGCAAAACAAGATCTCAAAAACGGTAATCCGTTTTACAAAGCAAAATCTGTTAATAGCCGTCCAGATTGCAGTCTCGGACACAAAACAAGAATCAGAAACAAGAAAAGAAAGGAGGAAGAATAAGGAAAGACTTGGTAAAAGGAAAGACGGTCTTAATTGCATCAGTGTTACCTTTCCAATTACTTGCACTCCTGTGCTGTGTCGGAATAAAATTTGCAGTGAACTGGACAGTATTATACCAAATAATAGGTATGTTTACGTTTCAAAACTACGACAGTCCACTGCTGGACGTAGGTTTTCCCCACTCGAGGAGCTATGCCATTTGGCAAGCGGGTTGTCGAGCGCCGTGGAAGATGTTGCATTCACGTTTCAATCATTATTTAAAGATTTGATCATAAAATATTTACATTCAATTAAAATAACACTGAGTTTCATTTGTGATAAAAATATTAGCCAGATAACGATGTTTATAATGTTTCTCTATTGGAAAAACATTGGTACAAATATTGATTATAGCCATTTGGTGATACAAAGGTTTCCAAGGCTGTTTTTATGTATTTCTTTCGTGTGATTCCGGTTTAGAATAGCATCACCATATTTATTTTCCCTCTGGTGTCGTAAAAGGTGACTGGGCTTCATGTTGATTACAATTTTTAGGTGACAGGCCGACAACCTGATACCTACTACAGTGATACGCGAATTTCCAAAACAGATGTCATTATTTAAATTCCTTACACGTGGCGTTAACGTTCAGTCTACCCAGCAAAGGATAAAGGCGTGATGTATGTTCGTACACTATAGTGATACACATGTTTTCTGAAACTACCTTGAAAACAATCCTCAAAAATGTCAGACGTGGCGATAGCAACCGTATTCTTACGGCCGTTAACGCTCTGCCTACTCCACAAGGGATAAAGGCGTGATATATGTGTGTATGTAAGTATGTTTATGTTCGTAATTTTGATTTACGTTCAGATGCACTACAGATGCTAATCGGCGAATCGTCGCTCCCATGAGTACGTTAAAAACAACTCGTAAAAGTTTGTCCTCTACGATAATGTTTTTAATTCTATGATAGTACTAATTTGATTAAAAAAACCATAAATCTGTGTAATGAGTTACTAGTTAGCAGTTTTCGGTGACTATTAATTTAATAATGTAGTTTATGATAAACTACGAATAAATAACAGTAGCATTTTGTTATTTAACTAAGTGTTGACCATTCAGCCTGTAGCAGGGTGGAAAGGCAAAAGTGTTTCAGATTTTAAGATATCCAGGTAAGCAGTTCATATATATTTTCATTAATATAAATATTATTCTCAATATTTAAAGTAACTAACTATATTAATTGTAAATAAATAAAACTTACGGTGTTGGAAGATTTTTAAATCATTAAATAGTTTTTTGATATGAACCATAACCTACACCAAATGCAACAAGAAACCTCTCGTTAATTTAAACTTTAAATCATAATACTTGCATATTCTTCTTCTTCTGCATATTAATAATTATTTTTATCATTCTTAGCCACTGTCGTTCCACTGCCAGGGCAAAGGCCTCCCTCCCTTTCATATTAATAATAATTGACAAATAATATTTACTTTAAATTTTTGCATACATAAATTATACACATTATGCCATAGTTTATAGCTTTACGGTTGTTTTCTTATTATGTTTGCAAGAGCTTACCCGTACCAATAGAGCAACATACCTTTTAAAAGGCACTACGATCTTTATACTTTTTCAAAATTGCTAAACTTATCCCAACTATAGTACTCCATATTGTTGCAGATTCAAGAAATATGAAGTTACATTTAATATGTGTTGTAGTCGTCATATTTTTATGCGATGATACAGCAGCAAGGCTTTCTTCTCCTGCTATACCTAAAATGATCCTGGGCTACAGATCCGGAGAACTGAAACGCTGCATGTATTCTAACCCAAAGAAGTGCACTACCCTAAGCCAGCAACATTCACCCATTTCCTCATTGGCAGTCGCAGGAGAATACGTATATATCGGACTGACTTCAGGGGGTGCGTATTTTTTATACCTAAACATAATTAGCATAGGTATTTTTATTTGAGTAACATTAAAAACTGATAGGGTGGAAGCAGACCATGAAACTAAACAACTTTCGCCTAGGAACATATGTCAGGACACGACAAAAAAATTTTCGACTTCCCATAGAAAATCGCGATCAGCTGACTGCATTAACTATGGGAAACCAAAAATTTTTTGACGTTTCCTGACATAATTATATTCCTAGGGGAAAGTTTTTCAGTTTCATGGTCTGCTTGCACCCTATCAGTATTCGGTACGCTGTCCTTTACACCCCGTATAGCAAATGTTTGATATAAACCTACCAAGCGTGGTTAGTATGGCAATACCCCCCAATTAGGGGAGGTTTATGTCCAGCTGTGGAGTGTTGTGGCTGTAGATTTAGAAGAAGTTTGATATAAACTCGGTATTTATGTCAAATGTTTATCACATCATAACACCGTTATTGTAAATATATTATGTGAATTGTTGATCTTCTTATGAAATGTTATATTTATCGTTTTTATATTTTTATTGCTTACTCGTCTTCAGGACAACTTCGCCGCTGCTCCCTGTTCCGCTTCTCCAACTGCACCCTCTTTCACGAATTCAACGAGACAATCCATGCAATGGTCGTCTTCAGGAAGAACCTCTACCTCGGAACTGTTAGCGGCATCATGAAATGTGGACTTCGCAAATCTGAGGATTGTCAGCTATTCACATTCGAATCTGAAACACCAATCTACTCTCTCGCGGTTTCTGGAGATAAAATTTATGCAGGATCAGACAATAGTATACTAAGATGTTCAGAAAAAGATGTTCTTTTTTGCGCGCATTTATCAAACACGTCGTATACAGTGAACGCTATAACAACTTCTGGAAATCATCTTTATTTGGGCGGAGAAGAATCCGTAGAGTTTTGTGAATTTCATAATGGCACAATAGACTGTTACCCATTATTTGAAACAGATTCAGCAGTAACAAATTTAGACGTTTTCGAAAGAAATATACAAGCAAGCTTTGAATCCGGAGAAGTCATACGCTTTAACTTGGATAATGAAGAAAAAACGGTAATTGTTGATGGAAATACTACGAGTCCTGTGTTGTCCATGTCTATTGTATACGACTCCTCACCCGTCATGCATCATTACCGCGGCGAGAGTAGCGGGTGCACGTGGCAGTTCATGGCTTGTCCACCTTTCATTATGTACTACGATGTACAGTCTCGAAGCCAATTCGAACTGTATGTCAAAAATAAGAAAGTATACACAGAAGAAGGACGTTTGTTCGACACAGATGAATCAGACTTCAGCCACTCAGGACAAAAGGCTATTTTTGTGATGGACCCAGCTGGGAAGCTATTTGCGAGCAACCAGCACCCGATTGGTCTTCTGCACCATTCGAGCCTGATGTCTGGGAAACCAGCTGCAGCTGCCGGCGAGATCAAAGTGAACCGAGGAGAGATTGAGACCATAACCAGTTGCTCGGGTCATTATCGACAAAGAGTTCAGCTAGTCCAGCAAGTTCAAAGCTCTTTAAGACGACAAGGATATGAGAAAGATGTTAATATTAGGGACTGCTTCGGAATGACGGACTTATTGATCGACTTGGACTATAAGAAAACTGCCCTTTACTATAAGGCGTTGTATGAATCTCATAAAATGAACAAAACTAGTATTTGATTCTGTCATAATAATGTCATTAATCATTTTATTCGAAAGTTTAGTAAATCTTTTATATACCTACTATCAATCGTTGTTCACTACTTATTATATTAGATGCATAACTGGTCCAATCTTCTTCTTCTTCTTCTTTCGTGTGGGACACCAAGTCGTCTAACGACCCGATAAACCCTAGGGTCAGAATTTTTCAACCGCCTTCTACAAGTAGCAGGCTTCTGACATGGTTGTGTAACGACCGCCGTCTAAGTGATCATAGACAGCAACCGGGACCTACGGCTTAACGTGCCATCCGAAACACGGAACCATCTTACTTACGGACAATCGGGTGGTTCAGCCCGCAATGTCCTAACCAGACTGGGAACAAATTCACAAAGTGATAAATATCAAGTTTGTGAGTGACCCACCGAGAATCGAACCCGGAACCTGCTGCGTCAAAGGCAGTCGCACTACCACTGCGCCACATCGGTCGTCCTGGTCGGTACTGGTCCAATTAAAATATATTTCCCAAAAACAATAAATGGTTTTTTCTTTATCGTCAGCACGGTGATGCCCACATCTCTCCTAACTAAAAATCTTCATCTAACAAACTCTTAAAATCAGTTTACTCACCTACGCTACGCCTATTGCCCATGACCTTTTAACTAAATTGAATTTAAAGTTGAGAATCACTTTGGTCGCATAGGTATTTTCTCAGTACAACGAAAAGTATAAAATTATTTCTCAATTATCACTTTTCTCCGAAAAAATTAAAAACTATTTCGTTGCCGCTACTGAAAAGAAGAGAATGGTACAAATATTTCAGAACTTCTACCAACCACTTTTTAGTAAAAATAAACAAGCGTTCTATTAGAACCAGCTTCCCTTTTCTCATGTTCCGCTCACAATACGTCTGGAGGAGCGGGGGGCTAATCCCCGCTGATGGATCGCTGCCCACAATCTGTTTTTGCTCAGATGAGGATAAAGTACGCGAGCGAAGATTTAAATGCGAGGATGAGACATTCAATCTTACGAGTCTAGGGTGGTGACGTCAGGGCTTAAGTTTTTGTGGGTGGACGTGGAAAATGTGAAACAAGAAACTTTTCAGAATTGTCACACCAAGTTATTGCCTGAAAAACAGGACGACATTGTGGTATACTTATTTCTCTTAAAATAATCTATGGAAATTAGCTCTATACATAGTAGCTACAGTTTTCCAACTAGAACACTCAAAAGCCCGTCTCAGGTTCGTACCTTATTTTTTTTTATTTTAAGAATACTTAGAATTAAATTTGATATTATACTTTATAAATTATTGAATTGTTCAACAATTTTAGAAAAGTAATAGAACTTGACTACGCTTAGGCATATTTTTTTAGAAACGTGTGATGCCGGCATAGATTTGCATCACCCCAATTCTTCCCGCGGGTGTTGTAAGAGGCAACTAAGGGACTCAAGGGTTTTATGTGTATTACCACGTATTACAACTTTAGGCGACAGGCTGACAACCTGTCTCTACAGTGATACACAAATCATCTGAAGTGGCCCTCAATACTTGTCAAACGTGGCGATAACGACCGTAATTTTACGATCGTTAACACTCTGCCTACCCCGCAAGGGATAAAGCCGTGATTTGTGTATGTGTGTGTGTGTGTTGTGTTAAGTAGAGAAGGACAAAGTAGACATGAATAAGAAATCAAACGCACCTCTTGGAAATACTGCCCTTCGGGTTCCATCCGTTTCTCAATTGTCCTTCCTTTTTCGTTGTGTCGGAGCAATATAAGGCCAAACCAGCTAAAGGAAACATACTTTATATAGATTTATATGTTTTTAAACTCTAGGAGGAGCAGATCACATATGATGAGCACAGTCATATTTCACAGCAGATAATGATTTAAGGTATTTAAGGGAAATCACGAAGTGAACTTTATTTATCAGTTCTTTATGTTTTAAAATCAGGAACGCTTACTGTAATACTTCTTCAACCGTGTGAGTGAACGAGTCGATGAACGACCCGATGAGCTTCATTCAAAAATCATCATCATTAAAAAACATCGACGAATCTGTGCTACTACTGCTTTTCTTCCTCTCATCTAAAAAAAGAAAAGCAAAGGGTAGATGGTTAGGTGACTATAGCATGTGGTGATTAAATTTTCCCATACAATTTTTATTTCTAGTTACTTTTATAGTTTTGGAATATTGTGGCGACAGCTGTTATAAATCGTAAAAATTTTGTCACTTCCCTGATTTATCGACTGATATACATTAGCTTGCCGTGCTTTACCGTGTGATTAGAATAGAATCATCTCAAATCTACCCGTGGGTATCGTAAAAGCGACTATGGAGTTAAAACATTATCCAGCAAACGAGCAGCAGCGTTCCCTGTGAGTAAAACATCTTGCGCTGCGCTCGTCAATCCACCTGCCAAGTATGTTTAGTATGGCAATTTCGCCCGATAGGGAGACCTATTTTCTGCAGTACACCATTGTGGCTCTTGAGATAGGTAAGTCTCTTTGCCCAATTTCTAGCATTTCCCGTTTTTACCTTATTTATATTTCAATATAAACCTGTCGTGCAATGTAAATATACCGGCTTAAAATAGGATCACCCCACATCCTTCCCGCGGGTGTCGTAAGAGGCGACTAAGGGACTCGAGAGTCTTGGTGTATTGCAATTTTTGGGCGACAGGCTGACATCCTGTCACTATAGTGATACACATGTTTTCTGAAACTACCTTGGAAAACAATCTCCAAAAATGTCAGACGTGGCGATAGCGAACGTATTCTTACGGCCGTTAACGCTCTGCCTAACCTGCAAAGGATAGAGGCGTGATAAATGTATGTATGTATGTAAACGTTACCCTTTCCTGTTGCTCCTATTGTCCCGTAATGATACAGAGGTGTCTCCGAAATTTTCCGGGACATTCCTCCGGCGATTTCCTCAATGTTTTATGTTTTATTTTCCTAGAGAAGGGTCTCGTTTAGTGCAAGTGCGGGTTGACCCGCTTTTGAAGTCGACCACCCGGAAATCATTAAAACAGAAGTGTTTAGAGTTTAGTGCGGGCCGCTGGGAGATTTGAACCGCGTTCGAGGTATAAAAAGGCTGAAACAGATTACAAAATAGTAAACATTCACAAATCGGAAAACGCTCCATCTCTCGCCAACTTGTACATACGTGATATTGTCACTTGAGTAACTTTGTAGTTCTAGTACAAAGTCATAGTTCCCACTACAAGCTACTCGTAACGAAAAATATATGCACGAAGCAAGGTGAGGATAGGGCCAACCGTGGTGTAGCGGTTAACACGTCTGACCCGGCAAGTCAAAAGACGTGGGTTTATATCCCATCGGTGGTGTGATTATTTTCCACTTGTAAAAATGAGCAAACACGTGAGCTAAAACTTGTCTTTTTTAATGGTTCTAGCGACATAAGTCTAAGTTTTGTGATATTAAGCTGAGTCAAAACCTTTTCGTGGCATCGTTTCTCGGTAGACATCTTGTATCAATAATAATTTTTAACCTAATAACCTTGTACACAAGTCAACGAATAAATGAGTTCTTTCTTTTATTTCTTTCAAAACAAAGGCTTTGCATATTACTGCGCGACAAAAATATACCTCTTCCGTTATTACCTACAATTTTGCTATATTTCCTTTTATTCTTATTCCACATATTCATCCTCGTCGTTATTCGCCGATTCTTCAGCCGATAAATGTCCCACCATAAAATTGACGCATCGCTTTGCGTATTGCCCTCAAAGACATCTTGCTACGCTCACTGCGACGTTCGTATGCCCATGCCGTAAGGTTTAAGTCTGCATTGAACCTATTTTGCGTAGTCGGCTCAAGCCGAATTTACTGGCAATATTATCGTTAAAGATTTTACTCGTGACAATTTGAAGACGAGGCCGAGGAGATAAGTGGAGATAAAGTAAGTGTGCTTAAAGATAAAGCACATTAACTTGAATAAGTAAATGCTCAGAGATTTGGATTTAAAACTGTTTTCTTTTTAGCTTAAAGCTAAATTCACGATGACTTTAATGTGAGTGTATCTGTTTTTTTTTAAACGTTTTTATTTTTATATTGATAAACATGGTCGGGTGAGATCTTCAGATTACTTATCAAATTATTTCCTTCAAGAGTATCAAACTATAGATTCATTATGAGTGCTGACGTTCATGAAATGAAAAAATTGTGTCTTTTATCGCATTACATATTTTATTACACATAAGAAATGGCATTCAAATAAAACCCTACAAGTACCGAGAAACAAGACAGAATTTTAATGACTACTTGACTCTGACGTTCATATTGATTTTTGGTAAATGGATTCCGAACGCGGTAGGTTCGTAACCTTCTATACAATTGGGATTTAGCGGCGGAGGAGGACAATTGAAGGGGTTCCAATCGGTTTCTGAAGGGCAAGGAAAGGCAGGAGGGCAACAAGCACACGGCCCACATGGTCCACAGGGGCAACATGGAGTGCAGCAAGGTGCGCCTGGCCCACAAGCGCCACAAAAAGGACCGCAACCACAGCATGCAGGTCCACAACCACAGCCTCCACAACCAGGAGCGCATGGTCTATAACAGGATGGAAAAGGCGCACACCCAGGTCTGCAAGGTCCGCAGCCGCATGGAGAACTGCAGTTACAATAGGGATTGACACAACTTTGGCATCCACCACAACCGCAACTAGAGCCGCATCCGCAGGGTATGCCACAGCAACAACAGATACTCAACCTACGGAATATTTCAGAAATATTTGTATTAGATTTTTCTTTTGTCTGCCCATCAGCCTCTGGTATGCTCAAGCTTTGGCATGCCTGGGAAAGATTTGTATCAGAAGTGTCAGATTGTTTTTTTGTCTCCTTCTGGACCTGTGGTATGCTCAACCTTTGGTTGAATGTGTCAGCGTAGCTCTGGTGTGCTTGATAATGATTTGGAGTGGAGATGCTAAATTGCGTGCTTGTTTGGGCATAAGGGGCCATCTGGTAAGGATACAACAAGGGTGGCATGCAGTTGAACTCGAATCCACTATAATAGTTCTGGTATGTCTGGGAAGGATTTGGGTGAGACATGTTAAAATTTGCTGTCGTCTGAATATCAGAAACCATCTGGACAGGTAGCATACTATACCCACCGCCCCAACTGAAGTTGGGCATGTTATAATTTGCTGTCGTCTGAACACCAGGGATAGTTTGGACAGGTGGAATGCGGAAACCGTAGCCGTAGCCCCATCCTCCATTATAGCATTGGTATGTTTGACTTTGATTGCATTGTGTGCTTATATTTGATTTCGTTTCAGTATTTGTTTTTTCTTTATCTGACGTGGTCTCATTTGCATTAAGTATTCCCCTTTCTCTTTGTTTCTGAGGAAGAATTTGTTCAGAAATATTTGATTCTGCTATTGAGGTATTTGATTTTTCTCTCGAGGTCCTCGATTCTTCTATTGAGGTATTTGTTTTTGCTTGAATTACTTTTTTTCCTGTCTTTAGCCAGGAAAACGCAGTACCCTCTGTATTTTTTACTGACTTTAAATGCGGCTGCTTGCTGTTGTATTCTTTGAAATCTACTTGAGTAACTGATATTGTTTGCAATGGTTCAAGTCTAGGAGATGCAGATAAGTTTCTTTGATGATTTGGATCCGGCAAAGTAGCTCGAATATCCATTTTTTGCACAGGTTTGATCGGGACGACCGCAGGAGCAAATTTTTTTTTTGACACTCCACTTTGACTAGACAAAGAAGATATTTCTTTTTCTGGCTGATTAGCTGAAGCAGAAATAGTAGCTACATTTCTTTGTCTTGTATTTTTGGTCGAACATAGAGTTATTACTTTCGGACGACCCCTGCTTTCATTTGGAGGATCAACTTTAGCTTCAGTAACTTTGGCTTCAGTAACTTTAGCTTCAGTAACTTTAGCTTCAGTGACTTTAGCTTCAGTAACTTTAGCTTCAGTGACTTTAGCTTCAGTTACTCTAGTTTTAGTAACAATTTCTTTATCTCTTGGTGTGGAAGCTAAAGAAAAGTCTAAAAAAGTCATTGCTTTTCTTTCCTCAGATGATTTCATGATGTATTTTATATTTGAGCTTGGCTTTGAGCTGGTAACACAACTGATTACTTTATCTTGGAGAGTTTCAAACAATGAACAGGCAGACTTGTTTCTAGGCACTTGTTTTGGGTCATAGCATACTTTGGATCTACGGTAAACGTGTCTGTTATTTATTTTCTTGGGAAATCTGGTAGTGCTACGAGTCGACAAGGACATCATCGAAAAGTCTTGATCAAAAGCATTTCTCTTTGCGTCGCACAAATTTCTCAATTTACTTGGTGCAGGCATATTGAAAGAATATATATGTTTCTGTGAAAAAACTTGTGTATTTTCTTCTTATCAAAAATGTTTTGTAAATTATTGACATTGACCTATTGCTCAGGATTACGCATGGATTAAGATTTTCTTGATATTATTATATTGGCACAGAAACAAGATAAAACAACCAGATAACGTACTTATTTTGTTACAATTACACTTTATTTTTGAAAGTCAGTGATATTTTAAGTTTGAGAAATTCACTTTACGATTTTGATCAATTCAATTCAATTTCTTGTTTTATGGCGTTTTCATTATTATCGTAATTTTTTGGCAATTTTTGAATCAAGACTGAATGGCACAATGGCTGACAGTACCAGTCAAGCATTGAGTCAAAAGTCAAATCAATGTTATGTAAATTTCTACTAAAAGGAGTTTTTAATTCAAAGTAGCAAGACTTATAAGATATCTCTCATAGAAAAGAAGATAATTTTCATGAACGTGCATGCAAAGTTTTCGATACACCGTCCCTTACACCCGGCACAAGATCATGTAACCACGATTTTACTAGCATAGTATCAAATGAACAGGCACCCAAGTAGAGTAGGTAACTAGTTATGAGTCGGCCGTAGTGTGCAAGCGAGCCCGTAATTTGTTAGGGTAATCGCGCGATTTGTCGCGCGGGATTGCGGCCATTCGTTCACAGGTGCGACGAGGGTGGGGGGGGGAGAGGGTGAAGGAGGGGAGTTTCTTTACGATATGGGCTGTTAGCTAGGAAAGCGAGGTTAGTACGAAAGGTACTTGTGTTTCACATGGAATACAGACCAAAGAAGTCAAGTAGCGCGAAAGAATTTATGATGGTTTTATATCTTCAATAAGGGTGAAATTTTACAAGTGACCGATGCATTGAGTAGCTGTAGTTAGTATTCTTTGCTGATACTAAAACCTCCGAACGGGGTGGTGCTAGGGAATAACTTTCGCCAGAAACATTGGACAATCTGCCGACCAAGCCAATTAGGACGACAGGTCCAATCATTTTTCATATTTTACACCTAGATTCCTTATCACCAACCAGTCCATCCTAAGGTTTTACATTGGCCACTAGTAAAATTTCACGTAAAGTGTAAAATTACACAATTTGTATGCAAAACCCCTTCTGTTTCGTCTTGCAGAATTCCTATTGCACAGCAACCTTGTTAAGCGTTTCAATGTAGTGTGAAAATTTGCACTTGATTTAAATTGCAATTGAGGGTGTTACAAGAGGGCACTTGCAGAGCCATAACCAGCCATAATAGTTACAACTAAAGATGCAACATAATAATCAAAATTATCGATGTATACCGATTTAAGTAAAATGACGCCTGACGACCGATGTGGCGCAGTATTAGTGCGAATGCCTGTGACGCAGAAGGTTTCGGGTTCGATTTTTGGTGGGTCACTCACATTCAGTTGATTTTTATCACTTTGTGAATTTGTTCACAGTCTGGTTAGGACATTGCGGGTTGAACAATCCGATTGGCTGTAAGAAAGATGGTTCATTGTTTTATATGGCACGTTAAGCTGTAGGTTCAGGTTACTGTCTATGATTATGATTACTAAGACGATGGTCTTACGACCACTATGTTACAACTACAACTATGTTCTTCTTCTTCTTTTCGTGTGGGACACCGAGTCGTCCAACGACCGATGTGGCGCAGTGGTAGTGCGACTGCCTTTGACGCAGAAGGTCCCGGGTTCGATTCTCGGTGGGTCACTCACAAAGTTGATATCTATCACTTTGTGAATTTGTTCCCAGTCTGGTTAGGACATTGCGGGCTGAACCACCCGATTGTCCGTAAGTAAGATGGTTCCGTGTTTCGGATGGCACGTTAAGCCGTAGGTCCCGGTTGCTGTCTATGATCACTTAGACGGCGGTCGTTACACAACCATGTCAGAAGCCTGCTACTTGTAGAAGGCGGTTGAAAAATTCTGTCACTAGGGTTCATCGGGTCGTTGGACGACTACAACTATGTTAGAAACCTGCTACTTGTACAAGGCGGTTGGAAATTTTTGACACTAGGGTTCATTGGGTCGTGGAACGACTCGGTGTCCCACACGAAAGACAGGGAATCGATAACGAAATATCGGCCTTAAACTCCGATAGCTGTAGCGATGGGTTTATTATAAACTTGAATAATAAATTCAAATTTAAAAAACTAGATTCATAATTATATTATTATAATAACTCGCCCTACTACTTTCTCACCACCGAATGAAAAAGAAACACATAGGTACCTACACAATAATTATGCACACCTTAAGTATATCTTTGTGCCAAAAAGGGAAGAGAATAATTATAATTTACCTAATTTTGTGGATTCCATAAACCTTTTTATAAGTATTTTAAGTTCGATTTCAGATGATATTTGACTGTCCCGATGGCGTAGCCGATAGTATGCCTGCCTTCTGCGCCGAGGGTCGTGGGTTCGATCCCCACCGGACACAAGTCAATTTTCAAATATTTGTGTTGAGTCTGTTTCGGTGTTTTCTATGTATCATATGTATTTATTTACAAAAAAAAAGTATATATGTATTAGTATCAGCTATCTAGTTCCCATAGTACAAGCTTTGCTTAGTTTGGGGCTAGATGGCGCTGTGTGAATTGTCCAGGATATTTATTTATTATTATTTATTAATATTTGAATGTCACTTTTAACCTAGGATTCGGGCCAGGTTAGCCTTTAGGTTGCAGAGGTCAGATGGCAGTAGCTCTGCGTAAAAATTGTTTCCGCTTCAAATCCCCTGGGTTAAGTTAAGCCGACCCCGACAGAGAACGGGATAACGCAAGGAGAATGATGATGATTTCGATAAAAAATATTTTTTCAATTATATATCGGTATATTTGAACGTCGATATATTTATTAAAACTCGATATACTGTCGCATCCCTATTTACAACGTAGCCGGACGATGTGAACAACAAAGTGTTTATTAATGAATCGGCGAAAACGTAGTTGAGGTACCATAGTGTCATGATGTTTCAACACGATCGTAAAAAGAGGTTCACGTTGAATGTACTAACGACTTACAGTGCGATTTACTTTCACTGCTGCTGCACACGTATTACATAAATAAAATACTATTTTTTTTGTCTTTCATTGAAAAATGTACATACATGCATACATATATCACGCCTTTATCCCTTGCGGGGTAGGCAGAGCGTTAACGGCCGAAAGAATACGGTCGCCATCGCCACGTCTGACACTTTTGAGGATTGTTTTCTAAGGTATTTTCAGAAAACATGCGTATCACTATAGTGACAGGTTGTCAGCCTGTCGCCTGAACATTGTAATACACCAATACTCTCGAGTCCCTTAGTCGCCTCTTACGACACCCGCGGGAAATATGTGGGGTGATGCTATTCTAAGCCGGCTTCACACGGCAGTGTTTACATAGAGGCGTTATTAGTACGTCGCTGGGTCATCTTCGCAGCGGAGTCGGGCATGCCATGAAAACATACATACAACATACACAAATCACGGCTTTATCCCTTGCGGGGTAGACAGAGCGTTAACGATCGTAAAATTATGGTCGTTATCGCCACGTCTGACGAGTATGGAATTAAGATTCAGATGATTCGTGTATCACAGTAGTGACAGGTTGTCAGCCTGTCGCCTAAAGCTGTAATATGTGGTAACACACATGAAACCCTCGAATTCCTTAGCTGTCTCTTACAACACCCGCGGGAAGAATTGGGGTGATGCTATTCTATGCCGGCATCACACGGCTAATTCTGGAAAACATGAGTGGGGTATACTCTTCCGCAAAAAAATGAGAGTGATTCGATGATGATGATTTAGGTGATAGGCAATGAAACAAACTTGTAATTTGTTTCCTAAACAAAATAATTAAGACTTAATTAAACTCTCTCTGGCAACAAACGAGAAAGAATTTAAATCTTTTCCTTACGAACCTTACAACTTCCAGGATTTAGAAGAAAAACTTAACAAAAACACGATCACGGGATCTTAATTAATTGAATTATTAACTTATTTCCGTTAAATGAATTGGTGGGTCTTGTGTTTTAAGGGATCTCTTTATCTTCCTCGAAAAAAAAATAGAAATAGCAGTAATAGTAATAAATAAGGTGTAGGTAAACATAATTAGCTAAAAATAGAAACATAGGTCGAAATATGGAAAAATTGTTGGACACCCCGTACAAATTGACTTGGTCTGCTGCTAAATTTTGTATGGGCGGTCCAAAAATATTTTTGTATTTCAACCTAGGTATGTTTCTTGGGAAAAGTTGTTCTGTTTTATGGACTGGTTCACTACTTAAAATATTTGCAGTTAATTTTTTAACATCCTGTTCATAGATTTAGTTGCATATGGGGTCGTATCCTATCTAAGACTAGGTATGCAACAGAAAGTGGTTGCGCTATTTTCAGTAAAGAGATAAATAATCAAATCGAACACTCCACTGCTTGCCATGCTCATTTAGGGTGAATATGCCATATTCACCACGCTTGGCAGGCAGATTGGCGAGCACAGTGCAAGGTTTATTTGCAGGGAATTCATCCGTAAGTTTCCTTTGACGATACCCGCAGGTAGAAATGAGTGATGCTATCCAATTGACAAGATTACTATAAAATTCCTATGTACATAAATTACTACAAGTTATAGAATAAATACAAGTTTCGTCTCAAAATAAACATTTAGGGATGTTAAAAAGGCACTCGGCCTCTCTCCATGAATAACTTATGCCAGTTCATTGATTTTCCGTTTGCTGCCGATACGAAGATATAAATACATACCTGGCTTAGATAGTGTCGCTACCAGCGTAACTTGACCTTCGTGCTCGATACACGCACATACGGGAGCGTGCTGATAGTTACGCTGGTCGTGACATTTTCTGGTCGAATGAGGTTTTAATCGCCACCACATCAGCAGCTACCGATGTGGCGCAGTAGTGTGATGTGACCGTAGGCCACGCAAAAGTTCCGGGTTTGATTCTTAGTGGGGTACTCACAAAAGTCACAAGTGGCTATAGGACATTGGACAAACCACCTGATTGGAAAAAGATGGTTCCATGTTTTAGATGATTATGATTTCATATGTACCGGCTGCTGTCTATGATAAATCGATAACTTAGACAGCGATCGTTACACAATCATATCAGAGGCCTGCTACTTGCAGTTGGCGGCTAAAAAAGCCTGATAGTAGAGTTCATTGTGTACAGTCACCTACAGTCACTGAACTGCCCTTTAATGTCATATTTGTACACTACGTGGTTCGGTGACTCTGCAAATGACCGTACTAAGAAAAAAACCATAAGATTAAACAACTAAATAAGATTTGGAAAAGCTTATACTTTTTCCTTTTATAATAACTTTAGTTATAATAAATCCACAAAAGTTTCTAACGTAATTTGGTTTCTGTGAAAT
Organism: Keiferia lycopersicella; assembly: GCA_029255805.1. Lineage (NCBI taxonomy): Eukaryota > Metazoa > Arthropoda > Insecta > Lepidoptera > Gelechiidae > Keiferia > Keiferia lycopersicella. The sequence goes on from JARACZ010000012.1 coordinate 299,141, forward strand.
CTGAAATAAAATAAAAGAATTAATATTTGTTCACGACGAACTGTCGCCCGCAAAACTTCAGACAACACGATTATTATAAGACTCGGTTTATATTGGTTGCTTTATTCCTTGCGGGGTAAGCAGAGCGTTTACGGCCCTAAAATACGGTCGCTTTCGCTACGTCTGACAAATATTGAGGGCCAAGTAGCTCGTATACATTATACTGTTAATTTTAGGGGTCAAAGTTGGAGCCCATTTACTGTATCCCACTCATACATTACCTCCTAAATGCTTACCTATTTGCCACAAACCAGAGATGAGTGCCAGAGATGCAAATGTCATGAGCTATATTACACATACATACATATATCACGCCTATATCCATTGGGGGGTACCCAGAGCGCTAACGGCCGTTATATACGATCGCCAACGCCACGTCTGACAAATTAAGGGCTGTTTCACACGATTCGTGTATTACTATAGTGATAATGATAAGTTGTCAGCCTGTCGCCTAAATTGCAATACACATGAAACCCTAAGTCGCCTCTTACGACACCCGCGGGAAAGAAATGGGGTGATGCTATTCTAAGCCGGCATCACATGGAATGCTATATTATATTATGCTATATTATTATGCTCATAAGGCACTGCCTGGCTCTGCCCTTGTGATGTATCCGTCAGCTTTCTCTATCTTCCGCCTTCCCCTTGACTTCTCTCTACGATGTGACCATTATTTTTTCCTTTATCTGACACCAAATAATCCCTATAACTGGATTTTCCTAGCCAAGAATAAAATGTAAAACAATTGCAATAATTTTAAATAATAAATACTTACCCCTGTCATGTTTTCTTAACCTTTCCCGGAGATCGTCAAAAACAACTTTCGCGTCTGAAATTCCAAATTCCTTGCCAACTTTGATTCGAAAACAATTAGCCAATTTCGCTAAACTCGAGGAATTTTTGAAAAGTTCATTCTGACGTTAAGGGTTGCCAGCTCAAAGGCGGCTATTAGCAAAGTTGCCAGCTATTAATTTGTGTTTCTTTGCCAAAGTCTAAATAAATTGTTTCACGGTCCAAAGAATTTAATGCCTAAGCTTTGAGGAAAAGGATTTGAGGATTCATGGGTTTAACATAAAGAATGAGGAATGTAAATCTATTTGTAAACTCATGACAAAATGTGTCTTAAAGCATTTTTTTTCATAATACATTCATATACATTATTACACATATCACGCCTTTATCTCTTTTCTCATAATAATGTAATAATAGATGAAGGTTTAGTTTCTACATGCAAGCTATAAGAGACGGTGTAACGAAAACTTTGCAGGCGTGATAAGACCATGAAACTGAACAACTTTTTTCTATGGGAGCTATGTTGGAAAACGAAAAAAAAGTTTTAGTTACCGTCTCTTACTCCATAATATAATTTTGTGATGCCGTGTGATGCCGGCTTAGAATAGCATCACCCCACGTCCTTCCCGTGGGTGTCGTAAAAGGCGTTTAAGGGACTCGAGAGTATTGGTGTATTACAATTTTTAGGCGACAGGCTGACAACCTCTCACTATAGCGATACACAAGTTTTCTTAAACAACCTTGGAAAACAATCCTGAAAAATGTGAGACGTGGCGATAGCGACCTTAATCTTACGGCCGTTACCGCTTTGCCTACTCCTCAAGGGATAAAGGCGTGATGTAGGTAATATGTATGTACGTATGTATAATTTTGTTTCTTATTTTACAAATAATTACTTTCATCGCACGATTACCTGTATTTTCGAGTGCTACGAACTCCCATCGTCTGTCTGTACTGAACACAATATCCTAAGTCCAGGCAGCGCTGACTCTGAGAGGCGACCGAGTGCAATCAATTACCGAGGCTTATGCCGCGATAAAATCTTTTTCTGCAATTTTTATTTTCTCACTTTTTTTTCTCTTTTTATCGCCCGACACGTTGTCCCGCTGTTTTATTATTTAATAAACGGCGTGATAATAAATAAACGGCGCGAGCGGCGGACGTTAGCAACACTGCGTTTTTTTGTTTATTTGTTTTCGTTTCTAAAGCGTTTCTAGGATGCTGTAGGAAATGTGTATATAAAAAGATTATATGAAAGGGTGGGTTTGATATCTTTACACGAGTAAATATTTAAAAAATGCATTGTGTATAATGCCTTTCTTCCTTACTAGGTAGGCAGTTTCTTAACGGCCATGTCTGACAAAATTTTGAGAGTCGTTTCAGATAAATTGGTTGTCAGAACGTCGCCTAAAATTAAAATAAACATAAAAATAATCATGTAAACATTTGAAAACTATTTTTTTATTATAAAACGAAATAAGTTTCTACTTTCTCGAGTATCAAAAAAAGCCAACAACTCACCCATAATTCAGTTGTTATTTTAGTTAAAAAGATGTCCGCGAAATTGGTCTTGCTTGAAAGGTTTTTAAAACAAAATTGCTGAAACCTCTCAAGTTTGTCAAGAGCATACTAAAATACTAGCTTGACAATTAAAAAACATAACCCGACTACGATAATTTTAAATAAAAAACTTTACTATTGAAATCCGCCATTTTGTATTTTGCAGCCACTGTTAATAATTGCGGTATAATGTACTCACGTTAGTACATCATAGTGCCGCATTGATGGCAATAGATCTTATGAGACGAATCAAACGACACTTCATGCAACAACGTCATTTAGCTGTTTGTGCTGTAGTTGTAGCCCGTGTACAAAAAACCTAGAAAGAGAACACGTTAATTTACGTCACAGTTGTAGAAAAATAAACTAGACGTACATGAAAAATACATTTTCCAACATACAGTCCTGTAAAATTTCTTCTTCTTCTAAGGCAGTCGGGTAAAAATACGCATCGGCACACTCTATAAAAATAAAACGTAAGTAGTAGCTCCTGAAAATAATTATTTTGGACTCTCTCGAAGGCTGGTAAATGTACCGTGAAATTATTTATATTTGTGCTCGAGTGGCGACGTAGTTCTAAATAAACATTCATTTAACGAGCCGAGTCGCGAAATTAAATTTAGTGAAAGGAACATTTTCGTGCTGGGAATAAGTTGTAAGTACCTCTTTCATATTCATAGACCTCACTTTCATGACCTTTTTAGTGTTCCATACCTATTGTGCTGCTGCTGCTGATATTAAAAGATTACATCGATACCGAATCACTACTCGATGTTGGTGTAACCTAATATGCTAAATAGATCGAGCTTTATACCTATCTTCATAAAAATGTATTTACTTATTTATAACTAGATATAACATCCACATGCATCTACATAAAAGAAAAATATTTACTGCTACAAACTTAATAACTAAATAAATATAGGTACATAACACTATTTTCAAATATCATAATATATCATAATAATAATGTACATAACATCATTATAGACATAACTTTTATTCCACCAACAAGTTAACAAATGAATAAATAAAATTATGTACAATTTCAAATAAACTAACTTTAATATAAACAAATACCGACCTAGAAATAATTTTGATTCCTAACATCCAGTAATTGTTAAAAGTAACAACAGTTTTTATCTGCATGCCAAAAGTATACTGCGCCACATTCCTCACTCTAAGTAGTTACTTGCAATAATCTTGGTTGGACAGTGAAGTTACTAATACCCTCTCACAATATTTTTCTCCGTGTTTAAGCAAAGTTGGCTATTTAATATAATATAAATGTAATTTAGTTTGTAATATTTTTGAAGTGTTGAATGTGTAGTGGCTTAAATGGTTATTGGACTGCGTTCTTTGGTGATACAATACGTAAACTACCTACTGTATACTGTATTGTTTTACATCCAGGATGAAAGACTGGCTTCCCATAGCACAGGGTAACCTAGTTTGGGGGCCAGGCAAACATGTCTTGTATCATGTAAGTTTCAAATAAACTTTATTTTATTTTTTATTTTATTATTTATACCCAAAAACTCGAAACGCAAAAATGTTACTGGGACTTTTCCGTCTGTCCGCCTGACACCACACCAGGCCTAAACTGATGTACGTGAAGAGTCACAGACTTATGCTGACAACATTTTTCGAAAAAAAGGTTACAATGACAAAATCGGGAGCTATCAAAAAACAATGTTGCTAGCATAAAACAATGTACAACAGAAACCATACCACACCATCATGATAGTTACACAGACATAGGAAAAAAGTTACATAAGCGTAGCCGCGCGCATGACATCTCTGATGTGGTTACCACCTGAGGTGGTTACAGAGTTCATATATTTTCACAGAATATGGCGTAGTCAAATGGGGGAAAATGAGACTAGTGGGTAACTTGGGACATAGTCGACACCAGCATCTATGAACCAGCTATAAGCCTATAACGTAATAACTGGTTAATAAAAGTAGAGTCCAAAGTTTTCAACCAGTTACAACGTTATAGTTGGTTCATAGATGCTGGTGTCGACCATGTCCCAAGTTACCCGCAAGTCTCATTTTCTCCCATTTGACCGTATTTATTTTTCCGCTCTAATAATAAGAAAAAGAATAAAAAAAGCCTAAATGACCTTAACCTTGACAGGACCACTCCTGGGCTTCCCCCTTTTGGGAGTTAATGTCATACTGTACGTTAGTATATTAGTTTTTCTCTGTGGTCATACTCACCACCTTCCACAGGCGCATTCTAAAAATTTAATCAAATAAAAATTGTGTCAAACTCGCATTCATTTTTTGTTCGATTATAATCACAATGATTTGGTTGGACATTTTGGTTTGTGCCTTAGGTTAGACAGATATGAACAATGATAAACCAAAACTTTTACAGAATCAAACCCGAAACCTTTGCACACTAGACTATGATTGTGTGACGTATATTATGTTGTGTGTAAAGTAAAGAGTGTATTCTGCCAGTACTTACTTTTAGAGTTCCCATCTTCTTATCTTTTATAAACTTTTCTAGAAAAAAGTGCTTTCATCCCATTCCTTTAGCATTTAAGCCGCGTACTCCGTGAATTACTTCTGTGTAGGATTTTCAAGCCACTCTTCCAAGCTCTAGAGAAAACTCGAGAAACTATGTAGGTAGGTAAGTAGTTACTAGTAATATGATAGAAGTGCTATCTTAGTGCGTGGCTATATGCGTCTCCACGTTTCTTGGAAGATTTCAGGTAGAGAAAAAAAAATGAATGGATTGAATGAAAAAATTGTATCTTTCATTCTTTAAAACCCAACTTGCCTCAATACAAACCATCGTATCCAACTCTTCTGTGAGAGGTAGGTTAGTAAGATCGATTTGTTTTACTATAGGAAAAGTTCTTCATGGCACTTCACGGTCTATATTTAGCAATCGATTGAAGAATGCCATCCATCCCTTAGAGTATTCAACCTATGGAGATGGCAAAACTGGGCTTACCCCTCTGTCAGAATTCACTGCTCATTGAACCAGCACATTATATGAAACTGACGTTGCCATTTTGTATGTGGTTGTCAAGTTGTTGTAAATTTTGTTATGTATGTGCTTACCTCCCCTTCCGCAAAAAGCGACAGAATACCTCCACAGGTTGTATAAGCATACATCCCCACGTCTTACGAGGGATGTCGCAAGAAGAGTCAAAAAAATAATGATCCAGGGAAGAACAGCGCAGCGTTCCCTATGAATACATCACCTTGTACTGCGCTCGCCATTCTTACCTAGCGTAAGTAAGGCAAATATCTCCAATAGACAAAGGCCCTTGTCCAGCAGTGGACTGTTGTAGCTGTTCAAGTGAAGAACTAAAGTAATACGTAGACGTTCTGCTGTATACATATACGTAGATGAACACGCAATCGACACTTAATTATTATATAACAGGTTCGCGTTATCAAACAAGATTGAACATGATCTAGTTGGATAATTAGATCCTTAACAGCTTCCATGCCTCTATCCAGCTAACGAATTTCTTATCAGTTGTGTTTAATTGTGTCATAACAAAAAAAAGTTACACATGGTTTAAGTCGTCTGACAGCATAACATAACAAAATTCTTTATTGCACTAAAAAAATCGAATAACGTCAAATACTCTGGAAAAATAATCAAAACACGCGTCTGACTTTTTTGGGATCACGCCGAAATTTTTAGCTAGCGTTTGCCTTCTATGTATGCATTCACTTTATTTTTAAGTTCTTTTTTTTACTGTCAGCGTGATAAGAATAAAAAATGCCCACAAGAGAAAGGTTAGAGTAGGTTTTGTAGGAATAATCTAAATGAATAACAGTTTTATTTTTACATACACACACATACACAAATCACGCCTATATCCCTTGCGGGGTAGGCAGAGCGTTAACGGCCGTAAGATCACGGTCGCTATCGCCACGTCTGACATTTTTGAAGATTGTTTTCCAAGGTTGTTTCAGAAAACATGTGTATCACTATAGTGACAGGTTGTCAGCCTCTCGCCTAAAAATTGTAATACACCAATACCCTCGAGTCCCTTAGTCGCCTCTTACGACATCCGCGGGAAGGACGTGGGGTGATGCTATTCTAAACCGGCATCACACGGCATAGTTTTATTTTTAAACTTTATCATTTAAATTTTCAACCAACCAATAATCTCACAACCTTAAACAACCTTAGAGACTGGTCGGGTAGTAGTAACAGTGTTAATATTAGCTATGATTGGTTACGTAATCTTGGGATGAAAATCATAGATTATTCTCCTATTACATACTACTCATTCGTATTAGGCAAACATAATTTATAGCAATAGGTATTGAGTGTCTCTGATATTTGATAAAATTTCGTACATTATCTTTTTTATACTGTTCCTTACTTACAAACTGTGAATTAGAAATAGAAATACTTAGAAAAGTGAATACACTATCAAACTGTATGATGTTGATAAATGATGACTCAGTTAGGTTTCCCGTAGGTATACTCTACTTTACCGAGTTTTAAATACTAATAGCGACATCTATCGATTAAGAAAAGAAGCTGCGACTACAATAGAAGACACTTGGTAGCCTTGGTAGAGATCTTGGTAGTGTGTTGTCGTTAATGAAGTTGATCAGCTGTTTGCGACTCGCGCTGACATTACCACCGACGGCTTCCTCTCGCTTCATGACTGCGCCTAAACTTTCACAACTTTGTCTAAGGCCGGCTATTCATGAGCTATCAGTATTACGCGTCGTCTTTAAGATACGTCTATAAATTATGTAGCTTACGTTCACCAATGAAATCATCATCATAACAGTCAAACAAGCTGGATATAAGTTTGTCCTATGGGCAAAGGAAAAAAATACACAATCCTTGCTACGTTTGGCAATTTACATGATTATTAGTTATAAGGTACACACCACACCATCTATTACGAAAATTTGGGCTAAAACAAACAAGTGGTAAGCTGTTTCAAATAAAAAGAAAATCAATCTCACCTTTAGCCAAAATGTGCGACCTCAAGAAAGAGAAAAGCAATTTTTTTGCGATTATCGAGATCACCACACATTTAGAAAACAAGAATCACAATCATCCTGCAAAGTTCGCATGCTGAGTGAAAAACAGTTCATTGTTCACATAAAATACTACCTACTTCCCATATCCCGGATTCACCCAATGAACAGTGCACTTTACAGGGTTAGTAGCTGGATGTGCATCGATGCGTCGCCGGCACAGATAGCAGTCTGCAACTCCGCGATGCACGGAAACTTAGCTACTTGCTTGCAGTTACAGGGTGTCATTGCAGTTGTACTGTTGTTTGGTAGCCGTTGAAACTAGTGTGGACGAGGAATCCTCTTCCGCATCGTCATAACGCGGAGGTTTTGCAGTTTCTGGGCTTGCTCATCAAGTGAAGAAGCTAAGAGGAAGCCATTTTTAGTCACACAAATCACATTATGAGACAGAATATGCGGAGTAAGAAACATCTTTCAGTCCGAAATAATCTGCAGTCTCTCCGTTTTCGTCGTTTTGTCTTCTTCAATCACTTCCTCTTACTCGTCCACATCTTCCAACTTTGTTAATTAGTCCTCTACGTTCTCCTTCTCATAACAGCTTCCTCATCAACCTTGGTTGAAACACTGGAGACGCATATGTGCTATATTTTATCAAACTATACGTCCTAAGCCTACTGGTACATTCTTACAACCGTGTGATTAAAGCATCTGTAAAAGGCGGCCAATTATACATTATACCAGGCGTTCAATGAACACCATGTTTTCTCCCTCACACTTAGGTAACCACCGCCATTCACAGAACCTTTCTTTAATCGCACGGCTTCTAACTGGTTTGATAATGGGGTCATAATCGCTAACCAGCTACGCAGCTACCAAAGTAGGTCAGCTGGAAGAAATTCTTTAATAGAAATATGCTGTCCTGTTGTGTCGTTATTGTTTGTATGTGTGTCCTTTATAATGTTTTTGTGTGCAAAAAACTGTGAAGAGTAATAGCAATTTACATCGGACTGCTGTAGTTTGAAAATAAAAAGCACTAAAGTATGCTTGTTTCGCAATCTTCGCAAATCTGCTGTTAGCCACATAATATCCTATGGTAAAGGAGACTACTTTTAACTTCAACAAAATACCTTTCTTTGCTTATAAACGATTAGTCGTAGTTTGAAACCACCAAGCCTCCACTTCTTCAAAACTATAAATAGAACACGAATTTTATGAACTATTTTGCTAAGACACATAATACCCTTCATAACACCCTATTCCCCTATTCATTTTCCCATATGCATTGTAACCCAATCCAAGGTTTGCTCTAGAACAATTTGTCACGTACAGACCAAACAATACTATTGTTGTTTAGTCTTATTGTGTTTCAAAGCGGACTGTTTGTATGTTTGTATGTGAAGTTTGACTTCTGACCGGATGGCCGAGTCTGAGATCAAACAATATCTATACAATGTTTATATTTGAACACTGAAATTGTTTGCAGTAAGACGAAAATTTGTTTTAGAGAGGAAAATGATCTCAAGCGAGTAATTTAAAGATTAAGTGGAAATGTTTTATTTTCTCAAAATGTGCCAAATTCTTTTGCTTTGTATTTAAGTCAGTGTTGGCCCTAGCATAGTATCATAACGACCCAAAAAAAAGTTTATTTGACTAATAGAAACATGCAATAAGAAGGTTTCGTGTAATGCCGGCTTAGAATAGCATCACCCCATTTCTTTCTCGTGGGTGTCGTAAAAACTGACTAAGGGACTCGAGGGTTTCATGTGTATTGCAATTTTAGGCGATAGGCTGAGAACCTGTTAATATAGTGATACACGACTTATCCGAAACGACCTTCAAACATTTATCAAACGTGATGATCACGACCGTAATATTACAGTCGTTAATGCTCTGCCTACTTCGCCAGCGATAAAGGCGTGATTTGTGTGTGTGTATTACAAAGTTACGATACCAACACAGCCACACAGGGACTTACGATATAGACCGTAGTAGGTACCTATAAGTTATTCAAATCAGAACATTAGTCCCCAGCTAAGAAGTTCTTGGAAACTAAAACCCGGCCCTAAAACTTCAATATTTCACCCTAACCCAGCCCTGTGACCTTCGCCTTCGTTGAGCCAATCCGTCAATACTGTAACTTTTGAACCGTAAAGACGAATCGCCAAAGTTTAGCCTTCATCAATATCCACTTTCAAGTAGGCGATAAAAAGCACTTATTCTTGCCGTGTGGTATACTGAGTCGATGAATTACTCGATCAATGTTTGGTTTCAGAGCTTTTGAAACGCCTAATAAACTAATACTTCCTAAGTCTCTGACTTGGTTGTGTGATCGTCAAATACTACGTTCAGGACAAACAGCTTAAAGCGTTCTCCAAATCTCTAATGTCCTTAAAAAATCGCAAGATTGTCATAAAGAGAAGTTCAATATATTTGTTAGTTCCTTGAGAATCGAACCAGGAATCTCCGGATCCTGAAACCAACGCTAAGACAGCTAAGCCACTGAGGAAGACTTAAGTACTGAAATGGTATGGTCGAACCGGGTTCAAATAATTAAGAGGACTTTATGCTCGCCCGCGCGTGTGCGTTACGACCGTCCTTAAAGTTTCAGCGACATCTGTTGGCGGCCGGAGCGCATTACTTGAAATCGATATATTGGGTGTTTTGGATAGGTACGAGTTGGTTTTGCAAATTGGAAATTCTTATTTTAAGAAATTTTTTAAGCTCGTTTCTATATTTTGAGCCGGACGTAGCTAAAATTAGTGAAGTAAGATATTTTTAAATGTACGGTAATGTAGGTATGTAAAATTTCGTGCTATTTTTCTTACTGCTTAGCTAAAAGTTCTACTCTAGAACAGTCACAACAATCCACTGTTGGACATAGGCTTCCCCCATATTGGAGGGTATATGCCTTACCCAACACGCTTTGCAGGTGGATTGGCGAGCGCAACGCAAGCGGTGTTGTATGCACAGTAAACAAAACTGCACACTACCCCTGGATTCAAGTCACCTTTTACGACACACGTCTGAAACCCTGCAAAGATCTAAAATCTGAAGTTGCAAAACAGAAAACAATTAAGATCGATGTTTGCAGGTCTGATTCAACAAAAAATACCGACCTCAAATTAATGATATCCAAAATGAGGGTCTTATCCGTCTTAACTAAAATCATTGAAGGGAGCAGTGATAAGAATCACGGCGTGATGAGCCGGACAGGCTAAATTAAGATGGATCGGGGTTTGGGGGTCTTTCAAACTATCGGATCGGGCGATTCCTGCTCTTGGGAACAAATAGGGAAAAGGGAGAAGTTTTTGAATGTAGAAAGGTACACGTTTGATGAATGTGACTTCTCGTGTGAAGTTTAAGGAAATTTGAAAACTCAGTATTGATGAAGACAAGTGCCAAAGTTTCGAAGACGAAATATTTGTCAGACTTAATGACAGTGAGCGTATTTTTAACGCTCTGCCTATTATCGTGTAAGAGATAAAGACGTGATACGTGTACTTAGATCAAATCGGTGACGTACTAAAGAAAGTTCAGGTCAAAAGTACCCTAAAACGACCAGCATGTATGAAAAGGCTGCTAAATGTTGAAGAAGTGAAAGAGGTACGTCAGGATCATATCAAGTGGAAGAATGTTGTCTCTGCCTACCCATCCGAGAAAGAGGCGTGATTATATGTATGTGTTACTACGTATGTAGAAAACTAAAATAAATGTTCGTTATTCAGTACGAATACAACCCACACAGTAATTAATTCTCCGTCTTTAAAACTAATCTTGTCACAAAGTAGCAATTAATTAAAATCTAGTAGCTTAACCTACAATTAAGCTTTATTTATAGTATCTATTAGTTAAGTAAATCACAGTTAAATGCCACGAAGTAAATGCAGCCGTTGCGGTGGTAGATCGGTGCTATTATGGAGTTTAAAGTTTATTTCCCGATACGAGGAGGCGATCCATCAAGAGCCTTGGATTGTTACGCGATACCAGTTATACGTAGAGGAAATACTTAAAGCCTTTTTACTGCTTTTTTACAAACTAACTAGTCATCGTTCTCCTTGCCTTATCCCGTTTCTCTGTCGGGGTCGGCTACCTAACATAGGGGATTTGCGGTGGAACCAAGTTTTTACACAGCGACTGCCATCTGACCTCTGCAACCCGGAGGCTAACCTGGCCCGAATACTAGGTTTAAGTCGCATTCAAATATCATGTGAATTAAAATTTTGTTTGAATGTGGGTTTCATCACAACGTTTTCCCTTCACCGTAAGGTCAGTCGGTTACAATGTACGTGAGTAAAAACACATTGGTACATGGCGAGGATCGAACTTACAAACGACCTAGCATCGCCGAAAATTCTTAGCGCCTTACCACAAAAAGTTTTGGCGCGCGTTCAATCTCCATAAAATAGAAAAACTCTCGGTTTTAGTAGTATAGCAAAGAAATGGAATTTAATATTGAGACAAAATACAATACGCTTCTCTAATGGTATTCTAAGTATTTTAATACGTATTCTAACACCGCGCGCCGCCTTATTAATTTGATGTCACATAAATAAGGTTATTTCAATAAGTTTCTGGTTGTGTTCTGTTAATGAAATTGAACAACTTTCCTAAAAAAAAAGCAGAATACAATTTTGTCATTGCTCAAAAAAAAATCAGTATATACCTATTTATCTCCTTTTGCTGTTAATCCTGTCAGTTTTTTTTTACTTAATAATTTACCCGACATTATCATCACGGAGAGTTATTGGAAAACGGTTTGTTCAAAGGGCTTAAGGGATTGCGGGTATTTGCAAATTATTATCATTAATTTCCGACGGAGTGGTGTGAGGCTGAAATATTGTATTCCATTAACTATCGTTGATTTGTAGAACAATCGTTTAAGTTACAGTTCACTCCAGTTTTCACTGAAATATTAATCGTGGTTTTGGTTTAGTCGAAGTTAGATTTGTATGGAAATGTACATAAAAGTACTTATTATCGCGTTTCTTTAAATGAATGGTAGAAAATACTTACACACGACGAATATAGTACGTATATTGGGTGGTTGGACGACTTGGAGTCCCACACGAAAAGAGAGAGAGACGTATACTACCAATTTTAAATTCAGATATCACTGAATTACTCCCAGTGTACTTGTACCGTAAGCAGAATAGCCCCTGATATTATTATAATACTTTATTTTTTGAGTAAACGTCCTGGTAGTTATGTGAAAAAACATGAAATCGATTTTGTAATAATCGATTCCATACGTTCGCTAAATACCCTGATGACCCCTTAGAAAGAGTTGGTCATATAGATGCCTAAACCCACCCGTTTCAACAAATACCCGCATATTGACGGATAACACATTCCATGATAAGTAATATTATGGTTGAAAAAGCACCTTAGACCTTAATTGTAATTCAGCGTACAAACTCTGACATAAAAGACCCCTGTACGGGTGGCGGGCACGTTTCGTCCACGTAATTTTACGTCCTAACCTATTATGTACGTTTAAAATGCTTGCGTTCTTTATTCTACTAATTCCGTCTTCGTATTTTTGAAACAGTGAGATATAGTTTGTGACAAGTTATTCGTGAAATCTTGTGAATGGTTCTGTTGTGTCTACTTATCATAGTATACCATTTCGCTTAAATTACACGCAAAGAACTATAACTATTAACTAGTATAGCTACTTGCTCTATAAGTTAACCTGTAAAAAGAAAAGTACGATAAATTGTTTTCAGCAGCTTGCTTTTCGGCATATGCCGCCTTTTTTTATTCATGAGTAATGAATAAAAAACAGTAAAGGAATAACCTTCACCGTTGAAGGTCGAATTAGTAGAATCGCACTCTTTCCGATGGCCGTTAGAATAACTAGAGAAAAAGTCGTTAGGCCATTTTATTGCTTTTTTATTTTACGATATTGTGTGGAACAGCGCCATTTTGCTTTTACAGCTTTGGCCTTTGTTTAGTTAGGACACAAATCAATGGGTGGTTTAATGTGGCGCCGCGGCTGGCGAAATACTTAATCCTATCATAAACAAAAATGTGAAAATTCAAGCCTACTTCTACAGTAGTTCAAGTTGTTACAACAAAGCTAAATTTATAAGCGTTTATTGTAATCATAACTATAATTTACACTTACTTTGAATTAACGCATGAAGGAGTATCAGTAGTTATAGAACTCAGGTACCCAAGTTATGTACTCGTAAATACCTATTTTATTATCAGTCTTAATGTAAAGTTTTTTATCTACTGAAGGGTAATAAGGCTTATAATAGTTTGAGTGTGCTAAAAACTTAAATTATGTATATTACTTCATAATTGTATTCTATTAAGCATATGGAATTTCCTAATCTGGCAATGAAATATATTAGACAAATCTTTAGACAAGAGTTATGCGCAGTCAGTCGCAGACGAGAGCGCAAAGAAATATTGCTATTATCAGTGAAATACGATCATAAGATTAATTTTCACGACCGATGTGGCGCAGTGGTAGTACGACTGCCTCTGACGCAGAAGGTTCCGGGTTCGACTCTCGGTGGGTCACTTACAAAAGTTGGTATTTATCACTTTGTAAATTTGTTCCCAGTCTGGTTAGGACATTGCGGGCTGAACCACCCGATTGTCCGTAAGTAAGATGGTTCCATGTTTCGTTAAACACGTTAAACCGTAGGTCCCGATTGCAGTCTATGATCACTTAAATGGCGGTCGTTACACAACCATATTAGAAGCTAGCTACTTGTAGCAAAAAATTCGGACACTAGGGTTCATCAAGTCGTTCACACGAAAAGAGAAGAGGTAAGATTATTTTGATTAATTTTATTACACTGGGCGTATCAAAAACCTTCGAGGTAGAATTTTATTATATCATGCATGAGACTGACTCACTATTTATTTTGGCTCTAGCAACACATTTGTTTGGAATTCGATTTTTTACTATGATTCTTTAAAACAATTATTTTTACGCGTCGATCGATTTTTGCGCTATACACACATACAAATCACGTCTATATCACTGACGGGGTGGGTAGGCAGAGCGTTAGCGACCATAAAATCAAAGATAAAATAATCACAAAAAAATATTTTGAGTACAAATGTCACAACTCACATCCCTAATAAATCATTGTATTTAGAGGTTGTAGTTTACCGTCAATCAACAGATGGCGCTAGCTGCATTTAAAAACGTGGTATTGTTGTGTTCGCTACGAATCTTGACTACTCGGCTTGCCAACCGTGGTCATAGCGTGACGGGGAGCGCGACCCAACCGCTTCCTATCCTACGGTATTTGTCACTGTACAACCGCCCAGGTAGTGGATGGGGTTACTAACATAAGTAGCCCTTATTAACTTGCCTATAAATCTTTCGAGGGTAAATGTTTGGTGCTGCGTGATTTGTGTGTATTGTAACGATTTTCAGTTTTAGTGTTTTTGGTTCTCCAAATTTAAAACGAAATGAAAGGCCTTACCTGAGTTTTTGCACTTTAAATTGCTGTTTCTTCGTGAAAGTTTTTAAATTTGTCAAATATTTAAATACAAAAATATGTCGGACATTCGGTGCATGATGTGAAAAAATTATCCCTCAAGAATGCTACAAAACATAAGATAATATGTAAAACTGATTCATTTCTTTTCTGTCAAAACAGAGTTGAAAATGATCCAGAAATGAAAACATTTATCCTTTACACTGGCAGGTTCTAATAAAATACGTAACGATTCCGGTCCGTCCGAGCGCGCCTTATGATTAATGCACCCCTCGGGATCGTGTTTTCGCAGACTTAAATTTGATTGAGTTGTGACATTTTCTTTAACCGTAACGTTCCTTTGCGTCTTGGGATTTGTCTTTCAAATGTTTGTTCCTCGTTTGTATTTTTTTAAATATTATAAAAAGTGTCTTAAAAGAACGTAAAAGTAATAACTGATAAGCTCAGTATTGTGCATCAGTTTTGACATAAAAAATACTAATGCGTCAGTTTATGCGGCTGTTGATAATAAAGTGGTCACCAATCTAGACGTAGGAGTTGACATCCAAAGAAAAACAAAAATGGAATACAGTTAATAAGGCAATATCCTAAAGAGTGAAACACAATCTAACAGTAAAATTAGCAAGTAAGTAGATAAGACAGAGTAGTTAATTTTGTCTTAGCACTATGCTTAACTCGCGACGGCGGGTTACGAGTGACAAATGAGCGAGATGCACGATCCTGGTCACGGCACCAAACAGAAGTGTTGGTGCTGGATTTATTAATGTGCTATCGTCTAGCTATATGTTTACTAGTATGTTGTGTATTTTGTATTCAAAATGTAGAAGTACTATACAGTCTCAGGATCCGGAGGTTTGTAGAGACTTGAAGACAGAGTCATCGGAGTTTTTAAGGTTGTTTGTTGACATATAGTCTAACAAAGACAAGAAAATCAACAATCAATATAATTCAATCCCATTTTTTTTTTTCAATTCGAAAACCTTTACCTTTGTAGCTATGCTTTTATCAAATTTAACTCGATAACGATGGCAAGGCTGAGCCTTGAAATGCGATTATAATTTCAATCAATCGTAGATTCACTGATTAATTACACTGGATTTTCAGTATAAATGAAAACCACAAATTGATTCAATTCAAATATTGTTTTACAAAACCACAGAAGCTAAATCGATTATAGAAAACTTCAAAACAGATTAAACACTACGCAAACCAGTGAATGTAATAAAACTTTTTATTTTATTGTATAAAATTTTGATATTTACTTTAACCGAACGCATAAATTTAAGCAAAGTGTAATATTAGGACAATAAAATAAATGAAACAAAATTTTCTACTATTGATGTAGATAAATCGTAAATTGGCACAAGTTGTTCAACCTTTCTATTTGTTCGGGGGCAAATAAAAGGCCATAAAATGTGGGAGTTAAAGTTTTCAAGTTACGTTATAGCTGTTTTTACTGAGTGTGAAAAATAGTTCGCGCTTTCGGCTTTGAGGCAAACAAAGATTTATAATCAGACGATAGGACTCCATTCTCAAATAAATTTAAAAGGGTTCTGGTCAAAAATAATTTTAATAAATTAAAGTTTTGTTGAAATTGCACCTACACCTGCACTGCTTGGTTTTGACTCACTAAAACGATTTAAAATAAAAACTGTTGGATTAATATATGTTTTGAGATTTTCGCGGCTGTTCACAACACTTAATTTATTAGTATTTACGGGATTATCACCACGTTTATGTTTATTTTTACCTCGATATTTCGAAGCGGTTGCACGCTCCATGAAGTGGTACGAGCAACCGAACGGTTCGCAGTCGACGAGTCAGAAAGAGGGTAGACAGATATGTTTGCCCTTAGCAAGATGACAACTTTCGCCAAAACAGTCTACTCGTGACCATGGAGCGTGCAACCGCTTCGAAATATCGAGGTAAAAATAAACATAATCGTGGTGATAATCCCGTAAATACTAATAATTTAAGTGTTGGATTAATACTTAAAATTCTGCAAGACGCTAACCAATCAAGTCAGTACGAATATTCGTGACGAATGTTTGTTTTTCCTAATGTAAAATACATATAAATGGCCTGTTCCAGGTATTTGCTATAAACTTTACTCACTTTGTCATACAGCGAGTACCATAGGGAGTGTTCTTTGGTAATACCCAATTATCCAAAGCGCGCCATTAATATTTTATTTTCAATTAAGTTTCCTTAGACGTATACTTTAAAACATAACATTAGTGATCTGTGGCCCTGATTCTAGAGTTGGTAGTCTGTCGAAGAAAATCTGCAGAAGCTATTTAACAAGCATGTATTCGAATTTATATGCTAGCAGCGATTGCGTGGGTTCAGTTCATGTAGAGCGGCCATTTTTAGGCGCTTTAAACGACACTGCGATCCACTACGTAACGAGAACGATAGGTATATAGTATATTTGAGGTCATTTTAAATTATGTGCAGATGTTTTACTTAGAGTAAGTTTTATTCGTGAAAATTAACAAATATTCCCCAAATAATATTAATCTGTTGAAAAAAGTAAAACATCTGTAACTCTCTTTCAAAGTGGCTCTGTTTTTGAATATTATTGAGTAAGAGGTAGAAATCCCCACCCCTTTAAATTTTTAGCAAGTAGTCCAAAATATATGTTGTTATTATTTTTATTCACATTGTATCAAATAATTGATAAGTTAGGTGCAAAGTGCGAAGTTAATACGGACTACGGAAGTAAAAATAGTAATACAGAGAAAAAAAAAAAAAAATTTTTGTTTCCATCGTCACACCCCTAATGGCGCTACCAACTTGTTAATTGTCATTGTCAGTGTCCAATGCGCCCAGTTTGCAGTCTGCATGCAGTTTGCAGTCCAGTTCGTGCGAGGTCCTTTTTGGATTCGTTTGCGCTGAGTTATGGCCGAATTTCAGGAAATACTGTTTGAGTTTCCTTTAGTTTCTGTTTGCTTTTTTAATTGTACTGCTACTATTTTGTTTCACATTTTAGCTAAGGAAGTAAAAATAAAATACCTACTGAAAACAAATAAACCAGATTTTGAAACCAGTTTAAGGAAAAGCATTTTTAACGGAAGGAGACTGCGATGATGCCATTATCAAAGGGTTATTCGTCGACTTGGTATCCCATACGACAGAAAAAAAACAGCTGTCTTAATATTTTTACCATATCTACCTTTTTTTCTTTCGGAAAGTTGTTGAATTTTGCAAATTGTTTTCTTGTTTTCCATTAGAACTGTCTTATGCATGTTGCTCCCTGTAAAGGTAAATCAAAGCAAAACAAAGTATAGACCATTCTGCTTACATGGTTGAAAAGCACATACCTTGTACCTAGTAGCATGTAGGTACCACAAGGTACAAAGCGTGCTTGAGCCAAATTCCGAGAAATTCCAATTTGGACGCATGCTTCCTACAGAAAGGAAATTAGAGACACTTTGAGAAATGATAAAATAGGGTTAAGTTAGCCATCGAGTGAGACGTTTTGTC
Organism: Keiferia lycopersicella; assembly: GCA_029255805.1. Taxonomy (NCBI): domain Eukaryota; kingdom Metazoa; phylum Arthropoda; class Insecta; order Lepidoptera; family Gelechiidae; genus Keiferia; species Keiferia lycopersicella. The sequence continues at coordinate 317,464 of JARACZ010000012.1, forward strand.
TCGAAATAATACCAAACTATCGTATTAGAGATAAATTTTGGTCATTAAAGAACAATGGTGTTAGGTCTATCTCTATAGTGACAGAATGTCAGCCTGTCGCCTAAAATTATAATACACATGAAACCCTGGAGTCCTTTAGTGGCCTCATAATTTGACACCCACGGGAAGGATATGGGGTGATGCTATTCCAAGCCGGCATCCCACGGCAATTTTCACAAGTAATGGTAGAAATTGCGACGGACGCGAGTCTGGCCCGCACTAGGCCTGTTTTTTTAGATTATAATTATTATTATGGACTTAAGCAAAAAACATCTACCTACGGTGTTTTCCATCTTCCTAAAAAAACTTTTTTATTTACGGAGGCCTAAAAACTAGATTTATTCTATTTATTCTCCCTGAAATAAATGCTGTAGACCTTTGAAGTTATATTTCAAGGATTCAAGAGAATTTGTTTACAGAAGGGATGAAAGGAACTGGCAAAATTTAATTTGTTTTCTGGGCTTGATATTGTTGTGACCCATTTTCAGAGCTTAGCATGACTACCAATCTATACAGGGTGTTAGAACAAGTACTGAGTTCCTTTCAAGGAATGAACCAACCCATGAAACTGAACAATTTCTCCAAGAAACATAGGCCGAAATATGAAAAAAGTTTGGAAGTCACATACAATCTGACTTAGCCGCATTTTGTATGGGAGGCAAACATTTTTTTTTTCATATTGCGTACTTTACTTTCTTGGGGAAAGTTGTTCAGTTTCATAGGCTGGTCCACCCCTTGAAAGGAAATCAGTACTCTTCCTGACACCCTGTATAATTATTTGCCATGCGCACATTATAGTAAAGCTTTTAACGTTGCCTATTTGACATCGTTAAATACTAAATAAGATGATGTGAAAATACTGAATAACAAATATAACACTTCTCGTGTGGTATACAATTTTTAGAAAACCTTCCCTGCCAAGCGTTATTACCCACGATGGACTTGCAAAATTCGCAGACAGCGGGTGAGCCGCGGTAGTCCAGAGGGTAGAGGTGGTGGCCAGTACAAATAGCGTAAGCTTTTGGTTCAAATCCCGCCTGTGGTGGAAAACATTCGAATATTACAGATTACAAAGCTGGGCTTACCCCTCTGCCAGAACTCACTGCCCATTTGCCCAGCACGTTATATGAAACTGACAGTTGCCATTTTGTATCTGGCTGTCAAGTCGTTGTAAAATTATCGTTGTGTGCTGTACGTGTTTACCTCCCCTCCCGCAAAGAGTGGCAGAAAAAAATTGTTCGGTAATTGACTGTTTACCACTTTCATAGTTTGAATGCGGTAAGGTTACAGCCTATAGCCTCTGTTTTGTTCACTATATTTGTTTTTCCTACATCTGAACCGAGCTAAAATTCGTAAGCGTGCATACACGTCGCACAGTTGTCAAACTATTCGCCGGCGGTTGTATGTAGGGGGGCGTATTCAGGGCGGGGGGTGAACTCAGGCGCATATTTGCACAACTATGCGACGCCCGTGTAATAACGCCCCGCTTACTCCGGCTCTGGCATATTTCACAACACATTGTGTTCAACTTATGGTAAATAAAAAGCGATGCCGAAGTTTTGTGTAGGGTTTAGAACTCGTTTTAAATCTAGATTACATTGCAAGCTATGTCAGGTTCAGGTTTTTGCTAAAGTAGAGCTAATTTGCTGTTTAAGTACAAAGGAAATTAGTTACGATGGCTGTTTCACATTTAGGTCTGGAATGTTCTTTAATAATAAGTACTATTCATTTTAACAACTTTTCGGACCCCCAGCATAAGTAATGACGACCGAATATGAGGCGTATCTAGCGGTAGTGCAACGCAAAAGTTACATGTTCGATTCTCGGTGGAACATTATAGAGTTAATACTTATCAATTTGAGTTGGCTCTCAGTCTGATAGGTATGGATATTGCCGGAACTAACTGATTGTCTGAAAAAATATACGATTCCGTGCTTCAGAGGGCAAGTCAAGCCATCGGTCCTGGTTGCTGTCTATGATTACTTAGACACCTGTCGTTAGAGGGACTACTGTTTTTAGAAGGCGGTTGAAGAACTTTGACACCAGGGTTCATAGAGTCGTTGGTCGCCTTGGTGTCCCACATGTGCGTAGGTATATTTAGAGACTCTTCCTATGTGAGTAATCGCTAGAATTCTGTCCAGTCCAAAGTGTTTGCGGCCCAAATGGATTCCTCGTGTTAAGCATTCGAGAGGCCGTACGACTGCCTATGTGAGTATCTCTGATTGCCTACGTGGATGATTCAATGGGCATACGAAATAATTGCCCATACTGTTGTTGAATCTAGAACAAATTCTAGCATTAATGCTTATTTACGGAATCTGTTTTGCCATCCTAGAGGGTGTACCACAATGATATTATATTGGGTACGATTATTTAACGCACAGCGCAGCGCTAAAAAAACACTGTACGTTGTTCGTCGGACCTGCGTCAATAGCGGTTTTAGTATGGGGAATTGGGTAATGACGTTTCTTGTATGGATCTGACAGACCCATGCGTTACGCAGCTTACTCTTTTTTTTTGTACAATCGGTTTGTACGTTGAGATTAAAAATACCTTAACACTGAAGAATTATTACTTACAAAAGAATAGCCTGTATGGTCTTAAGACCTTTGCCTGTCCAATGGACAAACTAAAGAAAAATATACGCTCACTCGGACATTAATAAATCAAAGCAAGAGAACTTAAATATAACTACAATACCCCTTCGACACCAATGTAGGCTTAACTAGTAGTTTGCATCAAATACTAGGAAAGCACCAGTAAGAAATGAAAATAGGAATTACTTCGCAATATGTAGCAATGGTCCCCGCTTTGAGCCATTCAAACGCTGTTTGAAGTGAATTCAACGTTGAATTGCCTACAATTTTGTCTGCAGTTTAGAATTTGTAGTGCCAAGTTATATCTAGGTAAACCTATATCAGTCCTAGGTTGACGTTACCTACTAATTTATACGTTGTAACGTATAGTAATAGATCGACCATACTTGCTTTCAAGGAAGTTAGTATTAGAGTGAGAAATGTGATTCTAGACAGGAAAGCCTGCAGCAGGAAATTTTATAACGGATCTTTGGAATAATGAAGAGACAAAAATACAAAAATACCGCACCCCTCTGATTGGACGCTGAGGAATAATCACGAAGAAGGTGTCGATTTTGAGTTATATGCTGCGTCTGCTTATTTATTTGAAAAACAATTGTATTCTATCAAATTTGAATGAACTAGACAATATAATATACGTAAATAATTGTGCGAGGTTTTCTTTTTTACTTGCCAAGACAAAGTACTGTGATAAAATTTCCACTTCCGGTTTTTCCGTCTTGAACCCCCATATATAAACACGCATGTCCCTGCAGCTATATATACCTCTTTGTCGTCCTTAAGATGTTAAACTTGCCTAGGTACTTCAGAGATTTTATTATTGAAAAACAAAGCTAAAATGTTATACAGAAAACATTGTGTCTTCTTTGCCAGTAACTTCTTCGCCATTTTGCCTTTTGTCTCAATCCGGTTAATTTCCTTAACTTCGGTTAGCTAGCTTTGTGCCCAGGTTTCCTAATTTAGCAAATTGTCGCCGCATTAAGGCGAGTGGTGCTTCAGAATTAGCACCAAAACCCTATTTTTGAATTTTCACATCGGAAAATCTAGGTACTAATAATAAAATTGTGGTTGTATCATACGTTTTACTTCATAATTTTAGGCATACAAAACATATTTATGAACGTTTTATTAAATTGCTAGATGAGCGGGTAATTAATAAAATACAAAAGTTTTACGCTTAAAGCTATTGTCCAAATATAATACATAGTTACTCCATTTATAGATTTTCGAAATATTTCAAGTTCGTATTAATAAGCAGGAAAATAATGTTAAAGTAAGTGCTTAGAGGCCATCGAAACTAGAGAGATTATGATGTCATCTATTCGTATTTTCATACAAAATATGGTTTTAAAAAGTAACTCAAGAGTAGGAAAAAATATGATACGACTGGTATAAGACCGCTCTACTTCCGAGCTCGATTACAGAAATCGCACTTTTTTAACTTCATTACAAAAAAATTAACTTTATTACAAAAATATATCTTTTCTAGCAAATAATACATTAGAAACCCTTGGTATTATCGTTTAAAGTTTTGACCTACAAACTAATTAAAATTATTTGCTGCAATAAAAGTTACGGATAATTTTATCGTTATTAAAACGTCCTGTTTGACCCCCGACCCCAAACTAATCGGTCACATTGTAATTTGAGTTGGGAACAGTTTCGGAAAACAATAGTCATTATTGGAAACAAACACGATCACAATCAAACAATTACCAAGTTGGAATGGGCGCGGCGACGATAAAATGTTGAAAATTTTCAACTCTTCCCGTTTAATGGGTTTGGTGAGAAATTAAAAATAATGAATGATGTCGACAAAAACAGCTTCCGTCCGCATGATAAGGAAGAGCGTCGCCGGTATTGATATAAAAAGGATTTTGAAAGTCGCAAGTTCAAATCCATACTTCTTCTTTTCGAGCCAATTGCAACTATCCCCGGACTGCACAGGTTTTGAGCCCAGAAAGTGGCTGAAATAAATAGTGTAAGTTTCCTATAATTCTAAAGCGAGCTTTACATACATACAGAATCTGAATTTAGTTGTGGAGGCACGAATCCAGCCTACAGGACAGATTTTTCAATGATCCCTTGTGAAGCTCCGGGGTACAGTGTAGCGCTCTGGGATCGGTCATGCGCGCCGTATCCCGCACACGGCGATCCGGTGGCCGGCGATATTGCGACAAAAGTTTAAACCCAGATCACCACACACCGAAGCAATATGAGACTTGCCTAGAAAGCTAATTGAGCAAAATTTGCCCACATTATAGCCAGTACACGCAGGAAATTCAAAATTGTAGATCAAACCCGTCGTGCTACGAGATAGTTTGTGATAAAACTCAAAACTTGTTTGAAACAGAGTAGAACGCTTCAGTTTCACCAAAATTGACTTGAGCGAGTAGAAACTAGGAAGTTATCTAACTTCAAAACTGGGTTACACCTGAGATGTTTCGGCGCCAGTACCAGGAAACCATAACGTTGGGGAGCTAGGTAAAATATTGGAAGTAGTTTTAGATTACAATGGCTTGGATGGAACCGTCGTTTCGATCTTTTCCTTTGTCTAGTAGGACTTTGTTTTAAGTCTGGCTAAGCTATTTCGTTCGGTAACTAGATCCCAACGACTACTTATACAGGGTGTAAGGAACAGCCCTCTGAATGCTCATGCAGATTATAAAACTGAACAATTTTCTTTACGGCTGACTTTGTCCTTTCAAATTTTTCTGACGTTTTCTGAATTATGCATTATCAGAGTTTTTTGCGTTGTTCGAATTTCATGGAACAGTGAATACGCCCTACATATTAGTCTTGAGAGCGCTGTCTTTTTCACTCTGTAGAACAACTGATATTTATGTTAAGCATTACATCAGTCTTCTTCTTTTCATGTGCAACAACGAGTTGTCCAACGACCCGATGATTTTGTCAGTTAATAGTTGCTTGGGTCGATCGTGCGCCTTCTCTCTAATTTGAGGTATTGGTAATAGGTACATGAGGAAGGTAAAATATTCTGTAAAGTTTTTATATCTACTGACTATAAAAAACCCTCTACAGTACACATGACAATATATGCCACATTGGTACAGTAAACATCAGTTATGCTTGGAGCGACGTGATTGATCAATCAATATTCAATTCGTGCTTGTTCAACCAGACAGATCAATTGATTCACTCAACTATGACGTCGCAGCCTTCAAGGTAATTAATGTTCTAGACTACACCTGTATATGATCAAATCTTGATCATACCATTGATTGAACTACGCTTTGACTTTATCAAAGCTTCATTCAAGAACAATACTTTTCGTTTTCGTTTTTCCGTGTGGGCGCAAAAACTGAGAACCTACGTGTAGTTCACTCGCTTTATCTTCTTCATCGAGTCGATAGTGACTTTTTTTACAGTGTTTAGCCACGGAAATGTCTATAGAGTTTGCTGCCGCTTCATCTGAAACCGCTTGAAGTAAAGTTTACCTTTAGGAGCACATCAAGCCCTCAAAAATTGTAATCAAAACATAATAAATATCTACGGCTGGAACAAGAACAAAAACCGAGGAGTAGAACCGAGAACCATCATAACTATGTTCTAAAATAGATAGATAGATAAAAACTCTTTATTGCTGACGAGAAACACAATCTTAAGACACAAAACGGCACAAAAACTATTAATAAAAGTAAGCGCTTATCTTATCGCTTGTAGCGAAAATCCTACTGCTCTACATTTAAGCTAATGAAAATATGCAGTGTACTAATCCATGACACTGATCAACTTTTCTCAAGGAAAATACAGGTCTACGGATGTTGCACCTCTCATATGAAATGTGTTGGTTGACGTGTTGAGACGCTAGACCAATTTGTACCTATGTGACAGTCATTTTTTATTATAGTACTACTTATATATGATTGTAACCTATGTTCTTTTGAGAAAGTAGTCCCACTTTTAGGGAAATGGATATTTTTCCTCTCTGAATAGACTGGCAACTAATAGCATTCCAGTGGAATGTGGAACACAGAGCATAGAAACGAGTGATTTAACTCAGTTCTCTGTTCTTGATTGATGGACACTTCGCGAATTGAACAGACGCGTCACAGACAGAGCCTGTGATGATGTACATATACCATACATATACAACATGTGTATATACATAAACACACAGACACAAATACAAATTACGCCACTATCCCTTACAGGCTAGGCAGATCGTTAAGGACCATAAAATACGGTAGCTATCGCCAGTCTGACAAGTACTGTGGGTCTTGGTTTGTAAAGTTGATTTAAGCAAACTCTGAAAATATTAATTCGTTCAAAATAACAAAACTACAGCATACAAACGAAAATGTAAATTCACTATTGAATACTATCAGTTTGCAGCACTCCATGCATTGCATTCAGGAAGGTTCATTGAATTTCAACACCCATATAGGCAGGTACAACTAACCTTTTTGTTACGTACATACTTACAAAATATAAAATGCGTATTAATCACAGGTATTAATTGTCCACTTTCTCAGTAGTCAAAGAGCGTCGGTGGCCAAGTGGTTAAGACACCGGTCTTAGGAGTTCGATCTCCGTTTACTTATGCTTTTACTCACATACATTTATTTACTGATGGATCATACGATGAAAAACATCGTGATTCATGATGAAACCATCATTCAAATAAAATTTGAATTCAGATGATATTTGAATGTGACTTGAGGTAGGATTTGGTCCAGGCTACCCTTCGGGTTGCAGAGATCAGCAGTTTCTCTGTGTGAAAATTTGGTTTCACGTCAAATCCCCTAAGCGACCCATACAGAGAACGGGATAAGGCAAGGTGAGTGAATGATCATGTTTTCAGAATAGTCGCACTAAATATTCAATAAAACAAATAAAACGGTTTTATAAACTAATGATTTTGTCGACTTCCTTCTAGAAGCAGGTTAAGAAAAAACTACCTCAAAGATTTCATTCCACACGCTGAGCTCAAAAAGAGCAAAATAAAATACGTGTGTACGAGACGACGTCGTACGTGCTTTTGTGTGACAGGACGTGAGGAGTACATGAGTAATGCAGCGGTGGCTGAATATATTCTCACAGAATGGCTTACTTTTAATGCGTTCTTTGAAATACATTGCTGCGCGATGCCGGTTTAGACCCTATTTCTGTCATGGTGTCGTAAGAGGCGACTCGGGGGTTTCATGTGTATTACAACTTTAGATGACAAGCTGACAACCTGTCACTACAGTGATACACGAATCATCTAAAACAGTCCACAATTTTTGTCAGACGTGGCTATGGCGACCATAATTTTGCAACCGTTGGCACTCTGCCTACCCCGAGAGGGATAAAGGCGTGATATGTGAGTTAGTGAAACACATTGCTGCTAGAAAAATAATCCGTGTGGTGCCAGAGCGGTCCGTGGAACGGTCAGCAGAGTTCTCTGAGAATATTTATAATATCTTGCACAGAACTCGCTAATACGCCTGCCAAGCGTGGTGAGCAAAGCAATACCCTGGCTCTGGACCAGTAATGGACTGTTGTAGCAATAGAAGAGGAAACAAAGAATCTTGTGATAGACACGGAGTCTCAAGCAGCAATGTGTGTTGTAAAGATATCAGCTACTCAAATTATTTCACAGCTAGTCTTGCGCTTGACATGCCGGAAACATACTTAAGGAGTGGCAGGAATTAAAAACGTAGAAAAATTAAATAAAAAAAAGAATTGAATGTAAACTTGCACGTAAATCATTTGAAATCGTAATTTTTTGTGAAACCGGGAAATATTAAAACTTACAATAATATGATTACACCATGTGCTGCCTGCCATGTTTTAATATGGCGATACGGACCGTATTTTTACGGCCGGGATGAGGCGTAATATAATACAATGTGATCTTCCTTATCTATCGTACACCTATTTAGATTTAGCTCATTTTTTAAACCTCAATAAGTTTCTAAAAAGTTATAATGTAACATTAAACTACATTTAAAACGCATTGTTCTAACTTTTCATTTAAGTAGTTACATTTCTCATTGAAACTCCAGTTTAGTTCTAACAACTCTAGATCTAGATCATCTTGGTGTTTTGAGAGTCCGTCTAGTAACTTTGATGCTAGATTTCAATGTACAATAAACCTGGAAAATCTAGATCCAAACTGGTGCGAAACTAATTTAGAAAGTAAACGGGCCGAATTTAATCCAGGTATGTTAGCTTTTGTCTGGCAATGATGAAATTCTCTTAGTTCAGAAGAGAATTCAGAATTTCTAACTTTGAGTGGGTCCAATATAAATTTTCAATACTTGTTTTTAGTTTTAATAGATTAGCGAATTTTTGTGGCTGTAAAAAAAGAAGAAAAAATTATGGAAAAAATATTAGCAAGCTTTTCCGGTTCGATCTTATTATCACTGTTTGTATCAATTACCAACTTACAGTCCAGCAAAAAAGAGTAGAAAAAAAAAATGCCACATCAAGATTTATCTGTCATATTTGATAGATCGTGAAGAAAGTGCGCCCTTTTCATCTACTCTTTTATGCTGGACTGTAATTACCGCACGTTCTTTTACGTTCGAAGAAAATATACAAATTTCCAGAAAACTCCATCCGAAGAATATTATATCTGCTAAAAATTATAAAAGTGTGCCCCACTTGAGTTTCAGACAGAAGGCGAGCCAGCAAGGCGTGCAGTTGGCACACCCCGGCAATACTACAATTCGGAACGCTCTCTGCAATACTGGCTACTATTATAGAATAATTCTTGTATAGAATACGAAATACTCGAATACCCCCGCGATTTGCGAACGAACGTCTGTTCAGAGAAGGAAATTGTTCGATTTGGTTCGAGACCTTTCTAGAGAGAAGGCAATCCAAAATTGCTCTATTATAGGGGACGCTACATTTTCTGTATTGTCTTGTTACGTGTCGATCGAAATTCTCTTATCATTGCTGATAGAAAAACAGTGATGGAGAAATGGATTTTTCATGGTTCTCCAATAACAACGTGTGATTTAGGGTGAAATGGACATGAAAAAAAGGAAATCCAGTGGCCAATAGAAGTAGAGTAATTTCCGAATAGCCTTGTCGAAGTTCGGTTTTCTGGTCCTGGGTCTTGTTGCCATACCAACTGATCCATTGGTGCTTCGACCGCTGCTACAAAATCTTCAATCTTTTGATGCTCAACGATTATCTCTACATCTCGTGAAAGTTATTTAAAATGTATTTAGATTTATTTACATTTTGTAGTAGTGGTCGAGGTATCCGTAGCTCAGTTGTTAGAGTAGCAGAACGGTACCTCACGGTCCCGGTTTCAATCTTACAACTTGTCAAATTCTTAATTTCATTTCTGACAATCTGTAAATGCTTCAAATCCCGATAAATGGCAAGGTTTTCCCGAAATTGGAAGTATTTTGAAATGTGCAAGCTACTCTATTGCATTGTCGGAATGCAATAAGTATAGTTTCAGCGCTCAACAGATCAGGCACGCGATTCAAGACTTTCATGAATTACTCTCCTTTGGTGATCGAATCTCCTTTCTTCTATTCAGAGACGTATTTTTGAATCGGTGAATTTTTTGTTATCGCTTGCATTTTATATTTTTTTGGAAATGACGTTTCATATTCCACAGAGCCAAAATGACATTAGTTTCACTCGCTATCATGACATCAGTTGTCTGTGATGTGTAGTAAGTAATATTACGTTCTTTGGAGGAAGAAAACATCTAGTTGCAGACTGCTTGACGTGATGTGAAGTTTATTTACAACGCACAAAAATACGACCGATATTCACAACCGTATTTCGCATTCACCATGAACGATTTGAAAATTCGTCAACTATTTCGATATAAAACACCTGAACGACAAGTCGTTGGTAGGATGGCGTCGGTAAAAATGGCGCCGAAACGATCGCATTCGCACTGTTCTCGACACAACAACAATTTTCAACAAAAGCAATTTCAAACGGCGCACGAGTCTCCAAGTTCCTCTCTAGGGTTGTCATATTCAAGAGAAAAGAAATTTGAGGAACTCCTTGGTTAGTTTAAGCTGTAAGCTGTCTGTAGACTCTGTCATCATCATAGGTACAATGTCTGATCTTTATCCAAGATTTTATTTGAGAATAATGAAAATATTATTGGTTTAAACTGTGTTTTAATGTATCAAAGTAAAAAGCTGGACATTAAACTATTCCTGGTAGAGCCATGCAGAGTAATATTTTTATAGCACTGGATGTCAATGAGCTGCCGTAGAAAAATAGTTAATGGCGTTGCTACGCTAATACTGAAAATGCTGCTTGCAGTAGAAAAAACGTTGAAGAGTTTTAAAATTTGAGACATTAATATAAAAAGGAATTTAGAGCCGTCTATCCATAAAACATAAACAAAAACTGGATATAACCGAAAGCCGGACAAGTTCAGCTATAGCCAGGCAGTTGTTGGCACCCCTATTTTCGGGTCGTCCTATTTCCATTCGAAATGTATCTGAATCTTATAAGTTTAGGATTCTCTGTTGACTGAGAGAATCAATTTGTGGGAATTAGTTCTGTTTGCAACCGCACACAGTTGTGGCGCTGAGGCTTTGTTATACAACGTGTTTTGGAGGAATTGCATTAAATTGGAGACGTTATTTACGTCATCGTACTAAACAATTTTTCCTTTGGGACCAGTGATGTCAAACGAAAAAAAAAATCGATCTCTCATACAAAATTAATGATTTTTGAATGGAAGGTCGAATTTTCTTTCCCGTTTTCCAGAACTGGTCCCATAGGGATAGTTGTTCAGTACGATACCCTAAATACCGTGTCCAAGTTTATGCATTTCTTCCAAAACACAGTGTATAACAATGAGGGTTTTTTGGGCTGATAGCAACACTTGCCTGAAAAAAGAACTTGAACTTGAACTTGAAACAGGTGGCGCTATTTCAGACTGTGGGATCGTCTGTCAAGTTCATTGCACAATAAAAAAACATGCATTACCCCTATTAATTGAGATTCTAATGTGCTCACAATGCTTTATTATTATTACCACTATCTTTCTATCTTAATTGTATCCTACATGGCGTATCACTACCTACTGCAATTGCTGTATCTGGGCAAATTTGGTTATGTTTTGGGGATCAATGCTGTCCGCGTCCGTAGGCCAAGCCCTTCATGGTGCTTAGACTCTAGATACCCTACACGTGATCCCTGGGTAGTGCGAAATGGACAGCACTCTCCGGTGGTAGGCTTCGGCCGTGGCTGGTCACCACCCTCTTAACTTAGCCATGTCGCCAAGCGGTCCCACCGTGTTCCGACATGAAGTTAGGAGTAGCCACCTTGGAGGTTGGGTCTGTACAGTAGTACCTTGCAGCTGTAGCAGTTTTTGTGGAGGCTGATTGTTGCGACATCGAGTGGTTGGCTCTGGAGGGTAGCGGGATCCGAAGCACGGTGCACCGCTGGCTGACCGTAGGAAGTTGGGGGCCCAAGTAGCGGGAAAGCCACCCGTGAAAGGCTGCCCCGCCACCTGACGAAAAATCCCGGGCGGCTTCACCTTGCCGGTTGGCAACCGGATGGGAGGAAAAGGTGGCGACCCCGGGGGGGTTCGGGCGTCCCCGCGGTCTCCAAGTCAACCAACTTTGCGTGTGGTCGTGATCAGCTCTCTTCCCTAGCTTAAAGCATTGCAGTACCTCGTACAACTGCCTTCCTCCTGCCTATTCCCCTACACCAATAACAGAAAATGAAAAGTACAAAGCGGAAAGTAGTAAAACAGCGGTTGCACGTCCTCCCACTGAAAGTGCACTTCTCAAATATTCGAGGTCTGCACTCAAATATCAATCCTGTCCACCATCATCTTGAGACCGATAAACCGCATCTGCTGTTCCTCACTGAGACGCAGATCAGATGTCCGACTGACGCGGCATACCTCAGCTATCCTGGCTACACATTGGAACACAAGTTTATGTCCCGGGCTGGAGTCTGCGTGTATGTTCGCGACGACATCTGCGTCAAGCGCCTCAAAAATCTCGAGGCACCTAGTTTTTCCGTTTTGTGGGTACTGGTCGACACTGGAGTAGCCAAAAATATATACGCATGTGTCTATCGTTCACATAGTGGAGATACGGAGACAACCAAACTTTTTCAACACCTTAGTGAAGCTGCTGATGAGGCTCTGCAAGGATACCCGTCGGCGCAGCTAGTCATCCTGGGGGATTTTAATGCCCACCACAAAGAGTGGTTATTCCCATTCCAGGAGACCGATCATGCTGGGCGAGAAGCGCGCAAATTTGCACTTTCTCTAAATCTCTCCCAGCTTGTCAGCTGTGCGACTAGGGTTCCAGATGTAGAGTCACATACAGCCAACTGCTTAGACCTTCTGCTGACTACCGATCCAGACCGATGCTCAGTGTCAGTTGTTGCTCCACTAGGCTCATCTGACCATTGTCTGGTGAAATCCGTATCCGTATATTCCCCACCCGATCAGGGCCCTTGTGGTAAGAGACGGGTGTGGCGATACAAGTCAGCAGATTGGGATGAAATGCGCCACTTCTTTGCTTCGTATCCTTGGAAGGCCTGCTTTTCTACAGGAGAATCGTCGAGCTGCGCAGTTGCTATAACGGAAGTTTTGCGTCAAGGTATGGAGTACTTTATACCGTACTCCGACATTCCTACCGGTAGCAAAGCTCGCCCATGGTTCAATGCAGACTGTAACCGCGCAGAAGCGTCTAAACAGACTGCTTTCCTAGCCTGGGCTGATGCTCGACTGCGCAAAGCTCCGAATACTCGAGACCTGAAGAAAGCCTATAACAAGGCCTCTAAATTAAGCAAGAAGGAGTTACGCAGAACACGCTTCAGGCACATCAGTAGCGTAGGCGCTAAGCTTGCCTCATATCCAGCTGGAAGTAAGGCATTCTGGTCTCTTGCAAAGGCAGTTGAGACCAACTTCTGTCAGCCTACTTTACCGCCGCTGCAGAAACCTGACGGTTCACTTGCCCACACTGCAGAGGAAAAAGCGAATCTCTTTGCCTACCTCTTTGCAGAAAACTCGCGTCTTGACGCCGCAGGTACTATTCCACCAACTTTACCTCGAGTAGACTGCTCTATGCCGGCCGTCTGTATTCACCAAAAAGAGGTACTTAAAGTCCTGCGGAATCTAGATGTTAACAAAGCAAGCGGCCCTGACGGTATCCCTGCAATTGTTCTGCGAAACTGTGCGCCTGAGTTGTCTCCGATATTAACACGTCTGTTCCGACTGTCACTAGAGACTGGCGTGGTTCCCGAATCGTGGAAGCTTGCAAACGTGCAACCTGTGCCCAAAAAAGGAAGCCGAGCTGACCCTGCGAATTATAGGCCCATATCGGTCACCTCCATACTCTGCAAGACTATGGAGCGTGTACTAAATAACAGACTCCTGGGCTACCTCGAGGACAACGATCTTCTGAGCGATCACCAATACGGATTTCGTCCTGGGCGATCCACAGGTGATCTCCTCGTGCATGCCACCCACCTATGGAGCGAGGCTATCGAGAGACATGGCGAAGCCCTCGCTGTGTCTCTGGATATCTCAAAGGCATTTGACAGGGTCTGGCACGCAAGCCTTATTAGCAAGCTGCCCGCCTACGGACTACCTGCTGATCTTTGCAACTGGATCTCTGACTTCCTGAGGGGACGGTCGATACGAGTGGTCCTAGAGGGCCGCTCCTCGGACCAACAGGCCATAGATGCTGGAGTCCCTCAAGGATCAGTTCTGTCTGCAACACTATTTCTGCTGCATATCAACGACATGCTGACGCCCGACACCTTTGGGTACGCAGATGATAGCACGGTTGTTGACAGATACCTGTCCAGTGCAAAGGCCAGCAGTGAAACCACCCAGTCTTGTCGAGAGTCCATAGTCCAACATCTGAACTCTTCACTCAAGGCAATATCCGAGTGGGGTGATGCCAATTTAGTGAAGTTTAATGCAACAAAGACACAGGCTTGTCTATTCTCGACTAAACGGAGTCCCTTCACACTTACTCCGACTTTCCGAGATGTATCCATACCGATTTCTGACCACCTTGATCTTCTTGGCATGACTCTTACGTCAGACCTGAACTTTGGACGCTACATAGAATCTTTGGCCACGACTGCAGCAAAAAAGCTTGGTATCCTCTCAAAGGTTAGGCGCTACTTTGCACCAGAACAGCTTCTACAACTATATCAAGCTCAAGTTCGATCTTGCATGGAGTATTGCTGCCACCTTTGGGATGGATCTGCCAAATACCAACTGGCCGCCTTAGACTCCATTGAAAAACGCGCCAAGAAGCTCATAGCAGACGAAGCACTGGTTAAGACTAAGTTGCAGAACCTTGAGCACCGTCGTAAAGTAGCATGCATGTCCGTATTCTATAGGATACATTTCGGAGAGTGTGCTCAATCACTCCACGACCTGATACCCCCTTCCCCATTCCATCTCCGGGGATCGAGGCGCCGACTGGGGTTCCACCCTTATGTTGTAGATATACCTCTGATCCGCACTAAGCGTTTCGCTTCAACTTTTATCATGCGTACGGCTAAAGAGTGGAATTCCCTGCCGGCGGATCTTTTTCCGGAACAATATAACTTGGGCCTTTTTAAGGCAAGAGTGAATAGGCATTATCTAGGCAAGCATGTACCATCTTCGTCTGCATCTCCACTTACCACCAGGTGAGATGGCAGACAAATGCGGGCCTATTACATATATAAAAAAAAAAAAAAAAAAATGTATCTCTGGTTAAAAACTACCTACTTATTGTATACCTGCATGGCCTATCATTGCCTACTGTAATGCTGTATCTGTACACATATATGTATTTTGTATGTCTGTGTGGTAAAAGAAATTGTTTAAATAGTTTTTAATGGTTCTATGGGAAATTACTGCTGATCTGCACCGAGCGCCATCTACTAGGAACTAAACGAACTAAACATAAAAAATCCATTGAATCGAAAAATTTAATATTCTTATATCTATTTACATTAAAATTTAGTTCTCGAATGATTGTTCGTTTGTAGCATAGGCTCGTAGAACGTATATCTACCACTTTGTTAACATCGTTTTCTTTTTAAGACTTCATCTAGTAAAATATCTTTGAATAATAAGGTTATATAACTTTACTGATTGTAGCAGAAAATTAAAAAATACGGATGTTCTAAGAAAATTAAACTCTTCTCTGCCGAATAAAAAAACAAAATCAATATTCGGTAATGAAAGGGTAAAAGCAATAAGCTAATGACCTGTATATTTTTTACAGAAGCCACCCTTTTCACGTTTTCAAAAATCCATCAACTTAGGCAGCGGTTACGATACCAGCGGAATGCTGTAGTTTGGCAGAGTAAAATCTTATTGTACGAGTGTGTTTAAACTGAGTAAACGCCTTTTTTTATTTGATTATTGCTCGTGGGATATTTCATTAAAGTTACTTATAAAATCTGTTAGAATCTGATAAAAGGCGAGTATTGTTATTTTGTCACACAATATTCTGCTACTAGCAACTGTTTGTGGATATTTTCTAAAATTTTATCAAGCAAAAATTAGCATATCAAAAAGCAGTTTGATCTGATTATAACTATAAAAATTACCCAGAATCCGATTACTTTGCTTTTGTATTTGCTATAGTTCTGATAAAACTTTGCAAAATATAATTAGCGCTGCTCCACTACAAGGCATTCTAAATAATCATAGTGTGGCTTTACCTTTCAAATAATACTCCCTCAAAATTGCCCTCAAAAGTCCGCCATCGCTTCCGCTGACATTGTGACATCAGTCTGAGACAGCCTGGAGCCATAATTTCCTCAACCCTCATCTAAGGCTAAACACGGTAAAATTATTCGCCAAATTGATCGAGCGAGCTCCGCGGTTCTGGCCTTTTGCTTCCGTTTCAACATTTTGCTGCGTCATCTTCGTCCACTACGCAGTAAGTTGCGAATTTTTCGTAAGGTGGTTCCCAGTCCAGATATCTGTTACTGCGCATTTTGACAGACGCATTGAAATTTTAGCCTGATAGCAACACTGATGCTAAACTAATTGTGCACTAATAGGTGAGAGTTGAGACGCTGTTGACATTTTTGCAGATTGAGAGACTATCTGACAAGTTCGGTGACAATTATCTATGGGAAATCTCTGCTGAGGTTTTCAAAAAGTTTCGCAGCCAGTTCCACCTACTACGACTAAATGAAGAGATTAATTTTCCACTTAAAAGCTTCATGCATACTGCATTCGACAGATGTATACAGTACGTTTTACCTATGCCCAATATAGAACCCGCCTAAAGGTTGATAGAAACTTAAAATACAGTCTCAAAATTACATTCCAGGGAATAGCATCAGGCTAGGGAATGTATTTGTTCAGCAGGTGATTTTTCCGAACTTTAAAACTCTTTTTTCTTTTCACTATGCGCTTCACACGTTCAAAGACTCCTGACGCCTTAAGAAATAAAATCTCTTTTTTCTCAATCGCACATTGTGTGAAGACTGATTATCAGGCAGTGCGATCTTCAAACGGATCCAAACGTCAATAAACAAACGCCTTCACTGATATCGGATCCGGTTTAGACGAAGCCCGATGGGATTGCGTCTTTGGCAAAAGAAAACCTTCAAAAAATGCTCTCTTGGTATTAATGGTGCCTTCGTGACTTTGTAATTTTTTATTTGATTTTTTTTTATTCTTGTCGTATAATACATTAGGAAACTAGCTTGTATTAATCCAGAAAAAGATTACTGGAAGTGACTGGATGTGGAAAATGCGAAATTCTTCTTTAACCCCTATTGCCTGCGAGAACGTTCGGCAGTGGACATCAATAGGAAATACACACGAAGTTGACAAATGGGTCGGTAAACCCCAAGTGACAGCAAATGGAACTGACTGCTGAACCTGCCTTGTACATTACGGTACCATCTTTCTTACATATACGTACGTAGTATATTGTGGCGTAAAAATCAAGAACTTCACAAAAAGTATGTTGACAACACGTTCTCCATCTTTCACAAAAATCGCAAATCCAGGGCCTTAAATCTGCTACATGAAAATCGTTTCACTTCGATGACGATTGGATCTCAGTTGGAGGATTTTTGTTGTTTCGTAGTCAGCTAACAGTTTGAAGTATAGAAAAACCACAATGGCAGTTGAATGAAAGTTGAGTCTGAATGGCGTTACAATGACAAAAAAACTACAGACTTGGGGTCCAGACTCTGGATGAACCCGAAGGCAACTTTCTAACCAGTACACCACGCCTTTAGGAGTAATTCTCCTCCATGACCTTGTTTAATGTGATGGTAGCGTCAGTTTCATCAGGGATTACCTTAAACAAGAAACACGTGCAAAGGGCCTTGATGTGAGAGGTACATTCATGTTTGTCTGCAAGAGACATGCTATTAAGACTCTCATCGTTTTACTGTAAATTGATTCACGTATTGTTTTTTCAGGTATATCGAAAACAGTTCGATCAAGATTTAATATTATAGAGTTTCTATTAGTTGGTAGAATATAAGGTGTAAAACTGTTAGCTGCAAATATTTTAAGGGGTGAATCAGCCCATGAAACTTTCCCCGAGGAACATAGGTCGAAATATGCAAAACATTTTGGGCCCCCATGCAAAATAGACTTAGTCGGCGGGTACATTCTGTATAGGAGTTCCAAATTTTTTTTCATAATTCAACTTATGTTCCTTGGGAAAAGTTTTTCACTTCAGCTAATTTTTTACAGCCCATATACTGCATTCTGCTACTTAGATACCAGGTTCGATTTCTGCCGTTTTGATTTTTTATTTGGTTTTGTATTTCCATTGCAACATGCTGCAGGCAGACTATTTTATTGGGATCTTAGAGCACTGAGATTTAGATCGTATTTTGTAATAGCATCACCCCGTTTCTACTTATGGGTGCCGTAAAAGCCGACTAATGGAGAAATCCAGGGAATAGGCTGCATGCCCTGTGAATATCTGATCATCCTGCACTGTGCTTGTCAATCCGCCTGCCAAGCGTGGTGAGTATGACAGGCAATACCCCGCATAAGGGGAAGCCCATGTCCAGCAGTGGACTGTTGTGGCTGTAGTAGTAGTAGATAGATAAAATGTTTATTACTAAAAATTACAATCTCCAGTTAATGACTTAAAGAGTTAAATAACCTTTTAAATGACTACCCGTTTTTATAAAACGCTATTTAATAGCTTAGCCAACTTAGTGAGTTAATTTAAAGTTTCTAATTATGTTCAAAATTTGTTCTATTTTAGTGGTTTAGTAATTTTACTTTCTTTTAATGAGCCTTATATTGATCGATGGCTGTCACTGAACTGGTAAGTAGGTCAACACTTTTGGTTAATTTTGAATAAGGGCACTAAAGTAGTGCCGCTCGAATAACCCAATTTTGGCATTCCTCTCTCTCCTCTCTCTTTGTGTGGGACATTGAGTCGTCAAACGACCCAATGACCCACCAATGAGCCTAGTGTCAGAATTTTTGACCGCCTTACTAATAGACTTATAAATAATAAACTAGCCTGTCTTACAAGTAGCAGAATTGGTAGGGCTGGCAACTGTCAAACTGGCAGCTGCAATCAAAAGGAAGTATTGGCTGCATTGCTAGTACCTTTGCCTATCCTGATGGATGGATATTAAAACAATAACAACGCAGACGTAGTAATAGCCTTTAAAAATAGTCAAAGCGTCTGGATACCTACTACAGACAAATGTTACTAGTCACAGGAGAATTTGTGATACTAGCTGCTAATATTAGGCCTTTTCAAGACAAGAGTGATAAAGCATTACCTAGGCAAGCGTATTCCATCATCGTCTGCATCCTTAATTACCATTAGTTGTGATAATAGACAAATGCGGGCATATTTTATGTAAAAAATAAAAATAAAAAAAGACATCCTGTTTACATTTTTGATAATTGAGGGACTATCTGTCAACTTCATTGACTCAATCTTATCTATGGCAAATCGTTGCATAAAAGCTTTCATTCGCAGTCAGCGCCACTTACTAGAAACCAAACAAACAGATTATTTCCCATACAACAGTCCAAAGACTACTCGTAAATGGTGGCCGTGTGTGCTCCTTTCAAACAATTGAAATTCTTAGAAAGTAGAGGCTTATTCCAGAACCCTTCAGCAATAAACATAATTTACGCAATAGTCTTAAAGTGTGAAGTAACAAAGGCTAATCAATTCATAAATCTTGAGTACCTACTTCATACGAGTATTAAAGCAAATGAATTCATGAGTGAGTTTATTATCATGAGACGAATTGAGTATGAAGACGAGTTTTTGCGACTATGTAGCAAAAAGGGACTTTAGTTGAATCAAGTGGGTTCGGTCGCTGTGTTTTGTGCCCGAATAATACGTTTTCAATCTGTTTTGCGACGTTTTCTGTTGGAACACAGAACAAAAGTAGTTTCTGCATTTTCGGTAATTCAAACTAAAAACGAATGAAAATAAGAAATGGAAAAATTTACAAGCTTGGACCGGTAATCAACCCGGGCACATGAAGTATTATCTCACTGCTCTGCCACCTTATTTATGAGAACAATATAAGTTGACTCGCTCGGCTGCTATATTTTGTATGGAACGTCCAAATTTTTTTTCATATTTCGACCTATGTTCCTTGGGGAAAGTTGTTCAGTTTCACGGACTGGTTGACCCCTTTAAATATTTGCAGCTAAAATTTTTACACCCTGTATAATAGTGTGAGTGCATTAAATCGTTTTAAAACACTGCCCGTAATACATTTTTTTCTACCGTAGTCAGGATTTGACCAAGTGAGTGTCTCTCACAGCCTTACGAAATGAATGGATCAAATTAATATCTTCTTAATAAATGATTTCAAGACAAAAATGGCAAAAATGAAATAAATTCCATTGAACAAATTGGCAATTCCAGTTGTTTGAAGTGATAAGCTGAGATTATTAAAATCAGATTTGCTGGAACTCTGCCAGGAAGTATGTGAGATACCTACTCTCGTCGTAATTATTTTCAGGATTAGCTACAAAAATAATATTTATCTTCGTAATAAAAGTACTCTGAAAAACGGTCTGTCAAAAATTCTATTTGTAGAGATGTTTTTACTTCGCTCCTTGTCACATTAGTGTAGTGTAGTATGATTATATATTTATTGATCTTTTCCAAAAAAATGTGTTTATAACAACTCAAAATAATTTTTTTTTTATCAAAGGCCCAATACATTGAATCAGCTCCAATAATTCAATCAATTTGTGTTGCATGGATAGTTTCGTCCATCTTCAAACGAAGCTTCAGTTATCAACCTTCGACCAAAGAAATATGCCAGAAAAAGTCCTACAAATGACTACACAGAACACAATTTCAGTCATATCTGACGCACATTAAAATATTACTCAGTTAGAGAGTGGTGACCAACGGGAGTAAAAATGTCAGTGTGTAGACCACCTGCTCGAGGGTCCGACGATGTCGTCAAGTTCACAGGACCTCACTGGACAAGGTTGGCACAGGACCGTGAGGATTGGCGCTGTAGAGAAGAGGCCTATACCCTGCAGTGGGTGGATGTTGGCTGAGAATGATGATTATGATGAAAATATGCATCTCCGTACCTTTAGTAATGGCAGTTTTGAACTATAGAAAAGGACAATTTGGAAAGAAAAGGCTAACAATAAAATACGTGAAACAACCAAAGATAATGTACCGAGTGTAAAGTAATTATGATGTACCTTCAATAGTTTCTTTGTTTAGTTAACTTCACTGTGAGTTAGAAGGGTTCAGTCTTGATCAAAGTTTTTCTAAGATTTTATCGAAATAATACTCTTACTCACCGAAGCACGAAATATTTTATTAGACAAATCGCATTAAAGGTGAATGCCAGAAGTTTGTAGACGTCTGCATTTGGGAATGTTGCGAATATGAAGCTAGCACTAAGTATTATATTAGATTAACAGAAATATAGATAAGTAGGAGAAACACATTCAGGAAATGTAAAAAATGGTGTACTTATTGCACCTGACCGATGTGAGGAAATCAGATTTTTAGTCGTATAATATTGGTAAGTCATAAAAAATATAGATCACTCATACTAATAATGCTGACTGGTAGAGCATTTTTTATGGAGTGTCCAAATAGTTTTTTCGAATATTAAAAAACCATCAGAACCTATTCTTCTTTGGACCACTCAAGGAGGTCGGTAGGTTCACTAAAACGCACGTAGCGGTGAAATTTCAGCATTGTACCTCCTTGTTACCCTTTGTACCTCTTCAAGTCATTAGTCGGCCGAAGGCCGTCCAACGTAACGCTTGCTAAGGGTAGCCGTTCGAACTGAGCGTCTATAGCGTCAGAGACGCCGCGACTGTGACGCCGCGACAGTGCAACAGATCGATGTTCTATGCAAATGTATGAAATTCTCGAGAACGTCATTCGAGCGCAGCGACACTGACGCGGCGTCTGTGACGTCACAACGACGCCGTGAGCGCGTCTTCAGACGCCCGCGTCAGTCGCTCGGCCGCGCTTGCAGCGTCGCTGTTTTTGAGGATAGAAAGAAAGAAAAATGGCGTCTCATGAGAATTTTAGCGCAGACACACAAACAAGTTGCAAATCCATATTATTTTATGATAAGACTGCTATAAAGATCAATCTGGTCAGGGCGGTGCGCCGCGAAAGTATGATGCAACTGTGCGTCTGTCGTGGGTATTCGAAGTCACCAGAGCGTAGCGTTGCCGAACTATCGATAGTAAAACAATCGATAGTTTTCCTATCGAAACCCCTATACAATCGATAGGCCAATCGATAGTATCGATACTATCGATATCGATACTATCGATACTATCGATACTATCGATACTATCGATTGTTCAGAATGAGGCAATACTATCGGTCAGCTTCGATAGTATCGATAGTATCGATAGTATCGAAGCTGACAATCGAAAAAACAATCGATAGTATCGATAGTATCGATAGTATCGAAGCTGACAATCGAAAAAACAATCGATAGTATCGATAGTATCGATAGTATCGATAGTTTTGGTCTATCGATAGTCGGCCGATGAGCGATAGTATCGTTCAGGCAGGTATGGATATTTTATTTTACATACATATAATTATCATGACTTTATCTCTTGTGGGGTAGACAGAGCGTTCACGGTCGTAAAATTACTCAGTAAAGCGACAGTAATCATTGCTGTCGCTTGCTATCGCCGCGTCTGAGGGCCGTTTCAGTAATTCGCGTATCACTAAAGTGACAGGTTGTCAGCCTGTCGCCTAAAATTGCAATACACATGAAACCCATGGGAAAGAAATAGGATGATGCTATTCTTAGCCGGCATCCCACGCCTAATGGGTTAATTATTGTATATGGATTATTTTAAAAGATTTTTAAAATTTTAATAATTAAAGTAAATTCATTTAGCCATAGTATTTAGCAATGAATGAATTAGTTATACAATTAGATACATAAAAATACACCTATAGTTTTAAAGGCATTTGAACACTAGATGCGTGCGCCTGCGTCTGCGTGCGTGCGGGAAAAAATAGTATGGATATGACAGGAGAATGAAATCGACGCATCACGTGATGTATCACAATAGATACCTACGCATCACCTGTCATGTCAAGTTGTAGCGACCTCTGGTGGCTACAACATGAAGCTCACTCAAGTAGTTCACATGCATACAAGACGCAACAGGAGTTCTCAACATATCGGAGAGATGGCGCCACGTGACAGAACAATGGGCCTGAAACGCGATATCGAAGTGTTCACCGCGCAACGCATATATACAACTTCTAATCCAATCCAGGTGGACCCGTCGGTCCCCTGGCCACAACACCCGGCCAGGCGGGTAGCTACCCTTTTCCCGACACCACCTGGATTCATCCTGTCACCCGCCATAAAGTAATAAAACAAAAATTGTACAAGAAAGGCTATTATGAAATATCTGATTATATGCAGGATAAATCTCCATGGGAGTAGTTTTAAATGTATAAAGTTGACTTTAAATGACGAAACAGGTAGAATTATCTACTGTATACATATTATATTGTATTTTATGTTTATTTCAGCATAGCCATTTTCGGCTATTAATTTTTTATTATTATTTTTTTAACTTAGCTAGGGTAGCTTAGGGCATGAGCAATTGTATTTAGAATATATATTTAGAATATTTATAATATATACTGAAACGGCCCTCAGACGTGACGATAGCAAGCGACAGTAATGATTACTGTCGCTTTACTGAGTAATTTTACGACCGTGAACGCTCTGTCTACCCCACAAGAGATAAAGTCATGATAATTATATGTATGTAAAATAATCCATACCTGACT
This sequence comes from Keiferia lycopersicella, assembly GCA_029255805.1. Lineage (NCBI taxonomy): Eukaryota > Metazoa > Arthropoda > Insecta > Lepidoptera > Gelechiidae > Keiferia > Keiferia lycopersicella. The sequence goes on from JARACZ010000012.1 coordinate 341,324, forward strand.
GAACGATACTATCGCTCATCGGCCGACTATCGATAGACCAAAACTATCGATACTATCGATACTATCGATACTATCGATTGTTTTTTTCGATTGTCAGCTTCGATACTATCGATACTATCGATACTATCGATACTATCGATTGTTTTTTCGATTGTCAGCTTCGATACTATCGATACTATCGATACTATCGAAGCTGACCGATAGTATTGCCTCATTCTGAACAATCGATAGTATCGATAGTATCGATACTATCGATTAAAAATCGATAGTTCTTACTATCGAAAAACTATCGATAGACTATCGATTGTCTATCGATAGTCCACTATCGAGCGGCAACGCTACCAGAGCGTCAGTGTCGCGGCGTCAGTGTCGCGGCGTTAGTGACGCTATAGACGCTGCGTCAGTGACGCTCAGTTCGAAAGCCTGCCTTAAGGCGTGTCACCAGTTTTTTTTTTTGTTGATGTTATGATGATGATGACAAATAATATCTTTTAATGTCTAGGGACAGTAAAGGTTCAGAACATGCAGTTTTTAATTCTAGAGAATTCGAATCGAATTGAATCGAAGAAGAAATCGATAGACGATCTGTCTTATCCACGAAACGATATCAGCTTTTTTATGAATCGCACGTGATCTATCTAGGCAGTTTTCTGTCATCTAAGTTCTAAACACCTTGAGTTATTATCAAGAGCTAAGAAGATACTCAAGTAGCTGTAATCTCGTTGGCTCGGATCAGACTGATTAAACAAGTTTTTCTTTTACACGACTTTGATGAAAAAATCATGGATGATCTCTGAATTTTAACTTACAGCTCAAATTAGATTAAAACTAATCACAAGAACTATGAACGTAAATGTATACAGAATTCTGATGATATTGAGAGTGAAATGACCTGCAACGGTGGAAATCTTTTACTTTGTAATCAACCCACAAGAACTGGCCCCTGGCACATGGGTATACCGTAGTAACAGGTTGTCCGACTGTAGCCTAAAGCACAATTTATATGAAACCGTCGAGTTCCTTTGTCATCTCTTTCGATACCCGCTGTAAAGAAATGGGGTGTTGCTACTCAGCTACGTTCCTTAAAGATAGGAAAAGTCCTTGGATACATTTGTTTGAAATTATCATTCAATTTACCTGATTGAAATATTTAATAATTGATGAGCTGTGTTTTATTTTACGCAAACAAAGTTGATCTAAAAAAACAATCAATCTGCAAAGCACTTTAGCTAAAAATAAGTACCTTAAAAATGTTAGGCGTTGACTTTCGAACCCGGAACACGTGGCGTGACACTTGAGGCACTTTCCTACTGCCCTGTATCAAAGTAATAAATAAAATGGCTCTGTGACTGCATTAAAATCCCAACAAATTGACATTAACACTTTAGTTTTTTCAGTCAACCTTTCGAAAAATCAATTGTCCGAGACAAAGTGGCCATTGCTAGCACCAATTTCTAGAGGACCTTTCAGGACGTAATTTTATTTACACAGTTTGTTCAGGCGGCTAACCCCCGAGACACCTGGACGATATAATCAGCGCCATTACGTAGCATTTTGTGAGAAACGTTGAGAATTATTTTCTTTCACTTATCTGTGGTTAGTAAAGGCGGTCACGTACAAACCTTCCTGGTGGGCTGTTCTTGTTTATAGCAATGGTTTGTACCCTTTTTTGTGTTTTTTTTTTTTTATTATTTTATTAAAACGAATAAAGGCCATGCAAATTCTTTGTTTGCTTTTTCAAGGGTGACGTAAGAGTTCTAGGATCTTGTGTGCATTACTATGAAAGTCATAGAACAAACCGTGCAAGGTGTCAACCACAGGGTCGAGTTTACTACGAAGAAAATCAACAGAGTCAAAAGACTAAATCTGAGATGGCAGGACCTTGAAATGCCAGTATGTTGGGCGATGGACTAAGGCCAAAAGTTCGGGCCGAGAAATCATAATCTGGCTGTAAGAAAGGCAGCTAGGAACGCATCTTTTTTAACCATATTGTTTTTCGTGCGCATAAAATTTTTCGAATAGCATCACCCGATTTCTACCAGCGGGTGTCGTAATAGGTGACTAAGGGGTGAATCCAGGGAATGGGTAGCACCGTCTCCAGTGAATATCTACAACAGCACTCCCTCGCCAATCCGCCTGTAAAGTGTGGTAAGTGTGACTATACCTTCAATACTATAGTTTTGTACCTTAAACAGTTTTTCGTATTATTAGAGCAGCATAAAAAGCCCCCTTTAGCTAAATTGGAAGGCGGCCACAGTGAAAAAGTTAGTAAACGGCAACAGCCCTCCTCACCTGCCCCTGAGAAATCTATTTCTCGAGAATCGCAATCGAATTTGCGGGTAGATGTGCAAAAACGTCTTTACATCGGCGGGTTGAGCTACGTGATTGGTCGGCGGGCGCGTCGTCAGTTTTTACACAAATTGCAGCCGGCACGTGACCGACCAACTGTTGGGGAAACGATTCATCTTTTTGGTTTTTTGCTTTCTTTTGAAAGATTACTGGCTGTTTATAGATGTTAATGTGTGAAAGTAGAATACCTACAAGTTGAAAAAAAAACAGCTGGAAATATTTTGAGGGGTGAATCAGTTCATGAAACTGAACATTTTTTCCCAAGAAACATAGGTCGATATATGAAAAAAATTTTGGACCCCCCATACAAAATGTAGCAGCCGAGCGAGTCAACTGTATTTTTTTTTACATCCTGTATAGGGAGTACCTTCTTGTCGTGTCAATGGCAAAAGTAAAAATTTTGATAAGAGAGAGGTGGAACAATAAATGCAACTTTGACTGTACGGCACCACATTTATATTTGTAATTCACAGAGAAAACCCATCACGGGTTGTTGAACGACTCCGTTTCCCACACGAATAGAAAAAAAAGAAGGACCTAACGACGAAAACTATCCCTTGTTGATCGAAAAATAACTTGTAAGTAAACCTAAAATTATCAATAGCCACAAAATAACCTCACGAACCAGCATCCGGGCTGGAAAGCTGTTAGAGTGTCCCACCAAATTTACGGCGGCACAAGACGTAATATCAGCAAATTGCTGTCAAATTGTCGCCAAGCCACAGCCAATTTACGCTGCCGACTTTACCACTACCACTGGGTAGTGAGAACAGACAAACTATTTGTACAAGACCAAATCTAATTTGAGGCAAAAGAAAAGAGAAGAAAAGAAAATAAAAGAAGAGAAAATAAGTTAAACATCTAGTTTAGGGTTACTTAAAAAGGTCTTCACTCAGCGCATGCTACATGTAGTGCACTAAGTACTTACAACACTGGTCTTTCGTGAAGATTTGGTATATTTAGGTTTATTTTTCGTTAGTGTAGAACAAAGAATCAAGCAGTACAATATCAGCTCTTGAGTAAAGGCTGTAAAAATTTGAACTTTGTAATTGGGGGTTCATCTTTCAAGCTCTAAATCGTATTAAGTGACAAATATAAATACTATTATCTTCTTCTCTTCGTGTGGGACACCGAGTCGTCCAATACTATTATTACAATACTGCTCCAGTTCAAACATGGGTCATTGGAATTTAGTGTAGGTAGGTACAGAATACGACACAATTCACACTGCAACAAATTGAACCAAAATTGGTCCAACAAGTGAAGCAAAAGGACGGTTGTCTGAAACTACTACAGTTCAATAAACATTAGCTATTGTATACCGCTTAATAGAGTTGGTCCGGCCGCCATCTTTCTGACGTCATAAGTCCCCCCCACGGCCACTTACGAGTAGACTACCGCACTTTCCATGCTAAGGTAAACGTACTGAATAAGAAAATACCGTTGTCGGTAGGAGCTTACACTACACCTGCATGATTTCGCAGGTAACGATTGAGCCGCGGTAGAATAGATAAAAGAGGCGTCGTCACTACTTATGACAAAAGTCACCATTGAAATTTTGCTAGCGACAGTTTTTTTTTTAATTTTCTAAAAAATGTACTTACTTAACCCGATAACTGTATTAAAAAGGTCCTCAAACATTGTGCAATAATAAGGTTGTAGCCTTTTAGGATCATATTGGTCGAGTACAAAGCCAATAGTAACTACAGAAGCATTAGTATCTGTATCAGTGTAGCTCGTGCCGGCACATAACTCATGTCTTTGTCTATAGGCTATTAACCACCAAGTTATAGGTTATAGGCTTTAGGGACGATTGTCGGCTAATATACGCTAGATAAACTAGTATGGCAATTTAAATTGCGAAGCAAAAATAGGTAAATTATTCTAGTACTCTTCACCCCACCAGAAGAGTATTTCCGAAAAGTCAGAGTCCCCTTCAAAATATCAAAGGCTTGAAAAACTTTACATTTTAGACAAAGCCATTTTACGGTCGTTGTTAGAATTTATTATACTAAAAATAAACTCAATGTACTGATCATTATTTGTGAACAAACCTAACTTTAGATCTAGTACTAAAATGCTGGTTAATAGTTTATTTACCGTTCACAGTTTTTTTACGTGGCTATAACTTTCATGATCATGGCATATTTTTAGTACAAAATGTGTCTTTTCGCTTCTGGATAACAAACCTTGAAACTGTCTACTGTCCATTGGTTACTTACCTGAAAAAAATTACTTTTATCCGCTTTAAAATGCAGAAATGTACTCTAAACTCCTGTTCACTTTTACGTCGCCTGATACCAGCAGCGTACATCGTGCTAATAGATCTCGACTTAGCCAAGCTGCTGGTTCTCACATCTAACGCGCGACGCTACGCGGTTTCAGCAAACCTGTCTGGGGTTTCATTGGGTCGTTAGACGACTCGGTGTCCCACACGAAAAGAGAGAGAGCACACCCGTAACACATGTATCTACCAGTTGCAAGGAAATTTCGAATTCGCTATACTAAAAACTGACTTTGATGCAGGCCCAACGCATAAACCGGCGTTTACGGTCTGTTAAACATAAGAATTTCAGTGTAGGTCCTTCGTCAACTCCGGTTTTTAATAGGTAGGGCCTAAATATGAATCCGCAAAAGGGTATACTGAAGAAGTCTAGTTTAGTGTATGAACGTGATTCTTGAAAACGATTTTTAAAAAAGGGGCTTGAAATGTCCTTGCACCTAACAGACATCTGCCGTGTGATGCCGGCTCAGAATAGCATTACCCCACATCCTTCCCGCGGGTTTCGTAAGAGGCGACTAAAGGACTCGGAGAGTATTGGTGTATTACAATTTTTAGGCGACAGGCTGACAACCTGTCACTATAGTGATGCACATGTTTTCTGAAACAACCTTGGAAAGCAATCCTTAAAATGTCAGACGTGGCGATGGCGACCGTATTCTTACGGCTGTTAACGCTCTGCCTACCCCGCTAGGGATAGAGGTGTGATATATGAATGAACCTAACAGCAATATTATGCGTTACAGATGCACTAAAAATGCGCTGCGTCGTTGTGCGGATGTGAGATCCGCCATAGTTCTGGAAGTTTCTCCCTGGCTCGTTTAGTATAGTGAAGTTGCTTGCCTGTTTTATGATGACACCGTAATGGCAACGGCTAATAGGCGATTGCTTTTATAACATAAGTGGTGTGTTAGAGAGTACAGAGTTCATTGGAGGAAAATTGAGAGGTGTTTTAGAGTGGGATGGTGTTTTGAGCTGGATATTTCAGACAAGAAAGGTTTTTAAAGTCTTCAAACAGTTTATATTCTTATTTAAAGGTATAGATCTTTAGTGCTTTTTCTTGGTTTTGTAAACGGCTATGATATTCTGTGTAGAATACAATTAATCAAAAATATGTATTTCCAGCTTGCTAAAAAAATTAAGAAAATCAGTAATATAAGCTGTTTTGGGTACAAGTGGTATTTATAACTATCTTGCCGTAGAGGACAAAACTCACAAGATTTGTTGCTACCTTGCAGATTTGCACTCTTCTAAACGTATCCTAGAAGAGTTTCCACACCCAATAATTCGAATTGAAAATTTACGTTTTAGTACATCGGAATTTAACGCTTAATTTCAAATGCTTTTTAGTACTAAGGAAGTCAACTGTTCAAGTAAAATTTTATGTTCTGTAAGTACTTCGTTATGAAACAATAATTCCCCACACTCAAATCAAAGAGCCATTAATATCGACGATATATTCAGGTATTTACTGCCGATGCCGTTAAGCGAAGTTCCTTCATTATCGTAACCGTAAAGATTTGATCAAGAAAGCATAAAGATGTGTGTTGTAGTTGAAAATAGACGACACTTTGCGGTAACAGGGAAATTGCAAGTATGAGTATCATCGCTAATATTAAACGACTTTCTTTAAAAAATAGTGCGTTGATGCGTATTTAAAAATATCTTGATACGAGTATAATAAAAAAGCGCTCCGGATAAACGCAAACATCGTGCGCATGTGCAAGAGACCTTACGATAAATAGCATTTTATTTGTAGCTTTTACGCAAATAAAAATATTTAAGTTTTTTTTCGGTATTTTGCCGGTCCGAATTTATTGACACAAACATTTTGTTATCAATATGTCGCATAAAAATTTAGATCGACGTTATCTCTCGTTTGGACATCGAACTGGGGATTCGGCACATTCTGGTATGATTTGATAGATTTGTGGCACTAATTTCTTATATTTACACCATTCATTAGAATTATCACAGTTTCGCGGTAACAATTTTTTTCAAGATCTGCCTGTAGTAGTACTATAGTAGCAATGATATAGATACTCCTATAGTAGCATCAAATATGCTCGCACCCAACATGTCATGGTACATGTATGACACCGCATTTGCTTGTTGGCTGGTAAATACCATAGAATAAAATAAAGGTACTTACTAGTAAATACCAAAATATCGTGAGGCATGCATGTCCTTTATCCTATAATGTAATATTTTAGTTTCGTAACTCGTGGGGTATCTTTAATTTTCTTCAATTCACGTGACACGAGGAATTATTTATCACCGCGTTATGGCGCGAGCTCAATAACAATCACAGTTATACTGCCATTAGAATAATGGCGAACGAACTGCGTCATCCAGAAGGGGGTTGTTTCAGCTCTATATTAGTTTACTATGGGACCTATGGGTTAAACCCTATCGGTTCAGTGAGCGTTTTTTGCCGGAATTACGTCATCAAGAAGGGGGTTGTTTCAGCTCTATATTAGTTCACTATGGAACCTTTGGGTTAAACTCTATCGGTTCAGTCAGCGTTTTTTGACTGAACTGTGTCATCCAGGAGTGGCTGTTTCAGCTCTTCAGTTTAGTATGGTTTAAACTCTGTCGCAAGGGTTTATTGGGCCATTCTTTAAGCACCCTACAGAATAAAGTTGCTTTTTTCGTGTCTATATGTGTATGTGTCTAGACACTTCTTATTTTTTTTACCTCGCCATGCCGAAAAACCGTCTTATTCCCTTGGAAAAATGATTAGCAACAGTTTCAACCGCTGGACAGACCGCTAGTGAATAAATAAACCTGCATTTTTCTTACAAAAACAATGTTTCACCTCGTTTCATGCATAACTAAGCTTTTCAAATTACCGCCACATAAAATCCGTAGATGGTTTTAAACACACAAACGTATTGCTTTACGGGCGCTGATATTAACATAACTAGGAGTCGTATTTTAGATCAGTAGAAAGTTAATTTCGCATGCATACAGTATACAGTATATGGCGGGTGATCGCATTTTCTTCTACGCTGCTACACGTATTCCATATAGAAGTTCAGGTGATATAGGTAAATAGGTTTGAGTGTAAGTTCCATTTAAAATAATTGTCAAAACGCTTGTAAAATTTTACTCTCTCTTCGTCATCTCTCCCAGAGGAACGACGAGTCGATACGTGAGGAGCCAGATAGACCTCTGTCATATGCGCTTGACGGATACCCCGTTCCGGGTATAATGTGTAGTTGTCCTTCTCCAGGACTGGTCTTGGGTCTGCTTAATCCCTCGGTCGCCCCTTACGACTCCCACGGAAAGAGAGGGGATGGTGCTATTCTACTCTGCCGACACCACACGGCGAACTACGGGTTGACAAAATAATACACACTCTGGTTCGAGCTTTTCATTTCAAAAGTTCTTAATCACGGTTGATTCACTCTGTGTTGGTTTTGGGTGGTATTGCTATCAGCACTCAGAGGAACAGCAAAAAAAAAACTGCGCGTAAAATTTCTACCGATTTTAAAATACGTCTCCGGCTCTAGCAAACGGAAATTACATGTGACTACGAAAATACTCTTGAAGCAAGTAATTTCCTACGCTGCGATATTTTCTTTGGCGTAAAACTAGATTTATGTCATGTAAGTATGTCATGGTAGTAAGTGTGTCATGTACGATAAACGATCAGGATAAGGGGGTTGATGTGAGATGATATAAAATTGTAATAAATCCTTTAAAGTTCCTTAAAGACTAGCTCGGAACTAGCTGCCTCATCTGCTTTTCAGGTAATTTTTTTTTTTGCGACCTTAATAATACAGGATGTTAGGAAAAATAATAACTTCCTTTCAAGAGGTCAACCAACCGATGAAACTGAACGACTTCTCCCAAGGAAAGCAGAATATGAAAATAGTTATTAAGAATTTTTACGAAAAATTTATAACGACCTTTGTTCCTTGGGGAAATCTGTTTAGTTTCATGGGCTGCTTCACTCCTTTTATCAGCTGACTGAGTCAGGTTGCATGGGAGGTATTTTTTTTCATATTTTGGCCTATGTACCTTAGGGAAAGTTGTTAAGTAGCATGGACTGTTTCACTCCTTGAAAGAAAGTTAGTACTATTTGTTAATACGGATCAGTCACTTGTCATGTTTTTGTGTTCTGCGACGTTGGAACCAATCGGTGGTTCTTCCTCGGGCGGAGAGTCGCGCGGGCTTTTACGTTCGTTCCGCGCTGCCGACTGCAATATTTACCTCAAATAAAATATTTTTAAAATGATATGCCACAAATATCTGAGCAATTGAATATTTATATTTCACAACCACTGTATTTCTAAATATTTGTCCGATAATACCTGCAAAATACATAAACCACGCCTCATTTTCAGTGACATTATCGCGCGAACCAACCACAGTGTTAGTTTTAGAAAACAAATCACCGCGGTTCTAAAGCAGTAAATTAATTCCCGTTTTGGTCCAAATCACGCGGATAATAATCGCAAATCCCGCCGGCCACGGTTTATCTCGCCAATGAGCATGTTGCAGGGAGAATAGGAACTTAGGGAACTGTTTGGGATAACCAGTCGATGAACGACCTGTTCAACCCGGGTTTCAGACGACTAATTCACTAAGGTTTATCACTAGAGACAACAATCTAATGTGCACAAATGGGCTTCCTCCTACAAGAGAGTAGTTGGCAGGAAAAATACAGGGAAAATTCCATTCATTCAAAATCTTATACACTAAGTTTTGTTTCAGGATACTGTCTATTCAAAATCATACATACCCACTTACTGAAATCTGTCAAAAAGAGGTTAGAAGATCAATCAGGCTTCTCGAATAGGTACTTCAATTAAATGTCTGTTATTTTACCTGGAAACTATGCAATAAACCAAAGTTTTTCTTTCCCTACAACATGTTGTGTGTGTGTTTATGTCGCCAACGTAAACCAAACCTAATAGATTATGCTAAACTGCGATTGCGGCGGCCATATTGCGCCCGCCGGCCACTCGCCAAACGGCACAAACAACATTAGATTTAGTTTAAGCAGATTTTGGTCTCTGAGAGCCTTTTTTTGTAGTTTGAAATAGTGAGTCGATGAACCAGAGTTTTGGATCTTCTATGCTGTTGCCTCAGACATCAATTAAATCGTCTATCACAGACGTATGAGGCCAATGAGGAATGGCCTTACCTAACCTAACCTAACCTTGCCTACCTCCGGCAGGAGATAGTACCTGAAGAAGAAGAAGAATGCGAACTAAACAATTAAAAACTATCAACCGCCATCGTCTAAGTAATCCTACTTGCTTGCATTACCTGCTGGACTCATAAGCGGCATTAGACAGTAATCGGGAGCATTTAACCATATTATTTTTATAAACAGTCAGCCAGTTTAGCTTGCAATTTCTTTACCAAACTAGTAACAACTTTGTAAAGCAGATGACTGACAAATGTTGTTTGTGTGTCCTACCCTGAGAATCAAACTTAGAGTTACAGAACCGATGACCAACGCTCGGACCACCACGCCACAAAGGCAGTTGCACCGACGTAAGCAATATTAGATTTGACTTAGGTTAAGCAGATTTTGGTCTCGAAGTAACTAGCTTTGTGTTAAGCGTATAACAAGCCAAGTTCAGGACAATGGAGCTGGCTAATGTTGTTGCAATCCTAGTATGTTGCCAAGTTCTGCTCAGGGAGTTTAGATACAAGTTTAGATTCAGGATACGACCAGCAAACTTAGATTTCAGGGACTTGGAGTATCGTTTGGACATCTTCACTTGAATTCATGGAGATCTTTTTCTGTCCGTTAACATCTTTCAGCATACATTATTGCTTTCATTAGATTGATTCGTATTCGTATAACTTAGGTATTTTGATTGACATTTTATGAATTAGTAGAGATTTTGTTTGTTTTTTTGGAACAACGCTTTTAGTATGTGTGCGTTTCCCATTATGTTCAACTAGATTTCGACGGTGCTCGATAGTATACTAATTACCATCAGCTGGTTGATGCGCGCCTGGTAGCTTGTATGCTTGCAATCGATAGCCATTGTTGCTTGAAATTAATAAGTTATTTGATACGGTAATTAATAGGTAAAATACGAAAGTCATATTCGGAAAACTATTATCCAGAAATACTATTTACCTCATTTTCCAAAATTATATTATTCTACGTTTAAAAAACGTAATATATAATTTTTCAACAGTAAATTAAAATAAAAGTTATCCTTCTGATGCCATAGTGTTATAATGTGACGTCATAATACTACAATATTTTGATGCAAAAAATGACGTTTCTGGTCGAAAAAATAAAAATCTATGAATTTTTCAGTAAAGGAAGTACGGTTAAAGATGTACAAAGAGGTTTCTTATGTTGGAAGAGCTTGTTCTTAGAAAAAAATCCAAGACCCCTTTCTATTATTTTCTGAGAAAACGATAGTATATAAAAAAGTGAGCACACTCAAAGGAAGTACTTAAGTAACTGCTAAGTACTTTAGAGGCACCTTTATGCTTGAAAACAAATATATTATATTACTTTCGAAACCAATAGATTTATCAATAAATTTTGCCACTAGTTTTCAGCAAGGCCAATAATATAATGCATAGACCATGTTACTGGCGCAATCACTGCACATTAGCGACACGTGTTCCGATCCTCACCACAACATCACAACATCCTGATTGGCAACATATACCTACCACTGGGTTTGGCATACCGCTGACACATGTACTATCTACTATCGCTGGCATCTATCTGAAGGGATATCAAAAATAAATTTAAAAATCTCTAATGTAGACAACCACAAGCCCTGATAACCAAAAAAAAGGAAAAAATGGATACCACAAGATGGATCGTCGCCGTGGTCGGCCTAGGAGAATATGGCGAGACGATATTGCGGCCTTTCTCCAGAACTGGCATTTAGAGGCCCAAGACCGAGACGGGTGGCGCGAAAGAGGGGAGGCCTTTGCCCTGCAGTGGGACATCGAACAGGCTACGTAAAAAAGAAAAAAATAATAATGTAGGGCAGCCACTCTAAATGCCGTTTGTGTGGCAAATTATTGGTCAGATAAGGTTTTGTTTCGCCTCGACACGCAAAGAAGAAGCAGAATGTAGACAAAATAAAAAAAAAAACATGTAAATAAAATGAGGTAGGATTAAAATAAATGCTTATTAGAAGATAAATAACAAGTAATATTTTAGTCAAACATGTACTGTCTCTATTAAAGCGCTTGACTGCCTACAAATATTCATGTTCAAATTAAATTCACTTTTAGTTCACTGGAATTTAATAGTTGCATTTGACTTTATTAAACAATGAAAATTATCTTCATGTCTTTATTAATCTTTTCATTCAAATCATACAGCTAAGTACCGTTTTCAATCATTTTCCTGATTTAATAACTGTATCAATTTGGCGCGTAATTTTTCGAACCCTCGGAAAGTTTAGTCATCATCATCAAGGTGAATCTTCTGAAAATTAGTCGAGCTAATTACAACAATTTGAAAACTCCGTCTAATAAGTTTGAATAGCCATTAAACACGGCCCGCGGCCATCGTCCGCTCGATTTAAAAAGCGAATTTCGCTAAACTTGTGTAAAGTTGAAAAGAAAACTCATTTCGGACATTTTTGCGAACAGCTTGTTAATTGCGTCCTCGCATTAATTTTGCTACGTTTTAATTACAAGCAGGGATGGGGAAAAATAATAGATTTTTCGAAAGATATCAGTTTTCATGAATTAATTAAATATGACAACTGCCATAATTTATTAATTTTTAATCCAATTTTAAATTTTTTGAGTATAAAAAGTCGGATATTTTGTGCACCACGTATTTGCACTAACAAATTTGGATTTTATCTAACATCCATAAAATACACAACCGTTTAGGTCTCTAGGTAATACTTTATGTTCTGACGGTAAAATGTGTATATTACGGTTTTTATGTCATAAAAACTTTATTATTATTTCGTGTAATCAAGTTTAACATAAGAAATGATCAATTATTTTTAAATTAAATTATTTTTAGTAGGTTTTTTCTGACCAAAAATAATCGATTACTTATTAAAAATCGATTTTTGGTGCTAAATCGCATCACTGACAAGGACTGAAGTTATCATTTTTTTTATTGGGCGAGCTCAGTGGGTGTAATTATTTTCTTTTATAGCTGTTTTTGTTTGGCTGGTAATGGATTCGCTGGCTTTGAGGGCTCGCCTTCATTGTCTCGATGACTTCGCGCTCTGTTTCCTCAAAACGGAATGAACTTGTCTGGGTACTTTCGATTAAACCTTCAGTTACAATTTTCAGGGGTAGATACAAAAGTGTTCTATCTATTACTGTTACTTAGGCCCGTAATAATATACCATACTCAACTTTGAGATCAATCTGAAGAGCGATATTGACAAATGTTAGGCAGCACTATGACATCCCAAAATCGCACACAAGATCGATCTCAGAGCTGAGTGCGGTTCATTAATGTAGTCCTATGAGCAGCTTAAATGGCAACCCAATTAAATCTAGATGCTGCTAATTAAATAATTCCATTAACATTTTGGATTTAGAAAAAATTGGTACGTAATGGAAAAGATTTCTTGATTGTGTGACTTTATCTAAACAGTAATACCTAGATATAATCATGCCTAAGGCTTTGGTTTCAAATTAAAACAGTTCCACTTATTAGTAGAAGGCCTCAGGGCAAGAGCTTTATCCATTTACAGACATAGCTTTCTAAGTATAAATTATGTGAATCTGATTCAATTCAAACAAGCCTTAAGCCTGCACGACGTAGAAGAATCAAGAAAAAACAATAGGTTAGTTGGGGAAAGGATAAATAAGAAAGATTTATTTCGTGTGAGGAATAAAGAGGGAGCATGTACCGGCTGAATATAAAGCAGAGTCGCGACCAAGCGGCGTACTGATTCTGTTCACAGACCCTTCTTCAGCGAATTGAACAAAGACTTAGCTTGGTGTATAAAAGAAGGATCTTTAACGTGTAAAAAAAAACTGCAATGTGTTCGTAGAAAAGATCATTGTAGAAACAAATTTTCATAAAAACAAACATCGGACACGAAACGAAACGAATGCTCGTAGATTTGACTGTCAGCTATATAGCATCAAATACCATTGCAAGCTCAGTAAGTAAGCAGGCTTTGAAATTGACCCAGCCTGCCACCACTTTTTGTACTGAAAGTTCATTTTCTGTCATAAGAATACTTATTTCGACCATTATTATAATCTATATAGAGAATCATAATATAGAATAATAGAGAACGATATTTTAAAATATACCTGTTCTGTCGGTTCACTTAAAGAAAACCATAACAGCTGGCTCAGATTGAGTTTGCTTCGGGATAATACGTAGAGGTAGTTAGTATTCTTTGCTTTTAGAAGATTAATTAGCTTATGCTGGTTACTTTGCTCGGTTAAATTAAACACTGGAATAGCAGGCTGTGTCGAGATTTTTTCCCAAAACAGCGTCTACATGTTACATAGTCATTGTCTCTATTGTTGTAAAGAGGAAATTATTTGTATTGCAATGTTTTGCATTCTCCGCGGCTCCTGAGGCTTCAAGGCCTGATTCCGACTTGGCAGATATGCGATGCACTCACAATGCTTGTAAACTACCTTCTTTTCAGATGGCAGGCTTTTCAAAAGTGGGGTTATTTATTCCATTTGAATATAGCTTAGGTTGAAATAGTACTCGAAGACGCTTTTGGCGATAGGTACATTTTGGTAAATAAGCAGTAAAAAAGGATGATGATTCTCTGTGAAAATAAAATCTTAATATCTTAAAATCATTTATCACTGCTTATAGATCTATAGTAACGCAAGCTTATCTCTTCATCTCTTGTAAAATGAAGCCACTGACACTGCGGTAGCCGTGGTAAACTGAACGAAATCCTCCCAACGCATAATGTCCTAAATTCTAAAAATGTCCTAAACTCAAAATGACCTAAACGCATAATGACACTTGAATATTTTTTGAGTAGTCGACTAGAAAGATGACAAAATAGAATATTAACGTAACTGCTTCATCGCCATAATTTGGCAGCATTCTCGATTACTACACCGCACCGCGGGTTGTGTGTGAATGCGGTAAATATCTAGTGGAGCTGAATTCGTAATTACCCGAAAGAGCAAATACGCAGTAAAACCGTTTCATGATTATTTGTGTCAAATTCAAAGAACGCTCCTTTCGGTACAGTGGTTTCCACAATGGTTGCGTGGCCGTGAAAACTTTAGTAAAAAACAGTTTTACCGCTGACGGTTTTCGCGTGGGTTTCAGATATTATTCCGTGGTAGTAACTCATGTTTCTCAGACATGTTGCAGCTTTTTTATAGTGCAAGTAACCAGTAGTAAAATCAGCTAGTAGTTCTTACGTGTTACTTACTTTTCACGTGTTCTTTTTGTTTTTTCAACTTTCTGAAACTCGAAAAAATGCGGATTTAGCCGTTCACGCTAGCAACGCGTGGGCTACGCGTATTAAGCACATGTTAGAACAAAGTTTATACCCACGAAGCCTAGCGCACCTGCGCTAAACCACGGCAAGGCGGCGGGGAGATTTCGTTCTTATGTTATGACTTCGTTTCCAACACGCGCTTAACACGCGTTCAACACGCGTATACGTCTGTATCCGCCCTTAGCCTCCCCCTCTACCCTCATTCTACGTCCCTACGTTGTTTAACGCATTCGGTATTAATTAACTTCTTTGAGGCTGGTGTCGCGTTTATTTGTAAGTCTCTGAATGGGGGCAAATATAATTTTGGTCCAATTACACCGATTTCATTTTCCCTCTTTGGCATTGGGAGTTTTAATTACTTAAAATAACATTAAACGTTTTATTTAGAATCGTCTTCAATTCCTCGAGATGGTGAAGTAGTATCGTTATTTATGTCCAAGATTTTTTTTCATAATTTTAATTGTAGCTTTTAATTTTGTACTGAAGTTAACTATTCGAAGACTTGGATCGTTTCTAGTATGGATCTGACAGACCCGTGTGTTAAGCAGCGTTACTTTAGTGCAGCTTTATGCGTTAGATTTAAAAATGGAACCAGTTTTTTAAAGCACGTCAAAAGACGTCATTAAAACAATAAAAGTACCTACCTACCCACCCACTTATAGACGCTAGCCCTAAAAAGTTTACACGTTATACGACAAAACGATTTTGGTTTATTTACTGTAACTAAGAACAATGGCTGTATCCCTTAAAAGTAGAAAATTTTGCTAGTAGAAACTTACTATTGAAAATTACTATTACTAAAATTTAAAACTACTATTCCTACTTTTTTTTACTACTGTAAACTCAGAACAGACTGGTTATAAGCAATAACTTTCACCATGGAATATATACGTAGAGTGAATAATTCTTAATAATTAATATCTCTAGAATTAGCACGATTTGAATAAAATTTAAGCTATTTGTAGAGAAAATGAGAGCAACTTTATTAGATTAATTATAATAAACTCTATGTACTTAATTCATAACATTCTAGACACAAATAATTCCTTCAAAATACGTAGACGAATAGTTTAAGAGTAAATTTAATTCTCTTAATTAATTAAATGAAAGTTAAGCAAAATAAGTAGGTATGTGTAAATGTTAAAAGGCTGTGTATAAAAAACACATTACAGGCATAGTCAGATCATAAACAACTTTTGCTGTGGAGCTTGGGACCTGAATGAGACATACCACAGTATGTATACCACATATACTTTATAATTTGGGTAGGTAAGGTAGGTATAGGGTATAATAGCACGTAAATTATTTAGTTTTCTAACAACTGGTTCCGGTGTGGTGTCTTCGTCCGCTGGGAAATTACAAGAATCTTCTGCAAGAATCACACCGCGTCCTGGTGGTTAAAGTATGCAGTCAAATCAATGTATAGTTTAAGGTTTTATTTCAGGTGGAGTTTTCATTTACTTACCTATAGGAACAGAACACAGTATTGGACCCCTCCGGCCAGATGAACCAATGAGAGCGTCTGGTAGCGACTGTATGGCGAAAACGAGAGATCGTGCCTTGTAGCATACTCTGAGGGAGGCCTTGTTCAGCAGTGGACTACTATTGACTTATGTAAGTAGTTATAGAAAGACAGATGATAAATTGTTTTATGAAATCGCAAGTCGAACCATCGCTTTATGTACCCATAAACTGTTAGTGCTAGTGCGTTTTTGTCAAAACGTTTTGATAACGTGATTTTAGCACTTTGTTTCCTATTCATTATTTACCCTTAAACTAACTTTCAACACACACAAATCACGCCTTTATCCCTTGCGGGGTAGGCAGAACGATCATAAAATTGCGGTCGTTATCGTCACGTCTGACAAGTACTGAAGGCCCTTTCAGATGATTTGTGTATCACTGTAGTGACAGGTTGTTAGCCTGTCGCCTAAAATCTTCGCCCTCGCATCCTTAAGTTGCCTTTTACAACACCCGCGGAAGGAAATGGACTGATGCTATTCTAAGCCGGCATCAAACTAAGTTTCTTAATTCGATTTTTCATCACCTCTTTTTTTTAAATACTTCACCATAAAAGCTAGATCATAAAGTCTGAAAGTCCGTGAACTTTACACTATGCTGAAACCCGTGCTCAAACCAAACCTAACTGTTAATGGACACTCCAGAACTTTATTTAAAGATGAATAAAATAAAACTATAAAGGCAGAACTTAAAGGGGAGCGTTGGCGGCTCAAAAGCCGTCACTCTATTAAATTATTCCGTTTCGCCGACTCAAAATGGCGGAACGCAATGTAGCCAGTATTCACAGTCGGTCCATTTACTTTGTATCTACTGGTTTTCTCTCGATTTCGTTTTAAACTCTGCAAGTTGTACATTACTAGATACTCAAAATCCAAAAACTATGAATATGGGATTGCTTTTTACTCTTTTCTTAAAAAGTCAAAAGTAATCTGGCTTATTTACAGAAAAATAGAACGCCGGAGGTTCTTTGGGCTATACTCTGACCTACCTACGTTCCTGAAATTCTGTCAACCCCACGGATTAGTATTTTGAAGCAATTTTGAATTCACAATCCCCAGTTAAATTCTAATGACCCCAGATCTTATTTAGCAAGACAAGTTTTTAGAATAGTAGATAAAAAAGCAGCAACGATCACTGATTCGTATTGAAGTGCAATAATGGAGACGAAACTTTAGCAATTTCAATCTCCCATGACACCTTATTTGACATACATTACTAGTTATTTTGATATTATTGTTATGACACCAACACAATAACCAGCAATGTATATCAAATGCCTGTTAGCAGGGTAGTGAAATAACGATTTTTCTCTTTGCTTCACTCGAAGCGGTCAAGTGCTGTGCTCCTCTTGAATTTTTGGACAAATTGTTTCGATGCTGGCTGATTTTTCAGTGTATCGGAGAATTCGAATTTTGAATAGGCTTTTTTTTTCAAAAAGGATTGGAAATTTGGCCGGAAGGATTTGCCGATGGTGCTTTGATAACTCAATTACCTAAGAACTTGTATGTACGTTCAATATTTTTGAAAAGTTGAATGGTGACTTGCCTAAGCATTAGTAAGTTACGATATAATTCTTGCGCTGGCGGAGCCGAATTCGAAAACAAAATCTTAAAGAAATTCAGAAATTTATTTCTATAATGAAATAAAGAAAATAAAATTTCGAAAACGTTTAGTTTTACTCTGCCTTTATTGCAATTCTAACGTTCGAGCTCTATTGTCCTGATCCTGGACTTTTGAAGTAATTTTATTTTAAAAAATGGCTTTTTTGTACCCAACAGCTCGTATTATGCAAATGGCATGTATTATCGCTACGGGATCACGTATCACGTTGTTGGACACACGTAACAGTAGTTCGAGAGCTGTTCGGTGTCCGAAAACATCGCATTTGCGACAATTTATGCTCGCTCGCGATTTACTGCGATGAGATATGGACGCAGCCGCGTGAGTTACGACCGACGATACAACGGTGTATTATGTGTGTCATATTCGTGTATGATGGTAAATTGCCAGTTCAAAAAAAGGTAAGACACTAAAAATGTTTTTATGTCAAAATGTTGCCAACAGGGGCAAACAAGGTATCAGATAACAAATACTGGCTTTCAAATCAACACGCCTTAAGTCCACCAAATCAAATTTCATGAACATCTCAGTTAAAATGTACACCAATAAAATTGAAAGTATCAGATACAGGTATTTTGAACTTTGCATGTTTTATAAGATTGCTGTGGACAATATATCCCGAGAACTGGATCAGTCTAGTACATAAGAATTCAAAGTTACGGGGGTTCCAAAAACCAAAACGATAATTTTTTTTTGCGTTGGACACTACGTTTTCGGCCCCGGGGCCATCAAAACTACGCCTGTTGGCTTGGTGGTGAGCACACCCGGAAATATTTGGTTGGTTGTTCAAACAACCAACCTAATCATGACTTTGGGGCGAGACTGGGCTTAGGAGTTGTTCTGGGAAGAACTGATCGGACTGATCTGGGAAGAACTGATCGGACTGAGCTGAGAAGAACTGATCTGACTGAGCAAAACGATGAAGCATTTCGAGGAAACGTAGGTAATGTAGTGGCCTCGCGTGGCTCATCTTAGCGGTGGCACTACCGTGCCCTCAGATATTTTTGTCATGATTTTTGTGTAACAGTTCAAAAAAGAATGATTAAACCTAACTAATCTGATGCTGATTCAATCAATGAAATAATAAAATTACGATCGACATTTTTACGCAGTCCAAATACTTACTACGTATATTTGCAAGCTCCACTGTCGTTAGTGTTTCTAACTTAAGTATTCAAACGATAGAATAGCTCGTTGCTCTACCAAATTGCCCATTTTTGTCTTTTGAACTAAAGTCGTTAGGTGACAAAGAAACAGCGAATTTGGCCCATATTTTAGCCCAAACCTCGCCAGCGTCACGTGCTGCGCTGCAGTTGCAGGTGAACTGGCTCCCTGCCAATGAATAGAAGGCCCAAATTTATAGTCAAGTGTCTGTAATGAATTGCAAATTTTAAACTGATAGTGTCTCTCAGCGGGCTGAAAGTTCGCCAATCGGAAGGGCCGTTGAGACGTTGGAGTTTTGGCAACGGATTTTGTGTCGAAAATGTTGTCGTTTCATCCTTTTGCAATAGATAGGCAAATATTGAAGAGTGGCAATAGATAGGCAAATATATGAGTACAAGTTCCAAAACTATTTGCCGGTATTTTAAAGGGTGAATTAGATCTTGAAACTAAACAACTTTTCCCAATGAACATAGGTTGAAACACGAAAACATATTTCATTGGGACGTTATGTTATGAGACACCCATATTTCGACCTTATGATCTTTGGGGAATCTTGTTCAATTGTATGGACTGGTTACGCTCTGGAAATATTTGCAATTGATTTTTTTTTCATCCTGTATATTCAGTACACACCTCACGCCTTTAAAACTTGCGGTGTAGGCAGAGCTTAATTTACCGTAAAACTACCTTTGCTATTGCCATGTCAGATTGTTTCTTATTTAGTTAGGGACGACGAGACTTTTCACGACCTGCTGAACCCTTGGGGCTGCTAGATCTTTTAGATTTATAGCCTCACATTTGTTTATCTAATTTATGTCCTTAAGTAAACGATAAATTAATGCGTCTAATTGAAGATACAATTTTAGGGATTAATCCTCTAAAATTTAATTACAACATTTTCACGTTTTAAAATTTAGTTTGCGTATTTAAAACAAGCTTTATTTGTATTTGAGATAAACAAATGTAGTTTTCATTTCCATTTAGCAAAGCAATTCTTTAATTAAGTAACTTTAAAATACATTCTAATTGGTGTGTTGTAATTGTAAGTACTGCTAAACCATAGACTAATAATATACTTCAACAATATTAGCCATTTTATGTGCCAAACTGCATTGGACGATAAAAAAATCGCGGTTCGTAAAAGTTATCCATCCCATATCACACAAACGTCAAACTGCGATTGCCGTATTTCGATGCGGTAACGTGTATCGTGGCATGTGGATTTTGTGTGATATAAAATACGTAGACTCACTTCATCAAAAATCGTCACGCGATTGATTGTGAGAAATGAATCACTTTCTTTTATCACAATAACAATATTACTTTCTATCTTTTTCAAAGGATTTGTCCGTACCAGTTTTTTGGGTAATTCTAGGTGCTGCTGTTAAGGGCGGCGTCTGGCTCAAATGTCGTTTTTCAAAACAATATTACTTAGTAAATAATAGTCGAGAAATTCTGAAAAAAATATATGTTGCAGTTGAAGATCTAACAGAGGGAATAGGGCATTCAGTTACACGATAAGACTTACTTTGCTCGATAGAAAAAAATACCAAAGTTGCCTCTATTTAAAATTTATTTTCAATATTATGCCTGAGATATTAAACTTAAAAACCTAATTTTTATACCAACCTTTAGACAAATTTATACTCTAGGGGACTGTGCAAATTTGTATGTTGTAGGGTTATTTTCTAAATTATGATGTCTAAATACCTACAAAAAGCGCGAGCGGCGCGACTTGGCGAGCTCGTCAGTCGCGCGGAGACGCTTATGGACGACGGACCTGTGCCAGTGCCCTTCCCGAAGTGCGACGTGGAGATTTTTTTAGAAAATGAAGCAGTATATAGATCACGGAAGTTGAGTAGACTGAGATTCAAACGACGCAATGGGTAACAAACGAAATAAAAATCACTTGTTATACCAAAAATATTGTACAAAACAATTATGTTTGTTTTTATTCATTGTTTAGGTAGGAACCATGAAATCTCCTATAACAATCGTTACCTCTCAATTTGCATATGCGCCACATCGACGAGCGATGGGGATTCTCGGTGGGTTACTCACAAAGTTGATATTTAACTCTTTGTGAATTTGTTCCCAGTCTGGTTAGGACATTGCGGGCTGAACCACCCGATTGTCCGTAAGTAAAATGGTTCCGTGTTTCGGATGGCACGTTAAGCCGTAGGTCCCGGTTGCTGTCTATGATTACTGAGACGGCGGTCGTTACACAAACACGTCAGGAGCCTGCTACTTTTAGAAGGCGGTTGAAAAATTCTGACACTAGGGTTCATCGGGTCGTTGGACGACTCGGTGTTTTCACACGCAATCTTGTGGCTCCATCCAGCATCATCGAGGCCTATACTTTTTATGAGTTTTGACCTTGTTTTGATGAGCTTCAAGTTACTGTGAAAATATTTTGACTGACTTTCGTAGTCAAAATGGATTTTGTCCAGTTATTTTATGAGT
Source organism: Keiferia lycopersicella (assembly GCA_029255805.1). Lineage (NCBI taxonomy): Eukaryota > Metazoa > Arthropoda > Insecta > Lepidoptera > Gelechiidae > Keiferia > Keiferia lycopersicella. The sequence continues at coordinate 363,143 of JARACZ010000012.1, forward strand.
AACAGTTACATTTACAGTAAATAAATAGATCACATAACTTTCGTTTCAATATAAAAAATAAAAACAGTACCTAAATTAAATTAAGGTTAATTTGCCTACTGCAATATTTTATACTGGGGCGCTCTCACGCGCCGGCAAAGGTCACCGGAGTTCAAATCAAAACGGATCGCGCGTAATACGCCGGCAAGTCGCCTGGGCGCGCAAAATACCTAAATCTTCAGCAGAAGGGGCCCTTAATACCTACCCAAGATTTGGCTACTATTAATCATGCTAATGAGATATTCGGGGGTCAGTGAATTCCCTGTTGCACTCTACGATATTAACTGATGGTTCCCGCGGGGCGATGTGGACTTTTGTCTTTGTACAGATTTGTTTTGGTTCTGTTCCATACTGGATGATTACAATGCAAGTTTGGCAGCATCACCCCATCTCAATGACAGACGATTAAGGCAGATCGCACACTGGACCCACGACGGAGCGCTAAAATATTGCAGCGGTTTGTCACATCCATACTAGAAACGTCACTCTTCATACTCAAACGGCACTCGACGGACGACACTGCGATAGTGCTTGACAGCGGTTGAGCGATTTTAGTATGAAGATTGACATTACTAGCACAAAATAAATATTGGCCTGCGCTATATTACTAGTATAGATCTGACAGACCGCTGCAATATTTTAGCGCTCTGTCGTGCGTCAAGTGTGCGATCTGCATAAGATTATCCGAATTACAACCTGACATTACTTAGGACTTAGGCCTTTAGGCTAAATTAAACTATCAAACAAGACAGATAAGCCATTGTAATCAACCAAAATACTCAGAAAGCCTAATATAATGGAACTTTTTAAAGAACCTTTTTATTTGAACCAAAATAAAATGAAATGCTTTCGTTGTGAATTTGGCTTGAGAGAAATGGAATGTGTCCTAGACAACCTTTATTCCAGAATCCAGTGTTATCCAAATCACAGTAAAAGAAAGGCCCAGTAAGTAAGTAGTTTTATAAGAAGTTAACTACTCTACGCCCAAATAGGTAAGTGCCAAAAATGCTGACGGAGATTTTAAGACAAACAAAAGACTACTCATTAAAAGCGCAGCTTGGGATTGTCTTGTACCTAGCAATCACTTTAAAATTTTCGTTTCTAAAATAATGTTAAACCCATAAGATTTTGCAAAAATTATAGAAAGACCGAGTCCTACTAGAAGGCATCTCATGACAGTCCGACAGACAGACAAAAACACTTTTTTGCTCACAATAAAATGATTTGGTAATCAACATCATCATCAGCCACAAAAGTCCATTTTTAAACATAGGCACTCCCGCATCGGGGGTATTTTTCACATTTACTACGTTTGTCAAGTGAATTGGTGAGCATAATCCAACATACTGTTTTCACAGCTACTGCCAATTCTACGGGGTCTGTCGCCTGCTGCATTTCTTTCTACTGTGATCTTGGCTTGGTTTTTATTTGAAGCTCTTTGTGAGGAATTAGTGAGCCGAATCGCGAAGTAAGTGAACGCGGAGAAACGAACCGCGACCTATATTTTAGATAGGCTACTAGGACAAAAGGTTTTTTTTTAACTTTATTTCTAGTATTTCAAAAATAAGTAAAGTACTACCTACTGTTGTTACTACATACAACATACACTAGGGATAATAGTCTATGCATACCTATGATTTGCACTCCATTAAAACGGCTATGGCTCAACTTGAAAATTTCATCTCCTACCTGATGCATATCTATTATACAGGGTGTAAATGACGGTGTAACGAAAACTTTACAGGCGTGATCAGAACATGAAACTGAACAACTTTTTCTATGGGGGCTATTTTGAGAAACAATTTTTTTTTTGAGTTTCCATACAAAGTGAGTCAGCTGATCGGGAATTTTTATGGAGGGTCGAAAAAATTTTTATGTTTACCAATATAGCCCCCATAGAAAAAGTTGTTCAGGTTCATGGTCTGATCACGCCTGCTAAGTTTTCGTTACACCGTCCCTTACACCCTGTATATACCTAGGTGCCACTGATAGTTGTACCTTATAGCAAGTTTCCAAAGGCGAAATATTTTCTGTTTTCCAAAAACAGCCCACATAAAAGCAACTAAACAAAATCTCCCAAATGTCAGAACTTCAGTAACCCACAGAAACACGAAATAGTGTAATAAACGTTACAAGGTATAAAAATGTAAACGCAATACCCAGCTAGTTAGCTCCTATCACGTCTACTGGCAACTGGCGCAGGTGAACTGGGAATCGAATCCGGTACCGCGCGCGAGATGCAGGAACGTGCCCACTGCCACAGTATAGCAAGAAGCGGTAGTGTAACTCGAACACCTTTCCGCCTGAAACTATCTGCATTGGGTAGAGATGTCAACAAATTGATTTTGAACCTGAATTTTAAGTGATAAGTGATTCTGAGATCCACTCAAAACAATTACTGACGTTATTGTAAATTCAGTTGTGAATTTTGGGTGTTAATTTCTCGAATCTTGACAGTAAACAAAAACGAGCAAAAATGCCACCGATTTCAATTTTGCTGCCTCTTGAGCGGCACAAGATTTTTCGTAGAAGTCGTGTACGAATAGGTCGGCTGGGCTTATGTATGTGTGAGTGCGCAAACCAATCGTTAGTATGAAGTTAGACTACTGCTCTTTGGTATATTGTATGACTGTGCTGTGGATGTCGAACGTGATGCAATACGAGGTGAAAATTGCTGTACGACAGCTATTTTACAAAGAACAGTATAATTTTGAGGTAGGTATGGCCTTGCTCGTATAAGATTTTTGATTTGTCTCACTGAGGTATATAACTTTTTTTAACAAAAACAAAAAACTGTTGGACGTGTTTAATACAACGTTGGTGTATGGCAAATAAGTGTTTTACTTTGAGCTTCACACAATGTGAATCTCAAAACATTAAAGAACACTACATCCTGTAGAATAAAATGTGATCCGTCATTGATAAATGTGGAAGAGGTTGCGACCCCCCTTCCCCCCTCCCCCCTTCAGCGTTGCTTATTTGAACTAATCACCTGCGAGGTTTGGGACCGACTGCTGGCTGTTGGTACTGTCAGTAGCAGATCAACTTATCCCTTTAGGGGATCGACACAAACTGATTTGTTTCATGAATGGTCTGAAAAACTAAGTAGTTGGTATTGCGTGTGTACCAGGGGTCATGAGCCTTACCACCCTCAGATAAAATTCGGTCCTTGCATGGTTACTTAATAAAATACAAAACATGCTTAAGTAAGACCTTGATGTCATTGTTTACAATGTGGTAAGTTCATGCAACGTGGAGGACGTGGAGGCAATGTATGAGGACATATCCAAAGCCATTCATACCTCCAGGACTCATTACACGGTGGTCATGGGGGATTTCAACGCTAAGCTGGGCAATCGTTGCGGTGACGAACTGAGAGTTGGGCCATTTGGTATTGGGGTGAGGAACAGCCGAGGTCAAATGCTGGTCGACTTCATGGAGAAGGAGGGACTCTTTATGATGAACTCGTTCTTCAGGAAACGGCCGCATCGAAAATGGACCTGGAAGAGCCCCGACGGTGTTACCAAAAATGAGATAGACTTCATCATGACAGACAAAAAACGGATATTCAACGATGTCTCTGTGATCAATTCGTTCAAAACGGGTAGCGATCACCGAATGGTAAGAGGCACGTTGAATCTTAATGTAAAAGCCGAGAGATCACGTCTGATGAAGTCTACGCTCCGACCAGCACCTGCCCAAATCCAAAACCCTGAGAGCTTTCAGCTCCACCTGCAAAACCGCTTCGATTGCCTGGGTGAGTGTATCGACGTGGACGACTATAACGACAGGGTCGTGGAAACTGTCCTTACGGTTGGCTCTAAGTTCTTCAAACCCAATCGTACGAACAGAACCAAAAAAATCTCAGACCATACTTCGAGGCTCATGGAGGAACGACGCGAGATGATTCTGCAGTCGTCGGAGGATACTTCCCAATATCGGCACCTCAATAGGCAGATCTCTAAGTCTTTGACCCGCGACATACGCCAATTTAATACTGACCGTATTAAAGAGGCAATTGAGCGCAACAAAGGCTCCAAGGTGTTTGCTAGAGATCTGTCGATAGGCCAGAGCCAACTAGCGAAGCTAAAGACCGACGATGGCAGAATCGTATCGTCCAAGCCCGAGCTATTGGAAGAGGTCGAGAAGTTCTACGGACAGTTATACGCGACAACATGCACACCTGTCAATAATCGGGTCGCAGATCCAAGAGCTCGATTAACCCGGCACTACACAGAAGACATCCCGGACGTCAGCTTGTACGAGATTAGTATGGCTCTGAAACAGCTAAAAAACAGCAAGGCGCCGGGTGATGATGGAGTTACGGCAGAGCTTCTGAAAGCCGGTGGTAAACCGATACTTAAAGCACTGCAGAAATTGTTTAACTCTGTCATACTCGAGGGCAAAACGCCACAGGCATGGCACAGAGGCGTGGTGATGCTGTTCTTCAAAAAGGGCGATAAGTCTTTGCTGAAGAACTACAGACCCATCACGCTTCTGAGCCATGTCTACAAGCTGTTCTCAAGAGTCATAACGAATCGTCTCGCACGCAGGCTCGACGACTTCCAGCCTCCCGAACAAGCCGGCTTCCGAAAAGGCTTTAGCACCGTGGATCACATTCATACGCTGAGGCAAGTTATACAGAAGACTGAAGAGTATAACCAACCACTCTGCCTCGCGTTTGTGGACTACGAAAAAGCCTTCGATTCGATCGAAACATGGGCCGTACTTCAGTCTCTTCAGCGGTGCCAAGCTGACTATCGGTATATCGAAGTGTTGAAGTCCTTGTACGAAAGCGCCACCATGTCAGTTCGACTTCAGGACCAGGACTCGAAACCTATCCAGTTGCAGCGAGGAGTGAGACAGGGAGATGTAATATCACCGAAACTGTTCACAGCAGCACTGGAAGACGTCTTCAAGCTTTTGGACTGGAGAGGACTTGGCATCAACATCAACGGCGAGTATCTGACTCACCTTCGTTTTGCCGACGATATCGTGGTCATGGCGGAAACCCTGGAGGACCTCGGTACAATGCTCGATGACCTCAATAGAGCCTCCCAACAAGTGGGTCTAAAAATGAACATGGACAAGACCAAGGTTATGTCAAACTCTCTTGTTGCACCCATTACTCTGACAGTTGGGGGCTCTACTCTGGAAGTTGTCGACGAGTATGTCTACCTGGGACAAATAGTCCAGCTGGGTAGGTCCAACTTTCAAAAAGAGGTCAATCGTCGAATCCAACTCGGCTGGGCAGCGTTCGGGAAGCTACGTAACATCTTCTCTTCTCAACAACTACCGCAGTGCCTCAAGACAAAAGTCTGGGATCAGTGCGTGTTGCCAGTGATGACTTACGGAGTTGAGACGTGGCCGCTAACAATGGGCCTCATAAGAAGGCTCAAGGTCACTCAAAGGGCAATGGAAAGGGCTATGCTCGGAGTTTCTCTCCGCGATCGAATCAGAAATGAGGAAATCCGGAGAAGAACCAAAGCCACCGACATAGCTCGAAGGATTGCGCAACTCAAGTGGCAGTGGGCGGGGCATATTGCTCGTAGGACCGATGGCCGCTGGGGCCGGAAAGTTCTCGAGTGGCGGCCACGGACCGGTAGACGCAGCGTAGGTAGGCCTCCCACAAGGTGGACCGACGATCTGGTGAAGGTCGCGGGAAGCCGCTGGATGCGGGTGGCGCTGGACCGATCATCGTGGAGATCCTTGGGGGAGGCCTATGTCCTGCAGTGGACGTCTATCGGCTGAGACGACGACGACGACGACGACGACGAAGTTCATGCAAAGCATATTTTTTTAAAGTAGCTCTTTTAACTAAAATTCAATATGTATGATGATGAAATCCTGTTATCCCTCACTAGGGACATAGGGCTCTTAGAAGACAGTGGAGACACTTCTCTCGATCTCAAAAAAAAATTCCTTTTCTCTCGATCTTGAGCGACAGCCTCCAACTCCTTCCAGCCAAGCCCAGTGGATGTAATAGGTATACATCGGGTTAAAGGGGTAAGTGGATGTGTTGCTGACAGTACTTACTACTGAGTACTGGGATGTTCCCGGTTCTTGCTGCAATTTGGAAACGGTAATTAGCTTCAGACAAAGATTTATCTACAGCAACATTGAGAGTATTTATTTTACGATGATTTAACTAATTATCTATAGAGGGTAAAAGTACAGCGTTATTTTGGCGAGTTTTTTAGTGTTATATGAGTAAAAAAGTGAGATAACAATTAAAAAATACAAAAAATATTTAGCAAAAAGCCACATAGCGCATAGTATAGTAGTACTTTTTAGCTATTGCTGCGCGCGCCGTAAAAACGGTCTAATAGTCACAACACAAAAAACGAGAATTACTTTTTTCAATTGATATCATACTTTTACTAGGCGTATAGTTCATCAAAGCTCAATACTTATCCTAACACCATGTATATGTATTAAGAAATAGAAATGAAAATCCTAAGCCAAATCTCTAGATACCTTAAGTCCTCATGTAACTAGAGCAGACCTAAAGAAGTATGTAACAAGGTGTCCTGTTACCCTTTTCACTTAATTTCAATTTGGCCCCGGCGCCATCGGATTACGCGCGGCTTTGCGCCGCGTGCCGGATTATCCGATAGTGAAAAGAAGGAAAATATAGGGTAAAAAAACGACGAGGCACTTCGAGAAAAGGTAAATAGTGTCGTCGCGCGTGGCTCGTCTTCGCGGAAGCATTACCAGGCCCCCTGGTAACCGATTTTCAAAAATTTTGTAAAACTTTGTAATAATCTCAGCCGTCATCCAAATTCGACCGATGTGGCGCAGTAGTAAACTGCCTTCGACGCAGAAGTTTCCGGGCTCGATTCTAAAGTAATGTATGAAAAGGGAAGTGGATTGGTAGTTCTATCTTTCGTCAACTTGATAAGCGGATGTGGATAAGGTATCGTTGGATGTGTCTTTGTGGCACGATGACGCTGGCTATATTAACGAGTTTTAAACGCAAAATATGACTTTAAAATTACCGCAGTCCGGTTTATGTCTTTAATTAATGCTTGTTATCTAACATGCACATGGCAATTGATATTTTTATGATATTAAGATAGTCAAAATACTGAATTTTAAAACTAATTTCAACATTGAAACGACAAATTGGCAGAAGTTGTACAGAACAATAAGTTCTAGTGCAAAATAACCGTCTATAGGACGCTAACAAGCTCGAAACGCAATATTGTGAGTTGTACGGGATTGCGGGATTCCGGGACAACTTTTGCGAGACTGTTGCGGGATTCACTATGCACTAGTGTAAGATACCAATACAAAAAAAAAACAAACAAATAATAACATTAAGGTCTACATTATTATCTGCAAATATTTCAAGGACTAAATCAGCCCATGAAACTGAACAACTTTCTCCAAGAAATATAAAACAAAAAAATGAGTTTCCTCTTCTCTTAAAATTGGTAATTTTGTATGGATGGTTCAATTTTTTTTTCCGTTATGGACTTATGTTCCTTAGGGAAAGTTGTTCACTTTCAAAGGCTCGGTCACTCTTTAAAATATTTGCAGCAATTTTTTTTACACCACCATAAAACTAGTTTTGATGTGAATCTTATTTTTGTTATGGCAAATAGTCAATTTTAAATACTAGGTGATAAAAATATAAAATAAATAGGTATACTATCCTATAAATTATAGAATATGCAAATAAATTTTGATAGCAACAATTTTTCATATGACTATAGATAGAACCACTATCGCAATCATTATGTATTATTTTATGTTAGTACTAAGAAAAAATTGACAGAAAAATATTAAGTGACTAGATAATTATACTAAAAAAAACTCTAGACTTATAGACACACGCATCACGCCTTTATCCCTTACGGTGTAGAAAGAGCGTCAACAACCGTAAAAAATCTGTCATTATCGCCACGTCTGACAAATTATTTGAGGCCAGTTTCAGAAATATTGTGTATCGCCACAGAATAAATAATAGTGGTATCACTATACTGACATGTTGTTAGCCTATCCCCTAAAATTGTAATACACATGAAATCCTTAAATCTTTTAGTGGCCACTTACGACACTCATGATAAAAAAATGGGGTGATGCTATTCTAAGCCAGCATCACACCGCACCACTCAAGATTAATTAAAAAATATATTTTTATATGTTTTTGGAGCCCTCACTTTAAACTCCAGTTATTCATTGGCCTCAACGGAAGATTCTCGAAGTTTCCAACTTTATAATAGCCGAAGTTTCCACAGTGTTGCCAGTTTTTGAAATTTGTCGTCAAAATATCGAGCCTCAGCAACTTTTACAACAGTGCTATGCAAAACCAATTGAGATTTACGCAAACAATTTTGTAAAGTTAGGCGAATCCCACACTTTGTCAAGTGTTTAAAGTTGACTGACGCTGGTTTAAAAATGATAGGTAAATATAAGTATAATACATCTACCACAATAAGTGTAAGGCCATTTTTACACTTAACGTACAACGCAGTGCTAAAATAACGCAGCGGGTCAGATACATACTAGAAATTTCAACCCCCATATTAAAACCACTCAACGTCAAAATGACGCAGATGCGTCAAAATAAGGCAGTTGTGTCAACAGCGGTTGAGCGGTTTTAAAGCGCTGCGTTACGGATGCGTTATTAAAGCGCTGCGATGTACGTTTACTGTGAAAAAGTCCTAACAAAGACACATGCCAAGTTTTATCGTTGTTCATGCATCAACGTCGGTTTTTAGTATAATCTTTTTGTTAAAATCCTAAAAATGTATTAAAAATCAAGTAACCATTTTAAAGCTTGTTTTAGTTTTTATATAAAAACTTACACAATGTTTTGGCAGATAAAAAGCTGAAAATAAGGTAAGGTTGAATGAATAATTGAATATTTATGTTTAAACTTGGCCTTACAAAACCACACAGGACTGTAACATTCCCTATAGCTTACATTTCAGCTGAAATTGAATTCATAATGTCGTATCAAAAGAGTCGTGATGTGTTCTTTATTTCTTTGGAATAAGGGTCAATTTAGGCGGTTCCCAATCCTTTGAGAACTACAATAGAATCTTTAATGACAGCACTTCTTTATAATTAAAGAGATCAGTATAGAAATTATAAATAACATTCACTATAACAATGGGAAACTTACTAGTTAATCATCAAGTGTAGGTACATAGATTTATGGTACTGAGCTGTAAGATAGAAAATTTCCTATTACTTTCAGTACTTTGTTTTGAATAGGTCGGATACATTTTTCCTTTTTTTTCCCGTAGCACAACCCGCTTGACACAACTAGTAGTGCCATAGGAAAATATCTCTTAAGTGACACTACTGATTGTGCCATGGGTCAAATATCATTTTTACTTGCTTAATCATTTTTGATTATACATTTTTATATAAAAAAAGACAATTCTGCAATGGCCAGGGCATAATTAAAGATTTAAACTAACGTGATATATTATCGGATAAAAATTATCTGTTGGCATAATATTTAGTATAGTGTAGGTTATCAAGCAAACAAATGATCTTGAACCCTTTTATCAGAGTTTTGTACTAATAACTCAAGTACATGATAAGCAATCAATGTACTGCTAAATATTTTGAATAAGATTACAATAATGTTATTACGTTATAAGTGGGAAAAAAGATGCGTAGTAATCCCAGTAGCGAGCACGAATTTCCCGGATATATCTTCGACTCATTGTAACATAGGAAAAAATAAAATAGCTGCCGATTTATCCCTTGGTAACGTCATCCTATTCGTTGGTAGCCACGGGAATAAAGCATTATTTCAGAATACCTACTGTTTTTTTTTCTTTTACTGTGACAATGGTAAAGGATTAAATTATGGATAATATCGAACAGTCCCTCAAGCTCTTGTTGGATATTGAATTATCGAATAAAGTTGCTTCTTGTGATTGATAGCTGCCGATTTATCCCTTGGTAACGTCATCCTATTCGTTGGTAGCCACGGGAATAAAGCATTATTTCAGAATACCTACTGTTTTTTTTTCTTTTACTGTGACAATGGTAAAGGATTAAATTGTGGATAATATCGAACAGTCCCTCAAGCTCTTGTTGGATATTGAATTATCGAATAAAGTTGCTTCTTGTGATTGATAGCTGCCGATTTATCCCTTGGTAACGTCATCCTATTCGTTGGTAGCCACGGGAATAAAGCATTATTTCAGAATACCTACTGTTTTTTTTTCTTTTACTGTGACAATGGTAAAGGATTAAATTGTGGATAATATCGAACAGTCCCTCAAGCTCTTGTTGGATATTGAATTATAGAATAAAGTTGCTTCTTGTGATTGGGGTTGAGGGACTATTGTCGTTTGTTACTAGATGGAAAGAGACCATACATACCTACATATTTAGAATCAGATTTGTTTTGTATGGAGAGTGTTAAGTTTCCTTACATCTGACAGATGCATGCGTTACATATGCGCTAAAAATGCGCAGCATCGTACGTAGGGATTCACCTAAACCAAGCAGTAGTAATTATATGCGTCGAACAGATGTTTAAGAAAAGTTTTAATGTAATAATTGTATCTCGCTCTTTGTGTGATACCAAGTTGGCACTCGGTAGTTCAAGGAAGATGTTACGCCCGTAATGAGTTCAAGCGTTTCAGAACAAGTTTAAAGATAATTTTACCGCTGGGTTAAGTTTAAGGGGTTAAAACTTGAGTATTGTTCATACGTTATTATTATAGTAATTGTATTTGTTGCTACAGTTAGCTTCCTTACCTACTTGTGACCTTTGGTATTGCTTCTGGTAGAGACTGACTGACTGAGTGACTGGTAGCGACCAGTCACTCTCTTTAAGTCGTTGCTTTATCTGTTCAGAGAACGTCCAACGCTACGCTTGCCGAGGCAGTCTCTACTCGACAGCCTTCCACATCATCCATCGGTTCTACTAAAGATATAGCTAGTCCACTGTTACTACAACTTACTACACTTCCAATATCCGTTCGTGAGTGGGTCACTTATTCTCTCTCTATCTCTCTCTATTTTCGTATGAGACACCAAATCATCCAACGAGCCAAAAACCCTAGTGTCAGAATTTTTCAACCGCCTTCTACAAGTATCTAGTAAGCTTCTCACGTGGTTGTGTAACGACCGCCGTCTAAGTAATCATAGACAGGAACCGGGACCTACACTTACTCTAAGGTCCGTATTAATAAATCGCACTCAAGATCGATCTCAGAGTTGAGTGCGGTTTAAAAATTGGGGCATAAAACTAGGAGAAGTTTTGTAAAGAACTCAAAAACGAAAACCGCTGCGATATCTTAAAACAATGTACTTCTGCCTGTTTCTTTCATTTCTGCCCGAGTTAGCTTCTGGTTGTACGGCGGTTTGATAAAAACTTCACGTAAAGAGTTCTTAGTACAGCGGATTGGAGGAGAGCCAACCCCGCGGTCTCTCATAGTGGGGGCGTGTGTTTCATATTGAATTTATGTGCTTATTACGCTGAGGGGACTTGATATGTCCTGTTTTATGGAAACCCACGCGACTATCTGTACTGGTGTCTTCTTTTTTGAACTGTCTACAAAAACAAAGACTTTCAAAAAAACAAAGAAGAGTATAATAAGGATATTCTTTTTATGACTTGAGAAGATAATTAATATATAGTGAAAGCTAAGATTATTTTATTTATCTATAGGATTTTAAGGGCTGAATCAGCCCATGAAATTGAACAACTTTCCCCAAGGAACACAGGTCGAAATGAGCTAAAATTTTTTGAACCTCCCATACAATTTGACTTGGTCGGTTGGCAATTTTGTATGGGAGGTCCAAATTACTTTCATTTTTCGACCTATGTCATTTGACTCTATTTCTTGGGAAAAGTTGTTCAGTCTTAATGGGTTGGTTCACCCCTTTAAATATTGGCTGCAAATTTTTTAAAAGTTAGTTAACTTAAAAGTTAAATACTACTATGTGACGACTGCAGAAACGTACTCGTATATCTAATACCTTTAAACGAGCAAGAATTGTATATATATATATATATATATATATATACAATATTATCGTTCGTATATATATATATATATATATATATACCTATATATATAATCGGGATCTCGGAAACGGCTCCAACGATTTTCTTGCAAACTCGTATATAGGGGGATTCGGGGGAGAAAAATCGATCTAGCTAGGTTTTATTTTCCAGAAATTACTCTGAACGGCAAAAAAAGCTGAATTTTGTGAACGTTGCATTTGTGTGGAGATAGTACCGCTATTTCGTCAAATCACAATGAGCTCGAGTTCGAATTCAAACCTCAGCGTCCCTTTTGATACTTTTTTGCTCTTTTATTTTTACAAATATTTAATACACTTTCTTTTTTTACATTTTTTATAATATATTTTTTATTTTTTCGTATTCTACACAAAGCTCACACTATCTACACGCTCTATTCTACACAAACTTCATTATTGTAAAACAAACGCCATCTGTTGATTTGACATGGTAGTTCCTACGCCGTCTGTTGATGTTGCGCGGTTCCGTGCGCAACCTTGCACTATGCCTTTCATGAACGACTAAACGATACAATTTGACCTCCTATAATTGAACCTCCCATACAATTTGACTTGGTCGGTTGGCAATTTTGTATGGGAGGTCCAAATTACTTTCATTTTTCGACCTATGTCTTTTGACTCTATTTCTTGGGAAAAGTTGTTCAGTTTTAATGGGTTGGTTCACCCCTTTAAATATTGGCTGCAAATTTTTTAAAAGTTAGTTAACTTAAAAGTTAAATACTACTATGTGACGACTGCAGAAACGTACTCGTATATCTAATACCTTTAAACGAGCAAGAATTGTATATATATACAATATTATCGTTCGTATATATATATATATATACCTATATCTATAATCGGGATCTCGGAAACGGCTCCAACGATTTTCTTGCAAACTCGTATATAGGGGGATTCGGGGGATAAAAATCGATCTAGCTAGGTTTTATTTTCCAGAAATTACTCTGAACGGCAAAAAAAGCTGAATTTTGTGAACGTTGCATTTGTGTGGAGATAGTACCGCTATTTCGTCAAATCACAATGAGCTCGAGTTCGAATTCAAACCTCAGCGTCCCTTTTCATACTTTTTTGCTCTTTTATTTTTACAAATATTTAATATACTTTCTTTTTTTACATTTTTTATAATATATTTTTTATTTTTTCGTATTCTACACAAAGCTCACACTATCTACACGCTCTATTCTACACAAACTTCATTATTGTAAAACTAACGCCATCTGTTGATTTGACATGGTAGTTCCTACGCCGTCTGTTGATGTTGCGCGGTTCCGTGCGCAACCTTGCACTATGCCGTTCATGAACGACTAAACGATTTTTTATCGTAACAAAAGTAAAACAACGCTTATAAAATCCTATTAACGTATTTTGGGGGTACCAAAACGTATTCTGTTTGTTACCTGTGCTTACACTATAATCCGAAAGTCGCGATAATTATGCCATCTATCGGAGAAAGAGAAGAACTACATACGGACTACGCTGGATATTTGACCTCCCATACGATGTGATGACGGATATATATTAAAGTACTTTGTGCGGGGAACCGACTGGTAGGTACATTTTGTTTTTTTTTGTTCGTCCGTTCCGGACAGGCAAAAGTCTTAAGACCATACAGCCTCATTTTTAGTTGGTACTTCATTCTTGAGTATTTAAAGATTGTTCGTCTTCAGTGAGGTTTCTTTCCTTGTGAGGTACATTTTGTATGGGAGGTCCATAATTTTATTTTAAGTAAAAAAGAGTTCTGAACCTCAAAGGATTTGAAAAATAAAAGAGAAATAATGATAGATTTTCTAATCTAAATAAATTTGAACTCACATTTCGACGTTATCAAGGCTGGCCGCTTAACCTCCACGCCACGTTTGACTGATACTTGGCTGACGAAATAGGGGTTCTCTCTCACACCAAAATGCAACGTGTTTTATTCGTCTTTTTGTGCCGTTCAGAGTGATTTTAGGAAAATAAAATAGCTAGATCGATTTATCACCCCCGATTTCCTCTATATAGGGTGACCGGTAAATTGATGCATTCCTTTCAAGGGATGAACCAGCTCATGAAACTGAAAAACTTTCCCATGGAACATAAGTCGAAATATGAAAAAAAATTTTGGTCCTCCCATACAAATTGACTTAGTCGGTCGGTAATTTTGTATGGAATGCATCAATTTACCGGTCACCCTGTATACGAATTTTCAAAAAAAAAGAGCGTATTTATGGCCGTTCACGCTCTGTCTGCCCCACAAGGGATATGGGATAGTGATATTTATACCTACATACAAAAAGTACCATTCGACCGAGGCACTTCGTATGGGAAGTCCATTTATCCAGATGAACGCGGTCCGTGTGTAGTCTTCTCATTTGCCGACAGATGGCGTGACTTTATCGGGTTCACGCGACATGCGGATAGAGCAAGCGAGATCAATTTTTAATCTAAGGGATACATATTTAATACTTTCTAGCGGCCCGCCCAGTGGCTGCGCCCGCTGCAATTCATTTTCCGGTGAGAATAACATGTTTATCCGGCAAGTATTATACATAAAAACCTTCCTCTTGAATTACTCTATCTATTTAAAAAACCTGCGGGGTAGGCAAAGCGTCAACGGTCACAAAAATACCGCCGCCATTGCCACTTCTGACAAGATATATTGAGGACCCTTTCGAGATGATTCGTGTACCACTGTAGTGACAGGTTGTCAGCCTGTCGCCTAAAGTTGTAATATAATTCACATTAAACCCTCGAGTCCCGTAGTCGCCTCTTACGGGACTCGCAGAAAAAAAGCGGAATAATGCTATTCGAAGCCGGCAAAACAGGGCATTATGCGCATATCTTTAAAAAATACGTTTTGGGAGCGATAAAACCGAGCCAGGCTCGGTCAACCAGGTACTATACCTTAAAATCACTATCCAAAAAACAGCTAGCTTTATATTGCGGACTTCCGAATGTTTTTAAATGGAATAAGTATCTACATTTGTTTCACTTTAAAAATCTGTATTCGGCAGAACGCTTTCCATTTTGCTGTAAAAATATTACCGAGCACGTATTACATTTTGCAAAAAAACGCAAACGCGCTAACTATCAGCAGGATCTTAGTACGCCATAAACTGGTCGTATTCGATCCTTAAACGGGCTGGGACCATCTCCAGGAGCATCATAAAAAAACATTATAATCCCGTACAGGAAGTGAAAGCCGAAATATGGGGCTGGAGTCGGAGCCAGGAAATTGAATGCCAGGGTCTATGGAGTGATCGAGTGCCGAACAAAACATAGTACTGTGGCTCTACAAGAGAAAAACTGTGAGTGTATTATTTTGTGTGGATTGTTGAGAAATCAACATTTTCAAGACTCAAATTGGTTTCTAAGGAATTGGTCTGTTTGGTCGTACAGGGGTTTGGACGCGTGTAGGGGGGGTACTTACTTGTAAAACAATAATTCGTACATTCTTGTTCTAAGTGATAGCCGGTCTTAACTGTAGCAAACAGTCGATTTGAAATATAGTAGATAGGGCGCCTTGGATTCTTAAGTATATACGTTTAAAGCTATACATACTGATATGAAATACGATCCAATCAAAGATATTTATATTATAATTCGGTCCTAGAGCTTAGATTCGAAAGCACGCCGTCTATTTTTTCTTTTAAATTACGTGACCCTGGACAGTTCCTCATTAAAAAACATTGCTCTTTTTAGAAAAACCTCAGATGGGTTACAAGCTAAAGAAAATGGAATGGAAGTACAGCTTCGAAAGATATCCACTACGGAATCCGGTGACAAAGTAAATAAAGAAACGAATGCAGTCAATAGATTACGGCGAAGTCGCTTTGTGGTGTCGGTTGAATTGAAAAGAAAACAGTAACTAGTATTGATTCAGCTTTGTATTCGTATTCAATGTTGTTTAGCCAAGAGAGAAAAGGTTAACACTTTTTTAAAGAAGGATCAAGATGTTTTTGTACTCAGATCAGGTTCATAGCAGAATAGTAAGCTGATCTGAATTATGTAAGGACTTTATTTGGTCTATAATAAGAATTACTGAACTCCGAAACGGAGAGAACAGAAACCAAGAACTTGTGGAATAATTACAGTCGATGCTGAATGGGAGTTAATCAGGAATTAGCCGCGCGAACACCACAGTAGGAATAGAACAGTGTTTCCTACAGTAGGGCGTATCTACAAGATGTATTTGTATTAATAAATGTACTGCATTGACACAATACAAAAACCAATATTTTTGGGTGCACCTTCAAATCAGAAATTAGCCGGACAGACCACAGTTGGATTAGTTGTTTCCTGCAGTTAATAAACGTCACAATAGGATGTCTATTACGTAGGGTTGTTCTGGAAAAAATTGCCAGACAAATATACGCTACTTCTAGCTCGTGAAAAGTGAATGTTATTTAATGTCCACTGATAGTGCCTAGCAAAGCCAAAATTTTAGTCGCTTATTTAGCATTTAAAGGCACTTTAAAACATCGTATAAACAGAGACAGAACGTAGGTGCTCCAAAAAGCCATTATGCAATAAATTATAGTTGTAGGCTTATCTAACGCGCAAGACGACTTTAGACGTATTATATTGTGAAAATTTATAAAAACAAGTAAATTTCTTTTTTATTATGAAGTAGAGAAAATCGAAGTGCCCGGCGCATCATTGAGCTGGTAATGTCCTTATTCAACAAAGTAGTCGTACCTACTCACTGTTTACGTTGCTTCTACTGTTCAGTAACCTTCCTGCCAGCGTGCGAGCGAGGGTGGAGTGAATTCAGTTAATCGCTAGTCCGAGAGTTCTGCTAACTTCAAGTCGCGACCAACTTACACTATACTTAGACCTACTTACAGCATGTAAACTTGGAGAGTAAGAATTTAGTTGCGTACTCTGTTCAGTATTTGTACATCAAGAAAACTTATCAAAACAAGTGAAGAATTTTATTGCGGTGCACATCTTAACAGCTTTTGATACAACTTAGGTTACGCTATAATAACAATATAATATCATTGCAACTTGGTTTCTATGTTGTAAATAATGTCAGATGACAACGTATTGACAAATTAATAATCATAGAGACAGTTTTACAAACGAGGTAACTGCCATACTATAGCTTTTCCGATTGTAATCTTGTTAAGATTCTTTCTAAAAAAAGTTTTGGTTTTCTTTCGACATCGTCCTGAGTATACTCATCACCTCCCTCCCACTAAGATCTTTATTCTGAGGTTCGATGAACATACACATACACATATCACGCCTTTATCCCTTACGGGGTAGGCAGAGCGTTAACGGCCGCAAGAATACGGTCGCTATCGCCACGTCTGACATTTTTGAGGATTGTTTTCCAAGGTTGTTTCAGAAAACATGTGTATCACTATAGTGACAGGTTGTCAGCCTGCCGCCTAAAAATTGTAATATACTAATACTCTCGAGTCCCTTAGTCGCCTCTTACGACACCCGCGGGAAGGATTTGGGGTGATGCTATTCTAAGCCGGCGTCACACGGCAAAACACAGGTTCGATGTATTTCATGTTTCATGTTCATGTTTCATGTTTCATGTTGGTTCATCGAACATGCACAGGAAATACTCAATCCCAAGAATAGTTCCAAATTATTAGTACCAGCTGGGAATTCAACACGGGCCATCCGTAAAGCAGGTAAACAAACTACCAAATGCGCCATATACTTATGTTTATATGAGAAGTTCTCAACAAGTCTTGCTTCCTACTTGGTTGAAATTAACCGCAAATACGCGATTCAGAGACGGCTCATGTTCGAAGTATTTAGGTCGGTGCTTGATGTCTGCCAAAACTTGCTTAGACTTGTGCTGTGCGAGATCTGCATTTGAGTTCGTACATAGATTTGAATGCTATTGCGATCAATACAATACCAATACAATCATTTAATGATAAATATCTTACATGCCATGTTTTTAAGTACTGTTACTACTAGGTTTCACAGCCGTGAGGTGCCGGCTTAGGATAACATCACCCCATATTTGTACCCGTTGGCGTAGGTGTCTAAAAATGCGAGTAAGGAATGAATCCATGTAACGGGCAGCAGCGTACCCTTTGAATATTTACAATATCTTGAACTGCGCTCGCCAATGCGCCTTTTAAACGTGGTGAGTATGGGAATACCCCTAATTTGGGGGAAGCCCATGTTCAGCAGTGGACTGTTGTGGCTGTAGAAGCAGTTGTTGGGACAAATTTACAAGATTTCACGTTTAGGCGGTTCCCACATGCGTCTGTCAAATGCATGTAAAACACGGACAATAATCCATGGTATGAGCAACGCATAAGATTGCGTTGGAACAAGGCAAGCTCGATGTGAAGGGAGTCGAAACACAATTTTGTTTAGTTTTTGTTCCACTTTTTCTACAACCTATTAATTTGATGTCATATTCTTGTCATATCTCTAGGAACGACAGGCTGACTGTTTTTTGCAACCAAAGCGGCTTTTTTTTTACCTTTATGTAATGATTAAGTAGTCATAATTTTAAAAGCAATTTAACTCGTTATGTCTACGCTATAAAAACTGGTATAATGAATATCAAAAAATGTAGGCATTATTGATATTTTGCTCCTATCAAGGTCATATAAAAACTTGGGTCCTTAAAAGATTGATGCATCAAAGAGGCAGTTTCCTGTACTAAGCAAACATAAAAAATTATAAAATAAATCCCGACTGCCGTAGTTTTCAAGTTCAAAGTCCGCGATTATGCATTTATGTATTTTGAATAATAAGTGTCTCGTGAATCTAACCACACCAATAGCGACTGCTAGCATAATTTAAACAGTCTGGGTTGTTACTTTCCCTCGTACATACAGGATATTAAAAACTGGTTGCGAATATTTTAAGGGGTGGTCACCATCACCATGGTCATAAAATTTACCAACTTTCCCCAAGGAACATATGTCAAAACATGTAAAAAAAAAATTGGACCTACCATACAAAATTACCGACCGACCAAGTCGATTTGTTTTGTCATATTTTGACTTATGTTTGCAGCTGATATTTTTACACCTTATACGTATACAAACATATAAACGTATCTACTATCAATATACTCGTACATAGGTAACCCTCTTTCTGATGCAGATAAATGGAAGTTTTATTTATATAATACTTGACAAAATGTGTCTAGAAGTTACGATTCAAGGTCGTTTTTGATTTGCGCATCTCTTATGTTTACAGTACCTATCAAAAAGACTAGGGCCCGTATTTATAAACCGTACTCAACTCTGAGGTCAATCTTGAGTGCGATTTTGAGATGCTGTTACTACTGACTGACGTTTGTCAAAATCACTCTTGAGATCGATCTCAGAGCTGAGTGCAAGTTATAAATACCAAGCTAAAAAAGCAGTTGTCTGTAAAGTCGGTTTACTGACGATAGTTTAATGTGACAATGTCATAAGAAAATTTTGATAGAAAGGTTGCATTTTTCAAAAGGAAATTTGAATAATGCAATCAAAGTAATTGGCTTGTTCTCTTCGAAACGCGTTCTCTTGATAATTCCGTCATAATTTTTCAAATTGATTTTTTTGGTATTTTGGGGACATGGGGTCATTCTTTAGAGGAATACAGATAAAATTATGTGAAAGGCCCACTTTTTGGACGAATAATTACAAAGTTATAGCTAGCCCACTATTTGCTGTGATGGAATCAAGAGAACTGATTTGGGTTTATGACGGAAACTTACAAATTTAATTCTAGTGGCCTTTTTTATTAGTATTGACAAGAAGTATATATACATACACATTAAGCTTTGTGTTGTAAAAAAAAAATTACAAATCTGTTTTGAGTTATAATTAGATTTTCATACAGAAAATTGAGTCCCACTGTCTAGGTGACGGATCTGATTAATATGCCCACTATTTCGGTGTCGGATCTGATAAAATGTCATAGTGTTTGTGTCGACGTGGCTTTCGTACGCTTATATTTAATAAAATATAAATATATAGAAGTAAATATGTAAGGAAATGTATATAAAATGAAATTAAAGATTTTATGCTTATTTAAATTTTAATATTTTGTTGTAGCTTGAAATATCTGTATATTTATGTTTTTTAACCAAATGTTTAAACTGTATATTTTATAATTAAACAGACCTACACCACTTTAATATATACGTAAGTGACTTGCTAGTACCCGCGTCTTCGTTTCGCTGACTTAATATATTGAAATAATAAAGGAACGTGTTTCTTAACCGTATCCTAAAATTGACATACTCTGGGACTAAAACAGTATCTATCTAGATTAACTATTGTAGCAACAACATTTATCAAATGAAAGATTGACCACAGGTGTTGTTCCTGGTGGTCATTTGGTAGTTCAGTCAGGTCATCAACTTCTATTTGCCTACAAAAGTGGTTCATCAAACTCAACAACTTTTGGTAACAACTTTTGATTTGGTGCCATATCTGTATCTCGTACAGTTCAGTTTGTCAACAGAAGCGGCCCATCATGCCAAACAAGATTGGCTTTGTGCCATATTTGTATCTCCTTTTGTTTGGTTGCGCTTCTGGTGGACTACATCAGATACTAGTAACCTTTGATGTCTATTTTTCAGCATAAGGGGCTCATCAAGTTGAACAATTGTTGCTTTGGTGCCATATCTGTATCTCCTACAGTTTAGGTGGGCTCCTTGTGGTGCACCTGGTAGTCTACATCAGGTACTCCAAACCTTCAAACTATATAGGCCAGCAGAAGCTACCTATCAAGCTGAACAACTTCTGCTTTAGTACCATATCTGTATCTCCAATACTTTAGGTGGACTCCTGGTGATGTACCTGTTGGTCTACTTTATGTACTTCAGACCCTCGAGTGGTGACAATAAGAAGCCTATGTTCGTTCTCAGTATCTTACTAATCTCTGTGTGAAACTTCATGATGATCGGTTCAGTGGTTTGGCCGTGAAAGCGTCGCAGACAGACAGACTGACAGACAGAGTTACTTTGGAATTTATAATATAAGTATGGCTAAAAAATAATATTCATTTCTACCTCCTACAAGTACAAACACGATCCCAAAGATATATTTTGCGCAGAAAAAAAATTAGTTATACGAACTGCCCAACTGTGGGCACCGATTAAGTCCCACATATATCGATTCTCTTAATTCCATCATCACCTTATCAGATCCGTCATTGCCACGATGACGGAAAGTGATGGATCTGATATGAGGGATCTGATAACCAAAGCATATTTTTTAGCTTTGTGGCAAACTTAAAGCAAGCAACTACGATTGTTACACACAATGACCTTCATTTAGCAGTGGTACATCATATTACATTAAAAGAAAAACTTATATTTACACATGATAAGAGAAAATCGCAATGAAAGTTATGACAAAATCATGAAACAAAATTACGGATCTGAAATGACTTACCTTCTTGCGCGGATTTCCTTGAATTTGCAACGTGCCTGCCTCGTTCAGGTCCTGGGAGGCAACTAAGGTAACGTGCAGGCAGGGTTATCTTATGTCTTACTCTAACTGCCAAAGATTGACAAGCACCATAAAGGGTGCGTTCGGATATGAGAGTAGTTTGTGACACCAATGTTTAAAGGGAATTGTCTATGGTATATGAATGAATTAATGACCTTAAAATGGCACCATAAGATACTTAAAATCACTATGCAACAATATGTAAATAAACTTATGCAAGTTTGAACAAAACACAGAACTTATTTTGGTTTCGCTTTGTAAAGTAGGGTTGGACACCACCTACGGAATCGAGAGAACGTCGTTTTAAAAAAACATTTCAAAATATCTGTAATAATTAGAACCATTTTGCGACTTTGCTTAAGGAATTAAAGGTCTATACTTTCAATAAAAAAATTGAGAAAAATATATTATCATCAGATCAATGAGTTTTTTGGTGCCACTCACCAGTTCCCTCATCAATGAGAACATGCCAATTGTTTTGTTTATTATTATAATTTTTATTTATTAAACAGGCAGGCAGTTCAAACAACTGATAACGTCTGTATCCTGTTCACTGTTCAAGTTCGTCACTATTTGTTTGATAGATAGTCTAAAAAGCGAGGTAGCACCTCAGAGCAAGGTAACGCCGCATGAGTCATGTTTTTTTGGTGCGTGCAGCCGGTTTCATCGAATTATAAGACGTTGTCACGTCAAAAATTTTCTTCTGAAATACATAGAATATTCAAAAGTATTTTAAACGTTCTTAATACAATTACAAAGACAAGTACCTACTTAAAAAATATAAAATAAAAAGTAAAATTGTTTTGACAGTATCAAAAATGGTATGAGATGACCTCACGCAAAACTATAGTTTGAAAACATTTTCAAAGTAGCTCAAATATTTATCAGACGTGGTTATAGCAACCGTACGGTCATTAAGTTATTCTGCCTAGCCGCAAAGGATAGAGTCATGTTTTCTTAACTATATGATGCTTAAATTGTGTAAACTTTAATACACACAATGTCTTACGCATATACCTGAGTCAGCGGCTGCATCTGTCAAACAACGCAAGTTCATCCGTTGGTGCTGCGTCAACTTTAGCTTTTGATATTTCCTTACATCTCACGAACGTTTGCATTACGAATGCGCAAATGCACAGCGTCAGCGTCATGTGGGTTTCACCTAAGAAAGACAACACAACAGATACTAGGTACTTCTTCTTTTCGTGACGATCGTTTGGCTTAAATATCAAATACTACTACAAAAAAGATACTATTAATTGGTCTATGCTACTAAAGAACAAATAACGAATGTTGAAAAAATACTGTAAATCAGTAGCTGCATAAAACGGAATGAACAACTTTTCTCGCAAAAAATATTGTATTATTCCATTAAGTTTTTTGATTGATGTCGAGTTTTATGGCAGGATTATCCTAAAATGTTTGCTTTTTACACAATATATATTGTAAAATAAAATAAGTAAAGATGATTCGCCGACTGAACAGGTTATTCTTCTTTTATCAAATTCACATTAAGTTATTTTTATAAACAAACTTAAACCTACTTCAGACATATATTTTTATCAGTTTTTACTCAGCATCCGAGGTACCTGCTCGGGTACTTGGGTTGCTTTTTAGGTGTTATTTTTGTTTACTTTGTGTTTTTTTTTATGTTTTTAAGGTAAGGCAAAAATATAACCAGGTGTAAGGAATGGTGTATTAAAAACTTTGCAAGCATGATTAAAACATGAAACTGAAAAACTTTCAATATGAAGCCTATTTTTGGGATTTTGGTATGGGATTATGATACACACTGTTACTTCTATTGTTCCGTAATAACAATATTCATTGGTACATTATTTTTTGCCGTATGATGCCGGCTGAGAATAGCATCACCCCATTTCTTTCCCGTGGCTGTCGTAAGAGGCGACTAAGGGACTCGAGGTTTCATGTGTTTTACATTTTTTAGGCGACAGGACAACCTGTCACTATAGTAATACGCGAATCATCTTTAAGGGCCCTCAATGTTTGTCAGACGTGGCGATGGCGACCGTATATTTTATACGGCCGTTGACACTCTGCCTACCCCGAAAGGGATAAAGGTGTGATCTGTGTATGTATGTATGTATGTATAATTTTTATTTTTTTATTGTCCCAAAATATTTCAATATTTTTTTGTTTTTATCGGTTTGGTACAGCGTTCTTATAAACAGCAAGTAGCACGTAGTCCTCAATTCTTAAAATATGTTCAAATACAGATGTTGCTGAGTCTGCTTGGTTGGGCGTCGGTTATAATTCTCTCTCTTTTGTACCTGAAATGGAGAATCGCCAAATCCTACTGGGCCAGAAAGAACGTCCCTCACACATCTCCACACTTCGTCTTGGGAAGCCTGACGTATCTGCAAAAGAAAAATGCTGTAAGAAAATCTTCATTTTGCGTGAGACACCGAGTTGTCCAACGACGCTAGGAACCGTCAGAGTTTTTTTAATCGCCTTTAACTAGAGGCGTCTGACACGATTGTATAACGACCGCCATCTAAGTAATCATAGGCAGCAACCAGACCGACAGCATATCATGCCCTCCAAAGCACGGAACCATCTTTCTTTAGAATTAATCAGGTGGTTCTGCCTGAAATGTATTCAGACAAGAAAAAATTCACAAACTAGTAAAAATGTCAAGTATCCTGAAAAATTTACACAACGCCATCTAGCCCCAAACTTAGCAAAGCTGTTATTATTGAACAGGATAGCTTTATGTATTACTTTTTTATAACGTTTTTCAAGTGACAGTCACATGTGCAGACAACTTTATACTTTCTTATTGTGGTCTTTATTAAAGCCAAACTTTTCATTTTAATCAAAATTGTTTCATTGGTTTCAGTCAGTAAATGAAGCACACTGAGATATTTTTGAAAATATTAAGGCATAAAAGATTACCACTTATTGACATTGAATTATTTATATAAAAAATATTATTTATTGTTGTTTTATAATAAATACGTATATAAACGCCGCTCGGGTTAAAATGTTATCTACCCAATATAGGGAGATAACCGACATTGTATTGTAAGATGATTAACAATTAAAAAAAAGAGCACGACCATGTCAATTTATTATTTATTTGGTAATATATTATTACATAGCATCTTATTTAAAATCCCGGAAACTAGTTATTCTGATCACTGGAGCCTTTCTGGAAGCCCACATATTAAAAATCTTCAATGATTTCCAGAGTGAATGGATAAAAGAGCAATATTTCAAGTTTGAGAAGGCCCCATACATCGGCATATGGTTGTTTTGGAGACCAGCTCTCATCATCAATAGTCCTGCAATCGCGAGGAACATCCTTGTTAAAGATGCTGACAACTTCAGGAACAGGTTTCTTTCTTCCGGCAAGAATGACCCCATTGGTGCACTCAATATATTTACCGTTAACGTAAGTAGATTATGGATACATCATCATCGTATATATCTACCCACTGCAATAGGCCTCTTCTTTTTCGCGCCATCTACGGTCTTTTCCCGTAAGCATTTCTGCCAGCACTAGATCGTCTGCCCATCCGGTGGGTGGTGTGCCAGCTGTGCCTCGTTTTTCAAAACTACAGGCTACCATTCTACAGGGGAAATTCGATGTACATTGCGTACCGGATGAAAAATTCTGGATTTGTAATGTCCCCGGCTACGCAATGTACACACATCGAATTTCACCTGTAGAATTGTAGCCTGTAGTCTCGTTGCTTAGGCCACTGGACGCTTTGTTGTTGTTTGAATTATGAATGATATTTTTTTTTCTACTGAATAACCTTTTTGCCTAAATCTCAGCCTTGGTATAAGAAAAAGTTTCAAAATTTTCTGATATGACGTTTATGGGCACATGAGCAGAGTATTCCTCAATTCATAACTAAGCTATTTAGGATCCATTTCGAAAATAAAAAGTCATATCCCTGAATATTTCTATGCCTTCTTTGTCGTTTTATCAAAGTATTTGTTTATTTCAGGATCCCATATGGTCTACAGTGAGAAGGAAAGTCACAGCGGCGTTTACAACTGCAAAATTTAAGATGTTTCAGCCTATGTTAGTAGCTAAATCAAACGATTTGGTCAAACGAATGCAACATGAAGTTGATCAGAAGAAAGATATTGACATGAGGGTGTGTATATATTAGCATTGGCCTTAATAGCCACAAAAGTTCTCTGCTGGACATGGGTCATAAGCTTGTTAATGGATGTATTACAATACTACGATTTACAAGTAGATGGACAAATGTAGTTAAATGCAATGCTGCCTACAGGTTCAGAAAGTCATTTCAATAATGCTCTTGAACCGAGTCTTCAAACACAAATTAATCTTGCAGTTTTTTTCTGTAAGGTTTGTTTTCTTACAATTTGCAGGACTTGACATCCATATTGTTGTGATCTTTACAATAGATTTCAATTTTGAATTAAAATAAGAAATCTAAATTACACTATAAGGTGTAAAAATATTAGCTGCAAATATTTTAAGGGATGAATCAGCCCATGAAACTGAACAACTTTCCCACGAAACATAGGTCAAAATATACCAAAAAAAATTCGGACAGGTAATTTTGTATGGGAGGTCCAAATTTTTTTTCAATTTTTCGACCTATGTTTCTTGGAGATGAGTTTCAGTTTCATGGGCTGGTTCACCCCTTAAAATAATTGCAGCAATTTTTTTTACATGTATATGTTTTTAGGAAGTGTTCACGGACTATTCTACAGATATTACGAGTATTGGAGCTTTTGGTATAGAATGCAACTCAACTTTAACTGGAGATGGCCCTATGCGACGTGTCACACGAGGTTTCCAAAAGTACTCCTTCTTTAGAGGGCTGGGGCACCTTTGTATTTTTTTTATACCGGAGTTGGTTAATATATTCGGGTAGGTATCTAAATATTTTCATTTATATCCAATACTAACTCGCAGAACAATACTTTTTTCACATAGAACTTTTTTTTGTTTGTTTGAAAGTTACTTGATTTAAAAAAAAACCCACTGAACATGTCCACTAAAACATGTTTGCCTTCCAAGACTGCCTGCTGTTGTTAGATCCCTTTTGCTGTCTATGATCCTTAGACGACAGCCATATTAGAAGTCTGCTACTTGTAAAGGCCGTTGAAAAATTCTGGCACTAGGGTTCATCGGGTCGCTGGACGAATTGGTTTCCCGCACGAAAAGAGAAGTTCTTAGGTAAATAGAAATAATTTTATTATTGGTTTGAAATTTACAGATGCACGTTTTTCCCAAAAGATGCCGCAGACTACTTTGAAGAAGTATTCAAAACTGTTGTGCAGCAACGTGGTGGATTAGAAAAACCCGTTACAGAAGTTAAAGACTTTGTTGATAGTCTGATAAAATTGAAACAAGATGCTAAAGATGATAAAAGTAAGTACTGAGAGATAGTATAAGCTTTTGTTGTAAAAAGTACAGTAAATTTGTGCTCCAACACGTAAAATTCATGACTAGACAGAAATAATTTATTAAAAATAGTAAGCCTGTGAGGCTGGCTTAGAATAGCATCATCCCATTTCTTTCCCATCTCTCTCTTTTCGTGTGGGACACCGAGTCGTCCAACGACCCGATGAATCCTATGGGTGTCGTAGAAACCGACTAAGGGACTAGAGGGTAGGCTGACAACCTGTTACTAATAGTAATGCATGGTTTATCTGAAACGACCCTCAAACATTTATCAGACGTGGCGATAACGATCGTAATTTTACGGTTGTTGACGGTCTGCCTACCCCGCCAGGGATATAGACGTGATATGTGTGTAAAAATAGTAGAGATTGAACTAAAGGGTTTTTAATAGAGTTTTGGTGATACGGAAGTAAAAATCGAAATCGATTGCTTTGAGCAATACGGTCTTCTATTACGAAGTCAACTCGATATCGAAATAATCGAGGAAACTATTCCAAAACCATGCATAGGATTTATTTAAGGGCCGCATTTAGGCACATTAGTTTAAAGATTAAAAGTGCCGTGTGATGCCGGCTGTGCCGTGTGATGCCGGCTGTGCCGTATGATGCCGGCTGTGCCGTATGATGCCGGCTGTGCCGTGTGATGCCGGCTGTGCCGTGTGATGCCGGCTGTGCCGTATGATGCCGGCTGTGCCGTATGATGCCGGCTGTGCCGTATGATGCCGGCTGTGCCGTGTGATGCCGGCTGTGCCGTGTGATGCCGGCTGTGCCGTATGATGCCGGCTGTGCCGTATGATGCCGGCTGTGCCGTATGATGCCGGCTGTGCCGTGTGATGCCGGCTGTGCCGTATGATGCCGGCTGTGCCGTATGATGCCGGCTGTGCCGTATGATGCCGGCTGTGCCGTGTGATGCCGGCTGTGCCGTATGATGCCGGCTGTGCCGTGTGATGCCGGCTGTGCCGTATGATGCCGGCTGTGCCGTGTGATGCCGGCTGTGCCGTATGATGCCGGCTGTGCCGTGTGATGCCGGCTGTGCCGTATGATTTGGTATTGGTGTATTACAATTTTTAGGCGACAGGCTGACAACCTGTCACTATAGTGATACACATGTTTTCTGGAACAACCTTGGAAAAAAATCCTCAAAAATGTCAGACGTGGCGATAGCGACCGTATTCTTACGGTCGTTAACGCTCTGCCTACCCCGCAAGGGAAAAAGACGTGATATATGTATGTGTGTATGAAGTTTTAAATTTTATTTCAGCTATTTCCATGGAACTGCTTACGGCGCAAGGGGCTATTTTTGTTCAAGGGGGATTTGAAACGGCAGCTACTACACTTACTTTTGTATTATATGAATTGGCATATAGTCCAGAATGTCAGGTACGTTTTCATTTCCAAGTAATATATTTTTTGTCAATGAAGTACATATTACCTTATCCAGGCATATGTTATAAACTATGTTTCTCAAAATTTCTATTATAAAAATAGTATTTTGTTTTTAAACAGGAAAAATTGTATCAAGAAGTGAGAGAAATCAAAGAAAAGCTTGGTGGAAAAGAATTCACTAATGAAAGCCTTGCTGAAGCAGTCTACATGAGTGCTTGTATAAAAGGTTGGTGATAGAGATATATAGTGCCTATTGCAATAGATAAGCAAAATGCCCTTGTATTAAGATAGTAAAAGTCGTGTACCTGATAGGCGGAGTGCACACTTCACGCGCGACAGAGCGCTAAAACATCGCAGCAGTCTGTCAGATCCATACTAGAAATATCAATCCCCATACTAAAACCGATCAACCGCTGTTGACGCAGCGCTATCGCAGTGTCGTCCATCGAGTTCGGTTTTACTACGGGGAGTGACGTTTTTAGTATGGATCTAACAGACCAGTGCGATAATTTAGCACTCCATCGTGCGTCAAGTGTACGATCCGCCCTATATCTCATCATATTATTATCAAAAATTTTATACTTCTAGAGGTTTTGAGAAAATTCCCTCCTATGGGATGGTACGACCGAGTTGCATCAAGTGACTATAAAATAGACGACAAATTGACGATCCCTGCCGGAACCCCGGTATATGTCAACGGTATCGCGATTCAAATGGACCCAGACTACTTCCCTGACCCGGAGAAATTTGACCCGGACAGATTCTTGCCTGAAAACGAGAAGAATATTAAACCTTTTACGTACTTCCCGTTTGGTGAAGGTCCTAGAATGTGTGTCGGTAAGAATTTGTGTTCTTAAGTCATGAAATTCATTTTCACTGAACATTAGATGCGATAAAAAAAAAAGTTAATTGTTGAAAAATATTGTTGTAGATATTTTTATAGGGCTTAAATACGATAAACATTTACAAACTCAGTGCTAATGCGAACATTGTAAACAATAATGTTCTACTCGACACTACGAATTTTTTTGATTGTATATTATGAGTTACTATTCTAAGATTTTATTTTACAGACACATTTAATAAACATCAAAAAACATTTTTAAAACGAATTATACAAAATTTACAAACACATAAATATTATGAATATAATACAAAATTAACATTTAAATCTGGATATGTCAAATAAATGTAGAATTGTTCTCACAAATAAATTGATCTTTAAGGTATTAATCTTAATTAATATGCGAAAAAATTTATATTGATCATTATCGTTTTGATAGGATAATCTAGTGTGTATTTAACATATGTAAACCCTAAATACATTTTAAATATAGCTTTTATTTCATTTTCCAGGTCGTCGTTTCGCTTACATGGTGTTGAAGCAAGCCATAGCTGCCCTCGTGTTGAACTTCAAGGTCAAGCCTCAACCGAACATGCCTGAACCCAACAAATGCCAGATGGATAAAAACGCTCTTTTCTTGTTCCCTGGACAGACGATCTCGGTTATATTTGAGCCGAGGGTGTGAAAATATTGCTATCAAAATAGCAATCATTAGGAGACGAATGTCTTGCAAATTAATTATATGAAATTATTATCTGAAATTATTATATGAAAGTGAAAAATGATTTTATTTGTACAAAAATTCGATACAAAAGAAGCACCAGTCTCTGCACTAGGATAACCTGTATTGCAAAGGCTAGTTGATTCTACCGTGTACCTAAATAAATGGTGACTAAGCTTCTACAAATTACTTTAAACAATCTTGAAAACACAAAAAGTTATATTTAAGTTCTATAGAACAAACAAAATTTAGTAGTACACACACGTTATATGAAAATAAAGATACTTTCTATAATTATATAATTTTTTTATATCAGTTTCTAAACCACACGGCAGATTTTCACTTGAATATGAAAAATTGCAATGCTATCTAATCATTGCTATTTTATATTCATGCGTTTCCAAACATTCAGGCTGAAATATATCACCGCCAAAGACAACAGCCGTGCGATGCCCGCATAGAATAGCATTACCCCATTTGTTTCCCGCGGGTGCCGTAAGAAAGAGGCGACTAAGTGATTCGAGTGTTTCATATGTATTACAATTTTAGGCGACAGGCTGACAACCTGTCACTCTAGTGATACACGAGTTATCGGAAACAGCCATCAATATTTGTTATACGTGGCGATAACAGCCGTATTTTTTACGTACTTTAACGCTCTACCTACCCTGCGACGGACAAAGGCTTGCTACATAATATATGTATGTAAAGACAACGGCAAAAGCCACATCAGGTTACCGCTGGGTGTAGCACTCTGTGATTCCGTGTGATGCCGGCCTCGAATAGCATCACCCCATTTCTTTCCCGTGGATGTCGTAGTAACCGACTGAGGGACTCGAAGGTTTCATGTGTATTGCCATTTTCGGCGACAGGCCTGTCCTGTCACTATAGTAATGCACGGCTTATCTTAAAAGACCCTCAAACATTTATCAGACGTGGCATTAACGACCGTAATTCTACGGCTGTTGACGCTCTGCCTACACCGCCAGGGATATAGGCGTGATTTATGTATGTATGTATGTAGCACTCTCCCTTATCATTCTCTCCACGCTTTGACCAGCACGTACATTACACATAGCAAGACATTTCGTTCAAATCCCGATAAGCTGTAAATGTTGATAGATAAAAGATATCAGGCGTTTATAAAACGCTTATCAAATATACATAATACCACTAGTCTAAAACGATAATTGCCTGATTTTGCATAACATAAGGATGAGACAATGATGAAATGCTAAAAAAAAGTTATTAAGTAATCAAGGATTGCCCTTTTTGGGTACAAGCGGCTTATCGTTGCTGTCTATGATCACTTAGACGGCGGTCGTTACACAACCATGTCAGAAGCCTGCTACTTGTAGAAGGCGGTTGCAAAATTCTGACAATAGGGTTCATCAGGTCGTTGGACGACTCGGCGTCCCACACAAAAAGAAGAAGAATCGTAAGGACGAAACTCACAAGAGTTTTTGCAAGACACTCGTGAGACCGATGCCTCGCAGATTTGCATTCTAGAGTTTATCTGAACTCTATTGTATCCTAAATGGTTGTTGTATGGTCACTTCCACGCTTGATGTTTTAAAATAAAAATGAAATTACCTGGACCTTTTGTCTTCGGTATTTCGGTACTCATCGTCTTAGCTTAAATGCTGACTAAGCAATTTTATTTTAATTTAATTTCCTATTACTAGGTACGTTTAGAAAAAAATATATACAAGTTAATGAAGTAAAAGTAATATTAATTTAAAACTATTTTGCTCCGCAAAAAAAAACCGTATTAAAAAGAAATATTTTTTTCTATACGTTAGTCACACCCCTACATAATGATTGTGTAATACTCACGTTGTATATCTAAGAAAGTTATCATTATCATAGTGAACTAGTATTTTACAGTCCTTTTTAAATCGTGTGTATATCGATATATTTTGAGTGTTTAGTTCTAATGAATAATTTCAGTAAGTAGAGTAAATTTAAATTATTTATCTAATTGTCCTGTATCACTGACTGGGCTGGTCAAGTTTTTCAGATATTAATGTCTCTAATAAAGAGACTCATAAGTGATCACTAATAAGTGAATTAACTACAAATTAAAAATAAAATACCATTGTTAAAACAAACTCCAAATTTTAAAAAAGTGTAGGTTAATTATCTGTTATTAGCCTTTGCTTGAAAAGTTGAAATCCAAATTTTATTTTAAGACATTATTATTACTTTTCTAAACAATTGTCTTTTCTTGCAGCACGATGTTTCTAGTTCTGTTTAGTGCTTCATTGTTTACCTTTTTTATATTCTTGTATCTAAAATGGAGGAAAGCAAGTCAATATTGGGCCAAACTGAATGTGCCTCTTACACCTCCTCACTTCATAATGGGAAGCCTCACCTTTTTGACAAAGATGAATGCTGTAAGTCGTGATAAATGTACTTATAATTTTAAAAATCTATAGCGTAAATTGCAGGTGCCGTGTAATGCCGGTTAAGAATATCATCACCTCATTTCTTCCCGCGGGTGTTGTAAAAGGCAACTAAGGGATGTGAAGGTTTCATGTGTATTACAATTTGAGGCGACAAGCTGACAACCAGGCGCTACATGATACACGAATCATCTGAAAGGGCCCTCAATACTTATCAGACGTGGTGATAACGACCATAATTTTACGATCATTCGCTCTGCCTACCCTGCAAGAGATAAAGGTATGATTTGTATACACACAAATAAATCCACAGTGAAATGTTTCTACCGCCTTATCATTCATCAATCAACCAATCAATCATTTGCTCAAAACTGTAATATAGATAGTCCATAAATGAAATCAATATCACACGTGATTTGCAAATTACAAACAAATAAATTAATGATTCTATTAATTAGTTAAAAGTGTCATGATCTTTGATAGTATATTACGTTCTCGTTATCTTTAATGCGTCATTAACTATGATCTTTCAATGAGAAACTGTCCAAGATTACGTTATTTAAAAAAAGTACAGATGGCGCGCTTCAGATGCTTTAAATAAATATTTAATGCATGTCCGAAGGTCCAATCAAAGAAATTACATTAAAGTAACACCCAATCATCTGGAGCTTGCCATGCATATTTTATTTTCAATAAGATCGCCCTGGACAGTTCCTCATTGCTATCACTTTATGTTTAGGCCGATTGGATGAAAGAGCGATACACGAGATTCAAGAAAGCCCCGTACATTGGCATTTGGTTGTTCTGGAGACCAGCTCTCATCATCAACGATCCTGAAATTGTGAAAAAGATACTCGTCAAAGATGCTGACAATTTCCGGGACAGATTCTTAAGCTCCAGTAAGAAAGATCACATGGGCGGACTAAATCTTTTTACTGTTACTGTAAGTTTTTGTTTATTTTTATATGCATTGTTACCTTTAAACTATAGTTTTTTAAAGTGTAATGTTTGAAAATCTTTGAAAAAGAATAAGTAACGTATTTTGTCGATGTTGTTTTTACCTTGGATGTAAACGAAATCTTTAACTAAAATACATGGTGTCCCAGAACGATC
This sequence comes from Keiferia lycopersicella, assembly GCA_029255805.1. Lineage (NCBI taxonomy): Eukaryota > Metazoa > Arthropoda > Insecta > Lepidoptera > Gelechiidae > Keiferia > Keiferia lycopersicella. The sequence continues at coordinate 396,512 of JARACZ010000012.1, forward strand.
TGACTATTTCGAGAGTGAACAATACGCAAACTAAGCAAATTGGCTGTAGAAAGCGTCCTGTGCCTGTTCCCTTCTTAAATTTTTAATTGCCGCCATGGTTTATGCGGAAAAACATCATTCGTTTTGTATTCGTACATATCTGATTCGTGTTCAACGATTATTTCTACTTCATTATGAATTGTAAAATATTGAAGAAGCATCAAGCAATGTTAAAATTTTCATACAGGCACGAACACAAATCGAACGATATTCTCTCCTGTAAACTATGGCGGCAGTTAATAATTTAAGAACGAAACAGGCATAGGACACTCACTTCACAACATACAGCCAATTTTCTTAGTTTCGTTTAGGCGGATCGCACACTTGACGCACGACGGAGAGCTAAAATATCGCAGCGGTCTGTCAGATCCATACTAGAAATGTCAATCCCCACACTAAGCCGTTCAACCGCTGTTCACGCAGCGCTATCGCAGTGCCGTCCGTCGAGTGCGGTTTTAGTTGACAGCGGTTGAGCAGTTTTACTTTGGGAAGTGACGATTCTAGTATGGATTTGACAGACCGCTGCGATATTTTTGCGCTCCGTCATACGTCAAGTGTGCGATCCGCCTTACCCTCAAAATAGTCGGATCGTGATGAGACCTGTATAATAATCTGCATCGTAAAATATTTTCCTTGAATGGTGTTATTATTCAAGTTTTTATGTAGTAGCAAGGTACCTTTTACACTATAACCTTAAGTTTAATTTAATTTTATTACAGGAACCAATGTGGTCTGCAGTTCGAAGAAAACTCACAATTGCATTTACAACTTCCAAACTGAAGTCATTCCATCCAATAGTTATAACTAAGGCAAAAGAATTAACTTTGCTGTAATATTTGCCTGGTATGTGCGTCGACACTGCGGGCATCAAGTTTGTCGATATTTTGCCATATCGTTCTCCTAAAGGCACGTTTTTTCTTCCCTTCTCATTTCGTCTGGAACACAGAGTTATCCAACGACCCAGACCTTAATATCAGAATTTTAAAACCGCCTTCCACAATTAGCAGGCTTCTAACATGGTTGTGAAACGACCGAAGTCTAAGTAAACATAGATAACAACCGGGACTTACGGCTTAACGTGCCATCCAAAACACGGGACCATCTTTCTTACGGAAAATCAGGTGGTTCAGCCTGCAATGTCCTAACCAAACTGGTAACAAATTCACAAATTGATAAATATCAATGTGAGTGACCCATCGAGAATTGAACCAGGAAAATTCTGCGTCAAAGGTGGTCGCGCCATCACTGCGCCACATCAGTCGTCAAAAGGCAGCTGATGCGAAGTCTATAGGCGAGTTTTGTCCGAACTTTTAATTTTTTATTTCCAGGATGTCTTTACGGACTACATTTCAGACATCATGGGCGCTGGAGCGTTTGGCATTGAATGCAACGCAACTTTGACGGCTGCTGGACATATAAGAGATTGCGCACGTGGGTTCGCCCGTATAGAGGGTTGTGTCACACTTGCATCTTCTTTTTTCCGGAGTTGGTTGATGTGTTCAGGTACTCAGGGTTTATACCCACAACATCTATTACCAACTGTTGGAGAGACTTTTACAATTCTTATTCCTTTGTTAAATTTTTCAGTTTGTATATCTATCAAATTATTTTACAGATTCACATTTTTCCCAAAAGATATCGAAGAATACTTTAGGAAATTATTCAGAACGATTGTGCAACAGCGTGGCGGATTTGAAAACCCCGTAGAAAACACCAAAGACTTCGTTGATGCTCTTATCAAGCTAAAACAAGATGCGAAGGATGATAAATGTGAGAATTCAATGAAATATTATTAACCACAAGTAGATAACGATTTAAAAGATGTTACTAGAAATAAAATAAAGTTACATAAAGTAACATTTACACTAAGTAGCGCTTTGAAGGAAAAAAGATGATGTACGAAGAAAATGCAAATACTTTTAAATTTTTGGTTTTCTAGTGATTACATCGGATTTGCTGACAGCACAAGCCGCAGTTTTTGTTCAAGCAGGTGTTGATTCTTCGGCCAATACACTAACATTTTTGTTCTACGAGCTTGCTCATCATCCAGATTGCCAAGTACGTACATTACACTCGTAGAATTTTGATGTTTTAAGTCAATATCACATATATTTATATTATATACTTAGTCAACATTTTGTTAATAAAGGCAAATTAATAACTTAATCAAATGAAGGTAACATTAATAAAACACATTAGATACTAGTAACTGTGAATAATTAATTTATATTATTTTAGGAAAAACTTTATCAAGAAGTACTTGAGATTAAACAGAACCTTGATGGAAAAGATTTTGATTTAGACTTTCTTGCAAAAGCAAAATATCTCAACGGTTGCATGAAAGGCAAGTTTTTAAGATTTGTTAAAAGAATTCTACTTGAGTAAAAGGATTTTACTGAGGCGTTTGTCAGTCGATGATAATATCATCAATGAACTCCATTCTGACTTAGTCAGTTATTTTTCTCGTTGCTAAGATAATAAATATACCATTATTACATACATACATACATATATCACGCCTTTATCCCTTGCGGGGTAGGCAGAGCGATAGTTGCCGTAAGAATACAGCCACTATCGCCACGTCTGACACTTTTGAGGATTGCTTTCCAAGGTTGTTTCAGAAAACATGTGTATTACTATAGTGACAGGTTGTCAGCCTGTCGCCTAAAAATTGTAATACACCAATTCTCTCGAGTCCCTTAGTCGCCTCTTACGACACCCGCGGGAAGGATGTGGGGTGATGCTATTCTAAGCCGGCATCACACGGCATACCATTATATACCATTATTGTTGTTTGTTAACAGAAATTTTGAGGAAATACTCACCTCTGGGCTGGCTGCCTCGAGCCGCAAAGAACGAATACAAAATAGACGAGAATTTGACTATTCCTGCTCAAATGCCAGTTTATTTGAACGGTATTGGGATGCATTATGACCCGGACTACTTTCTAGAGCCGGAAAATTTTCTTCCAGAAAGATTTTTGCCTGAGAACGAGAAGAACATTGTACCTTTTACATATTTTCCTTTTGGTGAAGGACCAAGGAACTGTGTTGGTAAGTTAAAATAAAAATAAAGAACTTTTTAGTTTTTTTATATTATTTCCCAGCATCTTTTTGAGAAAAGCTCAAAGTAAGCGTTAATTTCGATCATTGAAGTCCAAACCGTAAATTCCTTGTTTAGACATTTGTTACTTTTCAAACAAAGAGATAATACATTTTCTGGACAAGAAAACCTGCCACATATATACATACACAAATCACGCCTTTATCCCTTGCAGGGCAGACAGATCGTAAAATTACGGTCGTTATCGCCACGTCTGACAAGTATTGAAGGCTCTTTCAAATGATTCGTGGTGCTAAAACAAGACTAATACACTACGATAACTATGTTTGCTGGAAAAGAATCAGAAGTTTTGAGGGGTTTGGTAATCTACTATAAACCATTCTTTTTCCTCCTTTAGGTCGTCGTTTTGCTTACATGTCTCTGAGGCAAGCTATAGCGGAGGTGATACTCAACTTCAAGATCCTGCCACGACCAGATATGCCCTTACCCAAAGACTGCGAGCTGGAGAAGAATGCACTCTTCCTGATCCCTGGACGAAAAGTTTCCGTGGAATTTGTGCCGAGGACATAGTTATTTAAAAAGACCTCTCTAGTGCCAACAAAAAGGCTATCGATGACACTTTTTGGGCTTAAAGAATGCGGAAGAAGATGATGTCAAAACCGACGGTCTAGAGTCCAAATTGTCTCATTACTTAAAATTTATGTGATTGCATGCTTTTCATCGATTTGTAGCCGTCTTGTTCGCCCAAGGCTAGCCGATGTGATATTTATGATGTGATTGTATTATTGTTATCTTAAAAGTATCAAATGTAAAAAACAACATTAAATTTTATTGCAAGCTAACTGATGCTTGTGACTTCGTTCGCGCGACTTAAATTTGATTAAGACTATTCAAATTTTCATACTATAATTTGATATAGGTATTTTTGAAGATTCATGTATTTGGTGCAATAAAGACTTTTGTTATGTTTTGTTATTGATATATTTCAGTTCTAAGAATCATTTGTGTCAGTAAAGTTAACATATGAGAATAAGTTTGAACTATACAATATTTAGTAGGTATAGTTTAATTAATTTTTTTTACAACTTACTTAAAGCATGACTGCGCTGTTAATTAAACATACTTTATGCTGTAATTTAGCCCTGTCACAGATTTTGGTCTAAAAGGTCGGTTGCAGTAAACCACTACTTATGTTATATAAATTAGTTTTAATTATCTACCTATTGTGTGGTTCTTTTTGGAAAATTGTATTGGAACTTTATAAGTACCTAATTAAAAAATATATATTTATGTATGACAGGAAAATGCATCTGATGATTAAAAGGAAATATTTGTTTTATTGTATTACAATAATAACTAGTTGCCTGATCTGTTTATGTTTTCTCAGTTGTTAATGTGTGTTGCTAGTGACTTGACTTCTCCTGTAAAATCAAACTTATTGTATCTGTTATTTAATTCAATTCCAACAATATTGAATTCGTAAAAATTAACAATTTTTTTTACGAATGTCACATTCCAATAAATATAAAATAAATAAATTTGTCAAAGTTTATATTTAAATTGTCTATATTTTGCATTGCATTGTGACAACTTTTGCTTAGTCTGACTTAAAGTCAGACTAAAAGTTCAAACCTGAATTCAATCCTTATTTTTTTTTCTCAATTATTGTCTCCTATTGCAGCAATATGTTTTTAATTCTGTTCAGTCTGTCACTGTCTATTTTTTTGATATATTTGTATCTGAGATGGAGGAAAATAAGTCAATACTGGGCCAAATTGAATGTGCCTCATACACATCCACACTTCTTGATAGGAAGCCTCACGTTTTTGACAAAGGTGAATATGGTAAGTAAAGATAAATATATTTATAGTAAATCATAAGACACTTTCTAAGATCCTACCTAAGTTACAAGAGCTTTCTGAAGTGGGAGAGCCATGACATCCTAGAAAAACCGGAATTTCAAGTTAAATTCCCATTCCTTCCAAGTTATTTCCTGTATTAGGCCTCTCAAGCGTTTTCACCTTATCGTGGCGAAAGCTTAGAAGTCTCAACAACAGTACCATAATACTATCATACTGGTCTAATAATGGTACCGTTCGTATATCACCTTTAGGCGAGGAACATACTTATCGCACAGCGGTGCGCAAAAATATCGCAGCGGTCTGTCAGATCCATACTAAAACCGCACTCGACGGGTAACACTACGATAGCGCTGCGTCAACAGCGGTTAAGCGGTTTTAGTATGAGGATTAACAGACAGCGATATTTTTGCGCTCCGTCGTGCGTCAAGTGTGTTCCTCGCCTTATCAGTTTTATTGCGTTTCATCCAGGCTGATTGGTTAAAGGAGCAATATACGAAGTTCAATAAAGCCCCGTACATCGGCATCTGGCTGTTTTGGAGACCAGCTCTTATCATCAACGACCCTGAAATTGCAAAAAGAATACTTGTGAGAGATGCCGATAACTTCCGAAATAGATTTTTCCGATGTAGTGAGAAAGACCGTATGGGTGGACCCAATCTTTTTACTGTTACTGTAAGTTTTTTTTTGTCTATGTTTTATTTCTTTGTATAGTACAAGGTAAAAGCTTTGATTCTTGAGATCTATCGCAAATCGCAAATCTTTGAGAAATAGTTATTTATGATGTTAATATTTTATTGATGTTGCTTGTACATTGCATAAAAAACTTTTTATAATTTGTAATATATATTTTGATAATTGGATGTAATTCTTTTTCGTATTTCAGGATCCAATGTGGTCAGTAATACGAAGAAAATTAACAAATTCGTTTACAATTTCCAAACTAAAGTTACTCCTCCCATGTCTAAAAATTAAGGCAAAAGAACTATGTCAAAGAATACAACAAGAAATGGAGCAAAAGAATGATATTGATATGAAGGTTAGTTTCATTATACAGGGTGTCCCAGAACTGACAGGATTGATTGTTACCACCCTGAGATATTTTTTAAAATCAAAAATTAAATACTAAAAAAAAGTGTAAAGTAAAAAGTTTGTCCATGTTACTAGAGTATTTTTCTAGTTCAATAAATCAACTTGAATTTAAATTAATAATAATAAAAACAGAAATATACCTTAAACAAATAAAAAAGTATTTTATTTTATTTATACTGTTCAAAAGTTAAAATAACATCAATTATAAAAGGTAAACACAATAACTGAAAAATGGTTACAGTTAGACCAAATTTTTAGGTTTTTATTAAATGCCCATAAATTTAGAAACTTATGGAAAAGCTTCATGGAGTGACGTTAGATACAGTGACCATCAGGATGTTTTTTTAAATAGTTTCCATCGATATTCGTAGGATGTCTTCACGGACTTCACATCAGACATTGTGGGTGTCGCAGCGTTTGGTATCGAAGGCAACGCAACTTTGACAGCAGCTGGGCCAATGAGAGATTGCGCGCACGGTTTGGTAGCGTATGACCCTTATAGAGGATTGTGCCATACTTGCATTTTCTTTTTGCCAGAGGTGGTTGATATATTCAGGTACATTGTAGTTCCATGTTAATTTCGAGATTATCTATATGTTAATTTACTAGATTGATTATTTCAGAAATAAAATGTTTAGTTAGAGACTATACAATAAAATTTGGCTGATAGTGTTTTCTTTTGTGTTTATTCTCTAACTAAACATTTTATATTTGAAATAACCAAACAACTGATTCAATCAAATTTATGAATATAGTTTTGGCTGTCATAACAAACTTATTATCGGTCTGCCTCCACACGTCGTTGCCATATAAACTGCAATTAAAGTCATATTAATAAACGGAATCTAGCATTTCGGCCAAAATCCCAAAGTTCCTGAATCTCCAAGGATGATGGTCGAATGAAGTCTACGAATATAATATCGGTCGATTAATTGATTTTGCCATCTTACTGCGACATATACAATAACAAAAATAAAAATATATATTTTTTAATTACTTACATTGTATAAAAAAATTTGTTTGTAGATTCAAGTTTTTTCCAAAAGATATTGAAGAGTACTTTAGGAAGTTATTCAATACGATTGTGCAACACCGTGGAGGATTGGAAAAACCCGTAGAAAATACCAAAGACTTCATTGATGCTCTTATCAGGCTAAAACAAGATGCGAAGGATGATAAATGTGAGAATTTGGTATCCTTGTTAATTACTGTAAACATAACTAAATTATCATGAGAACAACATACTCTTTGCTTATTTAGTACGGTTATGTCGCTTTCAGTACTTACAGTACAGGGAGGAAAAGGCGGTGTAACGAAAACTTTGCAGGCGTGATCAGCCCATGGACGTGAACAACTTTTTCTATGGGGGCTATGTTGGTAAAGATAAAAAAAAATAACTTCCATATAAAATTCCCGATCACCTGACTGACTTTGTATGGAAACTCGAAAATATTTTTTGGTTACCCAACATAGCCCCCATAGAAAATTTTTGTTCAGTTTCATGGTCTGATCACGCCTGCAAATTTTTCTTATACCGACTCTTACACGCTGTATAAAAGCTAAGTTGAATACGATGATAAACGATATTTTTTAATGATATAATGGCTTTATGGGAAAAAAGAAAACTAATTTTAAGGTATAAAAAAAAAGCAAGCAGTAATGAAAGTTCTGTTTTTCTAGTAATTTCATCGGATTTGCTGATATCTCAAGCCGCAATTCTCATCGTAGCGGGTGTCGAGACCACTGCTGATGTACTGACGTTCGTGTTCTATGAGCTGGCTTACCATCCAAATTGCCAAGTACGTAAATGATCCTTTAAATTATTTATACAGGGTGTAAGCGACGGTGTTACACAAACTTTGCAGGCGAAATTGAACAAACTTTGCATGGAACTGAACAACTTTCTGTATAGGGATATGTTGGTAAATTAAAAAACATAGCCGCTATAGAAAAAGTTGTTCACTTTCATGGTCTAATCACGCCTGCAAAGTTTTCGTTACACCGTCTCTTACACCCCATATATTCCATCTATATTTCAGTCGTAGACCCTCCGGCCGTTTTGGCAACCAAGTTTCGCAACCAGTTGTTGAAAAAGAATTAACATTCTTGTTACGCAACTAGTTGCCTAAAAAGAAATTATATTCCTGTTTCACAACTAGCGTTTATATTACTGGAGTTTCGCTACCAGGTTGCCGAAAAGGAAATAAATGTATTTGTTTACAATTTGGGAGATTTCGGCAATTGTTCTTGTGCAAATGAAATAATCAGAACTATATGATCAGTCGTATATGGTTTCTTTGCGTCGACATTAAAGATATTCAAGCTATGTTATAAATTGTAATAATATTTTTTAACTAATCCTCACGCACTTCAATACTAAGTTGTATTGTTTAAGGAAAAAATATATCAAGAAATACAAGAGATTAAACAGGAACTTGATGGAAAAGATTTTGATTTAGAGTCTCTTACAAGAGCAAAATATCTCAATGCTTGTATAAAAGGTAAGTTCTTTTTTCCTGTCTTATTAGCAAACTGGGTGTAAGAGGAAAGAGTAATGGCCATGACGTATACGGAGGTCAAGAGAAGGCAGAGGATAGAAACATCTGGCGGATGCTCCACCGACAAGAGCAATGAGCTCCTAAATATAAGAAGAAGAAGGGTGTAAGAGATTCGACGGCGAAGGTGTTGGCATTTATTCAAAGTAGTAAATTTTACATTTATCTTTTTGATGGTCAAGTATTAGACATGGTAAAAAAGAGAAAAATGTAGGATGGGGACATTTTTCTATTTCTTACAACAATTTTATGAACCTAGTGTAAACGCGGCTCAAAACATATACATGTATATTCAAAACAACAGTCTAAAATGGGAAACTCTTAAATACGTCAAGATAGTTGTAGCAATGCACAGGCACCCAATTAACAAAATACCAGTAGTATCACAAATATTAAGAGCAATTTATTAATTTACGTGACATTTATTGATGTAATGACTAATTTAAGTTTTACTAATAAACTACTGAACAACGATCTAAGTTTAGCAAAATGGAGCACTCGTTCGGCTTTTTATTTAGTCCAATAATAAAATGCTTCTTTTTATTTTTATGTTAATAGAAACTTTAAGAAAATTCTCACCTATGGGCTGGCTGGCTCGAGCCGCAAAGGATGATTACAAAATAGACGAGAATTTGACTATCCCTGCTAAAATGCCAGTTTATGTTAACGGTTTTGGGATGCTTTATGATCCAGACTACTTTCCAGAACCGGAAAAATTTATTCCAGAAAGGTTTTTGCCTGAAAACGAGAAGAACATTGTACCTTTCACATACTCTCCATTTGGTGAAGGACCAAGGAATTGTATTGGTAAGTATACAAATATGATGATCTCATCGACCGATTTCGGCCGTGGCGACCACCTCAACTCCTAATCAGATCGGCGCTGATGCGCCCGAAGATTGCAAAATAAATATACGGCATAACTATACAAAAGATTTGGATTTTAGAATTGAAGTGTAATCTCATTTAATTAGTCTGCATGTACTCTATGCCGACTAGAAAACGGAACAACATTCTTCTAAGTTGTTACATCTATCAGGAAACGATAAAAAATAGGCTTACAATACTAAAACACGATCAATGCCAATGCTAACGAGAAAAATGAACTAAATACACCCCGTATTTATTTGAAAATAATCAAAGTTTATTTTTCCATTGCTCCAGGTCGTCTCTTCGCTTACATGTCTCTGAGGCAAGTTATAGCCGAAGTGATACTCAACTTCAAGATCCTACCACAACCAGACATGCCCTTACCCAACAACTGCAAATTGACGAAGAATTCCTTCTTCCTGATCCCTGGACAGAAGATCTCTGTGGAGTTTGTGCCAAGGACCCATCCAAAATAGATAGTTCCAACTCTCGTCTAGGCTTAGGTCGTCGTATTAGGCTGCTTTTCCACCAGAGCTGTTCGAGTAAAATGCGTCGTACGAGAGTAATTAGCTGTAAATGACTCGTAATCGTAAGAGGATGCGTAGCCGAGCTGTTAAAATGCGTATCAATGAGCATTATGTGAATGCGTTGCGAAACTGTGAATGTGTGTGAACGGGGGGTGTGAGGTTTAGTGGGAGCTTCGCAAACCTCGTAACATATTCTTCACAGCACATTTCTCGCACCGCATTCCTCGCAACATTTTCCTGTCACAATCCTATGCACACATTTCTCGCTCGTTTAGTATGTATTATCACTTCGCTTCGATAGACCCTTTTCCATCAGAGCTGAGCTGAGCGAGGCTAGCAAAATGAAGCGATTCTATTGGTGGAAATTATCCTCGCACACAGCTTGGCTACCTCGTAGGTACAGCTCTGGTGGAAAAGCAGCCTAAAACTCTTGAACCGCTTATGTTATTCCAATACACAAAGTCAATGCAAGATTTATCATTCAAATTGCAAATAAGTAACACAGAGATGTTTGCCTTACTTTAAACTTTACCTTGAAGACCGTTTTATACCGGTTACTAGTGGTATATTATATAACTATATTTGTAATGGAGATTTTTAATTGGATCTTGCTAGGTTCTTACTAAATGTTGACATCTAATAGATTAATTATAGCTTGTTTAGTATCTAAATATAAAAACAATTTTGCACTGCGTTATCTCGAATAACCTCAATAATTGCAAAGTGCATAAACAGATCTTGTACTATTAAGTTGACTGACTGGTCAGTTTGTACTTGATGTCCTAGAAGTGTAGGTGTTTTATTTAATAGTGTATTTGTGTAGTGTCTCTTGGGAAATAAAGTATATAACCTATAAATAACTCGTAAGTTTTTTAAAGAGTTTTATATTTAATAAATCTGACGTCAATATAGATTGCAAGTCAATATAGATCTGACATCAATTATTTAAAAAAAAACATTAATTAGTGAAATTAAAATATGGATCTAAACAATGTCAAAGTATTTTGACAACCTGCTCAAGTGAAGTTTTAGATAACTTTAATAACATTAACACTGACGAACAACTCACACATGAGAATTTTCTTAGCAATTTAAAGTATTTATGCCATATTTGACAACACATTTTATACGGCCGTTGACGCTCAGCCTACCCCGAAGGGAAAAAAGGCGTCGTGTGTGTGTGTGTATATATTATTGTGTGTGTGTGAATTGTGACGACAATGAAAAGGGCCTTGTTGTCTGTTTATTTTTAACACCATTCAACATGTACTTGTATGTAAATCATGAAAATATCAATAACTATATTACCAAAAATAATGTCACATCTCGCTGATAATGTACGTAGTTATATTGGCTATTATTATAATAAAGTATATTTCAACAGGTTACAGCATAATTTACCACACAAAAAAATTGCAAGTTACTCAAAAGCCAATCACATGTTCGTACAATATTTAATACAATTTATCAATAATGTATATAGTATGAGGACGTTCGTGTTGTATTTCATATTTTATCTATGTAAATGTTTATATGATACATGACATCTAGAAATATTTTATTGAGTAAAATATTATGCTATCAAAAAGTTGCAAGGTTAAGAACTATCAAGTAAAGTCTACCTATCTTTATTTTTTTGTAAGAAACGCAATATAAAAAAATTGTCGCTTGGTAATAAATAAAACAGGTAAAAATTATTTGATGTCATATAAAAACTATTATTTCTTAAAATTCTGCTTCTGGCTCAAAAAGCCCGTAGGTTTAAAAAAATCTTAATTTTCTTTCAGCAAAATGTGGTTAGCTTTGCTTGGATGGATGACAATCTTCCTTTTCTTTTTACTCTATCTAAAATGGAGAAAAACTAGCTCGTACTGGGCTAAGTTGAATGTTCCGCACTCTCCTCCACATTTGATATTAGGGAGCCTGACCTTTTTGCAAAAGAAAAATGCTGTAAGTACCTACTTGTGATTTTTTGTTTTTGAGGTTTGACGCAAAATGTGATAAAGATAAGTATAGAAGATAAAAATATATACTTATCAAAGGAGATAAGGCTTGTCGAAAAAGTACAAACTTTTCAATATAAATGAAACTTTCTTTCATTACATGTATGCTCACTTTTTTCAATATTAATGCATTCTTTTATTGCAATTGCAATTTATTATTTACTATATTAAATATTAGGGCAATTATTTAAGCAATAGTTAATGCATTTTCTTTAATATTAATGAAATGAAACTTTTGTCATCACATTTATGCACATTTTATTTAATCACATGTATCCCCAGGGTAAATGGATGAAAGAGCTTTATGTTAAGTTCAATAAAACCCCTTACGTGGGGATTTGGTTGTTTTGGAGACCAGCTCTCGTCATCAACAGTCCTGACATCGCAAAAAGAATCCTCGTGAAGGACTCAGACAACTTCAGGGACAGACTTCTTAGCTCCGGCCAAACAGATCCTATTGGTGGACTTAATGTTTTCACCGTTAATGTAAGTAGCAATTGAATTATATGATTTGAATCTTATTCAGACAGCTTTTTGGTGAAGTTTTGCGGGTTTGTATACCTAATTGTTTCTAAATATTATGTACCTAAATTACACATCTAAATTGTAATTCACGTTTATAATTTTAACGTGTTCTTAACGACGAACTTATTAGATTCGATTCGATATTTTTTTTGTACACTAATAACCGCGATAGTTTAAAATTGTTACGCATCAAAATTATATCAATGTTTTCTCGTTAGACTATAATTCTTGCTATACCTACACTGCTGCATATTTTGCATAGCGAGCACAAATGCAAAATAATGATAATTTTTATATTTCAGGAACCAATATGGTCTTCAGTTCGAAGAAAACTAACAACTGCATTTACAACTGCCAAATTGAAGGTATACCAACCATTAGTATTCGCAAAGGCTAAAGAGTTATGCGAAAGATTGCAGCGAGAGATAGATGGAAAGAAAAAAATCGATATGAGAGTAAGTCTATTAAATTATCCTCAGTATAATATAAAATGCACAGTGTGGTGTCAGAGTAGAATAGCACCATCCCCTCTCTTCCCGTGGGGGTCGTAAGAGGTGACCGAGGGATTAACCAAACCCGAGACCGGTCCTGGAGATGGATAACTCCATATTAAACCCGGAGTCTCCCTCACGCGCATCTATCATGCGGTAGACTCTTGCAGCCGACCTGGCTCCGCACGTATCAACTCGTCGTTCCCGTGGAATCAACCAGGGAGGCCGAGAGGGTGGTGCAGGTCCTTGGCTACCCTGCGTTTTCCTTAATTGCGTTGCAGGCAAAACAGTGTCTGTTTCTTTGTCTCAGACACTGATTCAATCGTCTGTCACAGACGTATAAGGCCAATGATGATGAATATAATATAGTTTTACCCATAGAATTGCTTGTACAGGGTGCAAAAAATATTAAATATGATATAAAGTTTTGGACCTCCTGTACCAAGTTACCAACCGACGAAGTCAATAAAATTTGTATAGGAAGTCCGAAAAATATTCTCATACTTCGACCTGTGCAGACCGCCAGTATGTATAGTATAAGGTGTAAAAATATACTATTTCCTCTAGAAACATACTATGTTTCTAGAGGAAAGTTGTTCAGTCTCATGGGCTGATTCACCCCTTAAAATATTTGCAGCTAATATTTTTACACCTTATACTATACATACTGGCGGTCTGCACTGTAGCTTACTTTATACAAAAAAGTTGTCCTGACAGATATGTTGGGATAATGCAGGAATATGATGGTTTATGTTACTTTATTTTTCAGGACGTGTTGACGGACTACACGACGGACATTGTGGGTTCTGCCGCCTTCGGGGTAGAGAGCAATGCCACACTTACTGGTGACTCCCCAATGCGGCGTGTCACAAGAAGCTTCCAGAAGTATTCCTTGTACCGAGCGTTGTCGCATACTTGCATCTTCTTCATTCCAGAATTAGTTGATGTCTTCAGGTATTTGAAATTTTATTTTGGTTTACTCTTTTCTTTTTGTGTGGGACACCGAGTCGTCCAACGACCCAGTGAACTACTCATCATTATGTTTAAGAATTAAATTAAGCCCACCCCCACATTGGGCGTCAGCGTTAAAGCTGCGTTACCGCCACCACACCGCTAACGCCTAAGATTTATTTGGTTCTCATTAACAGATTCATAGTCACAATATAATACAAAATAAAAATGTCACAGGATAATAAGATCGTCAAAATTAAAAAACAGAAAAAATAACATTTCATTACAAACAATCTCCAGAAAAATAATAGCATAATAAAACTATTCAATGTCAGAAAAAAAAGAGAATGTTTTAATAAAATTATATATCAGAATAAAATAACAATTAATTACTCAATGTAACAAAAAAATGGCAACGTTATATTTGCAAATTCATCAACTGAATAAACTTCATAATCAAAATAAGGACGTTTTTAACGCGGTGACTGAACACTATGATAAGGATAAAAGCTATGCTCTTGTCGGTCAAGCAATTTCTATTTTCTTCTAATGATTTGACCTCTGTACTAATCGTAGTTTATTTCTTATCAACAAATGATACTAATGAACATAAATGTCCGTATTTTAGATGAGGTTGTAGATTTTTTGTCACAACTTTATCAACAGCCAATGAGCGCACTTAAATTAATAAATAAAATAAGACAAAAAAATGTTTTAGTTTAATAGTTTTTTTCTTTGAATGTTGTATTATAGGTAAAAAAAAAACAGACGGCAGTATCAGATATAAAAAAGAATTAATAATTTACTCAACGTGTTAAGGAGAGTAACTAAGGTCCGTATTTATAAACCACACTCAACTCTGAGATCGATTTTGAGTGCGGCTTTGAGATATCTTTAAAACTGCCTGACATTTGTTAATACCGCTTTTGAGATTAATCTTGAGTGTGGTTTATAAATACGGGCCTAAGACATTGTAAGGCAGTGCAAATTTTGATTTCAGATTTAGTTTTTTCCCAAAAGGCGCCGAAGAGTACTTCAAAAAGATGTTCCACTCTATAGTGCACCAGCGCGGCGGATTTGACAAACCGATCGAAGATACGAGAGATTTCGTCGATGCTCTTCTCAAACTCAAGCAGGAAGCAAAAAAAGATGAAAGTATGAGTTATATTATATTTTACTCATGCTAGTTTTTCTTCTATATGCGCCGTTATGCCTTCATAACTTTACGACGTCTTTTAAATGTTGCACTTTTGAAATTTTGTCATTCCAAGATAATATTTTATTATTTTTTGTTTTTTAAGAACATTACTTCTCGGCTTCAATGTCGGATTTTTAATGTCACGGGCCCAGCCCAAGTGAACATCAATTTCATTTATGATCTCAATTAGATGTGTTGCGTAATAGTAATTTTATTAGATACCAAAATAATAATAATATTCTTTACTGGACACAAAATATCAATAACACAAGAAACATAGAGAAATTAAGATATGAAGGCGGCCTTATTGCTTAAGTAGCATTTTCTTCCAGGCAACCATTAGGCAAAAAAGAGAGTTCGATATTATTAGCGGGAGAGTGCATGTAGGTGTTTACATATACTACATACACTGTTATGCATCTACCTGTAATTTTATTATTTATTAATTTATTGTTATTGTTTTGACTAAATACTAACTGTTTATTCTCTTTTAAGATATTTTTTATTGTTTCAGACATTTCTGTTGACCTGCTGATAGCACAAGGAGCAATTATCGTGAACGCAGGATTTGAAACATCTGCTAATACTTTGACTTTCCTGTTTTATGAGCTAGCTTACTACCCCGAATGTCAGGTTAGTAATATATTTATTTTTTTGTATTTTCTGAAAAATTTATACTAAGGGAGTATTTATATTTACCTATGGTATTTACTTACATGCTGTTATTTCAGGAAAAATTATATGAAGAAATGTCAAAACTCAAAGAAAAGAATGGTAGTGATGAATTTGACGCAAAAAGCCTCTCAGAAGCAGTATATCTCAATGCTTGTTTGAAAGGTAGTTTTTTTAATTTTTTTGATGTTCATTATCATCCTTAACAATCCATTCCGGGTAATATAATATTGGACAATTCAAACATCGCTATAGTATATTCATTCGCCAAGTTAGTCTCAAAATATGCTAAGCTTGTACTATGAAAACTTGATAGCAGATTTTAATACATAGGTGTCCCACATGAAAAGAAAGAATATTTCGATATGTTATTCTTGCAAATTTATACATATTTATACATGGATATACACAGTACAAAAATTGAATTATCAAATAATTTTGTCCTATGGAAATCAAATCCACGACCTTATGTAGAGGTTTTATCATCACGACAGTCAATTCTTTATTGTTAAACGAATATAGTATTTCCTTTTACAGAGGCACTAAGAAAATATCCACCAATGGGTTGGCTGGACCGTGTAGCATCACATGACTACGTAGTAGATGAAAATTTGACAATACGTGCCGGAACCCCAGTGTATATCAATGGCATCGGAATGCATAATGACCCAGATTACTACCCAGAACCGGAGAAGTTCATTCCAGAAAGATTTTTGCCTGAAAACGAGAAAGAACGTGCTCCATTCACATATTTTCCCTTTGGTGAGGGGCCTAGGATTTGTATTGGTAAGAATAATGCTTTTTTAACCTTTACTACCGATGAAGTCGTGATATGTGTATGTTTGTCCTTCCGATACCAGAAAGATTTCATTGGATCGTCGGACGAGTCGATACATACTTCGATTCAAAAATATTTTATTTCATATTTTGATATTCTTAATTATCGAAGTAAGTACCAGAAAACTTATTTTTGGAAAAAAATATGTAGGTGATAATGGTAGAAATCATAAAAGCAACGGCATCAGCAGCATCTCAATTAAAAGTTTTAAGCTGTATTACTGTTTTTCTCTACAAATGTTTGGATAAATTTTGTAAAGGTTGATTGATCCATTTTTTACCTTTCTCTAGGCCGCCGCTTCGCGTACTTGACCTTGTGGCAAGCCATAGCCGCCGTAGTACTGAACTTCAAAGTTCGACCCCTGCCAGATATGGCTGAACCCAACAACTGCAAGATGGAGAAGAATGCTCTCTTCTACTTCCCTGGACAAAAGATATCTGTGGAGTTCGTACCAAGGAATAAGATGGAATAGAAGATGGACTTTTAGGTCACAATAGATGTGCTGGTTTTAATACTCAATAAAATTTTGCTGCTGATGCTTTATACATAACACTTTTGGAGATAACTACTTGTTATACAGGATAAATTATTAAATATGTAGAAGTAAATAATAGTAATCATAATTACCATAATAGATCTATTTTTCCCATTATCGGATAAATATATCAGTTTTTAAATGTATAGAAGAAAATAACAGTAATCATAGTTTCCGTAATGGATCTATTTTTCCAATTATCGTATTATCTTCTTTGTAGAATACGTATATAACAGACTCATTATTTACGAGAAGTCTTTACTTACAAATTGTTACATTTTACAAAAAAAATGTTCAGTTCATGGTCAGATCACAAAAATCTAAAGATTTTTTTTAAAATGGTGTTTGCGATTTTGCAATTGTATCATAATGTTTGACTTCGGTTTTCAACTTTAACCTGATAAACTCTGTGTATAAGATTCGTTTTTAATAATTCCGTTTATCGGCAAAAAATAACAATGGTCTGTCTCTACAATGTTTTCACGTATTACTCTTCATATCTCGGCAATCCAATTCCGAGTTTAAATTGTCTTCCATAGGCATACAATGTTTCATCATACAGACTATGATTTTATTATAGGGCAATAAAGGAACTAGTTCCCTTATGGAAATTTCTCAAAGTAAGTATTTTTAATGCAACATTCTTAGACATCACAATGTTGTTCAGGAACTAACAGCCGAAATCCTTGAGGCGTTTGCAAACTTAACGTTTTACATAATTCTGTACGATCCCTGCAACTTTGACGAAAATACGACAATTTTTATCTCTTAATACATTTCTTGCTGATTACAGCCATTGCATATGAAGCGTCAAACAAAACCAGCATTGCATGCGTATATTATCGATATTGTACAGAATTTTGGTCGTTACTTAGTAAAGGATTTCAAGTAAGGGTGCGTATATGTTATGAGAGGTTCTCATTGAATTTCATAAGCAAGGATTACAAGCCGTTCGCTCGTTCCAAACTTCCGAACCCGACTTGTTTGTAAGAACACAATTTTACATAATTTAAACGCTATCACTAGACTCTATCAACATAAGATTTCTGAATACTGAATACATTACGTATGGATTTGTGGAATTCACTACAACTTGGATAGGATAACGGAAATCGATGATCGTACCTTAAAGCTTACCTTAAGGGCGACCTATGTTCGGGTACTGCTATAGACTGATGTTATGATGATGATTATACTTACTTGATAAATCAATGATTAAGTGGCAAGTTAAGATCACTCAGTACAAATTCAGAGGTTTTGGCAATGTCCTTACTAAACTGGAATGGAGTAGAGTCAGATATTTTGGGTAGATTAGATTGCACACGCTTAGTATTTTTTAAACCGTGACAGCAAAACAAAACATACGAAAGGTTGAAAAATGAAAAGAGCTTTTAACCTTTTGGCTCTCTCATACAAAGTGTACCAGCCGACCAAGTTAATTTGTACGGCTGTTCCAATTTTTTTCCATATTTCGATCTCGTTGAGAAATGTGTGCCTTATCTAATCCATTCCTAAGGTCTCAGTAGTACACGAAGCAAGTAGATCACAATTACGCCGCCAAAGATAGAGCCGACCGTGGTGTAGTGGTTAACACGTCTGACGTGGCAAGTCAGAAGACATGGGTTCGAATCCCATCGGTGGCGTGAATTATTTCCACATGTTTTGTTTGTAATAACTTTCTAACAAAAAGTTGTTTTAACTTTCTAATAAAAACCTGGGCTTTTTTCAAAGTGTTCGCAAGTGCAGCTCTATAATCTGCGTAAGTATTCGGTGCGCTTCAAACGATGGCAACTAATAATTTGTTATTGAATTCAGCTCTGGCATCGCGCCAGCTGGCGGCAGGAAAACGGGGTGTGTATGAATATGAGTACATTATGTAATGCGGCTGTAGAAGGATCCTAACGAACCGGCGTGAGTATGATAATGGGATGTATAACGTGTATTACTTAGCAAATTGTATTGATTTATTCTGTAAAAACACGAATGTAAAATTAAGAAATGTGACGTAAAAGAAACTCTTCAATCTTTGTTTTGTAAAAAAGTTGGTAGATAGTGACTACTTGTTCCTAGAAAAATGCATGAAACTCGACATTTTTTACTATTGGACCAATGGTGAAAAACGATACATATTCGACCTTCCATACAAAGTAAGCTATACGTGAATTTAGTATGGGGATTTGAAAATTTTATCATGTTTTTCAGCATTGACCCGTTGATAAAAATTATACAGTACTGTGGTGGTACTCTAAACTTAGTATCCAATTTAAATCATTTCCTCTAAAACACGATGAATGCATATGATTTTTAACACTGTAATGCGTATCGTTATCAAGCGACATTGGAGTAAGGTTGTCGCTCACGCAACAAACGCAAACACGAGCGAGAAACAAAAACACGAGCGCGCAGCTGCTCGCCGCGAGTTCCGTTTGACTTTCCTATCAGAGCGTTTCGGCTCGAGCCTTCCCTGTCAACACTCAAAGTTAGTAAGTTGGTAAATACATGAAAAGGCCTTACTGCAGTCATGCGTGATAGTGGTGATATCTTGATAGCAATTTATTGGGACTTACCCCACTCACAGTGCTTTAATATTCTAGTAAATGAAAATGCCGTGTGATGCCGGCTTAGAATGGCATCACCCCATATCTTTCCCGAGGGTGTCGTAGAAGCCGACTAATGGACTCGAGGGTTTCATGTGTATAACAAATTTAGGTGACAACCTGTCATTATAGTGATACACCACTTTCCGAAACGACCCTCAAACATTGTCAAACGTGGCGATAAAGACCGAAGTTTACGGTCGTTTACGCTCTGGCAAACCCGCCAGGGATATAGGCGTGATTTGTGTGTGTGAGTATCTTAGCTGCCATTTACGACACCTGCATTTGAATCTACTTCACACAATTCAAGTCTTACCGATTCTACTAACAAGAGAAAATTTTCATATTCGCAACGAATTTTCCACTACTTTCTCGTGTCATAGGAAGTGGAATGGCTGACAACGATCTTGAAGCCAGGGATGCAACTTTAGTAACAAAAAAATTTAAAATCGGTTATTTTTCTGTCAGAATTATAATCGTATAAAAATGGATTAATTTAAATGGATTGGTGATGAATTAATAAAAATATAAATTTAATAATAATCGATTTTTTAATATCTTTTACGAGTTTTTTTATAGTATAATTGATTACCGACAGAAGTGTAAGTACTTAATAAATTTCACGCCACCGCCAAAACAAAATTTCTATAGGCCCAGAATAAGGTGTTGCGTATTTAAACTAATGTTACGCGGAACCTGAAACAATCGCTTGTTGGAATATGTGGTCGAAAAAACTAAACTATTGTACTTACCGTACTTACTCAAAAATTTGAAAAATCGATTTTAAATTAATCGTTTCATTCAATATACATAATCGATTTATGTCTAAAAATAATGGATTATATAAAAAAAATTATTATTTTTTCACATCCCTGCTTGAAGCCCGATAAAATTCGCACATTTGACTGCCGCATTGTGAAATAAAATGGCGACAGCTGCGGCACGTGACGACACTGAATGTGTCACAATTTGTTGCGGACGTGAGATTGTATCGACAGCATTTCAAGCTACCTCTTTGAGGGATCAAGATATACTGGTTTTCGTACTGTTACTAAAAGAGACAAGTACCTACCTATAGAAGTTAATGATAATATTATTAAAGAACATAAAAAAAAAATTACATGAATCAACACAGTGATAAATGACAAAGGTCAATCTGTAAGTCGGTAGGTCAGTGGCAGATGGGACCAAAATAATTAGTTGAAGACTGAAAATTATTATTTTTTCGTGTATAAAACCGAGTCGTCCAAGTAAATTCATTACATAATTAAAACTGCATATATAATGTTTTTTTTTTATTCATAAATTATTAATTATTTTAATAATAATTTGTTTTTTACTCGAAATTAATTACTAGAAACTTATACCAATTAACTCCCGGTAGTAGTGCGAGCAATGTGTATTGTAAATTAATTTAGTCGCTCAAATATAATTTTGAATGTGTATTGTAAATTAATTTAGTAGCCCAAATATAATTTTGATCGGGCGGTTATCCGATAACGGAGATCCGGCGATAAATTACTGCGCTCCAATTAAACTGGGCTACTGGGGAGGAACTGAGCAGACGTGCGGTTTTGAAGGAAAATCTCTAGTTAAGATTTGGACTGAATTGGTGCCTTTGAAACGCGATGGCAGTCAAACAAGGTTAATTGTAACTTTCCGTTGGTGGTTGGAAGTCTGTAATTTCTTAACACCCTGTATGCTGAGGGTCACTGAGTATACAGGGTGTTTAGAACAGTTATCGGGCGACTGAGTCAGTTTAACACCCTATATTAAGAAATTACTGACTTCCATTTGAAGGATTAACCAGCCCATCAAACTGAATTAATTTCCTTAAGAAACACAGGTACTCACTAGGTGCTCTAAAATACTTTATATTTTAAAAAAGTTTGAACCTCACAAACTGACTCAGTCGGCTGATACATTATGTATCTGAGGTCCAAAATTTTTTTCATATTGGACCTATGTTCTTTGGGGAAAGTTGTTCAGTTTCATGAGCTGGTTCATCCCTTGAAAGGAAGTTAGTACTGTTCCTAACACCCTGTGACCCTCGGCAAACGAAGGAGAGTGTAATGCGATGATATTTGGAATTGGAAGGTTGATATTAAATTTTGTGTATTACTGGCCGTAGTTTTCCAGGCATGGAGAAAGTGCGTAACACTTTAATTTATTATCTGTCAGTCAACTACCACTCAAACTTGCAACATGAAGCGCCTTGACGACAAAACTTATATACTTCAAGCATTGTTTAGAAGCAAATCAGTCAAGCTTGATTTTCATGCTTGTTAATTTTGTCATAATCAGAATCGTAACAAAAAATTGTGTTTATTAGGCAAGATTTAGTCATACCCAGAATTAAATGAAATTTTAGAAAATGTTTAAAAAACATCAGTCTCTTTGGTAACAGTTTCTTCTTAGTTTCGTGTCAACCCGAACCAATTGTGTTTCTATCAACTTGACACATCCAGTTAAAAATTAAAAACGCCCGTCTGCAACGCCTCCCAACGGAGGAAATTTTCATATTACCCGCGTTTGGAGTCAGAAAATAAATTAACGGTCTTATGCTGCCGACGTTACGTGCCCATTGGAAACACACCGATACGACGTGTTCTCACCAGATTTATTGTTTAATTTGCATGCTGATTTTTTGTCCGACCGTACCGAGGAAATTCCGCTGCGTTTCGATACCACCCGTGGAGTTTAATTTTCCCTGGAAGTTTTAGTGCGATATGTGTAAGTAGCAGTTATCCAAGGATCAATAAATTCTGGTTTTTTAAACGTTTGTTATGAAGAACCAGTATAGATCGGTCTCTTTAATGAGTAAAGTGAGGTATTTCTAATACCACAAACCCTGTCCTACTCTTGTCTAGGTTCTGTCATAAATTTTCAAATGAACCTACGGGATGACCAATGCTTCTACGCCCTATTTTTGACCACCGTTATGACAATATATTATTGATATTATAATATATAATATTGGTGTGTTACAATTTTTGGAGACAGGCTGACAACCTGTCACTGTAGTAATACACATGTTTTCTGAAACAACTTTGGAAATCAATCCTCTAAAATGTCAGACGTGACGATAGCGACGGTATTCTTACGGCCGTTAACGCTCTGCCTACTCCGCAAGGGATAAAGGCGTGATATATGTATGTATGTTATTACAATATTTTGTGCTTTCTTCTATCATCGCAGACCAGAGATGCCATGCGCGTTCTGCCCGTTGTCGCTTCTTCATCTCCATAGTTACGAGTGAAATGCCATGCATGTAAATTCTCCTCTCGAATTACTTTATCAATAAAAATCGCATCGAAATCCGTAGGGTGATGGAGGGGATAAAGGACAACAGACAGAAAAACATAGAAATATAAAAAGCAATTTTATTTTATACTATGTAAGTATTGAGTCGTTATTATATACTAGCGGGTGCCCGCGGTTCCGCCCGCGTGAAAAGTTAGGGTAATCCCGCAGCATCCCACAGGAACATGTTTTCTGGATAAAAACAGTATCCTATGTGGTCATCTAAGTTATTCTCTACTGTATACCAAATTTCATAAAGGAGTAACAAACAAATGTTAGCGCCATCTATCTCCACTACGCCTAAACCATAAATATTCGCAAGATATTATTAGATTAAGTTAATTTGTAAGGTTGCTATAATAGTTGTATAATTGCACAAATGAGTTTGTTTAGTGATTAGTTAGTTTATCTTTATTTTATTATGTACTTAGGAGCATCATACAATTATTTGTTTTCAAGTGGCAACACTGGGGTTGATTTTGTAATAAAATTGGCGGTTAGACAGATAACGGGTCTATTGTAATTTGCGATTTGTCAAGAATACACGTGCTCACCGATATCAAAGGATTTTATTCTAACTTTCCTGAAGCCTCCAGAAGCCCCGCTACGCCTGGACCCTGTATCCCCGTTTCATCTCAGAAGTGGGATATGAAGAAGATGTCTGGCCCGTACGTCGATGGCTTAGGAAGGAAGCGGAAGAAAAGCGAGACCACGTGCTGTCCCAGTGAACAAGAAAACGCGGATTTTTTTTTCTTCGTCATCGAGTAACTCTTCTCCACCCCGTCTAACAACCAAGCGACGACGAGATAATGACGAAATATTTCCACGATAAGCTGTCGTTACTAAAAAAATGTAAGGTTTACAACGAAGACGCCATAACCTGCATTGTTAAAGGCTTACCTACAGAATTACGAGCTAATGCCAAAGCCTATCAGTGTGACACACCTGAACAGCTGTACTACAGATTGATATCTATCATCCCTGGAAAATTTTCGGCGGGTAGAGGCTGCTGCCACTGCGAGAAAATCTACATGGAAACGAGGACAGTCTACTCAG
Source organism: Keiferia lycopersicella (assembly GCA_029255805.1). Taxonomy (NCBI): domain Eukaryota; kingdom Metazoa; phylum Arthropoda; class Insecta; order Lepidoptera; family Gelechiidae; genus Keiferia; species Keiferia lycopersicella. The sequence goes on from JARACZ010000012.1 coordinate 420,686, forward strand.
TTGCTGCCGAAGATATGCTACGCCTGCCGAAGATCAGGCCATGAAGCACGGGAATGCAGAGCTCATCTCCACTGCGAGGTCTGCCAGCGCAGCAGTCACCTTGGACTGGTACCTCGAGACAGCAACCACATCAAACACCAAAGGTCAGTGCCATTTTTCATATCACTTATGACGTTTACTTAGATGTGTATTTAAAGAACGTGCGTGTGAATGGACGCGAGATGAAAGACTACATAGACACGGGCAGTAATCTCAGTATACTCGCGGTTGATAAAACTAAATCATTAGAATTGGCCATTTCACCATCTACTGTTGTGATGAAAGGCTTTAGACGCGCACATTCACATTCACAAGGGACTGCGGGAGTAGAATATGTGTAGATAAAGTCATAATACGCGGCTGTGTAGAATTGACTACGTACAACTTAACAAAATCGACTTAATAATCGGCGAAACAATGATAAATCAAGAAAATATTAGTTTTTTTACGACATCAAACTCTGCCGCGCTTGTTTACACGTCCGAGCTATACAAATATGTTCTAAAACGAATACAGTTGCAATCGACAGATTTTATTTCGAAATACCCTGTTTATCTGCGTGATAGTTGTGTTGTGCCAAAACAGAGTCATGCTTTCCTTAATGCGTATATTGATTGTGACGGGAGTGGAAGAGAATACACGTTTTGATGCGTCCTGTGTACTATGAACTAGGTAGTGTGTCCTACTTTATTCCCCAGTCTGTACTATCGACAAAAAAATTGTTTGCTCAAAATAATTAACGTTGGAGATCAGGAGCTACAGTGGGAATCAAACAGGCTAGTTGCCCGTGCGGAACTACTTGATACAAATACAAGCGATAGCCCTAACGCTTTAATGACTGAGAAACGTGCCAGTGAACGGCTGATAACAGCCGATGATATTGATGTAGGTAATATTTGCTCTAGCGAATTGACGAGACTTTTAAGCGTATTGAACCGATTCAATTCGTCTTTCTCGAGAGGCACACATGACCTGGGTTGTACTGATTTAATTAGTATGCACATTAAAACGACGACGGACGACCCAGTGTTTTGCAAGCCGTATAGATTATCACATAAAGAAAACGATATCGTTAACGCAAAAGCCCAAGATTTATTAGACGCAGGTATCGTTCGCGAGTCTATGTTAGATTACTTGAGTCCTGCAGTACTTGTAAAAAAGAAAAACTGTGACCACAGGCTATGCGTGGACTACCGCGCATTAAATGCTCGAACGGGAAAGATAGGCTCCCTTTGCCCGATATCGAAGATCAACTTGCACGTCTGTCGGGAAAAGTTTATTTCACGGCTTTGGACCTCGCTCGGGTTATATGCAAGTACCTATAGATGAAAATTCTATTCACAAGACTGCCTTTGTAAAGCCTTCGGGACAATTTGAGTTCTTAAAAATGCCATTTGGCCTGGCTAACGCACCTGCTGTGTTTTCCCGCCTAACCAAAATGGCGTTACAAGGTGTGAGTAACGAAATTGCGTTGTATGTATTTAGATGACGTCATGTTGCCTACAGTTACAATCGAGGAAGGACTGGAATTGCGGGAACGGACACTAAGTTCATTGGAAAATGCTAACTTGAAATTAAATTTGAAAAGTTCTCGTTTCTCAAATCTAGTGCTAATTACTTGTGCTACGAGATTACTGAAGGGAAACAACCAGGACAAGCAAAAATCGCTTGCGTGGGTCAATTCAACAAGACAAATAACGTCTATGAGATACGGCAGTTTATCGGTTTGACATCGTACTTCAGAAAGTTTATTCGAGGGTTCGCTGAAATCGCGCGACCTTTAACAGAGCTCACAAAAAAAGATGTATCGTGGTGTTGGGGACAGGAGCAGGAACAAGCGTTTTAATCACTGAAACAAAAACTGACAGAGCGACCTGTTTTAGGAATATATGATAGAAATGCTGTAACTGAACTTCACACCGACGCGATTAGCAGGGGTCTAGGTGGTATACTACTCCAGTATCACTACGACAGTAATCTCAGGCCTATCGCGTATTTTAGCAGGGTCACCAGCAAAGAAGAGCGTTTTTACCACTGCTACGAGCTCGAAACTTTAGCGGTCGTGGAATCATTGAAACGATTTCGCGTCTACGTAACTGGTATACCAGTCAAGTTTGTGACGGACTGTAATGCCTTGCGTGCGCATCTTCGCGAAGGTATGGACAATCCGAATATTGTTTCAAACTACCTACTTAAAGAAGGTATTTTATACAGAAAAACCTTGGACGGTTTGTCATACCTAAGCTTGCAAAATACGGATTATTGCAAAAATACCACGATCAGATAGGTCACTCTGGCTTTGAAAAGTGTGAAAAAACAATAAAAGCTCAATTCTGGTTTCAAGGCATGTCAGAAATTACATAAATTTGTGTTTACAATGCGCATATGGAAAAGGAAACTTCGGCAGGGTAGAGGGTGAACTGCACCCTATCGAAAAGGCACCGCTTCCTATGCATACCGTACATGCTGACCATGTGGGCCCGTTTGTCAAAACACGGCGCGGTAACTGTTACTTGTTTGTGGTCATTGATGCTTTTACGAAGTTTGTTTTCGCGAAGCCCGCCAAGAATGCGAGTTCCGTTGAAACGATAAAACATTTCAAAGATGTTATAAATCAATTCGGAAATCCTAAACGTTGTCACGGATCGCGTTAAGGCATTTACAATTAGATATTTCAAACAGTTTGCGGAAGAACGCGTTTTAAATGCCATAGCATGTCCACGTTCCAACGGTCAAGTTAAACGTGCTAACCGCACTCTAATCAACGGACTAAATACGATGTCGGAAAGATACCAAAGTATCCGATGTAGTCTAGGGTATCAATAATACACCAAACTCTACGACTGGTTTCACACCCTTCAGACTTATGTTTGGCCATAGCAACTCTCGTCGGCCAGGTTATCCCTCTTCCGACCCTACGGATGCCGGTTCTCAGCAACTGCAATTGGATTCACGAAGGCAAACAGCCAAAATACGTATCGATCGCAACATGACCGAAATGAAAAATAGGTTTGATAGGAAACACAAACGTGTAAGAAAAACAACGTGGGTCAGTTAGTGTTATGTAAAGGTGGGTCTGTGAGGGACCCTCGAGCCAAAGTCACGCGAAAACTCGATGGATTGAATACGGGACCTCACAAAGTAATTAAGAGTGATCACGCCTTAGATAGATATACAATTACAAGTATATAGGGCAGGAAGGGTTACAAACAATTTTGCGCAATAGTGAGGACTGAGGTTCTCTGGCCGTACAAAACCAGTTGATAGTTGCTCAGGAAGTGACCGTGAAATTGATAGAGACGACCTTATTGATCTATTAGAAAGTTAATTATCCATTTTTGTAAGTATGTATACATACAATTCCAGTCAGAATACCTACTAGGAACCTAGGTAATACGTAATAATAATAGAGGTTAATCGTCTAATTTAAAATAATAATGCGTATTGTGCGTCCTGTGAATAATAGGTACTAATCATGCCAATAAACGCGCCTATAGTTTAGTGTTAGATTACATATTTTATAGTGTAGATAGTTGTTCATCAACCTGACCAACTGTCAATGATGTAACTGTAGTTAGCGTAAAATAGGTAGGTAACTAGTATGATTGAGGTATAGTTATGCTGATTGCTAGTTAGTATGTAAAAGGGCGTTGTAAAGAAAATTTAGGGATAAAGCTTAATCATGAATTATTTAATCATTTATGTGAATATGACGTCAATTTATGCTTCAAAAGGGCGAAATCTAGGTACCTAATGGAAAAAACAATGTAGGTAAAAAGTAATAGGTACGTGCGAAATGTGTAAATAAATAATAATAATAAATTTGGAATTCCGAAAAAGATAGCTGTCCTTTGTTCCTGGAATTATTTCTGGAAAGTAAATCATAAAACTATAATTATGGCTGTGTGAGACGAGAAAGCAGAGTAAAATAAGAAAGAAAAAGATGCTTGTTGAGGTGATCTAAATAATTAATAAAACTTTATTACTAAAGATAAAATATATTTTCTTTTCTGTGTGATCTACGTAACGTTATTGACTCCTAATTTATAAAATTCTAAATCATCTGATCTGTGTGAGAATACTGAAAAAATAATAATCTATGTGATCTGTGTGATGATGCTGAATCAATATAATCTATGTGATCTGTGTGATGATGCTGAATCAATATAATCTATGTGATCTGTGTGATGATGCTGGCCTTTACATGATACGCTCATTAAAAATATACCTAACTACGTATAACCAAGCAATGCATTAGACTATGTGAAAGATAATATCACTGTATCTTCCTGAATTTTAAACATTTCCTGTGTGCATCCCTGATCTTTTATACTTAAGTTTAAGTGAACAACATACTGTGCTGCATTTTCCTTGTTTTAGAATATTGGTGCAGCTGTCGACAGGACTACGACTACGACCAATGTGGTGTATTCTACAGCTTATGAAGAACGCCGCGGGGCGCGGCCATTGCAGGATGGCCGAGTGTTAGCGCCATCTATCTCCACTACGCCTAAACCATAAATATTCGCAAGATATTATTAGATTAAGTTAATTTGTAAGGTTGCTATAATAGTTGTATAATTGCACAAATGAGTTTGTTTAGTGATTAGTTAGTTTATCTTTATTTTATTATGTACTTAGGAGCATCATACAATTATTTGTTTTCAAGTGGCAACACTGGGGTTGATTTTGTAATAAAAGTGGCGGTTAGACAGATAACGGGTCTATTGTAATTTGCGATTTGTCAAGAATACACGTGCTCACCGATATCAAAGGATTTTATTCTAACTTTCCTGAAGCCTCCAGAAGCCCCGCTACGCCTGGACCCTGTATCCCCGTTTCACAAACAAATAAACATACAAACATTCGCATTTCTAATACAAGTAGGATTATGTAGATTCAATATTTGCCCTTTACCTCTGACGCATTATTTATTCAACAATGGTGGTTTATCTCTCAGCGTATATTGAAAGGTTTTTAATCTCCCCGCTTTCATTGTACTTATTCCCCTGTTCATGTTTTTATGTCCAATTATTAATAAGAGTTTTGTGCTTATTTGTTTCTGTTTTGCATAAAATGATGAATGGAACGTAAGCTATATTGTAAATATAATTTAAAAAATATTTCTGTAAAAAATCAATTAGGTAAAAGCAAAACTACTAACTATAAAAAAGCATGAATTGTCATTATATACCTCAGGTGAATTTCACACCAGCACCGAACACCGTTCCGGAGCACGATGGCTCGCATCCGTTTCCTTCTGCCTTTATATGTCTGCCGATATCTGTTGCGCTCGTCATATCCTTTTCATACTCTTGTATTGGATTGTTGTACCATGTGGATTTTCTATTAAAATCAATATTTTAAGAACAAAGTTTTATCTTATTATTTTTCTGTGTGGAGTCGTCCAACGTTAAATGCGAGGATGAGACATTCAATCTTACGAGTCTAGGGTGGTGACGTCAGGGCGTAAGTTTTTGTGGGTGGACATGGGTCAAAATAAAATGTGAAACAAGAAACTTTTCAGAATTGTCACACCAAGTCATTGCCTTACAAACAGGACGACTTTGTGGTATACTTATTTCTGTTAAATAATTTGTACATTTCCTCGTTTTTGAAAATCAGTTCTACTAGAATACTCTCTCTTCTCTTTTCGTGTGGGACACCGAGTCGTCCAACGACCTAATAAACCCTAGTGGCAGAATTTTATAACCGCCTTCTACAAATAGTAGTAGGCTTCTGACATGGTTGTGTAACGATCGCCGTCTAAGTCATCATAGACAGCAATCGGGACCTACAGCCAAAACACGGAACCATTATTCTTACGGACAATCAGATGGTTCAGATTGCAATGTACTATCCAGACTGGGAACAAAACAAAGTGATAAATATCAACTTTGTGAGTGACCCATCGAGAATCAAACCTGAAGCCTTCTGCGTCACAGGCAGTCGCATTAACATTGCGCCACATCGGTCGCCGATTAGACCAAGTTAAAAACGCATACCGGAGCGGGGTTCGGTGCAATGTGGGTTTCGCAAGTGTGCCTGTAACTTGAAACCGCTCGAATAGAGGATGTGGTCGATTTTTCATCCGAGCGAACGCTCCGTCGACGCAAGACATATTGCTTGATGGCCGCGTGACTTGCATTTTACAGAACATCCTGTATTCAGAGTGGCCACTCACTTTGCTTTATACAGGGTATAAAAAATAGCAGCAAATATTTTAAGGGGCAAACCATCCTATAAAATTGAACTACTCTCTCAATAAACATAGGTGAAAACATAAAAAAAAAATTGTACTTCTCATACAAAATAACCGACCGACCAACTCAATTTGTAGGGGGAGTCAAAAAAAATGTATTAATAATTTGACCTAGATGTTTCTTGGGAAATGTTGATGACGAAGGAAAAGCACCTTCACCTAATAGCAGACGGTAAAATGTACGCGGATAAAAATACATTGGTACACAGCGGAGATCGAACTCGGGTCTCACGATTGAAAGACCGATATCCTAATCACTTGGCCACCGACGCTCAAGAACAATGAAAATTCATCCGTCACTTTGAAATTCCATCGATGGGAATCAATTAAACTTGTGGAGTTAATTATCGGCACAAAGAGCTTTGTCCTAAGTTCGCTCCGGCCATAGAGGAAATATTAGAGGAGAGTGAATACTAAACTAATAAAATATTTCCCATACAAGAAGGAAGGTATTTTTTTTTTGCTAATACAGGGTGTAAAAAAATTTGCTACAAATATTTTAAGGGGTGCATGAAACTGAACAACTTTCCCCAAGGAACATATGTCGAAAAAAATAATACACCTTGCGTGTAAAATCCACCATTTTGAATTGATGAGATTTTAATAATACCTATAGCCAGTGTAACTGCTGCTGCTACAGGACTGTAGCCCGTTAAAAAAAACTTTCGTCAAAAACATACGATAGGTACTTTTGAATATACTGAGAATTTTGTAAATCCGGTAATTTTGGATGATGAAATTTTAATTTAAGTCTTAATTTATGAGATTTAGCTAGTTTTTTTTCACTCTTGCGTTTACAATACTAACGCCATCTAGGGTTGAAAGGAAAACTTTGCAGTATGCTTTTTAGTCTAGGGTTGTCTCTCCTTTAGTAATGTTTCGTCTATAACCCGGATCACATAAGTTTTGTCGTTCCAGCAATCTGCTCCGCGCAGATAGCAAGGATTTGCAGAGATCGATTGAGTGAAAAGGAACACAGCCTTTCGATGTATGAGTGAATAGCCGGTTTCACATTGGCCGATTGTCTCAATGACGGTACTTTTTAAGAGGGCTTATAACCGACAAAAGTTGTTTAGTTTTGTTAATAGAACATAGCCTGAAAATATATGTAACCCCTAACATGTGCGTGAGTAAAAATACATTGGTGCGTGGGCCATGGCGGGGATCATATTCGGGTCCCATGCTTTTAAGACCGGTGTCCTAAGCACTTGGCCACCAACGCTCTATAGAAGGTAAGTATTTCTCTATGTAAAAAATATTCGACGTATAAAAACGCCCCCAGCAACCACCTGATTAATATTTCGACGAAGCACTTCTGACCGATCAAAAGTAATTGGCTTTTAATAAACCGCCGACCCTTTAGCCGGCAAAAAATAAACAGCCGCAAATTGACGCGGTGCTTTTAAACCAAATTGACATTCATTGCCGTTTTCACATGAAATCTTTTCTTGAGTTTCCAATATTTACTTGTTGTGTATTCTTACCGGCGGAGCAGGAGAGTTCTCGAGTGGAGACAGCATACCGGCAGGCACAGCGTAGGACGGCCCCCCGCGAGATGGACAGACGATTTGGTCAAGTCCGTGGGGAAATGCTGGATGCAGGCCGCTTCTATGCAATATTTTACGGTCATTTTAAAGTAGGTAATTTCTTTTTCGTCAAAAAATAACAATAAAAAAATTGCCATGTATTTGGCAAGTCTCACAACTATACTAGCGACTAGAATGAGCAACTTATTGGAATGCTTTCAAGAACGAATGATCTATCTCCTATTTTTTTTGCAACCTTTATCACAACTAGAACATTAAATAATGGATACAAAAAAAGTAACAATACCGCGTCAAAATAGAATAAAGCAATAACCCCTTAAATAAAGATCAAAACCATTGACTAATTTGCATTGTACAGGCGCCGCATATCCAAGCGCGGAATAATGAATACTGACAGTAATTGATTCAGGGGAGGGGTTAGGTGAAACTCACACTGGTACCGGACACCGCTGCGGTGTCCGGTACTGAACTTGGATGCGGTAGCAGAGTAACAGAGCTCCAGTGTACGATGGTTTGGGCCCTAAGTCTGAAAAATGAAAATCGTTTCAGTTGGATGTCGATTGGATCTCAGTTGGATGATTTTAGTAGTTTCCTAGTCTGCTAACAGTTTGAAGTATAGAAAATCACAATGCCAACGGAATTAAAGTTGAGTTTCTAGATACAAGATACGAGAACTTCTACAGTACCTGTAGTACCTGTACAGTCTTTTCCGCATCACTTATGAACAATCCAAAATTGAAGGTATCAATTTATTTGAGATTTGCGTTATTCAGCAATAATTATTACTTTTCTAGGTGCAGTTACATTTACTGAACGTGCATCATCATTTTCATTCGACTTGTTAGTAACAATCACAAGTAAATCAAAACCTTAAAAACGTACATGAGTTACGTTCGCCGACTATACAAATCAAGATTTTTTTACTCTAGTAAACTATTCACCGCATATTTGAGCGGTGTCCGGTGCAATGTGGGATATAGCTTAAGTACCTATAGATATTAGTAAATATACTGGTATTCAAATGGTGTTAAAATGAAGCAATTTTGGGGAAAAATTATTCACCATAGGCTGGTTTCATGCCATAAAATATTTTTTAATGTAATGTAACAAGTACAAAATGTTCTTCCAGCTTCCAGCTTAGGAGATGTCTACTAAGCCCAATCGCACACTTAGTTGGTTTCAACAACTAGGTAGTTGGTGAGTACATTAATACATACATACATATATCACGCCTTTATCCCTTGCGGGGTAGGCAGTGCATTAATACCTTAAGGTTAGCCCTCGCTCTCTACCAAATAGCCAAATATCGGTTTGATAGCCTTGGAGCTAAAATTTGAAAAGTCACTTTTTTAACTCTAAACAGACATTAAAATTGTAATGACCTAAAATCGGATTTTTGTCGACACAAGGAAATGGCGCGACATAAATAAGACTGTCTATTACGTTATACAGTCCCCATTGTTCAAAGTACACCTAGAGCAGAGTGTGGTAAAACGCTACCGCATCAAGCTTCTAAAAAATTCAGCTTGCATTTATGTAAATGAAACAGCGCAGATTGTACTAAGGAGAGCTGCGAAAGTCCACATTTCTTTTATCCAGAGCGTAATTCGCTATTTGTACAGTGCATTCGGTCCATTGTAGCACCATGAATGGCATTACCCGGCCGCGGAGAGTGCGCCGCGCTCATTACCATAGCAAATGTCCGGCCAGGACTCCCGCACTCGGCCGTATTTGCACTTAAATCGACTGAGCCGGCCCGCCGTGTTAGACGCTCCAAATTTGAATTTTAAACTAAGCGTTCCGTTTTATGCGGTAGGTAAATTCCGGGTTTTTTAGCACGAGGTAATTTAGTTTGTGAATAATTTATAGAAAGCCAACTAAGCTATAGAAGGTTGCAGCTCGCGGCGGGCGGTCGCAGGTCGTCGATTTTTAATTAGGGGTCGTAACTCGACGGAAGTAAATTAAGTTTTACGAGCACTCGTTCTGACTTTGCGTTCATATTTAAATGCGAGTTCTCGAGAGTGACGGGATTATTTTTTATTTCCTTTTGGATAGAATTTTCTTTTGATGTAATATTCTAAGGAGCGAACTATTTCCGAGGTTAAATATGAAAGCGGTTGCAGTGTATAGCGAGGGTTCGCTGAAATAATCTTGAAGTTCTGTATGTGAGGGGGGTTGAGGGGGAGGGGCAGGGGGGGTTGGCGCCATATTTCACAGCAGCTATCGACGGCCGGTTAAAATGAAATATGCGTCTCCCGCCTATACCGTTTGAATATAATCACGCGGGAAAAATGTTCGGCGAGCGAAGTCGATTTATGTCGAGGGATTCCCTGCTTTTGGTTTATTTGACGGCTTCATCGGGGAATTTAAGCGTTTGTTGCACCGGGTCCAGTAAAGTCACAAAATATGAGCGGAATTTTAAACTGAAACTGGTTGAATATAAAATGGAAGTTATTATTATTATTGTTAGACTGTCCCGATGGCGTAGCGGATAGTATGACTGCCTTCTACGCCGAGGGTCGTGGGTTCGATCCCCACCGGACACAAATATTTGTTAAGTCAATTTTCAAATATTTGTGTTGAGTCTGGGTGTTTTCTATGTATAATATGTATTTATTTACAAAAAAAAAGTATATATGTATTAGTATCAGCTATCTAGTTCCCATTGTACAAGCTCTGCTTAGTTTGGGGCTAGATGGCGCTGTGTGAATTGTCCAGGATATTTATTTATGTCCAGGATATTTATTATTCATTTTTTAAATTCCAAATCGTACGAGTTTCGTCATTGGAAACGGCCAGTGTTTTCAATAAAAAGTTATATTTTTATTATCTTTTCTTTATCATTTTTCTTTTATTTTATAATTTATTGTACTCGTCAGAAAAGAAAAACAATTTTATCGTGATCGAGTTACATGATGAGGCCATAATTATAATTTTAGCTAAGGATTGCATCAGTAATACTTTTTTTGTCGTGAAATTTCTTACTCTGATGCTGATTCTGCAAACTTGATTAACACCGAAATGAGCTTAATTTAGGTACTAACGTATTCTGTTTTGAAAAACTATACCATGCTACGGAAAAAGAATTGGCAATTTTGAAAAGAGACAAAAGATGTTATAGTCTTTATAAAAGGGAAGAGGATAGATATCAATACGCGAACCAATAATAACGGCATTGTAATTCAATTGTCGGGTCCCGGGTTCGATTCCGGAAACAATTATTTGAGGACAATAAGCCGGTGATAAGAGAATTTGCTAAGTTTCTTTGAAGGTGATCATGCCTTCCGGCCATTTTCTTTTCACTTTTTTTCCGTTTGTCGTTTTTGAATCGTCTTCAACTAATAGAGCGAGTAGTGATATTTAGTATTATTTGCTAATTAGGCCTCTGATATGGTTATTTAAAATTCACTATATATTTTTTTTTATGTCTGATATGAGTCTCTTAGTCGCCTTTTACGACACCAGTGGAGTGAAATCTTTTCTAAGCATTTTTGTAGAATCTTTGCCGTGGGATGCCGGCTTAGAATAGTATCTCCACATCTGTCTTCCGTGGATGTCATAAGAGGCGATTAAAAGTTTTGAGGGTTTCATGTGCATTAGAATTTTACTTCAGGCTGTCTACCTGTCACTATAGTGATACATGACTTATCTAAAACGACCCTCAAACGTGGTGATAACGACTTTAATTTCACGGTCGTTGACGACCTGCCTACCGCGCCAGGGATAGGGACGGGATTTGTGTATGTATGTATGTAAGATCTTTCTATAACTAAAATTTTATCATTCTTGTAATAAATAACTTTGTACTTAATTACGTTTTCATTTTGCTTTACGTATTTTCAACAAAACGGGAACAGAATAACAAACTAACCTAAAATTGCTCTACTCTTGAGTCTAGTCACTCAGTCTGAAGAAAACTAATTTAAGTTTTTCTCACAAAATAGCTCCACAAGTCTGAGTTACTCTGTTTTATGAACATGAAAACAGTAAAATGTTTTTATGCGTAGTATTTAGGTATTTTCATTTCGTTTCATTACATTTATAAGATCTTGCTGTCCAATTGCAGGGCAAAGGCTTCACTTTTACTATAGGCACATAATCTACCAAAAAATATGGGGTCAAATTTACGAAATTTGGCATGTTGAGGCGGGGAGCGATAAATCAATCTAAGTCGGCTTTATAATACAAAAAAATATTTTAAATATCGGCCAACCAAAGGTATTCGATTGATTAATGTAAAAATCTGATAGATAGATGTCAATATATTTTAAAAGATGAATCAACCTTTCATACTGGACATTTTTTCCCAGCACACTACCCCGTGAAAGAAACGTAATTTGTGTATGTACACAGCATTGTGTTCTGTGTCGAAAAAAAAAAGACTGCAAAGAATGACAAAATTCATTACCTTCCACGAAGTCTGCAAAGCACTTACTTACCCAAGTCAGCAGCACCCTAAACACTAATACTTCTCCGCCAATAAGGGGTTACTTTATGAAGATAAACTTTCCCAATACATTTTATCCTCTTCACCATCAGAGCAAGGTTATGTGGCAGAAGGATCCCTGTAAATAATACAATACTTGTCAGACTTGGCTCTCAATACTTGTCTGACGTGGCGATAACGATCGCAATTGAAATCGGTAACGCTCTGCCTACCCAGGAAGGGATAACGGCGTGATTTGTGTATTTGTGTATATCCCTGCAAATAAACAAAACCTTATATTATTTAGTTTCTCTAGTCATTATCACTAAGACTAATACACATTATAATGTTTTTTTATTTGCGTGCGGAACACCGAGTCGTCCTACAACCAAATGTGTATTCATTTCAACACCATCTTCAAAGATAAATCGAACAAACCACGAGAAAAAACGTTTATAATACACATAATTATTAACGTTTTCTCTCATGGTTTGTTTGATTTACCATTGAAGATGGTGTTGAAATGAATACACACACACAAACACACGCAAATCACGCCAATATCCCTGGCGATGCAGGCAGAGCCTAAACGACCGTAAAATTGTGATTGTTATCGCTACGTCTGATAAATGTTTGAGGATCTTTGCAGATAAATCGTGTATGATAATTGTGACAGGTTGTCAGCCTGTGGCCTACAATTGCACTATATCGCACTCTTAGTAAGACAACGACCGAATGCAAAATTGCTAACTTTTGGGAAACAGCAAAAATCTTTTTGGATTTTTGAAGCAAATAGTAAAATCACTATAAAATCATCACAAATAAAGATATTCAAAATCTATAAAAAGGTGTGTATACCTAAGAGTACCTTCTATTAGATTAAGTAAATCAAGTAAATGTTTGTTAGTCTATTATATATATATTTTTAGTTTTTTTCTTAAGTTTTGAGATCGGTCGTTGTCTTACAAAAATATTTTAAAAAATTGTGTCTGATCTACAAATAAGTCTATATCTTACTAAACTATTGAAGTACAGAGGTGACCAAATTTTTTTTCAGTCATTATATTACTTAAATTTAAGAAGAGAGTGTAAAATATTACTAAACGAGTCGTTATTTGACAAAAAATCCCACATATTTAGAGGCTTATGTCAAAATTTAGTACCAGAAGATGGTGATGATTTAGAGTAAACTGTTTTATAACTGGCAAAATAAATACTTATTATGAAAACTAAAGATGTTTGTTTATTGTCGTGTAAATAAAAACCATTTTTTTTGGGTTTTTTTAATATTTGGACGTATTTTCGCTGAAAGGACTCAATCCACAAAATTGTCAAAAATGAACTAGTGTTACCAAAGAGGTTTATAGGGTCAGCTCTTTCATTCAGCAAAAAAAGACTTACGATCTTCTTCTTCTTCTTTTCGTGTGGGACACCGAGTCGTCCAACAACCCGATAAACCCTAGTGTCAGAATTTTTCAACCGCCTTCTACAAGTAGCAGGCTTCTGACATGGTTGTGTAACGACCGCCATCTAAGTGATCATAGACAGAAACCGGGACCTACGGCTTAACGTGCCATCCAAAACACGGAACCATCTTACTTACGGACAATCGGGTGGTTCAGCCCGCAATGTCCTAACCAGACTGGGAACAAATTCACAAAGTGATAAATATCAACTTTGTGAGTTGACCCACCGAGAATCGAACCCGGAACCTTCTGCGTCAAAGGCAGTTGCACTACCACTGCGCCACATCGGTCGTCACTTACGATCAGACTAACCAAAGGCAGCGTTTTACATACAAAGTCGTTTCTCATTTATTCGGTTGCAGTGAAGGAGTTCAGCCAAAAAGACTCAAGCTGTCAGAGTCGTTTTAAATAAAACATTATTTGTAGAAACAGTGCAATTTTTTATTTTCTTAAAAACGACGCAACCAATTTAGGTCATTTCTCATAAATTGTATGTGGTCTATACAAGACGACGTTTCATTTAGCTGAAAAGACTCAAACTGTCTAAGTCAGTTCTGATAAATTCTACTTGAAGAAAACGGAAAAAATTCCATTCATCTGAAATAACTTTAACTGTTTAATTCTTTTCTGATAAACTGGTTATAGTTCTACTAAGGCCATTTTCGTTTTATATGAATTTATTTTGTTTCTTGCTACAAATTTTATTAAAAAAAAAAACACATTAGTAACAAGTAAAAAAAAAAATCTTTACTATAAAAAAATTAAATATCCTTGAAGCACATGAAGGCTTCAAGTACAAATTGGTTAATCACATCAGCCTATAGCAGTCCATTGCTGGACCTATGTCCAGGCCTATCTCTCCTCTCTCCACAAGGCACGACACGAGCTACCGCTTTCGCCATTCAGTCGCTACCAGCTTTTCTCTTTCAATGGTCCATCTGGCCGGAGGACGTGCAACGGTATGCTTACCAGGGCGTAGCGTGTAAGATCTAGAAAAAGATATCCTCCAGCGCATTGGTAAAAAGTCTGGGTGATGTAACGTCACCCTGTTATATACCCTGCTTTATATGGGTTTCACAGCACCTCTAAGTATCGCCAGTCGAGTTGGTATCGCTTACAGACTTGATGTCCATGCCTGCAGACTCGACTAGCCCAGGTTTTTCGTAGTCCACAAAAGCCAAACACAGCGGCTGGTTATATTCTTTTGACCTATGTATGACCTGCCGTACAGTATGGACGTGGTTAACAATGTTGAAGCCTTTACGAAACTCTACCTGCTCCGGTGGCTGAAAGACGTCAATTCTTGATGTCAGACGATTCGTTACGACTCTCGAGAAAGCATATAGACGTGGCGCATGCAGCAGTGTGATCGGCATATAGCTTTTGAGAAGCGTTTTATCTCCTTTTTTTAAAAACAAAGCCACGACATCACTGCTCCACGCCTTCCGGGTTGTCCCATTGGCTATCACGTGAGTTGGATAGCCTTTTCACCTCCGCAAGGACCAGTTTCCCACTAGCCTTTAGCAGCTCAGAGTCCACCCTGTCTTCCCCGGGAGCCTTTTTAGTTTGGGGCAAATTGGAGCAGAGAAGTGACCTCACCATGCGGCACATTCCAGCTTGAAGTTGATATTTATGGTGCCTCTTACAAGTCGGCGATCGCTTGTTATTAAGAAGATGACAGAGACATCCATATTATAAATATGTGTCTTGTAATCGTCATGATGAATAAAAAGCACAAATGTCAATCTTGTTCTTCGTCTTACCGTCAGAGCTCTTTCAGATCCACTGCTTGGGGTTGGGGCTTTTTCTGAAAAAAGGTGTTCATACAGACAAAACAGCCCTTGTCTGCTGAGGAAGTTGCATCTGGCCTCTCTGGTTTCAGCTCCCGTAGCCATGTCCCTAAAATGATTCGCTGCCCTGTCCCATTTTGGCGTCGAAGTCCCCCATGACAACCGTTAGTGGGTTTCACTCGGTCGGTGCGTAGCCTTCGACACGCCGTCTTATAGGGCCTCATCTTCTTCGTCTAAGATGTTCGAACTCAGTGCATATACATGTACAACCTTGACAGAGTGTCTCTCGGCCAATTTCAGTACGAGGTAAGGTTAGCTACCCTGGTCAAGACGCAGCATATCTCCTTCACGTTATCAGTGTTGTCAGAAAGTACTTTGTTGACGAGGAATCCTATCCTACCCTAACCCCCATAAACAAGTTGGTTCTGTTTCAACTATCATCAAATCATTTTATATTAGTCCACTGAACTGACTGTGCCCGCTGAACGAAGACCTCCCCCAGGGTACAAGCTCCTGCTTTCGCTATCCAGTCGCTACCAGCTGCTCTCTTTCAGTCATAGGTCCATCTGGCCGGAGGGCGTCCAACGATACGCTTGCCAAGGCATGGTCTTCACTTGGGAACCCGCATACTCCACCAGCCGTCGGTTCTGACAACAACAGATGTGACCAGCCGACTGCCACTTCAGTTTGCTACTCTTTCGGACTATATCCATTACTTTGGTCTTTTTGCGGATAGTCTCATTCAGTAACCGCCTGTCCATTAGCGAGATCATTACTCATTTATTGTTCGGGGTAGTAATATGTTGCTTAAGATAACCTATAAAATACACTATACTCATCACCAATGATTTTATAGGTAGTGCGTAGAATTCGATTGAGCACATACCCGGCTAGTGACCACAAGCGTATAGATTTCTTGTGACTTATCTAACATAGCTTGATCCAAATTAAAAAAAAACAATGACTTATTTCATAATACCTTGACACAAGTTAACTACAATTTTATAAAATATAGGCCTAAATATAAATGAGCCATCATTATTTAAATTTATTCAATGTAACATAGACCGAATTTGACTTCCAACACAGTTAATGTCAGATTTTCAAAAGAACATAGACTTAACTTTAACACTGTCAATGAGTCTGTACACAATGTAAGTAAAACAACGACTGAATACAAAATCAGTCAACTTAATCACAAACAGTTTTTGTAAGACAACGACGTATTTCAAAATCGGTCGTTCTCTTACTTAAGTATGTTCAATAAACTTATCCAAAGTCTAAGTGAAACAACGACGTATCCCGAAATCGGGCAATGTTCGACACAACCTCCGCTTGCGGTGGCCGGCGCAAGACTAAATCGGTCGTTGTCAGACGAATGAAGCAGGGGCGCGGGGATAGTAAGATAAAGACTCCTCTATTTTCTACCTTACTGTTAAGGGAAAAAGGTTGATTTTCTTTACACTACGTTATGAGACATGCTCTTTGCTGTCGATTTTTGCACTTAACTCAGTTTCGCCAATTTTTGATTTCGGTCGTTGTCTTATTAAGAGTGCGATATTGCCTTTGAGCCCCTTAGTTGGCTTCTATGACATCCTCGGGAAAGAAAGGGGGGTGATGCTATAATTCTAAGCCGGCTATTGAAATGAAACATTATTATGATATCGGGGACACAAAACACAAATTTTTCACGGCTTCATTTTAGTTGTCCGTAGAGTACCGTCTGAAACATTCTTACTTCTGAGACCTTACCCAACCCTCAGCTATTTCGAGAGGAGACGGGGGCAGGATTTGTTAAGATGCCCGAAGAGTTCATATATCATTACCAGCTCATTGTATTCATGTCTCCTTCGGCGGTCGATTTTCATTACCTAGTGCGGGGAACTGGGTGAGTGGAAGTTTATGAGCAACTTTTTTATTGGGTTTTTGGTGGAAACATAAGCGGGGCGCTTTCGTGACCTTGCTTGGTTGTGATCTGTGTTTTTACTAGAATAATTTAGGATTCAAAAGTAACGAGTGTGTTATAGTTTAGGAAACATAATTTGAGCCGATTCGTCGAAGTTTTGTAGTCGTACATTTAACTTTATTTTAAAAAATGCGTCAGGAGGAATAAAAAAAACAACACAACACAATGCAATATACATCGTTTAGGAAAGTATATAATCAAAAGAATTTTAAATGTTATAAAAATGTTTTCTGCAGGTAAAAAAAATTACAAATATTTCAAAAGGTAAACCAGAATTTTTATGGAAGGTCCTAAGACATTAGTCGCATAACTCCCTATTTCGAGTTGGCCTATGTTTCTTGAGAATTTTTTTTAAATTTTGATGTACTGGTTAACGCCTCAAATTATTTGCAATTGATTTTTTACACTTGTACCGATTCTTAAAAAACGCCATGAAACATTTTCATTCATTTTCTTACTGCCTACAAACCTTACAAAATATACCAAGTATGTATATTAGTATCCTTCTTAAGAAGCTCATTCCACGGTGACGTATGGTCATTACCGCTTAATCTGTAGAAATGGGGGGTGGCTGAGGAGGGCAGTGTTTTTACGGCGCCAGGGCGGGCGGTAATGACCGCCCTGGACCGTTAGACGGTTCAGACACTTGGCGTCCGCTGAGACGCGTTTTTAGCTCACTCGTAAGGAATGTGTGACGTATTTGTTGTGTGATGCCGGCTGATAGTAGTATGAGCTCAATTCTTTCCATGGATGTCGTAAAAAGCGACTAAGGTATAATTAAGAAAGCTTATAAAAGTAGCTTATTTATTTAAGGAATTGGCAGCAGCGTTGCCTGACAATTCAGTATCTTTCACTGAGCTCGCCAATCCGCTTGCCATGGAGGCTTATGTCCAGCAGTGGATTGTTTTGTTAGTCTGGCATATGCAAGAAAATATTGGATTTCGCTTACTGAAAACTAACGTTTACGCAGCAACAACGCAAAAACTTGCATATGCATCTGTCTCTGTTACACTTATTATGGTAGATGCAATATACCTATCTCTTTCGCACCAACGGACGTCAGGTATGGGATTCGCTTATTTCCTGGCGTTAGATCAGTTGACCCCCGTTACGTGAAATGAGACGATGGGGATAATTATATTAGGTGAGTATTATTTTGTGATACGTATAGATAGAAATAGAAACTAGTGTTTTTTAAAAACATACATATCTACATCACGTCTTTATCTTTTACGTGGTAGGCAGGCAGAGATTCGATCGTTACGGCAACGCCTGTCAAAAATAGTACAGTTATTAAATACATACACACATCACGTTATTATTCCTTACTTTCTGGATTGGATCTCTACATACCGTTTGTAGAGATCCAATCATTATGACCACGTTTTCAGTTTATTGAGGTCTCTTTCAACTTTGATAGCGAGTAGGTACCCATAATATTCTTTGGTATGGTCGTGTTTTATTATTCTACTGACCACGCTAAATTGGGTCTCATACAAAATGTAATTTTGCACGAAATATTCAGATAGAAAAAAGTTCACTACATGTAACATGGGTTACATAGACATTTAAATGGACAGTTAGACCCATGTAACTATAGTTACTTGCACGCTCGTAATTGCATAAAGGTCTTTTTTTTTTTATATAAATTTCACAGCATTACAGCTTAAGCCTATGCACTGTAAAACTAAATAATTAACAACAACATCATAAAAACTTAAAAATTAAATTACATTCACTATATCAAACATTTTCAGCAAAACTAAGACATTCTTTATTAAGCTTCACAATTGAGTCTGTAAACAAATCTATTTGTGGTGACATATCCAAGAGCGAGTTAAGTAGGCTTAGTGCAAGCACCAACGGAGAGTGACAATGGTGGTTTGTGCGCGTTGATGGTACGGCCAGGAGGCGATGATTGCGGCCGCGCAAGTAGTTATTAGGCACAAACAAGCGACACACTCGTGCAACCAGAGTTGGACACACCAAGTCACCCCGTAGCAGGCGGCATGCGATCGTAAGTAACACGTACGTTCGTCTAGTTTGTAGAGAGTTTAGCCCTAACACACCCAGAAGAAAAAGGGAAGGATATAAGAATGGATAGTATCCATACATTTTCTTATAGACAAATCTTAGAAAAGCTTTTTGAATATTTTCTAGCAATAGGCAGTAGCTGTTTTCATGCGGACTCCAAATGATTGCTGCTGATTCTAACTTGCTACGTAATAAAGCTGTATAAAGTAATATAATTGCTTTAGGATCTTTGAAATCTCGGCAGTTTCTCAGCACGAACCCAAGTCTACTATAACTTTCTACCGCTAGCAACCGTATGTGATCGTTGAAAGTAAGTTTACCATCGAAAACAACGCCTAAGTCCTTCATACTATCAACGCGAGAGATAGTTTCGTTACCCAAAGTATACGTTACAGATAAAGGTTTTAAGCTACGAGTGAAGGTTAGGACGTTACATTTACTGTCTGCCTGTAGGACAAAAATCCTAGGATACAACAACATAATAATAAACTAAATTATTCGGAGATCAATATCAGTGGGTGCTCGTATGTTCATATTCATCTGCCCAAAGGTTCAGTTATTAAACTTATTTGGAAAACATGGTAGAAACCAAAAATCCATATGTTTGATGCCTACAGACAAAATATGCTGACCGCAAACCACCCACGCTAGCATACACCAGGGTCCCAGAGGAGGACCGTTGTCAACGAGCAGTTGAAGACGGTCTTCATTATTTCAATGTTATGATAATATCCTGCGCTTTTTAAAAACGACCACCCCACTAGACCACACAGTTTACTTGACGGCTTGTTACAGACGAATATTTTTTGGGAAGACATCAAATATACAAAAAGAGTATAATGCCGGACATTCTTTAAAGGTGATCCCTGTTTTCGATGCGCGTGTATTAATTTGTTACTCTACATTTTTTGTTTTGTCCTTAGAGAATATTTGATCTGAACTACATAGATGGCGCTTTTAAATTTCCCGTATTTTCGAGCGATTAAAATGTTCGATAAGTCAGCAAAATCTTTTTGCAGTCCGAAATTAGAAATGACTTGGCGTTTTTTTTCGATATTAGTTCCCAAAATATGCGATTTACATTATGGTTTCATGGTCATCTTAAATTGAACAATTTGAACAAAATTTAGCATCAGCGTCACCTACTACGACCTAAAAAAACAGTATTTTAAATAGGTATTTTTCCGTTGACATATATTAGGGGTCTAGTAGGTTGTAAGGTCGTTGTTTTTTATAGCCCAGTGCTGCAAACTCCCCTTTCAAATATAACTTCCCTGTTCTGGGATTTGCGGACTGATAAATACGAATCCAATTACAAGTTTTATTGGAATCAGGGCAATGATATTCAGTTCGCATTAGGATTGTTATGGATGAATGCACCCATGATAGTAAATTAAATAAAGAAGTACATAACATTTTGAAAATAATAGACTGTGTCGACTTTCTCTTTACCTAAGATACAAGGAATGTCATACTTAGTGTAGGAAATGGTCAAGCCACATGATGATGATGATGATCTCTCCGACCGATTTCGGCCATGGCGACCACTTTGACTCCTAATCAGATCGGCGCTGATGCGCCCGGAGATGGCTATTGTAGCCAATTTTGGCAGTAAACTCCCGTGCACAGAGTGGACACGTGAGTTTGCCATTTACATAATTATAGTTAATGGCGACGGGTGGACGGGCCTTCAGCTCATCGCGCTTAGCGTCGAGGTCTGCTTTACGCTGTTCCTCAAACTCGCGGACTTGCCTCTTTACCATCCCGTGCCATTCGGGACGCTGTGCTGCCAGACCCTCCCATTGAGTGGGCTCAATGTTGCATCTTTTCATGTGTCGTTTCTGAACATCTTTATATTTATATTTATATTTATTTAATCAATTACAACGGTACAAACCAATTACAGTAATTGTTATGACATGTCATATTATAAACTAGAAATTAGATAAAAATTGTTATGCATAAAAAAATAATTCATCAAAAGACATAAGGTACACATTATCAATATTACAAATTCATTATAAAATTAGTCAAAAATAAACTTAGGTACTTACAATAATATTAGACAATACTTGACGGGCAATCATCCCTCGTCTCACAGAATTCCAAACAATGTCTCATAATCTCAGTCCATCCGTCCGCAAACACATCACAATCATGTTCATAGGCCAGGAGCGAATTGAGTGATCGCATCATGCGACATACCGGGGACTGAGAGTGTGCCACGGTACGGCAGACTGGGGTGGCAAACAGGTCACGGCGGCGACGTGTACCGTGCGAAGTGTATCTGTCAGGAACGAAAAAGCTACACAGCAGGTCATTTAATACAGGAGCATTAATGCGACCATGCAGCACCTTAAGGGCAATGATTAATTGTCCGTTAGCTCTCCGAACAGTTAGCGAATTGAAACCCAGAGCACCTAATAAAAACGGAGTGGGATACAAGTAGGGATAGTACCCAGAGCAACGCTTGTACAGGTATCTGAGAAATGCTTTTTGCACCTTCTCCAGCATAAGACTGTAAGTGCGCTCATGAGGGTTCCAAACACAGCTACTAGCTTCAAGTTTGCTCCGTACCAAAGAACAATACAGAAGCTTGAACACGCGGGAGCTATGAAAATCTCTAGAGTTCCGCAGCACAAATCCCAGGCGCCGAAACGAGTCCTTGGCAATTTCAGTCATGTGACTGTGAAAGGTCAAGCGTCGGTCAAAATTAACACCAAGGTCCCTCATACACTCTGAACGCAAAATTTCTTCTGCACCCAGAGCATACGAGTTGACAATGGGGTGCAACCCACGACCAAAAGTCATAACCCTGCATTTGGCCACGTTGAAATCCATTTTATTTTCACGACTCCACGAGTAAACCGCTTCGATGTCCAGCTGGAGACGACGACAGTCGTCTTCATCCTTTATCTCCAGAAACAGCTTCAGATCGTCAGCATAAAGAAGACATTTTGCGTGCTTCACAACCGCTGCCAAGTCATTGACCATGATTAGGAATAATAGAGGGCCCAGAATAGAGCCCTGACTTATTTATATCTGAGGAGTTGTCCGCCATGCTTTCGCTTGCCCTCCTCTAGCTCAGAATAAAAGATGCGCTTCGCCACTCTCTCCTCCGACATCCGGGATACATGACCGCACCACCGTAGCTGACGGCGCATTAGATAGGCCTCAATGCCACCAACATTGGCTCGTCTCAGAACTTCGGTATTGCGCACTCGGTCGGACCATCTGATCTTCATGATGGTGCGAAGGCATTTTAGGTGGAAGCGATCCAGAGTGCGTATGTGGTGACGATACACACACCAAGTCTCGGAGGAGTATAGAAGGTTTGGCAGCACAATCGCCATATATACAGAGATTTTTGTGGCTAGCTTTAGGTCGTGCGAGCAGAAAACCTTGGAACACAACTTCCCGAATGCTGCAGCTGCAGCACTGATTCTGCTGTTGATCTCAGCATCAAGGTTACACTTAGATGTTATATTGTTCCCCAGATAACGAAACTTATCAACCTGTTTCAGCATATCCTCACCAAGCATAATCGCCAGTGTCTCGCGACCATGCGAGTCTAAGGACATCACTTCCGTCTTTTTGACACTGATCTTCAGGCCGAATTTACAGCATGCTTGGTGAAAAACGGACATTAGCTGTTGCAGGCCGTCTGGGGATTCTGCAAGAAAGCACAAGTCATCAGCATACATGATCTCAGTAATCAATGCATACGAGACTTTAGTGCGCGCCTTAAGTCTAGCCAGGTTAAAAAGACTGCCATCTGTGCGGAAACGGATGCGGACTCCTTGGGAAACAGTATTTAGGACTTCTTTGACTACAACTGCAAAGTACAAGGCGAACAGTGTGGGCGCTAGAACACACCCTTGTTTCACCCCACAGGTGACGGGGAAGAAATCAGACTGTTCACCGTCTACAGAGACGCAGCACTGCATGTCGTCATGCAGGAGTCTTAGGAGTCGCACATACTTTTCTGTGCACCCTAACTTTCCTAGCACCATCCAGAGAGCTTCGCGAGGCACACTGTCGAATGCTTTCTCTAAATCAACAAAGCAGAGGTACAACTGGCGACCTTGTTCTCTACTTTTTTCTTGTAGTTGACGCACCGAGAAAATAGCTTCACATGTACCTCGGTCAGGTCGGAAGCCGAACTGGGTTTCGGGCAGAATTTTTTCCGACAAATCTTTGAGGCGGTTCAGTAAAACTCTGGCAAAGACTTTTCCAGGGACTGACAGCAATGAAATACCGCGATAAGAGTTACAGTCAGAACGGTCACCCTTGTTCTTGTAGAGGGCACAAATGCGAGACACTTTGAAGTCCTCAGGGACCCTCTCCTCCTCCCACATTCGAACGAAAAGTTTCCATACCGACGTGTGCAACTCCGTACCACCATATTTAAGTAGTTCACCCGGTATAAGGTCAATGCCAACCGCCCGGTTATTATGCTGCTGTCTGATGGCAGTAACAACCTCGTCGCATGACAGGGGCTCGTCCAGCTCCGTGGCTAACGGGAGTTGAGGCATTAAACTGATATGATGCAGATCAGCTGATCGATCTACGTTGAGCAAGTTGTGAAAATGCTCAGCCCAACGTTTAAGTACATCCTCCTTGCTGGTCAGGAGGTGCATACCGTCTAAAGACCTTAAAGGTACTTTTGCACGGTAGGAAGCACCAATCAGCTTACGCACTTCACAGTAAAACTCACCAAGCTGGTTTGTATCGGCGAGCCACTGCATTTGACAAGCCTTGTCCTGCCACCACTTGTCTTTTATTTGTCGAGACAGCCTGCGTAACTCTTGGTCACTTTCTTTGACCACCGCAACACTTCCACCTCTTCGATTATGCTGTCGCAGGAGCTGTCGATGTTTGTCGAATGCTGGTTTAAGAGCCTCGCTATTGTCATCGAACCAGTCTTCACTACGTCGGTCTTTCGTACCCAAAGTAGCAGAAGCGGCTTCTATGAGATGACATGACAAAGTTCCCCAAGCAGCACTGACATCACCGGTCTCAGTTATTGGCGACGGCTTTTCAGATAAGGCTTCAGCATATTTCACCATAACCTCGCGATCTTTCAGCCTATCCACGTTTAAAAACGCAGGCTTCTTCACTGTAGATCTGCGAGGTCGACGGAGGCGGAGTCGTAGCTTAGTGACAATTAGTCGATGGTCAGTCCAACAGTGAGCACCACGCATGACGCGGGTGACTTGAACTTGACCGATGTCTCGTTGCCGAATAATAGCAAAGTCGATCAAATGCCAGTGTTTGGAACGCGGGTGCATCCACGTTGTCTTGTGCTTAGCGGCAAGTCTGAACATAGTGTTCGATATCGCTAGATCGTACTGAGCACAAAGAGCAACAGACCATTGCTGTTCATGTTGCCAACTCCATGTCGTCCCAGAACTCCAGGCCAAGCCTCGTAGTCCCGTCCAACCCTGGCATTGAAATCGCCTGGCAACAAGATCTGCTCTCTGGCGTTTATGCTATCAAGGCATTGAGTTAGCTCCTCGTAAAACTTGTCCTTAATGTCATCAGACTTGTCTAACGTTGGAGCATAGACACTGATAACATTAAGGTAATTGTCTGTATCCAGGTGAAGGCGCAGTGTGGTAACGCGGTCCGAGATGTGAACAGGACACTCTTGAAGTCGCTTTACTAGATGATTTTTGATGGCAAATCCTACCCCTGAACGTCGAGGCTCGGATGCAGTGGTACCCTTCTAGAAGAAAGTGTAACCACCTCCATCTTCCACCAGTTCTCCTTCATCAGCAAGGTGTGTTTCGCTGAGCGCAGCCACATCCACGTTATAGCGATGAAGTTCTCGAGCTACGATGGCGGTTTTGCGTTCAGGACAGGAGTTGCCATCTCGATCAATTAGAGTTCTCACGTTCCACGCGCCAAATGTCATGATAGATGGTTTCATGCTGTTTTTATTTTTTCTGTTTCGTCGACCACGAGTTAAGTGATGCGGTGGCAGCCGTGGTTACTACCACCTTCCGGGTAGGGACGAGCACTTTTTTAGGGCACATTTTCTAGCCCCCTCCTCGGCTGGGCGAGGAAAGCAGTGCCTCCCTTAAAAGGGCTGCTTTGTCATCCCAGGTGCTGCCGAATTCGCATTGTCGTCCCGATTTGCAATGCAAAAGCGACCACGGCATGTACTCACGCCCCTAGAACCGCCTATGTGCAGGAATCAGACAAAGCCCAGCTTGCACCACGCCAGACCTCTCTACCTCAACCCATCGCCACAGGACTTTGCGTCATCGGAGTCCATTATTCATTAATATGTATCCATTATTATGTAAGTAATTGCTTAGAACTATGAGGGTGGCATATTCTTTTAAGAAAAAACCCTCCTTAAAATAAAGATTAAAAAAAAAAAAAAAAAAAAAGGACTTTGCGTCATCGGAGTCCATTATTCGGAAGCGGTCAGTTGCGCAGTATATATTTCGGTGCGCAAACGTTCGCGCAAACGCAGGCGCACGCACTTAGTCCTCACCCTCCTTGATTCAGTGGAACGGAAAACCGCTACGACTGAAGGAGAGGTCAGACGCAGTGTCTGGCCGACAGTAACTACCCGCGCCCTCTACCGTCGCCCTAGGCCATCCACATTGCCTTGCTGAGTCGCCGAGTCCGCCAAGCCCTTGTGCATATCTGCATTGGGTTGCCATTCTCGCCGAAACAGACTTTTTATTTGTTAAGCAGGAGGGAACTGCTTGCTCGGGAAGCCGGGGTCGCATACCCGTATACCACATCACAGTCCTCGATCAAAGGCTGAGATGAGTACCCCTGACTGAATATACAAGTGTATATATTTGTAATTAAGTTTATATTAAGAATTTATCTTATCTTCTCGTTATATATTGATATTTGTTAAAACGTTATCATGTATTTAGTTTAGTACAAAGATAATAAGCTCTGAAACCTGGGGATTTTTAGGTTGTGTCGGTTTGACTTCATTTTCCACATGAAATCCGATTATAAAATGAACTGGTACTTGCGGAAATTTCATTATGTTTAGTATACGCCGAAATATGACTTATTGTCACGGGATAACGATTAGCAGCGGGTAGATTTTTACAGTATCTATTCTATGCTATTCCTAGTTATTATTTAAACAACATGTTTAAAATAAGTATCGATTCCGCGTACTCCAATCTATTACTCCACAATTCAACACTTGAAAATCTTTAGGTACTTAAGCTAATAATTCGTGAGACCGATGCCTCGAGATTCGCAGTTTGTTTGTATGACTGCCCTAAGAATACTTCCTTACTTGAAAATTTGAATTGCAGGCGGAACAGATAAATGCCAATAACCTACGACCTATAACTAATCTAAAAGTTTCCTACCTTTGGGTATGCAAGTATAATTTTTGACTTTAGAACTTCAGGTACCTTTTTTTTCATTTTAACGTAGTAACTGAGCTAAATTAGGTACTTCGGTAATGATGTTTCTGGCAACAATCATATTGCTTCTCAAGTCAACTAAGACTCAAACACACAAAGTAAAACGACTTGACCTCAGCAAACACGAACTTATTTTTTCTTTTCGCCATCAAAAGATAAATAACAATCTCAAACCCATTTCAACTAAAAAAGAAACATCTAAAACGGAAATTGACCTACTTACCTATGTAAATAAAAAAAGGTAGAAAAATAACAAAAAAAGGTTATATAGGGCGATCTACATAGACCCAGGGAGTGGATTTGGAGGGTACGTAAAGAATCTGCCCAGTCAGTGGGTGAATTAAATCAGAGGCTATGTAGGCTTGAGTGATGGGAACGAACTCAGGGACGGCGCAGTGAAAAAAAGTTTAAAAGAAAACCCAACCATGTATTTATGGTAACTTTGATCTCAATAAATTAGAGATAGACACAAAGTCCGATAAATAGGTGTGGAATCGTGGATTATAAAGAATTGGACAAACTATAGTCAAAACTAAGCATACATAGGTTAGTTCATTTGTCACAAACACGATTGAGACATGGGAGTGGGAGGAATAAAAGTTAACAAAAATCGTAATTGAAAAACGCATACACACACCGATGTAGATTGCCTATAAAATATATTTGATGGCTCTGTAGAAGACCTAAGTTGAACAATTGTTTTTAACTTGGTCTACTTAGCAAAAGACGTGCTTAGTCCGTCCCTGGCGCCTGGTCCGGACACGCATTGACTTTCATGAGGTTCCGGCGAGCGATGATCGCGGCATGTGCCGGAGTAATGGCCGCTACATACAATCAATAATGGCTGCTCGCACACACGCCGGCATGTGTGGAAACTGCTACCATCATACATCATACATAAATCACGCCTTTATCCCATGCGGGGTAGGCAGAGCATTAACGATCGTAAGCTTACAGTCATTATCGCCACGTCTGACAAGTATTGAGGGCCCTTTCAGATGATACGTGTATCACTGTAGTGACAGGTTGTCAGCCTGTTGCCTAAAATTGTAATACACATGAAACCGTCGAGTCCCTTAGCTGCCTTTTACAGCACCAGTGGGAAGAAATGGGGTGGTCCTATTCTAAGCCGGCATCACACGGCTACCATCATGTATGTATGAAATTGTATTGATCCAAAACTACTTCCAAGGTCATATCGCAGTGACAGACTCCAAATCAATGTCATAATAAGCAATGGAGAGAATAACTATTACAGAGATTGCAGACGACAGGAAGCGTGTCTGTGACTTAACTCACCACACAATAGGCTACATTCGTGACAGGTCTATTAAGAAACTTTTTAAAACGGTCTAAAGCTTTATATGAAGATCTGAAACTATGACGTCATGTCGTAAGTATTTGGATGGCGTGAAAATACTTACTTTTATTATTATTTTTCTGTTTAACAAACTGAATATTTCGAAAAATTATGAATGAAGTCCGTATTATTTTTGGACAACAGTTTTAAACATACAACTTAAAAAAAAAAATTGTTTACCCAGAAACAAATGTTTTTCAACCAATCACAATAAAAATGCGCAGTAAAAAGAAGATCTAGTAGGTCCCCAGTTTGCATCAACGCAGCAGATCGCCTACTCTAATCTGCTGCTTGTAGCCAAGGGGCGTATGTGAAAGCATTTAACAGTTTGCAGATCCTGCCGAGCCGTGATGTTAGTCAACTCAACGCACGCACGTGTTTGCATGTCTAATGAAGTAGACACGACGTAAGGTTAAGCCAAACCTCATACCTAGGGCAAGGAAATTGTCTGTTTATTCTCTCACTAGTTGGCGCCCGCGTAGAAATCGGTTTTAGTCTCGTAGCAGCTCACAGTAATTTATTTTCGGGATAAAATCTGTCCTACGTGTTCATCCAAATTACCTTCTAACTATGTGCCAAATTTCATGGAAATTGGTTCTGTAGTTTTAGCGTGAAGGAGTAATAAACAAACAAAAGAACAAATAAATATATACATTTTCCAATTTGTAATATTAGTAGGATTGATTATTTTGAAATTGCGCGACGATTAATGCATATTTACTTTCTTTTTAATATGACAGCATTAGCAACTATCATACATAGCGGGTAGCATGATCATCATCTTTCTCAGGCCTACATCTATCCACAGCACTGGGCATAGGTCTCTTGTCTACAGCGCCAATCCTCACGGTCCTGTGCCAGCCTCTTTCAGTAAGGTCCTGCAAACTTGACGATATTGTCGGACCATCAAAAAGGTGGTTTGGTCTCCCACTGATCTTTTCACTTCCCTTGTTCAGACTATGTCGCTGATTTAGCGACTCAAAGCGGGCCTTGGCCTCTGAAACGAGCTCTCTCCACTGATGTCTGTCTTGCGCGATCTCCTGCCAATTGCTATCACTAAGATCGCATGCGTCTAAATGCATATATGCTCTAAAAATTTTTCCCTCTGTTTTTTCCTTCCTTCAAGAGATTATTATGTATGTGGTAGAATCCTCCAATAAATACCTACTTATCGATGATATAATTCTACTTACGTACACGATGACAAAATGTCTGTTCGCACACCAATTTCAATATTCGAAACGGCAGACAAAGCTGCAGCGAGCGAGCGAAGTGAATTTAGCGCTGTTTTCAATAATCCGCGCTTGGGAATGTTTTATGTAGCAGTAGCGGGGGTTGGGGGGAAATCATTTGGAATATTTTGAAATATTCTAGAATTTTCCAGAGTCGCACGTCGTCTTAGGCAAATCGGCTTTGCAAGTTGACACAGTAGAGCAATTAAAACAGTAGAAGTAGCAGTACTTGCACTGCAATTTTTATCAACATTTCGAGACTGTAGCTGAGTCGACGACAACTTTCAACTGAATAATGATTTCGAATTGTTGACTTTTGAGAATAAGAGATTTTCTGAACCTATTGAATAAATCAATATTTACACAGCAGTATACATCGGCGTTGGACGACTCAGTATCCTACACAAAGGAAAGAAGTAAGCATTGGCTATAAATAGGTATTTTATTAACATATTCGGTGAGATTATAAAAAAGTTACACGCATGTTAAGACAGTGTCTTTAAATTAATTTTACGTACGATTTGACGCTGTCAAACGACTTTAAATTTGGCTTACCTTTAATTGTATGCTAGCTACTAGTTTTGCGTTGAACTCAATAAAACACTTCCAGTTCATGCACACTATAAAAAGGGACTCCGTACACTATGTTATGAGCTTTTCCTATTAGCAGTAAGCTCCTTACAAGTTTCAACTAGCTTCAACCTACCTAAAACATTATTATTGTAGTAGATGATGCTATCTGTTATACTGACCATTTTCCTTGTACTGTGGCTCAGTGCTTTCTTGCTGTCACGGGAAAGGTTTTTAAATTACCTTGAATGCAAGTATTGTTGCTGTGGTAGACTTTTATTCCTTAGGGTAACGTTTTCACATTTATTTGTGAAACGAGAACAGTATCATATTATTAAAGTTACAGTGTGTAAGGAATAGTCATCTGAATACTGCTAGGGTCGTAGAGTAGGGTACATTCAGACCATAGAGAAAAAATGTAATTTGCGTCGCCCGCTACTGCGCGCGCATGGCATTTCTGATGCTAGTATATTTTGTCTATGGATTCAGTCAGATAATGAAACTCTCCACTACATTAAAACTATAAGACATTATAACGGGTTTTAACTCACGGTAGGAATATATCGAGCACCAAGTACAAAAATTTCAATAGAGAAGATGGCTTCAAATTGTCAAGTACATGGAATCCAGTGGTAAATTTGTGTAAAAATAAGTTTGTGTCTAAACCTGCAATAAAATCATGCGATACCGTTAGTGTGTGTTGTCGAGATGACTTTCGAGTGAGTACCGATGGTGACCAAAATGTTCCGAAAAAACGCAGAAGAATGAGGGTAGACAGATATGTTTGCCCTTAGACGTCACCCGCAGCCGCTTCAGTTTACCCGTGATCATGGCGATTGCAACATCGCCGAAATATTGGGTGCTCGATATATTCCTACCGTGAGTTAAAACCCGTTATAATGTCTTATAGTTTTAGTGATAATAACCACGGAACCTTAAAATCAAGTGTCTCCTCTACATGCTCTTCTATAATTTTTGTAATCGTTGAGAGCAACCGGGCATATGGTTATACTCGTATATATTTTGAGGACAGAAGACATACCCTAAAAAATTCTAAGTTCCGAGGTCGTGTCGTGTTGCTCAAAATAAAGACTATAAACATAGAAAGGGCAGGAAATGACACAGCCTCCCATCCAAAAACTGACTGTATTTAATAGGGGAAATAAAAGCTTGGCGTTTCATGAATAATTTTTTT
This sequence comes from Keiferia lycopersicella, assembly GCA_029255805.1. NCBI lineage: Eukaryota > Metazoa > Arthropoda > Insecta > Lepidoptera > Gelechiidae > Keiferia > Keiferia lycopersicella. Next base: position 451,988 of record JARACZ010000012.1, read on the forward strand.
TATGGGAAATTTTTCATTTTTCAACAAAGCCAATACCAACTGGTCCTCTAATAGGTATAGCTAGAGAGATTCAAAGTCATACCTTGGAGTATAATCTAATCTCATATACCCTGTTTAGTAGGTAAAATATACGCCATGATTCATTCTTTTAAAACTACTTAGTAACAAAGAAACTTTTTATACATCCCGAGCAAGAGAAAACAATCACTTAGGAAGATAAAGAAACAAGATGTGAGCAAAAAGCATCGTTACAAGAACCATTCGAATTGGGAACCATCAATCCTTGTCCGCAAGACGTCGAATTTGTAATTAAGAAGTTTATCATAAAGCAAAAAATATACATCAGAGCCGCGACCCAAATCCTTGGGAACCTTGGAAAATTGTGGTGCTGATGACAGCGGGAAATCAGTTTGTATAAAAAATAATAATAAAGAAAAACAAATTCACAAAGTGTTAATCTAAACAATTATTAAAAAAGACTCATCATCATCTTTACAAAGCGTCATGTAATCAATCATCAAAAGAAGAAGACTACGACTGAAACAAAGACTACAAAAATGCACTACAGACTACGAGTAGATTGGTCATCATTATCATACTCACTCTAGATTGTGCGATCAATCTGCGAACTTTAGTGCGGGTTTTGTGTAATCAGGTGCGCTTTGTTTTATGCATTTGTACTTCTTGTTGAGCGCCGCCGATCGGCCATTTACAATGTATTGGACTATGAATCACACAACACTCGGTTGCAGTGTGACCACACCACAGCCAATGTTACACACACCAACTATGACGGGTGTCTTTAATATAACACGTAGAGCACTGCGGCCAATGGGCTATTCCCAATTTAATGTTCTTTTATTCAAACTACGCTCCTCGTTCACAGTGACACCACAATGTTGTTTTCTTCCACGCACTCCGACTATGAAGAGTGTCTTAATACAAGCCGAGCGCCACTACCGATCAGGCAATCCTAATTTGATATTCTTTCCTTCAAACTACGCTCGCTCACAGTGAGATCACACCTCAGCTAATGTTGTTTTAATTCGCGCACTCCGACTATGATGAATGTCTGGAATTAAACCCGCGGGGCGCCGATCGCCCGTTCCTAATTTAATGTTCTGTGCGGATTTCAAACAAATCGTTTCATTTATTTTTTAAACAAATGGTAGAAGAAATGAAATATTTATAACAAAAATTTTCTCAATCGTAGAATTTTGAACGATCCATCCTTACTGAGGAATACTATTTGTACATACAGAACACAAATTCGTAGAGTGCGAAGTCATCTATTTTGTACTACAAAGATGGCTACGATATGAGTTTCTAAAAACATGACGCGTAACGCGATAAGTATCTGAAGCAAGTGCACGTCCACGTATGTTCACGTTTATTTTAGAAAAATAATATTGCTAAGCTTGATTTGCATTTTTTAATCTCGATATTTTTTTAACTGGCAAAAGAATAGAAAAATAAAACATAAACCTGGCACTGTTGTTCACAGTTCAGCATAAAAGTTTGTTTTTAAACATTTTACCTTTTTTTATAAGACGAGTGTATGTTTTTAAATACTACTACTTCTACAGCCACAGTAGTCCACTGCTGGACTTAGGCCAGCACAGGCAGGCGAATTGGCAAGCGCAGTGCAAGATATTGTAGAAATTCACAGATAACGCTGCTGCAAGTTCCCTGCATTCATTCGTCATTTGCCTTTTACGACAACCACGGGTAGAAATGGGGCGATGCCTAAGTCAGCACCACACACAGCACACAGCTAATGTTTGTGAATAACTTGATATTAAATTCAGTACTTTCTGCGGCTATTACACGTCCCGGGCTCCATGAAAAGGCAGGACGCGCATTTTCCAGTTCAGCGAGGCCCCATATGATCCAATTTCAGAGGTGAATGTAGCTATTCCACGTTGTGGAGTCGTGAAAGGTGTGGTAGCGGTTTTATAATGCGCGTATGAATATGTGAATGATAGGGAGGGGATGTTGCCGTCCGCTTCTTACTACTTATACCACTCACGCATAAATTTTTACTTATTCGGGTGCACGTACAAAATGTCATGGAAAAATGTACTGAAAATATTAAGCGTAATTTTACAGTCGTTGACGCTCTGCCTACCGCACCAAGGAAATAGGGAAATAGAAATAATATAACATAGGGAAATAGAAATAAATAGAAATAGGGAAATAGAAATAGGCGTGATAATTGTGTGACGTGTGTGTATGTATGTGTGTGAACTAGGCGTGAAAAATTTTGTCGTCATTAGCTGAGAGCAAGATAGAAATATGAAAGCCAAAGCTTGACAAGGATAGAAAGATTTTTATGTTTCGAACGTATCGTCTACTATTACGCGAACTATTTGATGCACGTTTTGTGATGAACATTTGAACGTTCAGTCAGGAATCAGGATTCGCCGATTTTGTTCGGAAAACGACGGAATTGTTCAATTATCTTCTTGTATTGTCTTTTCATATTTGTTACAGTATTATTATCACATTATTACATCACGACTCGATACATTTCACCAAGACGCTACCACTGTGACAGTTCTTACAAATCTGACTTTCATTTGTTTTCCGTACGGGAAAGGCAATGGCTATACCGCCGAGGAGTTGCTATTCAGCCAGTGGTCTTCGCCGACAAATATATCTTTTATCGCAATTTTTTCTGTACCTTTTTTCGTATACCTTAATGTAGCCTTGCTCTTTTATCTCCTGCACGCAAAACAATAACAATTTATGCTATCATCCAATGACACCTCTGGTCTGTGCTGTCAACCTAAAATGCGGTAGAGGTCGCTGATGACATTTCAGTGTGGGCAGCGAATGAAGAGTAAAATATACTTCGTTCTTTTTTTTTCGAGTAGGCTAAACTCTTGACCAACACGTAAACGTGACAAACCAAAACAGTTAGAAATCAGACTATGATTCTATCCATGTCATTTTTCCACCTCAAAATTGAACTAAAACGATGTCACAAAATAAATTGTTGTACCTTTGAAAAGATAACTCAGTTCCCGCCATACTTTCTTAAATAGGTCAATAGTGTGAGAATGCGGCGTCTCGCGGGGCGCTGCAACTGCAGAAAATCTAATATCACTCGCGATAAAACACGGTTTTCACATATGCCGCATGATTTTCCGGGGTTTTGTTGCGTCAGGTATTTCTTCGGAAGCAGTTTACAAAATCTCACTCAAAAATAGAGATACCAATCATGGCACTTTAGTCACCGCAAGTTGTGGCTTTCACAGATTAAAATTTATATGGTCAAAAACCACAATTTTTGTCCCGTAGGTGTGCAATGGCATGTTTTCCGGATTTGATTTTATGACGACAAGCTTACGCAAACCCGTACAAATGTTACATACATGGCACAGGTAGTCCAATCGCGAGAAATTTATAAGTTATGGAAAATGACGAGAAAGTAAAGTGAAGGAATAAGGAAATAGTCAAGTTTGGAAAATTTACAAAATCAATCTAAACGGTGTCGTGTAACCGCAATACAGTCAGGTGCGTGTGCGAATCCCCTCACCCGCGATGAAACACGCGCGTACAACTAAAATTCAGTTCTGACTTCCAATTTAATTCCAAGAAAAGTCTGCTAAGCGCCTCGGGACTAATTGCCAGTAATTCAGAAAGAAAATTAAAACTTCACGAAGATAGTCTTTATTTTTAAGAAATTGTTGCCCCGTTCCAAGAACGTTGTAAGTTACCTTGAGAGGTACGTGATCCAAATTAAACTTATTTTGTAGTTGGGACCTACTATTCTACTGCCATATGATGCCAGCTTAGAAGAGCATCACCCCATTTCTTTCGCGTGAGTGTCATAAGAAGCGACTGAGGGACGCGAAGGTTTTAATTGTATTGCAATATTAAGCTTACCTGTCACTATTAGTGACGACTAATCTGAAAGACCCTCAAATATTAGTCAAACCTGACAATAACCACCATAATTTTCAATCGTTAACGCTCTGCTTACCCCGCCAGGGATAAAGACGTGATTTGTATTTATGCTCAGTATCAGTGCATAAACAGCATCGCGTCTGTCCTTATGATGATTTTTTTTATAGAGAGTGACTCAAGAGAAAGGTTTATGGTTATTAACTTGCAAGGTAATTAATTTATTCCCATGGGGAAAGTTATGAGTAATAGAGCAGCCGATTGGTCTTCTTCTTTTCGTGTGGGACACCAAGTCGTCCAACGACCCGATGAACCCTAGTGTCAGAATTTTTCAACCGCCTATTACAAGTAGCAGGCTTCTGACATGGTTGTGTAACGCCCGCCGTCTAAGTGATCATAGACAGCAACCGGGACCTACGGCTTAACGTACCATGCGAAACACGGAACCATCTTACTTACGGACAATCGGGTGGTTCAGCCCGCAATGTCCTAACCAGACTGGGAACAAATTTACAAAGTGATAAATATCAACTTTGTGAGTGACCCACCGAGAATCGAACCCGGAACCTTCGGCGTCTAAGGCAGTCGCACTACCACTGCGCCGCATCGGTTAATGATTGATTGATTGATTGATTTTAAGAATTACAAACTGAAGAACCGGCCCGCACAGCGCCCTTCCTCTTGTATCAATCTATCTAATTGATATTTCTGTATTTCAAGAAAAAATATGATTTAAAATTGAGTAGTTAGCCTCAAAGAATTCAAAGGCCTAGAAAGTAGAGCATAAGAGCGACACGATTTGAAATCATAAACTTTCTTGAATGCGATCCAAAATGTTGTTTGAATATCGACGCTAAATTATGTCAAGGACTCGTTACAGTTATGTGTTGAAAAGCCTTCCTTTTGAAAAGCCGATGATAATTTGTGATAAAGTTTTTCAAAAGATTCATTTTGCTTAATCAAATTAGCTTGGATAACTTGCTTGGTTAAATTAATGTTTATAACTTGTTTTGTACTTTAAGAATTATTATCTCTTCTTTTTTTTAGTTTACTTCTCTGGTTATTTTCTAGGATACAATATACGCGCAGGGTGTACTAGTACGGTGTACTTATTCATAATTTTATTGATTGCAATGAAAGGATGTTCTTCTTTGTCCTTTCCAAAAAAAAGGTTACCTTTGACACCATAAATTCTAACGGAAAAATAATTTGAAAATTTTCTACACGCGTGCCTAACTTTTTTGTCTTAGCTAAAATCTTGACTGATAACTTTCAAAAATAGGCTTCTGTTCTGACATGCTTGTGTAGCGACCGCCATTTAGGTAATCATAGACAGCAACCGGGGGACCTTGGCAGAACGTGCCATCCGAAACACGGAACCATTTTTTTTACAGAAAATCGGGTAGTCTCGTTTTAAGGGCGTGATTCGGCTGGTTGTTTGAACAACTATTCAATTATTAGCCCTCGCTCCCCACCAAGCCGTCGGACGTAGTTTTGATAGCCCCCGTGGCCAAAACCATAGAGCCAACATCCAAAAAAACTACGCCACATCATCGGTACAAATCCATATGGATCTGGAGCTCAAATTCTGAAACGTTCGTTTCATGCGAAAATCTGCAACTCATTATGCTTGTATTACATGTTCTACATTAGTAAGTATTTCAGTAGGTAATTCTATAAAGAGTAAAAATATTAGCTGCAAATATTTTATGGAATGAATCAGCCCATGAAACCGAACAACTTTCCGCAAGAAACATAGGTCGAAATATGAAAATATTTTGGACCTCCCATACAAATTAACTTGTTTGGTTGGTAATTTTGTATGGGAGGCCCAAAGTTATTTTTCGTGTGTTCCTTAGGGAAAGTTTTTCAGTTTTATGGGCTGATTCACCCCTTAAAATATTTGCAGCAATTTTTTTTACATCCTGTATGATACTAATGACTATCAAAATAAAGACAATATGCGATGGTAGAGGGTGAATTCAAACGACAGGTTCAATGCCCTCATGATCATAATCGTAGTCGTTGTTGCAGATACCTATCATTATTGTTTGTTATTTTGTTGCGTTGGAATGCTGCCAAATGATACGGCGAGGGTAAAAAAAAAAACGAGCATTAGCTCTGAATAAAATGTTGAAAAAAATATATATTCTTTATCATTAGTGTTTTTACTTACTTACTGGTATTTAAAAGAGCTTTGGTAAAAGAGCGTATTAAATTCTGGGCGAACAGTCGCAACAGTCTTCTGCTGTATTGCCGAACTCACCACGCTCGGCAGGCGGATCGGCGAGGGCAGTGTAAAGCATTGTAGTTCTTGATTTTTAAGGTTCCGTGGTTATTATCACTAAAACTATAAGACATTATAACGGGTTTTAACTCACGGTAGGGATATATCGAGCACCCAATATTTCGGCTGACCTCACCCGGGTGAGTTTACCCGTGATCATGGCGATTGCAACATCGCCGAAATATTGGGTGCTCGATATATCCCTACCGTGAGTTAAAACCCGTTATAATGTCTTATAGTTTTAGCATTGTAGTTATTCACAAGGAACGTTCATGCCTTTTTGGATTCATTTCTCAGTCGCATACACGTGCGAGCAGAATGGGGTGATGCCATTCTTGTATAGCACCTGGGTATGATATCTAGAACTTCCACAGGAGCCGAGATGCTTAATTTCTTACAGGCGACTACTGCATCTAGATATCTACGCGGTGTAGCTACTGTCTACGTATTTCCGTAGAGCTGCTGGCTACGAAAGTAAGTTATCACATCACATCAACCTATAGCGGTCCACTGCTGGTCTTAAGCCTCTTCCAGGGTAGGCCACAAGGGGGCATCCAACGCTATGCTTGCTGAGGCGTGGGCTCTGCTCGAGAATCCGCTTACTCCACCGTCCTTTACCTCTGCGATAGATGTGATCAGCCCACTGCCACTTCAGCTACTTAAGTACACATTTTAAATACTTTAACCTTGATTTTCTGGGAGGTATTCTCGTTTCAGTTTTCAAAGCAAAGACCTTTCCCTTTCCGAGTGATATGCAGCTGGTGGGCCAATGACAATAAGAATAGTTTCTACCTACTCGTATCAATACTCAAATCACTAAAACACAAAATATAAAGCCAACTTCCGAAAGGTATCGACTCGATATCCCTAAAACTTTGTGCATAACTTTTCATCCGAAAATAACTCGAGCCATGTCAAAGTTGCGGGAAAATAAAAACAAACATCGCTTCATAATATTTCCCCGCGATTTATGACGCAAAGTTTTTAGTTACTGTTCGGTTCTGTCTCTAAGTTTTGGGTTCTGTAAAGAATATAAGGAAGAGACCCCGTATACTGACAGGGTACTTTCAGACCATCGAACTAAACAACACCTAGGAACATATTCAAGGACGGACCACTAAGACAGTTGTGCAATTGACCACCCAGAAGATAATAGAAAAAACCTCGATATTCTAAAATTTTCGCTCCACTATTCTTCTCTAGGCTGTTCTGAGCCCTCAAACTTCAATTTACACTAGAACTCTTCCTATCTGAACTTCCCAGAATGCATACAATATTGTCTTACCTCTCCCTCGACATGTAAAGTAGGTACTCAGTTGTGCACCTGCAGTTTTATTCCTCAATTTCCCGGGAAATAATCCCACTTGCGAGCAAGAAGCGCATAAAATTCGTATGCATAAGCCGGCGGGTCTTATGACGGGCCGCTAAGACCTAAGTGCGAGAAAGAGAAATTATTATTTGTAATGTAAAACGTTGTTCCATAAGTCATTTCGAGTGATGGCGGTACATAATATGCATATTTTTACACAGTTACCTTTACAGTTCGACTAGAATTTACTGTAGGTATGGGCATGGGGTCTCATTCCCTACTAAAGGAAATTAGTCCAAAAAAAAAACAATAGATGGCGACACGGGTAGCGAATGTAACTTATGAGTCGGACATAAAGGCAAATTTACAAAAACAAAGTATTGTAAAATTACAAATACATTAATTAAGATGTTTTGAGACGAAAAAAACCCGAAATTATTCTCATTTTTGCAAATTTTTTCAATACAAATGACGTCACCATCGCATTTTGTAGGTTCACAATTTTTAACGTGAACGAGGGATGTGACCTGACTTAAAGTTACTAGCTCAAATTGATAGATGTCGCTGTATTACAAATAAGCAATATTGATAAATAACACGCGCGCGCAGCCGCAGCGGTGCGCACACAGATAGCAAAAGAGTAAAGCCTAATTTCTGAATTGGTGTATAATAAAATCGTGCACGGAATTCCGCAACTATTGACGATGTTTGATTCAATCACACGTTTTACTAATTTTATCCATTCACACAATCCCTAATAACCAGACACATACATTTGTCATTTAAAAAATCAGCAAGTAGAAAGTGTTATACGAGTGGATAGACCCAGACGTTATGTATTTCCGTGCATGATTTCAGAATTCATCGTTTCAAAGTTCGAGTCTATGCTAATCATGGACTGCTTTTGCGTTTTAATTATGCATCTCGGACTTTGTTATACACTTTTATGTTTTATTAAAATACGTCACTATAAATTTTAAGGAAAATAAAACTGTGACAAAATTAATATAAAAATGAATGTTAATAATTTTTTCGTTACCTATCTATAAAAGCATTCTATTTATTTATACCAATAATAGGAGGACACTATACACATGAAAGCAAAACGCATTTCTGAACCTGTAGAAACATCGTGAGGTTTGGTTTGTTTTTGCCGTTCGCCGACTTTTGTTCGTTTGAGTCTCAAGTTGGATGCGCGTTGTTGTTTGTTTATTAATTTTACTTTTGACCCTCGCTTGCTTTTTGGACTTCGATTACTGATTCCCCTCACGACTGACCTTGGCACCTTGATTTTTTGGACTTGTTTTGTTTGCACGACGATTGACCCTAGCGCTAAACACGGACTTTCCGATTTCGTTTTCGGCGATTTGTTCCAAGGAAATGGCACCACAAAAATGTTCCTTCTTTATGTGTGAAAACACCTGTGCCAGTAAATCTATGTTCCGGTTTCCGTGGAGGGACACAGACAGATTAAATGTGTGGATCAATAATTGTGGTAAGTACATGTAGTCAATATTTATTTTATTTTTCTAAAAGTGCTAAATACCTATATTAAATTTATAATATATTAATATATTTACACACATAGGAGTAAATATGTACCATTAATTACAATATACCTGTAGTCTAGCCTTGCAAATCTAATATGTACTACTTTTGCAATAAACGATTGAAATTGAAATTAATATAATTTAATTCACTACTAGGTAACCTGCTCTTGGCAGAGAATGGGTGGGACGAGATTGAAGAGATGGAATGTCCTACAACTTGACCAAAGAGACTAAACTCTAGATTAAAATGGATGGGCATGATAATCAATGGATTATCACCTATGAAAATTTTACCGAATAGCCACCAACACATCTGATAAAGGCTAATAAGTCGAGGACAGATAAACAGGAGAAAAAAAAAACTACTAGGTAAGTACAACAAAGAAAACTATCACATGCTTCTTCATAATAATGTGGAGTACCTAGTTATAAAAAAAAACACAGGATAAAAATAAATTGTGCCCGAGTTCTAAGTTAGAACTAAACCAACAAAGTAAAAAATCAGTTCCTTTATGCTTAGTTTAGCCATAGAATAATTAAATCAGTGAATAGGTAGTCTAGAGTATACTAATCTTTGTTGTTATTACTTTGTGTGCAATAAAGAATATTATTATTCTTAATCAGTTTTCCAAGACCTACATCATTTTTGGTCTGTCGATGTATCTCCATATAACTAATTAGTTCTGAATGGCCAGCCTATTTCTAGGTTCCCTCCACCCTCAGATTGTTCCAGTTACCATGGTAGGATACTAAAGACTTGACACTTAATTTTCAAAGCAGCAGTTGGAGGTTAGGTGCTTTTATAGAATTTGGCCTATTCACTTTTATCTTAGCTTTGAGATTTAATTTAAAAAATAAGTTTTAATTGACTGTTTCTATTTTACTGTAGCAATCATATTATTATAATAAAAAATGAAATGTGCAATGCCCTTAAAATATTTCTTTTGAACTGTGCTCACATTATATAACATTTCTCCTATTTACTAAAGTACACATAAATCTGTCTCTCTGCAAGTCGGCCAACGACCCGAAGGACCCTAGTGTCAGAATTTTCCAACTGCCTTCTACAAGTAGCAGGCTTCTGACATGGTTGTGTAACAACCGCCATCTATAGACAGCAACCTGGACCTACGGCCTAACGTGCTATCCAAAACACGGAACCATCTTTCTTACGGAGAATCGGATGGCTAAGCCAGCAATGTCCTAACCAGACTGGGAACAAATTCACAAAGTGATAAATATCAACTTTGTAACTGACCCACTGGGATTGAACCCGGAACCTTCTGAATTGTAGGCAGTCGCACTACCACTGCGCCACATTGGTTGCCAAAGATAAATGACTAGATAACTTATTAATTAGTCCAGCTATTAAAAGTTGTTTATGTATACGTATTTAAAAAATTCTTAGGTTATCTTCTTTCTAAGTAATCCTTGACCTTGACAACAGAAAATAAAAATATTATTATATTAAGGTAATAGAATACACCAGCCGGCAATAGAATTTGAGTTTATGCAGGCCTTTTAAAAAATATTCCTAGACTATCACCAGCAGTGTATAAAATTTTGAGGTATAACCTTTACCTATAAAATTTAATTAATACCTATACTGTGTAGGTATTAATTAAAATTTCAATACACACTCTTTCTCTATTTGTGCGGGACACTTTGTTGAAGTCAATACTTTAAACTACTGTTTTGCAAATTTTTTGCCCGACTGCCTCAGAAGGAGGGTTACGATTTTCGAGAGTATGTATGTATGTAATTATGTATGTATGCGGACAAAAAAATCTTTTTCCCGAACAGCTTGACGGATTTTCGCATGCGCGGTGTTATTAGATTCATCTCAGCTGTGCGAGTGATACTGGCTATATTAAAATTTCGTAAAACGCAACTTTCAAAGTGCCGCAGTCGGGTTATTGTTTTTTAATAATTATAGGTACTTGTATAGAAATTTAATTAGACATTTTTCAGCAGGAATATAATATTTTTTTGCAAATTGGTTAATAGGAGATATTGATATACATACATATACCTATATCATGCCTTTATCCCTTTCGGGGAAGGTAGAGTGTCAACAACCGCAGGTGTAGGTAGGTACCTACATTCACAATATTTTTAGCAACCTATATATGTATATATATTTTATGTTTTAGGGAATGCAACTATTGTTCACCTGACCCCAGAAAAATTACGATGCCGGTACATATGCTATGCATTGACCATTTTGATGAAAAGTATTTAAGAAATTTAGCTGGGCAGAGAAAAAGACTGCGAAAAACTTCTATACCAGTACCATACCAGCAACCTGAGAACCCAGCTCCTGCACACGACCCATCTCCAGAGATTATGGCTGAACCTCACTCACTCACCAGGTAGGTATTTAACTGACTGCGATAAAGTTGCAACATTACTTTCTATACACGTATAAGCAACTTTACCGAATTATTACTCCTAAACGCTGGTTGCGTTCCACTTCACTTGCTCCAAATAAAACAAAATGGCTTAATATCAAAATGGCGGATTTTAGACGCAAAATATAACTTTCAAATTAACGCTGTCGGGTTTTTGTTTTACCCGACTGCCTCAAAAGGAGGGCTATGTTTTTCGAAAGTATGTATATATTATGTATGTATGTTTGTATGTAGGTATGTATGTATGTGGACAAGAAATTCTTTTTCACGGGCTACAGTCCAAACAGCTGAACAATTTTGGCATACAAGCTAGTTTGTATCAGCTGCGCGGGTGACACTGGCTACATTAAAATTTCATTTAATCAGAATGGCGAATATTAAACGCAAAATATGAATTGTAAAATACTAAAGTCAGGTTTTTTTAAATAATTTTACTTGTAAAATGTAAATTTAAATTTATTTTCTCTTTTACCTTCACCAGAGTTGAAAGTGCTAACGCCAAAGAAAGTATACACGAATAAGAAAATAATTGACCACAAGGATGAAGAAGATCAAGACTGCAAAATGGAAGATGCAGAAGCATGGACAACGCCTAGAAAAAGGAGGCGAACTAAGAATGAAGACACTCCAAAATGTAAAAAACTAAAAACGATTTTAGCTGATTCTAATAAAAAACTCAAACGTGAGAGAATCAAAAATAAAATATTAAGAATGAAATTGGCCAATAAAAAACTAGTTAATTTACAAACACAGCAATTTAAAAGCAAATTCAGTAAATTAGTTACTAGAATGCAGCTTAAGAAATCGAAATCAAAAAAACAGTGGACAGAAACGGAAAGAAAATTTTGCATGTCATTATGTTATAGGTAATTCACCAAGGGCATATAAATTTATGTATGATTCAGGACTTGTGTTGGCCGCTCCATCAACAATCCAACGTTGGCTTCAAGAAACTAATTGTCTACCCGGATTAAATGATGATGTATTTGATAATATTAAAAATAAATTTTCCGGTAAATCGATTCAAAACAGATCATGTGCTGTATGTTTTGATGAAATGAGTATAATGGTTGATTTAGAATGTTACTTATTATGTAAGATTCTCAATTAAAAAAAAAAATGTAATTCTCGTTTAAAAATAAACTACTAGAACATTAAGGATACATTTTCGTAAGAGTGATCATTTTTTTAAGTATTTCTTTTCGAAAATGGAATTACAATAAAGGTTTATGCATTTATTTTCTAGTTTCATTAACATATCGTATTGATGAGAACATTATCATTTATCATTATCACTGTTACACCATCAATAGGTAGGTACGTAGGTAGTAGGTACCTTTTCGACCAATGTTTGAAGAAACTTGGTCCGTTTTGTGGGCCACATTATCATAGTACTTATGTAGTATTTCATATATATGTCAACAAGTGGGGTACCTAGATGCTGGATAGTGAATGAAAATATTTAAAATCGACAAATTACTACTCAGATACCTACTTATTAAAATTAAGCATCTGGTAGGAGTATGCAGCTGCCTACCTACCTATAAATAGTTTTTAGACTAAAATTTTCGCTACAAGGTACCTACTTAATCTTCAGATCATTTCATCATTCTAGATAATTTTGGAGGCTGATATTTACAGGCAGTGCCCCATGTTATGAAACTACAGGCTACAATTTCTACAAGTGAAATTCTCAGTACATTGTGTAGCGAAGTAAAATCCTACTCTTTTGATGACCCACTGGCTACGTAATGTGCATCGAATTTTACCTGTGGACTTATAACTTGTACCTATAGGCCACAGATCGATGCAAAACGTTGACTACAAGCATTGACTGTTCTGAACTACCTTGTGCGTAAGTATTTATCCCTACAAAAACATTAATTTGTAAAAAAAACAAAATAAGAATATAATCAAATCAAAAGCCGACTTGGTTCACATGGATTTCACACCTTTTATGGTAGAACAGCTCGGTACCGAGTAACTGAACATCTATTTCTTTGAAACCATTTTTATGTAAGTATCTCTAATTAGTTAACTTACATCAGGATCCCCAGATTTCCATGTGAAAAGAAGCGACCTATCATACTGAGCAACTTTTGCTTTAGGACCTTTACTGTATCTCTTATAATTTAGCCGGGCTTCTGTGGTAAATCTGATGGTCTACATTGGCTACACCGGTTCCTTAATACCCATGTAAAAAGAAGCGGCCCATCATTTGAACAACTTTTGCTTTGAAAATGGCCTGAACCGCTTCGAAAAAAGGATGGTACGGCGGCTATGCTGGTTTTTTGCTCGACTTGGCGAGGGCACTGCCGTTCTCCCAGATTAGATACGTGGCATAGGCAGATATTTATATAGCACAACGCATAGTAAGTTCACCGACACATTTATTTCACGCGAGCGCATCATTGAAAACATTTTCAAATTTATCCAATTGATACTAGGAATTTCCGCAAAATAAATTATTGGCTCGCGCCAAAAATTCTCTATTTTGGCATTATTGTGCTTACACACACGGACGCATGCGCTACCTACAACCGCAGATGATAATACCAGTGCAGCGACCGTGCTGCCATCAATCGTGACAGCGAGTAAAGCTGTGAGGCACGTCGCCCACGTCGTCGGCGACGAATTATCCAATAATAAACCTAGATGTCGCTCACAGCGCACGCGCTGAGTCGACATCTCAAAATAGCCGACCCAAATAGCCGTCTTAGGGCAGTCGAACTCCCTTGTATGACGTTATGTATCTGTACTACTTTAGTAGTATTATATTATCTGTGGTATGGGACACTGGCACAGGATAGTATCGAAAAACGGACTTTCCTGAAAATGCGTACTAGGACAGGACAGACTAAAGAACTTTTACCAAAAACATAGGCCGAACAATTTATAAAATGACCTCCTGTAATATAATTGGTTGGTAATTAATATATATATGCCTACCTAAGAGATTAGATCAATGCTAAGAGAGGTAAAATTTTTCGTTCTTTGACTTGTTGTTCTTAGTGAAAGTTTTTTAGGCGTTTTCGGCTAGCTTTTTAGCTTGCTATTACCTTGTATATGAATATTAGAAACACGAACAGCTGGGAATCGAACTCCTTATCTCTGTAAGTGGAGGAGCAGATGCACTGCTTACCGTCGTGCGACATCGGGCACAAAACTTAAGAATACACCCATGTCCAAGAGTGGATTATTATAGCTGCAGGGAAAAGAAAAAGCATTATAGGATATAAAAACAAAGAAAGAAAAACAAGTTGTAGCAGTAGTAGACACCCATAAAAATATTAATATGCGAATAAATAAGAAAACAACGTCACAAAACATGTTGTATAGTTTAATTTACGAGTTTTCAAAGAATTATTTTATAGCCCATAAAAACTACCTCTAGACCATTTACCAGGTATTTTCAGGTTTAAAATTCCAGCAGCATTTTGGCTGCCTGGCCGTCTCTCAGACATCAATAGCCATAAAATACCTGCACGGCGAGAAATATGGCTCAAAGCTGACCTCCGGCAGTTTAATATTAAACACTATAAGCTAGAATCTAGCTGTGTGTGTGTAAGATAGAACCTAGAACTACATACTAAGAGGTAAGGATGTACCAGGTAAAAGAGACGGTCAAACAAACTTTTGAAATCTTAATAGGATATTATATTAGGAAATGGGTACCCACCAAAAACATTTTTATGTTTTGCCACACAAGACAATAAGACATCAGATCTCAAATAGAGCCAAGCTTCTTAACCTACACACCCTAACTAAGTACATTATCTCCATAAACTTTACATCAAATATTCTAGAATTTTCATTTCATATCTTTGTTAAGTTCGATGGGATATCTGTGAATGTCCGTCTATCTAAGAAATTGCTTGATCAAGTCAGAGATCACAACAAGTGGCATCAAAATGTATGCAATACTTCTAAAGACACAGGGTTTTTGCAAAATAAATTTATAACCTCAAACTTCAAAGCAAAAACTTACTTCTAATGTTTGTAGATTACAGGATTTACCAGTTACTATAACCAGCAATAATAGCTGAGCAGATAACATAATGCTCTAATAATACACTACTACCACTACTATACTACTGAGCTACCGAAATAATTCACGCGAGATTTAGATTTCACACATGAAACGGTCAGGGCTAGTTTACACTGTTTTTTTTATTTACATATTTTATTTTGGGTTAAACATGTCCCACTGTACAGCAAAGGTCTCTCTCTTTTTCTTCTACTTCTCCCTATCCTGGGTCGCCTCCATCCACTTTTGGGCGTAGGTATGTAGCTTATTTTTCCACTGGAAAAATAACTGTTTTTTTTTTATTTAATTTCTATTAGAATTTTTTGGACTTACAGTAACACATCTTGGAATTATGTGGCGCTGTAGGCGTTTCTACAGATTGAAGAATCATCTATCAAGTTCATTGCATTATGCTAATGATTTTCATACCTCCTCATGATTATCAAGTGTTACATATGTAACTTTATGTCCTTATATTTATGGAAGTCTTCTTCTTTTCTTATGGAACGTTAGGCGCTTGGAAACGAACGTAAGTGTGATCTGCCCTTTAGGGTTGGTTCAGTCGGCAGCGAAACTACTCTAAGCTGAAAATTATGAATATAGTTCGTTGCTCGCTCGCCGGGAAAAAGGTTTTAACAAAGGCTGTGGGTAGCATACAAATACTAGTTTTCCAAAACTGTTAGCAGTTTTTGTTTGTGGTAGGAAACAATTGCATTAAAGCCATCTAAAGCATTTTGCTTTTGCTTTGTTCGCGTTTTAGTTAATGGTAGGGTTTGTAGATCTAAATCGACTTGAGCAGTTTAGCTCTGAGCTTTCTTGAATGGAAGCTGTAAGTATGTAGTGGTCCGTAGAAATGACTTTTTCAACTGCAAACAACCCCATAGTAGATTCGATATGCAACCAACATCGTTGTAGGAGCGTATTATACATATCCAGGTATGATGTCGAGGTATATGGCACAAATCGTAGGAATAGACCATTGCGGATAGCTACGATCCGAGCATTGCTTGTCTGAAAAGAGGCACCCTAAACGCGATATACAGGTGTAAAAAAGTTTGCTGCAGATATTTTAAGCGATGAACCAGCCCATGAAACTGAATAACTATCCCCAAGGAACATAAGTCGAAATATGAAATACAAAATTACCAACCGACTGAGTCAATTTGTATGGGAAGTCCAAAAAATTTTCTCGTATTTCGACCTATGTCCCTTAGGGAAAGTTGTTCAGTTTCATGGGCTGATTCGTTCCTTAAAATATTTGCAGCTTATATTTTTACACCTTACCTTACCTAGACATTTGAGAACTTTAAGTTTTGTTGACATAACCCAGCCTTACCAAAAAAAAATAGACTGGCGTTGAACGCGTATCTAGCGTTGTTTTTGTTTAGAGTTTTACTTTAAACACGCGTTCGACTCGCGCCTAACTTTTTTATGGTAAGGCCCTATATCTTTAGTCGACATAACCCAAATAATTTTTGTACATTTTTAAACTTTATTGACAACGCTAAATGGCAAGCCGCGACCATTAAACTAACCAGCATTGCCCACTGCCCCGTATCGTCCACGTATAGCTCATTCGCTCACATAGTGTCGCGACCAGCGTGACTTGACCTCAATGCCTCATACACGCAAGTACCGGCGCGTAGTGATGGTTACGCTGGTCGTGGCACTATGTAAGCGAATGAGGTATAGGGTATATCTGAAGCTGGAAGCGGTCCAAAGATGTGCTGATCAACCGCGGAGGCTGTTTCATTGTGATACATTGCTTTTGCTTTGTTTTCCACTTGCATTGTGTTTTATAGTTTTCCTTTTTAACATTTTAAACTGTCCCAGCTCCTTTCGGTTCAATGGAATTAGATAACAAAACAATTAAGTGCATACTTGTAAGATTTTCAAGCATGATTTATCTTTCTCGTGAATCTTTCTATCTATTTAAAAATCTACCTATAGTCATAATTGGAAAGAGAAAAGTGTAGCCATGATCTTAGGTAACTTTTAAACTACAGCTAAAAATTGTTTTAGTTGTCTCTCTCGCTCTCTCTCTCTTTTTTTGTGTGGGACACCGAGACGTACAACAACCCAATGAACCCTAGTGACAGAATTTTTCAACCACCTTCTACGAATAGCAGACTTCTGACATGATTGTGTAACGACCGCCGTCTAAAGGGGTTTAAAGGGGAGCTATTTTCTGCCAACAAACTGTTATACAGTTTGGCGGACTGTAAAAAATGTATCGAACTGTTTTTACGAGAATAAACGATTTATTATTATTATTATTATTATTATTAAGTAATCATAGACAGCAGCCCGGACCTACGGTTTTACGTGCCATTCGAAACACGGTTCCCGCGGGTGTCGTAAGAGGTGATTAAGGGACGCGAGGGTATTGGTGTATTACAATTTTTAGGCGACCGGCTGACAACCTGTCACTATAGGATACACATGTCTTCTTGAACAACCTTGGAAACAATTCTCAAAAATGTCAGACGTGGCGATAGCGACCGTATTCTTACGGCCGTTAACGCTCTGCCTACCCCGCAAGGGATAAAGACGTGATATATGTATGTATGTATGTATTATTATAATGTACTGTGGTCATAAGACGATGTTTCGCGTTTCTATACCACTCAGTGTAATCATTTTTATTGAATAAAAAAGCTGTCTTTGTCATACTCAATTCATTTGTAAAGAATTCCCGCAACTCCTTTCAAAGTCTGTAAACTGATTCGTCCATAGATTTGGACGTTCTATTACTCGAAGACTAAAACGCATTCGTTTGGAAATCTATTGAATTAAGCGCCTATTCTTTTCAAAACGTTCAGTTTGAAAGAACCGAGATAAATACTTTAAAAAATTAAAACGCTGAGGTAAGGTTTTTTCAAGCATATTTTGATGATAGCAAAAAATACATTTTTGTATGTCAATATTCTATCTATGAATTATACAGGTGTGAAAAAATACTGTGAATACTAAAAGAAAACTGAACAACTTTCCCCATGGAATATAATTCAAAAAAATTCTCTTTCATTATGCGCACTGCTAAAGAATGGAATTCCCTGCCTGCGTCTGTATTTCCGAGTGCATATAACCTGAATCTCTTTAAGTCTAGAGTGAATAGGCATCTTCTGGGCAAGCTCGCTCCACCGTAGATCCCATGTCTGCTCTAGGGTAAGATTGGGGTCAAGAGTAAGCCCATCACAGATTTAAAAAAAATATGTAAATATTGGGTGTTTTAGGTTTCTCATACATAATCTACAAGCCGAACTACCTATGTAATCAATTTGTATGGGGGTCAATTTTTTAAATATATTTTGACCTATGTTTCTTGGAGAAAGTTGTTTGCTTTTGACTGTCCCGATGGCGTAGCGGATAGTACCTCTGCCTTCCACGCAGAGATTCTTGGGTTCGATCTCCACCGGACACAAATATTTGTTAAGTCAATTTTCAAATATTTGTGTCGAATCTGGGTGTTTTCTACGTATAATAAGTATTTATTTACAAAAATAAGTAAATATTTATTTATTTGTTTTTATTTCAAACACTGGTTTAACATTTACAATATTTGAGAGTTAAGGCGGTGGTCTCTGCGGCCGCATCAGTCAGGAGATTCCCCGTGACGCGTATGAATGTACGAGCTGGTTGCAGTTAGGAAACGATACATACATAGTACATACATATATCAGGCCTTTGCCCCTTGCGGGGTAGGCAGAGCATTAGTAGGTTGTCAGCCTGTCGCCTAAAAATTGTAACACACCAATTCTCTCAAGTTCCTTAGTCGCCTTACGACACCCGTGGGGAGGATGTGGGGTGATGCTATTCTAAGCCGGCATCACATGGAACGAAGATAACGATACTTGTACGATAGTGGGTTTTTGTAATAAAGTACGGCAAAAGAAGTTAAGTTTAAAAGTTAAAAACGGATTTCGTACACTGACCTCAATAAATACCCATTCCGTAACAAGACAGTCAACTAGATATGTGAATTTGCCGTGTGATACCGGCATATAATAGCATCACCCCAGTTCTTCCCGCGGGTGTTGTAAGAGGCAACTAAAGTGCTCGAAAGATTCATGTGTATTACCACGTATTACAACTTTAGGCGACAGGCTGACAACCTGTCACTACAGTGATACACGAATCGTCTGAAGGGCCCTCAATACTTGTCATACTTAGCGATAACGACCGTAATTTTACGATCGTTAACGTACTGCCGACCCCTTAAGGGATAAAGGCGTGATTTGTGTATGTATGTATGTAGTTGAGTGAAATAAAGCATAACGCTTTCCATGTTTGTCTGTGTGTTTGTCATGGACACCGCTAAAGAAGTATGACCGTTCGAATATAATAGGTCATATTTGACAGCTGTCAAACGTATACAAAAGGACATGTCAACAAAGAAAAATGGACCTTATGTCATATCATTAGCCATGACGTCATTAACATAATTTAGATATTTCCCTATTCGAACGGCCATACTTTTAAAACACAGAAGGTTTTTATAGACTAATAAGTTCCGATAAAAGTCTACCTCCCATACTTCTCCCATAGAACAATGGGTAGTTGTAGGTGCAATTTACTGGGTGGTCCAGCAGTACTAAATTAAAGTACATTTCACAAATCTATTGTAAAAATAAAAACAAATAGATCCTGTAAAATGTAATACAACAAGGCATGCAATGAGCAATGATGTGCGAGCAGTTCTCATACATAATGTAGGGCGGTCCATTAGCGTGTGGACAAAAGAACTCCACATGAATGTGGAGAATCACTCGCAGAATGCAAATGCGAGAGACTCCGCTCTTGTGTACTCATAGCCGATAGCTTTACACGTGGTGCAAGTTATAGACGGAGACGGAGACGGAGACGGAGACGGAGACGGAGACGGAGACGGAGACGGAGACGGAGACGGAGACGGAGACGGAGACGGAGACGGAGACGGAGACGGAGACGGAGACGGAGACGGAGACGGAGACGGAGACGGAGACGGAGACGGAGACGGAGACGGAGACGGAGACGGAGACGGAGACGGAGACGGAGACGGAGACGGAGACGGAGACGGAGACGGAGACGGAGACGGAGACGGAGACGGAGACGGAGACGGAGACGGAGACGGAGACGGAGACGGAGACGGAGACGGAGACGGAGACGGAGACGGAGACGGAGACGGAGAGGAGACGGAGACGGAGACGGAGACGGAGACGGAGACGGAGACGGAGACGGAGACGGAGACGGAGACGGAGACGGAGACGGAGACGGAGACGGAGACGGAGACGGAGACGGAGACGGAGACGGAGACGGAGACGGAGACGGAGACGGAGACGGAGACGGAGACGGAGACGGAGACGGAGACGGAGACGGAGACGGAGACGGAGACGGAGACGGAGACGGAGACGGAGACGGAGACGGAGACGGAGACGGAGACGGAGACGGAGACGGAGACGGAGACGGAGACGGAGACGGAGACGGAGACGGAGACGGAGACGGAGACGGAGACGGAGACGGAGACGGAGACGGAGACGGAGACGGAGACGGAGACGGAGACGGAGACGGAGACGGAGACGGAGACGGAGACGGAGACGGAGACGGAGACGGAGACGCATGTTGTGCTAGCTGCAAATTTTTTGAATATTTTCGTTTCCAAATTTTCAACTTTGTTTGTCATACCAGCTGACAAACGGGTGAGCAAGCATTTATATACAAGTTTTCGCTACTACCCAACGCCTGAACTCCGCCGTCTGGACTCTGGTGCTGTCATGTATTTTCTATGTACTTAGTCAAAAAGGCAAGTCTAAATTAAAATCCATAATTATGCGTAATACATCCCCTAGTCGTCAGCTAGGATCACTGCTGCGGACTTTCCCTCGGCGTAATGCCACAAACTTGACTTCTAACTTTACGGACGATTTGACTACTTTGACATTGGCAAAATACGTCTCGACTTATGAGGTGTGACACCATAACTTAAAACAAAAACTAAGTAGCCAGTAGCCACTAGCCACCGTCCTGAGCCACCGTCTGACCCCCACTGACCTCAATAATCTCTCTATAGTCTGAGCCCTATGCGCGTTCTATGAAGCGTATCCCACCAAAAAGTGGTCATGTTAAACGTGGTCAAGACGAAAACATGGCATACCCTATGAAAAAACAAGTAGAGTGAAGTTTTTGCAACTGCAATCTGTAGCTCCACTTAAGTTTTAAAATTTTTACATTTGAGTCAAAATGTTTAATTACCGTCAAGACACCAAAATAAACCAGTTTATGTTATGTAAAAATCTACTTTTATTACTTTTATTAAGTCTGTTACACGAATTGTTTGGGTCATTTCAGATAAGTCGTGTATCACTATAGTGATAGGTTGTCAGCTTGTCGCCTAAAATTGCAATACCCTCAAATCCCTCAGTCGCCTCTTACGACACCCACGGGAAAGAAAAGGGGTGATGCTATTCTAAGCCGGCATCACACAACGAATAACAAATAAGTCCAAAAAATGGGTTACTGGCGTTTCTGACATGTACCACGCGTAGCACTTGGCAGTGACCAGGTGCTCTTGAACAGCAATCAGCTCTAAGCCGCCACTGTGACGTCATCGCCACCTACGCTCCGGTTCACGCTGTAAGCGTTTTTAAACACTTGTTTGTCTTATAGTGCGCCTGAGCGCGTTGAACGAAACGTAAAGTATACTACCAAAAAAGTTGTCATTTTAAAAGTGGCAAAGATGAGAGCATATGATTTACCCTGAGAAAATTATATCAGATCTCAAGTAGAGCCAGCCAAGTTTCCGAATCTACACACCTAGGTCCAGGAACCTACGTTTATCTACGTTTTACATGAAAATGTTTGAGTAGTTTTTTTTTTCTTAATGAGAGCTTTTCGTTTATCTTGTAGGTTGAATAGCAATTTTGTACAAAACAGTGATAACCCGCCTTCAATTTTTTTATTTTTAATAACGCTGGTATTAAAAATATATTCACACAACTTGATTATTCTAACACACCAAAAACAAAGTTATGCATGCGATACAAAAACCGACAAATCACTTGTCAAAAAGTAAGTAGTGCACTTTTCTTTCCGCGTCTTGGCGGGTGCACGATCGTGTCCACAAGTACGGTCGCATGCAGAGAAAACGGACCCCCCCCAGTGACGACATCTATGGCAACATGTAGGAAACATCACAACACGAGCAGTGAGTGGTGATTGGTCGATAATGTCACAATGTCTAAGTTCAGCGACATTCTATTGGTGCTTTTAGTCAAAGTCGTGACTAGCAGCGCCATCTGCGTCAGTTTCCTTCATATTTTTATCTTCATATTGCGAAAACACTTTGAGTATTTCACACAAATCATGTGACAGACAGATAGCCTAGTGGTTAATAAATGGGTGCTCGTGAATGATGTTACTGGTTCGAATCCCTGCTTCTGTGCCTTTTTTATGTCACATATTTTTGATTTTAATTTTGTTTGCGTTTAAATAAAATTATTTTGAATATCAAGGTCACATTAAATAACATTAGAAAATGGTAGAAAAACAAAAAAGACTGATTAGTAACTTTATTCAAAAACAAGTTTCAGTTTACATATTTACGATAATTCTAAATTAAAATACATCGTTATTTATTATACAGATTGTAATATTTCCAATCACTTGTCTATGACTTTTTACGAGAGAACAAACATGTTATCCAAGATAACAATTTTACGTCTCAAGTAAAAATTAAAAAAACACAAAAATCCGTGGAGCCAAATGATTTTTTAAAGCACCGCATTTAGTTATGGAGGGGGTAACCGTCCATTTCAATGACGTCCTGTAATCGGCTAGGCATACTATCTAATAAATTAGAACAGATATTGCTACGCCGCATTAACTCCCATGTCCTTTTAACTTCTTGTTGCAAACTTTCAACGTTTCTTATTTCACTGGTATCCCAGTTCAAAACCATTTGGCCCCATAGATTTTCTATACGATTTAGATCCGGACTTTTAGCAGGCCAATTTATGGTAGTTATATCATTTTGTGATGACAGCCACTCCATAACAATTCCCGAGCGATGTATCGAGCAATTATCTTGCACAAAATAAATTTGCCCTTCTGGATATATTGCACGAACTGATGGCAACATGACGTCCCTTAATATTTGTAAATACAGTTGAGCTGTCATGCAGCCGCCAACTTCAGTCAACTCTCCAGGTATAATGGACATCCAACCCCAATAACCTGGAAATAAAAATAATTAAATATAATAACTTGCCAAAATAACAAGTTCAAACCTATACTTGTGTAAGATAACTAAAAAAAGTTTATTTTTAAATATTATGTAAATAAAATACCTTAATTACTTAAATAAATTCTGCTACTACTGAAATAATGAATTATTAAAACAAAAATGAATTAATTATGATAAATATGCTCACCTAAGGATATTCTGCCACTGGTTCTTAGCGGTAAAACATTTTATGGATTATAACGCTGTCCTCGTCTTCTCCACAGTATCTTTCGTCCATCTTTGTCCGATTTAAAACATTTTTCGTCGGTAAATATTACTATATTATTCTTCCAATCGAAATTCAAATACTCCCTGGCGAATCTTACTCTAGCTTGACGGTGAGCCTCGGTAAGTTTAATTTTTTTAGCTGGTCTGTAATTATGGATCCCCGCAGCATGTAAATGTCTCCGCACTGTATCCAACGAAATCCCAAACAACTGTGCAGTTGATCTCGTGGTCTTGAAGGACTCATTGGTATGGAGTCTTACAATTTCACGGTGACGATACGTTTCATCAGTATAAGCCACTGGTCGCGGACCCTGTCTTTCACATTTTACATCACCAGTTTCCTGGTATCTTTTTATCCATCGACGAACTGTGTTTCTCTGTAAAAATAAAAGCAATTTATTCCGTGAACTAATCCCAACCCTATTATCAAACGAATTAAAATATAAGTATCGCTTATAAAAATAGTAGCAAAACTTACCGCTACTCCCAGTTCTCGAGCAATACTCTTAATGCCTCGATTTTGTTCAAAAAGCACAATAATCTTAGCTTTCAAAAAAACCGATAATCGAGCCATAGTTGTTAGTTTATAATCCAAAAACTATCCGAAACAGAATGCACACGTAAGCGGTAGCGAATCTAGCTTGTGAACAAAGCGAAACACCAGAAATTAAGTTTAACATTTTATAAATTTTGCCTACCCTCATATAATTACTAAGAGTTCGACACATCAAGAAAGATTACTGTGACGTCATGCACAATATGAAGTAGAAGGGAATTTTCGCCACTCTTTGCAAGAGCTCGGTGGCGCAGTGGTTTAGCGGTAAGGCTCGAGAACGAAAGAGTCTAGGTTCAAATCTTGTGACTTAAATGTGTTTTTCGTATTTTATTGTTTTTTCACCAAGTTTCTTGAATTCTATCTATTTATCCTAGCAATACCCAAGGCTTGGATGAATTCGAAAAACAAGTTTGTGACAAACAAACGATACGATGGCGGCGGTGCAGTAACTTAACGCCAGATGGCGCCAGGCAACAGAGATGTTGTCTGGCTCCATTTATAAAGAGAGGGGTCCGTTTTCTCTGCTTGAGACTGTACCTCGGACTGATGAATTTCTAGTACTGAACTGGTGAGCCAGACTAGCTCATTCAAGTCCATTAAGTCAAATACAACAAAACACTTGGAATACATTTATCTTGGATTACTCATGCACGCGAGGGATAAACGTATTTTACGGCTATATTAATCCTCTGCCTAGCCTGCTTGGGATAGCGGCGTGATAGAAAAGAAATAAAGACATTTATTCAAAAATAAAAAGTTATTTGCATCTACAACATAAATACTATTCGTTTGTTTTACTGGCTGAATTACAAAAAACTATATAGTAGTACTAAAAATCATGTGACGCATAGCTGCTAGAATTTTCATATTTCGAAACTAGATTTTTCAATCAGTTGTCAAATTTTGTTTTTCACAAAAACCGTACAAAAAATGTTCAAGTAAATTTTTACAAAATTCTAAATTAATTTTAAGTAATAAATTCTAGTGAATATGGCTTTACTTTTGTCAAAATTTGTGCTATCCAAGAACACGCCGGTATTAAAATGCATGAAAGGGCGAAATATTGGTTTCTATAAGAAGAAACCTCTAGTTTTCAAGACTGGAAGTGGGCATGTGAGAAGCAGAGACTTTACCACTCAGCGCATGAAGCCTATATTCAGCTTGCCTCGATTGAATGCGATGGGGATTCGCAAAGAAAACGCAAAGAAAACATGTCTGTCAATCCAGAAAAGTGTCTCGTGTTCCACTCTTGTCACCAAAAACACCATCAAAATGAATGTTTTACGTTCAAAATCTTTAGATAATTTCTGCATCTCCCGCGGCTGTAAGAAAGGACAACAGCAGGAGCCAGACTTCGAGGGCCAGATGGAGCCAATGCCGATGGGGCCGTGTAACAACTGCCCGTGGCCTGGCGGCTGCCCCCCTCCCGGATTCATGCAGGGTGGTAACCCATGCAGCATGGGCGGATGCTGCGCCCCACCACCGTGCGGGCCCCCTCCTGGCTGCATGCCCAACATGCAGTGCCCTTGCTGCGGAGCGCTAGCGCCCGGAGCGTGCACCCCGTTCGGAGCCTGCGGGGCCTGCGCTGTACCACCGGGGATGATGTCTATGCCTCAAGGAATGCAAGGGATGCCCCCAGGCGTACAATGCGGCATGCCCGGATGTATGGCTGCGGCAATGCCCTTAGGCATGCAAGGAGGTATGCCCCAAGGCATGCCGCAAGGTATGCCGCAAGGCATGCCACAAGGAATGCAAGGAGCGATGCCGCCGGGAATGCAGGGAGGGATGTGTGGCTCATGGGGGCCATGCGGAGGCCCTATGTGTGCCCAAGGAGTTCCATGTCCGTTCCCTTGCCCCAGCGCCAACGAACAACAACATCAACAACAACGCCAACAACAAGAAGAACAGAAATCGACCAAGAAAGAATAATTGGTGCGTTTCGATCATCGGTAATTTAGTTTATGAATGATATTATGGTAATAATTTCTTTTTCGTTCAATTCGCTTTTAGAAACTTGTTAAAAACTTATATGTCGTTAAGTGTTTATTTGTTACAATTAAAATGCAAAATAAAATGTCATCCATCAGGAACTTGTTTAATTTATTCAAGGGAAGGTTATGACAATCATCATATCAGCCATAGGACGTCCGCTGTCGAACAAGTCTCCCCCTAAAGGTCGTAGTAGCACACATCAACTCGTAAACGGAACGTAAACGTATCAACTCGAGCCGTTCAGTATTCTTTGTATGAAACTCCCTACTGCAACGCACACTTATCGGAATCGTAACGTAATCGCCTCGCCTCGGGACAAGCTCACAAACCGCAGTACGGTGCGTGGTCGACTTGCCGTACCCGCGCTTACGTCTCTCCGTACGCTGTCTTACGACTCTCCGTACCCGCTTGCGTTTCTGCGTTCCCGCCCCCCCCGGCCCCATTGCAGGCACCCCGTCCAGCCGTCGTCAACCAGCGACCGGCGAGCCGTAAGCGCGGCATCGCCTAGCCGTAGCCGAGTCGATTCGGAGCTGCTGATGGCACGGTGACGCGCTTACGATAGGTTGACGCCTGGTTGACGGCGAGGCGATACGGTGACGATCCCTTTCCGAGTTGATATGTGTGCTACGACCTTAAAAATTCCACCTTTCCCGATTAGAAAGCGGCCAGTGGGGTCCGTAGCCGTTCACTAATAAGTAATAAATCATGTAGTAGCAGTAGTTAAGTTACAAGTCTGATTAACAGAACTTCTGGCTCTCTAGAATAGCCTCTTATATTCAAAACCTGGTACTTTGATAGATATAATAAGGCTAGGATGAGTCAAAATGAGCTCACCGCCCGCTAGTATTATGTTCCTTGAAAATGAGTCCCAAAACTAAAAAAATAATAATAATAATATGTTCATAACTAGATATTCAGACATTACCGCAGTTAAAGTTATTGAAATCCAAACAATTTGAAGATTTACCGTTGGAGACAAAACGCTGGAAGCAAAATCTTTCTACACACTAATATGAAACTCACACTGGCACCGGAAACCGCTTCGGTATCCGGAGCGACGGAATCTGGGTGCAGTTTTCCCTTGGGCACGTGTCCTTGTCATACCCTGCGCACCGTACCTCCGAGGACTGCCCAACGCAGAATCTAACTAAAGAAGAATCTATCCAAAACTTAATGTATCCAAAAAACATGTAAAAATGGCGTGCGTCCAAAACAATACTAAAGCATTATTAACAAACCCGAATTTTATAAATTAAACCGAAAATACTACTTGTTTTTAAGAAAGAAAGTTCATTTCGGCTTTCATCTTTTTTTCTAATAATATGAAGTCCAAAGTAAAGTCGACCCATAGTAGACAAAAGGGTGCCGAAGCCCTCACGAAAATGACCGCGTGAAGTTACAAAATCAAAATTTTACGACCAAAGTTCAAAACCGAATTACCGCAGAATTAAGCGGATTTAGGTGCAATGTGGGATTCGCCTAAAATAACCAACATTATTTGCACAAAAGCGTCAAATCACCATTCACCCTTCTCAAGGAATCTTTTAACCTCTTTCAAAA
Organism: Keiferia lycopersicella; assembly: GCA_029255805.1. Classification (NCBI taxonomy): domain Eukaryota; kingdom Metazoa; phylum Arthropoda; class Insecta; order Lepidoptera; family Gelechiidae; genus Keiferia; species Keiferia lycopersicella. The sequence goes on from JARACZ010000012.1 coordinate 480,077, forward strand.
AACATTTTCTATTTCTTTTGGAGCCATTAATCTTTTTTTCCGCGCGCATTACATAGCTTTCGGGATGTTTCTCCTTGTTTCTTTCACTATACTAAAAGAAATATTATACGTATAATGATGCTTACACGTACAAAGACATGTTGTGTTGGGAGAATTTATTTCTGGAGCTCTATTTCTGAAACGTCGTAATTCGGTTCCGTACGCGGAAAACCGCAACGGCTGTTGTACCTAATCTAACCTCATTTGTGCCTCTTTTTGGCAATTACCGGCATATACCTACCGGGTAGATTCACTCCGATCCTTTCTTCCCAGATAATATAAGCCCAGTCTAGCACCAAGGGCGTGATGGGGCTGTTTGTTCTGTTTGTTTGAACAACCATTCAATTATTTGCGTGTGAACCATTTCTCCCCACCAAACCGACGCGTACTTTTGATGGCCCCGGGGCATAAACGTAGAGACCAACACACAAAAAAATACACGTTTTTAATTTTCTGCTACTCAATATTTTTATGCTCAAGGTTAAATTTCAAGGTTAGGTGGAATCGATAAGTAATGTACTATGTAGAACGTGTAAAACAAGCTTATTATGTAGATATTTGCATGAAACCCAAACGAACGTTTCAAAAATTAAGCTCCTATAAGAATGTATTTTTTGTAGTTTCATGTGTATGAAATTAATAAGTACATACATGAGCGATGATAAATTGGGGAGATCGGCTTCAGTAGAAGTCTTCAACCTATCTTTTCAGTCTAGTGAATGCCGAAGTACCAGAAACGAATGGTCCAGGTTGATTCACGGATTAACAGGTATGGAAGTCTCTCTTCTCTCTCTTTCTTTTCGTGTGGGACACCGAGTCGTCAAACGACCCGATGAACCCTAGTGTCAGAATTGTTCAACCGCCTACTACAAGTAGCAGGCTTCTGACATGGTTGTGTAACGACCGCCGTCTAAGTGATCATAGACAGCAACCGGGACCTACGGCTTAACGTGCTATCCGAAACACGGAACCATCTTACTTACGGACAATCGGGTGGTTCAGCCCGCAATGTCCTAACCAGACTGGTAACAAATTCACAAAGTGATAAATATCAACTTTGTGAGTGACCCACCGAGAATCGAACCCGGAACCTTCTGCGTCAAAGGCAGTCGCACTACCACTGCGCCACATCGGTCGTCATGGAAGTGCCCATACAACAAGTTTCGTATAAATAAGGATCGGTATAGTCCAGATCGCTCATAAATGCTTTGCATCGGCATCGGTCTCACGAGTACTTGCTACAACTATTATTCATTTATATCACGAGCGCGGGTAAGCCGTAGTTGTGTGTGTTATCTTTTCTCTCCTTTCTTGTTGGATGACTCGGTGTTCAAAATGAAAGCAGATAGAGATAACGCACACGAGTATGATCAACCCGCGCTCGTGAGATAAAAGGTCTGTAAGAGCTTTCGTCATTATAACAAAATTAATACAATAAAATAGTATTGCATAATCATACATACATATAGCACGCCTTTACCTCTTGCGGGGTAGGCAGAGCGTTAACGGCCGTAAGAATACGGTCGCTATCGCCACGTCTAACATTTTTAAGGATTGTTTTCCAAGGTTGTTTCAGAAAACATGTGTATCACTATAGTGGCAGATTTTCAGCCTTTCGCCTATAATTCGCCTTGCATAATGGAAAAAAATATTGCAATTTGGTAGGAAAGCATCCTATTTCAACTGAAAAATGAGTAGCACAGGATAAACAGAGCGGACCTCTATTTATTTATTAATCCTGAACTAAACCAAGCAGAAACTTTATTCAGATTAAGCAAACAATTTTAAGCTCATTCAAATAAGGGGATTTAAACTTGGGACTGCTTCTGAAAAACAATTATTACTGAATAAATGAATTAAAATGTAGGCGGAATAAAATAATTATAATAAAATTTATTTGGACAACGCCCCAAAGGGAAGTACAATTTGCTATTACCATTTATAGACAAGGAGGTTTTTTTTTACTACAGCAGCACTGGTGGCACCTTTTTTAGATTGAGAAATTATCTGTCAAGTTCAGTACATACTATAAAAAAAATACCCCTGGTTATGGGAAATCACTGCTGAAATAAGTAGGAACTAAACGGTGAGAATAAAATTTTCCCGGAAAATGCGGTCTACAGGAATCATTCGCTCTAAAATTTCTCCACTGGAATAAAGATTTTGCTTTTGTAGTCAAAAGTGGCCTGTTATGTTACTTGGGGCTTCGGCTATTTGCAAAAAAAAAAACAAAATACTTCAAGTAGTTTTAGAATTCACAAATTCCATACAAGCACACTAACAAATATTTCATTTCTTTGTTATTTCCAAAACAGCCCTTATGTATTTGTTAGCCGATTTTGCGGCTGCTGACGCTCTGCCAAACCCCATAAGGGATAGAGGCGTAATGTATGTGTACATACCACTATGAAATAATGTGTATTTTTGTAATTTGAAATCAGCTCACGAATTCTATTACAAAGGGGCAGGAGGGGCATGATTGTTCAGGCTATTTTAAATAACAACTTGCTCATAAATTCAACCCACTCTGTGACCAGTGGTAGTTTTCTTCCATTACCTGGCAGTTTGCATGCATAATGTCAATTTAGTAGGTTAGTGTGCTAACTGGCTAATTACAGTTTTATAATGGTTTTAAAATGGAAATGAAATCAATTGCCATTACTTTAGTTAGTGTTTGTCCACTATAATGATACACGAATTATCGGAAACAGCCCTCAATATTTTGTTAGACGTGGTGTTAGCGACCGTATTTATTACGGCCGTTAACGCTCTGCCTATCCCGCAAGGGATGAAGGCGTGATATATGTATGTGTTTGAACATGTCCAAGTATACTTGATTGGTTTGGTAATTTGAGTGCGTTAAGTAAAAGCATCCTGAAAGCGTTCTAAGCATCCATTTGCCTAATTTTTGGGCGTTGGTATTAATGGAATTTCGATTTATTTGTGGGCAATACATTTCATGGTTTTATGAAATGTCGATATTTTGGTGAATCTCTACTAACAGATTGAAGTAAAATCGTGTGTCTTGGAAAATACAGTTTTTTAAAAGACATTTACTTTTTGGGTAAACAAATGTACAGAAACACGGTAATCAAGAGGATCCCCTGTTTTCCCCAGATACCCTTTGGATGTATATCTATCCTAGTAGAGTAAATTCTTGGGATTGCCCAAGCGGTTTATGCTCTTTTAAGTTTCCGGTTTTTTATTTACTTATTTAACCATTTTATTGCACTGTCACTCAGAAAGCTATGGAAACGTCTATGCTGGGGATCTCGCTAATGATAGAGTTCATAACGAGACTATCCGCAAGAAGACCAAAGTAACAAAATATAGTTCAAAAGTGTAGAAAATTTAAGGGCACATCGTTCGTAGCTCAACCTTGCCTGGTTCTTCTTACAATTCATAAGAAAATACAGTGCAATTTGATCCCTCATAAGTAGGTCGATAAGCGTCTTGTACAGACTAAAAAATCCCTTTCAAAGCCATGGGAGCAGCGAGCTATGTTCGTTAAGAAAATGAAAAACATTCTTCCCCAAAGTAAAAGTCCTTAAGCTTTGTGTCAACACACGGTGTTACATGTTCCATCAGAGCTGTGGATTTAGTATAAAGATTCTTTATATGAACTTCTTAATGTGTGGGCCACCGAGTCGTCCGACGACCCGATGATTCCTGGTGATTGTGTTTATTCACCCGCGTACTATCTACACTAGTAGCAGACGTCTGACATGATATGTAACGACTGCCGTCTGAGTTTTCGTGCCCTGCGAAGTAAGAAACCATCTTTCTTAAGATGGTTGAGCCTGCAATGTCTTAACCAAACTGGCAACAAAATTATTGAACTTTGCATGAAAACATATAGAAAATTCTGAAACTAGGGTCTATTGCGTTATAATTTGGTGGCCCACACGAAATGAGAAAGAAGACCTAGTATCAAACCCGGAACTTTCGTGTCGCATTACCACTGCGCCAGATCAGCCTCTCAATACTGGATATTGTTGATGAAAAATTGGATTAAAATCATACCTAAACTTGATGGAATGAAAAAAACGTAGGTACGTGTGGTCACATACCTATCAATGGCTCTAAAACCTGAAATATTAAAATTTTTTAGCATTATTTTTTTTCCCGAATCAGTGGATCACTCACACGAGCAATATACAGACAGAACCACTAAAATGACAACAACATAGTATAAGCAAAGGCGGCCTTATCGCCTAGTAGATACGTCTATGGCGCTTCTGATCTGAAAATTCGGACGGAGGTTCGCAAGATCTCATTTTGTACCAATGTAGCAATCATCGTAAAAATCTCTTCACTGTATACGGTAAGCGGAAAATCAAGGAAAAAGCCTTAAAAAATAAATTGAGTAGCGGCTCCGGCGGCTCCGCCCCGCTCAATGGGAAGGAGCCCTCCCTCGGGAAGCGATTTTACGTGAATCTTTACGGAGAGGCAGCGGTGAGTTGGTATATTCAAGCTCTTTCGGGTTTGTTTCGTAACTAAAATATAAAATTGACAGCGAATTTACAGACTCAAAAATGTAAGACCTAATTTATAAAGAAACACTTACTAAGTCGCTGCCTTTTCGGCCAAAACGCATGAGGCGATCAATCATTCGCAGTTCGGACGGACCGTTCTTATGACTTACATTGGCGCTTCGAGTGTCTTACCAAATGTGAGCTTGAATGTGCGTATTGCGAGCACTTGGAACGGTTTTTGAAAACTGTTTTATCTAAAAAAGTACAGGAAACTGCCACCCATCGTTAGCCAAATAGAAAAACGTACATCATCATTCTCTTTGCCTTATCGCGTTTCTCAGTCGGGGTCGGCTACCTAACCTAGGAGATTTGACGTGAAACCAAGTTTTTACACTGAGTGACTGCCATCCTGACCTCTGCAACCCGAAGGCTAACCTGGCCCGAATCCTGGTTAATTCACATTCACACACCTATCATGTAAATTCAAATTTTATTTGACTGTGGGATTCATCACGATCTTTGTATATCTAAGTGTTACATAGCAAATTATCTTAAGTTTATCAACTAAGGACTCTGTTAAATCAACAAACTCTCTTTATCCTGCACGTTTCCACCTGTGACTTTGCACTTCTCATAAACTTCCACGTCTTATGAGAAAACTTATCAGTATAAGGGTCGCACCACATTTATCGGTGCTGAACCTGTCCAGCAGTGGACTTTTCTGGCTGTAGAACGGGAAGAAGCACTTTTTTCTACCCGCGGGTGTCGTAAAAGGCGACTGAGAGATGATGATGGCTGATGACTGGGAATGTGCAGCACCGTTCCCTGTGAATATCTTCACCGCATGCCAAGCGTGGTGAGCATGGATAATAGTACTCAATAAGCAGAGGCTCGTGTCTAGCACATCACATTCTCCTTGCCTTATCCCGTTCTCTGCCAACTCCCAGGCTCCCAGGCTCGTGCCTAACAGTGGACCGGAATATTTTTTTAGTTCCGTTTGCCAGATTTTGAAAATATTAGTCAAAACTTTCAGGGTGTAGGTATGACGTAATGTCTAGTATTGCTTGTTCTTACTAAAAGTTTAATTCATGCCGTGTGATTACAATAAAGTTATAAGCAATTTAAACAGTGTTTATAATTATATTTTCATATGACGTTGTTTAAACCACGTTCAAAATTGTTTTTGTAAGAACGCGATCACACTTTGTATCCCACAATTGATCTTGACGCCTTATTTCATGTTTATTTTCTTTTTCGATACGGTATTGTCACAATTTGTGTGATGACACCCTTACCCTATTTACAACACGTTTCCACGTATTTGTGTTGCTCCCATCTCCCATCCATCACGGCTATTCGGGCTGAGGTTAGGCGGATCGCACACTTGACGCACGACGGAGCGCTAAAGTATCGCAGCGGTCTGTCAGATCCATACTAGAAATTTCAATCCCCATACTAAAACCGCTCAACCGCTGTCGACGCAGCGTTATCGCAGGGACGTACGTCAAGTGCGGTTATAGTATAGGAAGTGAAGTGACGTTTCTAGTATGGATCTGATAGACCGCTGCAATATTTTAGCGCTCCGTCGTGCGTCAAGTGTGCGATCCGCCTTAGATGAGAATTGGAGGTTATATTCCAACAACGTATGCCTACAGATTCATAAGAGATAAGAGGTATTTTCGTAAATGGAACACGTAGGATACCACATTGTTTTATTACGTTGGATATTATTTTGTGATGAAACGGCCCGCTGACCTAAAAATGTAATAATTGTAGGCGAAAGTATTCTTTGGGTTGTTACAAAAGGCTACGGCCTAGATAAGGCTATGAAGATATAGTAAAGCCTCTAAATAACGCATCCGTAGCGCAGCGGTCTGTCAGATCCTTAAAAGAAACGTCGATCCCATACTAAAACCGCTCAACCGCTGTCAGCGCAGCTGAGATTTTTGACTTATTTGCAATAATTTGACGCAGCTGCAATAACAGCGGTTGAGCAGTTTTAGAACGTGGATCTGCCAGACCGCTTCGTTACTATGCGTTAAGTGTGAAAAAGGCCTAATATTACGAATAGTTTTGTATTTCTAGCATATTTACCTATATTGTAGATACTTATCTCAAAAGGATATGATTTTCCCCTGAATTATTCGTAAATCGAAAAAAAAAGACAATAAAATATAGAGTGGAACATCAATAACGGCATCCACGATAGCTTTAAATAAAATTGGTGCAATTTACAGGCCAAATGGACTTTCAGCATGAATTTTCCGGCAAAAAATTAATCCTTAAATTTTACAATGGGCACCGACCCGGAAATTCGGCTTGAGTGCCAAAAGTAATACAGATTCGCTCACTTATTCATTGAGTGAGTGGTTTTAAGAGTTTTCTTTTGTTGTATCACCTAGTAGGTGGCGTTGGCTGCGAATGAAAGTTTTTTAAAAGCTCCACAGCGTTTCCACATAGATAAGAGTCACGGAATTATCCCTCAATCTGTAAAAATTACAAAGTGTTTAGACAAGTGTTGCTATCTGTCTCAACAATCCTCATTGACACTCTATCTAATATCTAGACTGGGAATAAGCTACAATAGCCAGCTATGGCCACATGCAGTGCTGGCTTAGAATACCTAGTATCATTCCAATCCTATCCATGGGTGTCGTAAAAACGGGATATTCAACAAGTGAACGGGCAGCAATATTCCCTGTGAATGCAACATCTTTCACTGCGCTCGCCAATCTGCCTGCAATGCCTGGTGAAATAGCAATATCCTCGGAAGGGGCAGGCAGGCCTATGTCCGGCAGTGGACTGTGGCTGTTAATAAACCATCTACAGGTGCATCAGCGCTAACTTTATTAGAAGTTGAAGTTGTCACCATCTAAATCGTTTAGAGAAAATATTATCATTGGACCGGTAGTACTTAGTAGGCGATTGAAAAGCTTTGGGCTTCCAAAAAAGTCGCTGCTACGACCGGTAGACTGACCGACGTCTTGGACATCCCTGGTACATAAGGTGTAAAAATATTAGCTGCAAATATTTTAAGGGGTGAATCAGCCCATGAAACAACAAATTTCCCCAAGAAACATAGGTCGAAATATGAGAAAGTTTTTTGGACCCATCCATACAAATTGACTTGGTCGGTTGGTAATTTTGTATGGGTCTAAATTATATTTTTCCTATTTCGACCTATGTTCCTTGGCAAAACTTGTTTAGTTTCATTGACTGGTTCACCCCTTAAAATATTTGCAGCCTTTTTTTTACACCCTGTATAGCATCACTAGTATATTTGGCGTTTGTTATACGTGGTGTTCTGTAGGTAAGTGTGAATTTCAAAATAGCATTGACCGCAAACAATTCTACCGCACATCGTGAACTCCATTATATAATACGATGGACGTGAGCTCTGTATGCAAATGCGCAGTACAACCTTTTGAATATTTAAATTAGCGTAAGCGGATTTCCCCATCAAATAGTCGGCTATCAGGAGAACTGCATTTGCGGAATGCTTTGTGTCTGCAACAATGTTTTTGTGTTATGAAAAACAAAGAAAAAATGCAGTTCATAAACCTATGTTTTGGCATTGAAATGGAGTTTGGAGTATCAACATTTTGTTTGCGAAATAAATGGAAGAAATCTTAAATTATAATAAAACACTTTTTTTGTCATTTTAGACCGTGGCATGAAATAATACACCCATTTTTTTTCTTTTATCCTTTACGTGCCGAGAGAAACAACTACGAGCATTTTTAGTTTATTTAGATCATCCATTTTTTGTATGCTTGTTTGATAGACAAATAGAGTTAATAGAATAGAATAGAAATCTTTATTTCAAAGTACATGAAGCAATACTGGGTGAGTGTATCGACGTGGACGACTATAACGACAGGGTCGTGGAAACTGTCCTTACGGTTGGCTCTAAGTTCTTCAAACCCAATCGTACGAACAGAACCAAAAAAATCTCAGACCATACTTCGAGGCTCATGGAGGAACGACGCGAGATGATTCTGCAGTCGTCGGAGGATACTTCCCAATATCGGCAGCTCAATAGGCAGATCTCTAAGTCTTTGACCCGCGACATACGCCAATTTAATACTGACCGTATTAAAAAGGCAATTGAGCGCAACAAAGGCTCCAAGGTGTTTGCTAGAGATCTGTCGATAGGCCAGAGCCAACTAGCGAAGCTAAAGACCGACGATGGCAGAATCATATCGTCCAAGCCCGAGCTATTGGAAGAGGTCGAGAAGTTCTATGGACAGTTATACGCGACAACATGCACACCTGTCAATAATCGGGTCGCAGATCCAAGAGCTCGATTAACCCGGCACTACACAGAAGACATCCCGGACGTCAGCTTGTACGAGATTAGTATGGCTCTGAAACAGCTAAAAAACAGCAAGGCGCCGGGTGATGATGGAGTTACGGCAGAGCTTCTGAAAGCCGGTGGTAAACCGATACTTAAAGCACTGCAGAAATTGTTTAACTCTGTCATACTCGAGGGCAAAACGCCACAGGCATGGCACAGAGGCGTGGTGATGCTGTTCTTCAAAAAGGGCGATAAGTCTTTGCTGAAGAACTACAGACCCATCACGCTTCTGAGCCATGTTTACAAGCTGTTCTCAAGAGTCATAACGAATCGTCTCGCACGCAGGCTCGACGACTTCCAGCCTCCCGAACAAGCCGGCTTCCGAAAAGGCTTTAGCACCGTGGATCACATTCATACGCTGAGGCAAGTTATACAGAAGACTGAAGAGTATAACCAACCACTCTGCCTCGCGTTTGTGGACTACGAAAAAGCCTTCGATTCGATCGAAACATGGGCCGTACTTCAGTCTCTTCAGCGGTGCCAAGCTGACTATCGGTATATCGAAGTGTTGAAGTCCTTGTACGAAAGCGCCACCATGTCAGTTCGACTTCAGGACCAGGACTCGAAACCTATCCAGTTGCAGCGAGGAGTGAGACAGGGAGATGTAATATCACCGAAACTGTTCACAGCAGCACTGGAAGACGTCTTCAAGCTTTTGGACTGGAGAGGACTTGGCATCAACATCAACGGCGAGTATCTGACTCACCTTCGTTTTGCCGACGATATCGTGGTCATGGCGGAAACCCTGGAGGACCTCGGTACAATGCTCGATGACCTCAATAGAGCCTCCCAACAAGTGGGTCTAAAAATGAACAAGGACAAGACCAAGGTTATGTCAAACTCTCTTGTTGCACCCATTACTCTGACAGTTGGGGGCTCTACTCTGGAAGTTGTCGACGAGTATGTCTACCTGGGACAAATAGTCCAGCTGGGTAGGTCCAACTTTCAGAAAGAGGTCAATCGTCGAATCCAACTCGGCTGGGCAGCGTTCGGGAAGCTACGTAACATCTTCTCTTCTCAACAACTACCGCAGTGCCTCAAGACAAAAGTCTGGGATCAGTGCGTGTTGCCAGTGATGACTTACGGAGTTGAGACGTGGCCGCTAACAATGGGCCTCATAAGAAGGCTCAAGGTCACTCAAAGGGCAATGGAAAGGGCTATGCTCGGAGTTTCTCTCCGCGATCGAATCAGAAATGAGGAAATCCGGAGAAGAACCAAAGCCACCGACATAGCTCGAAGGATTGCGCAACTTAAGTGGCAGTGGGCGGGGCATATTGCTCGTAGGACCGATGGCCGCTGGGGCCGGAAAGTTCTCGAGTGGCGGCCACGGACCGGTAGACGCAGCGTAGGTAGGCCTCCCACAAGGTGGACCGACGATCTGGTGAAGGTCGCGGGAAGCCGCTGGATGCGGGTGGCGCTGGACCGATCATCGTGGAGATCCTTGGGGGAGGCCTATGTCCTGCAGTGGACGTCTATCGGCTGAGACGACGAAGCAATACTCGTACAACATAAGTAACTCAAATACTAGGCACAGGGTGTACATTGAAAAAGATGTCCCACTCAGCATATGCTATAATACGAAGTAGGTATTGGAAACCATGTGGCGGACTTCTTTCTTGTTTAGTTTAGTTTTATTATTTCCCTATTAATTTCGGTTTTGTATAATTTCTGTGGATATTTACGTTCGTTTATATAAAGTTGATCCCTAAAGAGGCTAATTTAAGACGCAACTGATAGTGGGCACAGACGCTTTTCCACAAATTTCAGTTAAAAAGGCTAAGTTCAAGAATATTGTCACTTTAGCTCCATGTTGCTTAAAATAGCTGACTCTCACCTTGTTCACAAGCATCCTAGACAAAAGCCGTCCAATTTTACAGTTATTCCAGTCTGACCCTTTCATACCGACAATTTTATCCACAATCCAAGTTACACCCTTTTACACTAAGCCATTTTTATGTAGTTCTCACACTTAACGCACAACAGAGCGTTATTTTATCGCATCCGTAACGCATGCTATCAGATGCAAGGAAAATTCTTCCTAAAACCGACGTCGACGCAGATCCAACGTATGAAACTCTGTTAACGGATGCGTCTGAAAAACAACGCAAATTCTTGCATCCATGCAGTGTCAACGTCAGTTTCTATAGTTTGTAAAACAAACGTCACAGGTATCATACTTAAACAAACTATAGTATGGGGATTCATTCCTTACAAAAACCAGACGCGACCGTTACGGGTGCGTTTAAAATGCGCAGCGTCTTACTCTACATGTGGGATTCGTCTTAGCCAGTTTTATTTGAGAAGTTGTAACTAGCCGTCGCGTAGACGTGGCTGCAGCGGGCGATTATTGAGGAGATTTTTGCTGAACGCGTTTGTCTGTGACCTCTCAGCTCTCACAAAATTGCAACTATGTACCAGTTAAATGGTGCTTCCAAAGGATTGCAGCTAGGGATGTCAAAAATAATCGTATTTCGAAAATAATCGATTGGTTATGGTAATCCATTATTATTTCAGAAAAATTGCTGTAGGTGGAAGGATGTAGTACTCTTTTCCACACCCTCCAAAAATGAGGCATAATTTTACGTAGGTATGTGAAAGAAGATTTTCGTAATTGATTTGATTATGTATTTGAATTGATTAAAAATCGAGTTTCCAAATTATGGAGTAGAATAATCTAATTTTATTGTGTCTCGTTTTTGCACCAGCGAATGGTTTCCGATCTTGTATAACATAAACTATATATGCACAACACTTTATTTATTTATCCCTAGTAGCATTCTGTCTCGACGGTGTTTTTTGGTTCTGCCGATAATTATCTTTCATCATCTCTATTTCAGCCGGAAGATGCCCGTATCTATATTAAAAAAAAAACATTATTGCGTTAAATCACGTAGAACATTCGACTACATCGATTATTTTCAAAAATTTATATTTTTTACCCAAATTCGATTTATTTAAAGTCATTTTTATTTCTGTCTAAAAATAATCGGTTTTTGTAACTAATGTCGCATCTCTGATTGCAACTCTACGTCTGTCAAAGGGAAAAATTTGCGGAATTCTCTCGGCGAGCGGAATGAAATCTGAGAGGACATACAAAGTGTAAAAAGCTGTGACATTTTTCGTCGCTCGTTGCAATTTGAGTATGGAATTGTAAAGTTTATGAAAGTGCGCTTTCATTGGAATTAGATGCGACTTTGTTGCCGTTTTTAATGTTATATTTTTGCAATTATTCAGTGAAATACACACTGGTATCATGCGTCTGTGACAGACAATTTAATCTCTATGTCAAGAGTGGGTTGTCTGGGATGCAATTATGGAAAAAGTGGGGTTTCCCAAGACCTGCCGAACGACGAGTCAACACGTGCGAAACTAGGTTGGCTGCAAGAGTCAGATTAAAGAAAATATCCTGGACAATTCACACAGTGCCATCTAGCCGCAAACTAATCAAAGCTTTTTAAAGTCGGTGATCGTAACTCATGACAAATTCAGTTTGTAAGGTTTCGATTGACCAACAAGCCGAATAAAAATGATAATGCACAGTGCAGTGAATATTTGTACCTAGAAAGATAATAATTATTGCTAAAAAACGCAATACCTAAAATAATTGCAACCTTACATTTGGGATTGTTTATGAGTGACGCGGAGAGACTGTACTATGGGAATCGATAGCCGATATTAGAAACAGAAAAAAGTAAACTTTCTGTCCTTTGGTGATCAAACTCACTATCCTCGGCGTAGAAAGCAGGGGTGCTACGCCGTCGGGTCAATCAGAAAGTCATTTGATTTCAGCCCGGTTTGTGTAAAATAACCGACGTCTGTTGGACAAAGCTTTGAGGCAGCAGCGACTAATGATTTCCTCCCGACCCGCTCGCTGCGATTATATTTCAGTTGAAAATTCAGAAAAAAGTTGAAATAAGAGAGTACTATCGTGAGTACCTACTTTAAGTTTATAGGTACATTTTTGATACAAATTCTTGTCGATAAGGCGGATCGCATACTTGACGCACTTTCGGAGCGCTAAAACATTGCAGCGGTGTGTCTAATCCATACTAGAAACGTCACTCCCCATACTAAAACTGCACTCGACGAACGACGCTGCGATAGCGCTGCATCGACAGTGGTTGAGCGGTATGGGGATTGATACCACTGCGATGTTTTAGCATTCCGTCGTGCGATAAGTGTGCGATCCGCCTAGGATTGTTCTGTTCTCAGATTTAATCACAACGGAGCGCTATTTTAGTGCATTCTTACATGCATTTGTCAGATGTTTCCGTACTAAAAACCGACGTTGACGCAGAACTATTGCATGAACTGTTCTCAACGGACGCGTCTGTCAAACAACGCAAGTTCTACCATTAGTGCTGCTTCAACGTATAGGGAATTTTTAATTTTCTTTACGGATGCACTTAAAATACGCAGCGTCGTACGTTAGATGTGGGATTCGCCTAACATAAAAAATATTTTTCGTTTCATTTTCTTTTCGTTTGATGCTGGTACAATTAGAAAGGGGTAATTTTCACAAAACACTGCACAAATTGAAACAGTTTTTTTGCTGTAAGAAGACGATAGGTAAAAAGTTGTCCGTAAGTAAGATATTTTCGTGTTTCGGATGACACGTTAAGCCTGCTGCTGCCAGCTGCTGTCTATGATTACTTAGATCGGTCGTTACACAAACATGCCAGAAGCCTGCTACATGTTGAAGGTGGTTGATAAATTCTGACACTAGGGTTCATTGGTTCGTTGGACGCTTTGGTGTCTCACTTGAAAAGAGAGAGAGTTCGGTTCTAGGTGGCGTTGTTCGTGCAAATGATGTAAAAGCTCAGCATGGGCAATCACTTTTTACTGAGGACTAAATTTGATCTAGAAATACCTTCAACAAAAACTTCTCCTGTTTTATTTCTATCAAAATCTTTTTTACAAGATAACAGCAATAAAAAAAGTTAGAGGCCATGTTAGAAATATAGAGGTGCCGCTAGAAACAAATATGGCTGACAGGAAGGAACAGGCATTAGCCGTTTCCGTCGCCCCCATTAATATGTATGTTGTCCGTAAATAAACCCAACGTTAAGGTTTATACAGAAAATAAAAGGGGAAAGAATAGATAGCTTTTATATTAGAAATCTACTCGAGTGTGTTTTTTCTTGAAACGGCTTTTTTGTTTTTCATCTGGCTAGGAAAGAAATACATTCTCAAAGAAAATGTATTTTCAATCAACAGTTTGTACGTTTTAACTTAGTATGATGCCGGCTTAGAATAGCATCACCCCATTTCTTCCCTAGGGTGTTGTAAAAGGCAACTAAGGGACTCGAGGGTTTCATGTGTATTACTATTTTAGGCGACAGGCTGACTACCTGTCACAACAGTGATACATGTATCATCGAAAAAGGCCCTCAATACTTGTCAGATGTGGCGATAACGACCGTAATTTTGCGATTATTAACGCTCTGCCTACCCCGGAAGGGATAAAGGCGTGATTTGCGTATGTATGTATGTAACTAAGTATCTACGTAAAAAACTTTTTTAGTGCCTGTAACAGCAAAAAAAACACCTGATTCTTCGCACCACCTTCGCTTGATTGAATCATATAGCATACTTACTTTTATTGTAACAGTTCTACATTACACTACCTTTCACAAAAATACCAATTTCAAACCTCAGAGGCTTTCAATCAATATTGCTCGGGGCGGGATATCTTACGTATCATATTTATGTTACAATCGCCGAATTCAGAATAAATATTTCTGTATTATTTCACACGATGCCTGCTTGGAATAGCATCACCCCATTTCTTTCTCGCGGGTGCCGTTAAACGAAAGAACGCAAGGGAATTACGTGTATTACAATTTGAGGTGATAAGCTGACAACCTACTACATGGTACATGGTTTTTCTGTGGCCCTCAAATCTTCGTCAGTCGCATTTGTCAGGCCGTTAACGGTCTGCCTACCCCGCTAGGATAAAGTAGTGATATATATATACGTATGTATGTACACTGCGCCAGTCGATCAGTATTCATTGCTCGCCGGGCGTCAATCAGGCGAGTGTACTCGATGAAGATTGATGCGATGGATGCAATAAATGTCCTCCCCCCACGTGCACCGGATGGGACGGTGCTTAGTAATTTCTTTGCAAGGTAGATTTTTATTTACTTATTTAGGTCCGTATTTATATGGGATCGGGGCATTTAATCAAAGTCTTTAGGTAACTTTGCACGTTTATTTGCACTGTAATTACAATAAAACAGAATTTTACACCGGAGAACCTCGTCTTTCCTTGCCCGATCCGCATTGAAAAGTATCCATCCGCTCGGTCTTTCACACTCGTTCATTCAATAATTCAGCTCTTCCGTTCTAACATCATCGTTCAGAAATTCATCTTACTTCCGTCTTCAGTTCAAAAATACTCACAGTCCATTCGTTTCATCATTCACATTATAATCGTTTCATCTTTCATATCATCCCACACTCGGCCTTCCTGCACCATATCTGCCCTCAGATATTCACACATCAGTCGTCAGTCATACATCATCATCATCACATCATCAACAATCATTATACACATCATAACTTATCAACTTATCATGCAATCATCATAACATCATACCTACATTATAAACACTTCTACAAACATTATGCGTTGTACTAACAATTTTACAACTTTTCTTAAATATTTCACTCATAAAATTTAACAGAACTTCTTAGATATATTAACAAAAAATAAACAGCTTTACTTGCACTCTACTTTTGAGATCAAAATAGGAAAATTTTACACTTTACTGAAACTTGTAGTTTACAAAACAATTACAGAAACTTTGTTGCTACACTCTTGTGAACAAAACATGAATAAAGAAAAATTTAACAGTACACTTTATTGTCTCATTTAGCAAATAACTTTCTTTTCCTCTTTAGAATAAAATAATAGGTATAATAACATCTTAAGATAAAATAATCTGAGATCGAAACTCTACCAACATCCTTTCATACAAAACCAAACATTCTTATAATAATGAAAAATAGGTAATTAAATCATCCTGAAACAGATAAAAAAAATTAGGTCAAATAAAATATAAATTTTACCTCAACCTCCATTTGACCATTTCTTCATAAATTCAGCACAAGTAGATGTCCTCTTAGAACCCTCTCCGGCATCAGAAATCTTCTCAACATCATACCGGTCATTGCCCTTTATTCCTGTTATCTTGTAGGGACCAAGAAATTTGGCTTTTAACTTCATGGAGGTGCCATATTGAGTTCTCTTGATGGCTACTAGATCTCCAATCTTATATCCTGTACTAGGCTTTCTCTTCTTGTTATAATTTTTCATATTTTCTTCTTGTATTTTCAAAATCTGTTCTTTTGCTTTACATCTTTTTTCTTCTCTCTGAGCTATGAAAGTAGAGACATACTCTTCTTCCAGCATCTGTACCAGTTCAAGATCTTCTTTCTGTCGCATCTTCACTCCAGTAAGCAGCTCAAATGGTGTAGTTTTGATGCTCCTTTGGTAAGTACTGTTCAGTGCTCTCTGTAGCTTACTTGTATGCTTGTACCAGTGTGTAGGTTCTTCCATGCTCATTTTGGTAAGTACTGATATTATAGTGCGGTGAATGCGTTCTACTTGGCCATTTCCTCTTGGTACTCCTGTTGTTATTTTACTGTGCTGTATGCCTTCACTCTCACAGTACTCTTCAAAGTCTTTAGTAAATGCTGCTCCTCGATCACTTACTATTCTGGCTGGGTTACCAAACGTCTGTTGCAGAATCTCCATTTTCTCTATGGTTTCTTTTGCTGTGACCGTCTTCACTGGGAATATCCATACAAACTTCGTGAACCCATCCACAATGGTGAGGATGTAGTTATACTTTTTCTTTGTTTCAGCTAGAGGCCCGATGTGATCGCAGTGTAAAGTATGCAAGGGTCCTTCTTCTTTAGAAAGAGGATGTAAAAAGCCTTCTTGTTTACCCTCTTTTCTGCTGCCCAAGATACATGGAACACATGATGCCAATAGATCAGTAGTCTTCTTTTCTAAATTTTCAATGCAGTAGTCTTTACTTATCAGTTCCATAGTCTTCTTCTTTCCAAAGTGTCCATTTTCATGTGCTCTTCTTATTATATAGTCTTCCATCTTTCTGGGAACTACCAGGGATTGCTCTGGGCCTTTGCGTAGTAAGCCTTGAAAAATACAGTAGTCACTGTATAATTTTCCATCTTTCAGGACATCAATGATAGCTTTCAAACCATCATCACTCTCTTGTGCACATTGTAGCTCCTTGTGCAGGTCTGTAGTAATGGCTGCCACATATGGGTTTCGGCTTAATGCGTCAACATGTCGCATCTTGCTGCCACTGCGGTGTTCAACAGTGAACTCATAATCTTGTAAAAGTAGTATCCATCTTGCTACTCTTGTACACAGGACTAAGTCTTTCTTCTTTAATGTCATCTCAAATGCTTTGCAGTCTGTCACAATCTTGAAGGAAATACCATGTAAGTAATGTCTGAATTTTTTAACGCCCTCTATAATGGCTAAAGCTTCTAACTCATAGCTTGTATACTTGCTCTCTGCGTCTGATGTTCTGCGACTCATGTAATGAACAGGATGCAGTTCTCCATCTTCTCTTTTTCTTTGCATTAAAATAGCCGAATATGCAACGCTAGATGCATCTGTGTGCAGTTCTGTCATGTCATTGGCGTCATATATCTTGAGTACAGGTGCACTTGTTAAGCTTTGTTTGAGTGTGTTAAATACCTCTCTGTGTTCGTCATGAAACTGAAATGTTGCATCTTTTCTAAGTAAGTCTGTAAGTGGTTGAGCGATCTGCGCATAACTCTGTATGAATTTTCTAAAATATGAGCACAGTCCCAAGAAACTGTGTAACTGTTTGACATTCTGAGGTTCTGGAAACTTGAGAACGGCTTCAGTCTTATCATGAGAAGGCATAACCTTTCCATCTTCAATAACATGCCCAAGGTATTCAACTTTCTTTACTAGTAGCTGTGACTTCTTCCAGTTGATATTCAAGCCATACTCGGATGCTCTCTTTAATACTTGTTTCAGTCTTTCAACAGCTTGCTGTTCGTCTGGAGCTGGAATTAATAAATCGTCTATAAATATTATGATATTGCCTGATGCAATCATGTCTCTGAAAATTGCTGTTATTAATCTCATGAAAACTTTAGGACATGTGGCCAAGCCAAATGGTGCTCTTAGAAATTCATATTGGCCTGTTGGGGTAACAAAAGCTGTGTATTTGCTTGATTCTTCGTTAACTTTGAGATGAAAATACCCATTCTTTAAGTCCAAAGCAGAGTATATTTTCGCACTTGCCAATTTATCTATGAGATCGTCTACAATTGGTAAGGGATATTCGTCTTTTAAAATCTTTTTGTTCAATAGCCTGTAATCAATACAAATCCTTATTGAACCATCTTTCTTCTTTACCAAAACCAGGGGGCTAGCAAATTCTGAATAACTTACCCTGATGATGCCGTCTTTTAACCATTCGTGAATCTGCTTGTCAACTTCTTGCTGCTCTTTAGGTGAGAGTCTGCGAGGTCGCTGAGCCACTGGTGTCTCATCCAACAATGTGATCTTCAGTTCCACAGGAGCTTCTTTCCTTTGCTGTGGCTGGTAGCTGTCAACTAACCTCACTACTTCCTCTCTCAGACTTTCACTACTGACTGTACCTACAAGATCAATAGTAGAGAAAAAGCAATTAATTTTCGTCATCCATTTCTCACTTTTAGGGAACACGTACACTGTACCTTCATCCATCACCATGAACACAGTGCGCAAAAATTCACTACCTACAATAGCACGGTAAGGTATAGTGTCTCTAGGTACTATGTAGAATGTCTCATTTCCAAAATCACGCCCGTCGATGGTCAGGTTTAGAATACAGTGTCCACGCGAGTTCACTTTAGCACTACCAAGTCCGGTGAGCACAACATCGTCTTCGTATTTTGCCGTCTTTAAGTCCTTGTATACGTCTTCACTGATTAGATTTACGTCGCTGCCACTGTCCATGAGAGCCGTGGTCTCCATACCATTTAACATAATCTTCTTTAAGGGTTTTTCTTCTTTATTTTTCTTCATAATCTCTTGTTTGTTTACGTTAATCTTCATAATCTGGTGTGAGCTGTCATCTGTCAATGTCAGTCGTTCCAAGTCATTCATTCGCTCTCGCTCAATGTCGCCATCTTGACCGACGTAATCCGAGTTTAGCCGACATGTCGCATCCGGTTCGCCGACAGATCCGAACATCGTACGCTTCATGGTACCGTTTTGCTGCGGTTGGTGGCGCCACAGTTGTACCTCTTTCCGGTCGTTGCCGCTACTTGTACTCGGTCGACTTCCACCGCCTGCGCCGCCGCTGCCGCCGTATTTTCGAATGCCGCCATCTTGAAATTGTACCACGCCGCCGCTGTTCGCAGTCTTCAGATCACATGTTGATGCTATATGCCCATAAGAGTTGCAATTGAAGCATTTCGCGCCTTTTTCTCTGTTAGGGCAGCTAGATGATGCATGTCCTAGGTCTCCGCAATTATAGCAACGTACCGCATTTCTTCTAGAAGCTGAGTTCGACGGTATACTTGCTCTTTCCGGTCGTTCTTGGGGTTTCTTCACTTTAGATTTGACCAACTCGTAGATTTTTAATTTTTCTTTCAGCTCTGTGTATGTTCTTATACCGTATAACATTATCTTGTTGGATTCGTCGTCGATGATGCCGTCAACAATATACTTTATCGTCACGTAGTCTGCCAACTTTCCTCGTTTGCCCATCTCTTTCATGATAAGTAGGTAATCAAGACAACTTTCATTAGGTTTTTTGGTTCTGGCACTCATGAGCTCGTGCACCGTCTTTGTATCCCATGTTGATGGAAATTCTTTTAGTATCTCTTCGGCCAGCTCATCCCAAGTTTTAAATGGCCGCTCAGATTTTAGCCACAGAAGCGCCGTACCACTGAGTGAGCGTCTCGCAACTAGTAGTTGCTGTAATGGGGTCCATTGGAATATCATACCATTATCTTCTATGTCTTGAATCCACTTGTGAACAGGGTAGTTTGGGTCCTGGCCGGTAAACTTAGGCACTAGGTCCGCCGTCATGTATAGAGTATTTTGTTGAAACTGCGCGTCGCCGCCATCTTTTTTGATCGGTTTGCCGTCTTCGTCGCCGTGATTGCTGCCGGTTCTCCTCGTGTTTCTGCCCATCTTTACGTCGTTTGGTAGTCTTCGTCTTATTGGAATTCTTATTCGTCGTTAACGTCTTGGTTGAAGTCTTATTAGCAGGAAAAATGGTACCACGCCGCGCCGCCTCGCCCGGTCGGATAACCTCAATTTTTCGCCGCACGTCTTTCGTCTTGGAATTTTGAAACTTCTTCTTGGCTAGGACGAGCCCCCAAAAATATGGGATCGGGGCATTTAATCAAAGTCTTTAGGTAACTTTGCACGTTTATTTGCACTGTAATTACAATAAAACAGAATTTTACACCGGAGAACCTCGTCTTTCCTTGCCCGATCCGCATTGAAAAGTATCCATCCGCTCGGTCTTTCACACTCGTTCATTCAATAATTCAGCTCTTCCGTTCTAACATCATCGTTCAGAAATTCATCTTACTTCCGTCTTCAGTTCAAAAATACTCACAGTCCATTCGTTTCATCATTCACATTATAATCGTTTCATCTTTCATATCATCCCACATTTATAAATCGCTCTTAACTCTGAGATGAATCTTAAGTGCGACTTTGAGATGCTGTTAGTATAGACTGACATTTGTCAAAATCGCTCTTGAGATCCATCTCAGCCTTCAGAGCGATTTATAAAAATGGACCTTAGTTTTCATTTTTCCTTTTTACCATGTAGATTTATTTTTTACGGGGGGTGGCCTATGTCCAGCAGTGGACTTTTGTGTTGGTTGTCCAGTTTTACGTCTCAGCTCTGTAGGTCACGATTAAGACTGGTAAGAGGCACTGATCGAACGCTTGAGGGATTTATGATAATGATTCTTCTTTTTTTCTTTGTGTGGGACAGGGAGTTGTCCAACGGCCCTATTGGTGAAACGCACTGATCGAACATTTGAGGAATAGTGGTACGAATTTTTCATCTTTTCGTGTGGGACACCGAGTCGTCCAACGGTCCTACAGGTAAGGCACTGATTTATTATGGCAAGGATTCTTCTTTTTATTTTCGTATTGGTAACTTGGTCGCCGACTCATTCAACGACCCGTTGGACCCTTCAGAGTTTTTCTACCATCTAGGTACTGCAAGTAACAGGCTTCTAAAATAGTTGTGTAACGACCACCGTCTAATAGACAGCAACTGGCTGACTGACGGCTTAGTAACGTGCACGGAAGGTAACGTGCCCTCCATCTTTCTTTTCAAAACAGCTGGTAGTCTTGTAGGTATGAACTCAACTCAAAGTGAATTCAGAATGTCACAAACTAAGACAATAGTTTCAACTGATTTTAGAAATGCATGTCACATCTTGAGTTCTGAGATGGAAAGCTTTTGTAGTGGGTTAACTGAGTTGCTATAACCAGAACCTGCGGCATCTTTGTGGGTAGGTACTGTCTCGGCTTCTAGAACAATCTAGTTAAGGCTGTATTCAATCGGGAACTCGGAACGACAATAGTCTCTATTTGCGATGAAAGTATTGTTTAATCTGTTATTAATGGTATCGTAGATGTTTGGATAAATATGAAAATATGGATATATATGACAGAAAATATTTGCCGTTTTTGATACATGAAATTTCAAATACCTATTTAAATTATTCTTCAAAGGATGTCGCTTGCTGCTAGTGCAAAAGAAAAGATACCAAAAAAGCTAGGATATTATTAGTCTATCCAAAAAACGCATAAAGGAGGGAAGTCGGAAGTATCAAAAATAGTTTCTTGCCAAACTTTAAATTTTGAATTCGGAACGCAGGTTTGTAATAATTGGTTGGCGAACGGTAGCGTCAGTCACCTCGCGGTCAGATAGTACATTGCACGCCAACTAAGGACACCATACTTTCATAATACTAGGATAGCCTAATGCTCATGGTTTTTTGGAGATGATTGTGTGATGAAGAAGACAGACATTTTGTTGATGTGACTATTTTGCCTGTGTCGAAGGCATAACTAGTCACATTAACAAATAGATATGTAGGTTTGTCACAGTGCAGTGTTGTTCAAAGATTTATACAGGCTGTAAAAAAAAACAACTGCAAATATTGTTAGGAATTAGCCCATTAAACTGAACAACTTTCCCAAAGGAACATGGTCGACATAATTATTCAATGTGTATGGTGGTCCAAACTTCTTTTTCTTATTTGGACCAATGTTCCCCGGGAAAAGTTATACAGTTCATGAGCTGATTCACCCCTTACAATGTTTGCAACTAATAGTTTTGTTGACATTTTCCATTAATAAAAAGTCTTCCATTTTATTTTCAGCCTGGTTACCATACTACACGGGTGCAATTTGATTCAATTACCGGCTAGTCAACGCCCTGAGTTGCCCACCTCCCGACGTCCGATATCTCTTGTACTGTGCCCTTCTGGGAGCCTGAAAGAAAAAACCAATGCAAGATTAGATTTCTACTCATGCAGACAGAGACTAGAAAAAGCGAAGTAAGTAGATATATTACTACCGATATTGTAGCCCACAACAGGGGCAAACATTTTTCAAATCAAATTACTCATAACCTGAACCAACTTTTCTTATGGAATATAGGTTGGAATCTTACAGAAAAATTTGATATATCATACAAAATGTACTAGGCGACCAAGTCAGTTTGTATGAAAGGTTTTTTTTTCGGCCTATGTTTCATCGGCAAAGTTGCTTTGCCGTACTATAGGTAAAATGTTTTGTCTCAAATTGTATTAAAAAATAGTAGGATGTCAATTTTCCGCTCAAATAGCCACATTTACTTACAGGTTAGTTTACAGGTTGCCATACTTGGCTTTTTTTTGTCCAAGTGTCAAAAGTTTTCAAGCACGTCCTAAAAATAGCAGGTTCCTATGAAGTACGGTTAAAGTCTAAAATTGCAATAAATTTCCTTGAACCGTAGAAGGTGCTAACAAAAGCTGGGCTATGAATGGACCCACATTGTTCTTTCAGTTGGGACAAAGCGTCACTGCGGGCAGAAACCAACTGCTCATTATAATTAACTTAGCGAAGCTTTCTATTCAATGTTTTAGTATAATATTTGCACATGTATTCTGGAGCTCAATTTCTATAACGAAAATTTCTGATATTGTGCACCCGAAGCCCGCAAAGACTGGTCTAGTCATTCTTATCACACTTTCTTCTATTCGAATTCGTTAATGTATGTGTTGGAATTTATTAATAATTGTGTAGTAGAACGTAAAATACAAGCACAATATTAGTAGATGACTTTTGTACGCCATAAAAATTCAGAGGTTTGATGGCAAAAACTATAAGAATGAAAATAAACACGAAACCCGCTTAAACACAATAAAATATTCAAAAGATAATGTTTAAAGTAGTAGCTGATCTGCGCCAAACTATCAGATCAACTGCCAATTTGGCATTTTATTCCAGTCCCTTTTCCTAGAAATTACCTGACCTAAACTCAACTCAACTCATAGGGCCTGCTTTTAGCTGCTCCTCAAACTTACGAATTTGCCTATTTACCAACTCAAGTTCAGTACCAACTCAGTCGGGAACAATTGAAGACACTGTTCTGCAAAACAAAAACGTAAATAAAATCAACGAGAGTAAAAAGTTGAAAATTAAAACAACAGGATCGCTCGCCAAACGGAACAAACAATTGGAGAAGGAATCAAGGAGCCTTAATGGATAGAAAATGGATAGTACAGCGGGGAAAACATTCACCCGGATTTTGCATAGTCAGTACATCGAGTTATTGACGACGCTAGATATGGCAACACTCAACACAGCTAAAAAAACAATTTCCGAAAGTAGATTCTTCTTCATTGCTGTTATGTGGGATACGAAGTCGACGATACATTATTTAAAAATAGAGTTTATCAATGCAATCCTCAACTTCGCTGGGATTTTTTACAGAGAAATAACATTAGTACAAAGTGGATAGCCTCATAAACTAGTGCAAATACTTAGGCGTATTCGTTCAAGCCCTGCTCCTGCACACTCTCATGGCTTTCTAAACGTCACAAAACATACCTGAATATTTGGGAGATTTCACATCATAAATGCTGGATCTGTTTTAAAAAACCGCATGGTACCACACATTAATCGATCCGGACCTCTACAGAGTATGAGAAGTATGTGTGCGCAAAGGATTTTGACAGAACAGGATGACCCGAATGCGAGCCGTCGTGCAGCAAAGAACGGAGACACGGGAACTGCGTGTTCCAAGCTTCCGCAACTGCATTATTACATCGGCGTGAGAGTTTCACCTTCTGATTTTATTTTCCAATCCAGTAAATAGGGTTAAAGAGAGGATCTGTGATTGATATCTAGAACTGTCTTATCCAGTATCAAGTAACAACTTTAGATCCATGTCCGTCGACAATCGCGTCCTTTGGACCGCAGCCAACCACACTGCGGGATGAAATTTAATACGCGCTCACTGAATATTTATTTATGATAATACCTAATGATTTATACTTCATTCTTTCGGCTAATAATTTTCGGCTACTCCCAAGATCGAAGTTCCCGGAATAAATCGATATCATGAATATTAGGTGGACCGCTTTTACTCTTATCTTCCAATCTCTCTTTTCGTCCTTCGGTGTATTATTGAAGGTACTACTCTAAAATTATTGTCGGAGGACTAGGAAATGTTATTTAAGCCGATTTGCCTTGACGTTTAATAGTCGAATCTGCTCAAATTATATTTCCTAAACTATACATAATGTATACTTCAATCGCTTACATAGTGTCACGACCCGCATAGCTGTCAACCAATCCTGTATGTGCGTGTATTGAGCGTTGAGGTCAAGTTACGCTGGTCGCGACACTATTTAAGCAAATGAGCTACACAGGTGTATTTGATTTCTTTTACTTGTATGAGACAATAAAAATATGTCAGAAAAATCGCGTTCGTTGCTTATTCACAAAATGCCGTTTGTCTCTGACACCATTGAAGGAGAAGAGTTATAATAATAGTTTTTTATGAGTCCGTTTTAACCATGAGGAAATCAGCATTGTAATTTTAAAAACCGTCGTTCTTACTTAGTATTATTTGGTTTGGTCGTACCTAATAAGTTAAAAAGTCTGCGAGGAGAAAATATTTTTAAATAACATTTCTATGCGCAACAAAATAAAAATATTTGAATGGGTATCGTTTGCTAAACAAAATTATACTAAATGTTTATTTATTCAAAGCTAAAAGCTCATTCTTTTATTAAAAGCATTGCGGTTTGCAGATACGTGATTTATTTGTATTTGTTACTTAGTTTTGGCAAGTGCTCAATGGTTTATAAATCATAATTTGAAACATTGGTTAGAAAAGTAATAGTAGCCAAGTATGAAACTGCTTTTGCGGTTTTTTGCACTTATTGTATGTAGGTAGGCCATCAATTTTCATCTTATAAAATAACCAAAAGTGAAACAATCCGGTACCTGCATGGGTAGTAAAAAATCAGAACAAGTTTATTGATAACTGTTGTTTAAAATTATCCTTTTCTCGTTCAATAATGTCCTAAATATGATATATTTTTACAAAGTAATATTTAAAAAAATACTCATTTGACTAATATTCAAGTAGCTAATAGCAAAATACAAACACTAAGTCCTGATTATGTCATTAGAAATGAAAATTCAAAACACTACACGACTTCCAGATTTTATTACATCTTCGATTATTTACGTTCATGTTTTGGTTGACTTTAATAACCATTTTTTCAACAAATTAGCTGTTTCTCAATAAAATACTATGTTATCAGAATTTTCAAAGCGACTTTTGACCTGACAAAGGCATTTGCATTTGATAATCATACCCGAGAACCATTTTAATAAAATTTATAATAGCTATTTATGCTTTCGAAAACCCTCTGTGATAAAAAATATTGCAGTCCAATGGAGTGGAAACCCCCGTTATTCGCAGATGGCAACTATTCAACCGCGAACAAAGCTTTGAGGCCCTTGGAGGTCCTAATCCCTTAATTATTAAACGACCAGTTGAAATACAAAAGGCTTTGTCAAAAGGCCATGAGAAGTTCCCTTCAAAGAAAATTAATTCAGTTTTTTGCTGCAATTTCAATTCGGAAAATTAGTCTTCAATCAGAGGATTCTAACCTTTAGTGTAACAGTGCTAGACTAGCTCTTTTAGCCCGTATTTTAGTAGTTTTCCGATTTTCTGAATTCAGTTGGAATAAATCAACCAATTAGTTTTATAAGTTCGTTTAGCACAGTAGGTAGTTCTACGTATATGGAATGAGAATCGCTGCTAACTTTCTACTACCACGAAAAATCACAGGATTGAACTAAATATAAGAAACTCACTCAAGTGTGACAAAGATAGATAGATTGTCAAACAATCATTTGTTTTGACTCGAAATATGCTTAAAAGCCGCAAAAATGGCCACAAGTTACAGAAACCGATTGAAATGGTACGTACTGTGTAGGACTAGCATAAAAGAAAAAAAAAATGGGGCGATTCAGGAGCTCAGTATTAATTTTTTAGTGCATACTGACGGCCCGATCATAGAGATGACATTATAGTACCCAGTAACCCATAGCGCACCATCTAAATTTCGTGGCCCTGGACGTATACTTTAGAACAAATATACAAGTGATCGCTTACCCTAGAATATCCTTCACTAGAAAATAATTTCTACACCTACACATTACGTCTTTCGACACCTATCTATGGTCGCCGACATAATATCGTTGACTTGACTCCATACTGGCTCCAGACTAAACTTAAACCAGAAATACTTACTAAGGTACGTCACGTCATGGAAACTTCCCACGTATTGCTCAAGCATTCGCCAACTATTCCGGAACACTCTAGAATATTCTAGAAGCTTGAGTGATGTAATAAACAAAGGGTAGGAAATGCTAAGTAAAGGATCTTGTACAATGTACAAATGCCAGATAAAATATTTCATGTATGTTCTAAGTGCATGCAGTACTGTTAATGGATTAAAACAAGAATGATTGTAAAGATTAATTAAACTGCAAGAGATTAAAGAGATGTGATATTTAGCGTAAAACTCTTTTTCAGTGGTCGTCAAATTACGGCCCATGATTGGTGCGGCCCGCGACAACAATAACTCATTGCTTACCTAATTCATTTATGGTGCAAAATAAATGTATTTTTATTTGTAAAAACACACTTTGAGAACTATAGAAGGGAAATTATCGAATAAAACGCATAAAAGCGAGCAATTTATTTACGCCGCGCCGCGGCCCAAAACTAATATTCACATTGGAATATGCGGCCTTCGGTCAGAAAAATCTAACCAACGTGCGCTCTACCTTCTTACATTAGACTTCTGCAAAGACGCCTTATAAATTTTTACCTTAAGAATTATTAGATTTACCCAAACATAATCTTTATACTGGACAGGTTCTACAAGGACCACCACTAGGCTAAAAGCTGAAATGCCTGCAGCACTTAATCAAATACCAGTTTAGTACACTTAAACCATAAATTTGGTATTTGACAGAGTAACTAATAAAAAGCGAAAGTTGTATTGGGAAAACTATTACCACATATTCCAAAAGTATTACCATCCCTATTCATCGTTTTTCAAAATATTGGATATATTTGTAAATAGTGAAATAAATTAAAAGTTATTGTTTTGATGTCGTTGAAAATAGTTTTAAGTGACGTTATAGGTCAGTATTTACATACAAAACGTTTTACGTTTTTAGTCGACTTAAAAAGCAGCTCATTTGAGTTGTCTTACAAGTACCCAAGTTACATTCGTTGGGATTTTTTACTAAATTAAGGGTTGCTTAAAAAACGGTGAAATGCACTATAGGTTCTGTAATATGGCATAGAAATAAAGTTTGTTCCTTCCAGTCTCCTTAATTATATTATCCAGCTTATGAGATAAAACCTCCGAATGAGATAAAGTTTGTATCATTAATTAGACAGCAATGTATCTTTAATAGGTTCGAACTTCTTCTTCTTTGTGAACGAAATTCTAAAAAACGAATCATCACCAACCTGATCTACCTATAAAGAACTTAAATTATTTAGTTTACTATCCACTCGACCTCGATCGAGAAACCCGGCGCCACAGTGTAATAAATCTCCCAACTAAACTCGGTCACTTATCCAGTATAGCAACAATAGCCGTGCTTATGTTGCTGCGCTATACATCTCCGTAATCTGTACGCACCATTACACACACTGTATTTCCTGGAACCTGTAGGAGATAGGGATGTGAAAAAGTTATCGCTTATTTTTATATCATTTTCACATTCGACCGTATTCTTACGGCCGTTATCGCTCTGCCTACCCCGCAAGGGATTAAGGCGTGATAAATGTATACGTATGTTATATTTTCACATCCCATGCAGTGGCAAAATAAGTTAAGATTTGACATCCCACGCATTTTGAAAAATAAAATAATGAAGCGATTTTCAACCTGAAATAAATAGTTTTTCTTAAATGCCAAG
The DNA here is from genome assembly GCA_029255805.1 of Keiferia lycopersicella. Taxonomy (NCBI): domain Eukaryota; kingdom Metazoa; phylum Arthropoda; class Insecta; order Lepidoptera; family Gelechiidae; genus Keiferia; species Keiferia lycopersicella. Next base: position 508,506 of record JARACZ010000012.1, read on the forward strand.
CATGTACAAAAAAATATTTAGCACCATAGTACGGGAACTTACCCAGTAATAACTACAATGGCGACTCTTATGTACATATATACACATAGCATCCCTTGCGGGGTAGGCAGAGCGCTAACTTTCTTAAAAATAGGATCGCTATCGCCGCGTCCGACAAATATTGAGGGCTCTTTCAGAAGCATCGTGTATTACTGTAGTGACAGGTAGTCCGCCTATCGCCTAAAGTTCTCATACACATGAAATACTAAAGTTCCTTAGTTGTCTCTTACGACACCCGTGGAAAAAGTATGGGGGTGATGTTATTCTAGCCGAAATCACACAGCACTTTATGTTGCTTATGTTGTTGCTCTTTTTTCTATAATCTCTACGGTAAAAATAGAGATATGAAAAAAATATCTATAAGTAATTAATCGATGTTTTTTAATAAAATCATTTTTTGTTAATCGGATGAAAAAAGACTGAGGCCGTTAAACCTTTTCCAAAAATACAGTTAAAAAGTCCGACAATTTATTTTATTGGAACAGGTTCGAAGTATTTTTAATTAAACTGAAAGTTAAGCGTTAATCGAAGTTTCGTTGCGAGTAAGTTGTGTAATTTATAATTAGATGTTGCCAGGGAATGTTTTCATCAAGTTTGTTGCCGACTTGGGTTTGTGTTCGCACTAATTAAACAGATTGGTAACTAAATTAGGAGAAAAAAGGTTTTTTTTTTACTGACGATGTGGCAGTAGTGTGACTACCCTTGACGCAGAAGGTTCCGGGTTCAATTCTCGGTGGGTCATTGCTTTGTGAATTTGTTCCCATTCTGGTTAGGACATTGCGGGCTCAACCATCCGATTGTCTGTAAGTAAGATTGCACGTTCCGTGTTTCGGATGGCACGTTAAGCAGTAGGTCCCGGTTGCTGTCTTTGATTACTTAGACGGCGGTCGTTACACAATCATGTCAAAAACCTACTTGTAGAAGGCGATTGAAAAGTTCTGACACTAGGGTTCATCGGGTCGCTGGTCAACTCGGTGTCCCACACGGAAAAAAAGTGAGGTTTCTTATAAATAATAAGATGTTCATACTATAGGTAAGCTGGAAGGACGTCATGGTTTAGCCACAAAACAAATAATAGTATAGTTTAGCTGAGGTGGTTCTTGAGTAAGTTATTCATGTGAAACTTTTCCGAGAATTTTAGTGACAGGTTGTCAACCTGACACCTAAAATTCGTATTGATAGATAGATAGATTCATTTATTTCACATTATCAAATTCATAGTCACAGTGCTAAAACTAAATAAAAATGTCAAAGGATAATGCGATAGTCAAAAAATTAAATATTAAAAGTATATAACAATGTCAAAGTTCTACAATGGTAGAATATAAAGTTATTATTTTAGTGACAAGTTGTCAGCCTCTCGCTTAAAAATTTGTATAATTTTAGTGACAGGTTGTCAGTTGTCGCATAATATTGTAACGTTCTTGAAATCGTCGAGTCCTGTAGGGAAAGCCGGCGCGGCTTGACATGGCAAAAAGTTTTTAATCAAATAACTAGAATAATGTAGTGTTTTTCATTCTTTCCAGACGTGCTACAATTATAATTTACATTTTAAATAACATGAAGTTTATTGATGGTTGCATTTCCTGTTATAAATGAAAGTCAGCAATATGTAAAACAAGTTAACGTAATTACGTCACGAACAATAAACTCTACCACAATGACCTTTTCATTGAATTACAAACAAGTGAAATGTTTTCAAAATACAATTTAAATACTTATCATAGTAAAAACTACATAACATTGGAAAATATCTTCTTTTATCATGTAAGATTTATCAATAGCAAGCAGAAAAATTGCGCACAATCAAAATAAAAGTATAGTCAAATATGTTATGTTACGTGTGTATTAAAAAGAGTGGCGTAGAAGCTGTCTACGAAAGATTTTTCGTAGACTCGTAGTATAATGCTACGGAGTGTAGCATCTCGTAGCATGTATGGCGAGGAACACCCTTGACGCACGACAGAGCGCAAACATATCGCAGCTGTCTGTCAGATCCATACTAGATATGTCAATCCCCATACTAAAACCGCTCAACCGCTGTTGACGCAGCACTATCGTAATCATCGAGTGCGGTTTCATTATGGGAAGTGACGTTTCTAGTATGGATCTGACAGACAGCTGCGATATGTTTGCGCTCCGTCGTGCGTCAAGGGTGTTCCTCGCCATACATGCTACGAGATGCTACACTCCGTAGCATTATACTACGAGTCTACGAAAAATCTTTCGTAGACAGCTTCTACGCCACTCTTTTTAATACACACGTAACATAACATATTTGACTATACTTTTATTTTGATTGTGCGCAATTTTTCTGCTTGCTATTGATAAATCTTACATGATAAAAGAAGATATTTTCCAATGTTATGTAGTTTTTACTATGATAAGTATTTAAATTGTATTTTGAAAACATTTCACTTGTTTGTAATTCAATGAAAAGGTCATTGTGGTAGAGTTTATTGTTCGTGACGTAATTACGTTAACTTGTTTTACATATTGCTGACTTTCATTTATAACAGGAAATGCAACCATCAATAAACTTCATGTTATTTAAAATGTAAATTATAATTGTAGCACGTCTGGAAAGAATGAAAAACACTACATTATTCTAGTTATTTGATTAAAAACTTTTTGCCATGTCAAGCCGCGCCGGCTTTCCCTACAGGACTCGACGATTTCAAGAACGTTACAATATTATGCGACAACTGACAACCTGTCACTAAAATTATACAAATTTTTAAGCGAGAGGCTGACAACTTGTCACTAAAATAATAACTTTATATTCTACCATTGTAGAACTTTGACATTGTTATATACTTTTAATATTTAATTTTTTGACTATCGCATTATCCTTTGACATTTTTATTTAGTTTTAGCACTGTGACTATGAATTTGATAATGTGAAATAAATGAATCTATCTATCTATCAATACGAATTTTAGGTGTCAGGTTGACAACCTGTCACTAAAATTCTCGGAAAAGTTTCACATGAATAACTTACTCAAGAACCACCTCAGCTAAACTGTACTATTATTTGTTTTGTGGCTAAACCATGACGTCCTTCCAGCTTACCTATAGTATGAACATCTTATTATTTATAAGAAACCTCACTTTTTTTCCGTGTGGGACACCGAGTTGACCAGCGACCCGATGAACCCCAGTGTCAGAACTTTTCAATCGCCTTCTACAAGTAGGTTTTTGACATGATTGTGTAACGACCGCCGTCTAAGTAATCAAAGACAGCAACCGGGACCTACTGCTTAACGTGCCATCCGAAACACGGAACGTGCAATCTTACTTACAGACAATCGGATGGTTGAGCCCGCAATGTCCTAACCAGAATGGGAACAAATTCACAAAGCAATGACCCACCGAGAATTGAACCCGGAACCTTCTGCGTCAAGGGTAGTCACACTACTGCCACATCGTCAGTAAAAAAAAACCTTTTTTCTCCTAATTTAGTTACCAATCTGTTTAATTAGTGCGAACACAAACCCAAGTTGGCAACAAATTTGATGAAAACATTCCCTGGCAACATCTAATTATAAATTACACAACTTACTCGCAACGAAACTTCGATTAACGCTTAACTTTCAGTTTAATTAAAAATACTTCGAACCTGTTCCAATAAAATAAATTGTCGGACTTTTTAACTGTATTTTTGGAAAAGGTTTAACGGCCTCAGTCTTTTTTCATCCGATTAACAAAAAATGTTTTTATTAAAAAACATCGATTAATTACTTATAGATTATTTTTTCATATCTCTATTTTTACCGTAGAGATTATAGAAAAAAGAGCAACAACATAAGCAACATAAAGTGCTGTGTGATTTCGGCTAGAATAGCATCACCCCCATACTTTTTCCGCGGGTGTCGTAAGAGACAACTAAGGAACTTTAGTATTTCATATGTATGAGAACTTTAGGCGATAGGCGGACTACCTGTCACTACAGTAATACACGATGCATCTGAAAGAGCCCTCAATATTTGTCGGACGCGGCGATAGCGATCCTATTTTTAAGAAAGTTAGCGCTCTGCCTACCCCGCAAGGGATGCTATGTGTATATATGTACATAAGAGTCACCATTGTAGTTATTACTGGGTAAGTTCCCGTACTATGGTGCTAAATATTTTTTTGTACATGCTTGGCATTTAAGAAAAACTATTTATTTCAGGTTGAAAATCGCTTCATTATGTTATTTTTCAAAATGCGTGGGATGTCAAATCTTATCTTATTTTGCCACTGCATGGGATGTGAAAATATAACATACGTATACATTTATCACGCGTTAATCCCTTGCGGGGTAGGCAGAGCGTCAACGGCCGTAAGAATACGGTCGAATGTGAAAATGATATAAAAATAAGCGATAACTTTTTCACATCCCTATCTCCTACAGGTTCCAGGAAATACAGTGTGTGTAATGGTGCGTACAGATTACGGAGATGTATAGCGCAGCAACATAAGCACGGCTATTGTTGCTATACTGGATAAGTGACCGAGTTTAGTTGGGAGATTTATTACACTGTGGCGCCGGGTTTCTCGATCGAGGTCGAGTGGATAGTAAACTAAATAATTTAAGTTCTTTATAGTTAGCTCAGGTTGGTGATGATTCGTTTTTTAGAATTTCGTACACAAAGAAGAAGAAGTTCGAACCTTTTAATGATACATTGCTGTCTGTCAACAAAATAAAAAACAGTCAACTTTATCTAATTCGGAGGTTTTATCTCATAAGCTGGATAATATAATTAAGGAGACTGGAAGGAACAAACTTTATTTCTATGCCATATTACAGAACCTATAGTGCATTTCACCGTTTTTCAAGCAACCCTTAATTTAGTAAAAAATCCTAACGAATGTAACTTGGGTACTTGTAAGACAACTCAAATGAGCTGCTTTTTAAGTCGACTAAAAACGTAAAACGTTTTGTATGTAAATACTGACCTACAACGTCACTTAAAACTATTTTCAACGACATCAAAACAATAACTTTTAATTTATTTCACTATTTACAAATATATCCAATATTTTGAAAAACGATGAATAGGGATGGTAATACTTTTGGAATATGTGGTAATAGTTTTCCCAATACAACTTTCGCTTTTTATTAGTTACTCTGTCAAATACCAAATTTATGGTTTAAGTGTACTAAACTGGTATTTGATTAAGTGCTGCAGGCATTTCAGCTTTTAGCCTAGTGGTGGTCCTTGTAGAACCTGTCCAGTATAAAGATTATGTTTGGGTAAATCTAATAATTCTTAAGGTAAAAATTTATAAGGCGTCTTTGCAGAAGTCTAATGTAAGAAGGTAGAGCGCACGTTGGTTAGATTTTTCTGACCGAAGGCCGCATATTCCAATGTGAATATTAGTTTTGGGCCGCGGCGCGGCGTAAATAAATTGCTCGCTTTTATGCGTTTTATTCAATAATTTCCCTTTCATAGTTCTCAAAGTGTGTTTTTACAAATAAAAATACATTTATTTTGCACCATAAATGAATTAGGTTAGCAATGAGTTATTGTTGTCGCGGGCCGCACCAATCATGGGCCGTAATTTGACGACCACTGAAAAAGAGTTTTACACACGTATAAATACAAATAATAGTACAGTTTAGCTGAGGTGGTTCTTGAGTAAGTTATTCATGTGAAACTTTTCCGAGAATTTTAGTGACAGGTTGTCAACCTGACACCTAAAATTCGTATTGATAGATAGATAGATTCATTTATTTCACATTATCAAATTCATAGTCACAGTGCTAAAACTAAATAAAAATGTCAAAGGATAATGCGATAGTCAAAAAATTAAATATTAAAAGTATATAACAATGTCAAAGTTCTACAATGGTAGAATATAAAGTTATTATTTTAGTGACAAGTTGTCAGCCTCTCGCTTAAAAATTTGTATAATTTTAGTGACAGGTTGTCAGTTGTCGCATAATATTGTAACGTTCTTGAAATCGTCGAGTCCTGTAGGGAAAGCCGGCGCGGCTTGACATGGCAAAAAGTTTTTAATCAAATAACTAGAATAATGTAGTGTTTTTCATTCTTTCCAGACGTGCTACAATTATAATTTACATTTTAAATAACATGAAGTTTATTGATGGTTGCATTTCCTGTTATAAATGAAAGTCAGCAATATGTAAAACAAGTTAACGTAATTACGTCACGAACAATATACTCTACCACAATGACCTTTTCATTGAATTACAAACAAGTGAAATGTTTTTAAAATACAATTTATATACTTATCATAGAAAAAAACTATGAAAAAACTTGAAAAATTTGAAAAAAAAAAGCTTCTTTAGTTGTGTAAAATTTATCAATAGCAAGCAAAAAATTGCGCACAATCAAAATTAAAGTATAGTCAAATATGTTATGTGTACGTATTAAAAAGAGTGTCGTAGAAGCTGTCTACGAAAACTCTTTCGTAGTATAATGCTACGTAGTGTAGCATCTCGTAGCATGTAAAACGTTCAGGAATTCGAAGATATTGCAACCACTACCAAAACCACAACCTGCCACAGCAGTCCATTGCTAGACATGGGTTCCCCCTAATTGGGGGGGGGGTTTAGCCATAACCTCTTGACAGGCAATAGCAAGTGCGATTGCCTGTCAAGAGGTTGTCAAGAGGCGTATTGAGCGCAGTGCAAGGTTCTGAATTTATTCTTTAATACACGAGTACAGATAAAGTAAAGGAAATTTCAACAGAAATTAATTTTTGATGCTTTATGGCTATCAAAAGCACTAAATTGACCATTCAGTCCTACGTTTATGATACAAAAACACGTTGCCACAAGCTGGTACGAAAATTTTGGTCACAGATTAAATTTCAAAAGCTACCTGCATTGGATTTTCCAAAGTAACATTTTTCATTTTGCGACATCAAAAGAGGCTAGTTTTGCCCACAAAGTTATGCGGACGAATTTTGACCGCACGGGCACAGATTACCTACAGTCCGGTACAGATGGCTCACTTGAAACATAGACTTAAAGAAGTTTACAAAATTGACTCTCGCTTTTTTCAAAAGTAAATAATTGACCGCGTAACCCGTAAACTCTGATTACCTACGACATATTATGTCTAATAGGACATCAGTACATTACAAGAAATTACGTGACAGCAAGTTGTAAAAGTGGTGCAGAGCAGAATTAATAAATCTTTAGTAAATTAATCGGATTTGAAAAAAATCCGTATTTAGGGCTTTTTTGACTTCCAGGACATGCCGGGTAAATTATTTCTAAAACTTTTGCAAGCACAACATAATGGTGGCATAATATGGCATAGGTCATTTTGAAGTGGGCTAGGATCAATCAAGAATTAATTCGTGGCGTAAGTTTAGGTAGTCAGTTCCAAGCATGTCCAGAGTGGGCCTTCTGTACTCTTCCTTATTTTGACCACACCGTCCGATGAAGTTTCGTAGTTGACTTGGTTATGATGCCATAAATATCTTTTAAAATTCCTTTCAATATCCAGGTAGCGGCTGCGAGAGGTAAAAGTTCATTGAATAAAGGGAATGATGTTTGAAACAGATAAGTTATGATATCCGAAAATGGGACCAACATATGACAAACTGCAGAAAATCGCTGTTTTTCGACTTGTAAAGTTGGGTATAAACTTTCAAAATGAAAATTCTGCTACTAAATTATTAGCAGGTGTCCTTACACTCCTAGCGAACTCTTAGCGGACTACTCCTTGTAGTCCGCCAAATAATAAAAATGTGTATGCAGACCACTAAACTGAACAACTTTCCCCTAGGAACATATGTCAGGCAACGACAAAAAAAATTACCTCCCATGCAAAATCGCGATCAAGTGACTGCAATAATTATGGGTAAACAATCATTGGCCTCATACGTCAGTGACAGATGATTTATATTCATATATTCATATTCATTTATTTGGTAACAATAATTAAAACAATCATAATTTACCATCAAATAAAATAATCTCGAAACTAGCTTAATGTTACACGTCAAAATAATTAAAAATTAGATAATACTTTAAAGTAATAATTAAAAACAATAATAAATCATACACTTGTAATAAATAAATTAAGTTAATGTCAATTTCATAAAACTAAATTCAATCTAAAAATAATATAAAATCATTGCTTATAAACTAAATCCAATCTTAAAAAATGTCAACAAATAATACTTAAATTAATCTATACAAGGTCAATATTTAAAAATTCATTATAATTATAAAATGTATGCTCAATGAGCCAGCGTTTCAGTTGGACTTTGAAAGTGTCTATAGACTCTGCCTCAGTTAAAGAGTTAGGGAGGCGATTGTACACTTCAGGACCCACCACATGCGTCAACTTGGATGATTTTGCCAATCTATGTCTTAGAGCTTGTAGACGGTTTGCGTGACGTAATACTTTAGCAGTAACATCCTTACGCTTTCTATAGCTATCAATATGAGTAAAGACATACACTGCCACCTGGAAAATTACTATCGATGTCAACGTGAGGATCCCCAGTGATCCAAAGTAAGGTTTCACAGAAGTGTCCTGCGGGACTTGCACTAGTGCTCGTACAGCTCTCTTCTGCATACGGAAGGCGCGGTCCCATTCAGAAGCACGCCCCCACAGTTCAGCACCATATTGAAGTATCGAGTGTACAGTAGCAAAGTAGCAAGATCGTGCAACGTGTCGCGGTACTACTCGAGCTAGGCGATACAGAGCGAAGCACGCACCTCCGAGCTTTCCACTTACGATAGAGATATGGGGTCCCCACGTCAGGCCACGATCGAGTTCAATGCCCAGAAACGCAGTGGATGACACTTGTTCAAGCTGAATCCCATCCACAGCAACGTCAAGACGATTTGGTGCCCTACCTCCAAGATGGAAGTGAAGGTAATGTGTTTTCTTCAGATTTAACACAAGGCCGTTTAAAGTAAACCATCCTGACAGCTGTGCCGCCGCCGCATTCAATCCGACTTCAAGGTCTATCAATTGAGGAGCTGTTACAACGCAGGCGACGTCGTCAGCATACATATAGGCCTCACCAGCACCCAGAGCATCAGGAAGATCATTCAGTAGAAGGGAAAATAGGATGTTCGATACTGATGATCCTTGTGCTACACCCATTGTTGTTGTGAGGGCATCCAATCTCACATTTCCTCCACACGCAGCAACCACCTGTGAACGCTCGCGGAGAATATCAGTCAGCAGTGCATGCGGCGGCCCCTCGATGCCGTAGTGGCGCAGCTTTGCGCTGAGAACAGCGTGATCGGCTACGTCAAATGCCCTCGAGAGGTCGCAGCACAGCACCGCCACCTGCAAACCACGTTCACGGGCTTCCATCACACATCGCACTACCTCACGCGCTAGACCAGTCGTTGAACGACCCACGCGGTACCGGTATTGACGGTCAGAGAGTGCGCTGGTTGACGTGAGGAATGCGCTAAGTCTCTCACTGATGCCATTTTCCATTATTTTGGAAACAGCCGGAATGATTGATACCGGCCTGTAACCATCTAAATTTTCTCTCTTTCCTTTGCCTTTGAACAGCGGAGATATTTTGCTGACTTTCAAAGGGGTCGGAACGGTTCCCTCGCGAATACACTGGTTAAACAAATGTGCTAATACCGGTGATAGCTGGACAGATGCCGAGCAGATGAGCTCCATGGAAATGTCATATATATCTTTGGTCGGCTTGGAAGGTATACGTTTTGTGATTATAGTATGAATTTCCATTGGTGTAAAAGGACGCAGTCGCAATGAGCGGTCCGCAGGCGGGCGCACCGCGAGCAGGGCGGCGGCGGCGCGCGGCACGTCGGCCGCCGGCGCGCCGGCCGCAGACGCCGCGCCCACGAAGCGCGAGTTCATTGCGGCTGCCGCACTTTTTCTGTCATCAAAACTCAAGCCGTTGAGATCCACGACTACGTCTGTGAAATCAATTATAGGACTGTTGTCTTTTCCCCTTTCTTTATTTACAATTTTCCACATGTCTTTACTCTGGTTTTTACTGTTTAACAAAATGTTTGAATAGTACTTTAACTTGCTGTCTTTCAGCATACAATTATATTTATCGTTTAGGGTTGTAAGCAAATTATCAAAACTATTAGAAGGAAATTTATTTTTATATTCAACTATATTAAATATTAGTGACTTCATGTCAACAATGTCTGGGGAAATCCAACTACTCGTTATTCTATTTCTATTATTTTTACGCGTTAATGGAAAGCTAATATTAAATTGGTTATGGATACAATGTATCACAGACGTAGCCATGGATATTGCAGAGTGGCCACAGCGATAGTACATATCCTTCCAATCGATACTTTCTATCCCCAATACAAAATTAGCCCATCTCTCAGGCGAATAATCACGCGCAAGCCGAGTCCGGGGCGGTGCAGTACTCTCAGTACACAGTACCTCCGTACGAATCCCCAGGTGATCAGATAAGTTAGTAGTCACAGGAGACGCAGCGACAGACCCTGCAGGCATATTCGTATAAACATGGTCTAGTGCCTTCCCAGACGCCGGCCGTGTTAAAAAATCTACCTGACAGCGGAACCCGTATAAATTAAGTAGGTGATCGAGTTTTTTTGTATCGGGGTCATTCTTATCAATATAATTGATATTCATATCACCGACAATTACGCTATCATAACTACATTTACTGGCTTCCTTGAGCACACATTCTAACTGAGTCAAAAATGCATCTACTGTTAAGTTTCGTGATTTGTCTAACACACTAGTCCTATACAAACAAATAATATTAATTTTAAAATCTAATAATGTTATTGCACTTATTTCGCATGTCAATATTTTTGATAATTTATTAATATCCGACATTTCTACAGCTTTTATTCCGTTTTTAACGTAAATACAGCACCCGCCATGTTCAGTTTGCTTTCTACAATACTGCGATAACAAAGTGAAGCCGTCTAAATTAATCGATCGCAATTCCTCAACAGATAACCAGTGTTCAGAGATCGCTAATACAGTACTACTTAACTCTGAATTCAACAGCACTTGTAACTTATCTGTTTTGTTATTCAACGACTGTATATTTTGGTGGCAAATAACAATCTTAGGTACGGTCACCGCTGTATCATCCGTAACGTCATTAGTAGTAGACGGTGTCCGCGCGGGCGCAGAGCCGCTGCTGCACTGAACCGGTATCGGTGTCGGCGCGTCGTTACTGCGTCTTCGGGTCTCCCCGCACCTCCGCGCGGGGAAGTCCGCGAAAGCGAGTCCAGCTAGCGATTCGCACGCCTTGGGGCCACGAAGTCGGCGATATTAGGCGCGGATACAGACTCTCTGGCATTCCTATTATAAAAGCGGCGTGTACATTACTTTTGATAGTGCGTTTTTCTACCACATAATCAGTGCAAATATCAATCGTATTTAAATATTCACGGAGTTGGTTTACTGTCGTGTCTGGCTTAAACGACCACGCTGATATATAAGCCAATTTTTCTACAGACTGCAAATCACAAGCCACATTTGAAGTACCAACAACTACTTCTGTCTTCATAGTGCGTTTTTTATTCCTTTTCACTTCTTGCCATTCGCCATCGCATGTAAGCGGCTTGTCCTCGGTAAACGCTAACTTCCTGGCCGTAGAGGATCGTTCAATTTCGTCACTTACTCGGTTTCCTTCGCCTTTGGTCGGCGCGTCGGGTACGGTCTTCGGTGTAGATGGCTTCGGGGTCTTCGCTTGCGCATGCGCCGCCGCCGCTTGATGTTGCACGGAGTTGGCTGGTTTTTTAAGCTGTCGACGGGCATTGGGCCGCAGCACGCGGGAAGTATGAACCATGTCAACAGCAGGCTTCATATTGGCTTGTTGAGTCTGCTGTTGGATTATTATTGGTAGAGACGTACCGTTGTCTTTTTGAAGTTGTTGCTGCGATGCCGATGATGCCGCCATAATTGTGTTATGCAATGATTCCATTGCCACTATTTTGTGCTCCAGCTTCTCAACCACCTCACGCAGCAGCGTCACTTCATGCAGAACTGGAGCCAAACACTTCTGCATCATTTCTTCGAGCTTCGGTAGACTAAATTTAGCCATTTTATCAGCAATCTATCTTCTATCTATCTATCTATCTTCTATCTATCTATCTATACATATAATAAGACAGTAACAGTGTTCAGTGACCCTATATAGTTTTGAGAAAACAACGATAGCGCGTTTTAAAAGACGTGTGGCGACATCTATGTATGAGTTTTGTACGATGTTTGTGTGTTTGTTTGTGTATATGCGGAAGCATCACGCGAAAACGACCGAACGGATTTTGAATCAAATTGTACCAAAATGTCAAGTAATTCACCGACTAGGTTATAGGCTAAAAAAAACATACCCCTAAAAGGGGGTTGGCTGCTACACATGAAATAAGTTTGTAGGTCATGTGAATTTCATAGTGGCGCGTAGTAAAAGGATGTGTATGGGCTAATTGGACCTGAGATTGATTTCAAATTTCGAACTGGCCAGCACGTATTGTGTCGCTTTGAATAAGCGCACAGGAAGAAAAAAAAACATGAGGCCGTATTTATATTTTTAATCTGTATTTTTATAACCTCAACAAATGAGTTTGTCGAATTATTGCTCATGATTACGACAAGGAAACTAAAATCTATGAATATGTCGACGACTACAAAAATATCTCTTTAATATTGGAATAATTTTCACTTTTAATAATTCAATAATTATTACCCTCGAAAACAAAAGTTCCGTGGTGCAAGACGTGCAAGTTGCGTGGCCAGACGATACAAACATCATATAGGAATCGTTTTCTTTGTGCGTAATCTACGCGGGAAAATTGCATTAACTTTTTTGTTTTTAAATTTTCTCGCTAATTTGGTTAAGGCTATTTAGCCAATGTTTGTCTGGTACATGCAGTATGTTATATGTTTTGCCGACAATACAGCTACATTATTTTCAGGGTGCGACAACTTTTTTCTGAAATATTCTTTGGAAATACTAATAAAAATTGGACTTCCCACACAAAGTGACTCAATCGGCTGGTACATTTTATATAGAAGATAAATTTTCCATATTTTTGTAAAATTTTCCCGACGAAAGTTATATTTTATACGTTTGTGCCAGACGATCAAATCAGTATCTGAGATAAGACTTTTCGTGGCTATAGGTATAAGCCGATTATCCACAGCTTTGTCTTTAACACTGCTTTGTCTGGAGTGTAATTTTGGAAAACGCAGGGTTGCTCAAGACCTGCGCCACTCTCTCGGGCTCCCTGACTGACACCACAGGAACTTCGAGTCGATACGTGCGGAGCCAAATTGACTGCAAAAATATTTTCAAATTTCAATCGTTTATTTCCAAGTAGATTCACAACGAATTCTTTCAGAAAGTCAAAAATTTACAATACAATACTGTCGCTAAAAATAAATTAGTCATTGTAAAAAAGAGAAAATTGTCAGACACAATTTTCTCTTTTTTATAACAATTTTATGTTCCTAGTAGAAACGCGGCACGAGTGGGATAAAAAAGGCACTGCCTCGGGGCCGGCCAGGCTGACCACACAGCATGTAACTTACTAGCATGTAGCTATTAAAGTAAATATTTCAAAAAATATATTTACATGTGTCATGTAAATCAGCCGGACCCCCTGAACAGGAAAACCACCCAAAAACCTGCTCAAAAGTGCTCCTATTCTCAATTAACAATTTGTACCAGAGGACCTAAGCTACCCTAGCTAAGATTTAAAATATATTAATAGCCCAAAAGACGGCTACGCTAAAATAAAATAAAAGTACTACAGTAGATAATTCTATCTGTTTCGTCTTAATTAAGTCTTCCTTTCTATTTATGTCAATTTTAAGTTCCATGCACGTCCCGATTTGGTATTAAAAATGACTGCATGTTTCTTGTGCTGCGCTGGAAAATCAGAGGACCATGCCTCTTTGTCATTAACGTAATCATCTAACTTATAATAGGCTTTATAACATAATGTTTTCTTAATAATAGATTTAAATTTACTCTCAGACAAACTTAATATATCTTCCGGTATTTTGTTATAGTATCGTATACTTAAACCTTCAAATGAAGTCCTAACTTTAGCTAGTCTATGCTTAGGTTGATCTAATTTATTTTTACTCCTTATATTACGATTATGTCTTTCATGATTTCTTGTGAAAGTATGAATATTCTTTCTTACATACATGATATTTTCATAAATATATTGACATGGCACAGTCATAATATTAATTTCCTTAAACAGTTCTTTTAGAGAATCACGACTGCCTAGTTTATAAATAGCTCTAATGGCCCTTTTCTGAAGAATAAATATTGTTTCAATATCAGCTGCGCGACCCCACAGCAAAATTCCATAGGACATAATGCTGTGAAAATAACTGAAGTAAACAAGTCGTGCAGTTGCAATATCTGTAATTTCTCTAATTTTACGTACTGCATAGGCAGCTGAGCTTAATCTTCCCGACAAAGATGTAATATGAGGGCCCCATTGAAGCTTTGAATCAAGCGTAATCCCTAAGAAAACTGTGCTGGCAGTAAATTCTAATTTTTCATTACTAAGCGTGACATAATTATTCAAAGAATGTACTACATTTGGCAAAGTGAATAATACACATTTAGTTTTTTTCGCATTTAGAACTAAGTTATTTGCAGTAAACCAACTATGAATTTGTCCAAGAGTGTGATTTACTTCGTCATAATTATGCGCTCGTCTATCAACCTTAAATATAAGGGATGTATCATCAGCAAATAATACAATTTTGGACAAATTCTCTACCATGTAAGGCAAATCGTTAATGTAAATTAAAAATAAAAATGGTCCTAATATAGAGCCTTGCGGCACACCAATTTTAACACGAGATCCCTGTGATTTGGTGCCGTTTACTTGGACCTTTTGCGTTCTATTATCTAAATACGAATTCAGAAATTTCAGAGCTACGTTTCGAATACCGTAATGTTCTAATTTTACCAATAAAGTTTCATGATCTACGCAATCAAATGCCTTAGAAAGATCACAAAAAACACCAATGGCGTCCTTTGATTCTTCCCAAGCATTAAATACATGTTTGACAAGAGCAACACCAGCATCTGTGGTACTACGTCCCTTTGTAAAACCGAATTGCTGGTTGTGTAACAAGTTGTTGCTATTAAAATGGGACAGCATTTGATTGAGTATGATCTTTTCAAAGACTTTGCTGAGTACGGGCAGAATAGATACAGGCCTATAGTTACTGGGATCTTGTTTGTCGCCAGCTTTAAACAGCGGAACTACCTTGCTATCTTTCATTAAATCAGGAAAGATGCCATGATCAATACATTCATTGAAGATATCTGACAAGTATGGTGCTAATATATCGATAATTGATTTACAGACTTTAACTGACATTCCCCATAAGTCTTCGGTGCTCTTAACTTTAATCTCGTTAAAAGCTTTTAAAATATACTGGGGAGTCACAGGACTAAATTTAAATTCTGAATTGCAAGCATCTACATTTTGTTTAAGAAAAGAAGATGAGATTGAAGGTGAAGAGTTTAATGACTCAGTTGTTTTAAGAGGTATATTTGTAAAGAATGTTTCGAATTCCTGTGCTACATCGGAATTTGCGCTAATCATTCCATGGTCGGTATTAAGTGAAAAGTTATTTTCGCGTGGCTTAGTTTTACCTGTTTCGCTATTAATAACTTTCCAGACAGCTTTTATTTTATTGTCTGAAGACTTTATCTTATTTGTAATAAAATTGGCTTTAGCAATTAGACAAGCTGTTTTAAAGATTTTAGAATATTTTTTTACCAGCTCATTAAAACTTTCATCAGTTGTCATGTTTCTAAGCTCATAAAGTTCAAAAAGCTTATCTCTGCTAATCCTAAGACCCTTGGTAGCCCAATCACTAAACTTAAATTTCGTACTAATTTCTTTTGTATCTATTTTAAAAATTAATTCAAATTCTTCGCTCACTAAATTAAAGAAGTCTTGGTATACACAATTTGGACTTTCAAAGTTATAATTATTGACTGCCAGTTTTCCCATTAAAACGTTTCGGTATTTTTCCAACCTACTACCAGTGATGCGCCTAGTTTCTATCTTAATTGTTTTAATATGATCTTTGAACGGGAATATTACGCATTGACCTCTGTGGTCTGATTGAAGAGAGTTTATAATACATTTCTCTACAGGCTTACAATCACTGAATACATTATCAATACATTTGGCAGAAGTAGGCGTCACACGAGTAGGTTCAAAAAATACATTAGACAAATTGAATGATTTGAAAAGTCCTAAAAATTTATCACTGAGTGCATTTTTTTCTAGAATGTCTACATTAAAGTCCCCAGAAACAATAACATGTTTATTTGCTTTTGTGACTAATTTTAGTACATCTTCTAGTACTTCTAGTAGTGTGGTAAAATTTTTAGCTATAGGTGGTCTGTATACGCATACTATAACATGACTTTCCAGCTCAACACAAGATAATTCAGTAGAGCTTTCAACCGACAATCCCACTACATCCTTACGTTCTTTAAATTTAATATCGTTTCTAATGAGTATTAAACAGCCTCCATGGATCGCGGATTTTCGGTTGAAAGAGCTGGCTATACAGTAATTTTCATAGTTTAACAAAATGTCATCTGTTTGGAAGTGCTCTGTAAGACAGACTACGTCATAATTATGCTTCTCTAAGAACAATTCAATTTCTAATACTTTGCTGGAAAAGCCCTGAATGTTTTGATGTAAAACTTGAAGTTGATATTGCTTTTCCTTTGTCTTAGGTTGAGTGCAAGAAGACCCCGGATTGCCTATACTATTTACATCAGTCAAAGAGGGGGTTTCCTTTGTCTTAAAATCTAGTTTAAATTATTATTATTACTACCCTTACTAACTAATATAGAAGAAGACACATATTTTGTGTCATTTATATTATATGCTAACAAAGTAGCTACTTGTTTCTTATAATAATCAGACAGGTACATAGTATCCTGAGTCAAAATAAAATTGTGAATAAAATTATTCACGTCGAAGTAAGAAATAGCATCTCTATGATGGCATGTTATATTGAACAAGTGCATGTTCATTCTATGCACACATTTGTTTTGTTCTACTGACAAATTCGTGCAATATGGAAAGTTGCACAAAATGAACTTGCACTTTGACTGATTATGTAAGTTGAGCAACACCTCTAAGCTATTGTCTAATGCACTACGACTAATGTAAGAATGATTTCCTATCATAAGTATAACAGTGGTGTGCTCATCAAATTTCCCTACAGCTACTCGTTTAACAATACCCTCGAATGAGGTGTCAGGGCAACACACATTTGTCACTTGCTGATTAAGACGATAGTTTAATAATTGACCGAAACCTACACCAATCTTGTCTGAGTAAATTACAGTCTTTTTGGATGATTTCGCCGAAGGGTCCTTCGTAGATTTTGCTGCACTACTGTCACTGTCAAGAATTGGTCCAGCCTGGGGTCGAGGGGTAGAACACGGGCATGGGTCACGTGGTCGTGGCTTTAGGGTCTGGGCAGCAGGGTCTGCGATGGTAGATGCCCTAGAAGTACGCGGTGCTGCGACTGGGGTGGGCGGCACACTCGCCACCCTCTCGATCCCAATGGTAGGGGTGGTAGTGGGCGGCCCGGGCTGCACGTTGTTGTCGTCTCCCGACCCTGCATTATGCTGCACGGCGGGGGCGGGGGCACGTGACGCGCCCCTGCCGCGTCCGCCGCGGCGTCCTCCACGTCGTCCTCGTCGGGTAGGTGACGCTGTCGCTACAGTTCCGACTGCTGAGCGCTCCGTTGTTCCCACGGGCAGTGCAGGAGCACCCTTATCGCGTCCGCCACGTCGAGTTTGCTGGGTGGCCACCTCAGCCACGACAGCGGCGGCTGGCGCGTCTGTAGTGGCAGGTGGGGATGGGACGTCTGGCACGACCGTTGCAGCTAGTACGTCTGTTCCGATGGGCGAAGGAGTCTCGCCAGGTGTGTTGAGCGCGTTAGGTGTCACCGGCAGAGGTGTCACGGGCAGATGTGTCCCGGTCGCGGCAGCTGAGGACGGCGCGAGTGCCAAGGCTAACTCCTCATCTTTCATCAGCCTGTCCAGCAACGCTGTGTTTTGTTGCTGTAGTTGGAGTAGCTCTGATGTTAATAAAGAAAGTTGCATGTGCTCTCTATGGCTCTCTGCATACTTAGCCTCTGTGCTAGCGAGTTGTGTTTGAAGATTATCAATATACAACTCACTACTTGTGTGTAAGCTATCTGAGGCTGTGAGTTGCACCGTCAGCTGCCCTATTTTTGATTGTGCTTGATGTAAATCCTCATTCCTTCTTTTAATTATCTGTCTCAAGTCCTCAATTTCTTTTAATAAATTAATTCTCTTAATTCTATTTGGTTGTCGCTTTTGAGTTAATTTTAATAATTTGAGGGTATGACTAGTTTTTTTTATGAATTTATTTAATCTTAAATATTTCTTTATTTTGTTTCCTTTTGTCAAAATAGTATGGCGTACTGTACTCATGTCATGCACTTCCAGTTCATGACGTAGGGAAACACTGAATCTATTTTCCATATCTTCTTTCAGTTTCTGTTGATCCGCTAACTGGCTGTTAGCTTCGTTCAGCTGTTGCTCCAAAAATCTACACCGATCTTGGGCAGAACTCAGGCCTCTGGCGAAGTCAAGATGAGCAATTTCCAGAGAATTTATTAGTTCTAAATGCTGGTCAATCTCCGCTTGTGACTCTGCACATTGTGCTCGCAGAGTAATAACACTCTCGCTTAGCTGAGTGTTTTTTGATTTTAACTGTTTCATCTGCAGGTCAATCTCAGTTCGCTCGGCTAGAAGTTTATCATTGATCTGCTCAGCTTCAGTTAGTCTTTGCTGGAGTTTAGCCATTGTCTTTTCGGTATGCATTCTACGGGTCGTTACAATAGACATGGTTGAAGCCGAATCTGGAATTGATACAAAATCCAATTTAATATCCAAATCACACTTGTTGTTATTATGCTAGTGTTTGGTAGGTAATGTTATTAGAATGTTGGACTACTTATAGCATTACCACAGTTAAGGAATGTATGAAAATAGTACCTAAGTAAATACCTATTAAGTACCTTCAGATTCACTTTCCACACTGACAAGTGATCTGAGACACTGCAACAACTAGCCTATAGCGAAACTAACAAAAAGGATAAGTGTAAGTGTTCCTCAATGTGTAGTGTTCTTTGAATAAACTTGTCTGAGCGGCAGATGACCCTCCCGTCAGATAAACTTCAATAGAAATCAGCTGAGGCAAGGTCACGGCGCTAATGTGTGAGTAGGTCGTCGTTTCCCACAAAAGTGAGTAATGTAAGTTATGTGCTCGTTCAATCTGAGATTTCTATGGTAATTAATTAATTACCAACTGTAAAGCTAATTAAAAAATATCAAAGAAACGATACTCCCCGGGTTTAATCCGTTGGTCATTCGAATCGAAAGTTCGAATCGTTGGTCCGTTAACAGCACTTTGGTTTAGGTAGAAATCCGTGTTTTTATGTTTCACTTTGTTGTTTGATCACTGGTTTAACACTAATTATCACTTATTTTCCACAAATTGGCTTATAATAACAAGATTACATGTAAAATTTCAATAAAATATGCGAACAGCTGTTTATGACGTCTACTCGCGTTGGGGTTGCCAGCCCAAAAAGTCTGCAGGATAGACCTCTGTCACACGCGTCTAGCAAAGACTCCGTTCCGGGTTTAAATGTAGATTCTGTTGTCCTTCTCCAGGGCCGCCGGTCTTGGCCAGGTTTCTACCTCGGTTGATTCTTACGACTCCCACGGGAAGAGAGGTGCTATTTTATTTGCCGGCAGCACACGACCTTAATTAAATAGCCTTAGGTACGTGAAGGAAAAACATCGTGATGAAACCCACTTTCAAATAAAATTTGAATTCAGATGATATTTGAATGTGACTTAACCTAGGATTCGGGCCAGGTTAGCCTTCGGGTTGCAGAGGTCAGATGGCAGTCGCTCTGTGTAAAAACTTGGTTCCACGTCAAATCACCTAGGTTAGGTAGCCGACCCCGACAGGGAACGGGATAAGGCAAGGAGAATGATGAGGTACTTAATTAAACGTAACCCTAGCCGCGGCTCCGCCCGTGTGGAAATCGGTCATGGCATCACACAGGAACATTTTTTCGCGAAGAAAACTTTCCTATGCGTTAATCCAAGTTACCTCCTTTATGTCTGTGTTCAATTTCATGAATATCAGTTAAACAGTTTTTGCGTGAAGGAGTAACAAACAAACATATAAACTTTTGTATTTATATTATTAGTAGGAAGTAGGATAGGATAGGATTAGTAGTATGATTACTTGCTTTTGTTTTTATTTATTCACACTCATGAACTCGGTCTTCAGTCTTCCATCACAATGTCAAGAAATGTGGCATCAGTCTACTTCACGGAATCAATACTCTTGGAAGTAAATATTGCACGGTTTTAAAAAATCTGCTAAAAATGGCATAAGAGGCGGAAAGTTGAAGATATAGGGAAGAGAACTGGAAAGCTAAAAAATCGTAGCAGGGAAAGACGACTTCAAGAAACTGAACCTTTAGAGATTCTAAAAGACTAAACACTAAACCAACCACCGTTTTCTTACTCTTTCTTGCAATTGGAAATTGAAATTTTACGATTTAACAGTTTTTTAAATTACTTACATATAGTCTGAGAAACCAAGTTTTCTGGTACCTACCTACCAACAATTTAATATTGGCTAATATTATTTCATGGTTCTTAGAGGCCTATGTTTAGCAGTGGTCGTCGTATATATAGCTGATAAATGATGGAAGATATATTATGGCGAAACGAAGTTCGCGGGCACCAGCTACGTATAGTAAATAAAATAAACACAGGAGCGTGTAACAAGTCGACCTTCCCGCTTAGGGGGCGGGGGGGGTAACTTTAATCAGTGTCTACGGCAAAAAACACAGACACTGCGTTGCCTGGGACGCAATTATGGAAAACGTAGGGTTGCCCAGACCTGCGTTACTCTCTCGACCTCCCTGGCAAACTCCACAGGAATGACGAGTCGATATGTGTGGAGCCAAGTCGGCTGCAGGAGTCTACCGCACGATTGAGTCATACGCGCCTGACGGAGACAGAGAATTTGACGAATGCTGGCTGACAGAAGAGTAGAAATGTAATATAGGTCCTATGTGACAAGCTATCTCTAGTTTTCCTCTAAACCAAAGCTAGCCAGTATAAACGCGGCACCATCTGCCGGGATCCGCCGAAGTTCCGAGTTAATGCTATTAGCCATCATCAAAGGCTGAAATTATTTCTCCTCAAAAATCCTTTGCGGCCTCCTGCATATTCATGATTCCCTAATACTCCCTGGATAGCTGCCTATAAAAAAGTTAATTAAATTTTCACCGGGGAATTTCGTTTGTTCGGAATTCGGCCTTTGCTAAAAAGTGCGTCATCGATGGTAACCTTTTCAAAACAATAGGAAGAGCTTAAGGCAATGTTATATTCAATAGACAATACGCTAGTGGATTGAGTCATTAATAAAATATAAAAGTTGTACGCTTAAAACTTATGTCAAAAAATATTACGAAATGCATTCATAATTTTTTCAAAATATGCAATGATTGAGTTAAAACAGTTTTTTTTTTAAGTAAGTATTCTGACGCCTTTCAAAATATCTACGTATGGCGTCAGGCACTCCTATTTTCATGAAAAATACCGTTTAAGATCGCTTTAAAAGTAGCTCATTCGGCCAGCCCATATAACTTTATATTTATTAAATTTGCAAATGGACTGAACACTTGAATAAGGTAGTTTATATTGTAGGGGGTGGATGGCAAAAACAAGAAATCAAGCCAAATGGGGAAGACCGACGTTCAGCAGTGAACTGCAATCAGATTGTTGTGGTATGATGCCTATGTGATGCTTCCGTCTTAAATTTTTTTTCCATTGATTTCACAAAGTTTTATGGCGCCCTAGTTATGTTCTTGTAATAGATTCATCAAAATATATTTTAGAAGCACAAATTAAGAGACCAAATAAATTAATTTCAGTCAGATTTCAGCCTTGAATTTCAGCTTCATGTAATTCGTAATTCAAAAGAGCCAATCGACTTGAACTGAGCTAACATTCAGCGGGAACGGGCGTACTTGGCCCAAATCGAGCGCTTTCTAATTAAACCGTCTATACTAAGTAATAGTTCCCTAGCGCTGAATTGCTGGATTTGCTAGTAATATTGAAGGAATTAGAAAATTAATTATGTATACACTCGAGAAATTGGATTTTTGGTATTATCTATTTCAGTTCACGTGGAAGCTTACGAACATTATAATTTTGCGTCTTAAGGCTCTGAACATAGAAAAAGAAATGTTTTATGAATGGTAAAAACAAGTTTTTATAAAACTAGTTTCGATTTGTTAACTGAACATTATGAAACTAGTGTAGGTAAAAATTCTTAAAAACGGTACATATAATATTTTTTTTTAAACAGGTAATTTTTTATAACCTACAGGTTTTTAACTACCACTTAGATTGATGTATTACACCGTGCAAAAAGAAGCAAAGAGTTAGAAAGTACATCAATCTTGCTCAATGAAACCATAGTAAGAAATTAAATTGCAGTATAACATTTTTAAAACAACTAGAATTGCCAGAACTGATTTCATATCGCAATGTTAATAAATTTAATTTTGATCTATCCTGGTTAAACTATATCGTATGGTATGTCATTTGTCTCCTAGTTAATATAAGTTCCGCCTTTCGAAGGGCACGTTACATAACTTAGTCCGTTGTCGTTAAGGAACCATGTCAAATTCTATTCATCATCATCATCATCACCATATTTTCAACTATATGACGACCACTGTTGAACATAGGCCTCCCCTAAAGATTTCGACCTTATCCTATTAGAAGCGACCTGCATCTTACATTTCCCCGTGGACTTGACCAGAGTCCTACTAGTAGTTTAAAAACTTTGTGACTTCAGTTCATCGGGTCGTACACGATAGAACAAGAGAACTAAAAAGACACCCATCCTAAAGACAACTTAATAAAAATGAATAAATATCCTGGACAATTCACACAGCGCCATCTAGCCCCAAACCCAGCAAAGCTTACACTACGGGAACTAGATAGCTAATACTAATACTTATATACTTGTTTTTTAAATAAATGCATGTTATTTACATAGAAAACTCACAGATTCGACACAAATTCAAAATCGACTTGTCAAATATTTGTGTCCGGTGGGGAACAAACCCACGACCCTCAGCGTAGAAGGCAGATATACTATCCGCTACGCCATCGAGATAGTCGCACTGACTGCTTCTTTTCTATACTGTGATCGGACTAAAGTCGAGAAGTGAGAAGTAGTGTGCAATGATCCAACTCGGTTGAACTTGACTAACTATGGTTTAGCGAAGAATGTTAGTTAGAACTTTACAGCAAACAAGAATTAAAAGATTCTTTTGTGTGTTTATAGTACGTTATAATATTTTTTAGTATTTGTGAATCAAACTATTTTTAATTACATCAAATCTGAGTCGCTTGGTTTCAGATGGTAGCCGACATCGACAGAGAACGGAATAAGGCAAGGAGAATGATCGATGAATGATAATTGCAACATTTCCTAATCTTAATTATGCGCTAAATACGCTTCAGGCAAAAGTATACGCAGGTATAGTCCTATTCAAAGTTTGAGGCAGTTTTATATCTTCAGCTCGTTCATATATTTTACTTATTCCAAGGCTCACCTTACTGGGTGGTGCACAAATCACGGTAAACTTTGCAAAGTTTAGGAAAGACTGGGATCGTGGATTACCGGTTTCATCCGGTTATTCGGGATTCTGATTGAGCCAGCGGCCATACCAATTGTTTTTCTTACAAAGTTTTTTGTATTCCTTAGAACTGTAATGAGATTAAACAAAGTTTTTCTTTACAAAATTTTGTCGTTTTAGAGTACGAATTCTGAGAGTCAAATTGGCTACTTGAATGACAGGTCAAATGATTTCCTTTTGGAGATGATCGAAAACGACATTTTGTATGAAAATGTACATATTGCAATAGTTATGACGTCATATTATATTGTGGATGGCATCAAAACAAAAACTTTTATTTTAATTTACTGTATAAAATATATATTTTTTTATATTTTGAAAAATGAGGAATAAAGGGTTTAGTACTAAGTATTTTTGGGCAAAAGTTTTACCTCTATAGGTAATTTACGTATTACCAAATTTCTTTGAAAACCCCGTGGCTCGGAGTCACGTTTTTTAAAGGTGTTTTTAGTATTCTAAATTCAATTTCACCGGAAGTGAAGTGTTCGCAAAAAAGGGTCGGCAGAACCACTTCCACCTTTATCGATGACGTCACTCGTTGTCCTCAATAATTGGCCCCGGAATCGAACCCAGGCCCCTCGTAATTGAATTACAATGCCATTATTATTGTCTGCAGAATTCAATGACTCTTCCAGAGACAAAAGGGCTTTTATGTCTGTGAAAGGATATTTTTGTCTGAAAAGAGTATTTTGAAAAGAAAATGGTCAGATTGTCTGTATTTAGAACAGACAGGTGTAAAAAATATAATATTTATGGGGTACAAATAATATATATTATAAATAAAATTAATATAATATTATAAAATATTTTAAGGGGTACAAAACTAAACAGCTTCTCCCATGGAACATAGGTCGAAGTATGAAAAAAATTTTGAACCTCCCATCCCACACCAAAAGCCAACAAAGTTGATTTGCATGAGAGGGCTGATTTTTTCATATAAAACATGAATGGTCCCTGGCGAAAGTTGTTCAGTTTCATGGGCTAATTCATCCTTTAAAATATTTGTATCTAACATTTTTACACCTTTTGACGGTTAGTTTCAAAATAGCAAGGCCCAATACCATAACAAGCTGTCATTTGTGATACAACCTTATATTGAGCAAAGGCAGTTTTTGATGACATAACTCGTTCGATTCGAAATATTGCAATGAGGAACCTTTTTTTTTTCAACCAGTTTCATTCGAGTTTAAAATTCCGCTCCTATTTTGTGACTTTACCGGACCCGGTGCAGCAAACGCTTAAATTCCCCGATGAAGCCGTCAAATAAACCAAAAGCAGGGAATCCCTCGACATAAATCGACTTCGCTCGCCGAACATTTTTCCCGCGTGATTATATTCAAACGGTATAGGCGGGAGACGCATATTTCATTTTAACCGGCCGTCGATAGCTGCTGTGAAATATAGCGCCAACCCCCCCTGCCCCTCCCCC
This sequence comes from Keiferia lycopersicella, assembly GCA_029255805.1. Taxonomy (NCBI): domain Eukaryota; kingdom Metazoa; phylum Arthropoda; class Insecta; order Lepidoptera; family Gelechiidae; genus Keiferia; species Keiferia lycopersicella. Next base: position 533,745 of record JARACZ010000012.1, read on the forward strand.
TCAACCCCCACCCCCTCACATACAGAACTTCAACATTATTTCAGCGATCCCTCGCTATACACTGCAACCGCTTTCATATTTAACCTCGGAAATAGTTCGCTCCTTAGAATATTACATCAAAAGAAAATTCTATCCAAAAGGAAATAAAAAATAATCCCGTCACTCTCGAGAACTCGCATTTAAATATGAACGCAAAGTCAGAACGAGTGCTCGTAAAACTTAATTTACTTCCGTCGAGTTACGACCCCTAATTAAAAATCGACGACCTGCGACCGCCCGCCGCTAGCTGCAACCTTCTATAGCTTAGTTGGCTTTCTATAAATTATTCACAAACTAAATTACCTCGTGCTAAAAAACCCGGAATTTACCTACCGCATAAAACGGAACGCTTAGTTTAAAATTCAAATTTGGAGCGTCTAACACGGCGGGCCGGCTCAGTCGATTTAAGTGCAAATACGGCCGAGTGCGGGAGTCCTGGCCGGACATTTGCTATGGTAATGAGCGCGGCGCACTCTCCGCGGCCGGGTAATGCCATTCATGGTGCTACAATGGACCGAATGCACTGTACAAATAGCGAATTACGCTCTGGATAAAAGAAATGTGGACTTTCGCAGCTCTCCTTAGTACAATCTGCGCTGTTTCATTTACATAAATGCAAGCTGAATTTTGAAGCTGAATGTGTTAGCGTTTTTCCACATTTCCTAAAACAATGAAGAGTAGGTAAACGGGTTGGGGTAAAACTGAAGTAAGTAGGAACTGCAATTCACATTCACATTGCCGTTTGCGACGACTTTAACTTTCATACGTAAACATTCGTAACTTTAAAGGTAATTTTGTTTTATTTATTGTACCAATTCAAAGAGAGTGACAAATCCGTTTGTTTTTTCTTACTTTTCATACGATCATAGTCAGCCTGTAACTGGTGGCTTTTTGATGCACAGAACCATCTTTTACACCAACTGATTTACAGTTTTTTACAGTTTCAGTTTTGCAATTGTCTGTAAACATTACTCAGAAATTAAAACCAAAAACATTTTGTTTATTTGTCGTATTTTTCTTCGATTACTATGCAGTCTTATGTTTGCCACTGAATCGATAAGAAAGAGCATAAGTTTCTCTAATTATGGAATGCAAATAATGTTTACTATTTGTTTGGACGCAGACTGAAAAGAATTTGCGATCAAAAATAGTCATACAGGAAGCACGAAATTCCGGAACTGATTTAACGAATGAGTTCCTTACACGCTGTGGAAATTTTCGTCCATTCACTCCGTCCAATTCACTCGCTGCGCTCGCTAGTCCAGATAGCTAGCTACGTTGGTGCTTTATTTTCTTTTAGTATCAAATTTTCTACTGCACTACGTTTCTTCCCTTTGTTGGGGCTGATGGGAAAATATTCAATCCGTTTCTGTTGATTGGGATTATTTGCAGACGTGTAAATCAAAGATCTCGATTTTGTAACCATGTTATGAAATTTAGCATGCTTACCATGGCCTTTTTAACATGAACTGACTATATACAAGTCCCAACAAAGAGAACAAAGTTGACAACCAATGAAAAGCGGCCACTAGGTCTCTCATTAGTCGTGAGGTGCTGGCTTAGAATAGCATGCCGCCTTTTCTACCTGTCGCAAAAGGCGACTAAGAGATGAACCCATGGAACGGACAGCAGTGCTCCCTTTGAATATCCTCGATATCTTGAACTGCGCTCGTCAATGCGCTTGCCAATCGTAGTAAGTATAGCAATACCCCCCGATTTCGGGGGAGGCCCATGTCCAGCAGAGGAGACTATAGTAAATAGCTCTCTTATAACTTTACGAATTCAAAGTTATTTTTGATAATATTATTGTTTATGGAGTTTTATTTTCAAGAAATCATAATAAATACCTATTGTTGTGCTATCGGAAATAGTTTATGGCGGGTGACAGGAGGGATCCAGGTGGTGTCGGGAAAAGGGTAGCTACCCGCCTGGCCGGGTGTTGTGGCCAGGGGACCGACGGGTCCACCTGGATTGGATTGGAAGTTGTATATATGCGTTGCGCGGTGAACACTTCGATACCGCGTTTCAGGCCCATTGTTCTGTCACGTGGCGCCATCTCTCCGATATGTTGAGAACTCCTGTTGCGTCTTGTATGCATGTGAACCACTTGAGTGAGCTTCATGTTGTAGCCACCAGAGGTCGCTACAGTACTCCCCCTCAAGACCGGAGGTCGATACCGTAAGCGATCGTAGTGGGGCTGATGACGTCATTGTAGCGTGATGATGCAGTCTGGCGTGGCGAAGCAGTGTTGGTTCCAAATGTCCACGGTGAGTCGGGATGATGATGGAAGACCAATGAAGCTGCCGGTCCTGGTTCCAATGTCCACGGTGAGTCGGGATGATGAGGAAGACCAGTGAAGCCGCCTGTGCTGTGACTGTGATAGTTGCTGATGACGAAGTAGTTGGCTGCATGCTGTAGTGGTGGATGCGTGGTTGAAGGCTGCGAAGTCCATTGTAGGGGTCACCAATATGGCGGGTGACAGGAGGGATCCAGGTGGTGTCGGGAAAAGGGTAGCTACCCGCCTGGCCGGGTGTTGTGGCCAGGGGACCGACGGGTCCACCTGGATTGGATTGGAAGTTGTATATATGCGTTGCGCGGTGAACACTTCGATACCGCGTTTCAGGCCCATTGTTCTGTCACGTGGCGCCATCTCTCCGATATGTTGAGAACTCCTGTTGCGTCTTGTATGCATGTGAACCACTTGAGTGAGCTTCATGTTGTAGCCACCAGAGGTCGCTACAAGTTTAAGTACAAACTTTGATATAAAAACTATTATTATTGGAGGTGATTTTATACTGTGACCTGTTGACTTCGGACCAACTTTCTCTAACTAAACGTCTATCCTCATTCTTCCCACTTACCCTGAAACTTGAAATACGCGTCTCAACGACTTCATAAATCCACTCCGGGAATCGAACCCGGGCCGACACAATGCCGGGCCGCTCGTAAATAAACAACTTAATTCACAACACCACCGGAACCCTTTCTCGACCCTGAAATAAGTAAGTGAAGGAACGCCTGGGTCGTTTTAATGTCAGATATAGTAGCTAGGTACTGGAGGCTGAATGAGGAGGAGAATAAAAAAGGGGAGACCTTAGGCCTTCTCATACTTTAGCGCAAAAACAACGCTGCGCTAACGTTTGCGCCTAACGCTGCGCTAACGTTTGCGCCTGTCAGATCCATACTAGAAACGTCACTCTCCATACCAAAAGCGCTCTCGAGAAAGGTCCATCGCACGACGCTGCGCTACCGCTAGCGTGATAGAGGCCTTCACGCAACAGTGGGACGATACAGGCTAATTAAGAGAAATACTTAGGTAATGTTTTACGGCCGATGTGATAGTGCGACTGCGTACATAAAGTTAATAATATTTTTTACGTTGTATGTAGTTGTTCCCAGACTGGTTTAGCCATCGCTGAAGTGTAGGTTGCTGTTTAAAATTACTTAGACGGCAGTTGTTATACAACCACTTCAGAGCCACAACAACTAGTAGTATGAGGTTAGAAAATTTCTGACCACTGATAAGTTAAACGCTGGATAACTCGATCATCCACACAAAAAGAAGGCTTTATCCCTTGCGGGGTAGGCAGAGCGTTAAAGCCCGTAAGAATACGGTCGCTATCGCCACGTCTGACATTTGTGAGGATTGTTTTCCAAGGTTGTTTCAGAAAACATGTGTATTACTATAGTGACAGGTTGTCAGCCTGTCGCCTAAAAATTGTAATACACCACTACTCTCGAGTCTCTTAGTCGCCTCTTACGACACAGGATGTGGGGTGATGCTATTCTAAGCCACACACGGCATCATTTTGTATATTGTAGACAATAAATCACGCTATAGCCTTACTAATAAACACAGTCGGTGCCAAGGCTGTGTTGTGTCTTATTTATTAGCTTGGCTCGTAATCCGCGCAGACAGATCGCCGTAAGACTGACTAATGGCGAACAACATCCTGTGAGAATGACGCTGTCGCTAAGATTGGATTTGTAGGAAAATAAGGAAGTAAATTAGATGATTTTTAAATAAATACCTTGGTAGGTTACGAACTCATAAAGGTCACTATTGAAACGATGACTCAACTTTAATTTTGGCCCATGTCTAGCCTTAGAGTATCTACCTCACTAGATGACTGGGTCATTAAAAAAACAAAAAAATCCATAAATTGCTACATACTCCATTTTCTTCGAAAAATTCGTTTGAAATTTTTGAGTTCGAATTATTGAATAGAAAAATAATATAAAAGTGAGTGTTTTGACGCCATCGATGCTAGAGAGATACGACGTCATCAATTCGTATTTAAATATAAAATAAAGTTTTAAAAGTAGCTCATTTGACATGTCAGTCATCATGTCTATTATCATGCACACACTTAGCACGTGAGTTTCCTTGGAGGAACGATGTTGCCCGTTTCCTGCAAAAAATATCATTTATGTTGATAGCATTGTATCCAATGTGCATGATTTTTTATTTTTCTCCTAAGCGGTCTGCGACACTGAGTAGACAAACGTCTCGACATACCCAGGTGACAGAACTTTTAAACCTCTTACTTACTCCAACTAGATCTCCCACATGTTCACGCCAGTTCTCTGTACGGGTATGCGACCAGAAAATTAAGGTCACTTGTCCGACCGTAGGTAGGTCATTGAAAGTTTATACAAAGTGTAGAGGACGTTTGTCTCGCAGCCAACTGGCGGCAGGCCAGCGGCAAATTCAATACCAAATTATTATAGTTATCATTATTTGTGGGATACAATACACCCAATTGGAATAGCCAGGGCATTAAAATGTAGCAAAGAACCAGGAGGTCGTGGAACAAGTTCGGTTTACGCCTCAACAGATGGCGTTGTTTGTTTTTAACAACTCACAAAAAACTAGTGAAACAACTTAGGCCCGTATTTATAAACCTTACTCTACTCATAGACCGATCTTGAGACACCATTTATCGTATTCTACGTTGATTCAAAACTACTTTTAGTTACGACCCTCGTGGTGCGCAAAATCCATTTCCCGGAATGTCTACTCGGTGCGTCACGTCTATTTCCTTAAATGTAGACATAGACATATATTTATTCACTAATATTTCAGTACATAAACGAACACTTAACCACACATGATACACAGAGAACAAAGAAAACGAGTTTTGCACCACACCTACTAGTGAAATGGTTCCGACTCAGCTTTATGTCACGGCAGAAGCCGTAATTCTGCCAAAACCATTGCATGATGCGGGATCGACACAAAAAGAACATCAAATCTTACAAGTTGACACATAGACGAAAATAACAACATTAGTGACCAATATTCCTGTTACACAGTCTTATAGACAAACTCAGCTGTATAAATTGACACACACAATAAACAAAGAACCTAAATAAAGTTAATTTTACAATGGTACGATATATTGAAAAGATACATAAATAATAAATACAATGTCTACCTACTTGAACGTCTATTTCCCTGAATGTCCTCTTCCCTGAAAGTTCAATTCCTCCAGCGTCCTCATATTACTTACTAATCGGGTTTAGACACTGACTTTTATAATTTAGACGTCAGTCAGTGGGTTCAGTTGATAGCAAACTCTGCAGAAAAGAAAAACTTAGTGAAAATATATTCTTAGTAAGAATAAAGTTTATTGTGATACGGTTCATAAAAACTAGCAAAAAGAATGATTCCAAATTGCACAAGACTATGTTTAATACGCAGTCTTGACATTATTACGTTTTATTCGTCTCCAGCCAATTTGGCTGATTTCAAAAAACATCTCAACTTTAATCCACCGCTGTCCAATTTGTTTCTACGCTTGTTTTATTTGAATCAAACTTTTTGTTTTGTTTCAAACCTCTGTTTATGTTAGCGCTTTTGTTTATCACGTGGAAAAGCTGAACTTTTGGAGGCGAATCTATGTTTTATAATGTTTGTAGATAGATTGTTGCCTGTTGCTATAACACCATGATGACTTTTAAAAGGTATGAAGTTCTAATAGTACAAACAACAACTTGCACACATTACATATAAGAAAGCAACCGTATTAACTTGGACATAAGTTTATCCTTTATCTATGTAAACTTTTAAGTAACATGGGCAACATGTTGAAAAATTGTAGCGTCGTTTTGTCTGATAAATATTTTATACAGAAGAGAGAATCTCCACTAGAACAAAAATCAAAACTTAAGAGGTATTATCTCCAAAATGAAATGGAGTTGGAGCAGACCTTACCGCTGGGAATCCAGGACCATCCAGACTTATCAGAGATTACTAGTCGAAAATCTAAACGAACTACGCTTTTGCTCCAAAAGCGTCAAACGAGCAATTTTCGCGCTATTCTGAATGCATAAAACTTTATACTCCCCCACAAAACCTCCCGCCACTATAATTTGATCTTTGCAAACCTCTTTTCACCCCATTCTTGGAAGCTGCTTCAAGGAAATCCGCGGGGGTGGGAAGATCTAGTTTCGCTGGTGAACTTTAGGTAATAACTGTTAATTTTCAAGAACAGCCAAAACCTTTCCTCTTAACGAGTGGAGGTCATTAAGGCTGTTTAAACGATACATTCGGTTATGGCGGAATGATGGTTTTTGATAAGTAAGGTCGTTAGTTCAGAGCAGGAAATAGGCAAATTAGTTACTCAAGTAATAAGGGCTTTGCTTTGTTACCGCATTCATTCCCGTTTCTCTGTGGGGGTTGGCTACTTACTCTAGTGGATTTGAATTTGAGTGGAACCAAGTTTTTACACATAGCGACTGCCATCTGACCTCTGCAACCCGAAGGCAAATCTGGCCCGAATCTTAGATAAAGTCACATTCAAATATCTGAATCCAAAATTTATTTGAATGTGTTTGTTTGTTTTCCTTCACCAACTTCCTTCCTTTAAGAGCAATCGATAAATGTACGTGAGTAAAAACACATTAGTACATGGCGATGATCGAACTCGGTTCTCACTATTGCAAGACCGGTGTCCTAACCACTTGGCCATCGACGCTTTGTTACCGAATTAGTAGTCTCACTATAATCAAAGAAACGTCTGACCATATTCAACGTTGGACATAATAATATAAGACACAAGATTTGAAAGGTAAAAATAACGTTCCACGTTAATAGAAATGCATTCTAGGTACGTAGTAATTCTTTCCAATAGGTAACTAATAAATTCTAGAAAATATTTTGACCTACTTAATACAATCATGAGCCACCTTTGTTTGAAAAAAAAACCTTTTATGTCGGGTATGCGGAAATAGAAATGCTGCAAATTTGAAGACAATCAAAATTTTCCTTCATTGTCTTATATTCAAAGTAGAAATGCTGCTTATTCTAAGGTAACGACCTTGAAACTTTTGGTGTGGAAGTTGTGATTACAAAAACTCCCGACTACAAATTCTGAACCTGCGTGTAAGTATGTAAATTTATGTACCTAGCGAAAACCAAATTTATGTCTCGGAAAGTTTTGGCAGACGCTAAGCACCGACCCAAATACTTGGCGTCAATCTTGGGCCGCGTTTGCATCGTATGTGAGCCACCTACATTAGGTAGCGGTTATAATAGTTGAGTATGTTGCTTGCTTGGTGTAAGATGCAGTCTTTAAACGACCCATATACGGGGAGTCGTTTGTCGTTTCCTGACATATGTTCCTAGGAGAAAGTTGTTCAGTTTCATGTATATACTATCAATATTCGGGACGCTGTCCACAACACCCTGTATTGAGGGTTTACCAAAGAAGTCTCACAAGTTTTCTTACATCCGGATTACCCCGGGCAACAAGTCGCTTAGTATCCAAGTGGATTCTTTTTCAATATGGAAAGTCTTAATCCAGTACTGAGTGTTTTAACACCGTTATAATGTTGTGTCGTGGTTTTCGCGATTAGATTAATAGCAGTGCCAATAAAACTACACATCATTTTGTTGAAAGAAAGAAAGAAAGAAAAAATATTTATTCAGTAACAATCAAGTACAAATACATTTATGACTGAGACCGAAAAGGAACCCAGCTCAGCATATGCTGTAGCTTAAAGCTGCAGCGCTGATTTTCAGCTGGACCCATGCCATTTGAACAATCAGGGTGCGCTGCCCGGTTAGTATATATTACTTACATTATAATTATCCTAAAAAAACTCTGCGAAAACTATTTGTAACGTAACTAAGCTAACTAAAATTTACTATAAAAGTTAAATGAATACCTACATAAATATAAACTCATGCAATATTTTTTTTATATTTCACATTACTTAAAACAATGACACGTTTCAATTTCTCAAACTCCTATAGTCTTCAGACCCAGATAGAGGCAAAATTTAGATGTATATCACTTGCAAAATACTGGTCAAAGTAGGTAGAAAGTAACCTATCGACTTGACCAGATAGAAATCCGTGATACATAGCCTAACAAAGTTATAAACAATTTTCTTAACCGATAAGTTTCTGTTTTCATATTTAAAAAAAAAAAACAGCTTTTTATACGGTTCCACGTCAAATCGCCTTGGTGGTATCCGACCCCGACAGAGATACAGAATAAGCCTAGAAGAATTATGATATACTAAAAATAAATCTTTTTCCATAAGTTGCATTAATTTCCACAAAACTGCTCTAAAACTCAATGGAGCTCCTTCAAACTCATAACAACTTGATGAAGACTTACTCTTACTTACTGTCTTAAGTTCACACGCTGCTGTAAGCAGGGCTAAGTATTGTGTAACTTCGGCTAGACTCCAAGTTAGTTGGAGAAACTCTTGGTCTAGCGATTAGCTAAATTCACTCCTTCCTACCTAGCAGGCAAACTATTGTCCAGCCAGATGGAAAATCCAAATTTTTTAATATGGTAGAAATACCAGAATGTTTAAAAATTATTTAATTTGTATGTTTTGTTATGTTTTCACTCTTCATAGCTTAAAAATACTAATACTATAAAAAGTGACTAAAAATTTTATTTTACTCTAGCGGAATTCAAACCCAGTAATTTCGATATAGCATACAGACGTTTTTTACTACTGAGCTCATGTATCTCATGTTCTTTCCGATCTGCAAAATTTTTAACCATTTCTTACTTACTTACTTGCATAGTTACGTATTTTTCCTCTTATCAATTTTATTAAACAAATTGTGTAATTGTGACTTTACACTTTTTATGCTGCGTGATGCCGGCTTAGAATAGCATCACCCCACATCCTTCCCACGGGTGTCGTAGGAGGCGACTAAGGGACTCGAGGGTATTGGTGTACTACAATTTTTAGGCGACAGGTTGACAACCTGTCACTATAGTGATACACATGGTTTCCGAAACAACCTTGGAAAACAATCCTCAAAAATGTCAGGCGCGGCGATAGCGACCGTATTCTTGCGGCCGTTAGCGCTCTGCCTACCACGCGAGGGATAAAGGCGTGATATATGTATGTATGTATGTATGTGACTTTACACCTATATACGATTTTTATTCAGCAGTGACGTCAGAATTCCCCACATCTGAACTTTGATACTCATTACCTTTATAATTGACAGATTTTTTGACACAAAATATACGTGTCCAATTTTAATCTAAATCACTAATTACGGACTAAATGAATTTGCTTATTTTTAACCTGTCATCTACCCAATTGAATAGTTTTTTAAACTACTACCCATATAGAAACGTGTTTGAAACTACCGTCTTTATCGTGGGTGATTCATTAGGCTTACGGCCCTCATTACGGCTGTATCGGCCCCGCGCACTGCCAGAAACCTTGCGCCATAACCGTTGGTGTCCAGAGTTGGAACTTCAACAACTTGCTAGTGTCATTGGAGGACAAAACCCGGTAATTTCTAACAGGTACATTGACTGAATGTTGATTTCAAAACAATAGTAATAATAAAAAACAAATCTCAAAATATTGTATTTCCAAGTAGATTCAAAAACAATACTTTCAGTAAAATGCGTACAATATTATCACTAGATAAATGGATTATTCATTGTCAAAAAGAGAAAATTGTATTTCACAGTAAAATAATTTTAAAGTACTAGTAGAAAACGCGGTACGGGTGGGATGAAAAGTCATAAGTGTGGTGCTGAACTGGATAGCATAACTTTTCTTCTGCCATAACCGTTGGTGTCCAGAGTTGGAACTTCAACTACTTGGTAGTGTCACTGCAGAAAAAACCGGTAATCTCCAACAGTACGTTGACTCTATGTTGGTAGGGTGTGGTTCTGGACTGGGTAGCATCACTTTTCTTCTGCCACAACCGCTGGTGTCCAGAGTTGGAACTTCAACTACTTTGTAGTGTCACTGGAGGAAAAATCTAGTAAATTCCAACAGTAAGTATACTCTGCTTGGAAGAAAGCTAGACGGACGACCTGCTTCTAATGAATAATTTTTCGTGCCAACAATTCGTTTTTTTTTTTGGTGACCGTGATAAGTACTTTGTATTCCTTTCAAATTTTATTGTTGAATGCATACACATAACATATTTAAATTTATGTTTATTTCGAGTTAATATTTGTGACAGTAAGTTGGTCGTGCGGCGCAATATCAGACGCGTAGCGTTAAGGGCACATTAAAGTATGTACAAAACACTTAAAAGGTGTGATCTACTTAAAAAGCTGAAATACTTGGGTCTGAATATTTTTTTCTTTATAAAAATAAATGTGAGCATTTATAAATATCGTACAATACATTTTATTTCACTTTAAGCCAGCCAAAACTGACCCAAAAAACACCCTGAACCGTACGTACGCTAAAATATGAAGAAATATATTGTTATGTCTCTGTATTGTTAACAAAGTAACGCGTATTTTTTCCCAGCAGTTCAGGATTGGATGTCGCTATGTAGTCGTAGCGACAATGGCAGTTGAGCCGATTCACACACGAGTTGGATTGTATGGCCCTGTTCTATAGGATTACACGACGACACTACTTGCCAGGAGTTTGCAGTTACAAGTACTGTTGGGAAAGTTTTGCATTCAGAGCGGCTCCTGTTTTCTACTGCGTAGGCGGATCGCACACTTAGCGCACGACGAAGCGCTAAAATATCGCAGTGATCTGTCAGATCCATACTAGAAATGTTAATTCCCATACTAAAGCCGCTCAACCGCTGTCGACGCAATCGCAGCGTCGTCAATCGAGTGCGGTTTTAGTATGGGGATTGATATCAAACGCTGCGATGTTTTAACGCTCCGTCGTTTATCTATTTCAGTATAATATCAACGTATTAAAATATATCATATATATATAAACCGGTGGAAATTATAGCCATTAATTATTTTACAGTAGTCGGGTTAAAACCACGGGTTAAAACAAACGATGAAATTATTATGATTATGACCAACGAGTGACTACGGTGTCGTAGCTCTTAGCAGCCGTAGCACAGTGCTACGAACGTATAGATAAAGTTTATGTTTTGTCACGATTTACAAGAAAAACGCAATTTCTTTGAAAATTAACTGTTTTTTGATAAAACATAATTATAATCACAAAAAAGTTTTTAAATTTCATAATTTAAACTCGCAAATAAAACGAAAGCAAAATCAAGAAATAAAGTTTCTATTCCATTAAATAGAAAAGGAACTAGAAAACGTTCGAAATTTGAATATAAGTGCTACCAAAATAAAAGATAATAAACCCTTTCATGCGACACTTTCAAAAGAATAACTCAGTATCAGCACAATGAAAGCATTTCAAATAAAATATTTGTGTTTAATTCCATTCAGAAAAGTTATTTTATTGTAACACCAAACAAAAAGAACGGCCCCACTCTGAACAAATATTTTATATTCATTGTTGAGTTATGCGTACTATGAACAACACATCGAGTTAACCTTAACAGGGTCAATTTATACTGGTTATCTATAGAGACTATGAGAGCTTCGGTGGCCAAGTAGTTAGGACACCGGTCTTACAATCGTGAAACCCGAGTTTGATCCCCGCCATGTGTTTTTACCCACATAAATTTACCGACTGCTCTTACGGTGAAAGAAAAACATCGTGATGAAACCAACATTCAAATAAAATTTGAAATCAGATGATATTTGAGTGTGACTTAACCTAGGATTCGGACCAGGTTAGCTCTCAGGTTGCAGACGTCAGATGGCAGTCGCTCTGTGTATAAACCAAATACTCTAGGTTAGGTAGCCGACCCCGACAGAGAACGGGATAAGGCAAGGAGAATGATGATAATAGTAACTATAAGGATTAATCACCACAATAAGCAATGCATAGGTTCTCCCCTCAAACTATTCTCATCCTCGTTGCCTTATACCGTTCTCTGTCGGGGGTTGGCTATTTAACCTAGGGAATCGACGTGGAACCAAGTTTTTACTCAGAGCAACAACCATCTGACTTTTGTAACTCGAAGGCTAGCCTAGCACGAATCCTAGGGTAAGTCTTATTCAAATATCATAATATCAATTCAAATTTTATTTGAATGTGGGTTTTTTCACGATGTTTTTCCTTCACCTTAAGAGCAGTCGGTAAACTGATACCCGTAAGTCTACGCTGATCTTCATAAAAAGTTAACTTGAGCTGTTGGTGATTGTACAAGTGTAAAGGCGTAAAATAAAATTTGAAATAACGAAATATTGATTGTGTTTTAAATTGTGTTTGTTGCGATTTTTTCCAATTAGTTTAAAAATACAAAGTTTTAAAAATGATGATATTTTTGCAGTTGATTGTTTGATGAGTAGTCTCAAACTAGAAGGCCCAAGTTTTTCTCATATACCTAGCTACACCTCCACAGGTAAAACAGTGGTTCTGTTGTCCAAAGTGGATCGTAGGGTCGATCCTAAACAACTGCAAAACCCTTATTTTGTACCTTCTTTTACGCATTGATTTGTTTAGTTCTAGTTTAAGGGTTGTTTTTAGCTAACACAGAGGTACTTTGAAGGTAGGTTTCGTAAGGAACAGTTGAAATTGTAATACATACTTTTTTTTCTCTACAGGCTGTTGGGAAAAGTATTAACTTCGTTTCAAGGGATGATCCAGCCTATAAAATTGAACAACTTTTCTGTAGGAACGTAGATCAAAATATGAAAATAATTTTGGACCTTACATAGTAAAATTATTCCAATATTATTCCAAACTGACTCAGTCGGTTGAATGGTACATTTTGTATGGAAGGTTCAAAAACTTTTTTCATATTTCGTTACCTATGTTACTTGGGGAAAGGTATTCAGTTTCATGGACTGGTTCTTTCCCTGAAAGTAAGTTAGTACTTTTCCTAACACCGCATAACATTAGCTAATATAGAACTCTGTCAACTACAAAAAAAGATTTCGCATATCTCAGCAAACGTAGGTAATATCGAAACCCCAGCTTTCGTAGGGTCACAATCCTTCATCAGCCGTTAATCATGGCACAAATTAGGGATTGCAGTCAAAATATTATCAACGTACGACCCTGAACGCAAAAGTTAACACAAAAAAAGACCTCATGTAGTTCCAATGAAAGGTACAGCTGGATATAAAGATGTACGGTGGATGTGGAACGGATTGTACTTACATATTCCGAAACCCATTTTGCGACGCTTTGTCCGGGTGCCTTTGTCCCTTTGCCGAGCGTTCGTCTGGAAATTCTCCCGCCTCTACTACGGTAAGTCGAAGATGTTTTTCAAAATAAATGCATACTTATTTCACTTTTACTTGCAGTCTTGCGATAAAATGCGTAGCTCATTACATAAGTTTAAAAACCAACGGGGATTAGAAAGGTTTACCCACGACGCAAAACGCAAGCTATGCATGGTTCTAAAATGTACAATTTTTAAACATTTCTCTTGATCTCTTATATGCTTTTCTTGTGTGACGCCGAGTAGTCCAACGACCCAATGAACCTTTGCATCAGAATTTTTCAAAACCTATCGATCTACGAGAGGCACAAACAAAGTTTCGATCGAGTATTTCTGTTTCCCAAGTAATTTTTAAAACACATATCAAAGACGTACGAGGCCAATGGTGATGATCTTATTACCCTATTAAAAAGCCTATTAAGAAAATACCTATTAATAAGATGCAAAACGAGTTCCTGAGGGATCAACTCAAAATTTTTCAAAGAGTTGTATTTTAAAAATGAAATCTAAAAACATTAATTTGTATATGGCGGTTTTCGAATCACCACTTTCATACTTAAGACTAATTATTTTCACAAGCTAACGATTCTTCACCCGAGGGTACTTAGCAGATGTTTTAACTAGAAATTTCCAGAAACAGAACTAAAAACTCCAACTGAAAGTCATTATGAAGTGGAAAAGTTTTTAAGTTTCAGCTTCCAATGAATAACTAAAGTGTAAAGGCGAATCCTACACCTACCGTAAGTAGCTGCGCATTTTTAGAGCATCCGTAACGCGTGCGTCTGTCAGATATGAGGGATTTTCAAATTCCCCATATTAAACTCTGACATTGACGCAGCGCCAACGGATGTACTTGCGCCGTTTGATAGACCCATCCATTGTCACAGTTTCATTCGTTGGACCTGCGTCGATGTCGGTTTTAGGTATGGATGAATTTTCGTTGCTTTGGAGAGACGCATGCGTTAAGTATGCGCTGAAGTAGCGCTGCGTTGTTCGATCAGTGTGAGAAGCTGCAAAGTTGTAGGTAGTTGAAAGTCGTTCATGGTGATGAGATCTGAGGAATCGCAGGTCTGATTTACCTGCAGATAATCACGCCTGTATGTTTAGGGCGAGCAGAGGGTCATTGGTGAAATGAAAAGCAAGATGACTTGTATTGTTGTCTTTCATGACAGCTGCCATGTGGTGCCGGCTTGGAATAGCATCACCCCAATCCTAGCCATAGATGTTTTAAAAGCGACAAATGGATGATCATCCATTCTTCAAAAATGGACAGCAGCGTTCCCTGTGAATACAATATCTTATACTGCGAAACCGTCATCCGGTATCTTATATGCCGTGTGATGCCGGTTTAGAATGGCATCACCCCACATTCTTCCCACGGGTGTCGTAAGAGGTGACTAAGGGACTCCAGAGTATTGGTGTATTACAATTTTTAGGCGACAGGCTGACAACCTGTCACTATAGTGATACCCATGTTTCCTGAAACAAACTTGGAAAACAATCCTCATAAATGTCAAAAGCAGCGATAGCGACCGTATTCTTACGGCCGTTAACGCTCTGCCTACCCCGCAAGGGATATAGGCGTGATATTTGTGTGTCTGTATGTATACAGTGGACTGTTATAGCTGCCAAGGTGTGCCAGCTGCAGTAAACGATAGTGTGATGCTTAATTATTAACGCGCTAGTTAATCATGTCCTACGTTCCAGGGTTCAAACGTCTCCTTCTTCTTTTCTTGAGAGTAGCACAGTCGCCAAAGACCCGATTAACCGTAGTGCCATAGTACCGCTTGTAGGAAAAATGAGAAAGGAACTACTAGTAACGACTCGAAGGTCAATAAGAAAGTAATGTTTTCGGAATGAATTCGCAATTTATTCTCGCTGAGATTCATTATCGCTCGCTCGTTCCACGAAATAATTCTGTCCTTTTCATTCTAGCTATTTCTCTAATACACAAACGTCTATAGCCATTTCTATACCAAACTTATTTTCTAAAAAAAAATTGATATCTAGTATGTGTGCCTGTCTGCCTTCAACAATAAAACATTGCAGGCATAACTGTTTTTTTTTGGGCACCTTACAGCCTTAAAACATACCCTAGGTACCCTAACAAAATAAGAAATATGTTTCCGCGATTTAGAAGGCACCTCTGACTATTTTTTACTGAATACTATTTGATACAACTAAAAAAATTACGTATTAGTTCAATACTTTTCAAGTAATTACGTACTCTCGGCAAAGGCTCTTACTTGTAGAGGAGAAATGTTTTATATTTGAGTAGGACCTACTCAGAATCGTTTTTCTGTTTATATAAAGGTTTTTCCTTCATACATTACCTTACCTACATTATGTACTAACGGTAAAGTTTACAAAAACAACTAGAACGATAAATGAACATTACAAAAACGCTCCACATTTCGCATACAAAAACTGTTCACTTTTCAAAAGCCCTCGTTAGAGTCCGAGTGAAAATTTAGCTGCGTTACGAGAACGAGCGAAAACTTTATCGCAAATAGCAGTTGTACCATAAAATAGCCGGTCCCGTAAATACGACGCCGGCGTCCCGCGGGACCGGGACGGTCCCGGACAACTTGTCCCGGGATTCAGCTCACAATATGAGATTCTTTTATGTGGGGTATAAAATTTGAGAAAAATATTACTCTGTACCTGTGTCTCTAAATCTTTATTTGAAATGGTAATATTTAATAGATTCGTAAAAATAAAGACTCATGCTTTATTTTAACAAAAACATTTCATAAGTTGTAATTTTTAACAAGTGTCAAGTAGTAGATTATTCTAAGAAATGAAAACAATTCTTTCAGGTTCTCTGATGGGGATTTTATATCTGCCTGTATCTAACAGATGTCGAGCTTTTCAATTTAGCTCAGCACCATCTATGTGCCTTTGAAAACGGGCTACAAAATTTTGTATTCCAAATTATTCCCAAGTAAGTATATGTGTTCAGAGATCAGCCCACAGAAAAGGAATATCATAATGACAGTTTTTATAAAATGAGGCATTGCTATGACCAAACTTAAGCTACAGAAGCAAAAGAACTACTCGTGGACTAACTACTGTAGCCATTTGAAAAGCCTCGGTGTACTATTCCCTCTTGTTACACGCAGACGGTTATTTTGCACTAAAGTTTATTGCGCTTCACAACTTTTCGCGAATTTGTCATTTTAATGTTGCGATCACTGCTTCTGCGACTGCTGTCGTTATGTTCTAGTTTTTAGACTGTTTTGTAGTTGATCCAAAGTTTTTTGTATGATTAATATGATTATACAAAAACAAACAAAGCACGTTTAGTTAGGTAGGTACCTATTTGATTAAGTTAACAGATTTTTTAACTGCAATGTTTTTCTTCTTTTCGTGTAGGACACCGAGTCGTCCAACGACCCGATGAACCCTAGTGCCAGAATTTTTCAACTGCCTTCTACAAGTAGCAGGCTTCTGACATGGTTGTGTAACGACCGCCATCTAAGTGATCATAGACAGAAACCGGGACCTACGGCTTAACCTGCCAATAACAATACGGTATAAGTATACGAAGGTAAACGAAAGTAGACTAAATCGTTATAGACAAAATATCATACAAAAATTACCTGAATTGTCATATCATCAAAATCCAAATCAATTATATATAACTCAGTATTTAGTCTTGCTAAAACAGAATATGACAATGTATTTAAATCTAAAAAAATTAAAGTTAGCGTTAAATTATTGTTTAGTGATTGGGCAACCGTAGGAATTCATAGGAGCAGGGAAAAATTGTACGATCTTTATGATGAAAGGTCATATAATAAATCAAAATCTTTTGCTGATTATGTTAAACGATATTCTAAAACTTTTAGACAGGTTTGTAGAGAAGCTAAGTCTAAATTCATTAAAAATAATATTAAAAACAGTACCAACATAACAAAAACTACTTGGAAATTTGTAAACAACGAAACTGGGAAATCTAAACATCGAAACGAAAATTTTAAATTAATGATAAATGATGAAATTAAAAACACAAATTTAGAAGTAGCTCAGGCTTTTGAAAACTTTTTCACTGATATTCCAGTTTCGACTACTAAATCGTTAAACTCTTGCCCTATTCTTGCTGAATCAATTCTAAGAGGAAATGTAAAACGTAGTGATAATGTTTTTAAATTTAGGCACGTTAGTGATATTGAAATCATAAAAGTATTTAAAACTTTACAATTGAAAAAGACTTCAGACATACATGGCCTCTCAGTTAAAATAATAAGTTCCATAATCGATTGTATTGCTCCATGTCTAGCATGTATTTTTAATGAATGTGTTGATCTTGGCGTGTTTCCTGACTTGATGAAGCATAGTAAAGTTATTCCACTGTTCAAAACCGGTAATACTACTGACCCCACTAATTTTAGACCTATATCAATACTGCCCACACTTAGTAAAATCTTTGAAAAAGCTATTTTAAATCAATTGCAAGGACATTTTTATCGTAATAACTTAATGCACTCACAGCAATTTGGTTTCACAAGGGGTCGTTCTACTACTCATGCAGGCGTTGACTTAATCATATAATCGATGCCTGGGAACAATCTCATGATGCAATAGGTGTATTTTGTGATTTGTCCAAAGCGTTTGATTGTGTTCATCACGAAACTCTTGTCAGGAAGCTAAGTCATTACGGCGTAAAAGACCAGGCTCTTAGCCCCTTGGAATCTTATCTGAACAACAGAATCCAAAAGGTTGATGTCAATGGTGAAAGATCATCTGGATCTAAAATAAACATGGGCGTTCCGCAGGGCTCGATTCTTGGTCCTTTCCTATTTCTTGTTTATATTAATGATTTTCCATATCTAGTGAAAGAAAAACATGATATAGTTTTGTTCGCCGACGATACCTCATTACTTTTCAAAGTAAAGAGACAACAACTCGATTATGACGACGTGAACAACGCTATATCTGAAATAGTAAAATGGTTTACTGTAAATAACCTCTTATTGAATGAAAAGAAAACTAAATGTGTAAAATTTGTTTTACCAAATGTTAAACCGAGTACCACAATTGTTAAGGTAAAGGATGAAAAGTTGAGCCTTGCTGACTCAACTACATTTTTAGGCATAGCTTTGGACGCCACGCTCCAATGGGGGCCACATATTGAAAAATTGTCGAAGAGACTGAGTTCAGCAGCATACGCAGTTAAAAAGATAAGATACCTCACTGATGTGGACACTGCTAGACTAGTTTACTTTAGTTACTTTCATAGTCTAATGAGTTATGGCTTATTATTATGGGGCCATGCTGCGGATGTGAATAACATTTTTGTTTTGCAGAAACGGGCTGTTCGATCAATTTATAAATTAGGGTCAATGGTCTCCTTAAGGCAAAAATTTAAAGAGATTAACATATTAACATTTGTGTCTCAATATATATATGAAAACATTATGTACGTTAAGACAAATATAGACTCTTTTAAGAAAAATTGTGATAAACACAATTTTAACACTAGAAATAAGGATAAACTTGCTGCGCATATAAGCAGGCTTAGTAAAGTAAACAAATCTTTTAAAGGCAATTGTATACGCTTTTATAACAAGATTCCCAAAGATATCCAAGATTTACCACTAAATAAATTTAAGCGAGTGATAAAAGAAAAATTGTATAAGAAAGGCTATTATGAAATATCAGATTATATGCAAGATAAATCTCCATGGGAGTAGTTACAAATGTACAAAGTAGACTTTATATGACGACACAGGTAGAATTATCTACTGTATATGATATATATTTTATCTTTTTAACGTAGCCGCTTTTGGCTATTAATATATTTTTGTTCCATATTTAGAAATTTAGCTAGGGTAGCCTAGGGCCTGACAAATTGTATTTTTAGAATAGGAGCACTTCTGGGCAGGTTTCTGGGTGGTTTACTGTCCAGGGGGTCCGGCTAACCATACGCATGTAACACAACATTTTCTCTTGGCATGAACTCGATGTTATTTTATTTACCACCTAACGTTACATGTTGTTTGGTTAGCTTGGCCAGCCCCGAGGCAGTGCTTTAGGGGCTAGTGTTAAGTTTTTAGTCCACCTGAGCCGCGTTTACACTAGGTTCATAAAATTGTTATTGTTAAAATTGTTAATTCTTGACCATCAAAAAGCGAAATGTAAAATTTACTACTTTGAATAAATAATTTGATTTGATTTGATTTGATATAACTACATCTAAAAATATACCCATATCGACTGTTAGTTTGGATCTTCTAGTTTTGTTCGAATTTTACATGTTCAACTCACCACGCTTGGCAAGTGGTTCACTCACTACTTGCCGATTAACTTACCAGGAGGTTTAGCAAGTTTGGTAAGATCAGTGTCCCACACGAAAAAAGAGAAAAGCGTTAGATGTTGCATTCACAAAAGCGCTGTTGTCCATTCCCTTTTACGACACAAGTGGGTTAAAATGAAGTAACATTAATTGATGTTACTTATTCTAAAAACGTTCGTTTATGCTCTGCCTCCCCCGCAAGGGATACAGGCGTGATGTATGTATGGTATCCTACAAACTTTGAATGTACTCATCTGCCGGTTCAATAAATCAACTTCACTGATTATTTTGTTCAGGTTTCAAAGGATCCGCCGCCTTGAACTCAAATCGATTTGGTTTCATTCAAAGTTTCTGTAAACAATCAAACAATCGACACGGCGAAAGTTCATAGTGATGGGGTAAAGTGAACGACTCAGACAAATAATCAATCGAAGCGATTCATTCATGTCGTGTAGTAAATTGAATGGCCGAACGATTCAAAGAATTCTGTAGGCTTTGCGTTCCGTAGAGAGACTTGTGTCGTATGCGCGAAAGTAGGCTGCAGATGAGTCAAATCGTAGGTATGGGTTTTGTGGAAACAAGTGAAAAATATTTACACAAGAGTGTAGAGAAAATTTATGTCGCGGTACACGTCATAAGCATATTGGTGTTTTTAATTCGCGTGGGTACTAGCAAGTACTAGATATAGCTGAGTTATGTTAAAACGGTCATTTAAGATAACAAAAAAAGTGTTAATACAGCCATATTATCGTATGAACAACGTGACTGCTTAAGTGGTTATTCACGAAGAATTTTTTTTTGTAGATGATTACTTTGGTGGGCTTTTTTTCATAATTTTTTTGCATGCTTCCTAGGACTTTGCCAGCAGAGCCACATGGAAAATTCCTCAAAAAAAAATTTTCAATATAAAGTGGATCATACAAATAAATCACTCATCTTGCACAGCACTAGTATGATGGATTGGCTGCCAAGAGTTGCCAACCTCTTTCTTTGTCCCACTGCGGTTGAAAATTAACTACTTTTTCGTGAAGGCTTGAATAAAAACATCACACACGAAGACTTTATTTAAAAAGAGGTCCTTGGCTATTTATGTACGTTAATGATAATATTTGACGTTGTAAAATAGTTCTTCTAGGTATACAACTTGAGTTTGATTATGGCATTGACAGTGTTTTTGGTTTTGGACAGTGTACGCGTTTGTGCGTAGGTAGTGGACTGTATATCTGCTGGCTTTTGTTGTGGACGAGAAGTCTTGAAATGTAAACACTTTGGTAAGGGATTTGCATGTTGTTTTACAGAGTTTATGTTGAAGAGAGAGTTTGTTGGAAGTTAGAATGAATGGACAAGTGAAAAGGTGTTGCCATAAGAAAATATGCATATCTAATGTTACCAACAGACAGACAGGAGCACTAGTCCGAACTAGGCAATTTTGTTGGCGCTTTTTTAGGTTGCGAGTTTTTCTGTCAAGTTCAGTTCAAAATAATAAAAATACTATCACTGTCTATGGAAATCACTGCTGAGCTTTTCCATCATTTGCACGAGCGCCATCTATCAGGAATTAAGTTCAAAAACCCATGTATGTAGAGCTTATTTAGATGATTACTTGCAACGTCCTTAATCGACTGTGTCTAGATCTTTGCGTTGTTATTTTAACAAAAATCTTTTCTGGTTCTAAAACAGCTATCTGATACATAAATTTGAAATGAGATTTCCCATAAAACTGGATTGAAAACTCTCAAGATTGGTTTCTTATCAAGCAAATCAACTCGAATAGAACTCACGAAGCACCAACCAACTCCGAGATTAAACGGAGAAGACCCAGTAAAGTTATTTCACAAGTATAAAAAAATCTTAAATGATATTCATTCATTCAATACACATACACAAATCACGCCTTTTTCATAAGAATACGCCTGACAAATATTGAGGCCTTTTTTAGATGATTAGTGTATCACTGTAGTGACAAGTGGTCAGTCTGTCGCCTATCAACATGTTTCTTGCCTTATCCCGTTCTCTGTCGTTCTCTGTCGGGGTTGGCTACCGAACCTAGGGGATTTGACGTGGAACCATATTTTTACACACAGTGACTGCCATCTGACCTCTGCAACCCGAAGGCTAACCTGGCCCGAATCCTAGGTTAGTCACATTCATATATCTGAGTTCAAAAATTTATTCGAATGTGGGTTTCATCTCGATGTTTCAGCCTGTCGCCTAATGACGATTAATACACCTAAAACCCATGAGTCATTAATCGGTTCTTACGACCCCCTCAGGCAAGAAATGGGGTAATGCTATTTTTAGCCGGCATCACACGGCAAACAATCTTCACACCAAATTTCTATTTACTTCCACGAGATTTTCCTGTTAAGTCATTTATTTACTTAATGGAGAAAGTAAATTTTCACCAACAGGCAAATAAACGAACAATGTAAGAAAAACACACTATTTGAAAACCTCGTTTCCAAAACGGCTCTACAAAACACTCCGACAAGAAACTTTCTCAAAAAGCCCAGAGTCTTATTCACTTCAGATTTTAACGAAAGATAATCTAAAAAAATCACAGGCATCATTTAGTTAATCCCGTGCAAGCGAATACAAGCCTAAAAATAAACCGAATAGAGTTTATTTTCGTGCTTATTTTTAAAGATCGTAGCGATATGCGGATTCTGGATAGTAGTGATGTTCTTTTGTATTTACAAAAAGAAACAGATATAATTACTTCACTTCGATTTCAGTAGAACATTTTAATCTCGCTTACCTTGAAATTCTCTCAGTTATTTACACATTATTATCCTTCCTGTGAACGTATACACTTGCTTGTTTTAGTTTTTAAACCTACACTAGATATTGGTATGAAAAAGTTTCATTTCTCGTCAAATACATACCGTCATTGTGGCAGTTGATTGACTGTATTTTCATAGATGGCATAAGCTACTCGTAAGTAGTTAAGTGACAAAAATATATGAACGAAGCAAGTGGTTGACAATTCCGCCGCCTGGAAACCAACCGTGGTGTAGCGGCCTATCACGTTTGAGCTGGTTTGCTAGAATGAATTAGGTTCGAATCCCGTTGGCAGCGTGAACTTTTTCCAGTTAATACCTGTGCCATTTTCATAAAGAACAAGTAGGTACATCGCGCGCGATTCAAGTAACAGCTCAAGCAGCAAGTCACAGGTACTGAAGTAGCAGTTCTCAACATCTCCAACATTCCTATTCTCCAGCGTTCTATCGCCTGCGAGGATATTACACCTTGCGCTGAACAACTCGTGTTCATTCAGGACAACTTTCATTTACCGGATTACCGGTAGATAAGGTTCGATCCGGAGATAGCAGGCTTACTGGAAAACAGCTTAGAAATTTTCTCTTGCTTTTTTGCCTGTGTTTTAGGTCTAGATTTGCCGTGTGTTGCCGGCTTAGAATAGCATCACCCCATTTCTTTCCCGTGGGTGTCGTAGAAGCCGACTCATAGATTTGAGGGTTTCATGTGTATTGTAATTTTAGGCGACAGGCTGACAACTTGTCACTATAGTGATACACGACTTATCTGAAACGACCCTCAAACATTTGTCAGACGTGGCGTAACGACCGTAATTTTACTGTCGTTAACGCTCTGCCTACCCCGCCAGGGATATAGGCGTGATTTGTGTATGTATGTATGTGTGTTTAGGTCTAGATTAAGGCGAGGAACACACTTGACGCACGACGGAGCG
Organism: Keiferia lycopersicella; assembly: GCA_029255805.1. Classification (NCBI taxonomy): domain Eukaryota; kingdom Metazoa; phylum Arthropoda; class Insecta; order Lepidoptera; family Gelechiidae; genus Keiferia; species Keiferia lycopersicella. The sequence goes on from JARACZ010000012.1 coordinate 557,310, forward strand.
CAAAAAAATCGCATCGGTCTGTCAGATCCATACTAGAAATGTCAATCCCCATACTGAAACCGCTTAACCGCTGTTGACGCAGCGCTATCGCAGTGTCAACCGTCGAGTGCGGTTTTAGTATGGGAAGTGACGTTTCTAGTATGGATCGGACAGACCGCTGCGATATTTTTGCGCTCCGTCGTGCGTCAAATGTGTTCCTCACAAATGCTGTCTGGGTGGCAGTATTTTTGGCGGACAAGATTTGATCGCAATGCCATCAATTCGTTAAGAAGAAGAAGAATTTACAGTTACATATAATAATTTCGTTTTATTGAAAACCCACTTTTCCAGCTCAGAATATTGAAATAATTTCGTGGTTTATTTGTTTCAAAACTGTTTTTTTTTCTGTTCATTTCCCGTCAAAAGAAAATTAAATGTTCTACAAAGAAACTAAATTGGCTTACACAAATTCTAAATATTGTCATTTTTGTGTTTCGTCTTATTTTTTCTGAGAAAAAAACTAACCTTCCTAATAAACTGTTGTTTCTTTTTATACACTAGAGAAAAAAATTAATAACTTGTCAACAAAGATTCAGGTTTATATTCGATTATTATTTGAAATACTACTTTTATAACTAGAAAATACGTCACAAACATAAAATGACTACCTATTGAGATCGTCAGTATAAGATTTCCATAGATAAAACAGTTTGTATGACAAACAACAAATTACTTTATCCATCTGTCAGGTTACGTACACTATCAAACTAAATACGAAACTAATCTTCTAGTAACAGTGTTAAACAATGTCCTTCCTTGACGTAAGATTGAAGAGGGTTCGGATTCAGAGGTATGAAGGCAGGAGGTCCTATCACTCCTGCCCATAACTTTATGTTATTATCATAAATAACAGATCATAAAGAGTAATTTGAAACAGAGATTTCTTATTCAAAGAGATACAAAGTAGAATTGTGTTCTAAATTGTTGCTTAAGACATAAAGTCTATAAAAGGTTTACAGTGGTTAAAGTTTTAGAAGTGACCAATCTACTATTTTGCAAAATATGTTTTTCCAATTACTTTGACGTTGCAAACTTAAGACATTATGAAGATGGAAAAATATTATGTTAGTTTTCTCATTTCACCAACCGATGTGATTCGCTAACTTTCGTGTTAAGTCTAGTTTCAAGCATTCACCAATTGCTTGGCTGAATTATTAGAACTACATATCACAGGTGAAAAATTTCAAATTGAGAGGAACAAATTCTGCTCACAGTAAGCTGAATGTACAATAAGATTAGCTGAAATGGCCCTAAAATATTTGTTGGACGTGCCAACCCCGACCATATTTTTAGGTTCGTTGACGCTCTGCCTACCCCGAAAAAGATACAGGCGTGATGTATGTATGTAAGCTGCATCTTTGCTAGGTACTCTGAACACGCTTGCCGCCATTTGGCGCAAGCAGTCTGTATTGATGTCTGGAACGAGGCGAGGCTTCAATACAGCCGCATTACAGCTTATTTTAGGAGCACTTAGTGTAATAGCCGTGTGATGTCGGTTTAGAATAGCATCACCCCATATCTTTCGCGAGGGTGCCTCGAGAGTTTCATGATTTTAGGCAACGGCAAAGGCAAAGGCTTTGTACATTTTGTCATACATAGCGATAGGTACCGTATTTTTAGGTCTGCTAACGCTCTGCCTACCCCGTAAGTGATACAAGCGTAATGTTTGCGTATATGTATGTAAGCTGCATCTTAGCTTGCCGCCATTTGGCGCAAGCAGTCTGTATTGATGTCCGGAACGAGGCGAGGCTTCAATACAGCCGCATTACAGTTTTCAATATCTCCCAGCCTGTAGCTAGCTTAATGCCTGGGACTAGTACAGCGTGTAGCTGCTTATTTTAGTCGCGCTTATTGTAATAGCCATGTGATGCTAGCTCAGAATAGCATCACCCCATTTGGCGCAAACAGTCTGTATTGATGTCCGGAACGAGGCGAGGCTTCAATACAGCCGCATTACAGTTTTCAATATCTCCCAGCCTGTAGCTAGCTTAATGCCTGGGACTAGTACAGCGTGTAGCTGCATAGTTTGGAAATGCTTAGAATGTATTTATAAAAAACGGATTAAAAAATACTAGACTAAACACGCGTTCAAGGCACGTATAATACCTTATTTGTAATGAGGTTCGGTTTATAATCAGAATCACACAAACCAACATTTTATGTCAGGCAGGCCGAAATAATTGGTGTACATTCGGTGCACAACAGGCACTTTTTGCACACAGACTTACGCAAAACTGCACATTTTTAGCGCATCCGCAACACATGCAAGGAAATTTAACATCCCCATACAAAAAATTGGCGTTGACGCAGCACCAACGGAAAAACTTGCGTTGTTTGACAGACGTATCCGTTCTTGCAGGTTCATGCGTTGGACCTCGGTTTGTAGTATAAAAAAATATATTTCCTTCCATCTCACAAACGCATACTGAAGTTTCAAAACCACCTAAGACTTCTGATAGCTTGGTTATCTAGTAGTCGGTTGAGACACTTTGGCGTCACAGTCTAGAAAATTATATTCCCTACACAAAAAGAAAGACACAATATTTTTATCTAGCAGGACTTTCAATAGCATCCTGTATTTATCTTAAGCGGTGCAATCTCAGCTAAACGTCGCTTTAAAGCGCTTCGGCCGCTTCGAAGGACATAACGCGCTCTCTTATACAGCGAGAAACATTTTTGCTGCACATTATTTTTATAGGCATTTGTGTTGAGACTTAAACGGTTTGAGGATTCCTTTTAGAATAAGTCAGTTCAGAAAAGAAAAAGATAAAATCTTAGATAAAGCTAATATTAGAAGACTTACAATTTTACTGGAAATAATCAGTAGGTTTCTTGCAGACTATAAGCTTTTAAAAATATTGTGTAGACCAGCGTAGAGACATTTCATCATCACACGTCTATACTTTTTTGAGTTATCAATCCATATTAAATTAATACATATTTAGTTTGTTTGGGGAAACGGTCAGCAGCTGGTGAAACCGATGGACTGGTCACTAGTTCATAACAATTAACTTTTATTCGTTACTATACTCAGTCTTGGGTAGCTGTAGACGAAAGGTGAATGATCCAGGGTATTTCAACGGTGCACACTTTTCAAACGATTGGCTATAGAAATCTTATGAAACCTTCATAATTGAGGTATTTGTAACAATTTAAAAAAGTAAACTACATGCATGTCATATCTATCTCAAAACCAAAACAAGCAATCGTTTTTATAGCAATCCGCCTCGTGATTGCACCCGCTGCTAATTTCCCTTGGGAAAAAGACATTTTTGAATACCGTTTATCCCAGACCAGCAAAAATTTAAGCGGATCGCACACTTGACGTATGATGGAGCGCTAAAATATCGCAGCAGTCTGTCAGATACATACTAGAAACGTCACTCCCCATACTAAAACCGCACTCGACGGACAACGCTGCGATAGCGCTGCGTCAACAGTGGTTGAGCGGTTTTAGTATGAGGATCGACATTTCTAGTATGGATCTGACAGACCACTGCGATATTTTAGCGCTCCGTCGTGCGTTAAGTGTGCGATCCGCCTAATACATCTTAGAAACTCTAATAAAAAATATAGTAGATATAGGCCTCTTATTCCAATTTCTCTCAATGTGACCACTTGAGAAAAGCCTCAAGCATTGCACGTATATCCTTGTATTCGTTACAGTTCGGCGTTTCCACGTAATACGGTTACGGCGACGTAACTGAACGTAGTCTCGTATTTCAGCCGAATGCGTTTTGGGAAATGTTTCCTGGGGGCCACAGAGTAGGAAGACAAGTAGGGCAGTTTGAACTGTGGCAGTTTGTGCCGTGTGATGCCGGCTTAGAGTGCCGTGTGATGCCGGCTTAGAATAGCATCACCCCACATCCTTCACACGGGTGTCGTAAGAGGCGACTAAGGGACTCGAGGGTGTTGGTGTATTACAATTTTTAGGCTGACTATCTGTCACTATAGTGATACCCATGTTTTCTGAAAAAACCTTAGAAAACAATCCTCAAAAATGTCAGACGTGGCGATAGCGGCCGTATCCTTACGGCCGTTAACGCTCTGCTTACCCCGCAAGGGATAAAGGTGTGATATATGTATGTATGCATGTAGTTTGAACTATTGTAAAATGGCACATACTGTAGAGCTACTGGTTTCTTAAACATTCTGAATAGGTATTACCTGCAACTTTTTTCAGTTCAATAGTGCACTTTTTCTTAGTCAAATAGAACTAGAAATAGAAGCAGGAGAGATAGGTTATGATAGGTAGGTTTCACAATTGAGAAAACGCGAATTCTCAATTTGCTTTGCTACATAAATAAACTATTTATCAACAGTGTGTGTTGTAATTTATAGTTATTTACAAGTAGTTTCAAATACCGAGCATCTTTATATAATTTTTTAGAATTTAAGAAGCGGTTCGAAATGGTTGATGCAACGTGGCAAAAAGAAATTAATAAAGTAAAAGTCAGATTAGAAAGGCAGTTTGAATAATCTGACACCAATTAACCGATTGTTCGTAGAGTTGGTGTCCTACACAAATTGAAGAAGAGAAAAAGTGTATTTTGGTTTCTTCTAATTCCGACAGGAAGTAGAGTTTACTTCTAAGACTACTAAGTAAAGCATTAGTCTGCTCTGTGGCGTAGCGTTGTTCCTATACAGTGGTTGGTGGCGCGCTATTGCTCCCAGAGGCGGTTTTTGCTAGATTTCATGCTCAAGTAAGTACGTAAGTACGTACACTACACAATCAGGAGGTTTTTCCTGCTGATATCTTTGCTCTGTGGCGTAGCGTTGTTCCTATACAGTGGTTGGTGGCGCGCTATTGCTCCCAGAGGCGGTTTTTGCTAGATTTCATGCTCAAGTAAGTACGTAAGTACGTACACTACACAATCAGGAGGTTTTTCCTGCTGATATCTTTGCTCTGTGGCGTAGCGTTGTTCCTATACAGTGGTTGGTGGCGCGCTATTGCTCCCAGAGGCGGTTTTTGCTAGATTTCATGCTCAAGTAAGTACGTAAGTACGTACACTACACAATCAGGAGGTTTTTCCTGCTGATATCTTTGCTCTGTGGCGTAGCGTTGTTCCTATACAGTGGTTGGTGGCGCGCTATTGCTCCCAGAGGCGGTTTTTGCTAGATTTCATGCTCAAGTAAGTACGTAAGTACGTACACTACACAATCAGGAGGTTTTTCCTGCTGATATCTTTGCTCTGTGGCGTAGCGTTATTCCTATACAGTGGTTGGTGGCGCGCTATTGCTCCCAGAGGCGGTTTTTGCTAGATTTCATGCTCAAGTAAGTACGTAAGTACGTACACTACACAATCAGAAGGTTTTTCCTGCTGATATCTTTGCTCTGTGGCGTAGCGTTGTTCCTATACATTGGTTGGTGGCGCGCTATTGCTCCCAGAGGCGGTTTTTGCTTGACTTTATGCTCACTCGCTCCGCGCTACGGAATACAATCGAGAGGTATTTTCTTACTGATCTACTACCAAACATAGAACCTGAATTTTGAGTTGGTGTAAGAGTAATTTTTGTTTAAGTAAAAATGACAAAAAGGTTAATACGGGCGTTCATCCCACATCAAAAATGAAAATGAGATAAAGGAATAGGAATAGTAAGTAAGTAAGTAAAAACTCTTTATTAAACACAAATAACATAAATTGATATATAAATCTTAAAGCTATATGTGCGTAAAGGCGGCGTTATCGCTAAGAGCGATTTCTTCTTCTTTCTTGGTAGTCTCAATACCTTTATTTTCTGCATGTCTTATTGCTTGGTGTTCCCGCAGGGACATAAGTATGAATAAAACTTTGGATAAGTTTAACCAAACTGTGGTTTATTGAAGAGAAAATGAATATTTTACAAAATGAGGCGTGTGTAAGCCGCCATGTTAAGATTGCAAGTAGAAATGACATTATACAATGCAAATCGATATAAAAAGCGCCTGCGAAATTATGCATAGCAAACTTGTAATTCTAAGTAAGAAGTATTTTAAAAGTTAAAGAAACTAACGAACTATATTACTGAACTATGAAATATACTGAAAACTATCATGGGCCGCAACATATTCCCCCCGGCTGAAAGGTCCTCCTTTCAGGATTGAATGTCCAGTGGATGAAGTGGGCAAAGCTTGATCAAAGGTCGACGAACGGAACCTCTAATAGTCTTGACATCAGCGACCCTCGAAATTCCATCTGGGCCGGGAAACAAACGTTGTACTCTGCCTAGCCTCCAGCAGAGTGGTGGAACCATGTCCTCTTTGAGTAGCACAAGATCTCCAATTTGTAGCTCCTTAAAACTTGCTCGCTTCCATTTTTTTTTTGTTGCAATTCTGCAATATATGTCTTTTGCCAGACATTCCAAAATACTTGTCGCAGCTTTTCTAGCCGTTCATATCTTGTGAGCGAGCTTTCTTTTCTATGACTGAGCGGTGGTGCTGGTAGCGCCGTGAGTGGTCGACCCACGAGAAAGTGCCCTGGAGAGAGGAAAAGGAAATCGTCAGGGGATTCGGACAATTGGCACAAGGGACGACTATTTAGGACAGCCTCCACTTGCGCAAATAAAGTGCCTATCTCATCGTATGTAAGGTGGGTATTACCCATTACACGCTTAATGTGATATTTCGCGGATTTAATCCCAGCCTCCCAGAGGCCTCCAAAGTGAGGGCTGTAAGCTGGAATGAAGTTAAATTTAAAAGATTCTTGAATTGCATACTCAGACAGACACTTGTTATTTTTCTTTAAAAAATCGGATAACTCTTTATCGGCTGCAACAAAGTTGCGACCGTCATCGCAAAATATTTCCGCTGGCTTACCGCGGCGTGAGGTAAACCTTTGTAATGCCAATATAAAGGCGTCCTTAGTTAAATCGGATACTACCTCTAGGTGTAAACATTTATACCTGAGGCAAACAAATAAACATAAATAACATTTTTGTAAGCGAGCCCCGCGCCCCCTTTTATTCAGTACTAGATAGGGTCCCCCCATATCTAAACCGACGGAAATAAATGGAAAATCTACTGAAACGCGTTGTATTGGGAGCTCACCCATTTTTGGTACAACAATAGACCTAGCTGCACATCTACTACACCTTACGCAACTGCGTACAGTGCGCCGCGCAAGTAGTCTACCGTTAACCGGCCATACATACTCCCGCACAGTCGCGAGCAACAGCTGAGGCCCGGCATGTAGGCTTCGAATATGTTCGCGCTCGAAAATAAGTTTCGTAAAATAATGAGCAGCGTCTAATAAAATTGGATGTTTTTTGTCATATTTATAATTTGATACGGATATCCTACCTCCCACTCTGATCAGATCATCCTTTAGGAAAGGTGAAAGGGATAAAATTCTTGATTTAGGTTTTAATTGATTGCCTCTTCTTAATGTTTCATATTCGACAGGGAAAGACTGTTTTTGTGCAACGGAACAAAGATAAGTAAATGACTCATTTAATTCGTCCAACAATAAAATTCCACTACGTTTACTTTGTGGATTTTTTAAATTAAATATGAATCTTAAGACAAAAGCAAACGATCTTTGCAATTTATTCAAATCCGAATATTTCTCGAACTTAATTATTGGTTCACAATCATTTAAAGTAGGGCATACAGTTACGTTATGGGAACAGTGAGTATCGGGTAGGTATTGTATATTATTTTCTTTAGATAAGCTTGGTTGTGTATTTTTTGGTGTTAATTGTTTAGGTAAGTTTTTTGTTTTTATTTTTGTTTTAGTTTGTAAGGTTTTTGTTTCAGGTAAGTCGATGTTTTTAACTTCTAGAGTTGGCCAGAACGATTGATCCCTGGTTAAGTAACTAGGACCCGACCACCAGAGGTCTAGGTCTCTCAGCTGACTGGCGTTGACGCCGCGCGAGATAAGGTCAGCTGGATTGCATTCTGTAGGTACATATCGCCAGCAAGAGGATTGTGTTAGTTCGTTAATCTCAACTGCCCGATTAGCGACAAAGGATTTTAATTTTGTAGGATCTGACTTTAACCATCCAAGTACTACAGTGGAATCACTCCAATGATAACACTTATCGGGTTGAAACCGAATAAAATCCTTGACCGATTTAAATAGGCGGGCAGCAAGCAAAGCCGCGCACAATTCTAATCTAGGGATAGTTACCGGTTTCAAGCTAGCTACCTTTGACTTAGCGCATAGCAGGTGGACAGTGACGCAATCATTGTTATCTACGGATCGAACGTAGATACATGAGCCGTATGCACGTTGAGATGCGTCGCTATAGGTATGTAGCTCAATTAATTTAGGGGTGTCACAAATGACACGTCGGGGAATCTCCAAGTTAGCTAAAAATTGTAGATTATCTGAAAATTCATACCATGATTTTTCGATATCCTTTGGGACTTGTTCGTCCCAATCAACGTGCTGTGACCATAAATCTTGTAGTAACATTTTTGGTTGGATTATGCATGGACTTAGCAAACCTAACGGATCGAATATCCTGAAAGCATTAGACATTATGAATCTTTTTGTAATTGACTGATTTTGTTGTTGTAAATTAATGGGAAAATGAAATTTGTCACTTGTAGGGTTCCATCCTATTCCAAGTGTATTAGAGGACTCGCTAATAGTAAGAGTTTGTTGAAACTCGACATCAGTATTTTGAAAAATAGTAGGCAAATTACTTTTAAATTTGCGCAGGTTGAAACAAGCTGATTTCAACTCTGCCGTGACCGAGTCTTTTATGTACCGTAACTGGTCTTCACTACTAGCGCCCGTAATTAGGTCATCTATGTAAAAATCCTTTTGTATAATTGTTTTTATATTGTCGTCTGCGCACTCCTCTCCCACCTGCCACAGACAGCGCGTACTTAAATAACTCGCACTTGCGGTACCGTAAGTCAGAGTATTAAGGCGCAATGTCTTGATCGGTTTTGACTCATCATCTCTCCATAGTATCAACTGCAAATTGCGATCATCCTCGTGTACCTCAATCTGCCGATACATCTTCTCGATGTCACCGCACAAAATGAATCTATGTTCGCGCGCTCGGATAAGTATAGAGAAAAGTGAGTCTTGCACTGTTGGACCGATCATAAGTAGGTCATTAAGTGAGTAGCCGGAAGAGGTTATGCAGGCCCCGTCAAACACAACTCGTGTTTTAGTAGATTCACTATCCAGTTTGAATACAGGATGATGACATAGAAAGCATGATGGGACGGGCCTAGGTATGGGTGACTCAGACAGATGGCCTAATTCAGCATATTCATTTATGAATTTTATGTAATCGGCCTTTAGTTGTGGATTTTTTGTAAATCTTTTTTCTATGTTTAGTAAACGTTTTTTTGCTGTATAGTAGGTATCCCCAAGACAATCAGGGGAATCTTTTAGTGGGAGTTTGACACAAAATCGTCCCGTACTTTGGCGTACAGTGTGTGTCAAAAAATGCTCCTCACAGATTTTGTCATTTTCGCTTAAAATACGCTTATGGGGCAATTCTTCTAATTGCCAAAATTTAGGTAGAAATTCATCTACTGCGCTTTCAGCTGTGTTTTGTTGAATAGTTGCAAGATTGCAATAGAGTACGTTTGATTGATAATTTTGTGAATTAGGTATAGGACCACCAATCAGCCAACCTAGATGGGAATCTATGAGTTTGGGGTTATTAGAACCCAAGGAGCGTTTTTCTCCTTTAATTAGATCCCAAAATAGGTCGATACCTATTAGAATATCGACAGGCGCAGGCTGATGGAAATTAGGGTCTGCTAGCTGTAAGTCGCTAGGCATTTTGAACGTAGAATAATCTATAGGTGCCCTTGGCACTTCACCAGTTAGCTCATTCATGACCAGGCAAGAAAGAGTAACGTGGTAAGAAGTAGAAGTTGAATTAATTTGGATAGCACAACTCTCATCAACTACTTGTGAGAGGTTGTTACCTATTCCCACAATATTAATGGGATGTAATAGTTTGTTAGTAGATAAAGATAGCTGTTGCTGCAATGACTTGCTAATAAAGGAGTTCTGGCTGCCCTGATCTAAAAATGCACGAGCTTTAATAGACTGTTTAGTTTTAGGGTTTGTAACTTTGATTATGGCTGTAGTTAACATAGATGATTTTATGCCTTGCGCTGATAAGGACACAACCTGCTCATTATTTTCTTCTGACACAGCAGCTGCACTGTGAACCTCCTGTGGTGGACATAACATTGAATTATGTCTTTTTTGGCAAATTCGGCACGGGCCCATGGCACAAGAACGAAAATCATGACCTTTACGAAGGCAAATGACGCACAAATGGTGCCTTTTAACTTCAATTAACCGATCAGGTACGGATTTGGATTTAAAAACTTGACAATCATAAATTCTGTGGGAACCTTGGCAAATACTGCACTTATATACGGGCTGTTCAATGTTAGGCAAAGCTAAACGCTTACTGGGGCTACAATTTTGGAATTGTCGCGAAGTAGATTGTTCACGTGTTTCGTTTGGTTGACCTTGATTGGAGAAAACCTTATTACGGCTCAGCGCTTGTAAAACATTGGCGCGGTCAGTTAAGAATTCCTTGAATTCATCCAACGTAGGATAATCATCAAGGGTGTTTCTCCATTCCTCCCATTTGACAAGCGTACGTGAATCTAACTTTTTTGTAAGTAGGAAAATAATAATCGTGTCCCACTTATCGGTTGGCAATCCTAGCGAGTTTAGTGCGCGCAGGTTTTTCGTGACATGGTCCACCAAAAACCTAAGTGACCTTTCGGTTTCACGTGTCATGGATTGTATAGAACACAAAGAATTTAGATGCTGATCGATTAATACACGTTTGTTATTGTAACGATTGTTTAGGAGCTCCCATGCGTGGGAGTAGTTAGTATCGGAAATCTCTAAGTTTGAAATTACTTGAGCAGCCTCCCCTTCCAAATAAGAATTCAAATAATAAAACTTTTGTATAGGTGAAATATTTTTCACGTCATGAATTAAATTTTTGAACGTATCCCTAAACTCAAGCCAGCGGAAATACGATCCGTTGAATTTAGGAATTTCAATACTAGGTAACTTGACCCCAATTGAATTATCATGGCCATGCGAGTGGGCACAGTGGGAGCCGCAATGATTTTGTAAATTTTGCTTTTCATTAAAATTGTCAATAATAGACCTGGAAGTAGCAATAATCAAAACAAAGTCTTGCTCAATTGTGTCCCTCTGTTCCCTCTCGGCATCTAGATTTTCAAAATTTAACAATTCTATATCAGTCTGCAATTCATCAAATTTTGATTCTAGGTTCTCGAGTTTACTGAGTTTTAATTTTAATTCAGAAATATCTAGGTTTGAAAGTGCCGGTTGACTCATTAAATTTTCTAAATGCCTTTTGAATTTAGTGATTTGGCCTTTAATTGCGCCACGTTTAACGTTTGCGATCTGCAAAGGCGTAAGCGTTTTGGTAATTACATCTGAATTCTTAGTTTCAGACATGATGAAAATTACTCAAATAGTTAACTGAATTTATAAGTAAAAACTGTATAAAGTCTTGAAATTAACAATAAACTCGTTAACCACCAAAAATTAAAATTAAAAAGGCTCACGTTCCTCACTCAGAAGGCACCACGTAGTCTGGGAATCAGCTGATCAGCTGATAGTTATCACGGAAATGCGTTCGGTATAGTGCAGAATTAGGTTATTTGCACCACGCGGTATCACTAATCTGGAACGTTAACGATGGCAATTATGTATTGTGAAATTACTTTTAATGCTTTCTGAAAAGCTAGATTAAAATGTTCAAACAATATCAATAGAATTAAGTAGGTTTAAGTGTATGAATTAGACAATTAGGTAGAAGTTAGGTATGGAATGAAACTGGAAAATTAACGTTATATTTATCAACTTGAACAAAGTAGAAAGTGAACAATATTGTTATTTAGTTAATTAGCTTTCTTTTAAGAAATAAATTGTTAGGTATAGATATTTATTACGTAAGTGGAGACTTAACGTGGAAATTTAGTTGGATTTTGGATTAAAAAATAGGATAGCGGTGTGGAAATTTGTAGGTTTAGGTATTCTCCTATTCAAAAATAGGAGAATAAAGTTGGACACTTAGCTCATGTGACGTCACAAGGGTGTGGGGGCGCTCGAGGCGAAGTCTTCTGCTCCACGGCTGCTTCTACTGCTCGGGCCCGTGATGTCACGGTTTGGGCAGACTATTCCACTATAGGCTGCTGAACTGGTGACCCTCTTTATCCTCTAGGCAAGGCACGCTGAACATTGACTGCACACGTGTCGAAGTTTCTGCATCTGTTCCGTAGTCATCTCTGGATATTTTATGGAAATCTCTTCTCCCAGTAGTAGGTTAGGCTTCAGGCAACTGCGTCCAGCTGGTCTTCAGCTCAGGATATCCAGATTGGCTTGACAACGACGAAATTCCGATGACGCAACTTAACTGCGCAGTTAACTCGGCGTGGCACACCTAAGACATCTGGCTATTTTAGAAAACCAGAATCCTTCACGGGTTGCCATCTTTATGTTCCCGCAGGGACATAAGTATGAATAAAACTTTGGATAAGTTTAACCAAACTGTGGTTTATTGAAGAGAAAACGAATATTTTACAAAATGAGGCGTGTGTAAGCCGCCATGTTAAGATTGCAAGTAGAAATGACATTATACAATGCAAATCGATATAAAAAGCGCCTGCGAAATTATGCATAGCAAACTTGTAATTCTAAGTAATAAGTATTTTAAAAGTTAAAGAAACTAACGAACTATATTACTGAACTATGAAATATACTGAAAACTATCATGGGCCGCAACACTTGGTTTCCTGGAATATGAGGCTTTCCTGAGAGAAGTTCTGTTTTTTTAATCCCTTGTTGTGTGTGCTACAAAGTATATTTAAATTTTATCTTTATCAGAGACGCTAAAAATATCTTAATATTGCATGTAGCTTTGCTATGTGTATTTGTTAATGCGAGTGGCATAAGTTTAAAACCTGAAACCGAATATTTTCTGCTAGCAACATATTCCAACATATCCGATACCACAAACACTACAAACATTTTGATATTTTCCCAAGATAAATAAACTGAAATAAAAACCGCCTCGAGCAACAACTGACAACAAGATCAATATACATCTCATTCGCTTAGGTAGCATCGCGACCAGCGTAACCTGACCTAAATGCTCTATACACGCGCGTACGGGCACGTGGTGACAGTTACACTGGTCGTGACACTATGTAAGCGAATGTAGTGTACCTAGAGTTCGTCAGAGTTAAATTAATAATAATTAATAAAATTAATAAATTTGTTTATTTCAACATTGTACAGTACAGCAGTGATATCAGGGCTGAAACCTTCTTTTAAGTATATAAATACCTGTGCCAGAAGGTTTCGCTCTTCCATAATGACAAGTATTTAAACAAAAAATTGTGAATAACAATAAAACCTTAACTAAGTTACAGACGTATGCTTGCTTTAACAGGAAAAGCAGGAAAAATTAGCGTGCGTGTGTGTGTATGTGTGTAATTGTGTGTGTGTGTGTGTGTGTGTGTGTGTGTGTGTGTGTGTGTGTGTATGTGTGTGTTTGTGTGTGTGTGTGTGTGTGTGTGCGTGTTTTAATTATTACATATTATTAAGGTAAGTAGGTGTTATACTATGTGATCCAGAAGTGCCTCTGTCTCTTCATAGGTTTTAGTTTTTAGCCATTTTATTATTAGTTCTTTACACTCAAAGTAAGTTTTTGTGTAAATGTTTAACTCCCAGTTTAATTTATTATAAAGAAATGCAGACAATCTGTCATATTGTTTTTGAGCAAATGATGTATTTGCCTTAGGAATTAAAGCCACTCGATTTCTTTTTCTTATATCATTAGCAGTTTTGATATTTATAGGTAATGACTTATGTTTTTTTAGTACACTCTGCATAATGTATAATTGCCTGATTGTAAGGAGACCACTTATCTGGTATAGTTCATATGTTGGAAATCTCAGCTTTTTAAAATACATGACCTTTATTAAAGCTCTTTGTGATCGTTCCACTTCCAGAATGTGCGTTTTTGCGGACCCTCCCCAAATCGTAAGACAGTAAGACATTACAGACTGCCCCAGGGAAACGTAAATCTGATTTAGCAGATTCCTAGTTTTTTCACTATTATTTTTAGATTTTGCAGGAACTACGTACCTTAGCGTCCTAAAAATCCAAGTAAGTTTTCGAATTCTGTTAGTGACATGTTCAATATGCGGATACCATGTAAGTCCTTGATCAATCAGAACACCCAGGTACTTAGTTTTAGTAACTTTATCAATCAAGTCACATTTACAGTCATGTTCAACCATACCATTCCTATCGGTTGCGCATGTATGAAGGCGTATTTCAATAGCAGCGGGTTGCATGCGACTGCTGATGCTGAAGCAAATATAGTTACTCTTTGCTGTATTAAGGGTTAGTAGGTTTTGTTTGAGCCATTTAGCTACTTGTGCCAGTCCTAGCTCGGTGTTTGTTTTAATTGCATCCCAAGATTCTCCAGTAAACACAACAGCGGTATCATCAGCGTAAGACAGAACTTTGGCATGTTTTATTTCCATATTACATAGGTCGTTTATATACACAAAGAAAAGCGTAGGTCCTAAAACACTACCCTGTGGAACGCCGAAAGATACCTCTGCGTCTTCACTGGTGTGATGCTCCAGTTTCACTTTTTGTGTTCTATTTGATAAATAGTTTTTAAATAACTCCAGTTGAATTCCCCGAATACCTATTTTATTGAGCTTGTGTACTAGTAAAGGATGAGACACGGTATCGAACGCCTTTTTAAGGTCTAAGAAAACTGCCAGACATTTTTTCTTTTCATCTAACTGTTTTGTAACATAGGAACTAAGGGAACTTACCGCGTCTTCTGTGGAGAGTAAACTGCAATATTGAAATATCTGCTCCCGCCGGCTGCACTTTTCATTATTACTGGAGATCGCCAGTAAGAGCAAAAAATGAGGCAATGTAAAGGCTGACTTCCACAGAAAGCTAAGCTATTTTACCTGTATTTACAAACTTTACAACTACGATGATCGATGTTTGAGGGTTTGTGGCTGGGTCCACGAGCGCAGCCCATGCTGTTCACAGGAAACAGGTAGTTCTTTTAGTTGCTTTTATGATATTAAAAAGTTGCTTTAGGGTAATACCATTCTAAGCCGCGACCACTTGGGAAGTTGGACGACTCGGTATCCCACACGAAAAGAAAGAGCGAAACGCGACGTTGTCAAAAGGTTTTTCGGGGCCAGAGTTGAATTCGCCTATTAATTTGTTCATTACATTATTTCCAGTTACGTTATTAATTAGTTCATTACTTTATTTCCAGTAATTTGCAGGCTGCACCAAAGTGTTCACAGTAAGAAAGTATTATGTGCTTTGGAAATACATTATGCCATTGGCACTATGCATAACAACTAAGGCAGCGCTTTATGTGGTTTTAAAACTGTAGCAACATTGTTCGTTGACTCAATTTCCCATACGATAGGAAAAGCTGCGACTCTTCTGTAAATAGTCAGCTAATATAGCTCAACAATAGCTTTTAGCTGGACAACATTCCTTATGAAATCAGCGGGCGTGAAAAAGTTATAATATTTAAGCTGGGAGTGGAAAGTTTAATTAATAATTGGCAACAGTGCGGAGAGCCTTCGCAAAGCTGCGAACTGGTCAGCTGGTCAGGGACTTCTGAGCTGTTCATTTTAATATATTGGTACTTCAACTTGTAAATGAGTGATTTATTTTTCTGTTTACTTACTAGTTTATCTTATCTTATTTTAATTATCGTTCATCGTCCTTTTGCTTATAGTGTAACATACTTACGCAAAAGTACTTCAAAATATTATATGGCCATGAAACAGCCTGAAACTCAACAATTTTATCCAAGTAACATCATCATCTGCCTGCCGTTATCTCAATTCATATATAAAATGACCTATGTTACAATCAAAAAAGAAAAATTGGATATTCTAGCTATCCATAATTAACCAATAAGGTCAACTTGTATCGCTGTTCAGTTTCTTATAACTGGTTCACCCCTTAAAATATTTTAAAAAATATCTTGTTGTTTTCACCATTTCCGTAATATATACGATTTAAGAAGACGTTGATACATGATTTCCTAGAATAACATATGGACATTGTATTAAACCTGAAATTTATGTGATTCCTAAGTCAGGAATTAGTTTATTCTTGCGTTGGTTTGATCACGATGTGTCTCCATGTTGTTCTACACAGCCTTTTTTAGACCTGTAGATCTGATAGGCGAGGTAGGTAGTTAAATAATAATGATAAAAAGTATATCTAAAAGGGAATATGCTAAAGAGTTGAATCTCAACTGGAACGAGCGGCGTAAGTTGGCCCGTCCCCCGAGGAATCCTAAAATTAAACTTCTTGGTGCAAGAAAAACCGACGCCACAGTAGTAGAAAGAAACAGTACAATTCAACAATGTTGAAATTTATATACCGTGTGTAAATTTATAAACATTTCCTTCCCGGGGATGTCGTAAGATGCGATACAGCATACGGATGCGGATGGGGAATACTCATCAACACTTTACATTACACTAATAATAATAAAATTAAGAAGAAAGATTTTTTTAAGTATGCTCTACGCAATCACCGCAACTTTGGAGTGCACCAATCTTTGAAAAAAGGTAAGACGTCATTTTTCTCTTAGTCGCAATTTTTTTTGCCTTGCTTAACTACATAGACCATTTCTAGCAAATGCCTTCAAAGTTGATTTTGGCCTGGAAGTACAAGGTTTTTACAAGTCAAAATATACTGACTGATTTTTCTGTACTGTACCGGTAGGAACCAGTAAAAACCAGTTATAAGCCACCGGAGCCCGAGGTAAGAAAAAACTAAACCAATTAGAAACTTGCTCTCTCCGCCGTTGTTTTTTATAAAAATCTCTGTTACAACGAGTAGCATACTACGACAGATTTGACTTGACAAGAGAGGTAAAGTATATACATTTATACATCACGCTAGTTGATTGGGTCATTATAAAATACAACAGCAGTACGCTGATAAGTATTGTCTAAAAATACTACATGCTCCATTTATAGCTTTTCGAAATATTCAAAGTTTGAATTTATAAACAGAAAAGGAATATAAAAGTAAGTGTATTGACGCCATCCAAACTAAAGAGACATGACGTCATCTCTTCGTATTTTCATTTAAAATACCGTTTTAAAAAGTAGCTCATGCCAGTCATCATGCCCAACGTGATAAAGGTTCGAAGCGTGTTACGACAGTGTTTAATTTTCTATTCCATTTGACGTTGTCAAACGGCTTAAGTGGTTCTCATCTCACATTTAATGCTCCATTGTGCCCTATTTCAGCCACAGAGCAAAAATGAAATTTGCGTCTCTCGCTGGCGGCGCACGCATGACACCTGTTGTCTGTGATTTCAGCGTCTGTCAAATGCATGCTAAAAACAGTTGCCAATCGCAGGTCCAAAGAAGACTCCCTTGATGTTTGATAGACAGATCCGTTACGCAGGTGTTTGCGTTGAAGCTGCGCCGGGCATTCGTTTTTATTAGGGGGAATGACGTTTTTAGTATGTATCTATATGGATATAATAGCGCAACACGGAGCGTTAACTGTGAAAGCCACCATAAAACATGTATAACATTTTGTAAATAATAAATAAATCACTTAACCCCATTTTTTACAATGAAGTGACGTGGATACATACATACATATATCACGCCTTTATCTCTTGCAGGATAGGCAGAGCGCCAACAGCCGCAAGAGTACGGTCGATATCGCCGCGTATGATATTTTTGAAGATTGTTTCCTAAGGTTGTTTCAGAAAACATGTGCATCACTATAGTGACAGGTAGTCCGCCTGCCGCCTAAAAATTGTAATACACCAATACCCTCGCGTCCCTTAGTCGCCTCTTACGACACCCGCGGGAAGGATGTGAGGTGATGCTATTCTAATCCGGCATCACACGGCAGTCATTCATAAAAGCATCGTTTTAAAAAGTAGCCCATTTCACTGGGTATGCAAGTAGTGAATTATCTGGAGCAGTGGGTAGGATGGTAATTGAATTAATTATTCGTAATCCTGCAGTGGGTAATTAATTAGGCAAATCGTCGGACAAGAGTTATACGCAGTCAGTTCCAGCCGAGCGGGTAGCGAAATATAGCTAATTATTATTGAGATACGACGAAAGCGTCGGTGGCCTAGTGGTTAGGACACCGGTCTTACAATCGTGTGACCCGAGTTCGATCTTTGCCAGGTACCAATGTGTTTTTACTCACATAAATTTGCCGACTGCTCTTACGTTAAAGGAAAAACATGGTGATGAAATCAGTTGATATTTGAGTGTGACTTGACCTAGGATTCGGGCCAGGTTACCCTTCGGGTTGCAGAACTCAGATGGCAGTGAGATACTCGTACGAACAATGTTCTGGGTAGGGCTGGTTTAGAATAAAACACGGAATGCTGCGCAGCCTTCCCTGTAAATGCCGTATTTTGCACAGCGCTTGTAATCAACACTACCTACCTGTCGCTAGCACATACCGTCGTTTTGCATTTTGTTAAAGTTCCTAATATCCTTTCACATACCAGTGAGACAGGGAGATGTAATATCACCGAAACTGTTCACAGCAGCACTGGAAGACGTCTTCAAGCTTTTGGACTGGGGAGGACTTGGCATCAACATCAACGGCGAGTATCTGACTCACCTTCGTTTTGCCGACGATATCGTGGTCATGGCGGAAACCCTGGAGGACCTCGGTACAATGCTCGATGACCTCAATAAAGCCTCCCAACAAGTGGGTCTAAAAATGAACATGGACAAGACCAAGGTTATGTCAAACTCTCTTGTTGCACCCATTACTCTGGCAGTTGGGGGCTCTACTCTGGAAGTTGTCGACGAGTATGCCTACCTGGGACAAATAGTCCAGCTGGGTAGGTCCAACTTTCAGAAAGAGGTCAATCGTCGAATCCAACTCGGCTGGGCAGCGTTCGGGAAGCTACGTAACATCTTCTCTTCTCAACAACTACCGCAGTGCCTCAAGACAAAAGTCTGGGATCAGTGCGTGTTGCCAGTGATGACTTACGGAGTTGAGACGTGGCCGCTAACAATGGGCCTCATAAGAAGGCTCAAGGTCACTCAAAGGGCAATGGAAAGGGCTATGCTCGGAGTTTCTCTCCGCGATCGAATCAGAAATGAGGAAATCCGGAGAAGAACCAAAGCCACCGACATAGCTCGAAGGATTGCGCAACTTAAGTGGCAGTGGGCGGGGCATATTGCTCGTAGGACCGATGGCCGCTGGGGCCGGAAAGTTCTCGAGTGGCGGCCACGGACCGGTAGACGCAGCGTAGGTAGGCCTCCCACAAGGTGGACCGACGATCTGGTGAAGGTCGCGGGAAGCCGCTGGATGCGGGTGGCGCTGGACCGATCATCGTGGAGATCCTTGGGGGAGGCCTATGTCCTGCAGTGGACGTCTATCGGCTGAGACGACGACGACGACGACGACGACGACGATACCTCGGCTTGCATACATTTCTTCAAAACGGTCTTCCGTCCCAAGCAGATAGATATCAAAAAACGGCGCCCTTTCTGATACAGATATATTTAAAAGTCTTTTTTAGTTATCATAAGGAGATTTTTACGTCAATTTATTTATTAATTTCAAAACTTTTTTTCATCTGAAATGGCCATCTACATTTAAATCATATTTAGATAACATAAAACAACTACAAAAAAGATTTCTTAAGCACCTTGTAGACAAACAAAACAAAATAAAATGTAAGGAAAGTAATTATGAACTTGTATTTAATGTGTGTAAGATTTTGCCAGTCCTTGAGAAAGTACAGCTTCTATTGCTACTCGAGCAGTATAGAAATAACGAGTTTAAAGTCCTAAAAACGTATACTTATAACAGTCGCCGCAATAATATGAACATTGTATCCGTACCTACAGCTGTGAATTATTACGGTGAACGAACTAGAAAGTGTATGATCCCGAGAATTATGAATAATATACCAGAAGAATCGAAAGACGAATCAGTTAGCAAAAAAACATATAAAAGAAATATTCAAAAATATTTATTACAACAATATGTAGATAAAGTCAATTAACAGCTAGAAATTGCCATAAGTATAATGTGTGTATTAACTAGTGCAAATTGTAAGCCGGTACCCGTCTATTTATAATTTATAGGTAGTTAGTCCTGAGAGCATTGTGTCTGCCAACAAACTGCTGTGCAGTTTGGCGGATTTTTGTTTAAATGTTTGTATGCATGTAATAAAGGCTTTGAATTTTGAATTTTTTTTTTGAATTTATCAGACGTGGCCAAAACAACCGAATCTTACAGCCCGCTCTGACTATCCCGTAAGGGATCAAGGCGTGATATGTGTGTATATTTATTTAGTCGTATCGCCATTTATTTCAATGTCACTTTACTCAAGATTGCTTACGACTAAATTACAAGAGGTAGTAATAGGGTCAAACTCATCTTTGACCTCCGACCGTACAGTTCTAAGAACCTGCCACCCTTTATCTATCTTAATTTACACTGTCCAACTTACTTTACAACAATAAAAAAGAGTTTTTAGCCTTATACATTCCTTAGCAATGAAGGTGAGATGAAATTGATAATATCTGGAATTTTAAAACAGTTTCGGTACTATACATACATACACAAATCACGCCTCTTTCCTTCGCGGGGCAGGCAGAGCGTTATAAGCCATAAAATGATGATCGTTGGCCACTCTCTAGTACCTATGTTTCAGTGCTATGAGTAATAAAAATCATTACAATTCGTTTTGTCGTACCAAGAGATGAAAACACTATCAGGAAAGAGAGAAGAGTGGAAATTGCTCCACCGACAAGAGCTCAGCTCTTAAATTTGATGATGATAGGTTTACAATTTTCTAATTCGTTGAAGACTCTCTCTCTTTTTGTTATTTTTACATACTGCTGCTACTTACACTATAATTATGGCACTTATGAATAGAATTAGGGTGATGCTTATCTTAACGAAAAACAGACGGAATATTAACTGAAAGTAGGTCAAATCTGGGTTAATTATCTGTAATAGATGGAATGTAATCCCCGATCAAGCTATCAGACCTTACAATGTGTTCTATTCAGGAGTTAATGGTTTCATTACCATTGATATGTTGCTCTATTAAGACCCCGACTCACTACGTCAGCAGGATTATTTTTAAAAAACTCTGTTACTATTACGGTGTGGTGCCGGCTTTGCATAGCATCACTCCATTTTCTGCCCCGTGATTGTCGGAAGAGGCGATCAAGTAGTTATATTTATTGCAGTTTTAGTCGACATCTTGTCGCTACAATTCGCTACAATAATATACGATTTCTGAAACCATCCTTAAATATCCCTTTTTTTAGAAGTGACAATAGCGACAGTTAACACCCTGCCAACCCCGCAACTGATGTGTGTATGTGTGCTTTGACAATATTACCTCTGGTATAGCGTGAAGGATCCGTTAGTTAACTCGCGAATTAGCTGTGATATTTGTATGAGTCAGGCGAATCCTACAATAGGAAGAAGAAGCTGTAAGGAAATTTTCACAAAACTGATGTTGACGGACCACTAACGGATGAACTAGCGTTGGACAGATGCGTCCATTGTTAAAGGTTCATGCGCTGGACCTGCGTCAGCGTCAGTTTTTAGAATATGCCTAAAATCCGAATTCTCCTTGGATCTAGTAGTCGCATGCGTTTCAGATGCGCTAAAATATCACTCCATTATGCTCAAAGTGCGGAACCATCTAATTTGCGCAGGCAGGTGACGTCATAGGTGTGATATCATCATCAGTTTGATTACTCTCCTAATTATAATTGATAATGCCAATTGCATTTTCAATATAGATTGACATTTACCTGACCTGGCATGCGAAGCTTGCATGAGTTTCACTTTCTGCACGCTTTCTGATATTCAATCCTCAATCCAATTTACCTTGACACATATTCCGCGGGTAAACACGATATTTTATTTTATTTTGACTTGTCTTTATGATAACATTTGCCACATATATAAATAACAACGTACATTTCTTTTAAATTGTAAGTTCATCATCATCATTGGCCTCATACGTCTGTGACAGACGATTTAATCAGTGTCTGAAGCAGGATTTTTATCCGGATGGCGCCTACCCGTAAAGCATTTTTATGTATTTGGCCTTTTATTATTAATAAATAATATATCTTCTTAATTGACGTCATTATATTTAATTTGCTAGATATAATCGTTATTAGATAAGTTTTCGTCTATACTGGTGCCGCATGATGCCAGCTTAGAATAGCATCACATCTTTCTCGTGGGTGTTGTACAAAGCGACTAAGCGATTTGAGGCTTGATGTATATGGCCACTTTAGGCGACAGGCTGACGACCTGTCACTACGGACCGTGATACCCAGTCTTCTGTTACCCTCAAACTTTTGTTGGACGTGGCGTATTGGGCCACTATTACGGCCGTTTATGCTCTGCCTAACCCGTAAGGGATATATGCGTGATGTATTTATGTATGTATGATACTAAGAACTGTGTCTAATCATCTCAAATCTATTAATAATTTAATGATTTCCTTCCAATTCCCGGACCGGTTCCGCGAAACCATAAGCTGAAATTAAACCGTGGTTCTGTATAACCTCAATCAACCCCGTCTTATCAAATTAACGCTAAATTTAGTGGTGAAATTAATCATTTATCATTAACTAGCAGTTCACCCAGCGGTTGCTCCTGTCAATCGATTTTTGTAAGGTACTAAGACGTTTTCACGGCATTATATACCTCCCACTCGCATTAATCTATCTTAAAGGATCATAATTTGTGAAATATTTAAAAATATGTTGCGTTTTATCGGAAGAATTAGTGGTGTCCATGACAGACAAACAGTGAAACAAAAAAAGTGACTTAATTTTATACTAAGTATGTATATCTCTATACAGTTTCCGTTTCTGTATCATCAGCTGCAAAGCTTTGTATTTTATTGCGTTTTCGTAGCCTTTGACTACGAATGCTACGGCAGGCTACGGCGTAGCACCCTAAGGAAAACTTGGCCGAAGTCTGCTAAATAAAAATCTTTTCACTTGCGTCCCGATGGCATGTCAGTTGAATGGTTTTGATAATTTGCTAGTCTGCTAACAGTTTGAAGCATAGGAAATCACAGGGACAATGGAAAGACAGTTGATTTTCGATGGCGTGACAATATTAAAAAATTATGAGATTTGGATTGGAGTGTCTGTGATAGTGATACTTTTTGCCGCCCCACTTTACTCCTCCAAGGTTTATCAGTCTAAGCGTTTGTCTCAGGATTCGTAAGACCTAGATCCTTTAAGGATCATTCAGGATCAGGATTATAACGTTGATATTGACATTATTAATCCCAAAGTTATTAATACCTACTAATATTTGTGTGTGAATTACGCATTTTTTCTGTTTTCAAGGATACGTACCTTTTTTATATTTATTAAAAAAAAGGACGTTTTTCGCTTGTTTTGGTTTGCTTTTTAGGTAACAATAAAGCCTATGGTCGGGTTTTTCATTGACAGATAGTATCACATGAAAAACAAAAACATTCACACATTTTTATTTATACAACAACAACAACACAAATCACGCCTTTATCCCTTGCGTGGAAGGCAGAGCGTCAACGATCGTAAAATAACGGTCGTTATCGCCACTTCTGACAAGTATTGAAGGCCCTTTCAGATGATTCGTGTATCATTGTAGTGACAGGTTGTCAGCCTGTCGCCTAAAATTGCAATACAGATGAAACCCTCGAATCCCTTAGTTGCCTTTTACGACACCCGCGGGAAGAAATGGGGTGATGCTATTCGAAGCCGGCATCACACGGCACTTTATTTATACAATTATTATAACTTTAGGCGGTGACTGTACCTACAGAGCAAACAGATTAATACAAACGATATTAAACCGCATGAAGTTATTACGCCAGCAATTAATTAAAACCCACACTTCATATTATGCAATGATTAAATGAGATATATCCATAATTAAGAGAATTACTTTGAGTTATTAAAATAATAGCTTAGATATGTATTAGTTTATTTTAATGTATTTATTAGTATATTAAGTTTTTGTTTACAGAATTATTTGTGTATTGCTATGTAAAATTGTTTATGTATTATATTGTTATTTATTTAGTATGTACTATTAGGTAATATTTGCACTATCCCGCTTCCATAATCGCACTCTCTCTTTCACCCTAAGGTTGCCTGGTAGAGAATGCTACCTAGCATTAAGGCCGCCTTATTGTACTGTTTCCTTTATTTGTGTTTTCTACATGTTGTTACTTTTTTGTGTAATAAAGAATTTTGTTATTTCTTGAAACTAAATATGTTTGAACAGTTTTTTGACCTAGGCTACTACTACTCACGCAAATGAGAATGAAAATAGTATACATACATAAATCATGCCACTTTCCCTTTGGGGTAGGCATATTAATATTGTCTTCATTTACTATCTGAAGCAGCTGGTTTCAATATTTGGCAAGTATGATAAAGTTCTACCTTAGTTAATCCTACTACGTACTATTATAAAGGCGAAAGTTTGTAAGTATGGATGTATGGATGTTTGTTACTCTTTCACGTAAAAACTACTGAATGGATTTTAATGAAACTTTACCACAATATAGCTTATACATCAGAATAACACATAGGCTATAGCTTATGCGAAGACGGGACGAACCTGAAGTCCACGCGAACGAAGTCGCGGGCAAAAGCTAGTAGGTATGCCGTGTGATGCCGGCTTAGAATAGCATCACCCCACATCCTTCCCGCGGGTGTCGTATGAGGCGGCTAAGGGTTTGTAGAGTATTGTTGTATTACAAGTTTTAGGTGACAGACTGATAACGTCTGAATATAGTGATACACATGTTTTCTGAAACGTCCTTGGAAAATAATCCACAAAAATGACAGACGTGACGATAGCGACCGTATTTTTGTGGCCGTTAACGCTCTGCCTACCCCGCAAGGGATAAAGGCGTGATATATGTATGTGAATAAAAGGATGAAAGCAGGCAAGGGCAATAGCGCTTGAGCTTAACCGGCCGGTGCTCATTTGTTCGCAATTTGGTCTCAATCTGCGCAAACGGCACAAATTATAAAAAGCACAGGCCGGATATCACCGCGTATCGCACACTTGACGCACGAAGGAGCGCTCAGATATCGCTGCGGTCTGTCAGGTCCATACTAGAAACGTCACTCCCCATACTAAAACCGCTCAACCGCTCTCGACGCAGCGCTATCGCAGCGTCATACGTCAGTCGTTTCTAGTATGGTTCCGACAGACTGCGATATTGTAGCGCTCCGTCGTGCGTCAAGTGTGCGATCCGCCTTATTTTGGCCGGACTGGGAATCAAAAAGCCTGACTATTTTTTGCTTTATCCGGACGCCTGGCAACCCCAGGCCAGGTGAGTCGCATACGAACATCATCACGGCTGAACCGGCAATATCAATCAATATTCAATATTCCCGCTAGGTCAAGCGAATTTCACGCTTTTGGTTTATCACAGTTATTATTATGAACAATTTTTAATTTCAAAGTTTAGCAGCACAATGGCCAAATTGACGTGTTTTTGTAAATAGGAGCAAAGTAATGCAAGCTAAACACCGAACGTGATGAATTGAAGGCCCACCCTCCCTATATTATGTAAGTCTACTTATTGGAATTCTTTGTCGAGTGATGCTGAATTAGAATACCATTATCCCATTTTAGCCCGTTTTTTATTTATTTTTTATTGATGGTCTATACGTGTACGGCCTCGGGGCCATCAAAACCACGCCGGACGGCTTGGTGCGGAGCGAGGGCTCACCCGAAAATAATTGATTGGTTGTTCAATCACGCCCTTGGGGCGAGACTGGGCTTAGGAGTTGTTCTGGGAAGAACGGATCGGACTGACCATTTAACCCGTGTTTGTCCTAAGAGGCGACTAAGTAACTCGTCAACCAAATTTGAAACAAGTAAGTTGTTCGTAAGTTCGTAAAAAAAGCTCTTAATGTTTGTCAGACGTGGCGTTGTCAACCGTATTTTACGACGGTAGGCAGAGGCCTACCCCGCAAGGGATAAAGGCGTGATATGTGTATGTATGTTACTTACAAGAGTTAGAATATACAGGGTGTAAGAGACGGTGTAACGAAAACTTTGCAGGAGTGATCAGACCATGAAACTGAACAACTTTTTCTATGACAGCTGTGTTGGGAAACATGAAAATTTATTCCCATACAAAATTCCCAATCAGCTGACTGAGTTTTTATGAGAACTAGAAAAAAAAATTGATTTCCCACCATAGCTCCCATACTAAAAGTTGTTCAGTTTCATGGTCTGAATACGCCTGCAAAGTTGTCGTTGCACCGTTTCTTACACCCTGTATTATCTAACATCCTATATATCGCACTGGTCCTGATTGGGCTCAATGCGGAGTTGATAGACACTTCCCAAATTGAGCAGACGCGACTGTTACGCCACTACTTGTTACAAAACTAGCACAAACTTTACAAGAAACCCTTGTAGTTTACACATTATTACACACACAATACACACATACACACACGTATCTCTACCAGCTAGATGGATCTATGACTTAAAAAGAGCTGTTGGTAGCGACTGGATGGTAAACATTGGAGACTGCCTTGTGGCGTACCCTGGAAAAGACCACGTCCAGTAATGGACTGCTAATAGGCTGATATGATGTAATGTATCTGTTTTCATCATTATTCTTTATGCCTTATTTCGTTCACTTTTGGGGTCAGCTAACTAACATAGGGGATTTGATGTGGAAATAAAGTTTTTACACAAAGTGACTGCCATTTGAACTCTGCAACCCGAAGACTAACCTAGCCCAAGTCCTAGGTTAGGAATTCAAATACCATCTGAATTGAAAATTTTATTTGAATGTGTGTCTCATCACAATGTTTTTTCCTTCACCATTAGAGCAGTCTGTACTATATAATGTGAGTAAAAACACATTGGTACATAGCGGGGATCGAACTCGGCTCTCACGATTGTAAGACCGGTGTTCTAACCACTTGGCCAACAACATGATGACGTGTGATGATAACTATTTCTTTATACAACCATGTGTGCTCTGCCTGCCCCTCAATAAATAAAGGCGTGATAATTGTATAATGAATGTGATTTGCGTGTCAAACGAAATCAATCTTTGAGCCGGTTTCACCACAAACTTCATTTAACTAGGCATAACTAGTTATGAACTGGCGAAAACTAGTTTGAGGAACAACATAACCAGATTCAATTTCAGGTATTAGGGCAAAGCTGCGGGCTCTCATTATATTGTTTCGGGTCTAAAATGTATACTACCACAAACACTTCTAATATTATACTAGTTAATGGATCAACTTTCAATGTTTTTAGATATTACACACACACACACACACACACACACACGCACACAAATCACGCCTATATCCCTGGCGAGGTCGGCAGAGTGTTAACGACCGTAAAATTACGGTCTTTATCGCCACGTTTGAAAATATCTGGGGGTCGTTTCAGATAAGTCATGTATCACTATAGTGACAGTTTGTTAGCCTGTCGCCTAATATAGCTTTAAGGCTTGAAGTGCAAGTGAGAGCGCGGAACGAGCGACGAAGAGGCACAATCGGCCTCCGCGTTCAGCAACGAACTACATCTATCAAACAAAGAAACTTAAAATTTTCTTTTGAAAAATCCAACCATTTCAACAGTAAGTATTTTCTTATAACGTTGTAACGTACAACTTTTCTCAGTAAACGGACTTTACTGACAACCGATATTTTTAAATAATTCAGCGCAATTAAGCATTAACAATTTCAACTAACGCGGATCGCACACTTAAGGCACGACGGAGCGCTTAAATATCGCAGCGGTCTGTCAGATCCATACTAGAGACGTACATACTGAAACCGCATTTAACGGACGACGCTGCGATAGAGCTGCGTCGACAGTGGTTAAGCGGTTTTAGTATGTTGACTGACATTTCTAGTATGAATCTGACAGACAACTGCGATTTTTTAGCGCTCTGTCGTGCGTTAAGTGTGCAAATCGCCATAAATACAACAACACATCATATAGTAATAGAGTAAAAAATCTTTCTAATAACTTAATATGGAAAAGCGCTAACAGCCTAGATCAGTTAAGTCTTGCTATCAGCCCAAAAATTCCTTATTGTTTAGATAAAGGCCTTGTATGATTGCAATACAGATTCAGACAGCCATGCGATTTGCAATCGCACATCTGTCTCGAGACAGAAATTGTCGATTTGCCCTGAACCGCTCTGAGTGAATCTCACACATACCTACCAGATGACTACTCTATACCGGGCCATCTTTAGTCAGTACGCGAACTTTGCATAGTGACCGTACTCAAGATTATGAACAGCTTTTACGGTTTCCTCTGAAGTCGTGAAAAAATCTGCTGTTGCCAGAAAAAATACTTACTCATCATCATAAGAGAGCTCTATGATTTGTTTCGCGATTTTAGTGTGGCACCATAAATAGAGTCACTTTTCAATAATTCACGATAAAATTAATCACACACATACACATATCACACCTTTATCCCGTGTGAGGTAAGCAGAGTGTAAACGGCCGTAGAAACACGGTCGCTATCGCCACGTCCGACTACGTGGCAGCAGTGACAGCCACAATTTGATGCAGCGGTGTGTCATTTTATAACTGGCTTTTCTGAACTTTAGTGAAACAACGGATCCGGCAGAATAGACACCGCGTAGTGTGTGTAAAATGTGCCTTTGCCCTGAATCGCTCAGAGTGAGAGAATGCCAGTCGATTTGCCGCTGACCGAGGCAAATTGCTGCCTGAGCCTTGATTTGAAATTAAATCGATTCGAGGTTCAAAGATTGAGCATCGTTGTACGTCTGTGCACTGTCATTTTGGGACTTGAATGTAATCTCTGACAATTTTAACAGCCAAAATAGCCCACCGCTGGACATAAGCTTACCAAAAAGGTATTTGCCTTACTCACTACGCGTGGTTGGCGGATTGACGAGCGCAGTGCAAGATGTTGATTCACAGGGATTCCACCTTGCCTTAGACGCTTATTAAATCGTCTGTCACAGATAGTATGAGGCCAATTATGAGAGCTATTCATCTTCTTCTTCAAACTGTTGGATACTTGTCGGTGGAGTAATTTCCATTCTTCCCTTCTCTCCTCCTCCAGAGCTATTCATACATATTGAGACTTTTTTCCCTAAACTGTTATTATACAAGACACGCACGTGAAATACTTACCGTTCCTTCTTTTTTTCAATTTTTCGTATTGTTGTTCCAAGGAGTCATCCAACTAAAATAGGATACACATAAAATCTAAATTTGCCATCGACACGATAAGAAGAAGAAGAAGAATAGGATACATCTGCAACATAATATCAAACTTGATACCGTGTGATACAGGGAGTATGCATAGTCACCAGTTTACCATGATTAGATTCCCTAAAGTGCTAGGTTGACGTGCTGTTGATAGGTACTAGGAGAACATCTCTCTCTCACTATTGTAAGAATGTGTCTATTTTGCATAGAAAATTTTGTATTCCAATCAATTTAGAACTTTTTAATGGTGTTATGTTGTTTCTGATACTAAATTGTTACATGCAAAGATATTTACTTTATCGTGATTGTTCTTGAGATGAACGATCTCTCAAACGACCATTATTTACAATACTATATTAAAACCGGCATGGCACCAGATTGAAGATTTGACTAGTTTTGGATCACGTCAACCTACAAAAATTGCTAAACCTTGTTTTTAGTGATAGTAAATTGACATTTTGAGTTGCCATTTTTTTACATATTTGAAATAGTAATTTACAAGTACCGGTAACTGTTGTTATTGAAATGGCAATTTTTTAATCTGTTTCACTTAGTTCCTAGTACATGTCGCGCGTGCAAATGATGTAAAAGTTTAGCAGTGGTTTTCCATAGATCGGCGAACTAGTTATTTTTATTATGCACAAAACTTGACAAATGATTGGCATCACTATTTAACATTTGCAAAAAATGGCAACCCAAAATATCAACTAAGTATCTCTCAAGAAAAATCAGGGTTTACTGTCTTCGACTACTGACCATTGAGCGCCATCTGCATGTGATAGCACAAAGTTATTGATTTTGTTGTGCTGTCTAGTAGACTATGTGGTCGTTGTCTATAAGAAATGAATTTGAATCTCATAAGTTTAGGACTCCCAGTGTTGACTGAGGAGCCTACGTATTTCTTGGAATGACCTTGGAGCCGCAGACAATTCGAAGAGTGCCTCCATTATTCAGGATATTTACATAGGGCAGAATGTTTTTGGTGATAAAATTGTAACAAAATTGGAAATCACTTCATGAAATCTACTGACCTACATCTTCTATGACATGGCTGTCTGCCTATTTGTAATTTTTAGACTATCGATAAGTAAAATTGATTTGTAAAAGTAGAAATCATCTGAAAGGGCCCTCAATACTTGTCAGACGTGGCGATAACGACCGTAAGTTTACGATCGTTAACGCTCTGCCTACCCCGCATGGGATGAAAGCGTGATTTATGTATGTATGTAAAATTGATTTGTGTGTGATGCCGGCATAGAACAGCATTATTCTATTTCTTTTTGGGGGTGTTGTAAAAGGCAACTTAGGGACTCGAGGGTTTCATGTGTATTACAACTGTAGGGGACAGGCTGACAACCTGTCTTTGTCGTGGCAATAACGACCTTAATTTAATGATCGTTAGCGCTTTGTCTACCCCGCAAGGGATAAAGGCGTGATTTCTGTATGTATGTGTAAAAAGAAAATTGTAAATTTTAGAAAATATTCAATATAAGCTTATTTTACCCGTGTCGCATTTAATCTATTGTAGATTTTCGCAACAAGGGCAGGTATATTGATCATTACAGCGATTATTTTCTAGTGAGGGAGGAAAGGAAAAGGGGGACGACTTCCGGCGGAACCGGATGTAGCTGAAATGTGACTTTGTTTTGCCACCGGACTTGTACCAACATGGCGGAGCTAATCGTCGCTATTGTAGAGTAAATAAAAGGTTATTTTCTGAGAGAAACAATTTGTAACTATTTTCTTTTTGACTCACGGCACGAGAAAAAGGATTCTTACAATGTGAAAACTTAAAAGTTGGCTTGTTAGCATGTCTCCAATATAGAGTGTTAAGAAAAGTTCGAACTTCCCTTTAAGATATGAACCAGCCCACGTAACTGAATTATTTTTCCCAAGAAATTAGGTCGAAATACGAAAAAAAAATTGGATCTTCACATACAAACTAGTCAGTTAGTACAAATTGTATTGGGAGTCCAAAATTTTTTTAGATTATCACCACATTATGTTTCTTGGGGAGAGTGGTTCAGTTTCGTGGCCAAAAATGCATCTTGTCAGTAGTTTGAGGGCCACCCCATACATCTTGTACAAAGACGGCCAAAACTGTCTAAACGATTTCCCTTTCACAATGAATAGACCCAAATCAACAGTTACCCGTAGTGAATGAATGAGGCAAAAGCAAAATGACTTTATCTTTTTTTCAGAAGCCAACCTTTTTCGCTTCCAAAAAACCCCTTTCCTTTTAGACCGCTTGGGCAGTAATTTCTTCTACCCTCATCTTTGAGTGAACACGAGAAAATTAGTTGCTAAGTCTAGAAAGAAACTGGAAGCAATGGAGATACTATAAATGAGACTTTCTGTGAAGTAGGGTTTCTATGGCAATGGTCCGTGTGATTGCGGTGTAGAGCAAAAAATGTCTACCTCTCTTTTGCCCAAGCTGCCCTAGCATTTGCAGTATGCAGGACCTGCTGGAGGCGATCAATGTGGCCAAATATTGGTCCAGTAAAAAATTGTTGTTGTTTATCAACTCGAAGAAGAAGAAGACCTTCTACTCGGGAATACAAAGCATGACTATATAATGGGTGCTTCTTCGGAGCGTAAATTTTCATTGTCCGGGGCCAAAACACCATAGTTTTTTAAAAACAAAGACACGATATATTTTTTATTGGATAGTTCATACTTGATTCTAACTGAGACATTATGAAACTTAAGTATAGGATCATGCCAAGATAGTAAAAAAAAAATTCAAACTGCCGAAATCTGATTCCCGGAACGTGTCCGCGCCGCAAAAATCGATACAATAATGCCTATATCTTTTTTTTCTGTATAACTTATCTATTTAAACTATTTCTACATGATAAAACAGAGGTACAATAGTCAAGGAAAAAAATATTTAAATTCTGTGAAAATATTAGATTTTGTTCTATAAGCTAATTTAAAAATGTCCGGCAACAAGTTCTGATTCCCGTGGAACGTCACTAAAGTCCGCGTACATCCCTAATTAAACGCCCCGAAAGTGAGTTCTATCCCCCATCGTTATCTCCCAGTAGTGCTCTGTGCACCATGGGAAGCAGAGGTGCCGCTTGTGCAGCATTCCCGAACTACGAAGGTTCGAAACTGATTCCCGTGTGTTTGTTTTGGTTGAAAACTGATTCCCGTTTGTTGGTTTAAAATTAAAGTAAAAGTAACAAGGTGACTACTTCATACCTAATTTAAAGACCCTAAGGTTTACTAACTTAAATGTTTTAATTATAGCATAAGACTGCGTCAATTCGCAACAATCGCAATTTTTCGATTTTTTCTGTTTCTCGTCACACTGATTCCCGTGTATAAAAGACAACGGAAATCAGCTTTTCACTAAATTTTACATGAGATTTATCATTGTATGTGCCTAAATCGTGGAGAAGCATTGTCCTCTTGCGTAAAACGTATATTTTGTAAAAACATCTTAAATGCAAAATTTCACTTTTGCAAATATATTTTTTCGTAATATTTTTCCCTGTCGTTGTCCCTATCATGTTATATCGATACGTAGCTATGTTGTTAGGGTATTAAATAAGTACCTAATTAGATAGGTAACTAGATAAATAGCTTCACATCTACGTATATACTAATTAAGTGCCTACTTGTCTAGTTAATTATCTACCTAACATGACATACTTGCCTAGTTGCTTATTTACCTAACATGCCTAGTACTCTTGTCACCTACTTCGATATACCTAGTTACTTAGTTACCTAAGTACTTATGATTTGTTTCATTACTTTTTTATATTATTTTCTAACCAATAGTTTCACACAATTATTACCAGAAATATCCTACTTCTGATTCCCGTGTCACAGAATCTGATTCCCGTGGGCGGATAATTTTTAAATGCCCATATCTCGAAAAATATTATTCTTGGATGAGTGCCTATTTAAAGTATACCTTTGTTTTATACTAGAATTTGACCTGGAGTATCACATTAAGTCATATCCTGAGAAATGAAAACGACTACGGGAATCAGCCGAAGAACGCGATTTCGAATAACCACCCTAATCATAATTCAGTGACGACCGATGTGGCGCAGTGGTAGTGCGACTGCCTTTGACGCAGACGGTCCCGGGTTCGATTCTCGGTGGGTCACTCACAAAGTTGATATTTATCACTTTGTGAATTTGTTCCCAGTCTGGTTAGGACATTGCGGGCTGAACCACCCGATTGTCCGTAAGTAAGATGGTTCCGTGTTTCGGATAGCACGTTAAGCCGTAGGTCCCGGTTGCTGTCTATGATCACTTAGACGGCGGTCGTTACACAACCATGTCAGAAGCCTGCTACTTGTAGAAGGCGGTTGAAAAATTCTGACACTAGGGTTCATCGGGTCGTTGAACGACTTGGTATCCCACACGAAAAGAAGAAGAATAATTCAGTGCCGTGTCAGCAATTCGCAGGAGGTTGCGCAGGACAGAGATCAGTAGAGAGAACTTGTTTCGGAGGCCAAGATCCTCTTAGGGTTGCTGAGCCAGCGGAGTTAGTTAGTAAGTGGCGTGTGGAGCTGGCTTAGAACAGCATAACCCTAAATCTACTCATGGATGTTGTAAAAAGCCAGTAAAGGACAATTATCAATGGAATGGGCTGCAGCGTTCTCTTTGAAAGCGTTCTCTTATAAAAAATAGAAAATTGTGTCTGACAATTTTTTCTTTTTTACAATGACTAATTTGTTTTTTGGTGACAGTATTGTATTGTAAATTTTTGACTTTACTTGGAAATAAACGATTGAAATTTGATTAAACTTGAAATTTGTAATTTTGACTGTTCCATTTTGCAGCGCTTACCAATCCGCCTGCAAAGCGTGGTAAGAATCGTAAAATGTTAAATAGTAGGTAAAGATCAAACAATACGTATAAAAAAGAAATTACTTGCCTCTAACCGTTCGCACCAAAAATAACCGGAGATGTAAGTGTAAAAAGATTTGTAAACGATCATAACACACATTTATTCCTCATACTACAACTGCAACACACTCGTAACTAAATAAACTATGGTACCACGCATTGAAATCTCTATAGGAAGTAGTAAATAAAGTAAAGGTAATCTTTTTGTTACAGTACAACGTTACACGAGTGAACTAATTTTAACACAGTTTTGCAAAATAAAGTTTATATTAGTTTCTGAAGGCACCGTGAGTAATGTTTAAAATTTGTTTAGTTCCGACTAGCCCCTTCGAGCAGACGAACCTTTACGGCGGATCGCACACTTAACGCACAAGGCGCCGCTTAAATAACGCATATGTAACGCAGCAGTATGTCAGATCCATACTAGAAACTTCAATTCCGATACTAAAACCGCTGAACCGCTGTTGGCGCATCCGTCAAAATAACGCATCCGTCGACGGTTGAGTGGTTTTTGTAGTATATCCATACTATAGAAACGTCTGTCCCCATACAGGCCACTGCGTTACGGTTGCGTTATTTTAGCGCTCCGTTGTGCTTTAAGTGTGCGATCCGCCTACGAGCCAGTTGTGAAGTAGGTCAAATAGAAAACGGGGTAACCTCGTGATTTTCGTATGCAACCAAATTCTTATCCTGAGGTTGTGGTTGTGATTAACACAGAAACAATAATTTTGACAAGTTATTTACAAAGCTTAGTCGAAATTATAACGACCGATATGAGGCGCAGTTGTAATGCGACTATATGCGACGCAAAGGTTCCGGTTTCGATTCCCGGTGGTGTACGCACCTAAGTCATTCATCTTAGTTTTCTTAGGCAGCAACCAAAACCGTCGGCTTATCGTGGCTTCCAAAGCACAGATACATCATCTTTCTGATTCGGCAAATCTAGTGGTTCAGTCTGTAATGTCCTATCCTAACTAACTGGGAACAACTCACAAACTGATAAATATCAACAGAGCACAACCGAAAATCGAACCCGAAACATTTACGCATTACTACTGCTGCGCCACATCGGCCGTTACACTCATGTGAATCTATTATCAAAGGAAGCAAGAAGTCATCAATGTATAACCCAAGCTGGAGTTAATGAATGTATTCATATGGAATGAGATGGAGTGGGAATGTGGTTCTGTTTTTGTGCCCCGAGACTCACTTGTGACTCCATTGTATAAGTATGTTCATTTAGAACATTTTGTGCTCAGTATAATTCCAGTTGTATTTAGATGATATTTGAATGTGACTTAACCTAGGATTCGGAACAGGTTAGCCTTCGCGTTGCAAGGTCAGATTGCAATCGATCTGTATAAAAACTTGGTTCCACACACCAAATCCCCTAGGTTAGGGAGCCGACCCCGCCAGAGAACGGGATGACACAAGGAGAATGATAAATAGTTCCAGTTGTAATCTGATTTGTGGGATAAACGAAGTCATTTTTCCGGCACGCATCTACATAATAAACCTTTTTCTAGATTAAAAAACAACGTCTCAAAATCTGTTGTGTGGTTTAGGAAGAGTTAGCGATGCCCATGGCAGACATACAGCCAAAGAAACACACAAAGAGTCTTAATTTAATATTATTTAATGTATGCCAGACATGACGTGTGGTGCTGGCTTAGAATACCATTACCCCATTTCTGCCCGTGGGTGTCATAAGAGGCGATTAAGGGATGAAACCAATGAATGGGCAGCTGCCTATGAATATTATCACTTGCACTGTGCTCGCCAATCCGCCTGCCACGCGTGGTTAGTACTGGGGGCGGCGCATGTCCAGCAGTGGACTGTAGTGGCTGTAGAAGTATGTCCGACTTTGTTAAATTATGCAGTTTTCAGTATCAATATTTAAAAGAGTTTATAATTTTAACGAGCAAAATGTCAGCAGCATAGATTGCCATTTGCGAAGTTAATAAAAGTCAATTCCTTGTAAAGCGGAAGTGTGTTCAAAATTGGATAATATTGAACAAATTGGTTTTATGAAATAGTGATAAGCTTTAATTTTTTGAAGGTACTAAGGAATTATGATCTTATGACATTACTAGCTGGTAGTTGGTACCCGCGAACTTCGTTTTGCCGACTCAAAGAACCAAAAAAAAACTTTATACTATTAGTTAATCCTTGGGTACCCAAAAACTTTGTTTTGCTGACTAGATAATATTTAATTAAAAACTGTGAAATAGTCAATCTAGTCAATTTAAATTTTAACATCGGCATTCTTCAATTAACATACCTCTCTGGGAGTAAGACAACGGTGGTTCAATATATTTGGTCTTTTAGGATCCCTGTAGGTTCAGTTTCTCTGAATCAGGTTAAATTATGACGACGTATGTTCTTTATAGAAAGTTGTTCAGTTTCTTAAACTAGTTTCTTTAAATATTTGAACTCTATTAAAAATAAAAATAAAATGTAGGATACACAAAGTATAGTATATACAAGGTATAGGAACATATTTTGATGATAAATATGATCATTTTGATACTAACAGAAACAGACTTAAAATTGTTAAGTTAATTTAGATTCGCTTTGTTTTACAAAGGCTTTAGGTTTGAAATTGATTGACTGAGTTACGAGAAACTTCTAAGAGCGGTTCAAGAAAAGCAATCAAAATTATAAATTGCTTAACATTGTCTTACGGGATTATTACAATAATTTTAAGCTACTGTTATTTGAGTCGTCAATTCACAATTTCGTAACATAATGGGACACCGAATCGATGAATGATCCAATGAATTAACGAATCGTTTTCAAGGCGCATACGGCGGTTCTCACGGTTGACAACCGCTGCAGAGAAATTTTAGCGCATCCGTAACGCATTGTCTCTTTGGCGAATCGCACACTTGACGCACGATGGAGCTCCAAAATATCGCAGCGGTCTGTCAGATCTATACTAGAAACGTCACATCCCAAACGTTTTTAAAAGCACATGATCGATTTTTTACGTTTATACTTAGTCTTTAAGTTAAAACTATCTCAATGCCAAAAGTTCATAACCGTAACCATTACGCAAGTTTTATTCATGACTGAATTAACGATTCTCTTCAATAACAATCGCTGTTAACCAGTTAACCCGCCATTACCATTAGTTTAATGACAATTGGTTCTATTATGTTCTGTCTTCACTTATGCGGCTTCAATGTATTAGATTTATCTACAAATACACCAACACGGAAATCACGCCTTGTGGGGTACGCAGAGCTATAACGACTGGAAAATTACGGTCACGTATTGAGGGTCCTTTCAGGTGATTCGTGTATCACTGTGGCGACAGTCAGCCTGTCGCCCAAAATTACAATACACATGAAACCCTTAAATCCCTTAGTCGGCTTCTACGACACCCACGGGAAAGAAATGGGGTGATGCTATTTGAAACCGGCATCACACAGCAATGTTTTTGTTCACTGTATAATGTGAAAGCATAAACGTAGATGGAACCAATTGAAATACATTGAACAAAGTAAGTATTCAATACAGTCAAATGGGGGAAAATGAGACTAGGGGGTAACTTGGGACATGGTCGACACCAGCATCTATGAACCAGCTATAAACGTTGTAACTAGTTGAAAACTTTAAACTCTACATTCGTCAACCAGTTATAGCCAGTTCATAGATGCTGGCGTCGACCATGTCAGACCGATATATCAATATATTAAGGAATCAATTTATATTGTTTTCTTTCAGGGAATATACGCAAAACCAGTAAAGATTGATCCTTTGAATGAGGAACTTTCTGCTTTACCTTATATAATGTTGTTTGTGTGGGTTGGCTAGTGGCCGGCGGGCGCAATATGGCGGCGCAATCGCAGTTTAGCATAATCTATTAGGTTTGGTTTAGTTTCGGGGCACATACGCTACGCGACGGACAGATAACGCTGGTGTTGCCAGGTTTTACAAACCCAAAATACCAAATAAGTAATACCTATTTGTAATGTGTATTTTTTTTTATCCGTGTGATGCCGGTTTAGAATAACATCACCGTATTTTTCTGACATGGGTGTCGTAGAGGGCGACTAAGAAACTCGAAGGTTTCATGTGTAGTGCAATTTTAGGCGCCATGCTGACAACTTATCAACATACGTAATCATCTGTTTTCTTCCCGAGTAATGTATCTGAAGCTGTAAATTCTCTAATAAAGGCCTGCTGAACCCCTATGATTTTTTTTTCTTTTCCATAGAAAAATATGTATTTTTTCCATTTCTTATCAGTTGTTGGAAAAAGAAAACGTTAGGTGAATGCTTTGTCGGGTTTTTTTCTTAAAAAAGGAAAAAGATATAAAGCTATTACTGGGAAAGAAAACAGGGTAATATTTCATACGTTTGTATAAAAAGCCCGAAAACCCGAAACTCTCCGGTATGCTCTAAATTCTATTCACCTGGCAACACTGCGGACGTGTAACGCCGCTGGATTTGCGACCGTAATGCGCGTGATTTGCGCCAAAGCGAGCGTTAATTAACTGCATTGGGGGCGCTGAATTGTTGGATTTGGTAGGTTTAGCCGACCGTAAAATAAAGGTGGGTATTCATTAGGTACGATCTATTCAAGTATATCATGACTTTACTATGACAATGTATTTGAACATAAGTTGCACATCATCCCCTGAAATACCTCTGAACATGTCTCACCTGCCAGTATATAAGTAAGTCTATGGTCTTAACACAGTATCAAAAACAACCGTCTACACTAATGTTCCCGAGAATTGACCAAACAACCGAGAGAGAGAGAACAACATAACTTCTTCTTCTATATTTAAAAGTTTGGCTCTTGCTGGTGGAGCATATAATATATACCTTCAGTATACGAGCACCATGTATCTTATACAAAAATGGCTTGTTCCTAATGGCCAAGCACCTGAGAACTGTGTATGCAACAATATCGCTAGATACAAATGACTTATGCCAAACTTATGCAAAATAATATGCATCTTAAGCTCTTCTTATTTTTTTGTGAAACTTGATCAGACTGGGAACAAATTCTCAAAGCAACTTTGTGAGTGCCCTACCGAGAACTAAACCTGTAACTTGCGCCACATGCAGTCGCAATACCATTGCGCCACTTTGGTCATCGAAAACGGTAACAAAACGTGATTATGATGATGATGATGATGATGATCTCTCCGACCGATTTCGGCCATGGTGACCACTTTGACTCCTAATCAGATCGGCGCTGTTGCGCCCGGAGATGGCTATTGTAGCCAATTTCGGCAGTAAACTCCCGTGCACAGTGTGGAACCGTGAGTTTGCCATTTACATAATTATAGCTAATGGCGACGAGTGCGCCACATTGGTCATCGAAAACGGTAACAAAATGAATACACTATGAATCCACTACTAGTACCCGTGCCACGAAAAAAGACCCAGGATTGAGTGCAGTACCAGCCAGCTCCATTTTTGTCGCAAATTATTCAGTCTGCGAGCACTAGGTACATAATTTAGTATTTGACTAACAAATTCCGTTGGTTTATTATTATACGGCTAGACGAGACACTCAAAGTACGTCATACTTTAGCTATTTACATCTTGTTGCTTGAAGGCACTCGTTTCTACTCAGTAATTTGTTATTTAAAGCACTAAAAATAACTAATAAAATAATTGATAAGGTCATAAATATAAATAAACTACATTAACATTAAAATGTAACACAATTAATGAACTACCCATGTACGAAAAAAGGTTCTATTATAATCACATATTAAGGGTCACATGAAGATCTACTTTTAGATTTTGATACAAAACGTAAAAGTTAACAAAAGCAAATTTTGAAATTTAATACCTACTTATCCTTTTGTAACTAAGTTAATACAAATGATACAAGTTTATTTTTCTAGAAAATACAGCGAACTTCATTATTACTAGTTCGTCGGTAAAATTTATAGTTCACATTTTTCTAATTAATTTCACCGTTATAACCGTTCTTAAAAGACCTAAGTAATAAAATTTTAATATAGAAGTGCAGCAAGTTAAAATTGGAATGGACTTGGTACTATGTTGTAGAACCGATGGACAGAGGAGCAGTTGGGTTCTAGTTGATTCTCGAGTGGAGGCCCTCCTTCCACAAGCGTAGCGTTCGACGCCCTCTGGCCGCATACTCTGTTGACTTAAAAAAGGCGGCTATAAATAGTAACTAAATGGCTAAAACGGGTAGTCGTGGCTTATGTCATATTAGGGGATGCACACCTACGTCTACGTACATACGTAAACCACAATAGGCCGATGTATGTATGTATTTATTGAATTTGTAGTTAGTCATTGTAACAAGTTTCTATAATTCTTGCCTCACGAATTAGACAAAATTTTAAAGTCTTCAACCACGTCAACTCGCGATAATTCCACCATTAATCCAGCAATAATTCCTGCGCTAAAACGAGGCACAGTTCTAAAGCGCCAAGTGGGGCAATTAGAGTGTTTAATATTAGAAGAAGGGCTGACTGCGGACAATTAGCGAGAGTTAG
This sequence comes from Keiferia lycopersicella, assembly GCA_029255805.1. NCBI lineage: Eukaryota > Metazoa > Arthropoda > Insecta > Lepidoptera > Gelechiidae > Keiferia > Keiferia lycopersicella. Next base: position 598,004 of record JARACZ010000012.1, read on the forward strand.
TAGCGACTGCTGGTGAATAAACGAGACATTGGTCTCGATACTGGCAGACATGACATTATTTGCTACCTAATTGCCGATTTCAGTCTATTTTTACCAGCCTATGTATGTATGCGTATATTTTAAACTACTGAACCTATTTTCATGAAATTTGAAACTCAGATAGAGGTTAACTTGGATAAACAGATAAGTTTTTATCCCGAATAAATATTCTTGAGGGATGTTACGGGGTTAAAACCGTAGGAGGTTATACTATTTATGAACTAAATAATTTATATTCTGAAACTTATTCTCAATTTTACGGTTTTGTAGTCGCAAACTAGTAGTTTCTATTCATAGTCATTAGTGCGTTCGTAAAATATTGCGGTGCTACGTTTTTACGTCACGTAGTATAATTAAATCTTCGGAGGCTGTATCAATAGTCTCTACCTCTGTTGTATCAATAGCGTTTAATGAACCGGCTTTCAACCGCCTCCTATGGAAGATCCATAGGGCTGAGGGTTTGCCAGACTGGTCACTGCATTTTTTATTAAATTTCGTCGTTCATGTGGACTAAGGGACTCGAGAGTATTGGTGTATTACAATTTTAAGGCGACAGGCTGACAACCTGTTACTATAGTGATACACATGTTTTCTGAAACAACCTTGGAAAACAATCCTCAAAAATGTCAAACATGGCGATAGTGACCGTATTCTTGCGGCTGTTAACGCTCTGCCTACCCCGCAACGGATAGAGGCGTGATAAGTGTATGTATGTATGTATGTGTCCAGTCTTATTTCAGTATCAATGAACGTGTAGTTGTAATGGCATGGCAATAATATTTTTCATACACCCTAGTCTTATAAATAATTCAATAAAAGTTGTTTAAAAGCCTGATTTATGCATTCTACCTCTGAAAACTTCTAATATTGTTACTTTAGTTTAAATTTTTTTAATGACATAGGTGAATGTTCTTTACACTCTAAGCATGCTCTAGTTACTATCATGAATTTGGAGTTTATTTAATTCATCTGCCAGCAGTAAGTCAATGAGAAAAAAAACAAAGAGGGTTGAATGCTCTCTTAAAATATCAACAATGGCTATTCAATATTTTTCATATTTTACGTGCCTATGCATCATGTTTGATTCAGTTGTATAGAACGTAGGTACTCTAATAAAATCGGACTTTTGACAACCCTGAACCAGGCAAGGACTCAATTTCTGAAACGTTCGTTTTCGTTTCATGCAAAAATCATGCTTGTATTACACATTCTACTTTACTTATCAATTCCCACATACCCTCAAAAATTCACACATTTTAAACATCAAGTAAAAGCAATTTAAAAACGTTTCGTTAGACCTGTCGTTCTGGGCTTTCGTGTACGGAATCGAAAACGAACGTTTCAGAAATTAAGCTCCAGGTATTCCAGTCACGACGGAATAGGTGTCCGATGAGAGCAAATTGACCGGAAGAGTGAAAGATTATTAACGGACGGTGAAAGAGTGAGAGCCGCGTGGGCAATAGTTTTGAATGGGGTTTATTAGATGCCTTGTGGACGTTTTGAATGTTACTGGAAAAAATCTCTTGCTATTTTTACAAAATGGTGCCGTTAAATGGGTTAACCTTTGAGTTGCAGAGGTCAGATGTTCTTTCTTCTTTTCATGTGGGACACCGAGTCGTCCATCGACCCTATGAACCCTAGTGTCAGAATTTTTCAACCGCCTTCTACAAAAGTAGCAGGCTACTGACATGGTTGAGTAACGACCGCCGTCTAAGTAATCATAGACAGCAACCGGCACCTACGGCTTAACGTGCCATCCGAAACACGGAACCATCTTACTTGCGGACAATCGGGTGGTTCAGCCCGCAATGTCCTTACCAGACTGGGAACATATTCATAAAGTGAAATGAGTGACCCACCCAGAACCGAACCCGGAACCTTCTGCGCCACATCGGTTGTCACTGCCAGACCGCTGAATGTCACTGCAAAAAGTCTTTATCTATCTTTACAAAATGGTGGTGCGATGTTCACGCGCATGCGTTCAATTATACTTAATGTTGGATTAGGATTATTTGAACTGGTAGCAATATAAGTGATTTGGTACATAGGTAGGCCTTTTTCACACTTCCGCACAACGCAGTGGTCTGTCAGAGCCATACTAGAAATGTCAATTCCCATACAAAAACCACCCAACCGCTTTCGATGCAGCTGCGTTGAGCAGTTTTACTATGGGGATTGATGTTTCTAGTATGAATCTTACAGACCGCTGCATTAAGGATGCGTTATTTTAGCGCAGCGTAAGTTCAGTAAGGAGAAGACCTTACACTGCGCTCACTAATCCATCTGCTAAGTGTTGTCAGTATGGCAAAACCCCCCCCCAAATTGGGGAAGGCCAGCAGTGGACTATTGTATCTGTTACGATATTCCTCGAGCTCTTAAGCCAAAATACCTCGAAAAGATTAAAACACACACAGTATCGGAATCCAATTTCTTAGGATCTGTAATACATTTCTAACTAGCTTTGGTCCGCGGCTCCGTCCGCTGGGAAATTACCGGAGTCGTCTCGAATCACACCGCGACCTGCGGCTAAAGTATGCAGACAGACCAACTTGCAGTGAGGATTTTATTGTATATGCAATATTTTATGTAAAACTACCTTGTTCTGATGAAAATTTTAAAAGGATTTTTATTTGATGTGTCGTGACATGTTTTTAGGGAAAAGACGGCGGTCGTTACACAACTATGTCAGAAACCTGCTATTTGTAGGAGGCGGTTGAAAAAATGTGACACTAAAGTTTACTGGGTCGTTGGACGACTTGGTGTCTCACTGTCTCATTGTGATGATACATGATTCAGTATTTAAAGAACAGTCCCAAATACTGTATTATCTCCCAAAAATTCGATCACGCGATTTCGTAGCATTTTTGTAGCGACTTCGTAGCATTTTGCTACAACGGCGTAGCAAAAATATCACCACCGTTCGAATACGTATTTATATGGTGTGAATTCTGGATTAGAATTGCATCACCCCGATTCAACTCGTGAGTATCGTAAAAAACGACAAAGGGAATGGGCAGCAGCGTTCCCTGTGTATGCAACATCTTGCACTGCGCTCGCCAATCCGCCTGCCAAGCGTGGTGAGTATGGCAATATATCCCTAATTTAGGGAAGACCCATGTCCAGTAGTGGACTTTTTTGTAGCTGGTAAAGAATGAAAGGGGTTCAAATACGTTGTTTTTATAGTGCGAATTACGCTCTGCCTACCCCGTAAGGGACAAAGGCGTGATTTATGTATGTATGTATGTATGTATGTATGAATTATTCTATGAAAATGTATTATTTTCCTTTCATCATCGAAATAAAACAATTCTCGTTGGTGATTGTAAAATTTCGAGAAAACCCGGTTTTGTTAATAAAATAAACAATTTGATTGTCAAAATTTCATTCTCTAGGAATTATGAATGGCTTTGCGAAATGAAATGTACTCGATCCGGTTAGGCGGATCGCACACTTGACGCACGACGGAGCGCCAAAATATCGCAGCCGTCTGTCAGATCCCTACTAGAAATGTTAATCCCCATACTAAAACCGTAACCGCTATCGACGCAGCGCTATCGCAGTGTCTTTCGTCGAGTGCGGTTTTAGTATGGGGAGTGATGTTTCTAGTATGGATCTGGCAGACCGCTGCGATGTTTTAGCGCTATGTCGTGCGTCAAGTGTGCGATCCGACTTATTTGAAAGAGCCGACGCAATGGTCAAATACAAATTGACCTAATTTTCCTTGATTAATAATAAAATTTGTTTTATTTTTGTTGCGTTCGCAAAATTAAAAATGTTATTGCTTGCTTTTGATCAAGTCATGTTCTTTTTTGAGTAAAACACTAAATTGTTGAATAACCCGATGAAACGTGCAGTTGATATTTATTACTTTGTGAGTTTGTTCCCAGTCTGGTTAGGACATTGCGGACTGAACCACCCGATTGTCCGTAAGTAAGACGGTTCCGAGTTTCGGACGGCACGTTAAGCTGTAGGTCCCGATTGGTGTCTATGATTACTTAGACGGCGGCCGTTACACAGCCATGTCAGAAACCTACTACTTGTAGAAGGCAGCTGAAAAATTCTGACACTAGGGTTCATCGGGTCTTTGGACGACTTGGAGTCCAACACGAAAAAAAAATAACATCTCTGGAAGAAAAGCAGAGCTGGCTTACACTACCTACTAGTTGGGCGATTTTCTGTTTACCTACGATACAGGAATAGAATATCTATTCTTTGTTAATTATTTATATATTTTGTACAGACATCTATTTGTATAAATTTGGTATGGTGATAGCTAAATGTCCTGGTCAACATTTAAGATAAAATTCATAGAAATAGTATCAGTTGAACTTACCTTATTTTATATAACTGCGATCACAAATTATTTTATATTTGTGACCCAAGTTGACCCAACGCATTCAATTGAATTTCTTGTTTTATGGCGTTTTCATTATTATGTCGCCAGTATCAAGTTTCGGCGATGACTTTGACATATTAAAAAAGCATTCGGTCGAGATAACCACAAATTTTTCAAGAAAGGTCAACTCGCCCACGGCCCAGATATTTTGCGGGCGACATGCCTTATTAGTAATTTTTATCTAATAAAGAATTATCGAATCGTATCGTGCTAGCAATCTTGTAGGTGGTTTAAAGGGTATATTGGAATAGTTTTGATAAGCCGAAAGACAATAATATATGCTGGAAAAATGGTTAATTACATACATACATACATATATCACGCCTGTATCCCTTGCGGGGTAGGCAGAGCGTTGACGGCCCTAAGAGTAGGGTCGCTATCGCCACGTCTGACATTTTTGAGGATTGTTTTCCAAGGTTGTTTCTGAAAACATGTGTATCACTATAGTGCAAGGTTGTCAGCCTGTCGCCTAAAAATTGTAATACACCAATACCCTCGAGTCCCTTAGTCGCCTCATACGACACCCGCGGGAAGGATGTGGGGTGATGCTATTCTAAGCCGGCATCACACGGCATCCTCATACGACACCCGCGGGAAGGATGTGGGGTGATGCTATTCTAAGCCGGCATCACACGGCAAAATGGTTAATTCCCACTGGAAAATGACTGGCAGTGGTTTCAATCGGGATACTTGTAGTAAGCAATAGATATTCTCAATTATTTATCCATTCTCTGTTTATTGATTAACTTAACAACCAAAACCGCAAACTAACGAGCGATCGTCGTTTGTTTTCCACCGCTGGTATTAATAAGCTGTCGTGTTATGGTCTACCGTCGATAAACAATGAACGCATCACGCTATTCGCGCTTGTATTCCTTGCAGGGTAGACGGTTCTAAAAGGGCGCATAATAATGTTGGAAGAGATGAAATTGTGATGTTGCCAATCTAACATCTTCTATTGAATATTTGTCAAGTCAAATTAAGTTTATTTTTTTGTATAAATAAACCCTTAAACCGGCCTTTGTCCAGCAGTGGGATCCCGACGGCTATCGACAAAAATAAGATATAATCTCAAAAGAAATAAAATAACTACTCAAATTCAAGTTCCAATCAAATATCTCACTCAACCAACGCCGCCATACTGCTGAATTCTCATCAAGTTCGAGTAGGTAGCTCAAAAGCATGTTTGTGAGTAGTTGCCCAAACTATTTCTCTCAGCACGGTACTCAGACAACATGCAATATTAAACAACCAGGTACTCAGACGAAATTCTTGTACAACTATTTAAGGTTATGTGGCTCTATATGTAAATTTCCTACCCGTGGGTTTCGTAAGAGGCGACTGAGGGACTTGAGGGTTTCAGGTGTATTACAACTTTTAGGCGACAGGCTGACAACCTGTCACTATAGTGATACACAAATTATCTCAAACGGCCCTTTATATTTGTCAGACGTGGCGATAACGATCGTATTTTTACGGCCGTTAACGCTCTGCCTACCCCGTAAGGGATAAAGGCGTGACTTATGTATGTACATGTAATACAAGAGAATCATCGAGTAATAACGCTTGGTTGACTTCTGTTCCTAACGACTATGATGATGATGAAATTGTGTTTACAATTTTCTTTTTCTTTAATTGTAAAGAAACAAAAAATTGTAAACACAATTTCGTTCGATTTCGATTAGTCATTACACAAGTCCATTTATGATTGTACGTGACTTTGATGTGACTATTGTACGTGAAGCTACTTGGAAATAAAAGCGCTTTGATTTTTGATGATGAATCAATTTTGCTAGTAATAATATGCTTCATCTCTTTTCGTGTGGGACACCGAGTCATACAACGACCCGATGAATTCTAGTGTCAGAGAATTTTTCATGCTTCATACATTTCATACAATTTCTGTTTATCTGAAACGAAAGATGGTGTTGTACTTCAGTGTCATCGGTCCCGTTTGCTGTCTGATAAATTGATAACTTAACCGGCACTTGACCGTGTCATGGAATCTCAAGATAGCATCACACCATTTCTGCATGTGGGTGTCGTAAAAGGCGACTAAGGGATAAAATGTCCTGGACAATTCACACAGCGCCATCTAGCCCCAAACTAAACAAAGCTTGTGCTATGGGAACTAGGTAGCTGATACTAATACATATATACTTTTTTTTTTTGTAAATAAATACATATTATACATAGAAAACACGCAGACTCAACACAAATATTTGAAAATTGACTTAACAAATATTTGTGTCCGGTGGGGATCGAACCCACGACCCTCGGCGTAGAAGGCAGGCATACTATCCGCTACGCCAACGGGACAGTCAAAAGGCGCGGTATAGCAATAAGGGGAGGCCCGTGTCCATCATTGCACCGCCGTGGCTGTAGTGGTAATAGTCAGACGCGCACATAACTTGAACCCAACAATGGTAGGTTGAAAAAATTCCGACACCAAGGTACGTATCGAAAAACCGCCTACTACAACTTGCATGCAACTTGCATACAACTTTAAAATCTGCGATCCCGCGCTACGCCTACTACTCCTTGATATCCTTCTACTCCTTTACAAAGTCCTATATGATCCTTGTTCCCCTCCCTACTTGAAGGATTGCTTTCATTATCTGGGTGATGACCACAGCCGCAATGTCCGCTCCAAGAGCGATAATATCCTCCGCGTTCCACGAGCACTCTCTCAGTCGGGGTACTCTAGAGAATCTTTCGTCTCAAAGGCGTCACATCTATGGAATGAACTACCGTATGACATTCGTCACTCTAAATCTCTGTCAATTTTTAAATCAAAATTGCATAATTATCTCCTTTCGCAATCAGTTGTTATTTAATTTTCCTATAACTTGTGTATTTATATATATTTATTTAAGTATTTACCTTATTTATTGTACATATATATGTATGTATGTATGCTTGTATGTATGTATGTATGCTTATAGATATATTGATATATTAATTAGGTATTAATTGTAATTTTTGTAAAATTTAACTTTCTTTTGCTTCTGCAGCTACTTGCAAATTGTTAAGTTGTCTCTATAAAGGTAGAGGTTGCCTGGAAGAGATCGCTACAAGCGATAAGGCCGCCTTTGCTTACTCTTAGTTTTAGTTTATTGTACCGTTTTGTATTTTAATATTGTGTTTGTTGTAAGCAATAAAGAGTTTATCTATCTATCTATCTATCTACGCGACGGAGTGCGGTGCAGTGGGAGAACCGCCTTATGGGCTTAATCCCTTTTATAAAGGGTGGTTTGCCTACGGACTACGTATCCAGCCTACACTTATTGAGCTAGGATGTAGGCCGGCTAGTGTTTGAACTCAAATTTCAAATTTCAATCGTTTATTTCCAAGTAGATTCACAACGAATACTTTCAGATAGTCAAAAATTTACAATACATACAATACTAAATAAATTAGTCATTTTAAAAAAGAGAAAATTGTCAGACACAAGTTTCTCTTTTTTATAACAATTTTATGTTCCTAGTAGAAACGCGGCACGAGTGGGATAAAAAAGGTACTGCCTCGGGGCCGGCCAGGCTGACCACACAGCATGTAACTTACGCCACCACCGTCAATGTACGAAGTCAACCAATTAAAGTGAATATTTAAAAAATATATATTTACATGTGACATTTAAATCAGCCGGACCCTCTGAACAGGAAAACCACCCAAAAACCTGCTCAAAAGTGCTCCTATTCTCAATTAACAATTTGTACCATAGGACCTAATAAATAAATAATAAATAAATATCCTGGACAATTCACACAGCGCCATCTAGCCCCAAACTAAGCAAAGCTTGTACTATGGGAACTAGATAGCCGATACTAATACATATATACTTTTTTTTTTTTGTAAATAAATACATATTATACACAGAAAACACCCAGACTCAACACAAATATTTGAAAATTGATTTAACAAATATTTGTGTCCGGTGGGGATCGAACCCACGACCCTCGGCGTAGAAGGCAGGCATACTATCCGCTACGCCATCGGGACAGTCAACCTAAGCTAACCTAGCTAAGTTCTAAAATATATTAATAGAACTACAAACTACAAATGGACTTCACTTGCCAGTGTCTACCGAATGGATGCCTATTTTGCGGGTCGGCTACTATATACTTCATTCGCTTACATAGTGTAGCGACCAGCGTAACTGTCAGTACGCGCCCGTACGTGCGTGTATGGAGCATTAAGGTCAAGTTACGCTGGTCGCGACACTATCTAAACGAATAAGCTATATGTGTGAGTAGGTGTAGCAGGATAATGGTTATTTTGGGCAACACTATTTTCAAGCCCAATATTGATTAATTATTGACCACAAAGCGGTCCTGATTTTTCAACAAAAATACTTATTTTTTAGTAAGAGCGCGACACAAAATGAATAGGTATTATCATTGTACCTATGCGACGCCCTCGAAACTGTTTACTTATTTAGCAAATCACACATCTAACACACGACGCTGCGCATTTAGCGCATCCATAATGCGAGCGTCTGACAGATGTAAAGAAAGTACAAATTCCTCATGCTAAAAACTGACTTTTCTAAGATACTGCAGCTCGGTTGAGCATTAAAGAGTGAAAACCACCTTAGCTTTGATGCGTTTTTAACTCTTGAAATGAATAGATGTCGTGTGATGCCGGCTTAGAATAGCATCACCCCATTTCCTACTCGTGGGTGTCGTAAGAGGCAACTGAGGGACTTGAGAGTTTCAGGTGTATTACAACTTTTAGGCGACAGCCTGACAACCTGCCACTATAGTGATACACAAATTATCTCAAATGGCCCTCTATTTTTGTCAGACGTGGCGGTAGCGACAGTATTTTACGGCTGTTATAGTTCTGTCTACCCCGTAAGGAATAAAGGCGTGATATATGTATGTATGTATATAAATTATTTTTATTTATTTATATTATAAATACATTATTTTATTTAACATATTGATAAATACTACGTACATATACTAAGATTAATCGTCAAAAAGGCCGCCTCGGGTCGTGCCTGGTGGAAATGTGTTCAACACGCAGGCGGCATTTCCTCGTTGGATCGCTAACGATATGTGCTGCACCAGGTATGACTCGGTACGGGGTTCTGATCGGCGGAAAAATAGAAATATAAATAGAAATTGAAACTCAAAACATTTATGTATTTGGGCCTGTATGAAACATTGTGCTCATTGCACAATTGCCAAGTTTCAAAAAGCATGAACGGCCGTCAGCACGTTGCGATAAACACAATCCTAGCTAGAGGTCCATCAAGCTGGAGAGCTCACACCGACTCACACTTGAACACGCGACACGGGATACGCATTAAGGTCTGCACTCAGAATAAGGCCATAGCTCTAGAAACCTTGTAAAACTATGCAGGTTGTCACCGGGTATTTTCATAAATCGGCTAAAAACGCAAGATGTCAATATCAAACAAGTACAGTACATTCAGTGCGATTGCCAAGTCATTCAATTTATTGTAAACATTAAAATATATTGAAAATATTGATATGGTCACTATAAAATAATGCTTATTAACTAATTACGTAATTAATTAAGATAGATCTCTTAAATGGGGAATGAACAAATCGATAGCCGACTTGGTTTCAAATGGATCTCATACCTTTTTACGGTTGAACAGCTCAGTAGCGAGACTTGGAATTTTTAATATATTAATGTTTTTGAGGGGATCTCATTTCTTTTTGTAGGTAGTCTTCCTTTTTTACTTTTGCGGCTCTATTTCTTGAGCCTCAGCCACGGTTTTTCTCATAGCCCACTCTCTATCTTTATGAGGTTTTCTCGGAATCTTTGTAGTAATGATTTTTGTCAAGTCTGGACGGTAAATGCTTCTTAGTCTATTGTATTCACAAATTGCGGATTCTTGTGCTTTAATACTTCCAAAGTCTATGTTTATAAAATGTTAGCCGCCCAGACTTGTTACTCTTGATAGTGCTACATAAGCTTGACCAGATGTAAATATAGCTGAACCTATATCCATCAGCGCATTACTCAGACTGAGGCCTTGACTTTTATGTATAGTTATAGCATAGGCTATACATATTGGAAACTGTTCGTGATGGACATTATTTGTGATTATTTTGCTGGACCAAAACAAAGTATTTTAGGAGCGACAGCAAAATATAACTTGGTAAAAAGTACATTTCTATGGAATTACAAAGTTATTTATGGTATCGGTTTATCTAGAAAACTGCATTGAAATTGCTAGATTTTTAAGTTTTTCCTTGATTTATACACTAAACCCAAATTATATTCTAAATTATAAGTCTCTATGTCTGCTAGAAGTGCCTTAGAATTTTGATGATCGGTCAGTGAGTGAGTGAGTGAGTCAGTCAGTCAGTCAGTCAGTGACAAAATTAAGATCTTTGACTAGCTATAATTCCTAAACCACTGGTTCAAAGTGAACGAAATTTGAAATATACCGTATCTACAGGGCTTTTGATTGATTCCTGAAGTTTCAAGTCTTTTGTTTTATCCACAAGAAAGGTATAAGGTGTTAAAAATGGCCTGAACCGCTTCGAGAAAAGGATGGTACGGCTGTGCCGCTTTCTAGCTCGACTTGGCGGGGGCACTGCCGTGCCGTATGTACCTCTGCATGTATACTAAGGTTCGTATATATGATATAACTCGCACGCCAAGATCGATCTCAAGAGTGATTTTGACAAATGTCAGTCAATAGTAGCCTTTCTCACACTCAGGCGCATACGTTAGCGCAGCGTTATTTGTGCGCTGAAGTGTGATAGAGGCCTAACAGCATCTGAAAGTGCACTCAAAATCGATCTCAGAGTTGAGTGCGGTTAATAAAATTCTACTACGTTATCTTCTGAAGGGCCTACATGAAGACGACTTAGCCTAAATAGGAGAACAATGCAAAATATATAACCGAAGCTACAAAATTTGATTAAATTAATACACAATATTAAGTAAACTATATTAGCAGTTGTTGATGAGAAGTGATGAGTTTTCTCATCAGTCGGTCGGGCGCAGGTGTCGTGTAGTGATATATCATTCGGCAACCGACAGCTACCGACACGCTGCTCTATTCTGCAAAATGTTGAAAGCTTTAAATCAGGAGTGTTTTGTTTTTTTTTACGCCTTAATAGATGGCGTATTTAATTAAAAAGTAACTCCTAAAAATTGCCATTTGACCTCTGCAACCTGAAAGCTAACCTGGTCCAAATCATAGGTTAAGTCACATTCAAATATCATCTGAATTCAAAATTTTAATAGGGGTTTCCTCACAAACTTCCTTCACCGTAAAAGCTGTCGGTAAGTGTACGTGAGTAAAAAAACACATTGATACTTGGCAAGGATCGAAGTCGGGTCTCACGATTGTAAGACCGGTATTTTAAATTGTTATGAAACCACTTGGCCACCGACGCTCATTTTATACTACGTTCTTCTTCTTTATTTAAGAGCCATGCTCTTGTCGGTGGAGGTACGTACTGAGAATAATATAAGTTCTAGGTTTTCAGAATAACCCTCTAACCAGCAATGTGTCACAACAGGACGACGTGAGAAAAATGGCGCAGACGACTACGAAAAAACAATCTTTTATACGAACGCGAGCGATTGTTGCCCCTGACAGGCGATCGAACGAGCCCTTATCTGAAGGAAATTGATAGAGAGAATAAATTCAGTCCAAATGCTTATTTGGAGGTCAAAGAAATCCAGACGAATGTGAGAATGATTGAGGAGTTGAAGATCTTTTATAGGTATTGACTGAATCTCAGTTAACACCTTTTTCGCGAAATTCCGTAAGTATATTATTTTCATAAAATTGTATGCTCTTTGGAAGGTCCAAAAATATTCTTATATTTCGACCTATGTCTTGGTGAAAAATGTTCAGTTTCATGGGCTGTTTCACCCCTTAAAGTATTTGCAGCTAATATTTTAACACCTTATTTACTGTAACTAAGTTATTAGAAGAATGGCTGTTAAAAGCAGACACTACCAGAAGGCTATGCTTTTTGAGGCTGAATTGGAGGACTTCTTTTAGTTCGGTATACATTTTATAAAATTTAGCTTGGTACCTGTGACGTCTGTCAGTTTCAGGCAAATGCTATGACATTTGGACCATTTTCCTTTGTTTACTTCTCTTTTAGTATGGCCCTGTCAAGCGTCACAGATATCAAGCTATTTCATGAAGTATAGGTTATATTCATTCCCTATTTAATTTAGTTTAGCATATATAGTTCAGTTACTGCGTTCGATACAGCATGCACCGACCTATTCCATATTTACCCAAATAAATCTTACTCTAACTAACATACATACATACATATATCACGCATTTATCCCTTGCGGGGTAGGCAGAGCGTTAAAGGCCGTAAGAATGCGGTCGCTATCGCCACGTCTGACATTTATGAGGATTGTTTTCCAAGGTTGTTTCAGAAAACATGCGTATCACTATAGTGACAGGTTGTCAGCCTGTCGCCTAGAAATTGTAATACACTAATACTCTCGAGTCCCTTAGTCGCCTCTTACGACACCCGCGGGAAGGATGTGGGGTGATGCTATTCTAAGCCGGCATCACACGGCATACTCTAACTAAAAGCTTTATTAATAAGATACATACTGAAAATGGGTAACAGCACCCCATTTAACTAAACGTTTCCTGCGAGAAAATCACGCAGGTATTGCGCAGTAAAACTGCAATATCCAGTAATTGACAATATCACGTACATATTGGACCGCTTTGAAATAGCAAATCCCCAGTATTACTAGCAATGGTCGGGATCGTCGGCTATTCAGGTTTCAATTTGGCTGCAAACTGCGTTTTCAATAGGAGGCGATGCGTTCAAGGCAGGTCCTGTGAAATGATAAACACATTAGTTCAATACAATCAGAAGTTGCTAACTTAAAAAGCTTTCTAAATCAATTAAGGGTGTGTACTGTGTACCAGTGATTTTGAACCTTACTACCATCACATAAAGTTATACATACATGCATACATACATGTCATATATCACGCCTTTATCCCTTGCGGGGTAGGCAGAGCGTTAACGACCGTAAGAATACGGCCACTATCGCCACGTCTGACATTTTTGAGGATTGTTTTCTAAGGTTGTTTCAGAAAACATGTGTATCACTATAGTGATAGGTTGTCATTCTGTCGCCTAAAAATTGTAATACACCAACACTCTCGAGTCCCTTAGTCGCCTCTTACGACACCCGCGGGAAGGATGTGGGGTGATGCTACCCTAAGCCGGCATCACACGACATAAAGTTATAAATCTCTTCAAAGTTATATATCTCTCTAAAGTTATAAGACTCTTTCTAGATGTTTCACCTAAATTCTATTAACAGAACTTATCAGTCAAATCACATCAGCCAATAGCAGTCCACTGCTGGACATGGACACAAGATACGCCACAATGAACAATCTCTCGCTTTCGCCATCCAGTCGTTACCAGCCGCTCTCTTTCAGTTTAGTCCACAATTTCCCGCGTGTGTATGTATGTACTTATGCATGCTTAGATTTGTATAACTACCTACACAACGCGCAAAATAAGTTACACAGGGTGCAACCGGGCAGCTCGTAGAAGATAATTTGATCTTTCCAAACGTACTGCAGACATTCTTTCTGTAAAATCGTCAATTTTAATGATAAGAATAATAAGAATAAGAATAAGAATATTTTATTTAACAGGCACTTTAGAGGTTACATACTTGATACTTAACTAGAAAAACAATGTTAACAAAAGTATTGCAGCGGACCCTGCACTAAGCGAAGCTTGTATCGCAGGGACCTGATATTGGTTTGCTCAGGTGATTCTACTTCGTTCCATTTTAATACGCTCAGTATCATTAAACAAAAAGATTACATATTATTATATAAATTAAACATGCATTAAAAATAATAATAATAAAAAAAAAAAATAAGTAAGGTAATACGAGTACTACTTTCCTTCTGTGCTACGTTACCAAAATATTAATTTATGAACAATAAACAAAAGACGTAACATTATAGTACTTAACAAAAATATGCAATAAGGTAGAAAGAGCGCAAAATATATGTATATGTGTGTGTGCGTGTGTTTGTGAGTGTGTGTGTGTGTGTGTGTGTGTGACTGTGTCTGTGTCTGTGTGTGAGTGTGTGTGGGTATGTGTGGATATGAGATTGTGCGATTTTGAGAGTTTTATGTTATTATAAGATAACTAGGCCTCCGTACCAGGTAGGATATCCTCAGTTTCGTCATGACTCAAACCAAGGAGCCATTGCTCCAGCGATAACCTGACCTCACGAGTTGTCATTGTTCTCATGTCTCTGAACTTCTTGCACAATTTATTATACACATAGGGAAATAGAAAAGTTGGTAATCGCTGAGCAAAAGTGGTTCGAGTGGTCGGAACCCTAACGTGAAAAACTCTGCGCTGCTTCAAAACCTCGAACTCTGAGGAGCCAACTACAGCACTGTGCATGGCTACAGTGGATCTTAACAAATACAATTGCCTCACTCTGAGAACCTTGCATTCTGTATAGAGTGAGTCAGTGGGAAATCGGAAGGGCTTTCTAAGCATAACCTTCAGCACAGCTCTTTGTGCTCGCTCGACTTGAATCATATTAGTTTTGGCCGCACCACCCCACGCCCTGATGCAATAAATGACTAGCGATTGACAAAGACCCTTATATACCTGCAAGAGAATCTCCTTTTTAGCAGAGTTTCTCAAGGACTTCATTATAAATATCATTTTCCTCACGCGTGACGACAAGTTTGAAATATGAAGCCTAAAGGTCATTTTGTCATCCAACACAACTCCAAGATATTTTATGTTTGCATTTTGTGCGATGGCTTGGCAAGTGCAAAGAGATTCATTGGAATTTTGGTTTACCACTGGGCGTGACCTACATCTTTCGTCATGCAACCTTATTGGTCTGGCTGAAGGGGGTGCTGAGGCGCGAGTTTTGTGAAACGCAAGGTATTTTGTTTTAGCTACATTCAAAGTTAGCAGGTTCTGGTCGAGCCAACTAGCTACGCGTCCAAGACCCACCTCAGCTGCTTCGAAAACCCTGTCCCAAGTTGACTCCTTAAACAAGATAACTGTGTCGTCAGCGTAGCATATCAGTTCCGCACTTTTCAGAGGCATTTCCAACAAGTCATTAATGTAAATCAGAAACAGTGTGGGGCCAAGAACACTGCCCTGCGGCACGCCAAAACCAATTGGTAGAAACTCACTTGTGGTCGTGCCAATTCTTATACACTGTTGTCTATCAGTGAGGTAACTGTTGAACCAGTCCAATGTCGTGCCTCTGATTCCCATGCTGTTCATTTTTTGTAAAAGAATTGGAATGGAGACTGTGTCGAATGCCTATCATGATGATAATGATTATCATGATCGAATGATTACGTCGTAACTTTCGTTCGGGAATCGTTTTCAACTGTTTTCAATGACAATCGTTATCTGCGACAAACACGATCGCAATCAAACAATTACCCCTTTATTACCACACCTACAAAGTTTGAATTGCTGGGGCGAAGATAAAACTGTCACAACTTTCGAACTTGAGATTGAATGGTTTTTACTGTAGGTACATACATACCTACTTGAAGAACGCCTCCAAAATCCTACCCGGGAACGTTTTGAAGAAAGGTCAGGTCAGAAGTACCCTAAACCGACGAAATGCATGAAAAGACTGATGAATGTCGAAGAAACGAAAGAAGTATGCCAGGATCGTAGCAAGTGGAAGGAAATAGTAACTGCTTACTCCAATGTGAAAGAGGCATGAATTGATGCATGTGTGTATGAACATACGTGAAAATATAAACAAAAAAATAAATTTAAATGGGAAATTTTTAATCTGTTCGTTTAATTCGTAGTAGGTAGCGCTCGTGCAAATGATGTAAAAGCTCAGCAGTTTTTTTATTGTGTAGGTACTTTGACTTTGTTTTAATGCCGTGTGATGCCAGCATAGAATAGCATCACCCCACATCCTTCCCGTGGGTGTCGTAAGAGGCGACTAAGGGACTCGAGAGTTTTGGTGTATTACAATTTTTAGGCGACAGGCTGACAACCTGTCACTATAGTGATACACATGTTTTCTGAAACAACCTCGGAAAACAATTCTCAAAAATGTCAGACGTGGCGATAGCAACCATATTATTACGGCCGTTAACGCTCTGCCTACCTTGCAAGGCAATTTGTCTTGTAATGTGCAGGGTTTCAGGATATCGGGGCAGACCTGTAGGTGGTCCATTGATTGAATGACCACGCAGTCACACATATCGCAAGCCAAAATGCTCCAGTTTTTCATGTTTTCGCGACATCTCCCAACGCCACCGGAGTCGGTTCTGTGACACAGATTATCCCGCAATCTGAAAAACACCAACAGCGCTATCTAGGTTGGACTAGAGTAGCTGTCAGTCCAAAAAATCCCACCTAAAATAAGTTATTGTTTCCGTAATTCTATTGAATGAAAATTATTTTATGATAAATTGAGTTTGTGTTGAATCGTCGGCAGTCGGTCTAGCGAACACTTTATAATTTTGGATGAAATTAAATCAGTCGAGTAATTTTCGAATAGAACAGTTCGCTACTTCAAAGAGATTATTCGATAAGAATGATGATAGGACGACAAAATTCTTTAGGCGATAATAAGTATCAAGATTCAAGATTCAATCGTTTATTTCCAAGTAGATTCACAATGAATACTTTTAGAATGTCAGAGAGTTACAATACAATAATGTCACTGAATAAATGAATGAGTCATTGTAAACAATAACAATTTTAAGTTCCTAATAGAATCGCGGACGAGTGGGATAAAAATAAATAAATAAAAAAAAATAATAAACGCACTGCCTCGGGGCTGGCCAGGCTGACCACACATCATGTAACTTACATCACCACCATCAATTAATGAAATCAGTTAAATTAAAAACAAAATATTTAAAAAATGCTTGTTACATGCTAATCAGCCGGACCCCCTGAACAGGAAAACCACCCAAAAACCTGCTCAGAAGTGCTCCTAATCTCAATTTACAATGTGTACCTATAGAATAGGCCCTAAGCTACCCTAGCTAAGTTTTATAATTATATATATATTATTAGCCCAAAAAACGGCTACGCTAAAATAAAATAAAAGTATTACAGTAGATAATTCTAACTGTTTCGTCTTCCTTACTAATTATGCCAATTGTAAATTCCATGCACGTCCCGATCTGGTATTAAAAATGACTGCATGTTTCTTGTGCTGCGCTGGAATTTCAGAGGACCATGCCTCCTTGTCATTAACATAATCATCTAACTTATAATAAGCTTTATAACATAATGTTCTCTTAATAATAGATTTAAATTTACTTTCAGATAAACTTAATATATTTTCCGGTATTTTGTTATAGTATCGTATACTTAAACCTTCAAATGAAGTCCTTACTTTAGCTAGTCTATACGTGGGTTGATCTAATTTATTTTTACTCCTTATATTACGATTATGTCTTTCATGATTTCTTGTGAACGTATGAATATTCTTTCTGACATACATGATATTTTCATAAATATATTGACACGGCACAGTCATAATATTAATTTCCTTAAACAGTTCTCTGAGAGAATCACGACTGCCAAGTTTATAAATTGCTCTAATGGCCCTTTTTTGAAGAATAAATATTGTTTCAATATCAGCGGCGCGGCCCCACAGCAAAATTCCATAGGACATAATGCTGTGAAAATAACTAAAGTAAACAAGTCGTGCAGTTGCAACATCTGCAATTTCTCTAATTTTACGTACCGCATAGGCAGCTGAGCTTAATCTACCCGATAAAGATGTAATATGAGGGCCCCATTGGAGCTTTGAGTCAAGAGTAATCCCTAAGAAAACTGTGCTGGTACTAAACTCCAATTTTTCATTATTAAGTGCAACATAGTTATTCAAAGAATGTACTACATTTGGCAAAGTGAATAATACACATTTAGTTTTTTTCGCATTTAGAACTAAATTGTTTGCAGTAAACCAAGTATGAATTTGCCCAAGAGTGTGATTTACTTCGTCATAATTATGCGCTCGTCTATCAACCTTAAATATAAGGGATGTGTCATCAGCAAATAAAACAATTTTGGACAAATTCTCTACCATGTAAGGCAAATCATTAATGTAAATTAAAAATAAAAATGGACCTAATATAGAACCTTGCGGTACACCAATTTCAACACTAGATCCCTGTGATTTGGTGCCGTTTACTTGTACCTTTTGCGTTCTATTATCTAAATACGAATTCAGAAATTTCAGAGCTGCGTTTCGAATACCGTAGTGTTCTAATTTTACCAATAAAGTTTCATGATCTACGCAATCAAATGCCTTGGAAAGATCACAAAAAACACCAACGGCGTCCTTTGATTCTTCCCAAGCGTTAAATACATGTTTGACCAGAGCAACACCAGCATCTGTGGTACTACGTCCCTTTGTAAAACCGAATTGCTGGTTGTGTAACAAGTTGTTGCTATTAAAATGGGACAGCATTTGATTGAGTATGATCTTTTCAAAGACTTTGCTGAGTACTGGCAGAATAGATACAGGCCTATAATTACTGGGATCTTGTTTGTCGCCAGCTTTAAACAGCGGAACTACCTTGCTATCTTTCATTAAATCGGGAAAGATGCCATGTTCAATACATTCATTGAAAATATCTGCCAAGTATGGTGCCAATATATCAATCATTGACTTACAAACTTTAACTGACATTCCCCATAAATCTTCGGTGCTCTTAACTTTAATGTCTTTAAAAGTTTTTAAAATACACTGGGGACTCACAGGAGTAAATTTAAATTCTGAATTGCAAGCATCTACATTTTGTTTAAGCAAGGAAGATGAAATTGAAGGTGAAGAATCTAATGCCTCAGTCGTTTTTAGTGGTATATTTGAGAAGAATGTTTCAAATTCCTGCGCTACATCGGAATTTGCACTAATCATTCCATTGTCAGTATTAAGTGAAAAGTTATTTTCGCGTGGCTTAGTTTTACCTGTTTCGCTGTTAATAACTTTCCAGACAGCTTTTATTTTATTGTCTGAAGACTTTATCTTATTTGTAATAAAATTGGCTTTAGCAATTAAACAAGCTGTCTTAAAGATTTTAGAATATTTTTTTACCAGCTCATTAAAACTTTCATAATTAGTGATGTTTCTAAGCTCATAAAGTTCAAAAAGCCTATCTCTGCTAATCCTAAGACCTTTGGTAGCCCAATCACTAAACTTAAATTTCGTACTAATTTCTTTTGTATCTATTTTAAAAATTAATTCAAATTCTTCGCTCACTAAATTAAAGAAGTCTTGGTATACATTATTTGGATTTTCAAAGTTAGAATTATAAACTGGCAGTTTTTCCATTAAAACGTTTCGGTATTTTTCCAACCTATTACCAGTGATGCGCCTAGTTTCTATCTTAATTGTTTTAATATCAAAAATCGGGTAACCACCACGTGTAGAATACAAACAATTTTGTATACTTAACTATTAACGTAGGACGCAGGACCGCCAAGGTAAAGTGGGAGCGGGCCGGGCATGTTTGTCGGATGCACCTGGGACGTTGGGCAAGGATCTTCACCGAACAATGGGTACCTCAAAACGAGTCCAGACTTAGAGGTAGACCCTGAAAACCTTCGCGTGACGATCTTAACGCATACCTTCAGGATTGGGTGACGGTGACATTAGACCGCAAGGAGTGGAAGAGTGCGGGGGAGGCCTTTGTCCAGCAGTGGGATGAAGTGGGCTTACTAATATAATATATAACTATTAAGACCAATGTGCTGTAATATGGTTTTAAACTTCAGCTGAATCCGGATACCGGAACAGTGACCGATACCAGTGTAAAATCCGACTTATATTTATTTATTAGGTAAAATTTTAAGTAAGAAAATACTTTGCTATTTGTATATAGGGTGTAAGCCTTGCTGATGAAGGAGAACTGGTGGAAGATGGAGGTGGTTACACTTTCTTCTGGAAGGGTACCTCTGCATCCGAGCCTCGACGTTCAGGGGTAGGATTTGCCATCAAAAATCATCTAGTAAAGCGACTTCAAGAGTGTCCTGTTCACATTTCGGACCGCGTTACCACACTGCGCCTTCACCTGGATACAGACAATTACCTTAATGTCATCAGTGTCTATGCTCCAACGTTAGACAAGTCTGATGACATTAAGGACAAGTTTTACGAGGAGCTAACTCAATGCCTTGATAGCATAAACGCCAGAGAGCAGATCTTGTTGCTAGGCGATTTCAATGCCAGGGTTGGACGGGACTACGAGGCTTGGCCTGGAGTTCTGGGACGACATGGAGTTGGCAACATGAACAGCAATGGTCTGTTGCTGCTCGGTCTTTGTGCTCAGTACGATCTAGCGATATCGAACACTATGTTCAGACTTGCCGCTAAGCACAAGACAACGTGGATGCACCCGCGTTCCAAACACTGGCATTTGATCGACTTTGCTATTATTCGGCAACGAGACATCGGTCAAGTTCAAGTCACCCGCGTCATGCGTAGTGCTCACTGTTGGACTGACCATCGACTAATTGTCACTAAGCTACGACTCCGCCTCCGTCGACCTCGCAGATCTACAGTGAAAAAGCCTGCGTTTTTAAACGTGGATAGGCTGAAAGATCGCGAGGTTAGGGTGAAATATGCTGAAGCCTTATCTGAAAAGCCGTCGCCAATAACTGAGACCGGTGATGTCAGTGCTGCTTGAGGAGCTTTGTCATGTCATCTCATAGAAGCCGCTTCTGCTACTTTGGGTACGAAAGACCGACGTAGTGAAGACTGGTTCGATGACAATAGCGAGGCTCTTAAAGCAGCATTCGACAAACATCGACAGCTCCTGCGACAGCATAATCGAAGAGGTGGAAGTGTTGCGGTGGTCAAAGAAAGTGACCAAAAGTTACGCAGGCTGTCTCGACAAATAAAAGACAAGTGGTGGCAGGACAAGGCTTGTCAAATGCAGTGGCTCGCCGATACAAACCAGCTTGGTGAGTTTTACTGTGAAGTGCGTAAGCTGATTGGTGCTTCCTACCGTGCAAAAGTACCTTTAAGGTCTTTAGACGGTATGCACCTCCTGACCAGCAAGGAGGATGTACTTAAACGTTGGGCTGAGCATTTTCACAACTTGCTCAACGTAGATCGATCAGCTGATCTGCATCATATCAGTTTAATGCCTCAACTCCCGTTAGCCACGGAGCTGGACGAGCCCCTGTCATGCGACGAGGTTGTTACTGCCATCAGACAGCAGCATAATAACCGGGCGGTTGGCATTGACCTTATACCGGGTGAACTACTTAAATATGGTGGTACGGAGTTGCACACGTCGGTATGGAAACTTTTCGTTCGAATGTGGGAGTAGGAGAGGGTCCCTGAGGACTTCAAAGTGTCTCGCATTTGTGCCCTCTACAAGAACAAGGGTGACCGTTCTGACTGTAACTCTTATCGCGGTATATCATTGCTGTCAGTCCCTGGAAAAGTCTTTGCCAGAGTTTTACTGAACCGCCTCAAAGATTTGTCGGAAAAAATTCTGCCCGAAACCCAGTTCGGCTTCCGACCTGACCGAGGTACATGTGAAGCTATTTTCTCGGTGCGTCAACTACAAGAAAAAAGTAGAGAACAAGGTCGCCAGTTGTACCTCTGCTTTGTTGATTTAGAGAAAGCATTCGACAGTGTGCCTCGCGAAGCTCTCTGGATGGTGCTAGGAAAGTTAGGGTGCACAGAAAAGTATGTGCGACTCCTAAGACTCCTGCATGACGATATGCAGTGCTGCGTCTCTGTAGACGGTGAACAGTCTGATTTCTTCCCCGTCACCTGTGGGGTGAAACAAGGGTGTGTTCTAGCGCCCACACTGTTCGCCTTGTACTTTGCAGTTGTAGTCAAAGAAGTCCTAAATACTGTTTCCCAAGGAGTCCGCATCCGTTTCCGCACAGATGGCAGTCTTTTTAACCTGGCTAGACTTAAGGCGCGCACTAAAGTCTCGTATGCATTGATTACTGAGATCATGTATGCTGATGACTTGTGCTTTCTTGCAGAATCCCCAGACGGCCTGCAACAGCTAATGTCCGTTTTTCACCAAGCATGCTGTAAATTTGGCCTGAAGATCAGTGTCAAAAAGACGGAAGTGATGTCCTTAGACTCGCATGGTCGCGAGACACTGGCGATTATGCTTGGTGAGGATATGCTGAAACAGGTTGATAAGTTTCGTTATCTGGGGAACACTATAACATCTAAGTGTAACCTTGATGCTGAGATCAACAGCAGAATCAGTGCTGCAGCTGCAGCATTTGGGAAGTTGTGTTCCAAGGTTTTCTGCTCGCACGACCTAAAGCTAGCCACAAAAATCTCTGTATATATGGCGATTGTGCTGCCAAACCTTCTATACTCCTCCGAGACTTGGTGTGTGTATCGTCACCACATACGCACTCTGGATCGCTTCCACCTAAAATACCTTCGCACCATCATGAAGATCAGATGGTCCGACCGAGTGCGCAATACCGAAGTTCTGAGACGAGCCAATGTTGGTGGCATTGAGGCCTATCTAATGCGCCGTCAGCTACGGTGGTGCGGTCATGTATCCCGGATGTCGGAGGAGAGAGTGGCGAAGCGCATCTTTTATTCTGAGCTAGAGGAGGGCAAGCGAAAGCATGGCGGACAACTCCTCAGATATAAAGATGTTCAGAAACGACACATGAAAAGATGCAACATTGAGCCCACTCAATGGGAGGGTCTGGCAGCACAGCGTCCCGAATGGCGCGGGATGGTTAAGAGGCAAGTCCGCGAGTTTGAGGAACAGCGTAAAGCAGACCTCGACGCTAAGCGCGATGAGCTGAAGGCCCGTCCACCCGTCGCCATTAACTATAATTATGTAAATGGCAAACTCACGTGTCCACTCTGTGCACGGGAGTTTACTGCCAAAATTGGCTACAATAGCCATCTCCGGGCGCATCAGCGCCGATCTGATTAGGAGTCAAAGTGGTCGCCATGGCCGAAATCGGTCGGAGAGATCATCATCATCATCATCATAGGGTGTAAGAATTCCTTTAGACTTTGTCGGTTGGTAATTTTTAATTTGGAAGGCAAAAATTTTATTCATATTTCGATCTATGTTACTCTATGTTACATATTTGAAGCAATTTTTTATTACACCCAGTATTGGCGGACTTAACGCTAATAATAATAGTCCTTTCTTATTCGTCTTTCAGACATTTTTTTCAGAGATAAATTATATAAGCTTAGCTACCTCTCCAACTTGAAAAACACTTATCCAACCTTGTAAGCAATTTAGCCTCTTTTTCTAAACCAAACTAACCCTCGTTAGTATTCGCGACGCACGCACACTATCTCACTACTCGGCCATTCCGCACACGTAATAAATCTACGTTATTTAATCTAACAAGAGATATCTACGGCTGGCTGGCTATGGCCTTTTTATGGGGCCTGGTGAGCAAATGAAGCAGTGAAACGCGCGAGGCACGCACGCGTCTGTTTAGTTCATTCACTTACTTAGTGTCACGACCAGCGTAACTTTCAGTACGCGCCCTTACGTGCGTGTATGGAGCATTGAGGTCAAGTTACCCTGGTCGCGACACTGAGTTATATCGTGAAACAAGACGCACTGTAATGCTTATGGGTATGATTATTTTCATTTCGCTGTACTATTTGTACTGGCCAGTGTTTTTCGGCTGATCTGAAAAAAAACTTACAGCAAAGTTTAGGCCATGGGGTACAGTCCAGTACAAAAGAAGTTACAATAAATACAAGTTGATAAGGCCCTTTGCCCTTTGTGTGGTTTCGTCATATAGTCCACTGAAAAAGACTTAAGACGGCCCTTCGGATCATCATGTTTTTCACTGAAACTGGCTGCTCCTCAAAGTCATCGATTTTTTAAAGACTGCATTATTCTGGCCGTTGTGTTGCCAAAAATTTGAGAGGGCTCTATGTATCATTTCTAAATAACTTCTCAAAATAGATATAGCTTCCTCCACTGATTCCTGATGTGTCTTTTCTGAACATCTTTATATCGAAGTGACCTCTACACTTGGCACCATCTAGCTCAAGAAAGACACAGTATTACGAAGAGCCTGTAGGTATGTTTGTACGTGGCACGTTTATAAACACGTCACACGTCCCGCTGTGTGCCCTACAACACAAACATGGATGATTTAATTCTGATCAAACTGACGGGCGCTAGCTGAATGTATAATGCACGGTGTTTGTACGGTCACCGACCGGTTTAGCTGGTGTCCAGATCGGCTCTTGATATGACAGCCAGGCGTTTGATTCTCGAATAAACTTTTTCTAGTTTATTTATTCAGATACCAAACACAGCGCTGAAAAATAAAGATAGCTGACCTTGTGTAACAAAATTATCAAGAACAGCAAAATAACAGCGGTCAATCCTTCCTATTAAGTTAAGTAAGTAATTATTTTTGAAAACAGACGTTTTATTTTCTCAAAAATTCTAAGGTACTGAATTTGAAAAGTCTAGAAAAAAAGGAATAATTTTTGTTAGTGACTGTACGATTGACCGTTTGAACAAACAAGCATACCTAATGTTTTCATTATTTATGAGGTTCATCTCGCAAAACCTATTCAAATATTTACAAATGTTTTTATTTGGCTCAAAAAATTTGCAGACAGCGATAGGATTGTTTTAGTAATAGGTATTGTACCAACAATAAATATGAATGCGTAAGTAATCACGATTGTATCACAAAGGTCAAATTTAAGACACACAATTTAGTCTGTTATTTTGTGTAGGTAGGACAACGATTTGTCCAACGACCCGATGAACGCTTGATTGAATATTGGAATAATAGCATCTTCTTACGTACCTAACCCAAGATTGCGAATAAGTAAAATAAAGTCACACATACATGACACCTCATTTCCGATGTAATTTAACATCACGTTACTTCTGTTCCTACATAAATGACAGGTCTAATGACCTACTATTATTATAAGATGACCGAAAACAAAATTTTACATTAAAATATTGTAAAATCAAGTCACATTACACAATTTTGGATGGCGTCAAAACACTTACGTTTATTATTGTTTTTCTGTTTATAAATTCAAACTTTGAAATATTTTCAAAATCTATAAATGGAGTCTGAGGTATTTTTAAACAATAGTTTTAACAAATTTGTATTTTATTAATGACCCAGTCATCTAGCAATTTACAGTCGACAGTTTTCAAAGATGGCCGCCGCCGGTCCCGCGGACAATGATACACGGGCCCACTGAGCGAAGCACAATCTCATATTTTGTCAAAAGGAAAGCCTTTCTTCTGCTTTCTTGCACAAACCGCTTAAGAGCTTTTAAGAAAAAATAGGACACTATTGTGTGCTGAATCTGTTTTTAAAAAAGTGAATGAAATAGTAAGTACGAAGAAATTTTATGGAAATTGGTTTGTGTAAAGTTAATAAATTTTAATTTTAATTTCTACGACATCAATTTGTGGAGTTCAAGGTCAAGTTCTACAAAATAATACTTGGTTTTCCCCTAATTAGGGGTTTTTGCCATACCCACCACGGTTAGCAAGGGAACTGGTCAGCGCAGTGCAGCGTAGTTTTCACAGGGAACGCTGTTGCCCATTCCTTTGATTCATCCTTTAGTCGCCTTTACGATACTCATGCAAAGAAATGGGGTGATTTTGTTTTAAACCAGCACCACTCAGCAAACAAGAAATTTTATTTAACTCTTTAAGCTGCACACAATTACAAACAAATACAAAAAGAAAAAACATACAACAAACTTATTTCTAAAAAGAAATTATGTGTTTAGTGTGAAAATAACTAAGCAAATTAAAACTAACCGAAACATTAAATCTTTTACAAATACATGATGTTTGGAAAAGTATTGAGTTCCTTTCAAGGAATGAACCAGTCCATGAAGCTAAACTATTTTCCCAAAGGAACATAGGTTGCAATAGGGATTTTTTTTTTGGACCTTGCATACACCCTGACTCGGTCGGCTAATACATTTTTTATAGAGGCGGTCCAAAATTTTTCCATACCTCGACCTATGTTCCTTGGGGCAAGTTTTTTAGTTTCATGGGATGGTTCATCCTTTGAAAGGAACTCAGTACTTTTTCTAACACCCTGTATGATCAACCTAAAAAGAAACATGGCTTTCTTCTTGATCCAACTGTAATTATAAAATCTATTCAACGCTTTTCACAGAAAGTTTTGAATATACTCTTCGAATTCTTAATATTCAAAGTCACAAGACTTATTTACATTTCGCCATTATAGAAAAGGAAATTTCTCCATCGAATATTTTGTGCTCTCTATATCCTGATTTTATTATGTTGGGACGGTGTACTAGAAACTTTACAAACATAATCAGACAATGAAACCGATATTTTTATATTATAGAGCCTATGAAGGGAATAAAATACGTGTTTTCATAGAAAATCGTTCTGCTTACCTATTCAGAACTTTTAAAGGGAGGTCGATTTTCTTGTTCACTATCATAGCTACCACAAAAAAGCTTGTAAAGTGTCATGATCGGATCATGCCTGCAATCTTTTTTTAATACACACAACACACACACAAACTACGCCTTTACCCCTTCCAGGTTAGGCAGAGCGTTAACAATAGTAAAATTACGGTCGTTATCGCCACGTCTGACAAGTATTGAGGGCCCTTTCAGATGATTCGTGTATTACTGTAGTGACAGGTTGTCAGCCTGCCGCCTAAAATTGTAATACACATGAAACCCACAAGTCCCTTAGTTGCCTTTTACAACACCCGCGGGAAGAAATGGGGTGATGCTATTCTAAGCCGGCATCACACGGCACTTTAAATAGTGAAACGTTATTCTTTGTTACTATTTTCAGTTCTATTTCAGCCTATTGCAGTCCACTGCTGGACGTAGGCCTCCCCCAGGGATCGCCATAGGGCACGATCTCCCGTTTTTGCCATCCAGTCGCTACCAGCCGCCTTTTTCAAGTTATATATATCTATTTTTTGTTAATAATGATTTCCCAATTTCAAAGGCCTTTTATACCTATCTACCAGATGTTTGTTAGGAAATTGGATTTGCTTAAGCGAAGAACGAAAAAACAAGTTTTTCAAGAAAAGATTCAAAATTAAAACGCTGTTAACATGTTTCATAGTAAACATACCGTGTAGTTCAAACACTGGTTTCATTTTCGTTATATTGTTTGACATAGAAGAGTGTGGTTGCAGCACCGTGAGCCAAGTAATTAAACCACTGTGTTTTATTACAATGTAATATTCATATTAAAATGATGTACAATATGTAGGTATAGACTTAAGACGGTACCCACACTTGACGTTCATTGCTTTAGGTTTTGTGCGCATCTATAAGGCTACTTCGCACAACGCAGTGTAAACGCTGTGTTAGGCATGCGTCTGTCAAATCAATAGTAGAAAGGTCAATCCCCATAGTAAACCACTGTTGACGCAGGTCTAATTTACGACGCTGCGCTAGCGCTGACTGACGTATGCGCTACGCAGTGTTATTTTAGCGCTGCGTTGTGCGTTAAGTGTAAGAACTTAAGCACGCCCTGCATGGTTTCTACCTAATATCACATTCGCTTCCATCGTAGGGTTCTTCTCTGTAGCGCTAATCTTCATGAGTAAAGAAATGTAGCTTAGGACTGCTCTTACAGTGAAAGGAAAACATCGTGATGAATCCACATTCAAATAAAATTAGGGTTCAGATGATATTTGAATGTGTCTAAACCTAGGATTCGGGGCAAGTTAGGCTTCGGGTTGCAGAGGTCAGATGGCAGTCGCTGTGTGTATAATTTTGGTTCCACGTCAAATCCCCTAGGTTAGGTAGCCGATCCCGACAAAGAACGGGATAAGGCAAGGAGAATGCAGATGTTTCACCATGAATTACCACATGACATGTAAGTACCTGTAAAAGCTTGGTTTTATGTTAGCTTGTCATTTGAATACTTTAATTTTGAAGTGTAATTAGATTTTACTTTCACAGCATGGTACGCGATATGACGTATTTAATATTGTGAAGCAGTGTCGCGTTTCGTTTGTAAAATAAATAATCTTATCTTATCTTTGATAAGAATCATCCAGAATGAAACTGATTCCTAGAATCCAAATCACAAGAATCTTAGCTTTCTAACCGACAACCCGACGCATTTTATATCAAGAACTGTATTTGTTATTTTTTACTTTCTTCAGGAAAGCCTTTTTATTTTTGTTATACTACCTGCAGTGTTACAAAAAAGCAGTATTTGAAAAATAAACAAGGATAGTATCTTTATACTAGACTCGGGCGAATCGCACACTTGACGCACGATGGACCGCAAAAATATCGCAGCGGTCTGTCAGATCCATATTAGGAACGTCACTCCCTATACTAAAACCGCACTCGACGGGCAACGCTGCGATAGCGCTGCGTCAACAGCGGCTGACAGACCGCTGTGGTATTTTTGCGCTTCGTCGTGCGTGCATCAAGTGTGCCATGCGCCTTGATACCTTACGCCATTATTTATCAAATCAATGTTACCTACAGGTATTTTCCTAATATAACTACTTACTAATTATGCTATGTTTCATTTGACTATAGAGAATATGCATAGTTTGTACATTTTCATACACAATTTGCGAGGAAATAAAATGCCATATAAATGTCATGATAAACAATAAAAAGCGCATAAACTGGAAATAAACAACGCGAAACAAGGAAATCATCGGCAGGCGTTTCCGTTGTGGCTTCATCTCCTGTTAACGGCCTTTTTGTTTACAATGACTTTCATTTTCAAACTATTATACTTCACTACTTACATATACAAGTATATAAAAAAAACTACAAATATTGTACGGGGTGAACCAGCCTATAAAACTGAACAACTTTTCCCAAGGAATATAAGTCGAAATCTGAAAACTAAGTAACTTCCTGAGAAATCGCCTCGAAAACAGAGTAAAATCGAGGTGCGAGCGTTAACGTTTCCCTACCCCTAAATTTCAACCAAATTCTATAATTTTGGTTTTGATCGCTTAGGTATGAACTAAACTAGGTTTATACGTTTCGTTTTTGACCAAATTTTGTACAGTTTTGTATGTAACCTCACACAAACATGAAGATTTTTCAGTATCAAAAAAGTGTACTTTTGTGCCTCATTATTTCTGAAACTATAATATATATCAAAAAATAAAAATGTGTAAACCTAGTTTTTGTGAATTTAAATAAAATACCTAAAAATCAAAACAATTGGTTACTGGTAAGTATGATAAAAACGTTAACGCTTTTTGTATTAAAATTTCCAGCTGCACGATCCCCTTAATGACCGACCAAGTCAATTTGTATGGGAGGTCTAAAACATTTTTTCATATTTTGACCTGTGTTGTTGGAGAAAGTTGTTCAGTTCATGGGCTGATTCGCTTTTTAAAATATTTTCTATTTTTTTTAAACCCTGTTCATGTGAATCGCTTAAAAATAGGCAGGTTGGTGTGATGCTAATTATACCTGCGGGGCTTTTTATAAACAAAGGATAATTTATCAAATATTTTAAAACCCAGATCTATTCGTTAATTAAACTCTTAAATGAAACAGTACAATTTATAATCCATTTTCCGAGCAGTAAACAAAACAGAGGTGTCTTATTTAAGGTTGTTCCTGGTGAAACTAGCACCGCCATCACTTTTAATTATTTTTTTCTAAGCAAACACAATATATCAAAAATGCTGTTTCTCAGATTACATACATACATAAATCACGTTTATATCCCTTTCAGAGTAGCCAGAGCGTAAACAACCAAAAAAGGGGTATAAATCACGTCCGACAAAAGTTTGAGGGTAATTTCAGAACACTGTGTATTACCATGTGTTCTAAATTATGTTATTGAAGTGGAAAACCAACACAAAATTTGCCAAAAACCGCCTATTACACCATTACTTTTTGTTTCGGTAACTATTTTGAGCCATTTAATACAAACACAGCAAGCTTGACCAAAATTACACCACGAGATTTACCTATTTTTTAACATTACCTATTTGATCAAAATAATTTTCGATAAATTAAAATGAGAGCGCCACTTATCCAAGGAGAGCCTCTTAGCTACAAACATAATTCATGCCACCTGCTTCCTCGTTGAGAGCTCCAATTAAGGGTCCGACCAGCAGCTCTCAATCTTGCTTTAATTATTTAATTATAAAAAAAATTTAAACAAAAACACATCTCATTAAAAAAATTGAGGCTGAGCTATTTTCCTAACAAAAATCTACGTAATTTCAATAAAAGTAAATGGTGGTACTAACTCGCATAAGCTTTTGCAAGCAACAGTTAACTTACTCTAGAGACCCAAAATATTCTAGAACAAGATAAAATGGTACGTTGGCATGTTTTGTTTTTAAAAGTTATGTCGTAATTTTACCACACTTTCAGAACCATTGAATTTAAGGATCAAATAGGAATGGCCCTTTTCAACCTGCGTAGCCAACGAGTAAAAAATCAATAAATTATAAGAAAATGTACAAATGGCCAAACTTTTTACACTTTGTGACGAAAAATATTAGCGGGAAAAACTCAAAAAGATTTTCTAATTCGAGTACAAAATGTCCACTGAAATAAACTTCCGCTTAACTCAGACAATACTCCTTTATTAACAGTTACTGGACTTTTTTAACTCTTCGAAAGTCTATTTTTATCCGACTTCCAGAAATGAGAAGGTTTCCGAATCGCCAAAAACTTTTATTTCAAAGTATATTTAAGTCATGACTCCATCAGTGTTGTCCGGTTGGCCCGATTTGTTATTTTTGTGAAACTGAGCAACTTTCCCCAAAAAACACAGGTCGATGGCATTTTTGGACCTCCCACACAAACTGACGCGGTCGGCTGCTATATTTTGTATGGTCTAATTTTTTTTATCATATTCGATATATGGTCTTCGGGGAAAGTGGTTCATGTGCTGAATCACCCCTTTATAATATTTGCAGTTTTTTTTTATTAGCAGCTTGTGTCATTCTTTTCACCTCGTCAGACTAAGTTGATCAAAAAATCATCATCATATCAGCCTATAGCATCCCGACATAGGCCTCCCCTAGGGTACGTCACCGATTGAATTGTTCAAGTATATGCATACATTGGTTATCGCGTTCCAACACGATTGCAACGTAAAGCCAATCCCCACAAACTCTTCACTATAAAGTTTAGCAGAAGCAATGCAGGCGTACGTTTCCCTGTTACTCCGACTTTCCGAGATGTATCCATACCGATTTCTGACCACCTTGATCTTCTTGGCATGACTCTTACGTCAGACCTGAACTTTGGACGCTACATAGAATCTTTGGCCACGACTGCAGCAAAAAAGCTTGGTATCCTCTCAAAGGTTAGGCGCTACTTTGCACCAGAACAGCTTCTACAACTCTATCAAGCTCAAGTTCGATCTTGCATGGAGTATTGCTGCCACCTTTGGGATGGATCTGCCAAATACCAACTGGCCGCCTTAGACTCCATTGAAAAACGCGCCAAGAAGCTCATAGCAGACGAAGCACTGGTTGAGACTAAGTTGCAGAGCCTTGAACACCGTCGTAAAGTAGCATGCATGTCGGTATTCTATAGGATACATTTCAAGATTCAAGATTCAAGATTCAATCGTTTATTTCCAAGTAGATTCACAATGAATACTTTTAGAATGTCAGAGAGTTACAATACAATAATGTCACTGAATTAATGAATGAGTCATTGTAAACAATAACAATTTTAAGTTCCTAATAGAATCGCGGACGAGTGGGATAAAAATAAATAAATAAAAAATAATAATAAAGGCACTGCCTCGGGGCTGGCCAGGCTGACCACACATCATGTAACTTACATCACCACCATCAATTAATGAAATCAGTTAAATTAAAGACAAAATATTAAAAAAATGCTTGTTACATGCTAATCAGCCGGACCCCCTGAACAGGAAAACCACCCAAAAACCTGCTCAGAAGTGCTCCTAATCTCAATTTACAATTTGTACCTATAGAATAGGCCCTAAGCTACCCTAGCTAAGTTTTATAATTATATATATATTATTAGCCCAAAAGACGGCTACGCTAAAATAAAATAAAAGTATTACAGTAGATAATTCTAACTGTTTCGTCTTCCTTACTAATTATGCCAATTGTAAATTCCATGCACGTCCCGATCTGGTATTAAAAATGACTGCATGTTTCTTGTGCTGCGCTGGAATTTCAGAGGACCATGCCTCCTTGTCATTAACATAATCATCTAACTTATAATAAGCTTTATAACATAATGTTCTCTTAATAATAGATTTAAATTTACTTTCAGATAAACTTAATATATTTTCCGGTATTTTGTTATAGTATCGTATACTTAAACCTTCAAATGAAGTCCTTACTTTAGCTAGTCTATACGTGGGTTGATTTAATTTATTTTTACTCCTTATATTACGATTATGTCTTTCATGATTTCTTGTGAACGTATGAATATTCTTTCTGACATACATGATATTTTCATAAATATATTGACACGGCACAGTCATAATATTAATTTCCTTAAACAGTT
This sequence comes from Keiferia lycopersicella, assembly GCA_029255805.1. Taxonomy (NCBI): domain Eukaryota; kingdom Metazoa; phylum Arthropoda; class Insecta; order Lepidoptera; family Gelechiidae; genus Keiferia; species Keiferia lycopersicella. Next base: position 630,925 of record JARACZ010000012.1, read on the forward strand.
CTCTGAGAGAATCACGACTGCCAAGTTTATAAATTGCTCTAATGGCCCTTTTTTGAAGAATAAATATTGTTTCAATATCAGCGGCGCGGCCCCACAGCAAAATTCCATAGGACATAATGCTGTGAAAATAACTAAAGTAAACAAGTCGTGCAGTTGCAACATCTGTAATTTCTCTAATTTTACGTACCGCATAGGCAGCTGAGCTTAATCTACCCGATAAAGATGTAATATGAGGGCCCCATTGGAGCTTTGAGTCAAGAGTAATCCCTAAGAAAACTGTGCTGGTACTAAACTCCAATTTTTCATTATTAAGTGTAACATAGTTATTCAAAGAATGTACTACATTTGGCAAAGTGAATAATACACATTTAGTTTTTTTCGCATTTAGAACTAAATTGTTTGCAGTAAACCAAGTATGAATTTGCCCAAGAGTGTGATTTACTTCGTCATAATTATGCGCTCGTCTATCAACCTTAAATATAAGGGATGTGTCATCAGCAAATAAAACAATTTTGGACAAATTCTCTACCATGTAAGGCAAATCATTAATGTAAATTAAAAATAAAAATGGACCTAATATAGAACCTTGCGGTACACCAATTTTAACACTAGATCCCTGTGATTTGGTGCCGTTTACTTGTACCTTTTGCGTTCTATTATTTAAATACGAATTCAGAAATTTCAGAGCTGCGTTTCGAATACCGTAGTGTTCTAATTTTACCAATAAAGTTTCATGATCTACGCAATCAAATGCCTTGGAAAGATCACAAAAAACACCAATGGCGTCCTTTGATTCTTCCCAAGCGTTAAATACATGTTTGACCAGAGCAACACCAGCATCTGTGGTACTACGTCCCTTTGTAAAACCGAATTGCTGGTTGTGTAACAAGTTGTTGCTATTAAAATGGGACAGCATTTGATTGAGTATGATCTTTTCAAAGACTTTGCTGAGTACTGGCAGAATAGATACAGGCCTATAATTACTGGGATCTTGTTTGTCGCCAGCTTTAAACAGCGGAACTACCTTGCTATCTTTCATTAAATCGGGAAAGATGCCATGTTCAATACATTCATTGAAAATATCTGCCAAGTATGGTGCCAATATATCAATCATTGACTTACAAACTTTAACTGACATTCCCCATAGATCTTCGGTGCTCTTAACTTTAATGTCTTTAAAAGTTTTTAAAATACACTGGGGACTCACAGGAGTAAATTTAAATTCTGAATTGCAAGCATCTACATTTTGTTTAAGCAAGGAAGATGAAATTGAAGGTGAAGAATCTAATGCCTCAGTCGTTTTTAGTGGTATATTTGTGAAGAATGTTTCAAATTCCTGCGCTACATCGGAATTTGCACTAATCATTCCATTGTCAGTATTAAGTGAAAAGTTATTTTCGCGTGGCTTAGTTTTACCTGTTTCGCTATTAATAACTTTCCAGACAGCTTTTATTTTATTGTCTGAAGACTTTATCTTATTTGTAATAAAATTGGCTTTAGCAATTAAACAAGCTGTCTTAAAGATTTTAGAATATTTTTTTACCAGCTCATTAAACCTTTCATAATTAGTGATGTTTTTAAGCTCATAAAGTTCAAAAAGCCTATCTCTGCTAATCCTAAGACCTTTGGTAGCCCAATCACTAAACTTAAATTTCGTACTAATTTCTTTTGTATCTATTTTAAAAATTAATTCAAATTCATCGCTCACTAAATTAAAGAAGTCTTGGTATACATTATTTGGATTTTCAAAGTTATAATTATAAACTGGCAGTTTTTCCATTAAAACGTTTCGGTATTTTTCCAACCTATTACCAGTGATGCGCCTAGTTTCTATCTTAATTGTTTTAATATCATTTTTGAACGGGAATATTACGCATTGACCTCTGTGGTCAGATTGAAGAGAGTTTACAATACATTTTTCTACAGGCTCACAATCACTGAATACATTATCAATACACTTAGCAGAAGTAGGCGTCACACGAGTTGGTTCAAAAAATACATGAGACAAATTAAAAGATTTAAAAAGTCCTAAAAATTTATCGCTGAGTGCATTTTTTTCTAGAATGTCTACATTAAAGTCTCCAGAAACAATAACATGTTTATTTGTTTTTGTGACTAATTTTAGTACATCTTCTAGTACTTCTAGCAGTGTGGTAAAATTTTTAGCTATTGGTGGTCTGTATACGCATACTATAACATGACTTTCCAGCTCAACACAAGATAATTCAGTACAACTCTCAACCGACAGTCCGACCACATCCTTACGTTCTTTAAATTTAATATTATTTCTAATGAGTATTAAACAGCCTCCATGGATCGCGGATTTTCGGTTGAAAGAGCTGGCTATACAGTAATTTTCATAATTTAACAAAATGTCATGATCTTTTTGGAAGTGCTCTGTAAAACAGACTACATCGTAATTATGCTTCTCCAAGAACAATTCAATTTCTAATATTTTGCTGGAAAAGCCCTGAATGTTTTGATGTAAAACTTGTAGTTGATTTTGCTTTTCCTTTGTCTTAGGCTGAGTGCAGGAAGACCCCGGATTGCCTATGCTATTTACACCAGTCAAAGAGGGGTTTTCCTTTGTCTTAAAATCTAGTTTAAATTACTAAGACTACCACTACTAACTAATATAGAAGGTGACACAAATTTTGTGTCAATTATATTATATGCTAACAAAGTAGCTACTTGTTTCTTATAGTAATCCGACAGGTACATAGTATCCTGAGTCAAAATAAATCTGTGAATAAAATTATTCACATCAAAATAAGAAATAACATCGCTATGATGACATGTCCTGTTGTACAAATGCATGTTCATTCTATGCACACATTTGTTTTGTTGCTCTGATAGATTTGAACAGTATGGGAAGTTGCACAAAATGAACCTGCACTTAGTCTGCTCATGTAAATTAAGCAACACCTCAAGGCTATTGTCTAATGTCCTACGACTAATGTTGGAATGATTTCCTATCATAATTATAATGGTAGTGTGCTTATCGAATTTCCCTACAGCTACTTTTTTAACAATATTCTCAAAAGAGGAGTCTGGACAACACACATTTGTCACTTGTTGATCAATAATACGATTATTTAATAATTGGCCAAAACCTACACCTAGCTTGTCTGAATAAATTAGAGTCTTTTTAAATGGTTTCTCTGCGGGGTGGTCCTTTGGCAACCTAGATACACCGTCACTGTCATGACCTGGTCCATCGTGGGGTCGAGAAGTAGGGCACGGGCATGGGTCACATCGCCGCAGCTTCGGGGTTCGGACATTTGGGGCTGTGGTGCTAGACGCCCCAGAAATACGCGATGCGGCGTCCAGAGTGAGCGGCGCTCCCGCCTTCCTCCCGATCCCTATGGTGGGGGTAGCAGTTGAGACTGCAGGTTGCACGTCGCTGTCGATTCCCGGTGCTTCACGTGTCACCGCGTCCTGCTGCACGGCGGGGACAGGAGCACGTGAAGCACCCCTGCCACGTCCGCCGCGGCGCCCTCCACGTCGTGTTCGCCTGGTGGGCGCGTCAGCAACAGCAGGTAGCGCCAGCACGTCAGTCGCGGCAGTTGGTGCGGACGCGTCAGTCGCGGCAGGTGGTGTGGGCGCGTCAATCGCGGCAGGTGGCGCGGGCGCGTCAGTCTCGGCTGGTGATGCGGGAGCGTCAGTCGCGGCCGGTGGTGGTGTAGGCGCGTAGGGTGCGGCAGGTGGTGCGGGTACATGTTGCACAACTGGTGCAGCTGCCGCATCCGGCGAGACGGATGAGGAAGGCTCGCCAGGCAAGTCACGTGCAGGTCTCGCAGCAGTCACGACAGCTAAGGACGATGTGACATGTATTCCACCTAGAGCCAGGGTCAACTCATCATCTTCCATCAGCAGGTCCAGCAGCTCAGTGTTTTGTTTCCTTGCCTTTCGGAGAGTGTGCTCAATCACTCCACGACCTGATACCCCCTTCCCCATTCCATCTCCGGGGATCGAGGCGCCGACTGGGGTTCCACCCTTATGTTGTAGATATACCTTTAATCCGCACTAAGCGTTTCGCTTCAACTTTTATCATGCGTACGGCTAAAGAGTGGAATTCCCTACCGGCGGATCTTTTTCCGGAACAATATAACTTGGGCCTTTTTAAGGCAAGAGTGAATAGGCATTATCTAGGCAAGCATGTACCATCTTCGTCTGCATCTCCACTTACCACCAGGTGAGATGGCAGACAAATGCGGGCCTATTACATATATAAAAAAATAAAAAAAAATAAAGACGCATCACAGCGACTTATAACGATCATTTTACTGAATTCGATACATTTGCATTATCTAAGCTTAGATTTAGGAGTTTGCTTATTAAAAAGTTAAAGGATGAAGTTTAATTCCCTGTATAATTAATTGGTTTCACAAAAGACTTTGTATTTATGTTTGCTTTCACTACTACTACATTTTTATGTTTAATACGTGAATAACATCGTTGCCAGGGTTGGACGGGACTACGAGGCTTGGCCTGGAGTTCTGGCACGACATGGAGTTGGCAACATGAACAGCAATGGTCTGTTGCTGCTTGGTCTTTGTGCTCAGTACGATCTAGCGATATCGAACACTATGTTCAGACTTGCCGCTAAGCACAAGACAACGTGGATGCACCCGCGTTCCAAACACTGGCATTTGATCGACTTTGCTATTATTCGGCAACGAGACATCGGTCAAGTTCAAGTCACCCGCGTCATGCGTGGTGCTCACTGTTGGACTGACCATCGACTAATTGTCACTAAGCTACGACTCCGCCTCCGTCGACCTCGCAGATCTACAGTGAAGAAGCCTGCGTTTTTAAACGTGGATAGGCTGAAAGATCGCGAGGTTAGGGTGAAATATGCTGAAGCCTTATCTGAAAAGCCGTCGCCAATAACTGAGACCGGTGATGTCAGTGCTGCTTGGGGAGCTTTGTCATGTCATCTCATAGAAGCCGCTTCTGCTACTTTGGGTACGAAAGACCGACGTAGTGAAGACTGGTTCGATGACAATAGCGAGGCTCTTAAAGCAGCATTCGACAAACATCGACAGCTCCTGCGACAGCATAATCGAAGAGGTGGAAGTGTTGCGGTGGTCAAAGAAAGTGACCAAGAGTTACGCAGGCTGTCTCGACAAATAAAAGACAAGTGGTGGCAGGACAAGGCTTGTCAAATGCAGTGGCTCGCCGATACAAACCAGCTTGGTGAGTTTTACTGTGAAGTGCGTAAGCTGATTGGTGCTTCCTACCGTGCAAAAGTACCTTTAAGGTCTTTAGACGGTATGCACCTCCTGACCAGCAAGGAGGATGTACTTAAACGTTGGGCTGAGCATTTTCACAACTTGCTCAACGTAGATCGATCAGCTGATCCGCATCATATCAGTTTAATGCCTCAACTCCCGTTAGCCACGGAGCTGGACGAGCCCCTGTCATGCGACGAGGTTGTTACTGCCATCAGACAGCAGCATAATAACCGGGCGGTTGGCATTGACCTTATACCGGGTGAACTACTTAAATATGGTGGTACGGAGTTGCACACGTCGGTATGGAAACTTTTCGTTCGAATGTGGGAGGAGGAGAGGGTCCCTGAGGACTTCAAAGTGTCTCGCATTTGTGCCCTCTACAAGAACAAGGGTGACCGTTCTGACTGTAACTCTTATCGCGGTATATCATTGCTGTCAGTCCCTGGAAAAGTCTTTGCCAGAGTTTTACTGAACCGCCTCAAAGATTTGTCGGAAAAAATTCTGCCCGAAACCCAGTTCGGCTTCCGACCCGACCGAGGTACATGCGAGGCTATTTTCTCGGTGCGTCAACTACAAGAAAAAAGTAGAGAACAAGGTCGCCAGTTGTACCTCTGCTTTGTTGATTTAGAGAAAGCATTCGACAGTGTGCCTCGCGAAGCTCTCTGGATGGTGCTAGGAAAGTTAGGGTGCACAGAAAAGTATGTGCGACTCCTAAGACTCCTGCATGACGACATGCAGTGCTGCGTCTCTGTAGACGGTGAACAGTCTGATTTCTTCCCCGTCACCTGTGGGGTGAAACAAGGGTGTGTTCTAGCGCCCACACTGTTCGCCTTGTACTTTGCAGTTGTAGTCAAAGAAGTCCTAAATACTGTTTCCCAAGGAGTCCGCATCCGTTTCCGCACAGATGGCAGTCTTTTTAACCTGGCTAGACTTAAGGCGCGCACTAAAGTCTCGTATGCATTGATTACTGAGATCATGTATGCTGATGACTTGTGCTTTCTTGCAGAATCCCCAGACGGCCTGCAACAGCTAATGTCCGTTTTTCACCAAGCATGCTGTAAATTCGGCCTGAAGATCAGTGTCAAAAAGACGGAAGTGATGTCCTTAGACTCGCATGGTCGCGAGACACTGGCGATTATGCTTGGTGAGGATATGCTGAAACAGGTTGATAAGTTTCGTTATCTGGGGAACACTATAACATCTAAGTGTAACCTTGATGCTGAGATCAACAGCAGAATCAGTGCTGCAGCTGCAGCATTTTGGAAGTTGTGTTCCAAGGTTTTCTGCTCGCACGACCTAAAGCTAGCCACAAAAATCTCTGTATATATGGCGATTGTGCTGCCAAACCTTCTATACTCCTCCGAGACTTGGTGTGTGTATCGTCACCACATACGCACTCTGGATCGCTTCCACCTAAAATGCCTTCGCACCATCATGAAGATCAGATGGTCCGACCGAGTGCGCAATACCGAAGTTCTGAGACGAGCCAATGTTGGTGGCATTGAGGCCTATCTAATGCGCCGTCAGCTACGGTGGTGCGGTCATGTATCCCGGATGTCGGAGGAGAGAGTGGCGAAGCGCATCTTTTATTCTGAGTTAGAGGAGGGCAAGCGAAAGCATGGCGGACAACTCCTCAGATATAAAGATGTTCAGAAACGACACATGAAAAGATGCAACATTGAGCCCACTCAATGGGAGGGTCTGGCAGCACAGCGTCCCGAATGGCGCGGGATGGTTAAGAGGCAAGTCCGCGAGTTTGAGGAACAGCGTAAAGCAGACCTCGACGCTAAGCGCGATGAGCTGAAGGCCCGTCCACCCGTCGCCATTAACTATAATTATGTAAATGGCAAACTCACGTGTCCACTCTGTGCACGGGAGTTTACTGCCAAAATTGGCTACAATAGCCATCTCCGGGCGCATCAGCGCCGATCTGATTAGGAGTCAAAGTGGTCGCCATGGCCGAAATCGGTCGGAGAGATCATCATCAACATCGTTGGCTGTGCACTAACTTATGATAATAAGATGAATACTAACAACATACCTTTGTACACAGCTGTTAGTTGTTCCCAATAAATAAAATAAAAATAAAATAAAATAAAAAGTAATCACATGACTACACTTCCTAAATTGTACATGTTTATTGTTAGCACAGACACGATCTCTACAACCAGAAGGGCAGAAACTATCGAAAATGTTTCATTTTGATTTGCATACACAGATTCTATCAAGAACTGACGTCGGTACAAAAAGTTTAAATTTTTCGTGTTATAATTTATTCCTTTTGAGAGTTGGTGTCCAATTTGTTGGAATTCATTCGCTCTAGTCCTTTTGTCTGCGCTTGTCAGTGAGAGACGCTGAAAGGTTTAACGTAATTTAGGTTTCATTCTACTGACAAACCAGTGGTGTTCGACTGAGTGCTCAACTCCAATAATTTGACAAGTCTGTTTTATTTGTAATGCCAACAATTTCACTATACAGGGGTGAGGGACGGTGTAACGAAAACTTTGCAGACGTGCTCAGACCATGAAACTAAACAACTTTTTCTGTGAGTGCTATGTTGGTAAACGTGAATTTTTTTTCGACCTTCCATGCAAAATTCCCGATTAGCTGAATGACTTAAAGTCGAAAATGTTTTTTCATTTCCCTATGGCTATGTAGCCGCCATAGAAAAAGTTATTTAGTTTCATGGTCTGATTACGCCTGCAAAGTTTTCGTTACACCATCCCTTACACCCTGTATACTTCTAAAAGCAACTTTAGTTTTCTCTACATCGGTGTGTCAAAATTCTCCATGACGGACCCACAATATCCCTGGTGGTAGGTGGTATTATTGGTCTTTTCAATACCTACGGTACCTCAGAAAAATGTTTTGTCAAAAGATCAAAATGAACACAAATCTTCTGAAGGGGATCATACTTGTCAGACGTGGCGATAACGACCTTAATTTTACAATCGTTAACGCTCTGCCTATCCCGCAAGTTATAAAGGCGTAATTTTTGTATGTGTGTATCAAAATGAACAAAGTATGATGAAAAAATACTATGCTATATTAGCATGGCGTTACGTTATTTTAAGTCCTCCTCTTGTTTTGAGAAAACGCATAAGATTTGTCACGTCTGAAGTCTACTCGCAAACGAGATTCTGTCCACGGGACGCACCATAAGCCTACTGGTAGAAATTCAATTAACTTTTTTTATAGGCTGCTATTCCACAGAGTACAAGGACATCATGAATATGCAGCATTGAATACTCGAAGGAGTTAGTGGTGAAATTATTTTATCCTTTGATGACGCTAATAGTATTAAATCGAGTGAACTCTTGGATATTCGGGCAGATAGATGCTTTTGTCTTACCTCTATATAAACTGTCCGTCTTTTCGGAAAGAAATATTTTGTGTCAAAAATTGAACCATGCCGTTTTTACCAGATTAGAATAGCATCATCACAAATAATTTTGAGTGCCTTGATGATCAAAAATTTTTGAAGTCAACATTGATGTTGCTTTTCATTGAATACACACAAATCACGCCTCCATCCCTGGCGGGCTAGACAAAGCGTTAACGACCGTAAAATTGCAGTTGTTATCGCCACGTCAGACTAATATTTGAGGGTGGTTAAAGATAATTCGTGTATCACTATAGTGAGAGATTGTCAGCCTGTCGCCTAAAATTGCAATACAATTAAAACCCTCAAGTGCCTTACTCGCCTCTTACGACACCCGCGGGAAAGAAATGAAAAAAAAAAAAACAATCTTTCACTGAACAGAATAATTTAAACCGTAACCATATTCATGCTACTTAACTATAGTTCAGTACTAACATTATTTTGCAAAACTTCACACAAAGTACTGCAACAAAAGCGCGCTTAAAAAAATCTATTGTCCAGAATGGTCTCTTATCTCCATACTCAATTAGAGCTAGTCCACAGAGACCAGAGTAAAGAGCACACGAAACTCCGCGCTATTAAACTGCCAGCTCTCTCATTAGCCGCGTAAATTTTAAAAATAGCCCACTACAGCGCTACTTTTGTAGATATAATATAGTAGGGACGTGAGATGTGTTTGTCTGTCAGGAAAAAGCGTGGAAAACGTTTGTTACAAAAGGTACCGTAAAACCATGCAACTTTGCCCTTAGCAGGAAATTTTGCGCCAAACCAAAAATTAACTAAAATCGCTTGTGGGGAAAAACTATGATAAATAACAACATTCTGATAAATTAGATAGTTTTTGCGTAATCTTAAAATAAAGCAAAAAAGCGGGCAAAGTTGCATGGTTTTACGGTAGGTCTTCCTTCTTTTTCTAGTGGGTCACCGAGTCATCCAACTACCCGATGAACCTTGGTGCCAGAGTTTTTCAACCGCCAACTGTTAGTAGCAGGCTTCTGACGTGGTTGAATAATAGTAGGTAGTATTTATAGATGCACAACAATGATCGATGTATCGCAATGTCATGCCATAGATCTGCTACTCATATTAGGTGGTTCAAAAACTCTGACAACAGGGTTTATCAGGTAGTTACAGTCCAAGTTGGTCTCCTACAGGAAAAGAAAGAATAAGTTATTTAGTTTATTTACGAAAAATGTATAAGAAGGCTGATATATTCAAAACTTAGCTTGATTAGATATTCTGTAGTTTTTTTTAAATTGGAATATGACATGATTTCCCAGGTAACCATATATACACACAAATCATGTCTTTATCCCTTGCAGGGTAGACAGAGCGTTTAACGATCGTATATCCGCAGACAAAACCGCAGGTTGAAATGCTAGCGCGCTACATAAAGCGTGGTTGCGCTGGACGCAGCGGCTATTCATTAATACAGCGCTGTTGGCTTTACGAGCGGTACATACAAGCCACTTATACGCGCAAGTGATGAAAATGTGCGGAGAACAGATATATATATATATATGCAGAAAAAAAACATTGTGCATCTGGAAACGACTGTCCCGATGGCGTAGCGGATAGTACACCTGCCTTCTACGCCGAGGGTCGTGGGTTCGATCCCCACCGGACACAAATATTTGTTAAGTTAATTTTCAGATATTTGTGTCGAGTCTGGGTGTTTTCTATGTATAATATGTATTTATTTACAAAAAAAAGTTTATAAGTATTAGTATCAGCTATCTAGTTCCCATAGTACAAGCTTTGCTTAGTTTGGGGCTAGATGGCGCTGTGTGAGCTGTCCAGGATATTTTATTATTATTTTATTATTAAAACGAAAACAGATGTATTTGAAGAAAACAAATAAAATACTCGTATATCCAGAAATTAAAACAAACAGTCATTAAAAAAGGTAGGGATAATTTTTTTTAGAATCAGAAATGCTTGCTTTATTTGGATTACAAAGGTTTCTACATGTCGTAGTTAATTTTCAAATATCTGTAAATTTTTAAATATTGGAGCTTGCAAAAGAAACTTGTGACTTGAACAGATATTTCGGGAAATACCATACAATACAATTAACGCCCGCGCCTGCACGGAAATTCAATAAACTTGATGATTGAAATACTTGCACAATGTTCGGGAAATTTTGCCTTTAACACTTTTTAAAAATATTAATCTGCTTGTGACCTTTTTTATATTATTCTGTTTGCAGTTTTTTTAGCGATTGGACAGTGGACTCTGTGCTAATCGTTTTACCGTGGGAATAAAGGCTTTCTGGTATACTAATACATACCAATAACAACACAGCCTTCCTGAATCACCGCCCTGAATCACTCTACAGATCCATACTAGAAACGTCACTCCCCATACTAAAACCGCTCTCGACAGACAACGCTGCGCTAGCGTCGACAGCGGTTGAGCGGTTTTGGTGTGGGGATGGACAGTTCTAGTATGGATCTAATAGACCGTTGCGATATTTTAGCGCTCCGTTGTGCGTTAAGTATGGAAAAGGCCTTATAGATCTCCTCAAAAACCTGTCACGTGGCGTAGGAGGCGTAAGCAGCAACCATGACTCTGTGGGGCAGACAGACAGATAAAACGCAAAATTCCGTAGGTGGTGCTCGTGCGAATGATGGAAAAACTAAGCATCGTTTTTTTAATGTGCACTGCACTTGGCAGATGATCCCTCAATCAAAAAAATCGCTAAGAGCGCCACCTAGTTCGGACTAGTATTGCTGTCAGTCCAAAAATTCTTCATATTAGTATTGATAAGTTACTCTTTTAAACTGAACAAGCGAGTTTTTCAGCTTTGTAATAAATTAAAAACATGTAAAATCCCAAATTCACCAGTAAAAACATTTCAAAGGGCCCAATAATTCGATCTAGTTCCAGTATTCCGGTCTCCCATTCACTCGTTCATTCTCTTGTTTTAGTTACAGCACCATCAAAGAGATACTGCGTTTTGCTTTAACGAGGTTAATGAATGGACCGAGTTTGATTATGGAGCTGGATTCAGTTTTGGAAATTGAATTTTCATTGGAACATGGTTTGTTATTACAAAAAACTGCAGATCAAAAATACCTATACTTTTTCATAAAGTAGAATCGTCAAATATTGGACTGCCACGCCGGCGGATCGCACACTTAACACACGACGGAGCGCTAAAACATCGCAGCACGGTCTGTCAGATCCATACTAGAAATGTGTGGTTTTAGTATGAGGAGTGACGTTCCTAGTATGGATCTGACAGACCGCTGCGATATTTTAGCGCTCCGTCGTGCGTTAAGAGTGGGATGCGCCAAACATTTAAAAAATACTAATGAACCAATCTTTTACTCTGAAAACATTATTCCATAGTCCATACAAAATGGGTCTAATGCTAGGTCTCTATCCCACTTCAGCCCAAAAATAACGCTGCGCTGTTATGTTTTGTAATGTTTTTGTATGAGTATTGACGTTTATGGTATGGACCTGACAGGCGCATACGTTAGCGCAGCGTTATTTTTGCGCTGAAGTGTTGGAAAAGCCAAAAACATTCACTATGAGGTGACCAAATCTTTTTTCTTTATTATAATCAATTTACCCTTTGAAGACTAGTCATGTCAGCATTCTGTGGACAAAAAAATCTTACAAATTAACGTAAAGAAATACAACTTTAAAAATTCAAGACATTTTCCCTCACAATTTGTTTCCTTAAAAGTTCTCGTACACAAAGGTCTGTCCGCAGAGCTGACCTCTGACCTGAAAGCGAACCACAAAGCGGGGCCGTCAGAGGCTCCTTAATAAAATATTCGTGCGATAACCACACGGAATGGAAACGAAAAATGATCTCTGTTGTATACTTATAGAGGTACTACTGGATTCTCACGTGAAACTCACTTTAAAAAAGCTTGATAAATGAATGTTGATGGCGAATTATATTGCTATTTATTGATGCCTGAGTGATGACGGTTTAGAATAGCATCACCCTAATTTTTGCCGTGAGTATCGAATGTTCTTTGTGTAACTTTAAAGCGGTACTACTAAATAATACTCACTATAGCTATTCACTTTTTATGTGTTACTTACATTGAATTGAATGCGAATCAAGTTTTGACAATTAAATATTTTTGATCCTGTTGGTGTTCAGAACGCTGTTTTTTTATTACTAATCAGTAAACACCTATAGAATGATATCGTGCTATGGATAGTTTTTGACTGGGAATGGAATTTTATTAAATAAAGCATGGAAGAAATCTTTGCTTTATTTTATTATTTCAAAAGAAGTATTTTGAGAATAATTATGCCTATTAGCAGACACACGGCAGAAGTAGATTTATGTACTTAGGTATTCTAGCAAAATCTTGATTGACGATTAGAATTTTCGAATTAAATTAGAACTAAGTTCAGCTCCTTCGTCTTAAATAAATTGCGTATCCGACTAATTCACGCTGAAATATTTTACAGTCTGACGTTGGTCTGACGGAACATAAACTTTTTATTGAGTTTGCCTAAAGGGTCTGATTATAACTTAAACTTAAGTGGCCCCCAAATTGTATAAGTAAGTATAACCAATTTTCAAAGTGGCTCGAAATTAAAACAGCGATTCAATTAACTTGAAACTTTTTCATAATTTTTTATTCGAAATGAACTGTTTTTACACGACCGTCTCAAAAAAAGGATTAGGTTTTTTGGGAGCGTTTATGCACATCTGTAGGTACGTGGTATGATGTATATTTAGGAGTAAATTGGTACTAGTAGTGACATAAATCTGTGTCACTGTGTCACCATCAATGGTACTAATCGATGGTACTTGTGCCCCAGACCACTGAGTGGATGTTGTCATTAGATTTGTCTCAGCACCGCGTGTGGCACTGGTTACATTATATACTTTGAAGCAACATTTGAAATTCCCATGTCTAGTGGACTATTGTGGCTCTAAGAGAAGAAGATTGAGAGTGAATTATATGTGAGTTACAATGGTAGACGCCAAAGTCCAGTTTTTCCGGACCTTCGCATAAAAGTTGATAGCAACGTATGTTACGACAATAAAACCTTTGCTCAAAAACTACCTTTTACTTTACTGCGCAAGTGTTTCGCATAAAATAGGGGAATAATTCAAACAAGATGTTTGATGAAAATGAGGAAGATATAAAAACAGAAAAGTCGCCTTTTTTTGGTGATTATTGCCTTTTTCGTTCTTCTTCTTCTTGCGTGTCGATGGCTTCTAATATGCTGAGACCCAGTGTGTAGCCACGCGTACAGCCTCATTGCATATCGCATACGTCTTAAACACTTTCTTGTATTATTTCTTGCAAATATTGTCGTATTTCTCAAGGGTGTAGTAAGCTTGAAAAAGTTTCAATAGCTATAATTTCACATCATCATAGCAGTCCTCTGCTGGACATTGGCGTCCTCCAGGGTAACTGTAATTTTATTACTGAAAATAACTGAGAATAGCTAAGAAGTAGTATGTGATACCGATTTAAAATACCATCTCAAAATTTTAGACGTTTTTCTGTAACGGCCCTCAAATTTTGTGAGCCGGGGCGTTAGCGCCCGCACACCGCTCTGCCTGCTCCACAAAGAATAAAGACATGATATATGTATGTACTATAAGTAAAACACGGCAACTAGCATTCCATTCGTTATTGCACACTCCGCTGCGTATGAAAGTGCGTAATCTCCCGTTTGAGGAAAACCAGCGAATAAATCCCGGGAATATGTACACAAAAGGTGACCCCACTTGAACCACAATCTATATCGGAACGTCGCCATTAATCTCCCTAATAAAGAATTGTAAGGAGTAAGTAATAATGGCGTGAGTTTTCTTTGTGCACGTGGATTCGCTTGTTTTGTATTCTAATTTTCAGTGCACATCGGAATAGGTATAGGTACCTACATATTGAAAATATTGTGCTAGATACACGCACGTGTCGCAGTAATAGATATGGCAGAATCAGGAAATTGGCCGAAATCCTACGATTTTGGAATGTGGATGAAAAAGTTAATGATTTCTTGGTGGTTTCCACATCTCAGGCGCGAGGCTGTGCGTTTTAAGAGCACACGTAACGCACGCGTCTGTCAGATGCAAGGCAATTTCAAATTCCCCATACTAAAACGAATGACGTTGACGCGGGAACAACGCAGAAGCGTTGACATGTTTCTCTGTCAAACTTATTATGGTAGAGTCTACTTATCTACTTACCATTTATTTGTCTACCAGGTAGACATTACACTAACATCCGTGTAGTCAGGAATTCGAAAAAAGAAATAAGTTAATTCGCTATTTTAAATAATATGCTTTTGTATTTTAACAAGGTCGCAAGGATGGCAGTCGCTCTGTGTAAAAACTTGGTTCTACGTCAAATCCCCTAGGTTAGGTAGCCGACCCCGACAGAGAACGGAATAAGCTAGTGATGATGATTTGTATTTTAACAAGAAAAAAAAACATAAAAACTATACAATTTGCTTCACTTTCATATTAGCTACACTAGTTAGTATATTTGTATGTATGCTCCCGACGGGACACGGCGCGTGGGTAATGGCGCGAGCAGATTACAGAGATGTATAGCCGACCAGTATTAGCGCCGCTATTGTTGCCGGACTGCGTAAGTGCCAGTGGTTAGTTTGGAGATTTATTACACTGTGGCATCATGGTGTCCTGTACAGATTTTGTCTTTGATCATACGTGTGAGTTCAAAAATATTACCATTTTACCTAAATTATTTCGTTTTACTATTCCACTGTCCAGGCAACGCAGTGTCTCTGGAAAGTCGTTTATGCGACACTCACGGGTAGAGTTGGGGTGATGCTATTCTAGGCCGATCAGTACTTAGTTTCATACTATTTTTAAACATTGTAGTTAATTTCGTATTTTATATGTTTAGGAATTCTTGACCAATGTTTTGAATTTAGGTTTTTTTTAATTACCCAGAGAACCTATTTGATAAGTCCGTTCTACTGGTAGGTAATAATTTTGTTATTCTTTGCTGAGACTCAAGTCAAATTAAAAGCAAACATTGCTTAGCTTTCTTACTTAAGTAGGTACGTAAAAAAATCTCGAAAGTCTTTCTTTCAACCAACGTCAGAAACCTTAGCCTGAATACTTCTACGTATTTTTATAGCCTACTGACTGTTTTACGTCCCTTTCCAGATTTGAGTATGCAAATGCAGGCTTAGGCCCCTTCTAAGATATAGACAGACATTAGCCGGGTTTTAGGGACCCTTTTCGGAATCTCGGATAACTTTCGTTCAGTTTATGTAAACTAAGCTGTAGAAACTCAATACTTATATAAGTTCTCTATCCTTCTAGAGGTGATGTATGACTGCCAAGTTGTACTTTGATATCCAGAGTATGACCCACAACAGAAAAACTTTTTTTTAAGTAATCGGGCAAGTTCCTTCAAAATCGATTGTCAACTACTTATTGCCCACCGCACTATAAAATATCTATTGAGGATGAAATTTGACATCATTTCGATAACTTTTACATATATATATATATATATATATATATATATATATAATGCAAAAATAGAGTGTCTAATTTAACATAGACACGGGAAAATGTCACAAATTGTACAAGGTAAATCCACGCAACCATGTGACGCATTGTTATTTAATTGAAGTACGAAGGTACACAAAACATGCCAGGAAAACGTCTCATTCCTACGCTAAAATCATAAGCGTTGTAAGTAACCGCTGGGCATCCCGCTAGTTTTCCATAATATTTCGTACTTTATCATGGTACCATTGAGCAAATTTCGTATCACACGTTCCATTTCACGGTATAATAGAACACAATAAAGATCAATGTTTGGAAACCTCATCAGCTATCTGGCTCTCGCACTATTGAGGTCATATGAAACAAAATGATGTCCCATTTCTTTTATTTACCTCCTGTATTTTTGTTGGTGATTGACCTAACAGCCACAAAAGCCTACTGCTGGACATGGGCGTCCCGTTTTCGGGGGTTATTGCCATACTCACCACGCTTGGCAGGCGGATTGGCGAGCGCATGGCAAGATTTTGTATCCTCAGAGAACGCTGCTGCCCATCCCCTTGATGATTATCACTTAGTCGGTTTTTACGACACCCAAGGGTAGTATTTAGGTGATGTTATTCTATAAAAGAAATCAGTATTTCCCCGTGCGTTTAAATTATGTTACTCCCAAGAGACTGAATACAGAATTTTAAAATATTAGTCTGAGAACGAAACCCTCAAAATTGCAAACTTAACTGAAGTTTTGCTGGTGTTAGTAACTCAGAAGAGTGTAGTAGTGCGTGCAGATACACTACATAACAATTCCGCATAATAACTTTGTTGATAAAATTTTGCAAATTATCGCAATAAACGCCGACTTAGAATAACATCCACCATTTATTTGTCGTTGTGATAACTAAGGTCCGTTGCCTAAAATGACAAACTAACACTACAAAATAACGAATTATGAAACGGCCTACATCATTTGTCACACGTGGCCGTTAACGCTCTGCCTACCCTGCAAAAGACAAAAGCGTGGCATTTGTATGTTGTATGTTAATAAATTGCTTAATCTTGTGGTTGAATCCTATGAAAAGACTCATCTTCAATCGTAAAACACGATTAAATTATGTATCGTAACTTCGTAATTCACGTTACTAAAATAAACAACGACACGTGTAGCCGTGTGATGCCGGCTTAGAATAGCATCATCCCATTTCTTTCCGCATGGACCCATAGCTTTTATAAACTATTGGTCACTAAACAAATACAGTAATCATTTGAAAGTGCCTTCAATATTTCTTAGTTGAGGCGAGGCTCTGCCTACCCCGAAGGGGATAAAGGCGTGATATGTGCGTATGTTTGTATGTAAGTAAAAACAAATACATTTATTATGTGCGTGTTTGTATTCGTATTTCACGGTTACGTAATAGAAAACGCGGGCTGTTCTGCCTTGTTCAGGGTTCAATCAGCTCGTTCCTGTCCTCATCCAAATATCATTCCGAATGTCGTCCGCAGAAACACTGCTATTGCGAATAGTGAAAACACACGGAACGATATTGCTCTAAAAAACGCTGGTTATGTTCTGTCTAGTTAGGGTGTAAAGCCTGTTTGTATCCTTATCTGAATTTCATTCCGAATGTCGTCTGCAGAAACACTGCGATTGGAAATACAGCTTGCTATTGCTTTGAAAAACGCTTGCAATAAAATACTTTGTTCAGGGTATAAAGCCTGTTCTTGTCCTCATCCGAATATCATTATGAATGCCATTGCCATTGCAAACAGTGGAAATACAGAGCACGAAACGGCTTTAAGAAGGTGTCAACTGAACTTGTACCTAATACAAGAAACACTCAAGTCCCTTAGTCGTCTCTTGCAGCACCTGCAACGAAAGAAATTAGGTTGTGCTACTCAAAGGCGGATCGCACACTTAACGCACAACGCTTCGTTAAAATTACGCATCTGTAACACAGCAGTCTGTCAGATCCATACGAGATGCGTCAATTCCCACACTAAAACCGCTCAACCGCTGTTGACGCATTGGTAGCGCAACCGTCAAAATAACGCAGCCGTAACGCATCCGTCGACGGTTGAGCGGTTTTAGTTTGGGAATTAACGTGTGCGATGCGTTATTTTAGCGCTCCACTGTGCGTGTGTGCGATCCGCCTAAGCCAGCATTACGCGGCATCGTCGGCAACAAGCATATGTAGAAAACAAGTCAAAGGTTGATTTATTCGTGAATTGATTATTTGCGAACAAAATAAATACCCGTATGTTTCGTGTCTGAACACAATTCACCGAAACGCTTTCCTATTCTCCGATATTATTTTTCGATGGATATTCCAATTTGCGAGGCTTAATTTTTCATACGGAGAATTTGATTAAGTCTTTGTTATTCTACTAGAGCATTAAGATTGAATTTGAGAATCCCATTTTGGAATAACAATGGTTGTTTTATTGACTTTTTTGTGTTATGTTTGTACGTGAATTGAAAATAAAGTTGATTTAGGCTAGTAGATAAAGTGCGATCGAAGAAAATAAGAGAACGAATAGAAAAAACTGGATACAGACAATTGAATCTACATGACGCCTTTAGTAGCCACTGTTGGACATGGTTCTCCCCCATTGAGGGGTTACTACTTTTTCCACGCTTTGCTAGGATGGATTGGTGAGCACAGTGTAAGATTTTGCATTTATTGGGAACGCTACACCAATTCCTTTGGTAGATTTTTTGACACCCGTCAGCATGGTGGTCATACATATACATGACATGACACATGTTCCTAAGGGAAAGCTTCGAGGTTTAATAGGGGTATAACCCTATTAGTATGTGGAGAGTTATTCCTTATTATATATACAACTTTAGGCGACAGGCTGACAACCTGTCACTACAGTGCTACACGAATCAACTGAAGGGGCTCTCAATACTTGTCAGACGTGGCGATAACGACCGTAATTTTACGATCGTTAACGCTCTGCCTACTAAGGCGTGATTTGTGTATGTATGTGTGTATGAGTTATCCCTACACCCAGTATATTTTACATTGAAGGTCACACAAAGACAAAATAAAAAGGAAAAGATCTGCAAACGCAAAGGTCCTGCAGTCCTCAGGCAAAAACCTCGCTCTGAAAAATGGGTATAATCCATTTACTTAATACGTGCCCAAACACAACCTCAACAAATAATAATAACCTTTGCCGAGAATTATTTTACCAGGAATAAGGGTGCCAAATACCGGTATTTATTTGAAATAAGCTTATTTATTTATCTTTTCCGGTTACTCCATTATTAGATGAAAATTTACACAAACTGGGTTTATTCGAGAACAAAATTAGACACGACTGGTTGATCTATGAAATTTTGTATTCAAAATAAGGTACTTATTTAAATAAATGTTCTTTTCCCAGATATTTTCATTTGGCAGTCTGTAAAGATTAAAGTAAAAAGGAATACGTGCTTACCTAGTTCTATGCTGTCATCTTGATAGAAACTATTGTAGATTTCAAAAATTAGCCTTAACTTAATACGCCACTACTGAACCCTTTTCTGTAGGTATTTTAAACCATTTTAATTTTTTATCATTTATTACTAAATCCATGGTTCCTTTTAAAATTTATTGCATGAATTTTGCACATAATATGTAATAGAAATGCATGAATGCAAAAATAACCGGTACTTAAAATAACAATCTCCCGACAACCGTTATAAAACCGGAATTTTCCGCAAACATCCTACACTCCGCCAACACACACTCACGTCGTAAAGACATACAAATGGCGGCATTAAACTGAACTCCGGCAAAACGTTGCATTTTCCGCGACCTAATCCTACGGAACCCTCGTCGGCGAAATAATAATTCCGCCGTCGACAATTACACCAAAAACGCGTGTCCTTTTTTCGGTTCCCAACCATTAATATACTCCTGAACGCGTGACACGTCCTTAGTATAGGCCAGTCAGTTGAGGTTTAGTTTCACAACGAGTTGTATAATAATTGAAAACTTAATAAAAATCAATCTTTTTCTTATCATTGAACTTAAAACTTTAATCATAATTCCCCTATCACGTCTTATTCAATCAATCGTTAATATTATTCTTCAATTAAAGATAATTTAGAAGGTAAGTGCGTCTTCAGTCTGATTTCAGAGTAACAGCAGCGTTGGACTGTAAGGAAAAATAGATTCGATAGACAGAAATAGAGAAACCATCGAGTCCAAGGCTCAAATTGCAGCTAGAAAGTTGGGCGTCCTGAATAAAGTCAAGCGGTACTTCACGCCTGAACAGCTTCTAACTCTTTATAAAGCTCAAGTGCGATCTTGCATGGAGTACTGCTGTCACCTTTGGGATGGCTCGGCGAAATACCAACCTGCTGCACTGGATTCGGTGGAACGCAGAGCCAAGAGATTAATAGGCGATAAAAAACTGGTGGCGATCAAGCTTCACAGTCTGGCTCACCGCCGTAAGGTTGCTTGCCTATCGGTCTTTCATAGATTGTACTTCGGAGAGTGTGCGCGTGAGCTGCATGAGCTCATACCACCGTCTCCTTTCTTCCATCGGACATCCAGACGCACGGCCGGCTACCATCCGTTCTTAGTTGAAATACCCACATTACGCACTAAGCGCTTCAAATCATCTTTCATTATGCGCACGGCTAAAGAATGGAATTCCCTGCCTGCGTCTGTATTTCCGGTGCATATAACCTGAATTTCTTTAAGTCTAGAGTGAATAGGCATCTTCTGGGCAAGCTCGCTCCACCGTAGATCCCATCTCTGCTCTAGGGTAAGATTGGGGTCAAGAGTAAGCCCATCATAGATTTAATAATAAAAAAAATAGATTTTGAAACTGTGAAAGACAAAATTTCATAAAACGACAGTCCTCATTACAAAAATATTTGAGAATTGTTGGAATGTCTATTTAAATATATCTGTGTTATATCAATGAAATCAGTAACAACTCAGCTAGGAAATGCGCAATTGTGCCGATAATGCACTCAAAAGCATTTATTGACTGGACTATAAGCCGTACTGGAAACAATGTCCAACCAACATCCACAACTGCTCTCATCTAATCCTTACTCCGTCGATTAAGAGTTCAACTTCGCACAACCAATAGTAAACTGCAAAGTTGTTTAAAGTGCCGCATCTGGGTAGTGCTAGGCTGGCTCGTTTGTGGTCGGGCCTCAAATACGGAACCTCCTTTATACCAGTGATTTGCACACGCACTGAACTATACTGCGATTTGTGACACCCATCGTACTGATAATGATAACCTGTGACAGACGCAATCTGAGATTTTTTTGCAATGTTTAAGTGTAGATGGCGCTGAACTAAACAGAAAAAGCTTATTTCCAAGGAAATGTATTTCATCTAGTAGGGTATTAGTATAACTCAAATGACAAAATTTTAACTTTACGCAACGCCATCTGGTAGGAAATTAAACAAGGGGACGAGAAGAGCCAGTGACACTTTGCTTACCGCCAATGAGGATTGACAGATTCTCGACCAATCACAAGAAAATGAAGCAGTCGACAGTAGCGCCACATTACCACAGATTAATAATAAGTTACTAAACATTACTTCCAACTTTCTTCATTTGATGCCGTGTCTCGGTACAGGCAGACGCTCGATACGCTTGATCTGAGTTTTATTGCATGCGGCATAAAAACGATTCGTAGTCTAAAGTGCCACAACCGTCCAGCTTGTCTGTACAATCCCAAATTTTTTCATGGGATTTCATAAATTCCTTTCACCAGATACGGGAAAACATCGGAAACTCATGCGGTGCGTATGGTAACCCTCGCATACAAAACCTCCTTTGTAAACGCGTTGTGTGTTCTGCGGAAGATTTGCTTTATGTTAGTATTGTGAGTGCTTATGGGGCCTGTGCCAAAACACATTTGGGAGACTACCTAGCGTAGTTTAACCGACTTTCGTGTGTACTAAACGGCTTAAAAAGGACATTATTCTAAGCTAACGTCATACCTACTCGCATACCTTTAAGAGTTTTTGGACCTAGCTTAGGAGACTGTTTTTGGCGATCTAACTTAGGCAGCTTGTCTTTTAGATTAAATGAGTATATTTGTACATTAATCACGCTTCTTTTCGGGTTGGGTAGGCAGAGACAACAATCTTCCACTTGCACCGAGTAGTGCATCGTTGCTACTTGTACATGACCCTTAATATCTATTTGATTTTCGTTCACTACATTTATCAAAATTTCGTGGTGTACTTGAACCAAAATGACGCAATTGAACAAAATAGATCATTATTTTATCCGTAAAACATAACATAATAAAACATAACAAAACCCTTTATACAACGTATAAAGAATCGTTTCGTTCTTGTACAACGTATTTGTTATTAATATAATTCAAGATGAATAAAAAAGGCAAGGCAAAAAACTCTTTACAAACGAAAGTTTAAAAGACATTCTGTAAATTTCAATCTAAATTAGCATTCCATTGGAGCGGCCACGAAGAAGTTTCCAGAACAAAAAAGTCCTTGTGATTCTTGACAAAGGGTTTGGTAACTCTCCCAGCTTAGTAATTAAGCGATTTAGATATTGGACCCGTTTCGGAATCTTCGTTCACGCCTGACTAGTCGCCATCCTTGATTGGGTTGCTCTTGGCTACACCTCTTTTATTAGTCTTTGCTATGAAAGAAGTTTCCTCATTCCATGTGGCGCAGTCATTTGAAGATAAAGTCGCCCAAATAAAATATCGTCTGGAATAATACATTCAACGCGCCCTGAAAACTAACAGTCAGCATTTAAGCAGAAGCGATGTGTGCCGAAGTACAAGGACAGATGTATCATCTTCTTAGAGAACGAAACTCCCAAGAGTACCTTGTCGCAAGACACTCGTGAGACCGATGCCACTTAGATTTGCATTCATAGTCCAAGTACACTATACGTATCCTAAGAACTTTTTGGAACTTCAACCATTTATTATCGTGTCTTACGTGCTCTAATACTGCAGATATCTAATGTCAGCGACTGCCAGTGTTGTCAACGTGACTAAGGTCTGGGTTGTCTGCCATCGACACGCTAGGAAGAAGTTTAGTTGGTGTCCTTTTGAAATATTTATAGTATTTTTTTACGCCTTTATGCCAACAAGAAGTATAATTAGGACGAAATGAGAAAATCCTTTGAATTAATCGCTTCGGTTAGTAATGAGGAAGGACAAATTTTAATCTCATTACGACATCTGCCTATTAACAAGTAGCAGCTTAACTCAAATGGTACAATTTTAAACTTGGCCCTTTTCGGACCCCTACTTAGGAAGGATTATTGCCCGCCAGTTCAATGGGAGACATTACATTCATCTTTTATTAAAGAGAGGGTTTGTATGGCTGTGTCATGACCTATATATTCATAAGTATACCTAGTAATGATGGTACATATTTTATTGGGATTAACCGCACTCGCAGATACTTCAGTCGCTTATATGTAGCGACCAGCGTAACTGTCAGTACGCGCCCGTACGTACGTGCATAGAACATTGAGATCAAGATACGCTGGGCAAGACACTATGTAAGCGATAAGCTAGGTATAGTATATTACAGATTTGATCTTGACAAAAAACATCATAGGAGGGCATGATGCTTTTTATTGCCCATCTATACAAATTAAAAATACAAAAAATATTTATTACCGATACCATCCACCTTGATTTACCTACGTGATATAACTTTTAAGAGGCTGCAGTCCAAAGGACGCGGTTGTAGACTTACATCTTTTCTTTTATTTTCTTCTTTTGTGCAATCCAAGAAATATAAATATTGCAATAATGGACTACAGTGAGAAGCATGAAATCGCTCACTATAGAAAAACTGCAATGCATATGTACCGGCGAGGAACACACTCGACGCACGACGGAGCGCAAAAGTATATATAAGTTCTGTCAGATCCATACTAGAAATGTCAAGCCCCATACTAAAAAAGCTCAGCCGCTGTTGACGCAGCGCTATCGCAGTGTCATTCGTCGAGTGCGTATGGGGAGTGACGTTTCTAGTATGGATCTGACAGACCGCTGCGATATTCTTGCGCTCTGTCGTGCGTCAAGTGTGTTCCTCGCCACAACATCTGGGTCGTATCTTATTTATAACGGAATTCATTTGGTAACTGGTAAACTAAGTAGTGTAAATTGCAAAGAACCATAATCCACAGCTGTGCTCATTTCCGTAGATTCAGCGACAACAGTTGGGACATGTTTATGAAATAAATTGGGTAAGGTAGGGGTTACACATATATATATACCACGCCTTTATCCCTTGCGGGGTAGGCAGAGTGTTAAAGGCCGATACAATCGATATCGTCTGACAAGTATTGAGGTCCCGTTTAGATGGTTCGTGTATCATTATGGTGACAGGTTGTCAGCCTAATGAATCCCACGAGTTCCTTAGTCGCCTCTTACGACTCCCAAGGGATGTAAATGGGGTGATGCTATTCTAAACCTGCATCACATGGCAACTATGTAAATTATGTATATAACTACGCTTAGAAAACATAATTATATTGAGTGTTGCGTAATATTATAATTCAATTTTTTTATAAAAATACTCTACTCCTACATAAAAAGCTACATCAATTGATAAAAAAAATTGCAAGGGTCGATCGAGGCGTTGGTAGCTCAGTGGCAGAGTAGTGTGATGGTACCTTATGTATCCCGAATTAATGTCCCGGTCGACGTCACTTTCAAATTATTCAATATCTTTTTTAAATTTAAAAGTAATTAAAACTGTGATGAGCAGACAGGGATAATCTCAGCACCTATCAAATATCTTTCTTACCTTTGCCTAAGTAAATCAATTACAAATGTAATGATCTGTCTAGATATAATGGATGCTATCCATTATTGGCATCTGTAATATTGTCTTCGATGTCTTATGCGATTAAAGATAATTATACAGATTAGTAACTAATAGCCTGCTGCGTCTTGAACACAGTGTTTTAAGTGATCTATTAATGATTGAAATCAGTAAATGTGACAATTACATTACGTTCACAGATATTGGGTCGTACGTTGACTGACTAGAAGGGTTGATGCACCGCATGGTTTTGCGGTGGTTGGGCACCCTGGTTATTGATGACAGAAGTGTATGAAATTGCATATAAATGTCACCAGATGACACCACTTCACTTCTTGCCGTGCGTTTTTCATTTTTGCTGTCCGTCGAAATTTAGAAAATCATCCAGATAGACGTTTGAAACTTCATTTACGTCCTAGCCTTTTCAACTCAAGAGGCCCATTCGCTGCACCCTCACGAATCGCACTGATGACTGGTCAGGGTCTTTGGATTGCTCTTTAGGACAGAAGCAAAAATATTAGTAATATGAAGAAAAGAGAATAAGTAGGCAGGTCTCCGATCCAGAAAGTAATGTTTAAGGGGTCAACGTGTATTTACTGCCTCAGTCACAAAATAAAACCACTATAAGTTTCTCTTATACTGGTGCTAACTTGAGCTCCATCCTCCATAACAACTGCTTGTTGTCTTTGATTCACTCCTAAAAAGCAACCCAAAAGCCCAATTTCTAGTCGTGCTAGTGACAGTCATAAGCTAATAGAAGAAAAGGTTAATGGATCAAATCACAGTCACTGTTATTAATAAAAATCGTTATGCTTAGTTTAACAAATAAAGGAACATGCTTTCTCCATTCTCCTGCTGTCTTTGTTTCTCTCCTAAAAAGCAAATGCCTAATTCCCACTCGTGCTGGTGACAGGTTCTGGGCCCAGGCAGTAAATCCGGTAACACAGTGAGTAGTGCTGTAACTTCGGAGTTCAGGGCCTCGCGTTATGCGCCATAAACGCACACCTGCCGGCCAATTTATTGTGTCTATCTAAAGCTCGCTGTTCAACATCCTGTTAAAGCTCCTTGTCTGTTACAATTCCTTTTTTTGCTATATCTGCCAAGACGATGATACTTGAATGTGACTTAACTTAGGATTCGGGCCAGGTTAGCCTTCGGGTTGCGGTGGTCAGATAGCATTAGGTTAGGTTAGGTTAGGTAGCTGATTCCGACCGAGAACGGAATAAGGCAAGGAGAATGATGCTACATTTGCGCGCGAAGTGAAGCATGAGGGCACTACCGCTAGTATTGCATTTGCATAAATCGTACACCTAGTCTAATGAAATAAATAACTTTTCGCCGACAGCCTAATTATAAATTAAAATCTTTTTCTGTTTAAATAATTATATGTCGGCGGATACTTTTGCACCATGGTTTTATGATTTTAGACTCACGTCAGTCCATTCATATTTTCAGAAGAGAAGTGAACAAAACTAGTTTCATGAACAACGGGCTTTTCCGAGTTAATTATAATGAGCCGGTCGGTTGATAGTAGCAGTGACGCTTTGTCCCAACTGTCAGAACAATGTGGGCCCATTCACTGCGAGTCTTTTGTGAGGACGCGCGCCTTATACCATTCTAGTAAAGTCTAGGAGCTGGGTACACCAATTGGCATACTACATGACTTTGATCATTTGTAAAAACTCGGCGTATGACTGTAGGCACTGCAGACTAAAGTATTGCCGCTTGGATAAGACAATTTTGACAGATAAAATCCATACCAAAAGGCATCTGAACAAAGTGACATAGAACTTATGTCATGGCATTAGCATGATTTTGACAGCTATCGAATATGGCTTATTCGAGCGGCGATAGTTTAGTCTTTGGGAAAACGGACAGTGTGATGTTCTGTTGACCTTGCGACGTTGCAGGATATTTCCATAATTCCAAAATATTTTATTAATAAAGTCGGGAGTGATAGAGCTTTACCATAGATTAAAACACAGTTGAACATGAATATTCGATAGGTAGGAAAAATTACATGTAATTATATAGTATTATTGCTTCAAAAATTCAACACAACTTAATTTTTGCCTTATGACTTTCCCAGTTTCTACTATCCAAAAGCTAACAGGCACCCTGATCTTCTAGAATCTCGTCATCAGTTGTGTCTTCAGGACAATTTAATCTTTCTTAACCAAGCGCTATCTAGTCATAACGTAAGCCATCTACCGTAGTCAGCTCTCAGTCCACAACATTCTACTAATTTATCGCTCCTTCCGCGTTTTCGGTCCTCGGTTGGCAATATTTCATAAGTGGGAGGGGAGTGACGGTAACTCACATCCTCCGAACTTCGGAGCGCATTATTATGTAATAACACGGTTTGACGATGCTTTATGGAGTGTTTAATGGAACACTGTGACACGCGAGCGGGTTACATTTAAGTATACTGTATGAGACTGTTAGAAACTTCAGTATGAGACATGGAGTGAAGCTTCAGTAGCGAAATTTCAAATTTCGATGATTTTTTGAATCTTTAGATATCTATCATGGACTTAGGGGGATGCCCAATGTCTAGCAGTGCACTGTTGGGGCTGTTTAATGTAAGATTATGATGCTATGATAATCTAAGCTATTGCTAAAAATCTATAATAGAGAAGAAAACTAGTTTCCAATATTCAATACTAAAATGACTGCTAATTGATAGATTTAGGGAATTCAAAATTAGTTCAGGACGGTGTTTAGGAGAAAATTCAGCTAGCCTAAACCGGCTGACTACAGCATTGCTACGACCAAAAGATACCAACTATAGGTAAGTATGTACGTATGTACGTACTCTCTTACAACCAACCGATTATACAGACTGGAATCAAAATAATTACTTCCCCGAACCCAATTTAATTCGATTTTCCAACCAAATAAAAAACCCTAAAAATTTCACCTGGCTGCAAACCAAATCACATTACCATTGCCCTGACAAAAGCGTGATGAATCGCATCCCCTTTTAAAGGGGCAGGTAATTTCCGAGTGCCGGCACGGTGCCGGGTGTCGGCGGGGTGTCGGCGGGGTGTCGGTTGGGTGTCGGGTGTCGGGTGTCGGAAACCGGTCTAGGCCGCGGCGCGCTGATTAGGCGATAATTGAATCAAATTGCACCGGTGCGCTGGGGTGGCCAGGCGGTTGGGATCTTTGAGGACTCAAAAAACTGATTTAAAGTTAGAATAGTATCAATTGTTGAGATGAGGAGAAAATTAGCAGTAACGTAATAAACACGTCAAACATACCTAACACCCGTCGTAAGTGGTGCGAGAAGTTGGACAAGTTTTTAAAAGACTGGTATGCTGATGCTTTGGACAGAGCGGGATGGAAATAGAAAAGGGAGGCTTTTGCCCAGCAGTGAGATGATGTAAGCTAAATAAGGATAAAAAGATACCAAACATGAAAAACAAATCCCGTGTTGTGTACACTTTAGTTTTGACCAGTGGTGTGTTGGAATGGACAGACTTGGTCAATTTTAGTTTTCACTGTTTAACACAAAACCAAGAATTTGGGAGAGTCGGTATTTTCAGAGCTCCTTGTATCACCTGCTTTTGCCAAAAACTACTGGCGCCTCTTTCAGGACTGGTAATCTTAATCCGGTATTATTATTTTTTTTTATATTCTAGAACATACTAATAACTAGTGTCCCTAGTTGGCGTGCAGTGCACATTCCAGCCGACCGCGAGGCGACCGCGACTGACGCTTCCGCGCGCCCGCGCTGCCGCCGGCAGCCAATCCGCTCCCGCCGCCAACCAATTACAGCCCTGCATTCCGAATTCCAAATTCAAACTTTCAGTGCCCTTTCACACAAGCGATTTTTTTCCGGGACGTTCTAAAGAACAGTCAGGTCAAAAGTACATACCCTAAGCCTACGAGCAATACGAGCATCTATGAAAAGGCTGGTGAATGTTGAGGGAGTGAAAGAAGTATGTCAGGATGTAAAGGATGTCTCTGTCTACCGCTTCGGAAAAGAGGCGTGATTATATGTATATTCAGTATGTAGCATTCATTATCATCTGTATTTATGTATGCTTTTTTGATTGATTGGTGAAGCGAAATCGCCGTAGGTTCTCATCTGAGTCAATTTTGTGAGTGAAATAGGCCGGCACTTCGCACCAACCAATAGTACCAACTTCTTCTTAGCGTGTCTAAGACGTTACAAAAATTCCTATGACCGGTAAACACATTGACACGTTTGGAGAGTTGCTCTGAGATTTTCAAGCGTGCATTGTGAAGTCGAAAAAGAAAAAAACGCCACAATATCACTACGTGGTAACCGCGCGTTGCCACGGTTTTTCTTTCGACGAAAAACCGCTGGAAAACGTCGCTAGTGTAAAAGGCTCTCACAGTTCACACGAAACGCTTTGTAGTGGTTTGTATTGGCAGATTTCGTTTTCTTTTTACCTTTCTTTCGGCATTAATGAAGCCTGGTTTGCCATTTCCCAGTTTTCGTGTTGCACTTTTGGCAGTACGTAATTGTTGCTTGTGCCCGATTTTCTGGGTGTGGTGATTAGTTTGAATTTCCGACGAGAAAATGCAGTTTCTAGCTGAATTCGCTTTGTTAATCTTTTTTATTTGGACTCCTTTGTTAATCATGAATATATAAATGAATTTTGAGAAAAGGGGTCAGTCGGAGTTTTTCGAGTTTTAAATCTATTGTGAAAAAAGGACTCTTCTGCAGAAAGTTCAATTGAGAAATCAACTATTTTGCAATAACAACTATGACAGCCAACAGTTTACTGCTCGTTCCCTTATTAATTAGCTTGGCAAGTGCAGTGCAACGTGTTGTATTCATAGAAACATCTATCTTTAAAATTGATCTCTTAGTCGGTTTTTATGTTTTGGAGTTTAGCATCTATACTATGCTGGCATCTCACAGTCATAATAAAGAAACAGAAAATGCTATCCCAAATCACCATTCGTCATTTCTCAATGTTGGTATACTTATATGTAGTAGGTATACTTACGAACTCATAAAGTAACCCATAACCAAATTGATGGTTTATCAAATGACACTTAATACCGAACCAGCACTCAAAGTATTAAAACTTAAACTGCGCGGTTTAAATGTTTATGTTTAGGCTGATGTGAGGTTTCAGACTCACGAAACAAATGACAAAAGTTTGGAACTCCAGCGATCCGCCCGAGTCACCCCAAAAACAAATTATGTACGACAACCATCGCGCTCGTACAGATGGTTCACTTTGTACACATGAAATTAAGAAATTAAAAAAATGTCAATCGTCATCCGAAGATCGAACCCGCAGCACATGAGGTACGGTCATATTGCTCCATCACCGAGCTGTAAACGCCTCGACTGATACTTGCCAAATTTCAATCTATTGATGGTTGTCTCGGAATAAATGGCGCCAGTCTCTTTGTAAGTCGCGTCAGTCTTTTTTTTTCTTACGGGACACAAAGTAAACGAACGCAGGGATGTAGTGTGATTGGTTAGGTTTGTTTTCAAAGAAAAATTTACACTTCTCCTATTGTGTGGGATACCAATTGTCAAACAAACGTCTACTAGCTAAGAAAGTTTTACATAGTATTAATAAAGTTGCAATCTCTCTCTCTCTTTTTATGTGGGTCACTGAACCGTCCCATCAAAGTTGCAAAACCGACAGTTTAGAACCTCCTAAACAAACAGAAAGTGCTAGCACACCTACCAAGGCTAGCACACCTACCATAGCGACTCTGACCCTTCTGTCCTATTTATTGTATGCCAGAAACGAGCTCGAGCCATTTAAATATGCAATGAGTATCAAGTTTTGCGCCACACGTTCAATTTAAAACTCCCAAATATATTTTAAAGCTTCACGTTCATGACATTTTCAGTGAATATCAGTTTCCAGAATTATTTTCAGGAACATGTAGAGAATATAAAATTACAAATATTTTAAAATTTTACTGTTCATACGCTTTTTTCATGATGAATAAAAAAGTTACCGACAAATTGAGAAAAGCCTCCGTTTTTTCCATAAATGTGTACCTACTCAATTTAATTTTGAGGAAAGCAATTCAGACTAAGGCGAATCGCACACAACACACGACGGAGCAATAAAACATCGGAACGGTCGGTCAGATCCATACTAGAAATGTCAATTCCCATACTAAAACCGCTCAACCGCTGTCATCGCAGCGCTACCGCAGTGTCGTTCGTCGAGTGCGGTTTTAGTATGGGGAGTAAGGTTTCTTGTATGGATCTGACAGACGCTGCGATTTATTAATCTAACAAAAACAATTTCACATGTCAAAATTACATAAAATGTCACTTAAAACTACTTAACCTAAATTACCTACCTATTCACGAGCCCGCTCCTCCTCGATTCGGGTGCAAAGGTCCCCATAACGCTAGCTGCGTTGCCGCGCTGAATCGCTATGGCCAACCTTTGCACCAGAAACGCCCCAGAGCGGGGGTCACCTCCTCTTTCTCTCAATCTACTACCCAATTCGGCAATAAAAGCCTTAGCCTCGTTGCACCAGCAACCGGCCGTTTCCACAGCAAACGCGACAAAATTATAATTCGCGCTCAATTGTGAATATTTGTCTCTCTTTTTACTGGCAGCACCCTCAGCAGCCGCCCCAGGAACCCTCATGGTACCACTGAGGTGGCTAGCGGCGTAGGTGCTGACGCATGTGGCGTCCCACATGAGACACCTGCCGCATTTCCACGGAACCAGTGACAGGCCGTCGGGTCTTTTCCCGTCAGTTCGACTGAGACCCGGAGGTTCCAGGACACTTGGTACCTGGGCAGACACCAGCGCACGACGGATGATGTCGTTTAGGGCGTGGTGACGAGGGAATCTTCCCGCACAGCGACTGCAACTTAAAGCATGGTGGCCATTGGCCTCCACCATGGCACCGCAAACGCATATATGTGGTTCGCAAACGTTGCAGCCCAGGCGGAGAGCCACAGCCACTCGTAAGGAGTCGCTGTCGAGGAGTGTACCCATGTGGGGTGACGGTAATGCATGCAGCCACGCCCCCGCCTCTGGTTGAGTCACAGCCCGAAGCCTGGCCACATTGACCCCCGTCGCCTCCTCAATCAGGCGATCGGAAATGCCCTTTGCCCCGACATCATCCCAAGCACGCTGCGAACTAACATCCAACGGCAGCGACGCTCCTGGATACGATATTTCTGCGATATTTCTGCGCTCCGTCGTACGTCAAGTGTGCGATCCGCTTAAGCAGCTTTGGGCAAGTAGGTATTTTACAGGAATGTTTAATTATATTTATTTGCAGAAAACATTTATATCCTTATAATGATCATGTTTACAGCATAGTATAACTTTGATCTAATTTCACTTGCAGGATTTTTGATTGGTTGTTACTTGTTTGACATTTAGAATTTTTGCAGAATCTGAAAGTGGGAAGAAATTAGAGTATGCAAAGTGATATTTATATATCAAATTTATTTTCCAAATTCACTTACACATATCATGCCTGCCTCCATCCCTTGCGGCGTAGGCAGAGAATTCCATATTCAGCGGAACTAAAATTATTCCCACTGACATCTATTGTAGTTTTTTTCCCTAACTATCTCCGCTGACTCAGCGACTCAAAAAGGATCTTGGCCTCCGAAACGAGCTGTCTCCACTGATCTCTGTCCTGCGCGATCTCCTGCCAATTGTTGACTCGAAGATCGCGCAGGTCAGCCTCTACCACGTCTCTGCAGCGGTACATGGGGCGCCAAACATTATGCCATCCCGTGGGACGACTCGCGTACGCTCTTTTTGCTCCCCAATCCCCTTCCATCCTCTGGCGAGGAACGCACTTGACGCACGACGGAGCGCAAAAATATCGCAGCGGTCTGTCAGATCCATACTAGAAATGTCACTCCCCATACTACAGCCGCACTCGACGGACGACACTGCGATAGCGGTGCGTCAACAGCGGTTGAGCGGTTTTAGTATAGGGATTGATATTTCTGGTATGGATCTGACAGACCGGTGCGATATTTTTGCGCTCCGTCGTGCATCAAGTGTGTTCCTCGTCTCTCTATCTATGTTTTTTCCCTAGTAAGTTTAAATGAAGGACTCCTACACTTTCCTCATTACACATTCACGAAGGCTCGTCCCCTTAAAAAAGTCCGACTTATTAAGATTAAAAGTCAACGATTATAATCCCTGCAAGTTTTTACGGCGCGCCTGAAATGTGGGGGCGTAATTAAAAAGTTACACCGCTGAACACGCCAGATGCGGTTTACGCCAGTTTATACCGGTTTATACTGGTTCATACCGGTTTATACCTACTGCCATCGCCTGAAATTGGCAGCCTAAAGATGGTGGAACCAAATCTGCGTTATTTTGGAAAAATTCGCAGTCGTGTCATGATATTAGGCATTATGCCCTTTTTGTGCAATAAAGTTGAAAAAATAATATGATAGTAGTTTTGATTGATGGCTTTGGTCCTTTCATAGATTATATGTTCATAGTGTCTTGTATTATTAGCAATATAATCCAAATTCCAAAGCATAGGTTTATGTACGTCAATACACAACTTAAAATGAAGTATTTTTTCGTGTTCATCTGTCTGTCTGTTGTAAATAGACCAACTTTCTTAATCACGCAACGGGTTGATGCATTTTTTTATACATAGATCGGGACAATCAATAGAAAATTTCACGCTTTGGTATGTGGAAAACATGCAATTCCCACGGGAAAACGATTATTAGCAGGTGAAACCTATATATAATATACAACCTATATGACAATATAAGAGCCACACAAATTAAATTCATAATACATAAGTACTTTACAATTGTAATAAAACCGTGAATACAAATACGTAGAATGTTGAATAAGACGACTCATTACAAACACTGAAATCTTTAATATGTAAAGAGGTGGGAGGGGCTTGGGGTAGGATTCATGAGTGTTTTGCATACGCACCGTGCGGTTTTGCGGCGTTTGTCTGCTTCAATATTAGGACGATGCTAAATGCATCTACACTTCGTTGGAATTCGCTAAATATTGATAACAACAAAAAGTGTTTGTACTGGCACCTTCTACACAAAATGAAGTTCTCACTCTTAGCGTACAACGCAACGAGACGCAGCAGCAACACAGAAATGTTACTTCCCATACTAAAGCCGCAGACGCATGTCCAACGCACGATACATTAGCGGTTTTAATATGGCAATAACGTTTCTATTATAGATCTAACAGACGCTGCGCTAACGCTACGTTGTGCGTTAAGTGAGAAAACGGCCTTAATGAAAACAGAGTCGATAAAAGATGCCGCAGTAAAAAAATCTGCTAACTTTTCACATTTTTCAAAATAACTTTTATTGGTTCCTGTATCGATACTGAACTACTCTTTAAGCTATGGCACCAGGGTTCATCAGATCGTTAGACGACTTGGTATCACACATGAAAAAGTAAAAAAAGAATACTCATTCAAATGTACACCCTATATAGCGAGACACGTGTGCGATCCTTCTAAGCGAAAGAGGGGGTGAAAGAAGGGTGAGGAAGGGGGGATGAACGGAACAATAAACTCATTTCATTAAAACACATGAAAGCTCGACAAAGGACTAATGACAAGACCACAGATAAATACTCCTTATCACGGCAACGTTAGGCTGCGAACACATTGGGAGTATGAAATATTTGTATGTAAAGATACATACACACATATAGCCTCGAGCGTCGGTGGCCAAGTGGCTAGGACACCGGTCTTACAATCGTGAGACCTAAGTTCGATCCCCGCCGTGTTACAATTTGTTTTTACTGACGCACGTTTACTGACTGCTCTTACTGTTACTCTTACTTATCCCGTTCCCTGTCGGGATCGGCTACCTAACCTGGGGGTTTGACGTGGAAACAAGTTTTTACACAGAGTTACTGCGTGATGAAACCCACTAAATAATACACATTTTATTTGAATGTGTATTAACCTAGGATTCAGGCCAAGTTAGGTGAGGTAGCTGACTCGGACAGAGAACGGGATAAGACAAGGAGAATGATAATACATACACATACCAAAAGCTATGACGTAAGGTGCATTTTCCTAATGAACAAAGGAAAATAGACTTTATGTCATTGTATTTGCTCCAAGGTCACAAAAATCATTGGTATCAAGATAAATTTTACAAACTATAAATATGCATACGAAAATGGTGTCTAGTTCGTTTCTAGGTACACGTTTAGAAGTAATTTGGCAAGTGACATTTAATATTAATATAATTTGACATTTAACATTTGTGTCTAGATACACGTTTAGAAGAAATTTGACAAGTGATATTTAGATACGTTTCTCACACTTAACGTACAACGGAACGCTAAAATAACGCATCCGCCTGTCAGATCCATACAAGAAACATCAATCTCCATACTAACCGTTTTCGACGCAGGTCCCAACGCACACTGTTGACACAATGCTAGCGTAGCGTCGTGCATTGGATCTGCGTCAACAGCAGTTTAAGTATGGGGATTGACGTATTTGGAATGGATTTGACAGACCGCTGCGTTATTTTATTACGGATGCGTTATTTTAGCGCTGCCATGTGCGTTAACTGTGTGAACAGCCTTATTTCGAAAAAACCTTCACTCTTTGTTAAATACTTGCTTTAAATTTGGTTTCTTTGTAAACATGCATAATTAGCTTTTTTGTTTATTATTACGTAGTTTCAAATTAAGCTTACATTGCTTATGAATTTTGCGCATTTTCTAATTAGCTACAA
This sequence comes from Keiferia lycopersicella, assembly GCA_029255805.1. Taxonomy (NCBI): domain Eukaryota; kingdom Metazoa; phylum Arthropoda; class Insecta; order Lepidoptera; family Gelechiidae; genus Keiferia; species Keiferia lycopersicella. The sequence continues at coordinate 666,512 of JARACZ010000012.1, forward strand.
TCTATTCTTTATTTAGGTTAGCCATTGTGATGCCGAATAGCATCAAATCAACCCATTTCTTTCCTGTAAGAGGTGGCAATGGGACTACAGGGTTTCATGGGTATTACCGTTTTGGATAACTGGGGGCCAATCGCGCTAATGTTGAACGATAATACCAAAACCAAACCGAAGCCAAAAACGCTACGTTACGCACTTTTCGTATCGCGCTAACTGCTTGAACGGAAACGTTTCGAATTTTCTTTGGAAGTTACGTCGATATAGCGAACGTTCGAACTTTTGGTGTGCATCGGTATCGCGCAAATTTTTGACAGCGTATTTAACCAAAACCGTTACGTTGGGAACGTCTCAAACGCTGTAAAATGAACGTTTTTGAAAAATTTCCTCTCGAGCAGCTTTTTCTGATACGTTTGACGATCGTTGGTGGATTTTATTACGGTTTCAACCCAAAAAGGAAGGAAGGAGGAAGGAACTCATGAAAATATGCTGGGGGGCTCTACCTCCACACCCTTGAAAGTGTCCATGAGGTAGATGTGCCCAAGAAGAAGCCTTGACCCGCAGGCAGAATACTGCAGTTAGGCCCTTTATTTCCTTTCAACCTATAGGTACATGATGTTAGGAAAAGTACTGACTTCCATTTAAAGGATGAACCAGCCCATGAAGTTGAACAACTTTCTCCAAGAGACAGGTAATATGAAAATAAATTTTGGACCTCACATACAAACTGACTCAATCGGTTAGTACATACATTACATACAAATTCTGACACTAGGGTTCATCGGGTCGTTGGACGACTCGGTGTCCCACACGAAGAGAGAGAGAGAGAGTACACACATTTAAGTATGAGAAATCCAGAAAATTACATCTGTTCCTAGGGAAAAGTTGTTCAGTTTCAAGGGCTGGTTCATACCTTGTAAGGAAGTTAGTACTTTTCCTGACACCTTGTATTTTTAGGGGAAACTTGTTTAGTCAATGAGACTGGTTCACACCTTAAAATATTTGCAGATGATTTATTTCATCCGTATTATATGCATGAACTTATAGAAGTAGAATCACCTCAAGTGATGAACTATTCCCAATGGTCATGGGGCCGACCATCGCTAACAGTGACCATCATGGTGATCGACAAGGGGGGTGACAAGTGGGAATTAAGGCTGTCTAGCTGGGGGTGCAGTGAAATACTTTGTAAATAAAAGAAACATATATTGCACCTACTATATTTATTTAATTTTTATTAAACTTATAGGCTAAGCTCTTAGGGCTCCATATCAGATGATGATACCTGAAACAAAATAAATAATAGTGTAGGTACCCCAAGTGATGAGATATTTTCCTGTGGTTAGAAGTCGCCTATTTCTGATCATATTCCATCTCTAAGTTTACCATATTATTTTACATATTTATCAAAGTAAAATTACAAAAACACTAGATTTCAATATATTTTGCTAAATAGAAATATCAAATAGATGTACCTAGACACATGTCATGATTCGCATGTTCAGCCGTAGGCCACGGTTGCAGTCTATGACAGCTTCGACGGTGGTTGTTACGCAACTATGTCAGATGCCTGCAACTTGTAGGAGAGTGAAAAACTCAGTGAAAAACACACTGCTGATTGATTCATCGGGGCATTGGACAACCCGGTGTCCTACTAGAAGAGAAGAAGGAAAACTTACTTTGTGTTGAGCTTGAGTTTGGATTCTTGACGCTGTATGTGATTTCTACTGCCGCTGATGCTGCCGTGTATGATGCAGCATTGAAGTGAGGGATGGAGTCTGGGACAGCGAAGCAGTGAAGTGACTTGATGGGCCTGACAAACAACTGGGTGGCTTCATTTGAGCTAAAACAGAAAATTAATAATCTTGAAACAAAGTCAATGTGTAAGTTTACTTTATTTATATGTATGAACAAACAAGCAGATGGACGGATAGATGCTGTCATCCCTGATGTTGAGTGGTGTGTTAGGATGGGCCCAGGCAGTGGTGCACTAGTAGTGCAACTGTGATGCTTGATACAGATTTAATTCTAGGTTCGAACCTAGAATTAAATCTGTATCATGTTATGTCGTTACTTACTTAGTGAATGTCGACATTCACTAAGTTGCTTTTTACTACTCTCACGGGACGAATGGTAGTGATGTTATTCTAAGGCGGCATAGAATATTATGTACCTGTAAAAACGGATCTTGGGTGATGTATGGAAGGCGCCCAATGTCTGTTTTGTATAATATAAATTCAGTGCAGAGTGACATTTGACACGGGGACACCTTGTTTTTCATGACATTCCACATCTGAAAAGTAATATAGTAGTCAATACATGCACATACACTGATAAATAGTAGGTATAAAACTAAGTCAATTTCCACATGTCTTAGTCTGTCTGTTATGGACAATGCCAACTCCTCCTAAACTACATCACAGTAAAACTAAATAATGGCTTATGATGTGTTTTTTTATTAACAGCAGCTAGGTTAGGTTTTCATTACTATGCTAACCTTAGTCCACTCTTTGAGCTGCCTAGCTGGGCCCTCACAATTGAGTCTGTTGGACAATGAATTGGCCCATAAGCAGTTCGAAAGAGCCCGCACCTTGAAAAGTATACTCTGACCCGCCTTTTGAGCGGAGTCTGCCGAGCGTCATCGTTACGTTGGAATGGTAAAATAGCGCGATTGGCCCCAAGATCAAAACAGAACACTAATAGTATTATCACTATTTTTCTGTAAACTCTTTTCGTCAATAATCGGATCCGTGGAAAAAATCTGGTAAATCATAGGTACAGTACGAGCAATATCACCTCAGACGTCAAAACGTATATTCAATTATTTTGAAAAAATATAAATATATAACGTTTTAGTAATACACTGTCTTATTTATTATTTTTAATTGCTCCATAATGAGGACTTTTTAGCTTTAAGGAACACTTGTCTGAGCTAGATGACCCTGTTGACATTCTTGCAGATTAAGGGATTATCTGTCAAGTTCAGTGTCTGAGCTTTTAAAAAAGATTTTATTCTCAGCCAGCGCCACCTTCTAGACACTAAAGGAACTGACTTAAAAAATCCCAGTTCATTCTACATTTAGAATAAATTGACTCAAAGTACAGCCAATCTAATTTTTATGTACTTATAAAAAAGCGATTACATTCGGTTGTAATCGGAAGCGGAATAAATGAATTCCCAATTCGAATTCGTTGGAATTATCTCAACAATTTTTCCTCGCCTCTTTTAAGATCGGTGAAGTATTATGAATACGGAATTATACTTGTAAACGAGTGAGCGGCGGTGAAAATTTGTTTTCCCATCTTTAGGCGGTTCTGAGGCTTTTTCCCACATTTAACGTAGCGGTAGCGCAGCATGGTGCGTCTTAGCAGTTTTAGTATGGGGATTGACATTTCTAGTATTTGATGGATGTGACAGAGCACTGCGATATTTTAGCGGTCCGTCGTGCGTGTGTAGAGATCAATTTGGTGGTTTTATTTCATCTAATAGATTACAGAATGAATACCAAGTTGGTTGTATTTTTACGAGACCTTGTCATAAAAAAAATAACTTTGTCTCCTACGCAAAGCCAAAACGCATTTTTTTTAAGGTTGCAAGAGATACCTATGACTCGCCTAGCGGTTGCTACACCTTTTTATTTATATTTTATTTTATTTAGGTAGCTTATAGCCTTATAAACATTTTTTACATAATGTATAAACAAATGCGAATTACAAGCTTCCACATTTATATGGAAGTAAGATTTTCTGGCATACATTTTACATATAAGGCTTCCCCTTAAATCGATCTGTCTGTGTAAAAAAACGCTTCACAATCGCTTGCGTAGTTTAGGAGGAGTAACAGAGAGAAAAACGCAAATTCGATTTCATTTAATTCACTACTATGTATATTTTGAGTGATAACTGCTTATTTAAAAAAGCTACCTGTCACTATAGCAATACACGTGTTTTCTGAAACAACCTTGGAAAACAATCCTCAAAAATGTCAGGCGTGGCAATAACGACCGTATTTTAACGGATAACAGCCGCTCTGTCTACCCCGCAAGGGATAAAGGCGTGATATGTGTGTGTCTGTGTTAAAAAAGCTAGCGGCATTCAAAATACTGTACAACTTTTTCACAAATCAAACAAGGCGCACATGTACGACCTACTTCAGCCAGCCTGACCGTTTCAACGTTTTACATAATATCTCTAACAAATTCCGATACGAACATTCGCAATTTTCAACCGCCTAGTCGCATGTGACTTGTGCTCTGGTTGACAACGTCCAAAGTTCTTTTTAGAAAAGAAAGAGAAAGAAAATTACGTACACACAAAGGGAATTAAAACTTGAAAGTAGTTTCAGCGGAATACTTTTCGCGGAATGATCTAAAGGGGTGCCCGCGGCTCCGCCCGCATGGAAGTCGGTTTTCATCCTATGGCATCCCAGAGGAACATTCTTTTGGGACAAAAACTATCGTTTCTGTTAATACAAGTTTCCTTCTATTATGTGTTCCAAATTTCATTTCTGTTCAGCAGTTTTTGCGTGAAGGAGTAAAAAAAAACAAACTTTCGGATTAAGTAGGATCTTCAAAAAATTTTCAAATCAGCCCAATCTTTGTATAATAACCCCTCATGACACCTGCTGATAAAATTAGGTTGATGCTATTCTAAACCGGCACCACGCCGTAACACACCACATTCATAGCTTGCTAAAATTAATCCCATGCCAAAGATCATCAAAAGCTATGTATAGCTCAATATCTGTATGCTTAATGGTTGGTCATGTTGTAAGATTTTAGTTGTACAAATGTTCCCACAAATAAATTTATTGATTGATTGAAGCTATGTCTCCTGTGGTACAGAACTAGCAATAACCCTCCATGACAAAAGCCCAGTTTAAAAATATGTCTCCAGAACACGCCTGACCTCTCCTGAACATTTCACTATATCCCAAAATACATTTCGCTACAAATTCCGAATGCGAAAGCTCGCAATTTTGTTTAAATTTTAAACTCGAAATTCGATTTCGATTCTGTCGGAATAAGCTCGCTCCGTAGTATTTCTCTGGTGCGAATTTGATTTAAGCAAGTTGCAGAGTCTTTTGAAACTGTACAGTAGCGTTTCTTAAAGTGTGCCACGCAAATCCTTTGTGGGGGCTCCGCGAAGTAACGCACAGATCCGTGTTTGATTCTCGGTGGGGTCACTTACAAAGTTGATATTTATCACTTAGTGAATTTGTCTCCAGTCTGGTTAGGACTTTGTAGGCTGAACCACCAATTGTCCGTAAGAAAGATGCCACGTTATCCGTGTTCCTGTAGGTCCCAGTTGCTGTTTATGATAACTTAGAATGCGGTCGTTATACATACCTACAACCATGTCAGTAGCCTGGTACTTGTACAAGGCAGTTGAAAAATTCTTACACTAGTGTTCATTGGGTCGTTAGACGACTCGGTGTATGACACGAATAGAGAGAAAGAGACAGGGAGAAAATAACATCAACAAATCAATGAAAAATATGAGACAATTCCATTACACTCGAGTTACGTATACGTTGTTTATCAGTCACTCACTTACGTCACGTATTTTTATATTGATTATATACGTAGTAATTTAAACACTTACATAGTAATATAGTTACGTATTATTAATAATATATAAATAAAATTAAAGAATGTTACGTTTCGTTTTATTTTGGAGCACCGTCAAAAATGTCGCTTATCAAAAGGGGCCCAAAACCTCTCTTCTCTTTTCGTGTGGGACACCAAGTCGTCCATCGACCCGATGAACCCTAGTGTCAGAATTTTTCAACCGTCTTCTACAAGTAGCAGGATTGTGACATGGTTGGCCCAAAACCAAAAAACTTTCAGAATCGCTGCTCTACAGTACAGCAAAGTGTTCATAGGAGTTGTATTACACGGACAGTGTTGTAGCGAGGAAGAAATAAACGAGACTATTCATAGTGAAATTCCTCCGTGTTCTAAGTTGGTTCGTGTGTGATAAATTTTATTATAATGAAAATGTTAGATGGATTATGTTTTGAATGTGCGGTATATAATTTATTCTAAGACCATTCTCACAACTTCCGACGCACGACGCTGCGCTGCGTCAACAGCGGTTTTATTATGACGTTTCTAGTATGGATTTGACACACGCATGCGTTACGCAGCGTTATTTTAGCGCACGTTTTTCTCTCATATTGGATGTTTGCTGCGCGACGCAGCACTTTGCTACGCACTCGTAGAAAGCGTAGCACATTGCTACGAAATCATGAAAGAAGCGGAGACGGATTTCTGCAAAAACTTGCAATAAAATTTGAACCTACAACTTTCAATATTAGTAAGTACTGGCGACATCTCTTCTACCTGAGCTGCCGCGGTTCAAGTGTACCCTGCGAATTTCTGCAAGAGTATCTTGGCCAATAACACGTGGCATGGCTCCATCTACCGGGATAATACTTATTGCAACAAATTTGCAGCCTTTTTATTAGTTAACGTCGTGTGATGCCGGCTTAGAATAGCATCACCCCACATCCTTCCCGTGGGTGTCGTAAGAGGCGACTAAGGGACTCGAGAGTATTGGTGTATTACAATTTTTAGGCGACAGGCTGACAACCTGTCACTATAGTGGTACACATGTTTTCTGAAATAACCTTGGAAAACAATCCTCAAAAATGTCAGACGTGGCGATAGCGACCGTATTCTTACGGCTGTTAACGCTCTGCCTACCCCGCAAGGGATAGAGGCGTGATATATGTATGTATGTATGTATGTTATTAGTTAATATTTATCGTTCATTGGGTCATTGCATAACACGGTGTCTCACACAAAAAGAAGAAGAATTTAATATTCTTTGCTAATACACATGCAACTATATTCATAATTTCATTCTAGAAGACTTGGTCTTTACCCACAGCGACTGCCATCTTACCTCTATAATCCGAAGGCTAACCTGGCCCGAATCCTAGGCTAAGTCACATTTAAATATCATCCGAATTATTATTTTTTTATAAATTTGGGTATCGTGACGATGTTTGTCCTTCACCGTAAGAGCAGTCAGTAAATGTACCTGAGTAAAACACATGGATACATGGCGGGGATCGAACTCGGGTCTCACGATTGTAAGACCAATGTCCTAACCACTTGGCCACCGACGCTCTCATGTCAAATAGAACTATACTATACTAGTAGAGTATATATAACGCCTTTATCCCTTGTGGGGTAGGCAGAGCGTTAACAGCCGTAAGAATACGGTCGCTATTGCCACGTCTGACAGTTTTTAGGATTGTTTTCCAAGGTTGTTTTAGAAACATGTGTATCACTATAGTAACAGGTTGTCAGCCTGTCGCCTAAAAGTTGTAATACACCAATACTCTCGAGTCCCTTAGTCGCCTCTTACGACACCCACGGGTAGGATGTGGGGTGATGCTATTCTAAGCCGGCATAACACGGCATACTATACTATTCGTACATTATCTACCTTGCGTAGATATCGACACAAATTCCCATTCTCAGGGATTACTTTTTAATCTGCAAATGGCGGTCTCGATCGCGGGGTTATTAATATTGGCAGCAATCGACCGAGAATAATCCAATTATTATCATACACATTATCTGGATTTCATTCTGATTGGGCTATTTTTCGGACCGTGGGATTTTTTTTGTTAAAAAAGAGGAAGATTTTCTAGAAAAAGTATATTTTACGTGTACCAGCGTTGTTTTGTAACAAGTTTTATTTTGCTAGAGCACTTGTCATTTCAGTTACACTACTACCAGCTTGTCTCACCATTACCGCACTCGACGGACGACGCTGCGATAGCGATGCGTCGACAGCGGTTGAGCGGTTTTAATATGGGAGTTGACATTTCTAGTAAAATCTGACAAACCGCTGCGATGTTTTAGCGCTCCGTCGTGCGTTAAGTGTGCGATCCGCCTAACCGGCATGTATAAATTGTCCTCTAGAATCACATAACACACTAGTTACTTATTTAAAAAATCGCATCGAAATCCGTTGTTTGGCTTAGGTTAAGTTAGGACGAAGCGGAGTCTGTGATTGACAAACAAACAGAGATACGAAAAATGCGACTTCAATTTAAAATTTAACTCATACTAGGCCATTTGTCAGTAACGCAAAAAACTTCTTTCTTACCTCTTGTAAAATAATACCGATGATCTTCTCTTTTTACTTAGCATAGTAGTATTTGAATTTCGAACCTGCTAAGCCTGCTCCCACCGCTGAACACTTGCATGTAATACCTGAAAATTTAAAATTACAATTCTATTCAGGCACTAGAACAAACTAAAATATTCATAGCCGCATTACTCAAGGCGAGAGTAGACCGGGGCAAAAAGGTGCGCGTTCATAATTAGGAAGCGCCGCGAGATGGCGCCACTGGTTGAAATATGCGCGTCGTTTGTCAGTGTCCGACTTGCCTCGGTTGCCTCGCTTGCCTCGCTCGTCCCGCTCGCTGGCCGATAGAGTTTGTGATTGTCGATCGATTGGGCGTCCAGAAGATGTGTCTGTAATTGGTTTGAACGCGGTTTGACTAAAACAAAAATTATAATTATGACGACCGATGTGGCGCAGTGGTAGTGCGACTGCCTTTGACGCAGAAGGTCCCGGGTGCGATTCTCGGTGGGTCACTCGCAAAGTTGATATCTATCACTTTGCGAATTTGTTCCCAGTCATAGGACATTGCGGGCTGGACCACCCGATTGTCCGTAAGTAAGATGGTTCCGTGTTTCGGGTGGCACATTAAGCCGAAGGTCCCGGTTGCTGTCTATGATCACTTAGACGGCGGTCGTTACACAACCATATCAGAAGCCTGCTACTTGTAGAAGGTGGTTGAAAAATTCAGACACCAGGGTTCAACGGGTCGTTCATCGGACGAAAAGAGAGACTATGATTATGACAGTTCGTCATCTTTGACTGTTTTATGCCACCTCGAAATCACACTGGTTAAGAAACCCGGGTACATTACAACCACGACAGAGAATTGAATCCGGATGAGGTTGCGGTTACCTCCGTATGAATGTCCGATACACGCAGGCCTTCATTTACTCCGTTCTATTTTATCGTTAATAATTTTACTAAAAAGTAAAATGAACTTACAAACATGCACACATCACACCATTATCATCGCCATAGGTTAGAGCGTCAACGGCCGTAAAATTACAGTCGTAATCGGCACGTCTGACAAATATTTATGGACCGTTTTATAAATATTGTATATATATCACTGCAGTGACAGTTTGTTAGTCCGTCGCTTAAAATTTTCATTTATTTTGCAGGTACCAGTCCTTACTAAATGCGTCCAATCCAGGTCGACCCACCACCTCCTCACAGATAAACAGGAAAACAATTAAATATCTCCAAGAAATCATACATATATCATGCCTTCATCCCTTGCGGGGTAGGCAGAGCGTTAACGGCCGTAAGGCGATCGCTATCGCCACGTCTGACATTTTTTAGGATTGTTTTCTAAGGTTGTTTCAGAAAACATGTGTATCACTATAGTGACAGGTTGTCAGCCTGTCGCCTAAAAATTGTAATACACCAACACCCTCGAGTCCTTTAGTCGCCTATTACGACACCCGCGGGAAGGATGTGGGGTAATGCTGTTCTAAGCCGGCATCACACGGCACCGAAAAATCATCTTGTCATAAAAGCTACTTTTCCACGATTTGTTATGTTTTATTCGAGTACATACTTACATCAAAACAAATGTTAGCCCGTAGAAACAATACAAGAAGGATTTTCCGCCTGACAACAAATATGTAGGTACATGTTAAATCCAATGAAATATTACCCTTACTTAACCCCAGATCTACGGACTCCCAACGGATTCTTTCTGTCGAAAATGATCTTTATTGACTTTACTTTATTCGGCAATTTTTCTTTTATTTACGAGTAGTAGTAAATTATTACCTAGGGGATTTGACGTGGAACCAAGTTTTACAAAGAGCGACTGGCATTTGACCATTTGACCTCTGCAACGCGAAGGCGGATCGCACACTTAACGCACGACGGACTCGTCAAAGGCGAACCTGGCTAGAATACTAGGTTAAGTTATATTCAAATATCATTAGGACTTGAGTTTGAGTTTTGGTTTCATCACGATGTTTTTCCATCACGGTTAGAGCAGTCGGTAAATATACGAAAGTAAAAACACATTGGTACATGACGGGGATCGAACTCGGGTCTCACGATTGTAAGACCGGTGTCTTAGCCACTTGCCTACCGATGCTTTTGATTGCTATTCATCATTATTTCTTGTTCCCTCCTGTAAAGTATGTCCAAGTATATTATATACACTTGACCGTTGTAAAGTAATATTTTGGGCCGATAAATCTTTAGAAGGTACTTTCGCAGATCATTGACCTGACCTTTGACTCTCCTAAAGAAAACAGACTGACTGCTGATTGATGAGGGTCCTAGGTAAACCGCTGTCAGAACATTTCAATATTTTCATCTCTAAACGATTACCTTAAGTATCTAGCTAAAAATAGAAACTTTGTAACTCTTGGTAATTACATGTACCACCTTAAATAGTCAGTTAGTTTTAGTACCCAAGGTTCCAATTAAAACACACTGTATAGATTTTTTTGTATTTTACAAACATTTACTTGTACTGATTATTAAAAACATAGTACATAATATGTTTCGCACATAATATGACATATGAATTATCTGATTCATTATTAATGCTGCCGCGTGAAGCCTACTTTTTACACTTTTCATGTTTGTTATTTTTAGTGCACTAAAATAACTTCATAGCATCTGTGTCGCGTTTTTCGAAACTACAGGCTACAATTCTACAGGCAAAATTCGAAGTACATTGCGTAGCGGGTCAAAAATCCTGGGTTTATAATGTCCCACCGGCTACGCAATGTACATCGAAATTCACCTGTAGAATTGTAGCCTGTAGTTTCGTTGCATAGGCCACTTTTGTGTTTACTGTAATTCAAGAAATTTCCTGCCGTTCCTCAATGATTTATTGACAATTTAATGGACAATTCACCAAAACTACGCGAAGTCATGCCGCAAATATGAAAACCAGTATTCTCAACATGTAGTATAGGTAGATCATTCATCGAGGAAATAATCTACATCTCCTATTAATCCCAAATAGCCAACTATTTTTGCGAAGTATCCCGTACATGGCCTCATCCGTTTCCATCAAGGTAATTTGGCGTCCATTCAGCTGCGGTCCATAAATAATACGTTGCCGCAAGATTGTATCATTACCTGGCCTACGCTCTGATTAACAAAGTCTTCCTACTTGGGGAGTAGGTAGGAACAGGAATAGATAGTACGCGCGGCGGTACAGATGGGTCACGCAAGCGCGCCTTTGATGTTAGGCCTTTTTTACACTTAACTCACAACGCAGCAGCTAGATCTATACTAGAAATGTCAATCCCTATCATACTAAAACTGTTCAACCGCTGTCGACGTAGCTGCGTCAATATAACGCAGGTTGAACGGTTTTGGTATGGGGATTGACGTTTCTAGTGTAGATCTGACAGACCGCTGCGTTACATTAGTTTAGTGCTGTATTGGGCGTTAAGTGCGAAAAAATCCTTACTGTATTATGTCAAATGTGGCGTTTGAGGGCGTCGATTATGTCATTTTTTTCTGTTAATATAGGTAGTAAAAGGTGAGTCGTAATGTCATATCAGCTAGTACGTCGTTGTAAACGGACAGAATCAATGGCTCTTTTACTTAGTATTGCAGTGGTATCCTTGGTATGATCCTTAGGGATCCCTGCTTCGATTCTCAGCTGGGGACACACAAAGTTTGGCTGATCCAACTGACTGTCGTAAGAAATATGGTTCCGTGTTTCAGAGGGCACGTTAATCCGTAGGCCCCGATTAGCTGTCTATGATAACAAAGACGGCAGTCGTTACTCAACCATGTCACAGGCCGGCTAATAGTAATAGGCGGTTAAAAAACTCTCACCAGGGTTCATCAGGTCGTTAAACAACTCGGCGTCTCACACGAAAAGAGAGATCTAAAAAGTAAAACAGTGATTATGATCCTTCTGTAAAGCTCTTTATCTTGTAGGGGTAAAAGAGGGGGGGTCGATAATCTGGAGCCTTGTGATATACAGGGGTGCAGATTACCGGGCCAGGTGCGCGTAACGAGCGCAGTACACCCTGTATAATACACTCAACGTATTTTGTCCCGATGCGGTGTGCTTACTCAGAGTATACTTTGGGCTGGGCTCAGAGGTAATAATAGGTTAGAGAGAACGGGAGGGTGCAAAAGCGAAATCTCTTTCATTCGTCAAAGATATTTTAAATCTGTATATTACAAATATAAATAACTGAGACGCTTTAGGATGCGTAAAGACAACTTTTATGATTTTCATTTTCCAGTAGGCTTATGATACGTCCCGTAGAGAAACTCATCTCGCGCGCGAGTTCAGACGTTAAAATGTTTATTAGCCATATTGATGCAAAGATGTAGAGAAAATCTAAATCGCGGTACGCTTTATAGGCAGTTAGGACAAGCAACTTTTTTCTTCGGTTTTCTCTCTTTTTGTGTGGCTCACAGAGTCGTCCAACGACCTTTTCAACCGCCTTCTACAAGTAGCAGGCTTCTGATATGGTTGACATATTCGCTTATAACTAGGGTTGTCTCTTTAATGTTTTCCACTCTAACGGGTTGTTTGTTCGTAATATTGTGCGACTTACAGCTGCCGCTGGAAACTACAGCTGCAAATCTGCTGGGAGCTACTTGCCTCTAAATAATTTCTGGTGGCAGTAGGACACGCTTTGTGATTTTAATATTTGTAAGAGCACACCTCTGGAATAGAAATTTCTGTGGCTTGACACATTATTTCGTGCTGGCTAAATAGAAGTTAACATAAGTATTATAACACTTGGATATTTTTTTCTCAGAGGTACATGAAGTACCAGCTTCTCAGGTGAATTTTTCTGTAAAGTTGTATGGTATATAGACGCAGGTTTTTTTTGGCGCATCAAACTTGAATATATACGAGAACATTTTGGTCCTGTGCTTATGATGCGTAGCGCCTAGATTATCTCTACAACTTCGTGTAAATTTTTTCCTTACATGATTTGACACGTCTGAAGTGTACTCGCGCGCGAGATAAGGGTCTACAGGGATGCATCATAAGCCTAATTATATGGACTAGTGATTTAAGTCTGCAAAGCATCGATAATTTCGTACCTGATTTTCACCCGACGGATTGCACACTTGACGCACGACGGAGCGCTAAAATATCGTAGCGGTCTGTCAGATCCATACTGGAAACGTCACTCCCCATACTAAAACAGCACTCGACGGACGACACTGCGATAGCGCCGCGATGACAGCGGTTGAGCGGTTTTAGTATGGGGATTGACGTGTCTAGTATGGATCTGACAGACCGCTGCGATGATTTAGCGCTCCGTCGTGCGTTAAGCGTGCGATCCGCCTGCGGAACACATCATAGGTCTACTTATTATGGACTACTAATCAAATCAAATCAAATCAAATCAATTTTTGACATTGATTTTACTCTGAAAAAATCTAAATTATTACACAAAATTACTTTACTCCCTTGAAAAGTAAAACGCGTAGCAAAACAGAAGAAAAAAAATGACAACAAAAGCAACTAGCGCTCTCAAAGAAGCGCCGAAACAGAGAATCGGTACAAACAACCAAACAGACTGCAAATTGCTCTAAGAGGGGTCGTTAATATTATAAACGATGCACAAACACGCCGGAGTGTCTGCGAGCGTTCGCTTTGTACAATAAAGCGTTCTAGTGCGAGGTAGAAAAACTTTACTCTCCTTAAGACTCCTTCAAAAATAGCAATGTATGATGTCATACGTTCCTATTTTTCATATAAAATACCGTTTTAGATCGTTTCAAAAAGTAGCTCATTTGACCTGCCATGCCAGTCCTCATTCCTAAATATCACTTATTCTGACACTAGGGTTCGTCGGGTCGTTGGACGACTCGGTGTCCTACACGAAAAGAGAGTCTTATTTTAGAGCACTAAAATTATAACACCTCTGCTAAAACCCGACACGATAACAGCTACGAGGTATCATATTTGGAGTGGAACATAAATTTTAAAGCAACGTGTTAAAATTTGAGCAGCATGCTGGTGGCAGGCAGGTGCACCATGAAATATGGCGCTCCAGCCGCGATAGACCGGCCACTGGTGTTTATTTAGCGAATTTTATAACATATTTATTTAATTTTCAGGTGAAATGTGAATTTCTCTTCAAAGCGAACAATAGTTTTGGAGTTGTGCTACATTGAATGAGACAAGATCTTCAATGCATGTAATTTGAAGAATATAATACAGTCAAATGGGGGAAAATGAGACTAGCGGGTAACTTGGGACATGGTCGACACCAGAAAGATTCCTAAAAACTAACTAAAACTTAATACTAAAAACTGACATCGACGCAGCACCAACGAATGAACTTGTGTTGTTTGACAGACGCATCTTTTGACGCAGGTTTATGAGCTGGACATGCGTCAACGTCGGTTTTTAGTATGCGTGAAAACTCCTTGCATCTGACGGATTCATGTGTGGAAAACACTTTAGGGTCCGTATTTTTAAATAGCACTCAACTCTGAGATCGATCCAAGAGCGATTTTGATAAATGTCTGTCAATAATAACAGCATCACAAAGTCGCACTCAAGATCGATCTCAGAGTTGAATGCGGCTTATAAACGGGCCTTAGTTCACCAAGTTAAGTAGATACCAGCCAAGTATCTCGGTCACCTTTCAACCAAGAGCAAACTAAGCTAAGCCAACTTAGTTATAAGTGATTTATCTTTTTCTTCCAATGAAATGGCAAAACTAATGAAGTTAGGCGGATCGAACACTTGACGCACGACGGACCGCTAAAACATCGCAGCGGTCTGTCAGATCCATACTAGAAATGTCAGTCACCATACTAATACCGCTCAACAGCTGTCGACGCAGCGCTATCGCAGTGTCGACCGTCGACTGTGGTTATAGTATCGGGAGTGACGTTTCTAGTATGAATCTGGCAGACCGCTGCGATATTATTGCGCTCCGTTGTGCGTCTAGTGTGCGATCCGCATAAGTAGATACCAACCAAGTATCTCGGTCACCTTTCAACCAAGAGCAAACTAAACTGAACCAACTTAGTTATAAGTGATTTATCTTTTTTTTCCAATGAAATGGCGAAACTAATCAAGTTACCTCGCAATAATCTTGGCCTCGCGAGTAGACGGGCCACGAGTGAACAAGGGGAATACTAAACTGTACGTGTGGGATGCTTCTAATGAAAAACCTTTGTAATTCGTGAGACTGATTTCAGCCCGTGCTTATGTGGTGTAAGCCATGAGATAAGAGCATTATGAATTTTTTAGGAAATACAAGATGTAAAAATATTTTATGGCGTGAATCAGCCCATGAAACTTAACTTCTAACCCTATGTTTTTACATATGTCGATATGAAAAAAATTTTGGACGTCACATACAAATTAACTTGGTCGGTCAGTAATTTTGTATGGGTGGTCCAAAGTTTTTTGTCATAGTTCGACCTATGTACCTTGGGAAAAGTTGTTCAGTTTTGTGGGTTGATTCACCCCAAAATTTGCTGCAGTTTTTTTAAATCCTGTATAAGTAATTAAGCTGTAGATTTAATGATAATAACAAGCTTCGCTTTCAATAAAAATTACATACATACACATATCACGCCTTTATCCCTTACGGGGTAGGCAGAGCGTTAACGGCCGCAAGAATACAGTCGCTATCGCCACGTCTGACATTTTTGAGGATTGTTTTCCAAGGTTGTTTCAGAAAACATATGTATCACTATAGTGACAGGTTGTCAGCCTGTCGCCTAAAAATTGTAATACACTAATACTCTCGAGTCCCTTAGTCGCCTCTTACGACACCCGCGGGAAGGATTTGGGGTGATGCTATTCTATGCCGGCATCACACGCATAAAAATTAAAAAGAAAATATTAATACTAGCGGCCCGTCCATCGGTTACATCCGCTGCTATTCGTTTTACCGTGGTTATAGGACTTCTCGGAATATATTCATACTACTTTATCAATTATTATGATCTGTAAATGGTGGCAGTTACCTAAGTGTGAGGAAAAAGCATGAATAGCTGGTATATGTAAGAGCCTCAGTGGAAGAGAGAAAACATGACCATCGACCGCCATTTACAGATCCTTTATCTGATGTGATTATACAAGTCTTTCTCTTGAATCGCTTTATTCACGCAAAACTGCATCAAATCCTGTAATATGTTGCATAAGGAGTTCATGGTGTAAAGAATCGAAAGAATGCAAAAATCTAAAAGTGACTTCAATTTACTATGTTTTAAAAAAATGAAGCTGATGTCGCTTGCGGATCACAATAATTATATTTTGCTCACACAGGCAGATAGCCAATTTCTATTCTACAGGAACAAATAGTAATAATTCTTTTTCCAGCAACTCATGCCTCTGGGCACACGTCACGGGCAGTTGATCAGTATTCATTGCTCGCCGGCCGTCAATCGGGCGAGAGTCCGCGATGAAGATTGATGCGATGGACGCAATAAACGTCCTGCCCCCCTCTCCTCCCAGCTACCTCGAGAATAGTTAGTAAATAATGTCTTTTTTGTTATGGGTGTGATTCTGGGCCTGGTTTGGGTAGAATCACCAAGCGTAGAATTCCAAGGTAGAATTATATACACACGCAAGTTAGCTTAACTATATGATGATGATCTCTCCGACCGATTTCAGCCATGGCGACCACTTCGACTCCTAATCAGATCGGCGCTGATGCGCCGGACCTGGCTATTGTAGCCAATTTTGGCTGTATACTTTTTAGTATTTGGCGGTAACTATATGACGTCATCAATAGACTCATTGGTCCACTACGATGATGAACATAAGTAGGTATGCCAGAGATGTGCTGTGTGACGCTGGTTAAGAAAAACATCACCCATTTCTACCTGTGGGTGTCGTAAAAGGCGACTAAGGGATGAATACATACATATATCACGCCTTTATCCCTTGCGGGGTAGGCAGAGCGTTAACGGCCGTAAGAGTACGGTCGCTACGCCACGTCTGACATTTTGAGTGTTATTTTCCAAGGTTGTTTCAGAAAACATGTGTATCACTATAGTGACAGGTTGTCAGCCTGTCGCCTAAAAATTGTAATACACCAATACCCTCGAGTCCCTAAGTCGCCTCTTACGACACCCGCGGGAAGGATGTGGGGTGATGCTATTCTAAGCCGGCATCACACGGCATAAGGGATGAATTTAGGGAATAAGTAGCAGCGTTCCCTGTGAATGTCTACAACATCTTGACTACTAGCCAATCCCCTGCCAAGTAGCGTGAGTATGACAAATAACCCCAATAATCGATACATCTATCATATGCCGTGTGATGCCAGATTAGAATGGCATCACCCCATATCCTACCCGCGGGTGTCGTAAGAGGCGACTAAGGGACTCTAGAGTATTGGTGTATTAAAATTTTTAGGCGACAGGCTGACAACCTGTCACTATAGTGATACACATGTTTTCTGCAACCACCTAGGAAAACAATACTCAAAAATGTCAGACGTGGCGATAGCAACCGTATTCTTACGGCTGTTAACGCTCTGCCTACCCCGCAAGGGATAAAGGCGTGATATATGTATGTATGTATGTATGTAATCGATACATCATGTATGAAATTATGTATTACAGACACCATTGTTTTAAACAAAACGTACCTATTCTGACTGACGGCGGGCGAAATAAAGTAAAAAACGTTTGTAGGTAGTTTCCATTTGGACATTGGCATAAATTTGAAATTCCAATTGTGTTAACGGTTGTTTTGGCGAAGTGCTTTTATACTTCCTTTGTTTCGAAGGTTTATTTTTACAATAGTTCGGCCGGTGATAGATCGAGGTTTCGCATAAATGCTAAGTGCTAGCTTCTATCACTACTACAAATGACCTGCCATTATAATAAAGTGTAGCATAATCATTATTTACGTATTTTATCATTGTACGGTGTTTAAGGGACAGCGTCACGTAAAATAATTTTTGGTATCCCATAGTAAATGCAGTCAGCTGATCGCGATCTTGTATGGGAGGTCGAATTTTTTTTGTCGTTACCTGACATATCTTCCAAGGGGAAAGATGTTCAGTTTCATGGTCTTCTTGCACCCTACCAGTATTCGAGAAGCTGTCCCTAACACTCTGTATAGGATTAAAGGCATGTGCAGCGTTGGACGACTCAGTGTCCTATCTTTCGAGTTCCCAAAGTCACTCAGCTGATTAGGAATTTTGTATGGAAGGTCGAAAAAATTTTTTCCTTTGTCAACATAGCCCACATATAAAAACTTGTTCAGTTTCATGGTCTGAGCACGCCTGCAAAGTTTTCGTTACATCGTCCCTTACACCCTGTATACATACATCACGCTTTTATGCCTTGCCTTAAATATTTGAGGGTCGACCCGATTGTCCGTAAGTAAGATGATTCCGTGTTTCGGATGGCACGTTAAGCCGTAGGTCCCGTTTGCTGTCTATGATTACTTAGACGGCGATCATTACACAACCACGTCAGAAGTCTGCTACTTGTACAAGGCAGTTGAAAAATTCTGACTCAGGTTCATTGGGTCGTTGGAGGACTCCACGAAATGAGATGACTAAGTATTGCTAGCTATGGAGTAAAGTGTTTCCCCTAACGCGTCTCAGGTGCCTCCAGCTAAAAAGCTACCACCTGGTGGCAACCTCCCTTGGGCAGCCTGGAGTTCACTGAACCAACCCCGGGCAGGCAAAAACATGAAAAAGTGGGGCTTTTCGGCTAGCGATAAATGCGACTGCGGGGCCATTTAATCAATGGACTACCTGCTGGTCTGCCCCAACTGCCCGAACCCCTGCACACTTCAGGACCTACCAGAGAGGCGAGCCCCAGGGGCATTTCAGTTGCCAAATATTGGTCAGCGAGGTTGTAACTGTTACCATCGATTCGATGAAGAAGCCCAAGTATTCAAGCAATTTGTTCAACTGCATTATACCCAAGTGTGTTCTGACCATGTAATGGGATCGTTGAAGTGCTGGTAATACTCGTAATTAGTATGAGTACTGTGTTACGCACTGTTTCCACACTTCAATCACCTCGTAACATTGCAAATTAAATCAAATTCGCGACCATTACAGGGATTCTCACACTGAATGTTTGTTTTGCGCATCCGTAATGCATGCGTCAGTCAGATGCAAAGTAATTTCCCATACTAAAACTTGTTGTAGGAAATAGAAAAATGTACTCATCCTACATTGTCTCTTTTTTACAATAACTAATGTTTGACATTCAAAAGTATAAATGTAAAATTTACGACTTTGTATAAATTATTTGAGTCTGAGTTTGAAAACTCGCCGTTGACGCAAGTCCAACATGTGAACCTGCGACAAGGGATGCGTCTGTCAAATAGCGCGAGTTCATCCGTTGGTGCTGAGTCAACGTCAATTTGAAATTTCCTTACAACCGACAGACACATGCGTTACGGAGGCGCTAAAAATGCGCAGCGTCCTGCGTTAAATGTGAGATTCGCGTACATCAAATGCACGACCGCTACATAGCACTGAATGCACTATTTTGGTAAATTCCCAACATCAACGTCGGACATTACCACAAACATTTCCCGTACATTTTACCCATTTCCCGCATAAATACATCGACGCAACTGAATAATAATGTAATTATTAAAACACACAATTCAATATTAAAACATTCATACACCAAGGATAATTATTTATCGAGTAATAAATATGAAATAGTTGGATAATAATTTGGCTCGCTGCTCGCGTTATGCTGTAGGGAAGAGCGCATTACTGCAATAACCGTTATTTATGCGACTGCGGGCCGGTAACGGTATAACCGTTACAAATATCCGGACTGGCGAGATACTATCATAGTACGTAAATAATTACTCAGGAAATTTGTTGTTCGTTTAAAAATGTTATGTTAGCGAAAGTAGCGCCGATAGAAGAAAAAAAACTTGGACACGCAGCTTTTCGAATTATGAATAGGTGGCAACAACGGTAATGAACTAATATATTTTTATAAAAGTATAAATTAATAAAAAAAAACATTATCAATATTAAGGTATCTTACAGATTTTGTAGGGTAGGATTTGAACCTGACACTTTCGCAATTAGTAGGTACTAGCCATGACTGTAGCCACGCATCTATCACCAGCTTAATTAAAATTTGTTTTATGCGAAAGCATTTTTATACAAAGTATCATTTTAAAAAGTGGCTCAATTAACCTGGCAGTCATCATGCCTATTGTAATGTACGACTTCTAAACAATGTAAATGGTTTTACATGTACTATTTAATCTGTATTTCATAAGTTTATGTAACTTGCCATGTGATGCCGGCTTAGAATAGCATCACCCCACATCCTTTCCGCGGGTGTCGTAAAAGGCAACTAAGGGACTCGAGAGTATTGGTATTATAATTTTTAGGCTACAGGCTGACAACCTGTCACTATAGTGATACACATGTTTTCTAAAACAACCTTGGAAAACAATCCTCAAAAAGTGGCGCGTCAGACGTGGCGATAGCGACCGTATTCTTGCGGCCGTTAACGCTCTGCCTACCCCGCAAGGGATAAAGGCTTGATATATGTATGTATGTAGGTATGTAACTTTACAAATGTTCTAGGGATGGATTCGCTTTTTGAGGGCGCCACTACTACGACAGGGAACCTTAATGCGATACTTTGCAAGTTTGTGCAGTTTACTTAATTTAGCTCGCTCGTTTATGAATGCATAATTACTGCACCGTAGTCCAATTGCGTCAGTTGCTCCCATGGGAAATATTATCCATTTTAAGCCCGTAGCCAAACCAGCGTGATCATATGCCGCAGAAAAATGCAGCGTTGGCTATCTCACTTGTTCTTTCTTGAAACCCTGTAGCATAGTACCTTCGACGACGAATGTGGCGCTGTGGTAGTGCGACTGCCTTTGACGCAGAAGGTCCCGGGTTTAACTCTCGGTGCGTCACTCACAAAGTTGATATTTATCACTTTGTGAATTTGTTCCTAGTCTGGTTAGGACATTGCGGGCTGAACGACCCGACTTTCCGTAAGTAAGATGGTAACGTGCTTCGGACGGCACGTTAAGCCGTAGGTCCCGTTTGTTGTCTATGTGATCATAGACGGCGATCGTTACACAACCATGTCAGAAGCCTGTTATTGTAGAAGGCGATTGAAAAATGTTGATACTAGGGTTTATCGGGTCGTTGGAAGACTCAGTGTCCCAAGAAAAGTAGAAGATAGCACCTACAGTAACATCACCTCTTCGCTTCCACCCCCTCCTTTTATTCTTTCATGTCTATCACATTTTCGAATTTCATCTCCTGTTGTTGTAGATGCCTTGTGATGCCGGCTTAGAATAGCATCACCCCATTTCTTACCCATAGGTGTAGTAAGAGGCGACTGAGGGACTTAAGGGTTTCAAGTGTATTACAACTTTTAGGCGACAGGCTGAAAACCTGTCACTATAGTGATACACAAAGTATCTCAAAAAGTCCTCAATATTTGTCAGACGTGGCGATAGCGACCGTAATATTGCCTAGCCCGCATGGGATAGAGGTAGAACACAGCCAACGTATATCAATATTAGTTTGGGTCGTTCGACGACCCGGTGTCCCACTCGGAAAAAGTGAGGACTGAACCAATATTTACTGTTATGATATCCAAAAATCTATCTGTACTCTTTAAAAACTCTTTATTACACAGAAATAACAAAAAATTACAAAGAATCTTAAAACTTAAAGTGCGTTAGAACTGCGTCGGGAGCATTTTTGCAAGGGGAGTGACGTTTTTAGTATGGATCTGACAGACGCATGCGTTAGCTCAGCGTTATTTTTACGCTGAAGTGTGATAGCCTTCGTGTAACCCCATTGAATCCTTTCACGTGTATATTTGACTTAGCAAGTACAACCCTTTGGTACAACTTTGCGCCGTTTCGTGAATAACAAGGACTTTCTTTGCACTCCAATATTAGCTTTTGTTTATTGTCTTAAGCAACTGGGACAAAGAACTTTTTCTAAGTTGGTATTGTATAAATAATCGTAGGAAGTACAGTTATGGCGGACCGCACACTTGACGCACGACGGAGCGCTAAAATATTGCAGTGGTCTGTCAGATCCATACTAGAAACGACACTCCACATACTAAAACCGCAATCTACTGATGACACTGCGATAGCACAGTATACTATGGTAGCTGTGTAGGGTATGTGTATGGGAGTTAAAGGAAACGTCCGACTTGAGTGAAGTGTTGTTTATTACTAATTTACCTATCCTAACACATTCATGATGCACGTAATGCATGAACCACTTACTACTACTCTACACCTCTCACCTTAATGAGAAAAAAAAAAAAATGCTTATAAGTTTTTTTTTTTTTTTTAGTCTTGTAACGTTACAAAAATAAAATCTTTGCTGTTTCACAAAAACACAATAAACACAGTAATATTTTCTACGTTCTTACAAAATATATTTAGGTTTTATAAGGCTTGCACCTATTTTTATGAATTAATTCCACCTTAAGATCCTTATCAATAATATTATTTTTATCAATTTTATTATCATCATACTTCGCTACTTTAACGTTTGGTTCACAATCTTCAAGCACAATATATGGTCCATTATACAATGGTTGCATTTTGTTACCAGTTTCGTTCTTCACTAAAACTAAGTCACCTCTATTATAAGTAATTGTTCTCATTGTCTTATCGTATACTAATTTTCTTTTCTCTTTTGACCTAATTAAATTTTTACGAGCATCTCTATGAGCTAATTGTAGCCTACACTTTAGATCTAACGCATAGCTTCCTGAATTATAGAGTGGGTCCAAGTCTGTTTTTAATCTACTAGGAATATTACATGGCTTTCCAAAAACAAGTTCATACGGGGAGTACTTTGTTTCGGTATGCTCGGTCGTGTTAAATGCAAAGCACCAGAAAGGCAACCAGTGGCTCCACGTGTACGCATGTTCATTGCACTGGATGCGGAGAAAACTTCGCAGATGTTTATGCGTGTTTTCGAGAGCGCCTATGCTCTGGTGATGGTAAGCTGTTGAATGTATTTTATCAATTTCTAACAACTTACAAACTTCAACCATAGTCGCTGATATAAATTCAGATCCTCTGTCCGCTGCTATAACACTTGGTACTCCAAACCGTAATATAAAATTACTCACGAATGCTTTGGCGACAGTTACCGCGTCCTTCGTTGGAAGAGGGTATGCCTCTACATACTTGGTGAGCTCACACTGGATGGTAAGTATGTATTGGTTACCATCTTCATCTTTGTCGAGTGGACCTACCAGATCCAAAAACACTTTTTGGAAGGCTGAATCCGCAGTCGTCGTTATAACCATAGGCTCCTTGTAGCTCAAAGAGTGCTTCATAAATTGACAACTTTTACATTTACCTACGTAATTTCTGACATCAGCTTCTAAACTTGGCCAGTAGTACTTACTTTTAATGTTGTTCACCATTCTCCTCACACCTGCATGCCCGCTAGATGGTAGAAGGTGAAAATCATTAAGTATAATAGTTTTCTCGTCTGTATCAGTAATTCTCTTTAAATTTCTTAATATATGTATTTGTGGACCGGTCCATTTCCTACAATTTATTTCGTCACACAATTCTTTTATAAATGATTCATTCATATCATTTTTAAGTATGCATACTTCTTTTACTTTTATTTCTTTACAAAATTTACTCAACATATTCGCAAATACGTCTCGCGTGAAGTGCGCCATATAATTGAGATTTATGAATATTGTCAGCTGACTTTCTACATATGCTAAACATTTATTTTCTTTATTTATCATTCCTTTACTTCTCAAATTGTCTAAATTTTTCCCTTCTATGAATTTCATTTCTACCGAATCACAAGGTTTCCTCAATATTTCCACAATCTTTGGTTGATCAGGCCTCAGATATTGGGTCATATTAGGGTGAACAGATGATCCCGAAGAAATGCTTCTATCTAACTTCAACCTTTCAGCTTCATCGATCTTCTTTCTCTGTGCTCTTGTAGTGACAAATATATTTTCATTAAGACTCTTTAATTCTTCTGATGTTATGGTTACTCTACATAACGCATCAGCTACAACATTTTCTTTTCCTTTGACATATACAATATTGTAATCGTACTCTTCCAATTTTAATCTAAATTTTAATAATCGACTTGACGGATCTTTAATGCTGAATAAATAGACTAAAGGTTTGTGATCTGTGACTATTGTGAACTTTCTACCAAAAAGATAGGGTCGGAAGTACTTTACGCTCCATACTATTGCAAGTAGTTCTTTCTGAATAGTAGGATAATTTAATTCTGATTTATTAAGTGGACGACTTGCATAAGCTATTGGTTTCATATCTTTATTACATAAGATAGAACCAATTGCCATCTGAGAAGCATCAGTTTGAAGCACGAACTCGTTTTCTGCTGAAAAATCAGGGTATTGTAAGATTGGAGGGGTTATTAAGGCATTCTTTAATATTTGAAAAGCACGATCACAATCTTTGTTCCAAGTAAAATTTACATTTTTCTTTAACAATTTATTCAAAGGAATAGAAATGTCCGCAAAGTATGGTATAAATTTTCGGTAATAATTGCACATAGCAACAAAACGACGAACTTCATTTGCATCTTTTGGCACTGGGAAATTTTGAATTACCTTTACCTTTTCTTTATCTGGAATTACACCTTCAGCTGTGACGACATGTCCTAAATACAACAGTTCTCGTTTCAAAAATTCGCATTTCTGCGGATTTAGTTTAAGGTTGACTTTTCTCAATCTTTCGAAAACGCTTATTAAATTTTTATTATGTGATTCAAGGTTACGGCCAAAAACTATCAAATCATCTAAGTATACTATACATTGCTCAAAATTCATACCAGACATTGCTACTGACATAACCCTAGAAAATGCGCTTGGGCTAATTTTTAGACCCATGGGAAGGCGTTTCATTTGGAATTGACCTCCGCCTGTGGTAAATGATGTTACGTTACGACTGTTTGGTTCTAAACTCACTTGATAAAAACTTTGACTGAGATCTAAATGACTGAAATATAAACAACCTGATAATGAGTCTAATATTTCAGATATATTTGGAAGTGGAAACTTGTCATCTTGTATAGCTTCATTTACTTTCCGATAATCAACTACTAATCTCCACTTGTTCTTCTGATCTGATGCTTTTTTCGGTACTAAAAGTATTGGACTATTCCATTCGCTATTTGTAGGCTCAATAATATCGTCATCTAACATTTTACGCACTTGCCTATCTACTTCGCCTTTCATTGCTTGTGGTAGTCTATAAGGTTTTACATACACTGAGCTAGCGTTAGGTTTGACGTTAATGGACTGACTCAATATATTAGTGGTGCCAAGTTTGTCACCATCTAGTAGGAACACATCTGAGTATTTAGCGCAAATCTGTTCAATAGTTTTTTGTTCCTCTTTGCCCAAATAATCTAATTTCAGAGTTGATAAAAGTGTTTTGATTCTATTTATAGTTGATGTTGTATTTTCGTAAAAACATACGTCATAATGATGTAAGGGTTCTAAATCTAGTTCAAATAATGGACAGTCTATATCTTCATCGCTAGTATTCAAAATTTTAACGGGTATTTTACTGTTTTGTGGTTTAACTATGGTACCTGCCATGAAAATGTTACACGCCAATTGTTTTGGGTGAACTACAAATTCTCCTTCTAAATTGGAATCTACATGCAAAAAATGAATGGACTCGCTTTTTGATGGAATAAATAAACTTTTTCCTGTATCATTTCGTAAGTAAATCTTAAGTTTTGTTACGTTATTTCTATTTTCTAAAGTCAATTCATCGTGTTTTACACTTATATTTGCATCATATTTCTTAAGAAAATCCAAGCCGATAATGCCATCAGCACGGCACGGCATGTAATCTAATACGTGAAACTTTCCGTCAAACAAACAACCATCTTTTGTTTGCAATGCAACATTTGCTACCTGACGCGACTGTACTTTTCCACCTAACCCTTCAATTGCAATGTCGCAATTTTGTAACTGTATACTTCTGGAAATTTTGTTTTTACGAATAATGGATATTGACGCTCCTGAATCTAATAAAAATGTACATGAATTATTACCTACTAAAAATGATACTTTATAAAGAGCTTGAGATGTTAAAACTTTATAAACCGGTACGGAAGAATTGATGCTGTGGGGACTCACCGTTGTCATGACTTTCTGGTCCTTGGCTTGCCATGTACACCCGGTGTTGGTGTCGGCCTCTGTTCCCTCGAAACCACCTAGGGTTTGAAGAGAATCCACGTTGGGCTCGGCTTCGAAAGTTATGGTTGCCACGAAAATTATTTCCTCTGTTATTATTTTGGTAATAATTATTTGGGAATGTACCTCTCTGACCGTAGTTCCCGCGACCAGCTCGCTGCCACGGACGTTGGCCCCTTGACCTTGGTTTACCTCTAATGCTCATCATTACAGGGTTCGGCGTCAAGGACGACTCCTCGTCCTCAGCCGCACGAATTGCGTCCTTCAGCTCGCTGTAGTTTCGAGCAGCGATGATGGTTCCCAGCCGACGGTTGCGCAGCCCATCTGAAAATCGTTTTATTGCAAGGCTTTCATTAATCGGTCTTAATATTGAACTTGCTGTGTCGTCAGAATTTGATTGAGATATCGTAAGATTTACGAATAAGTCTTCCAATTTGTTACCATATTCTGAAATGGACATATCATTTTGGGTCAAATTATTCAATGGTATAAGCAGGGAATTTGCTGATTTTTTTTGTCAGTAAATATTTTTTTATATCCTCAATCAAGAGAGCAACTGTGGCATAAGTAGATTTCAATTTAAGTTTTGCCACTTTTGTTAATCTTGTTTTGATGACAAAAGAAATCAACAAAGACTTATCTGCCGTTTCAGTCAAGCAAGTATCATACATTTCTATACCTTGTATTAGCTTCTCAGTTGTCTCCTCCGTCCCGTCCATAGCCGGAATCAAAGTACTCGCCGTTTTTAAGTCAAACTTAGCCATATTTTCTGTTTCCTGTATTTCAATTTCTAAGCTGTAACTTACAATTTTATTATAATGTACGTTAATTTCTTCATAAAGGTTTTCTAATATAAAACCCGTAAACTCTTCAGGTAATTTTTTTAACTCTAAATTACTGCTTACTTGTTTAAAATATTTATAAATTTGGAAAGCTTCCTTTATATTATCAGAACCTTTGCCCTGTCTTCTTTTACTTGGACCTAATCTTCTAAGAGATGCTCTTAATTCCTGAAGCTTTGAACAAATATTATTTAAAATACTAAAATCTTCCATTTACTCATGATTATTTATACGGAATACGTATATCCATAGAGATGGTCATAATATTACCTTCCTTAAAAATAAAAATAATCCTAATTCAGTTATTTAGCCATAATCTTTTGCGGTACGCCTAACACATTCGGAATACTAAACTATCCGAAGTTATAGGTAGATAAGTACCTACTTATTTCTATTTTTAGCCCCGTCGACGGCTTATAGATGTTATATATATTTCTTACTTACGTACTCAAATTAAAACTAACACTTCACTTCCTACACACTATTTTTACCGAATCACGCACGTTGAACTTCACAGAAAGAAACTGTTCAGTCACACCACCTCACCATCAGCTCCTGGGGTCGGTCCTGTATCGGCACTTTTGTTACGGAACGATAGACGCTGTTGTATGCGTTTAAACATGTCCGCCTGTATCTCTTTACGAATCCACTCTTGGTGAACCTTTCTATATCTTTTGCATCCTGCAAAAATAACGAAGGCCCCAACAATCACGAAGAGGCAAATCACTAGAATCTGGTTGGTGTTCTCGACGTCTCGTGATGACGCCGTCGCTGCTGCTGCATTGCCCGCACCGTTTTGGGCAATTATAATCTCCTTTTCTTCAACTTTTGATTGTTGTTTTCCCATTGTTGAAGTAGTTCAAACAATTTCCTTGCAAAATTTTGGCTTCCGCTATTAGTGTCCAAACACGTGCAATTGCGTCGCTAAAGAAGACGAATGACGCCGTGGTGCACATGCACATACCGTTTTTGCTGACCCGGCTTACCAAGAACTCCGCGCGCTTGGCCACTCGATAGCGCGCGGACCTGGCTTGGTCGCCATATACTATGGTAGCTGTGTAGGGTATGTGTATGGGAGTTAAAGGAAACGTCCGACTTGAGTGAAGTGTTGTTTATTACTAATTTACCTATCCTAACACATTCATGATGCACGTAATGCATGAACCACTTACTACTACTCTACAACAGTGTTGACAGCGATTGAGCGGTTTTAGTATGGGGAGTGACGTTTCTAGTATGGATTTGACAGACCGCTGCAATATTTTAGCGCTACGTCGTGCGTCAAGTGTGTGATCCGCCTATATTTACATACTTCTCTCTTTTAATTTTTGTAGCTGTTGACTCCAAATATTTTAAAAAAAAAATCATTAAAAACTGTACCCTGAAGCTATTAAATATCTCGCTAGTAAAGTAAGTGGGATTCAATTTTTGACACGGATCACACTGAAACCGCACTCGATGGACGACGCTGCGCTGGCGCTGCGTCGACAGCAACTGAATGGTTTTAGTACTATACTAGCAAATATTTTAAGAGGTGAACCAGCCCATGAAACTGAACAACTTTCCCCAAGGAACATAGGTCGAATGTTGAACAAAAATTTTGGACCTCCCATACAAAATGTAGCAGCCGGGCGAAGTATCAACCGTCAACCATATGGAAGGTCTAATTTTTTTTTTTCATATTTCGAACTATGTTCCTTGGGGAAAGTTGTTCAGTTTCATGGGTTGGTTCACCCCTTACAATATTTGCTACAATTTTTTTTACACCCTGTATAAGGTTTAAAAATATTAGCTGCAAATATTTTAAGTCGTGAACCAGCCCATGAAATGAAAATTTTCCCCAGGAAACATAGGTCAAAATCAGAAAGAAATTTTTGGACCCCTTATACAAAATGTAGCAGCCGAGCGAGTCAACTTTACTGTAAGGGAGGTCCAAGTCTTTTTTTGCATACTTCGACCTATGTTCCTTGGGAAAAGTTAATACATACATATATCACGCCTTTATCCCTTGCGGGGTAGGCAGAGTGTTAACGGCCGTAAGAATACGGTCGCTATCGGCACGTCTGTCATGTCTGTGTGAAAAGTTAATAAAAATTTAGAGGACATTTAGTTGCCAAAAAATACAATCCCAGTTCAGATCTGTTGTACAGTTTCATAAGCTGATCCACTCCTCCTTTAACTAAAAATATTTGTAGCAAATTGTTTACACCCTGTATAACTAGCCGCAATTCCCCCGGCATCTCCACGATATTTCTCCCACCAGATATTTACATAAGTTCCCAAAAAACTCATTTTGTATTACTTAGTCGGGATTTGGTTGTGGCGTGAACAAAATGGCTTTTTTCGCCCTAAGCGGGGAGATCTCGCTGAGGTTCGTTTCTTGCGATTATTTTTAAGTAAAACCTGCCTCTGAGGGGAGAAACTTTTTATAAAAATGTAAATATAATTTGCAGACTCATAAATAAATTTCGGATTAAGTTTTATGCTGCGAAGTAGATAGTAGATTATGGTGCAAATACCTAGATGGCGCCACGAGTTTTTTAAATCGCGGTATTGAAGTGTTACCTGTCATATTTAAGTAGGTACAAGACGAAGCCGTAATCATCCAAAACACTGGCCATGAATATCATACATATATAATAATAATAAATAATAAATAACACTGTTTTTAGAAAGTTCTTCCGAATGGTTCAAAGGAAGAAGTGACAACGATTACGGTGCAAATACGTAGCGACGAAGCCGTAATCATCCAATGCACTGACCATGAATATCAGAATATAATAATAAATAACATTGTTTTTAAAAACTTCTTTCGAATGATTTAAAGGAAGAAGTGACAACGTAAAGAAGTTAAGTAAATAAGTTGTACCTAGATACCACAGTGAATGTAACTTGAATTTAATGTATCGGATTGTTTTACCTGACTGTTAATTTAGTTTAACACAGCGTTAATTTATAATTTATATCAATTAATATTGATATGATATGTTATTTATGTTATGTTATTTATTTATTAATTTAATTTGACAATTTACAATGTAATGTTAATATGGGTATCTTGCCTGAAATAAACGAATTTTAATTTTTAATTTAATTTAATAAACTATAGAATTTATTACATCTAACTTCATACGGAAATAAGTAGATTTTTTGAAGTTGTACGTTCTACGTTCTTATACTCCACTGGTATACTGGGTGTTAGTTGAAGTACTTGCTAGGGATGAACCATAAAACTTTCCCACAAAGACTGCGGCCTCCCTTCAGAAGGTGATTGAAAAATTCTAACACTAGGGTTCATTGGGTCGTTGGACGACACACAAAAAAGAGGATGAAGATAAAATTTATCTGCTAGGCATTCGTATTGCATAATAGGCGTGATGACTAGCAGGTCAAGTGAGCTATTTTTTAAAACGATACTTTGTATGAAAATACATACATACATACATACATATTTCACGCCTTTATCCCTTGCGGGGTAGGCAGAGCGTTAACGGCCGTGAGAATACGGTCGCTATCGCCACGTCTGACATTGTAGAGGATTTTTTTCCAAGGTAGTTTCAGAAAACATGTGTATCACTATAGTGACAGGTTGTCAGCCTGTCGCCTAAAAATTGCAATACACCAATACTCTCGAGTCCCTTAGTCGCCTCTTACGCCACCCGCGGGAAGGATGTGGGGTGATGCTATTCTAAGCCGGCATCACACGGCAAAATACGAATAGATGATATCATGTCTCTCTAGTTTTGATAGCGTTACAACACTTACTTTTATATTATTTTTCTGTTTGATAATTCAAACTTTGAATATTTCGGTATAAAATGATCAATGGAGTATTTTTAAGTAATAAGTAGTATTTTTGAACAATAGTTTTAAGCGTACAACTTTTGTATTTTATTAATGATCCAGTCATCTAGCGAATTGACCTGGTATTCGTATCTATAGTTAATCTTATTTCCTTCACGGCCGCTTATAGCCATGGCGTCATTCCCACGCAAGATTCCGAATCCCACAATAATAAATCACCGAGACTTCTGAATAGTAAACAGACACGAATAATGAATACTAAGAGAACGGTCCATTTCTCAAATCTGGGAGGTAGATGTGTTAGTGAAAGAAACGATGTTGGAGAGCAGTTTGATTCTGGAAAAAGCATTGAGATTTTCAATACTTTGGTAAGACGTAAAAAAAGGTAGCTGTCACTATGACAAATAAAAAAAAAACATGCCGGCGTTAGTGGTAAAAACATTCTGAGAAGTACAAAACAAGTTTTGATTCGTTAGCAACTGGAACTTTATGTTGCGCACAGTATAAATACTTATCTCGCGGGCGAGAAGACTTCGCAAGTGGCAAATCGTAATGTTATCAAAAAATTGAATGATTTTGTCTACAAGTGTAGAGAAAATCGACGTCGCAGTCGCGCATCATACCTGGGCTGGATTTTTCGGTCTTGTTTGAATTAATAGCACAAGTAGGAATTTATCATCATTGGCCTCATACGTCTGTGATAGATGATTTAATCAGTGTCTCTAGCGTTGCATAGGACGCAAATATGAAAAACGCTATCATGCCAGGACCAGCGCCACCCTCTCGGCCTCGTTGGCTGACTCCACAGGAACAACGAGTCGATACGTGCGAAGCCAGGTCGGCTGCAGGAGTCTACCGCACGATAGACTACTGCATACAGTATCTACATACTGAATACAGTATTTACTAACACTAGTTGTGCTTCTAGGTTTGTTGTTGCACCGTGTAGTAGGTGTAATCACAATAATGACGCGAGATGGTATTAACCGCCTCCCGAGGGATTTAGTTACGTGTGCATGTTTCAATGTGTGGTATAAGTTACAAGTTTAGGGAGATTACACACTTAATGCACGACAAAGCGCTAAAACTTTGCAGCGGGCTGTTAGATCCATACTAGAAACGTCACTCGCCATACAAAACCTGCATTTGACGGATGATACTGTGACTGCAACAGCGGTTGAGCGGTTTTAGTATGGGGATTGACATTTCTAGTATGGATTTGACAGACCGCTGTGATATTTTTGCGCTCCGTCGTGCGTCAAGTGTGTTCCTCGCCTAAAATGATACCCAATATTTCTGAAACCGGCACTAGCTAAGCGACAATAACTAACTTATGCCAGAGGCATTCTACTAGTAGCAGGTGGTTGTAAAACGGTGACACAAGGGTTCATCGGGTCGTTATCCCACACGAAAAAAAAAATAATAGTTCGCTCTAAGCTCTTAACATAAACCAAGCTTAAATTCAAGTGAAGGAGGATTGCAACGGATCCATGTCACCCGCAGCTACGAACGCTGTCTAATAATAGCATTAGTGTTTCTACATCAACTGGGTTTATTGAATACATTTACTCGACAGATATAAACATATATCAATACAAAGATATAGGAGATCAAAATCTTATGATCAGTGATTTTACATGCAAAACAGGAAGTAGTTTTTGAAATATAAGGTGTAAAAATATTAGCTGCACATATTTAAAGGGGTGAACCAGCCCATGAAATTGAACAACTTTCCCCAAGGAACATAGGTCGAAATATGACAAGAAAATTTGGTTTTCCCATAGAAAATGTAGCTAACGAGCTAGTCAACTGTATCAGAGCTCCAAAAATTTTTCCATGTTTCGATCTATCATGGGCTGGTTCACGCCTTAAAATATTTGCAGCTAATTTTTTTACGCCTTGTATGATTTGAGGCGATTCACCTTGACGTTTCATAGTCGAATTGGCTCAAATTACATTTCCGAAAAAATAACTTGAAAATCATCACTCTGGTTTTTGTTATTCAATAACTGCCTACTTACCCTTAAGGTAGACCCTTGGGCGCATCGCAAACTCAACGCACGACGGACCGCTAAAAAAATCGCAGTGGTCTGTCAGATCCATACTAGAAACGTCACTCCCCATATTAAAACCGCACTCGACGGACGACGTTGCGATAGCGCTGCGTCGACAGCTGTTTAAGCGGTTTTAGTATGGGGATTGATATTTTTAGTATGCATCTGACAGAACGCTGCGATATTTTAGCGGTCCGTCCTGCGTTAAGTGTGCGATCCACCTAACGTTTCGTAGCACTATACTACGGCTCGTAGCTTCTTTCTACAGAAACGGTCGCTTTCTTAGAGAACATTGCGATCAATGTCAAAAATAATCATCATCATCGGCCTCATACGTATGTGACAGACAATTTAATCAGTGTCTGAGGCAAGACTTATCCGCGTGACGTGGGTGAAGTTTCCTCTCCACAGACACTGCGTTGCCTGGGACGCAATTTGAGAAAACGCAGGGACTTTTTCTATGGCTTGAAAATTTGCTTCAATTTTTATACCAGAACGTAACAGTTTATGTATAAATAAATAGGTAGAAAAGAGCCTTGTCAAACTTTACTTTGTAAGAACAATAGAAAACAAAATGGCCACTTTTTCACTTGTAACTAAAGTTGTTTTAGTCGATTAGTTCCACGTCGGGATTGGACGATACATTTTGTAAACAAAGTCATTAGTCGCGCGACCGCGGGGTTGAGGCGCGGGGTAGATAGGTATGGGGGGAGGGGGGATAGAGTGGTGAGATCGTGATGGGGTTTGCAAGCTATTTTAAACTTTTACACTATAATGGTACTTCACGGGTATGTGTGAAATACACAAATAGGTACATACATACACACATTCTGCTCCTGTCTTTACATAAGTACAGAGTAGGCAGAGCGTCAACGGCCATGAAAATATGGTCATTATCTTCACGAATAACTACCGTAATATCATGAAACTATCTACAATTTTGACAATACCTCATTAGCTGGGTCTCCATTGAACGAGCAGCCTCAGATGCTCACTGCCGCGCGCAGCATGCGGCGCAATGCGCGGTTGGTGTGGACGTGTTTCGCCTGAGCAGCGCATGCTAAAATTCCCATGCTCGGGCGAAAAACCGTCCACACCGACCGCGCATTGCGCCGCATGGAACGCGCGGCAGTGAGCATCTGAGGCTGCTCGTTCAATGGAGACCCAGCTATTTGAGCATGAAAAAAAATTACTTTTCCACATACACTCGAAAAAATAACCCTCCTTTTGAGACAGTCGGGTAACAACAACAAACACCGGCCACATAAAATAATCAAGAGACCAAAAGGAAAATTACCTGAACAAAATTGTTTTCTGTCCTAAGCTTTCACCTTTAAACGTATCCTTCCTTTTTTATTTCGTAATATTTCATGCATAAGGACATAAAATATTTCCCTGTCTTAATAATACTTCATTCGCTTACATAGTGTCACGACCAGCGTCTTTCAGTACGCGTTCGTACGTGCGTGTATGGAGCGTGGAGGTCAAGTTACGCTGGTCGCGACGCTGGCTAAGCGAATGAGTTATATTTTAATTTGGAAGGGCCGGAGTAATCTTCTTCAGGAAATTGATTCCATACGACTGCGTAGCGCTGAGGAAATAATAAAGAGATATTTTTTAAGGCTTTTCTTTCGTTTTTGGCTTGGACACGTTAGTTTTTAGATTTGGATTAAATTATGTTAATTGTTCCATGTGATGCCGGCTTAGAATAGCATCACCTCGTTTCCTACCCGTGGGTGTTGTAAAAGCCGACGACGGGACTTGAGTGTTTCATGTGTATTACAGGCTGACAACCTGTCACTATAGTGATACACAAATTATCTCAAACTGCCGTCTTAGGTACAATCGTGAGACCCGAGTTCGATCCCCGCCATGTTCCAATGTGGAACACTCACGTACATTTACCGGCTTCTCTTACGGTGAACGGTTACTGTACATATGACGTCACTGCCATTTTCCTTACTATGATCTGATTTATTAGGGTTGGGATAATTACTTATTAAACAACTTCTTGAGTTAAACTTAAATATTTATTGTTACAATGTCTATAAAGAGTCTTTGGTGTAGGTAGTTCATAAATCCTTTTGTCTGTCCCTCTTTAAATATTTATATTCCTTATTTTTTAGGACTTTAATTATTATTTTTCTTTTCACTAAATTAATACGTTTGGAATTCCTTTCAAACAATCCTACTTACTAGCTAAAATTTTAACAAAATAGCATAGCGTGTCGAATATATTGGAATATCTTACGAGATTATGTACGCAACTAATTAGCACATCCACAAGATAAAGCCTCGAACAAGTTTCTTTCTTAATTCTTCTTTAGAACCCTTTCACAGTAAAAGAATTCGTATCCAAAATTTTCAACGCATTGAACCGAGCTAGGCCCTAATATTTTTTGTCATTGTAACGCCATTGAAACTCAATTGTCATTCCATTGCCATTGTGATTTTATATACTTTAAACTGTTAGCAGACTACGAAACTACCATACAATTGAGATCCAATCGACATACACACACACACACACACAAATCACGCCTTTATCCCTTGCGGGGTAGGCAGAGCGTTAACGATCCTAAAGTTACGGCCGTTATCGCCCCGTCTGACAAGTATTGAGGGCACCTCCAGATGATTCGTGTATCATTGTAGTGACAGGTTGTCAGCCTGTCGCCTAGAGTTGTAATACGTGCTAATACACATAAAACCCTCGTGTCCCTTAGCTACAACACATGCGGGAAGAATTGGGGTGATGCTATTCTATGCCGGCATCATACGGCATTCAACTGAAACGATTTTCATTTAGCAGACTTAGGGCCCTGTTTATAAACTGTAGAGTAAATACACTATGTCACTACTTCAACAAGATAGCAAATACAATTAATCACTGCCAAAACACACAGCATTATTCTCCTAGTAGAGACCCATTGTGCTAAATATTGCACAGAGCTTTTCCCCTAAAAATAAATACCTAATGTACATTGTCCCCGATATTTGTGGAGGTCTATTCCCGGGGAAATATTAACCCCCGGGTCAAAGAGGAGTTTATACTAAAGTAGAGTCAACTTTGACTTCAACAGCCACATCAGTCCACTGCTGGACATAGGCTTCCCCGATTAGGATCCGGATATAATTTGTGTGTATTATTGAATTATTTGAATTATTTAATATTGACATGTTGTTTTGTTATTCTAGTGTCGAACACAAATTGTTTTTTTAGCCAATACCGCATTGGTGAGCGCAGTGTAAAATGTTGTTGATATTCACTAGACCTTAGTCACCTTTTACGACACCTACGGGTTGAAATGGCGTGAAGATATTCTAAGCCGGCATCACATAATCCTAAGTAAAAAGACCTTTAAATGTGTTTCTTTGTGAATAAACTAAATTAAAAATTATAGTTCTATAGGTCATTTTAGTTAGTTAAAAAATAATTATGAGACATAGCTAGCTCTTTTTGCTCTACAGCGCCATCTTGGTTTAAAAGGTTTTTGCTTAGTTAATATTAACCCATCACTAAGGGATGAATCTAGGGAATGGACTCCCTTGTGTCCAATACGCCAAGCGTGGTAAGTATGGCAAATAACCTTCAATTAAAAATTATCCCATGCCCAGCAGTGGGCTGTGTGACTGTTTTACTCTTCCCAAATATAATTTCCTCCATACTCCTGGCAAAGAGAATGTGACACTCAGAATCTGCAGATTCTCATTATGTGACAAATAGGGACAAATTGAAATTTTTGGGAAACAATTCCTCAAGTAATTAAATTAGGTTAAGTAGGTACATAAAATATGGAGAAATTGATTTTGTTCGGAGTTCTTGATTTTTCTTTGCTTTGTTTGGTTTTCTTTACTCCTGCCTGTATTAAGGCGGAGCGCTAAAATATCGCAGCAGTCTGCCTCCATACTAGAAACGTCACTCCCCATACTAAAACCGCACTCGACGGACGACGCTAAGGTAAGAAAAAGAGAGGGAAAAACAGTTTTCATAACGTCACGCACGCATACACAAGTGTAGTTTATTCGCTAGTAATATTTTTTTTTTTTTTGCGGGTACATATCCCTTTGTTTTTTCGTAGTTACTACGAAAAGACACACATCTACTGTAGAGGCACAGCCTTTTCTGAAATGGTTAGGTCACAGAAATACGTGGTCCAATCATAAGTAACTTAATATTTTTTTTGTACATTTTAGAATCAATTAAATACATACATACACATATCACGCCTTTATCCCTTGCGGGGTAAGCAAAGCGTTAACGGCCGTAAAAATACGATCGCTATCGCCACGTCTGACAGACATTGGGGCCCTTTTAGAAGATTCGTGTATTAATGTAGTGGTTGCCAGCCTGTCGCCTAAAGTTGTAATACACATAAAACTCTCGAGTCCCTTAGTCGCCTCTTCCGACACCCACGGCAAGGAAATGGGGTAATGCTATTTTAAGCTGACATCACACGGTTAGGCAGTGGGGTGATGCTATTCTATACCGGCATCACGCGGCATCAATTAAATTGCAAGCTGTATGACATAGTTATGTCATCGACTGAACAAAATAATGAGCCCATTACTCCTTTGATTTGACCAATAGCAGGATTATTCGAACCTAGAGTTGAGCTTTCTAATTGTAAGGAATCAACCTATGCTGGTTCTTGTTACAGTTACAATAAATTACCAGTATATAAAGAGCCCTCAAGTATCTAGATCATGGAGTTGATACTTAGTACAAAGACAAAGAAGTCAGTTGTCACATTCAAACCTCAAGTCGGATGGAATACCACACACAACACGATTGTCAGCTTGTATGAATGGTTCAAAGCATTCCTTGCTAGTGGAATGCGGACTGAGAATGGGGAACGCACGAAACTCGTGAACAGTTTGTACATTTCCCTGTTGTATTCGTGTGCAAGTTGAGCAAATCACTTTCCAAAGTTCTGAGTTCGTTCAAATTTTTCGATGTGATTACAAAAAAAGCCGTGTAATGCCGGCTAAGAATAGCATTACCACACATCCTTCACGCGGGTGTCGTAAGAGGCGACTGAGGGACTCGAGAGTATTGGTGTATTACAATTTTTAGGCGACAGGCTGAGAACCTGTCACTATAGTGATACACATGTTTTCGGTAACAACCTTGGAAAACAATCCTCAAAAATGTCAGAGACGTGGCGATAGCGACCGTATTCTTACGGCTGTTAACGCTCTGCCTACCACGCAAGGGATAGAGGCGTGATATATGTACGTATGTAACAACTAAACCAAGCAGATTTATTGAAGGGGTTTTGAGTATAAGTTTTATATTATCTTAATCGTGTCATGTTTATTAATGTTTCAAATTCGTCTTTGCTTTTTTAGTTATAGCCACCATCATTTTTATCGTATCGTTGTTTACAAGACTTTAGTCACCAATAATACCCACATTAGTCCTATTTAAAACCTATTTGACCGAAATTGACTGCGATTTTAAGAGTTAAACTAGAACCCAGTTTGAAAAATAAAACACCAAAAATAATATTTGAATTTATTTTGTATTCTGATCAAGCATACCTACCTACTACTACACGTAGTAGAGGCATTTCCAAGTATTTTTTAATCTTACTTCTGAATACAAGTAGAGCGTCATATCTCATAAAGGTACTTTATAAGTAGTTTTATGCAGATACATACACATCTTACACTCTGTCTTTATAGTCTTGAAAGAATATGAGTTCGCCACTTTCTTCGCTAACTGTCAAACCTGACAGATAACGCTTTAATATTGCAACAATTTTTCATAAACAACTTTTAGTTCCATTTTATTTCTTTTTAGAAACTATATTTCATGCTCATTGAATTCTGGGAAACAAAAACCTTGCAAACTTCGACAGCCATGAATCAGGGCGCGTTTGCTATTTGGCAACAAGCAAAAAGGAGGGTGGCCAATTGTGCACTATAAAACCCCTCGTACGTAAAATCGTTTGAATGACGGCACACATTCTCTGACGAACGCTAGTTTTCTGGTGCGCCTTTACTTTGGCTTGTCACTATTTAACATACATTTCCAGTAGTATTTTTTAAAGAAGCGTTCGATATTTCTAGATTTCTAGCAGTAGTAAGGCCTTTTTCACACTTCAGCGCAATAACAACGCTGAGCTTACGTATGCGCCTGTCAGATCAATACTAGCAGGTGCTAGCGCAGCGTCGTCGTGCGTTAAATCTGCGTCGAGAGCGGTTTTTGTATGGGAGTGACGTTTGTGGTATGGATCTGACAGGCACATACGTTAGCACAGCATTATTATTGCGCTAAAATGTGATAGAGGCCTAAGCTAGTAAGTAAGTAGGTTGCTTAAACTTAAACTGCAGTAAAAACCCATAGACTGTAGGTAGCTCATATAGCGCAGAGCAGAGTACGTCAACAGGGAAGAAAACTCAAAGCTGCAGATGGCAGCAGGCACGACTGTGCCTAAACGCACCAATAAGAAGCAACTGGACTTTGGCGCTGCCACATTTTCACCAATCAGAGAAACAAGGCCCAGTCGAAAATGGCGGCATTAGTTCCTGAGTTTTCTACCTCATTTTAGTAACTGTCCCCGGAAGAAACTAAAATTTTTTTTCAAGTCTCTAATAGTACCTACTGATGCATCGCAAAAATAATATAATAACATTAACATCCCTTACAGAATAAAAAAACTGTCCTGCTACTTACTATTTAGGCTATATTCAAACTATATCGGTATCTGGCTAAGCAGATATGTAATTGAACTCAATCGCTTGACAATTTTGTAACAAAAAATACCGCATACCCACATACCGCCCGGATCCCACTCAGATTTCAGTCGGGCCCTAACTATGACATAGAATGCCCAAATGTCCGGACACAAAAATAAAACAGCAATGTACGCTTGTCATAAAAATCACACTTTTGGAAAAAAGCAAGTTACATCGTCCTGTTTGCGAACAGTTCAGGCCCGTCCAGCTGTGATGTTTAGTTTCGCAGTTTTCAACAAAAAACCCCTTTTTTTTCACGATACGGGCGCCGGGCGTGGTAAACAAAACGGATTTGCATGAAAATAAAGAATACTTTTATAAAATGTACGCGTTTTTCTGTCCGCTGTTCTGAAATATCGGTGGAATAGGATACCTAACTAACCCATTTTTGCAAATTTCATTTTTTATTCAGATACGCTTTTATTTTATTTTATTCTTTGTGACAAGTTTGATCCTTTATATGTTTTTTTTTTTTTTTTAGATAAGGGTTCTTTTCCGTTAATAAATAATTATAACACTTAGTAATTGTTAGTAAATTTTACGTCTCTCTTAGTAAAAGTGTATTGTTATTGAGAAGCATTTACAAGGCCATACTTCAGGCGTCACTATACGGTAATCCATCTTGATCAAAGCAATAGATTTATTTAATATTTTCCGCATTTATAATGGCTAGTTATCTGCACAACTTTCGTGCGTAACAAACTAGAATCTTTCACATTTAAAATTAATGGCGTCCCCAAAAACAAACACTCACCAATCGCGAAACCGATCGGTCCTCTCTCATAGTTTTCTTGACAATAGACCCCCTCCCCCTCCCCACTTTCCCCCCTTTTCCCTTCCCACGTCCCTAGAGACATCAATCAAAGGATAGTAGACTTAAGGCCGTCCATCATATAGAGATAGATAGGTGTCGGGCGGCTGCAGGAACGGCGAATAGTTTTATACTTATGGTTGCTTTTGATTTTCATTGCTATCTTGCTTTTACCCGCATCGCAAACGCCACAGTCCACTGTTGGACATGGGTCTCTCATGGGTATTGCCATACTCACCACACTTGGCAGGCAGATTGGCGACCGCAGTGTAAGATGTTGCATTCACTCACAGGGAACGCAACGTTCCATTCCTTAGATGATTATCCGCTTTTTAAGACACCCACAGGTAAAATTGCGGTGAAGTTATCCTAAGCCAGCGCCAAATGGCTAAAATCGCATACACCCAGGACTATTTTTGCAAATTGTGTTAGCAACCATACGGATGATGAATGATAGCCGTATGATGCCGGCTTAGAATAGCATCACCCCACATCCTTCCCGTGGGTGTCGTAAGAGGCGACTAAGGGACTAGAGAGTATTGGTGTATAACAATTTTTAGGCGACAGGCTGACAACCTGCCACTATAGTGATACACATGTTTTCTGAAACAACCTTGGAAAACAATCCTCAATAATGTCAGACGTGGCGATAGTGGCCGTATTTTTACGGCCAGTAACGCTCTGCCTACCCCGCAAGGGATAAAGGCGTGATATATGTATGTATGTACCATACGAATGACAATTGGCACAAATTGATGCGGCAACTTGTTCCATAATATCCGGATATTATAATTGGGTTTCCTAAACACTTATCGTTAAAACACGTAGTTCAAGTGGTTCGGAGTTTCAGTCAATTCAATTTCAATAAGTATATAAGAAAGTCGGTTCGTGCTTCCGAAGGCACGCTAAACAGCCAGTCCCGGTTCCTGTCGATGAGTAATAAGATGGCGGACATAATACAATTTTAGAAGCTTTCTAGAGGTAGCTTATAAATTCTGACACTTTAGTCCATCGAGCTATTCGTTGACTCTCTGTCCCACACAACAAGCAGTACAAAGAAACCCAAAGCAATGAACATAAAAGAGATCTTCAGTATCATTTATTAGAAACGGTGCACGTTCGTGAAATATAGCCTCCATACGTAGACGCAGTGAAAACAATCCTACGTAAGGAATCGTTGCTATTTCTCTACATGCGTTATTCTGATCAACGTCTTAATCCTTGAATCTGAAAGGACAAAGTAACATAGATACATACATATATCACGCCTATATTATCCCTTAGGTATTCGAGGGTATACTCGATAGACAACCTGTCACTATAGTGATGCCTATGTTTTCTGAAGCAGCCTTAGAAAACAATCCTCAAAAATGTCAGACGTGGCGATAGCGACCGTATCCTTACGTTAACGCTCTGTCTACCCCGCAAGGGATAAAGGCGTGATATATGTATGTATGTATTTTCCCTTGCGGGATAGGTAGAGCGTTTCCTAATAATCCGTAAAAATAATGTCGCTATCATCGCCACGTCTGATAAATTTTAACGACCCATCGAATGATTCATATATCACTGTAGTTGCAGGTTGTCAGCCTGTCGCCTTAAGTTGTAATACACATGAAACCCTCAAGTCACTTAGTCGCCTCTTACGACACCTGCATGAAAGAAAACGGATAAAGCTATATTAGGTTACCATTAAACTACCTATTTATCATAGGTACAACTCTTTTGACACATAAATTAATGTCATCATTCTCCTGCCTTATCCCGTTCTCTGTCGGGGTCGGCTACCCAACCTAGGGGATTTGACGTGGAACCAAGTTTTTAGACAGAGCGACTGCCTTCTGACTTCTGCAACGCGAAGGCTAACCTGGCCCGAATCCTAGGTTAGGTCACATTCAAATATCATCTGAATTCAAATTTTATTTGAATGTGGGTTTCATCACGATGTTTTCCTTCACCGTAAGAGCAGCCGGTCAATGTACGTGAGTACATAACACAACACATTGGTTCATGGCGGGGATCGAACTCGGGTCTCCCGATTGTAAGACCGGAGTCCTAACCACTTGGCCACCGACGCTCTATCTAATCTAAATGTGTGAATCTTATATCTTTAATTTACGTAAAGTGTTTCATTCAGTGTTATCTAAAATGAGACGAAATAAAGTAACGCCAGACGCATACTTTTTCATGCAATGTAATTTATGATACAGTCTGCACACGATAATTCTCATGTTATGCAAATCCCACATCTAACGCGTGACGCTGCGCATTTTTAGCGCATCCGTAACGCATGCGTCTGTCTGGTGCAAGTAAATTTCAAATTCCTCATACTAAAAACGGACGTTGACGAAGAACGAACGGATGAACTTACATTGTTTGACAGACGCATCTGTTAACGTTGGTTCAGGCGTAAAACCAGCGTGAACGTCTGTTTTTAGTATCGGAAGAAATTTTCTTCCACCGCACAGGTGCATGGATCTGCGTTAACGTCGGTTTTTAGTGAGGAAAATTTAAAATTTGCAAGCATGCGCTACGGATGCTCTAAAATGGCGCTCCGTTACACGTTAAGTGTGAGAACTACTTTATTCGAATGAAAATTGTATTTCCATTTTCATTTTCTTCATAATTTAGTGTGTAATAAAGTGTACATCTAATATAGCTGACGTATTCTAAGAACGGGTTCAATACGAATTCTATTTCGAGAATACAAAACAAAATGAAAACGAATTGGTGATTATTCTGGCATAATGTCAAGCCGAACATTATAGACAAGCCGAACCTTGATAATATATTATAAAGGACCAGTCAACTTTTTTCATATGCTAGT
This sequence comes from Keiferia lycopersicella, assembly GCA_029255805.1. Lineage (NCBI taxonomy): Eukaryota > Metazoa > Arthropoda > Insecta > Lepidoptera > Gelechiidae > Keiferia > Keiferia lycopersicella. The sequence continues at coordinate 709,865 of JARACZ010000012.1, forward strand.
TTATATGTAGTAGTGGGGTAGTGCGTCCAGAACAAAAATAGCAGAGCTTCAACGAGCTCAAAATAAGATAATTAAACTACTCTTTCATTATCCTTACCTCACACCAACCACTAAAATTTATAAAGACACTAACCTCATGAATATATCGCGCCTTTACATTTACAACACATGCATACTTGTAAAGAAAGTATTAAACAAATCCATACGCACAACAATCTCACTCACACAAACAAAACATGTAACTACTCGCGCAACCCGTCGGGCGAGCTATATTATCTTACCTAAGATTCGCACTAACTTTGGTAAACGAATGTTTACGTTTGAGGGAGCTCAGCTGTACAACCGCCTACCTTCAAATATAAAAAGTATCAAGTCCCTACCTTTGTTCAAATCTGCACTTGCTCAGCATGTTCTTAAAACCAATTATGATAATTAGTGTTTGTACTTAATTTCTATCTTACTTATGATTAGCAGTGAACATATTTTAATTGCAAATATTTGTAACTTTTTCTCGTGTAAGTGACTGTATGTCTTAATGAGAAATAAATATTCTTTAAACCGATATAGGTATGTCAAACTAATACAGTAGGCGCCCACGTCTCCCCCGCGTGGAACTCAGTTTTGATCCCGTAGCATCCCATTATGATATTTTTTTCGGGACAACAACCTATCCTATGTGTTAATCCAAGTTACCCTCTGACTATGTGTCAAATTTTACGATAATCGATGCAGATTTTTTAGCGTGAAGGAGAAACAAACAATCATACGCATTATCGTATTTATAATATTAGTAAGATTAAGTCACTTTTCGTGTTTCTCTTCTTTCATAGACATTACCGCTTACTCCTTAACTATGCAACGTATTTTGATTTGGTTTTTAAAACATAGGCGGATCGCACACTTGACGCACGACGGAGCGCAAAAATATCGCAGCGGTCTCTCAGATCCATACTAGAAACGTCACACTTCTTAATGATTGACATTTCTATTATGGATCTGACAGACCGCAGCGATGTTTTAGCGCTCTGCGGCCGTTAAGTGTGCGATCCGCAAAAGAAGAATTAAAGAAGAAGTTTTTTTCTTGCTGGGATTGGTAAAAACGATTAGCAGCGGATGCAACCGCAAAGCAGGCCGGTAGTCTAAAACATTTTGTACAAAAGCTTGTCAAACATGTTTCAAATAAAGCTTTTATAATTACATTGTACAGTATCGGGCAGCGGGCACCAGCTGCTGAGCGAAATTACTTTAAAAACGGCTCCTGTCCGCACCGCGCGAATCTGCGCCATGACAGCCTGTCTGCAGATGAATTGATAGCTTTCCTATCGATCCTGGATTTTGAAGATAACACCAGATCTCGTCTACACATGTTCTGCAGGATATGTCAATGTTATAGCCGCAAACCCCATTTCTTCCCGCGGGTGTTGTAAAAGGCAACTAAGGGACTCGAGGGTTTCATGTATATTACAATTTTGGGCGACAGGCTGACAACCTGTCACTACAGTGATACACAAATCATCTGAAAGGGCCCTCAATACTAGTCAGACGTGGCGATAACTACCGTAATTTTTCGATCGTTAACGCTCTGCCTACTCCGCAAGGGATAACGGCCTGATTTGTGTATGTATGTATGTATTTGCTGTACGTGCGGTACATGTGACTCTTAGAATTAAAATGGCACAGCCATAGAAAATATAGAATACTATTCTAGGTCCACCAAAAAGTTCTTATGTTAGAAGACTCCAACATCGTCTACACGGTCTGCTGGATATGTCAATGTTATAGCCGCTAACGGACTTGTGTGTAAATTTCTCAATGTGTCAGTATAATGTAGTAGTGTTCATAATCTGCAATTATCGGATCATGACACTGGTCAAATTCTAGAGTTTTCAATAGAAAATAAAATTACGAGACCCCAATTCTGGTATGTTAAAAAGAGAGATTATAGCCAAGAAAATGTAAATATTTCCATGAAATGCTTAAATAGCCTTTCTTGGTCTGAAGTTTATGAACAAGAAAACTTGAATAGTGCTTTCAACATATTTCACGATTTGTTTCTTTTGTTCTACAGTTTATGTTTTCCTGAAAATAGAGCAAAAATGAATGCAAACATGACTAAACCTAAATGGGTTACAAAAGGACTAAAAATATCAAGCACCGTAAAAAGAAATTTAAGGTTCAGTTACTATCAAAATAAAACAAAATTGAATAAGACCAAATACAAAAAATATAATGCGCTACTTAAGGCTTGCGTTATAAAGTCAAAAAAACAAACAAATAGTAAAATAATATCGAACTCCAGAAATAAATGTCGTGCTACTTGGAGAGTCATACAAAACAATCAAGATGACACAAAAGTTATCTCTGGGATTGAAACTATTCAAGTTGGCAATGTGATGTTAAACGATCACATAGAGATTGCCGAGGCTTTTAATTCATTTTTTATTCAATTGACAAACAATTCTAACATTCAGTCGAATTATCGTAATAATGTAAGTGGGCATGTTAGTAACAGTCTGTTTCTTATCCCGTGTACAGAGGAAGAGATCATAAACGTGGTTAAGACATTAAATAATACATTATCTGTAGGTTATGACGGAATCTCTACATACGTATACATTTTAAAGTCATGTATAAGACAAATTGCAAGCATACTGACATATTTAATTAATATGTCTTTTGCACAGGGCTGTTTCCCTGAAAGACTTAAGCGTTCCATAGTAAAGCCACTCCATAAAAAAGGACAGAAAGATTGCATGGACAACTATCGACCGATTACTCTGGTTCCAATCTTATCTAAAGTCTTTGGAAAAGTATTCCACAAAAGGCTTACTGATTTTCTAAATAAACACTGCTCTATCACCAAGGAACAGCATGGTTTTCAAAAACAGAAATCAACTACCCTGGCCTGTTATACATTACTGCAAAAAGTAACAAAATACGTTGACATGAAAATACCTATCATAGTAATGTTCCTGGATATGACGCGAGCTTTTGACTATGTAGAGCATCGCGTATTATTACAGAAATGTGAAAGGTACGGTATACGTGGTTTAGCTTTGGATTGGGTTAAAGATTACTTAAACAATCGCTTACAGAGCGTTGAAATTTGTGGTTTAAATGACAAAAAAGAAACTATTTCACACAACTCTTCCTTTCAATTCAATAGAGTCGGCGTTCCACAAGGATCTGTATTAGGTCCTTTATTATTTTTACTATATATAAATGACATTCCTAATATAACTTCTAATCAATTAATATTATTCGCTGATGACATTTCAATTATTATTCCAAACAATGACATTAATATTCCATATCTTAATAACATTAATTCTACATTGACATCTATAAACAATTGGCTTATTGATAATAATCTTAAAATTAATATTTCTAAAACGAATTTTATTCAATTTCGTAATTATAAAACTAATAAACTTGAGTTAGACATACAATGTAATGGTCAAAAAGTTGAGCGAGTAGATACGACAAAATTTTTAGGTATCACATTAGATGAGTTTCTCTCTTGGAAGCAACATGTGAAATTGGTCTGCGGAAAAATTGATAGGTTTGTGTACGCTTTAAGAAACCTTAGAAAAGTAACTGGTGAAGAAAGTGCTTTATTAGCTTACCACGGTTACGTTGCCTCAGTTTTAAGATACGGGTTAATTATCTGGGGAAACTCTACCGATATAAACGATGTTTTCCTGGCACAAAAGAAATGTATTCGCGCCTTATGTGGAGTCGGTCCGCTTGAACATTGTCGTCCCTTATTTCGCCGACTACGCCTTCTTACTTTAACAGGGCTCTACATTTTGGAAATAGCTACATTTGTTAGGAATAATCCTAACTTCTTTGAAAATCTTACACAGAACCCGCGGTTGAGAGATAGAGATCTAACTTTGTTAAAAATGCCAACCTGTAGGACCGCTTTATTTAGAAAAAAATGTTTTATTATGACAATTAAAATTTATAACAGCTTACCGCGACAATTTAGAGAACTCTCAAATAGGTATTTTTTGTCTCAATTAAAACGTTGGCTTGTCCAGAAATGCTATTATGACATAAATGAATTTATGAATGATAAATATTTGCATGACATTGGTTAACTTTTTTTAATTTATTTTGACATGAACATTAATTATTATTATATACTTTGAATTTTGGATTGAATATTGCTATAATGTTTAATGACTATTTATTTTTTGGTCATTGTAATTTCACCACTATGAGTGCGGTAAATCCTAATAATTGTTATTTTAATAAGCGGTTCACTATAACTGCTATATTTTTGCATGCCAAATACTGGCGCATCACGCATGTGCGAATTAATGTAATGTCATATTATTACTACTTAAGATCTTAAATGTACCGTGTATGCTTGTAAATAAAATATCTTTATCTTTATCTTTATCTTTTATAAGTCACAAGTCCCCTAGTTCCGCTTGTGGCAGATTCCCGTTTTGGTGGAAAGTCCAACTTCTTTATTCTACTTCTACTACCACAACAGTCCACTGCTAGATATGGACCTCCCCTAATTGGGGGGTATTACCATAATCACCACGCTTGGCAGGCGGATTGGCGAGCGCAGTGCAAGATATCGTAAATATTTACAGGGAACACTGTTGTCCCATCCCTGGATTCATCCTTTAGTTGCTTTTTACGATACCCACAGGCAGAATCGGGTATTCTAAACTGGCACCGCATTTCTTTATTGAAATAAGGAAAAATAATAGGAATGGATTAGTCATTGCAAAACGGATAGTTACAATGGACCAAACGACATATAATAAAATAAAAATGGAAAAGACTAAGTAGACTATGAACAGTTGCCTGCCTGATAAAATATAATAATAATATACCGCAAAATCATACGGATCTAGAATATTGTTTGATGTTGTCATACTGTATTTCCCCTTGAATTTTTCGTCCTTCAATAGTCACTCTTAGCTGACTCTAAACAACTCAGCTAATAATAAAAATGACCACTAATAACCGTTTATTACTTCACGTTTCAAAGGTCAAAGGATACCTAAAATAATATTTTGCAAGGGTAGTTTGTTTACTGAGTGGAAAATAAATCCTTATTCCTCAGAAACCTTGAGGTGGAGGTATGCCACGTGTAACAAAAGTTATAAACTATAACAACTAAAATAGAAGTCAAGGTATTAATGAAATTGACCAACGAGAGGAAGCCAGCCTATTAAAAAAGACGCTATAAAAAGCCTATAAAAAGAAAAACTATACTCGCGCGGCACTATAAGCGTGGGATGTCACATCATATTATCTGCATATAGCAGTCCACTGCTAGACGTATTCCTGCTCTAGGGTACGCTACGCCACAAGGCATGACCTCCCGCTTTCGCCATCCAGCCGCTCTCGACAAGTCATCAGTCCATCTGGCCAGAGGGCTTTTATTTCAAACTGTGTTAACTAACTAACTAATCTGTCTCAGTGACCCAAAATGATCTTAGCCTCCAAAACGAGCTTCAGCCACTGATCCCTGTCCTGCGCCACCTCCACCCATATAATGACTTGGAGATGGCCCAGGTCAACCTCTACCATATTTTTTGACCGGTACCTGGAGACCCATGTACGGTCTTTTGACATTATTCTTCCTCCTCCTTTCTTTTTCTTCACCCATACACACTTAGATAAAGTTATTTAGTTTCATGATCATGACCAAATTTCAAAGTCAAAAAAATACTTCATCTTCTTCGTATGGGCCACCTAGTAGTCCAACGACCTAATAAAAATATACCAACTTTAGCCTTTTTGCACCTTGTACCCATTCACGGACAAACCGACTGCCCACGTATTTATAGCGGAGGCGGAAGCAGCTAATGTTTTTCCTTCCTCTATTTGTTTGAATTCAGCCTCTTGGGCTTATAGCTAAATAGAAATAGACTCAACAAAATAGTGGATGTTAAATAGCTCTACTATTTTTTAGGGCCTCACGTGTATTACAATTTTAGGCGACAGGCTGACAACCTGTCTCTAAAGTGATAAACGATTTGTTTGAAATGGCCCTCAAATATTTGTCAGATGAGGCGATAACGACCGTAACTTTAGTCGCTAACGCTCAGCCTACTTCGCGAGGGATAGAGGCGTGATTTGTGTTTGTATGTGTACTTATGGCTAGCCTTTTATTAGGGGTTCTGCAATGAAATGGTCCAAACCAGACCTTATATTATCTACTAACACTTCGTTAGTTTCTACACTTTCAAAAATAGCATTAAGACATTATAACTTATAAGGTTAAGTACTTTCCTATAAGCCACTGAAAAGCGCGTTTATTTTTACCCTCATTTCAGTTTATATCTTACAAAACCGCGATTACTTATCTTGCGTACAACGCCCTCTACATTCCCACCCGGGTCACGTGACGGTACATCCGGTAAATGTTTATGTGCACTGGTAATGACTAGATAAAACTGGATAAAACCGCTACTCGCGTGGAATGGCCCACCATATATTATTTAGTACGACGTTCTCCGATGCGCGCCGGATAGTGTGTACGGTGCTTAAAATAAAGTGTTTTTTGGGTTGTGGATGAACTCTCTATTTTGGTTTTATCTACATTCATTTCGTCATTTTCTAAAATAGTTTTTTTAAAGACCTGTGCCACGTTTTTCGGAACTAGGGGCTACAAGACTACAGATGAAATTCGATGTATATTGCGTAGCGGGTCAAAATCCTGGTTTTATATTGTCCCATCGGCTACGCAATCGAATTCCACCTGCAGACTTGTAGCCTGCAGTTTCGTGGGGAATTGTTTTATGCATTCTGTTTCCAAGAGTTACTTTTTCTGAGTCACTAAATACATACATACAATCACGCCTCCTTCCCGGAAGGGTAAGCAGAGACTACATCCTTCCACTTGTCTACTACATCCTGATACACCTCTTTCGCTTCCTCAACATTCATTAGCGTTTTCATACATGCTCGCCGGTTTAAGTACTGTTGTCCACCTTTCTTTAAAACGTTCCAGATTTGATCATTAAAGACGCTTTTAGTTTCTCTATAAAATGAAAAGATGAAACGAATTTGGCGCCTGTTCGTTTCATAAGCCAATGGAAAAAAATGTCTCTCGGACGAGACGTGACGTGACGTTAGGCAAATCGCAATCTTAACCCACGACGGAGCGCTAATATATCCACTTAAACAACTCAACCACTATCGACGCAGCTCTAACGCAGCGTCGTCCGTTGATACGGTTTTAATATGGGAAGTGACGTTTCTAGTATAGATCTGACAGACCGCTGCGATATTTTAACGCTCCGTCGTGCGTTAAGTGTGCGATCCGCCTTAATATGTGAAGTGTAAATTGCACTTTTTTTATAGAATTTATGTGCAGAGTGGAGATAAAAATCAAATAAAAATAACGTATGCAACTCGTGTCAAACTACTTTCACACTACCTCGCGCGATAAAAAGACACTCGCTATACAGTGGCATAAACTACTATTATATGATTATTATCTTTATCATTCCCAAGTTTTAGTACCAAATTTTGTATGGCACGTGGGATGATATGCGTACCCATGCAATATTTCGAAGTTCATGACCATCTTTTTTTTGTGAATTTTCCAAGAATTTAGTTTTTACTTAAAAAAGTTAATTTATCTTTTTAATTTTTCAGTACTCTTTAAACGGTTATCAGGACTTTTTGCAATACCAATAGCAAGTAATACTAACTAAAGCTGCTCACTAATAGTCTTATTAAAATTTTCCTCAATAGCCAGTTTCCGCTCTTTTACCTCTTTACCGATTGTCCCCAGAAATCGTACAAAAATTTCCATAAAAGAGGGTTCTGTTAGCGAGAAGACCTCAACGAGCGGGAGGCGTATTTTTGAAGCATGCGACAGAGTTCTCATAACTGGATTCTACTGAGAGACAACGATACGAGTGGTTGACTGTCATAGTCACCATGCTTGGCTGACGAATTAGCGAGCGCAGTGCCATATATTCAAAATATTAACTAGGGCTGCTGCTCCTAACCTAACCTAAGTACCTGTATCATTTCTTAGTCACTTTTTACAACACTCACGGGTAGAGTGGGGTGTAGATATTGCTGCGATTAATTTTCTGGATTCATTCCTTAGTCGCCTTCTACTTTGGAACCCACGGGTAGAAATGATGCTATTGGTGCGGCCCATTCTCTGGATGCATCCCTCAATCGCCTTTTACAACACCAACGAGTAGAAATAAACTGATGCTATTACAAGCTGTCAATGTATGTGTCACACGGTCAAGCACTGGTGATCGGATTACTAACTAACTCCGCTGACTCGGCGACCCAAAAAGGATCTTGGCTTTCGAAACGAGCTGTCTCCACTGATTTCTGTCCTGCGCAATCTCCTGCCAATTGCGGTTAGCCTCTACCACGTCTCTCCAGCAGCGGTACCCACAGTCTACCACTGATGATCGAATAACTACTAATTCAAAAATATGCCCCCAGTTCGGGAGGAAATCATTAGTCGCGACTGCGGCAAAGCTTTGTCCGACAGACGGTGAGTTCCAGGAACGGGGTGGAATCAGACCATTCTGATTCTGACTGAACTTTTGAACCTGATAGAAGTGGTAGAGAATGCTTTCTAGGTTACAAGTTGCTGTTTTTCTTCCGAATCTATATGCTATCAAGCTGCGCATTCGTAACGCATGCGTCAGTCAGATGCAAAGAAATTTCAAATACCCCTTGCAAATAACCAACGTTGACGCAACTACAACGCATGAACTTAACGGACATCAAACATGCGTCTGTCAGATGCAAGGAAATTAGAAATTTCTCATAATAAAAGCTGACATTGACTCAGGTCCAATGCATGAACCAGCGTCAAAAGATGCGCCTGTCAAAGAACGCAGGTTCATCCGTTGCATTAACTTTTAGTATGGGGACTTTTAAATATCCTTACACCTGACAGACGCATGCATTACGTCAAGTCACGTCAAACTGCACAGCGTCATACGTGAAATGTGGGATTCGCCAGGCATGTAGTATAAAAAAACATTACGTTACTTATTTCGAAGTATTTTAGTAGGTATCTGAGTTATCAAAATTTCTTTATAATTCAAAGGTCAAATCTTCTTATTAAAAGATTTTCTACTATCCTATCCAAACATTTGTTCTACTAAATTGTTACATTTTATTAAAATACCGAATATTTCCAAGATATCGTATTCCCAGAATAACAGCCTCCAGGTTTAGGCAATTTTCTTAGATAATAAGCCCCAAAAGTAGTCCCATGTATTTGTTTTTACTTAGTTATATCCACACAATTTTCCGGATTTGGTTTTTTTTGATGTAGCTTATTAATTGTCAGGTAACTACTTAGCGTGATACGGGAACGTTATGGTATAAAAGAAGATGTTGTGACTGGGGAATTGTTAGACCCGGGTTAACTATAAAAATGTGTGAAAATAATTAATGCGAGAGCTTAAAAAGTTATAGTACCTAGTAGGTAGTCCTAAAAGTGATTTATCAAGTTATTTGTTTGTGCCGGAATACAAAATAGCTTCTTTGTTGCTAACATTTTCGTAACTAAAATAAAAATCTACATAAATAGCTCATTATTTGGAATAATGTGGTGAAGTTTTTTCAGAAGACATAAAAAGTCTCGCATGAGTTTTAATGATATAACATGAAGAGAAGAAACAAATAAACATTTACTGATATTAAAACAACTGTGGGAAAAACGTGTGCAATTGCAATGATAAAAGTTTTGCTATGCTATTCAGGTCCTGGCGTTTTAAATAAAGTACGTTTAAATTTTTAAACTATTGAGCAGTACTGAAAGACAGACTTTCCTGATAATGACATGGCCAAACTGAACAACTTTTTCCAGCGATAATAAAAAAATAAAACAAAATACCACTCACTCCGAAAATTGATTGCTCAGGTGACTTTTGTATGGAGAAGTCAAAATTTTGTATCTTTGATATTTGGTTCTTGGGGAACGTTATTCAGTTTGACTTGTAGAGCTTAGTGTTTTCAGGAAAGTGCTCGTTCGGTACCACCTTTTATATTAAATATTTTTAATATTTTTCCACTGAATACCTATCTAAGTAAAGTGTAATGAAACAACATCGGCATGCATAAAATTTTACTTCGTATTTGGAAACCTTTATACATTGTATTCCCTAGTCTACATTCCAATATACGAAGCGAGACCAATTACAGACTACAAAAATGTTTACCCCACAGCGGTAATTTCATAGTTTTATTATAATTTTACATTTAAAAACCCCTTTTTGTATTTATGACATAACAAGGGCCCACCCAGCGGCTGCGCCCGCTGTACATGATTTTCCCGTAGGATTAAGATGGTTTCCGGCAAGTATTATACACAAAAACCTTCTTCTTGAAACTTCTATCTATTAAAAAAACTTGCACCAAAATCCGTTGCGTACTTCTAAAGATTTAAGCAATCATACATACATAAAGACGTGAAAAGCGACTTTGCTTACTATGCAGTGATCTATACCTACCTATATAGTATAGCGTCACTCCCACTGCTAAGAATGACACCTTTAAAAATATCAAAACTTGTAAAAATTCTCCTATTTTTTTGGTCTGTCAAAAATTCCCTCAATAATCGTCCGCTGCAACCACCACGTCTCAAAGAGTGCTAGTTACAACTTTTCAAATAAAACAGGCTCAGTGTAAAAGGGTGTAACCCGAGCCACTTGAAAATGAGGGGCTTTGAGCAGTCATGTTTGTGAGAGACTGCAATTTTGTGTCGTGTTACTAAGAACGCTACGCCCGTGTAAAACTCGCATGGTATTTTATTTTCGCTCGTTGGAAACTGGAAACCTGAGCTAAAATAGAGCTAATTTATCTGTTTTATTTTATGTAGGCAAGTCCGTAATTTATAAGCTGCGCTAATGAAAAAACTGTTATATTTTCATTTCAAAATTGCTGGCAACATATTTGCTTAAATGTACAGAGAAAAATCCTACACGAATCACGAATAATTTTGAGACTTTTGCGGTTCTTTACTTGTACAACATATATAGTTTTAACGTGTTTTGACCAAAGTTCGCAGTAACCACAGTATTTTGGAGCAGTTTCACGCGTCACTCCGCTGTAATGCCGCTCAAAATTTAAAAAATCAAGATATTCCGTTTTGTACATCAACCAATACAATCCCAAAAGTCCATTCTCTCCCAAACTTATAATCGGTAAACTTGTTGACAAAAATGTATGAAACTATGTCGGGGTGAGGTCGAGCCAACTACTCATCGTTCGGCGAATCCCACATCCCACCGTCCGTTGGTGCAAAAGAGAAGTTGCATCGACCATAATAATATATTATCCATATGACAAAGACAGATCCAATGCGAATTTTTGCGTTTCTCCTGCGTCAACGCGCGCAAATCGCGCCTGTCGGCGAAAGGCGCAAGCGAGCTTATCGCACATACTCCGGTTTTTGTATGAGGAATCCAAAGTTGCCTGACAGCAGCATGCGTAGCGGATGCGCTAAAAATGCTCATCAACGGACGCCAAGTGTAGGAACCGCCGAAGTAGTTTCCAAACTACTCCAATCTTCAACTGCTTCTGCTCAGATGAAAATGTTATTTTATTTTACATAGTTTTGTTTAAGACTGCGGCGGGGAAAGCTTTTTATTAAATTATCATATTTATTTGGACAGAGAAGTTTGGCGTAGAGAAAATTATTCTAGCGCCTTTGAACAATGTTCCTAGGAATCTAGGAATAATACGTAGATTGGCACCTGTCATAACATAAACAACAAAAATTTTCATAAATATTTATATAATAATTTTTTGGCAATATCCTGCGTATTTAAGCATAGAAATGGAAAACAGAAGCAGCTAATAGCAGCCTATATGTATTTAAGTGATTCATCCCGGATACGATGCCCGCTCTGCCCCTCTACCTCACTCCAAATGTACGTTAAGAACCACGGCCTGGCCATCCATATTGCACGTAAGCACCGGCCCGCTACCCAAGATCACCCAACGAATAACAACAGCAGCACGTCAGCCCCACAGCCACATTCAAGCACAGCCCCACCGCCGGCACCTTCCTTACTCTTGGATGACCTCGCCCGACGTCGCCGTGCTGAAGCACGTACCAAGAGGCGCTAGGTGCCTGGCGGCTGAGAAACTCAGTTCCTTAATTGAAAAATGCATAACCACAAACGACACCGTAGACTGGCATGCCCTCCTTTCCTTCGCATATACATCACTCAGAGCTCCGGACATAAACCAAAGGGGTAATTTAACTACTAAAGTGAAACGAAATCTAGACAGTGCCTCCCTGCTTGGATGCCCTACCGCTCCAGCTTCCTCAAGACCCATTTCAGTGTACAAAAGAATCGAAACTAAAGTGTATGACGGTGACTTGAGGGGTGCTGTTAGAATCCTAACGTCAGACTGCGGAGTGGCTCCAGCAGATTCAAACACACTCTCTGGACTAGAAGACAAACACCCACCTCCCTCCAGACCAGTTGCGATCCCCGACAGGCCAGACCCTACTGCGCCTCACCTTTCTGTGTCGCCCGATGATGTGCTCTCCGCTCTACGATCATTTCACTCCAGCTCCGCAGCTGGTCTGGATGGACTGCGCCCCCAGCACCTTAAAGAGCTCACTTCGCCTTCAGCGGGCGATAATGGACCGCGATTACTCGACTCCTTGACCAGGCTATGTAACTTCTTACTGGAGGGCAAGCTTAACGACGAGGTAGCCCCTTTCTTGTACGGCGCCTCTCTGTGCGCCTTAAACAAGAAAGATGGAGGTATCAGACCCATTGCAGTGGGCAGCTCCATACGCCGACTAGTGGCAAAATTGGGATGCCGGGCTGTCAAAAATGATATGGCGGAAGCCCTACAGCCGCACCAACTTGGTTTTGGTACCCCTTTAGGGTGCGAGGCAGCCATCCACGCTACCCGCCTGTTCGTCAAGAACCCTGCACACGCAGACCAGGTAATCGTAAAGGTAGACCTAAAAAACGCTTTTAACTCAGTTGAACGGGACGTGATGCTGTCAGAAGTTAGGGACAATATTCCTTTACTATACCCTTTCCTCTGGCAGTGTTACGCTACCCCCAGCAACCTCTACTACAGAGAAAATGCAATTGCTTCACAGGTGGGAGCCCAGCAGGGGGATCCACTAGGGCCTCTAATTTTCAGCCTAGCCATCCATAATTTGATAAAGGCGGTTGGAGCCCCACTAAACTTATGGTACCTCGATGATGGCACCATAGGAGGCCCTCCAGATACCGTAGCCAAGTGTATCGCGGAGCTCTTCCCAAAGTTGAAGGAAGTGGGCTTAGTAGTAAATAGATCAAAGTGTGAGCTCTTCCCGTGCAGTGCTTCTGTTCTAAATTGTACGAAAGAGCTAGAAGAGCTAATCCCAGGAATTAAAATCATTGACAAATCAAAATTTTACTTATTAGGTTCCCCCATTTTTGAAGATGCTGTCGCAGAAGCACTACAGGCTAAACGTGCTCTTCTCTTACAGACCAGTCAACACCTACGACACTTGCCGGCTCATGTGGCACTGACTCTCTTTAGAAACTGCTTGTCATCGCCCAAGCTGGTGTATACAATGAGAACGTCTCCAACGTGGCTGTTTTCCAACGATGTCAAGTTACTGGACGACAGCCTCAAACTCATGCTGGAGGATGTTCTCAATGTAGACCTCAATGACAGTCAGTGGCTACAGGCCTCCCTGCCAGTGCGTCACGGCGGTCTGGGTATCCGAAGAATGGCTGACGCTGGCGTCCCAGCCTTCTTGGCCTCGTCCTACGGAGTGATTAAGCTCGTCACTAGAATTTTAAATCACCAAGGTGGCAGCTTAATAACTTTCGCGGATGAGGCTTTGACGTGCTGGACCCAGAGATGCCCCAACGCTGCCCATTCCGATAACCCAACCGTCCAGCGCCTTTGGGACGAGCCGGTCTGTAAAGCAGCCTTTAAAAGCTTGATAGAGGCAGCGTCAGGTGTTGATGTAGCACGCTTAAAGGCCGCTTCCTGTCCTGAGTCAGGGGCCTGGCTCCATGCTCTACCCTCTCCACACCTGGGTACTATTTTGGACAATAGTTCCCTGAGAGTGGCGGCTGCCCTAAGACTTGGGTGCAATGTTTGCGAGCCGCATATTTGCAAATGCGGCGCCCCGGTGGATACTAAAGCCCATCACGGGCTGAGCTGCAACAAGAGTGCAGGGAGATTTCCCCGGCACCATATGCTCAATGAAATCATCCGCCGAGCCTTAGTGTCCGCCGAAGTGCCTTGCACCCTCGAACCCCCGGGGCTAAGCCGCGTTGACGGGAAGCGACCTGACGGGCTCACACTTGTGCCATGGGAAAAAGGCCGGTGCCTCGTTTGGGATGCAACCTGTGTCAGCACTTTTGCCGCATCCCACCTACCGCGCTCCATCCGCGAGGCCCGATCGGCAGCTGAATGGGCGGCCTCCCAAAAACGGCAAAAATACGCAAACCTCCTTGGGCAATATAATTTTTTGCCCTTCGCGGTGGAGGTGACCGGTGCCTGGGGTGCAGAGGCTCGGGCGTTCGTCACTGAATTAGGGAGGCGCATCCGCCGATCAGAACCCCGTACCGAGTCATACCTGGTGCAGCACATATCGTTAGCGATCCAACGAGGAAATGCCGCCTGCGTGTTGAACACATTTCCACCAGGCACGACCCGAGGCGGCCTTTTTGACGATTAATCTTAGTGGTGTTAAATTCAAATTCAAATTCTTTATAATTTATGTATTATATTATATTACCGTTGATATATATATATATATATAATAATTATAATATTTATACGTAGATTCTTTAAACTTTAAATGAATTGTTAGTTACATACACACATATAATCACGCCTCTTTCCCGGAGGGGTAGGCAGAGACTACATCCTTCTACTTGCTACGAACCTGACACACCTCTTTCGCTTCCTCAACATTCATCAGTCTTTTCATAGTTAGTTACATACATTCATATATCAAGCCTTTATGCCTTGCGGGTTAGGCAGAGCGTTAACGACCGCATAAATACGGTCGCTATCGCCACGTCTGACAAATACACGGAGGACAAAAACCGGTGGTTTACCGTGTGATGCCGGCATAGAGTAGCTTCACCCCACATCCTTCCCGCGGGTGTCGTAAGAGGCGACCAAGGGACTCGAGAGTATTGGTGTATTATAATTTTTGGGCGACAGACTGACCGCTTATCACTATAATGAAATCTTTTCTGAAACAACCTTGGAAAACAATCCTCAAAAATATCAGACGTGGCGATAGTGGCCGCATTCTCATATCTGCCTACCCCGCAAGGGATAAAGGCGTGATATATGTATGTATGTATGTATGTATGTATGTATGTTAGTTACACGAATAACCCTGACGGATAAACGGCGTTTCGGTGCTAATACCTGGGGGATGTAATAAATGGGTAATCCTAAGGTAGGTAATTCTACGGCGAATCCCACATCTAAGTCGAATTGCACTCTTAACGCACAACGGAGCGCTAAAATAACGCATTCGTAACGCGGCGGTCTGTCAGATCCACACTAGAAACGTGAATTCCATACTAAAACCTCTCAACGGCTGTTGACAGATGCGTTAAGTATTTTGACGGATGCGTTAACAGCGGTTGAGTGGTTTAGTGGTTTAGTTTTTATGGGGGTTGACTTTTCTAGTATGGATCTGACAGATCGCTGCGTTATGGATGCGTAATTTTAGCGGAGCGTTGAACGTTAAGTGTGCGGTCCGCCTAACCTACAACGCTGCCCTTTATCAGCGCACCCGTAACACATGCGTCTGTCATATGCACCTAAAGAAACTTCAAATTCCTCATACTAAAAACTGACGTGGACGCAGCACCAACGGATGCGTTGGACCTGCGATAAATTCGGTTTTTAGTATAGGATGTTTGAAATTTCGTTGCATCTGACAGACGCATTCGTTACGGATGCGCTAAAATAGCGCACCGTTGTGCGCTGAGTGTGAGAACCACCGAAGACTAGGTACTGTGGGATGTTGTAGAAATGCAACGTCACAAGCGGGAATTCGGGGATTTTCCGCTTTTCCTGTTGTGATTCAGCAGTTTCGCAATTAAGACGAATGTGGATGGAAGGCAGAATTATAGCTAGGTATAGGTAGGTAGGCTTAGAATAGCATCGCCCCGATTCTTCCCTTGGGTGTCGTAAGAACTGCATACATACTTACATAAATCACGCCTTTATCCCTTGTGGAGTAGGCAGAGCGTTAACGATCGTAAACTTACGGCCGTTATCGCCACGTCTGACAAGTGTTGAGGGACCCTTTCAGATGATTCGTGTATCACTATAGTGACAGGCTGTCAGCCTGTCATGTCGCCTTAAATTGTAATACATATGAAACCCTCGAGTCCCTTAGTTGCTTTTTACAACACCCGCGGGAAGAAATGGGGCGGTGCTATTCTAAGCCGGCATCAGAAGGCAATAGTAAGAGCTGACTTAGGAATAATCGCCAAGAGAATGGGCAGCAGCGTTCCCTGTGAATGCAACATCTTACACTGCGCTCGCCAATCTGTCTAGTATGTTACCAGGATAATAGCAAAATTCCACATGAAATAATTCGAAAATAGAGTCACTCTCTCTTTCTGTTTTCGTGTGACACCGAATCGTTCAACAACTCAATAACCCTAGTGTCAGAACTTTCCAACCGTCTTCTAATAGTAGCAGACTTCTGACGTGGTTGCGTAACGACCGCCGTCTAATAATCATAAACAGCGACCGAGACCTACGGCTTAACGTGCTATCCAAAACACCGAACCATCTTCTTTACGGATGTAACTCGCTGCAACCCATTTTCCCGTGGGAATAATATGTTTTCCCGGTAAGTATTATACATGTGCCTTCAACAAAAACCTGCCTCTTAAATCAATATCTATTAAAAAATCTGCATCAAAATCCGTTGAGTAGTTTTAGTGATTTAAGCAAACATACATACAGACAGATAGACCAAAAAGCGACTTTGCTTTATACTATGAAGTGATACTATTATTTATTCTGTGCTTACGTACAATCGAGTGGTTCAGCCCGCAATGTAAGATCATTTTGAATAGGATTGGGAACAAGTTTATCATTTTGTGAGTGACCGGCCGAGAATCGAACCCGGAACCTTATGCGTCACAAGCAATCGCATTACCATTGCGCCACATCCGACGTAGACGAAGAATAGAGTCACTGGTTCATCCAAAGGTTTATATTTTCTTTTAGAACTTCACTATACTTTTTGCAGCCGTAACTAGGTACCCTAAGGCGGATCGCACTCTTGACGCACGACGGAGCGCTAAAACATCGCAGCGGTCTGTCAGATCCATACTACAAATGTCAATCCCCATACTGAAACCGCTCAACCACTGTTGACGCAGCGCTATCGCGTCATCCGTCGAGTGCGGTTTTAGTATGGGGATTGACGCTTCTAGTATGGATCTGACAGTCCGCTGCGATATTTTAGCGCTCCGTTGGGCGTCAAGTGTACGATCCGCCCAAGTTTTTCTTAGGTAGTTGTTATTCTGTGCGAGTCAGCACTGAGTTGCTACAACGCTCACGTGCGAAATCTTGCGCTATTCAATCTGCCGGGAATTAAGAGCCGGATGTTTCATGTGGGCTATGTTTTTAGGAACAGGTTTAGGAATAACAAGAGTAAGAGCTAAGAGTGAAATTTTGGCTGAAATATTCACGCGAGTAGCCGAGAAGCGTGAATTCACAAAAAAATCTCACCTCTTCATTCATCGAATATTCAGAATATTTTCTTTGGTACCGATACACACCTTTAAGATTCCTGATACTTCATAGCCTAATGAAAAATCGGTAAGTAATGTATTTAGCTAATTTAAAGTTATGGTCATTTAATTCGAGGCCATTTTTTGATGTCGTGTGATGCCAGCAATAAAAGCATCACCCCAATCCTTTTCGCAAGTGTCGTAAGAACCGACTAACGGACTTGAAAGTTTCATATTATGCATTACAATTTCGAGCGACAGGCTGACAACCTGTCACTGTGATACGCAAGTTATCTGAAAGGGCCTTCAATGTTTGTCAGACGTGGCGATGAAGACCGTATTTTTACGACCGTTAACGCTCTGCCTACCCCACACGGGATTAAGGCGTAATGTGTGTGTGTGTCTTCGTGTTACTCATTTTTTTCTGTAATATTTCGTGCATCAGCGAGATGAAGTGTCAAAGAGTACATACATACATACACATATCACGCCTTTATCCCTTACGGGGCAGGCAGAGCGTTAACGACTGTAATAATACGGTCGCTGTCGCCACGTCTGACAAATATAGAGGGCCTTTTGAGATCATTTGTGTATCACTATAGTGACAGGTTGTCAGCCTGTCGCCTAAAAGTTGTAATACACCTGAAACCCTCACCTGACACCCACGGGTAGGAAATGGGGTGATGCTATTCTAAGCCGGCATCACACGGCAAACGCCCGATACAAGCTGATAAGGATAATTAATTACTTTGCACGCTCGTCACGTAGGTCGGCTACTGTATTCATTTACCTTACTCTATCTCCTGACTGCTAGTTCTGTATTCTAATAGACACATGTAGGAAAGACTGTTGGGAAATCTTATCAGGTATCTACTACTGCATGTATGAGAAAGATCTTTGGAACAACTCAGTGGAAAAAGTGAATGCAAAAAGGTCTCGTGGCCGGTCTCTTTCTCTTTGAACTGATATGGGACTGATCTAACGGGGCAAATTCAGTACCTCCTTTGTTGAAATCCTATAATATTCTTCACAAATATGTATGCGTAATAAGTAGGTGAAATATACACACATTTTGATTGAGCAGCATGCTCAATCATCTTCAAATGTGCTAAAGTTTGTATAAATCTCTATCTTATGGTCTGACCTTCGCCTGTCTTCAGTCATTAGGTAGCTAACAAAAGAGGGTTAAGTATACGTAAAGTATGTAGAAAGTAGGGATCCTAAATATACAAAGATGAAAACTGGGGAAAAAAACAGGGATCGTACTTGGAGTCCGTTGCTCCGTATTTTAAGCAAAAACGGAAGTTGACGCATGAGCAACGAATAAGCTTGCCTACAGACGCATCAAACGTATGATTTTAGTATGGGAAAGAAATCTTCTAGCATATGACAGAGCCATGCGTTGACAGAACGCTGAAAATGCGCAGCAACCGATGTCAAGTGTGGGAACCGGCTAAGAAGTCTACTTGACTTTTTGAAAGGTAAGCTTATTCAAGGGCAATCAATAACAAATATCTTCATTCTCGGTACATAATACAAAAAAGGGTTTCTTGTGTGAGTTACATTTTCGACCGTAGAGCATTCACCCTAAGGAGATGACAAAGCTGGGCTTACCCCTCTGCCAGAATTCACTGCCCATTTGCCTAACACGTTATATGAAACAAACAGTTGCCATTTTGTATGTGGTTGTCAAGTTGTTGTTAAATTATCATTGTAAGCTGTACGTGTTTACCTTCCCTCTCGCAAAAAGTGGGAGAAAAAAATTTACAATAATTCACTGTTTACCACCTCCATTAGGGTGGATGCTCTAAGTTTTCGAACTTTATTTCCGGGAAGGACCACGTAAGTATTCTAAGTAACCCATCGGACGTTACTTCCAAGTGAAAATACGAGAAAATCCGCTTTTCCCAGTAATGTTATTTCCTACATCCGTTCAAATATCAATTTCTTGGAATTTGTGTTTTTGATAACTCCACTAAGTAGATTACGTATATAATTTTGCAAGAGTGGATAAAGTCTTCTTGGAAAATGTAGGAATCACACACTGATATTGCAGCCGGCGCTCCGCGCGTACAACAGGTCCAGAATTTGGAATGGTGGTAGACATGTATCAGAATATCCAATAGTATCCTACTAATATTATAAATATGCAAGTTAGTATGTTTGTTTGTTTGTTACTCCTTTACGCGTATTATATTATCTGTGTTCACGCTAAAACTTCTGATCCGATTTTCATGTTTGGCACACAGATAGAAGGTAACTTGGATTAACACATAGGGCAGGTGTTATCCCGAAAAAATGTTCCTGTGGGATGCTACGGGATTAAAACTTAATTCCACGCGGGCGGAGCCGCGGGCGTCTACTAGTGTATCATAATTATACATACAGAACGGACACTCACTTCGCTTCGGCAGGTCAAACGCGTTCACCTGCGTCAGCGGATGGGTCTGTCCAAAATGCAAGTTCATCCGCTGGAGCTGCGTCAAATTTCGACCTGACATTATACAACTGACAGACGCATGCTTTACGGATGCACTAAAAACACGCAGCGCCTTGCTATACATGTGGGATTCGCCTTGCACGCTGTATTTATACAGTTATTGATAAAAGATATAAGATTATTCATACACTCTTACAAAAAAACAAGCTATATAATTGTCAAGTTAGCGCCGTCCCGACGACGTGCCCTTAATTGATATTTCACACGCAAACTGGACGGAAATGACGGAAATTATCCACTCGCCATGTTTACTCGAGTATGTATAATAATAGCACAGAGAAAAACTAATATACTATTACACACCGCGATAACATACATGCCCGTTTATTACGACAGTTTCGTACAGTTTTACAAGTTATTTGACATAATATTACTAAAATAATTGCCGTAAACATTCACACGCACATATCACGTTTTTGTACCTTGCGGAGTCGGCAGAGCTTTAGCGGCCGTAAAAATAACATCTAATGTGGTTTCAGTATTCCAGTTCACAAGCCGCAAATAGAATTAAAAACTAAACGTAATATAAAACAAAAAATCAAATGCTACTAAGGCGCGTAGCAAACATGCTACGACTTTGCTACGATGCGCTACGCTATGCGTTCAGTTTGTCAGAATAATTAAAGGGCGAGGCACACCGGCTCCGTATCCGTTGCGTATCCAGCTCTCATCCGTAGTTACGCATGTATTTATGACGTTGTAATGTATGGGACTGTATAAGATACGGCACACTGCCTGTGATGCGTATCCGTTGCGTGCTGCACGCATTGTAGGGTTACGCCGTACAGCTGCCAAAAGACAAACAGGTTGCGTACTCTGCGTGCAGTGATGACGTTGTATTCTATGAGATTCCCTGTTGGACGTCACACCAAACACGTCCGAACACGCACAGCTCTCTCCTGCGCGTAGTACGGACGCGTGTACGGACTACGGGCTACCACAATGCGCATCAAAAAATGTGCACTATATTAAGCGTCAAATATAAGGTGTAAAAATATTAGCTCCAAATATTTTAAGGGGTGAATCAGCCCATAAATCTGAACAACTTTCCCCAAGAAACATAGGTTAAAATACATTGGTTGATACAAATTGAATTGAGTCGGTCAGTAACTTTGTATGGGAGGCCGAATTTTTTTTTAATATTTTGACCTATGTTTTTTAGGGAAAGTTGTTCAGTTTCATGGGCTGGTTCATCCCTTAAAATATTTGCAACTAATTTTTTTACACTGATATGTCGTCAACTTTTTGCTGCACAGAACGCGATGCGCGCTTTTATTTGCGCAATATTTATTGCACACTGATGACAGAACTTTTGGATATGACAGTTGGTACGCAACAGACCCCTTGCAGCTCGCATCCGTAGCTACGCGCGTAACCTGCGTAACCACGTCCGTAACCCGGTGTGGCAGGGGTGTACGGACGTGATCACGCGCGTCACTACGGAAGAGAGCTGGATACGCAACGCATACGTAGCCGGTGTGCTCCGCTCTTAATAGATTCCTACCTACCTACTGTGGAGTCAGCCAGGGAGGGGAGCGCAGATCCTGGACCATCCCTGCGTTTTCCATAATGGCGTCCCAGAAAACACTGTGTCTGTGCTCTTGCCTCAGACACTGATTGAATCGCCTGTCACAGACGAGGCCAATGAGTTCTCACTCATTGGCCTCATACGTCTGTGACAGCAAATATAATATCCGCAAATAAGAAACCTATTGTTGCCTGCATCAATGAATATTCATTCTCATTGAATTTTTCCCTGAATTTATTCAAACAAATAATTAAAATTAAATTCCATTATTGCGATCCACTTATTCAACAAAATGGCTAATTGTTTTCAAAATGGCGCAAGTTTTAATCCTCTAATTTGAACGAGCTTACAATTACTAGGAATTTGAGCTGAGTTGTGTTAGTGAAGTTGCAGTTTTGTTTAGTAATTTGCTGAAATAATGGGAAAATTAAATAAATACACGAACATAAGCCCTTTTTCACACTTAACGCACAACGCTGCGCTTAAATGACGTATCCGTAACACGGTCTGTCAGACCCATGCGGCGCTTTTTGTATGAGGGTTGACATTTCTAGTATGGAAAGATAAACAGATGAGTTATTTTAGCGCTATCACTATTACTAGAAAGACAACCAAGATTTAAAAAAAAAAACCATTTATATTTTACTTGTGATTTTACATTAATTTGACCTTCCTGCAGAATCTTAACCACAGTGCCAGAAAGAAACACACGACGTATTTTTCTTCTTTTCGCCTTTATTTCTTCTTGTGTGGGACACCGAGTCGTTCGACGACCCAAAATGAAACTCTGGTGTCTGGCTTCTGACGTGTTTGTGTGTCTTCTTACTGTGGGGGCACCAAGTCGCCCAACGACCGGAATGTACTACAATATGACATTCCGTTTTTCGTACCATACATACATAAATCACGCTTACATCCCTGGCGGGGTAGGCAGAGCGTACCGATCGTAAAGTTATGGTCGTTATCGCCACGTCTGACAAATGTTTGAGGGACGTTTCAGATAAGTCGTGTATCACTATAGTGACAGGTTGTCAGCCTGTCGTCTAAAATTGCAATCACATGAAACCTTCGGGTCGGGAAAGAAATGGGATGATGCTATTCTAAGCCGGCATCACACGGCCAATAATGGAACTTCCAATAATGGAAAAAGGGGTCAAACGAAACAAAAAACATGAAAGTCATGTCTAAATAACACCACCTCTAGGAAAAGGTCGAATCGGGCAATAGAGTCACTGCCGGAATAGGAACCCAGTGAAAAATAGGGCGGAGACCTGTTACTACTGTTATTTTGAAACTACTGTTATTTGATAACAGCCTAATTATTTACTTATTTGTTATTTTGTTATTATTTCAGCTCTATTTTTAAACTTAAAGCCGTGTGATGCCGGCTTAGAATTGCATCACACTATTTCTTTTTCGCGGGTGCCGTTAGAGGCGACTAAGGGACTCGAGGGTTTCATGTGTATTACAACTTTTAGGCGACAGGCTGACAACCTGTCACTATAGTGATACACAGATTATCTCAACCGACCCTCAATATTTGTCAGACGTGGCGATAGCGGCTGTATTTTTGCGGTCGTTAATGCTCTGCCTACCCCGTAAGGGATAAAGGCGTGATATATGTATGTATGTATTTTTCAATTCTAGCATTTGAAATTTTATTTCCTTCCACGGACGCCTATCATTTATCTGGTACTAAACGTGCTTACGTCATACATTCTACTACCTAAATCCTACACATAAAAAAGGTAAGAAACGAAATTGAGGAACGATGGCTTCTTTTTTTCTTGTGTGACACCGAGTCGAGTAAAGACCCGATGGCAGTCGTTGCAAAACGACATGTGCCTTAGTACCATAGCCTGTAGGTCTAAAAAAAATTCTCATATTTCGACCTATATTTCTTGGGAAAAGTTGTTCAGTTTCTGGGCTGATTTGCCGCTTTATATATTTGCAGCTAATATTTTTACACCTTATATATTGAGTCAACATGAACAATAAATGAAAGAGCTGTTAATTAGCAAATACCACCTGTTACATTGACCTACCAGTTATTTCACAGGCCGCGACCTACCTTTATATACCTAACAGAATTCCGCCGTGTCCTTTGCCAACTAAAAATCCATTTTGGTCCACACCGCGTGAGCCTCATTCAATAAACCTTTCTCTTTCAAAAAGGATTTGCCAGCCAACTCCGGGGCTGAACGCAAAGCCAAATAATCTTGTTTCCCTTTCTTTAAATAAAGTGAAAAACAAGGTGAAATCTGGTGCACCAAGGAAAAACTTGACACAGATTTTGTGATAAAATCGCAAGAGATCGCTACAACCGATAAGGCCGCCTTTGCTTACTTTAGTTATAGTTTTTGTGCCGTTTACTGTAAGCAATAAAGAGTTTATCTATCTAACTATCTATCTATTTTGTGTAGCCTTTGCAGCCCAGCCCAATTTGTTCCTAGTCTGGTTAGGACATTGCGGGCTGAACCGCCCTATTGTCCGTTAGAAAGATGATTCCTTGATTCGGATGGCACGTTATGATTATTTAGACGGCGGTCGTTACACAGCCATATCAGAAGACTACTTCTTGTAGAAGGCGGTTGAAAAATTCTGACACTAGGGTTCATTTGGGTCTCTGAACGACTCGGTGTCCCACACGAAAGAAGAGAGAGAGCCCTTGAAACTTTTATGAGGAATAAAGTATAAAATAATAAAATTAACACAAATACACAAATCACGCCTTTATCCCTTGCGGGGTAGGCAGAGCGTAAAATAGCGTTCGTTATCGCCACTTCTGACAAGTATTGAAGGCCCTTTCAGATGATTCGTGTATCATTGTAGTGACAGGTTGTCAGCCTGTCGCCTAAAATTGCAATACAGATGAAACCCTCGAATCCCTTAGTTGCCTTTTACAACACCCGCGGGAAGAAATAATAAAATCCGATGCATCAATCAAGAAAAAACCTGATGGATGTAAAGGGGGGCTCGTTTTGTGCATATTACATCATCTGAAATCATCTGAAAGGACCCTCAATATTTGTCAGATGTGGCGATAGCCACCGTATTTTGCCTACCCCGCCAGGGATAATGGCGTGATATGTGTATGTGTACCTATGTATGTACAAACTTAAAGAAATACCAGGAAATAGACGTGGAAATGGATACATGCGACGCAGTTGCCCCTTAACTTTTCTTTTATAAACTATTTCCTACCAAACATCTTTCAAAAGAAATGATGTTTTATGTCTATCCATTTTACAGATTCAGGGCGAAAAAAAAAAGTTTAAAAATGACTAGACGTACGCCGGGAGCTCGGTAAAAAGTTTCGGGTTGACAAATTGCTTAAAGATTACCGCTTGTACCCACGTTTACCGGCATCCTTAAATACGCTCCCGTCACAAGTAAAAGGAAGAAAAAATCTGGTACGAGACGGAAATTTTTACAAACGAAGCGTACAAGGGAATTTACGGGGCTTTTCAAGTTTTTCCACGCATTTTTTGGCTTTAAAAATGAGCAAGGAGAAAAACTTATTTAGAGTTGGAGCACAAAAAGGGTCCAGTCAAGGTAAGGTGGATCGCACACTTAACGCACGACGGACCGCTAAATTATCGCAGCGTTCTGTCAGATCCATACTAGAAATGTCAGTCCCCATACTAAAACGGCTCAACCGCTGCTGACGCAGCGCTATCGCAGCGTCGTCCGTCGAGTGCGGTTTTAGTGTGGGGAGTGACGTTTCTGGTACGGATCTGACCGATCTGACAGACCGCTGCGATATTTTAGCGGTCCGTCGTGAGTTAAGTGTGCGATCCACCTATAATATTCATAGCGTTGCCGCTAGTACTAACTATTATTTATTCTGTGCCGGCGTTTCATGCTATTGTTGGTAACGTGCGCTCCGAAACACGATTAAGTGCGATTCACTTTGTTTTGGATTGGTAAGATTATCTACTTAAGGTAGGTAAATACCTACTACACTTTTGAATAATGATGGCATGCTTTTGAAGCAGAAGGTTCTAGGTTACTAAGTTAATATTTATTATTATTAGGTACGTTCTGAATTTGTTCTCAGTCCGGTTAGGACATAGCAGGCTGAACCACCAGATGGTTCCGTGTTTCGGAAGGCCCGGTAGCTATCTATTATTATTTAGACGGCGCTCGTAACACAACCATTTCAGAATCCTGCCACTTTTATAATGTGGTACAAAAATTCTAGGGTTCATTGGGTCGTTGGACAACTCGGTGAGAAAAGAGACCACACGTAAAGAAAAGAGACTTCGTTACGAAGAATAAATAGGTCGAGACTGTGCTCGAGATGCTATCGATAACTAACTAAGTATTTCACCCTATTTCTTATACCTACCTACCTAGATAATAGTCCCTTACTCCCACTAGGAGGGGTATTTGTCAAAGATTATGGGGTTATGCTATTCTAGTCAGCACCATACGGCACGTGCCTTAAACTAACCTCTACTCTTAAATAAAAAATAATCAAAGCAAAGAAATAAGGTCTACCAGTACCAAGATGTAGGTGTATATAGAAAAATGCAGTGTGGGAGCACCATTAGCCCATTAAAACCACTGTTGCAATGATACACAATCAAAACGCAAACGCAGTACTGCGAGCAAAAACTTTGAAGTGAAACTTCAACAACAAAACGCGCGTCTGACATTGACAGTTCTACGTCATTGACGTCAACATCGGAAGAAATGCAATTTCACTCATTTCTGGTGTATTTTGAATAAGAAAGCGATTATTTTGTGTTGTTTTAGTGTCTACCTAGTGCACAATGTCGGGCACAACGTCCTATAATGATAAGGTGACCACAGCCGAGGTGGAATACCCAGCAACCGATCCAGCTTCTGGGGCGTTTTTCCAGCCGGATTATAAGAAGTAAGTCCTCATTTCCAAGCTTTTCTTGATGTAAATTGATTCTCTAACAATGTAGGACTACAGGAATTTTAGTAATTCATTAGTATAGTGCTTCAAAGTCGGTTGAAAAGCGCCGCTAACTTGACATTCTTATTGGAGAAAGTCAGGCCAAAAGTTGGCTAAAATCGATACAAAGCTGTTAGTCTCCAAAGAAACAACAAATTTATAGTTTGAACGATCAAAACCGTCCCGGAAAGTTAACTCTGACCGTTCTTGCATAGATATATTTCTTATTTTTATTTGTACCGAATTTTCTACAAGTATGCCATGTGATGCCAGATTAGAATATCATCACGGTGTTTCTATCCCACGGGTGTCGTAGTGGCGACTAAGGGACTCGAGAGTTTCATGTGTATTACAGCTTTAGGCATTTCACTGACAGCCTGTTGCTATTGCTATAGCAACCATATTTTCAAGGCTGTTAACACTCTGCCTACCCTGCAAGGGAAACATGCGTGATATGTGTAAAAAAAATTAGTTATAATTCATTTATTTCAAACTTTGTATGTATGTTTACACACACATATATTTGGTGGCTTTACAAGTAAGAATAAAAGTTCTCATACTGCAGATTCTGTGCTGAGGGCGATGAAACACCGCTACACGTCCTCTGCGACTGTGAGGCACTTGTGCAAACAAGGAGCCGAACCACGGGTGGCCATCTACTGGCCCCTGTGGAGGTCCGTAACCTTGACCCCAAACAAGTTGTGGCCTTCCTCAGAATGGCCCGACTTGAAGAGGTCTTTTAAGCGAAAAGGGTTGCCACAATAGATCTGAAAAGGTCGCAGTGGCTGTTGGTCCTCTCAGGACCAACCCCTGTTCTATCAAAATACTACAAAAAATACTACAAGAATAAAAGTTGTGTTTAAGTATCTGTTTATTACAGAAATGATGACCTGAAGCTGATGCTGGATGGCTCCAAGGATTCCCTGAAGCTTGAGGCCATGAAAAGGATCATCGGCATGATTGCCAAAGGGAGAGATGCTTCAGAACTGTGAGTAACTTTTTTGTGTCTTTCTCTTGCATTATTTGTAACACATTATTAAATAAATCCACCTTAAAATCTGTCAGTAACTGGTGAAAGTATGAGGTGACCAAGGGACGCAAGCCTCTCATGTATATTACAATTTTAGACAAAATGCTGGCAACTTGTTACTAATGTGGTTATCATCATTAATTATGTAAGGGCATTGCCCTTGACGAAGTATCCACCAGCTTTCTATGTCCTCTGCCTTCTCCTTGACTTCTCTGTATGACATGACCATTACTTTCTCCTTTATTTGATCCAAATAACTCCTTCTTGATCTTCCCCTTCCTCTTCTTCCTTAAATCTTGCCTTCAATGATTGTTTTCAAATAACTGGTCCTATCATTTTCCCCTTCCTATTCTCTATTGCATTGAGTAGCGTTCTTTGTTCCCCTATTAGTTGGTGCTACATGATTTATAACCCCATTCTTATAGTAGTTAAAGGTCTGCCTACTTTGCAAGGGAAATAAGGCATGATCTGTGTGTGTCTGTATTTTTTTTTATCACAATGCTGTGCATATTTCAGGTTTCCCGCTGTAGTGAAGAATGTGGTTTCAAAGAACATAGAAGTAAAGAAGCTGGTGTATGTGTATCTGGTGAGGTATGCTGAAGAGCAGCAGGACTTGGCGCTGTTATCCATCAGCACATTCCAGAGAGCTTTGAAGGTAGACATATCAATCATCAGCTCTCTCTTTTTATGTGGGACACTGAATCATGCAATGACCCTATGAACCCTAGTGTCAGGAGTGTTCAACCACCTTCTACAAGTGACCAGGCTTCTGACATGGTTGTGTAACGACCCTGCCTAAGTACCCATAGTCAGCAACCAAGACCTATGGTTTAACGTGCCCTCTCATCACAGACCCATTTTTCTTACCAACAATCAGGTGATTCAGCCTGCAATGTTCTAACGAGACTGGGAACAAATTCACAAAAGTGATAAAAACCAACTTTAATAATAGTACTAGCTACCAAACTCATGTTTAGGTATAAAAAGATACCTACTCTTGTTGTAATTGACACTTGTCTTGAAATTGAAACTTGTTCTTTCGCGCGAACCTTGAATCTTCACTGGACGCCGCCAGGCAATCCAGAACATTTGCGTCACTGGCAGTGGCACTACCATTGCGCTCCATTGGTTTTCTTATAACTGGAAATGCAATTTGTTCAACATTTTTTTAATATTTTATATTTTTCACAGGACCCCAACCAGCTGATCCGTGCGTCTGCACTCCGCGTACTGTCCTCGATCCGGGTTCCCATGATAGTCCCTATAGTGATGCTCGCCATCAGAGATTCAGCCGCTGATATGAGTCCTTACGTGCGGAAAACTGCTGCTCACGCTATACCTAAACTTTACAGGTAATAAATTTGTTTCATTCTGATAATTTTGTACGAAAGGTATAGCCTGAGATACAGGTTTATCCTAGTTCAGGCACATGATATACTTAGCTTCAATAATGTTCTACATATGCATTAGTGAATTTAATAATAATATAATATATAACAGTAATTTAATAAATCACTTATTTATTTATTTGTTCTATTCAGCAGGCTCAAATGAGATTAAATCAAAACAAACTATTTTAAAAAATAGGTAATTTTGTATTTAGAAAATTTCAAAATTATGTCATAACCAATTATTAAATAAGAAACCAGAATTTTATAAAGTGGACCTAAAATAAAGAAGAAATCTTATTCTTACTTTTACTGGAAAAGCCTCATAGGGTATCTTATAATTAACCTACATCGTCCCAATGCTGGGCAAAGGCCTCCGTCTTTTGTAATTATAAAGTTCAGGATCAATACACTTCCTTTCATATCCTTACAGCTTAGATCCCGACCAGAAAGAGGAGTTGGTTGCTATAATAGACAAGTTGCTGTCAGACAAAGCGCCGCTGGTGGTGGGGTCGGCAGCCATGGCGTTCTCCGAGGTGTGCCCTGACAGAATGACCCTCATTCATAAGAGCTACAGGTAAACTAAACATAAAAAAATAAGGGGTGACACACTAAAACTGAATATTATCGCGATATAATGTGCGAAGTTAGACGCCAAGTAATAATTATATTTTTTTTATCCAGCTCATGGAACAATTCAAATACGTCTTCACAGATAAATTTTATGTCAATCTTTCTATTACTGTCAAGCTGTCAAACAGACAGACAGACTACGAAATGATAAGGAATTGTAGTACACTATAGAACCCTAAAAACGCTTGACACGTGTTCAACTTTAAGATAGTAAAGTCCTTATGGTTTATTCAGCGACAAGTTAATAGAGAATGCTACGTAGGGTATATAACTTTGTGTAAAAAAAAACTTATGGCATTTGTCTCTTTTCAGAAAACTTTGTTCACTGTTAGCTGACGTGGATGAATGGGGACAGTTAGCTTTGCTCAACGTGTTGACCGTGTATGCTAAAAATTGCTTCCCTGATCCTAATAATGAGGTAATTACAATATTACTAGCTTTTGACTTGACACGCAACATGCGTGCCAAGCAGTTCCAACTGTTGCTACTCGTAAAAATTTACCAGCTCACTCAATCCGGGCCCCGAATATGGTGTTTTTGTCATTGTAACGCCATCGAAACTCAACTGTCATACAATTACCATTGTGATTTCTCTATACTTTAAACTGTTAGCAGACTACGAAACTACCAACTACGAAATTATCCAACTTAGATACAATCGACATCCAACTGCAGCGATTTTCTCTTAGCAGACTTAGGGCCGGTTGTACGTGAGAATTTTTTTCACATTTCGATCTATGTTCCTTGGGGAACGTTGCTAAGTTTGGGTCTAGATGGCGCCGTGTGAATTGTCCAGGATACTAATTTTATTTTTTGTTTACATTTGTTCTACAGACATATAGCAGTGATAGTGACTCAGACAAGCCATTTTACGACTCTGATTCGGAAGGAGGGACCCCTAAGAAACGACCAAGCAGCTCACCCTCATTGGACCCTGACCACAGGTAGATCTATATAAAATTAATATCTAAAATTCTCATGCTCGGGCGAAAAACGTCCACACCGACCGCGCATTGTGTCGCATGCCGCGCGGCGGTGAGCATCTGGAGCTGCTTGTCCGGTGTGTACGCACCTAATTATTATGCGTTGGTCTGTTTTTTAGACACCCATTTGTAGACTAAGCCGGCCACAAAACGAACCTTATTGATCAATGGCAAAGTTTATCTGTTTAAACTCATTATTTTTATTATAGAAGTGTAGGCTTGTAATTTATGTTGGATGCAGGCCGCTTCTAATCGGACAAGGCGAATATCTTTAGGGGAGGCCTATGTTCAACAATGGACGTCTTATGCCTGAAATGATGATGATGACGAGGCTTGTAATTTGTGTGGGGCTTATTATGTTGGTGTTTACAAATAACAAATATTTTCTAGATTACTGCTGCGAGCCGCCAAGCCGCTGTTGCAGAGTAGGAACTCGGGCGTCGTGATGGCGGTCGCTCAGCTGTTCTATCATTGTGGCCCTGGTAAGTTATTGCTTGCTTATTGTATTAAAACACTGGCTTGTGGTATTTATTTATTAATGTTTCGAACTTGCTGCACTATACTTATCTATCTATCAAAGCGATTCTAAACGGATGAACCGATTACTACGCGATTTCTTTTATATAAAAGTTAATAATGATCGGTTAGGTTAGACCTTAGCTAGATTCTATTAAAATTTATCTAGAAATTAGATATTTATAGCTATAAAAAAAATTACGTTGCGGAGTTTTTTAAATTCCAATTTATACTCTCAATAAAAATTTTTTGAAGGGGTTTTACATTATTATAATAGTTGATTGAGCAACAATACAATTATTTCCGAGTGAGCTTGCGCTCCTCACCAAGCCGTCCGGCATAGATTTGATGGCCCCGGGGCCGAGACCGTAGTTAAAACTTTATAAAACCTTTAAACTTGTACTTGTTGTGTATTGCGTATGTTTACAGTGAATAAACGTATTTTCTATTCTATTGTCTTCTTTAAAAAAAAACTGATCACTCATTGTTTAGACTAACTATTTACAGCGAATCTATGTAAAAACAATACCTTTTTATTCGGTTAAATATTCGGCGAATTTCACCTGTCGAACATGCCGAATACCGAACATAAACCGAGTATTCGGCTTATCTCTAGACATTTTCTGTGAACTTCCAGCTCAAGAGCTGCCGCCGGTGGCGAAGGCCATGGTGCGGTTGCTGCGCGCGCCCGTCGAGGTGCAGAGCGTGGTGCTCAACTCCATCGCGTCACTCACTATCAACAAACGAGTGAGTATCTACTTTTATTTTATTAATCGCAGGCTTTTTTAACTAAAAGAAAAGTAAAGTTTTTCTTAAATATGAAAAATACAAGTTCATCTTAAAATCGCAAAACAATTTGCCGCTTCTTATTCGTGTGGGACACCAAGTCATCCAACTACATGATGAAAACCTGGTGTCGAAGTTTTCGACCGCCTACTACTAGTAGAAGCAGGCCTCTAACAGCTCTGTGTAACGACCGCCGTCTAAGTCATCATAAACAGCAACCCAGACCTTTGGCTTAAAGTGGCTTCCGAAACACGAAACCATCTTTCTTACAGAAAATGAGATCGTTCAGCCTGCAATGTCCTAACCCGACCAGAAACAAAATAACAAAGTGATAAATCGACTTTATGAGTATCCCACCGAGAATTGAAACCGGAACCTTTGTATCGCAGGCAGTCGCACGACCACTGCACCACATCGGCTGCCAACCGTGCCAACCAAATATATTTATAAATCTGAAATGTCAATTTTGTTTCAGGCTCTATTCGAACCATTCCTGAAATCGTTCTTCATTCGCAACTCAGACCACACACACATCAAACTCCTCAAGCTAGAGATCCTTACCAACTTAGCCACCGAGGCGACCGCCGCTGTCGTTTTGAGGGAGTTCCAGACATACGTCACTTCCAATGACAAGGCGTTTGCTGGGGCGACGATACAAGCTATAGGAAGATTGGCGAGCGCAATACACACGGAGACGGAGACTTGTTTACACGGATTGTTGCAACTGCTATCTAGTAAAGATGGTAAGTCTCTTTCCCTCTTATAGTTGCGACGATATACCTGTCTCTGTCATACATAACCTATGTAATGATGAAGCGACTATTCAAGCTATAGGAAGAGTAGCGAGCGCAATACATACGGAGACGGAGACTTGTTTACATGGATTGTTGCATCTGTTATCCAGTAAAGATGGTAAACTTTCTATCTCTTTAGCCTAGCCTAAACTATAATACACTTGTCTTTTTCTTATGAAACCCTTTTCGGGAGCTATCGAAATTTCGACATCAACTATTATCTTAAGCGCTACGCTCTCTCTGGCGCAAGCGAACGGTGAGTATCAGTTATACATACATACCACATGTTACGCTTTTATCCTTTGCGGGGTTGACAGAGAAAAGACGAGAAAGAACATAGGGTCGCCAGCGCTATCTACGCTACGTATATATGTATGTATGTATGTAATAACTTTATTGTACCAAACAGGAAATAGTTACAAAAAACACTTAAATAGATTAATATAATGTGTAGGCACAAAGGCGGACTTATCCCATTAAGACACGTCTACGTCTGACAAATACGATAATTCGTGTTTCACTTTACTTTACATAGTGCCAGGTTGTCAGATGGCAGCGTTTAAAAATCGTAATACATTTCTAATCCTCGAGTCTATTAGCCCTACGACTACGGGTCATGCTATTCTGAGCCGGCATAACACGACAAATATAATTGAGCCAGATTATGATAATAGGGTTCAGATTCCCGTGCCGAGTGGTATCTGGTGCAGCGCATATCACTGGCAATACAGCGCGGAAACGCAGCCAGCGTTATGGGCACATTAGCTCCAGGTACCATTCGGGGCGGCCTGTTTGACTGAGGCTAAATTTAGCCATCTTGTTTGTTTTGTTTATTTTGACTTTTGTATTGTATTTTGACATGTTTTATTTATGAAATAAATTCTTATATAATATGGTTATTGTTTCAGAATGGGTGGTGTGTGAAGCAGTGGTGGTGGTAAAGAGAGTAGTCGGAGCGGGCGCTAGTTCCGCCAGAGCGGCCGTCGCTCGGGCTGCTAAGTTACTTCGCACTGACAGGTTATTCGCTAGTTTCCTAATTCATTAAAAAAATATAATAGTTCTACGCTTAAAACTATTGTCCAAAAATACTAGGGACTTCATTCATCATTTTACGAACTATTCAAAGTTTGAATTAATAAACAGAAAAATCATATAAAAGTAAGTGTTTTGACGCCATCCAAATACTTACGGCGTGACGTCATACTTCTAATTCTTCATACAATATACCGTTCTAAATATCTTTTTAAAAATTAGTACATTTGACCTGTCAAGAAACAAGCCTATTCGGTATTTGGCAAGGTAACTAATTAATAAAAATACGAAAGTCAGGCAGTCAGGATCTTCAGCAGCATAGATAGAGAGTCTGACACACATTGTAGCGACGCTTCCTTTAATATTGTTATTTTGACTGATCTCTTCTCTTTTCGTATGTGACACCAAGTCGTCCAACGACCCGATGAACCCTAGTATCAGAATTTTTCAACCACTTTCTACATGTAGCAGGCTTCTGACATGGTTGTGTAACGATCGCCGTCTAAGTGACCATAGACTACAACCGAGACCTACGGCTTAACGTGCCATCCGAAACACGGAACCATCTTACTTACGGACAATCGGATGGTTCAGCCCGCAATGTCCTAACCAGACTGGGATCAAATTCACAAAGTGATAAATATGAACTTTGTGAGTAACCCACCGAGAATCGAACCCGGAACGTTCTGCTTCGAAGGCATTCGCACTACCACTGCGCCACATCGGTCGTCTTATCTTATGATCTTTGAGGAAAGTTGTTCAGTTTACAGAGTCTGATTGTTTTTATTGATACCAGGTTGGCGCCGAACGCGCGCGCGGCGGCGGTGTGGCTGGTGGCCGAGCACGGCGCCAAGCATCCGCGCGCCGCCGCCATATTGGCGCACATGGCCAACAACTTCGCGGACCAGGTAAATTTACCGATACAGGTATAAGGTTAGACTTAATAACGTGCAAAAGTTTTCAGGGTGGGTTCTACATATAAAACTGAACAACTTTCGTGACCTTTTTCGAAATATATAAAATGCATTTGTAGCTCCCATACAATAAATCCGAGTTACATTGATACATTTTTTATGAGAGATTCAAATGTTTGTACCTATGTGTAACTAAATATAACCCCATATTTGTGGCATATTTAAATAAAACCTCTATTAGTTTACCAAATATCGAAAACTCTCTGTTAAGTTGGCAAATTAAATTTCTCCATCTTTATAGAAAATTATTTTTAGTAAATGTTTTATAGTCTTTAAAATTATACGATGGCGTAACGTGATAATTGTTATCTTTGACGTATGTATGTATATTTTCCTTACTTTTTTTTTCAGGATGAACTAGTAAAGCTGCAACTGCTATCACTAGCTGTCAAACTGTCCATCACCCAGCCTGACACTTTGCCGGTCTGTCAGTACATCCTCTCTCTCGCTCGCTACGACGCTTCGTATGACGTGCGCGACAGAGCTAGAATGCTTAGAAGGTAAATCTTTTTCTACTTCACCATTTTTGGAATAGTTTTCATCTTATGTTATATGTTTCTTTCGCATCTTTGTATGACCAACGACACGAAGAACGCTGATATCAAGAGTTTTTCTACCGCCTGTTTCAAGCAGTAGGTCTCTGACATAGTTGTACAGTTATCATACACAAACAGACGGCTTAACGTGCCATCTGAAGCACGATTATGTTGATTCAAGATGTACATCCAGAGATCGGTAGTTTCGCGACTTTTGCTAAATTTAGATATAATGTAAGCTCAAAAAAACAGATCTTGAAGAGATAGAGGGATAAAAAAATCTAAATAGTCATGGTAAAAATCGGTACCTTTTCTTCTTCTTTTACGTTGTATCAATGGATCATTATATTTTTGAGTGCCATTGGTAACGTAGAATCTAGGCTGACTAATCCTCTTTACCACAATGGATCATATACCAAATCGGCACTAATAAGTTTGTAACTTTCTGTAATAAACATTGTTTGTTTCAGATTTATAGAGCCTTCTCAACAGCAAGGCAGTCTGATCTGGGCGACGGTGGCCGCCGACGTGTTCTGTCCGGACAAACCCAAGCCCACCATACAGAGCGCTTTCAAAGGTAAACACTAGCATGGGGTCTCATTCCCTACTAAAAGAAATTAGTCCAAAAATAAATCAATAGATGGCGATACGGGTCGCGAATGTAAGTTAAGAGACTGGAATAAAAGCAAATTTACAAAAACAAAGTATTGGGAAATTATAAATACATTATTTAAGATGTTTTGTGACGGAAAACACGCGAATTATTCTCATTTTTGCAATATTTTTCAATCTAATGTCGTCAATACGAAGTATCCAATAAATAAGCTAGATGTCGCTAGCAACGCACGCGCTGAGTCGACATATCAAATAGCCCGCCAATAGCCGTCCTAGGGCAATCAAACTCCCTCTATGACGTTAGGTATCTGTAGTACTTTAGTAGTATTATATTATCTGTGACACTAGAATAACACGAACTACTATAGTTCACTCCTATAACCACAGAATATAGTACCCTAGATTACCATTCACACCTTTCAACCCATCAAACTGAACTAATTTTATCCAAGAAACAAAAAAAAAATAAGATAAACTCAACAGCTTTTTTTTTTGGTATTTATTATTTATACTTATTTATTTACCAGTTGTAAATTTTTCCGTGTTTTTGTGCCGTATAATACCGGCTTTGAATAGCATCACCTCATTAATTCTTTCTATGGGTATTGTAAGAGGCGACTAAGGGACTCGAGCTTTTTTATTTTATGTTTATTTAGACTTCAGACAACCCGCTGACGACCTGTCACCACAGTGATATACGACACATCTGAAAAGGCCCTCAAGATTGATCATGTGGCGATAGCGATCATATATTTACGGCTGATAACGTCTGCTTACCCCGCAAATAATAAAAGCGTGATCTGTGTATAAAATTTTTCTTACTATCTTTTCCAACCCCAGACCGCCAGCAATACACGATCGGAACTCTTTCTCAATACATCGGGACCGCGGCTTCAGGATACCGGCCACTACCAACTGCGCCGTCCGCCACCATCGGGGCCAGTCTTAGAGAAACCACGCCCAAGAATGATATTACTGTTCATGAGAGTAATAATGACAGCAATCAGGTACTAGAGTCAGATATTAACATAATAAAGAGTGTTCGTAAATGTGCTTGTCGGCTTCACGTCGGAAGTTCGTAAATATCGCATTGTGTAAACCCCCTTTTTAAGCGAACAAGATGCATGCAGTAGCTCGAGACGCCGAGGCAATGTTTTATATGCCACCGTCATTTTGTGTTAGTTTCGGACTCAACCGACATCGGCGCGCGCGACCTCCGTGCCCTTGCTCGCCCAGTTTGCATCCGACAGCCTTCGCGTAAACTCGCGCTCACGATATTGTGTAGTTTCGGAACTGGGAGCAAAGAAGATTCGAGAGGTGATCCACTGGCTGGCCAGCCTGAACGAGTTCCTTACGGCGGCCGAACATACATCAAAAGGTCAGTGGTATTTAATGCATTGATTAGGTTATCGAGTTGCACTTTGTTCATTGTTCGCTTCGCGCCGCGGTCGTATGTGCATCATACCTTCAAGCACATTCGCGTTCGTCAAAATATTACTTACAGTCCACTTTAATTTCAAATTCGTCGAAACCCAACGCCTATTCGCAACATTTTGGTCCTTCGAGCCGGATCTATTTTGGATGATTTAATTCGTAAATTTCAAAATTTGACAAAATTTGCACTTCGACCGTTGCAAAAATCTCGTTCCGTCTAGACACCATCTGTGCTCTGAGCATCCTTTGTTCTTTGCATATGGCATCGCGCCATTTTTGTCGTTAAAGCAAACTGTATTTCATAATCTTTTTCGTTTATTACGTAAAACTAATTCGTTTCGGGTTAAATTTAAGATTTTTTTTTATACTTTACCCGACAGCCCCAAAAAGAGGGCGGTGTTTTTTTTTTTTTTCCTGTTTAGTAAAAAGTTCTAAAATTTAATCTCGTTACTTGAACGCTAGGCTATTCTACTTTGGTTTCGCTTTCGTTCACGCAAAGGATATTTCGGCCATTTTGTGAGGAATTTTTCGTGAGGTAGGTACCTACCGTCTCAAGTAAAACCTAGCGGCTTTTCAGTTCGATCGGTACAGCATTTTGTTGGTTAATAAATATTCGTACTTATCAGTTTTTCTTTCCCATTGCATCATTCAATTACGTCTAATTCATTTTTAGTCGATCTCGGAAGTCTTTGTCTAATCGAGATTTAGTCGGGTTCACACTATACGATTTTGATACGATAAAAAAAAATCATGTTAAAAATTATTTTTTCCTAAGTTTCGCTTCAGTTGCTCTAGAAGATCAGTATACTCTACTTCTTTTTCCTTCTGCTTCTCTTCTTTTTGCTTCTTTTTGACAGTTCGTGTTAAAATCCAAAATGTCAGAGGACGCTAACAATCTCAGCGTTCTTTTGCACAAGCGAAACTGTATCGACGCCGAATTGGACACTGTCGTGCAATTGGGTATCGAAGCCAGTTCAAATGCAGACTCATACCGTAAATTCATGGTTTCTTGTGTGGAGCTGCCTCGAATCCAAGACCAATTTGAGTCTATACAGACTTCAATTGAAGGCCTAGAGATGAAAGAAAAGCAGGCGCTCAGTAAAGATCATGCAGAAATTCGTTCGGCTTTTAATGATCTCATCCGTGAGATAAAATCAATCAAATTCGATTTCGAGCTGCAAAAGGAGGAAGCCGTGGAGCGCGCCCGGAAGGAGGAAGCTAAGGCAGCGCATGAATCCACTCTCAAAAATCAAGAAGAGAAGGCGATTGCTCCGGTACAACTGCCAAAACTCTCAGTGCCTCCATTTTCTGGAGATTTTCGTCAATGGAAGCCTTTCAGCGAAATTTTCGTTTCTTTAATCGATAATGACAAACGGCTATCAGATGTGGCAAAGTTTCAGTACCTGCTGTCGTATGTCCGAGGTGACGCTAGCAAGCTACTTAGGGGATTGCCTGTCACAGGCAGCAATTACCAGAAGGCATGGGGTATTCTCGAATACAACTTCAACAACGAACGCCTGATTGCTATGCAACACATGGACTCCTTGTACAAGTTACCCACTCTGAATATAGCTTCTGCTTCGGGTCTGAGGACCATCTTAACTGGGTTTCTCGAGAACATGGGTGCTCTCGAATCCATGGGATTCCCAATTGATAAATGGGACTTCATGCTCTATTACTTACTGTATCGGAAAATCGACCCAGCTACTCGTAGAGATTTCGACAAGTCGATCATTACAAACAGAATTCCCAAATTTCATGAGCTTCGAGAGTTTTTGGATAGAGAAATTATCTCTTGGGAGTCATCGCGATCTTTTTCCAGGGGTAATCAAAATTTTAACTCTAACCATAGTGGAGGTAGCGGTTCTCCGTCTACACCTCGTATACATGCCTTAGTCTCTGGTTCGTCAACAGAAGGAGCTAAGTCGACCAAATGTATTATGTGCAAAAGGCTGCCTCATTCGTTGGTAGCATGTCACCAATTCAAAAGGAAGAATCCTTATGATAGGTTCGTATTCGCTAAGGAAAATCGGCTATGTTTGAGGTGTCTAAAACCTATGCACGATTCCAATGACGCACAGTGTGCTCTCATTCGGTGTTCTATTTGTTCTGCTTCACACCACTGTGCATTGCTTCATTTTGCCAAAGACAAAAGGAATGACGAAGGGGTTAAGGAGGAGTCGGGTTCAGATCCGCGTAGCTTTAGTGAAGGAACTTCATCAAATGTAGTGTCGCTCTGTGCGGGTAAGGAGGAGCCCGAGAGAAAGTTCATGGTTCATTACACAGCCATGGTCTTGATTCGCGATTCGTTGGGCAACTTCCATCGAGCTCGAGCGCTAGTTGATCCTGGTTCGGACTCCTCATTCATTACTGAGAGTCTCGTATCACGGCTGGGGCTGCCGCGTCGCAAAAGTTCTACCCCAATCCACGGGATAGGTGACGTAGTTACTCGGTCACGAGGAGCAGTCTCTACCGCGATCAAGTCCCATACTGGTTCGGGACCAGGGGGCCAATCGCGCTATTTTACCATTCCAACGTAACGTTGACGATTTAGCTTCGATTTAGTTTTGGTTTGGATTTGGTTAATGTCAAAAAAGCTATCGCGGTAAATTTTCTGAACGTATAAATCGTTGACGTTAGCCAATCGAAACCAAACCACAACCGTTTAGAGTTTGCAATGAGTATTTTAAAATACTAGATAATCTTTTTATAATCGATGCTCGATTGTGCATTTCGCGTAGTGGGCAGCACTATTTTAAAAGTAAAAATGTCAGGTTGTTGTTTATTGTTTATACAACCGCCGTGGTTTTTCGTAGATTTTTGAAATTATTTTAGTTAAGAACTAAAACTAAGCTAAAATTTCGTGGGACACCCAGTCGACGTGACTTTTCTGTAAGTACCTAATAGAATATCTACATATACAAAGTTAATTTACCATTTAGACGCTATCAATATGGTTCCATAGTTGAAACTGTGTTATTTACGATTTGTGTTTTTATAGAGACTATGGACCTAAGAAAGACGACGAGCGTGCGGCAGCTGAAGCTGCTCGAGGGATTATTTGCTTTGCTGGCGCTGGCGCTCGGCAGACTCCGCTCAAAAGGCGGGTCAGAGTATACCTACCTTTCAAGGCGCGGGCTCTTTCGAACTACTTATGGGCCAATCGCGCCAACAGACTCAATTGTGAGGGCCCAACTAGGCAGCTCAAAGAGTGGACCAAGGTTAGCATACTAATGAAAACCTAACCTAGCTGCTGTTAATAAAAAAACACATCATAAGCCATTATTTAGTTGTGTTGTGATGTAGTTTAGGAGTTGGCATTGTCCATAACAGACAGACTGAGACATGTGGAAAGTAACTTAATTTTATACCTACTGCATCAGTGTATGTGCATATATTTACTAGTATATTACTTTTCAGATGTGGAATGTCATGAAAAGCAAGGTGGCCCCGTGACAAAAGTCACTCTGCACTGGATTTATATTATACAAACAGACATTGGGCGCCTTCCATACATCACCCAAGATCCGTTTTACAGGTACATAATATTCTATGCCGGCTTAGAATAACATCACTACCATTCGACCTGTGGGAGTAGTAAAAAGCAACTTAGTGAATGTCCCACCTAGAATTAAATCTGTACCAAGCATTACAGTTGCACTACTAGTGCACCACTCAACATCAGAGATGACAGCATCTATTCATCCATCTGCTTGTTTGTTCATACATATAAATAAAATAAACTTACACATTGATTTTGTTTCAAGATTATTAATTTACTGTTTTAGCTCAAATGAAGCCATCCATCCATCCCTCGCTTCAATGCTAGATCATACACGGCAGCATCAGCGGCAGTAGAAATCACATACAGCGTCAAGAATCCAAACTCAAGCTCAACACAAAGTAAGTCTTCCTTCTTCTTTTCTAGTAGGACACCGGGTTGTCCAATGCCCCAATGAATCAATCAGCAGTGAGTTAGTTTTTCACTCACCTACTACAAGTTGCAGGCATCTGACATGTTATCATAACAACCACCATCTAAGCTGTCATAGACAGCTACCATGGCGTATGGTATGGCTGAACATGCTAATCATGACATGTGTCTAGGTACATCTATTTGATATTTCTATTTAGCAAAATATATTGTAATCTAGTGTTTTTTTTAATTTTACTTTGACAAATATGTAAAATAATATGGTAAACTAAGAGATGGAATATGATCAGAAATAGGCGACTTCTAACTGCAAGAAAATATCTCATATGTACTTGGGGTACCTACACTATTATTTATTTTGTTTCAGGTATCATCATCTGATATGGAGCCCTAAGAGCTTAGCCTATAAGTTTAATAAGAAAAATTAAATAAATATAGTAGGTGCAATATATGTTTCTTTTATTTACAAAGTATTTCACTGCACCCTCAGCTAGACAGCCTTAGTTCCCACTTGTCACCCCCCTTGTCGACCACCAGGATGGTCACTGTTACCGATGGTCGCCCCCATGACCATTGGAAATAGTTCATCACTTGAGGTGATTCTACTACTATAAGTTCATGCATATAATACGGATGAAATAAATCATCTGCAAATATTTTAAGGTGTGAACCAGTCTCATTGACTAAACAAGTTTACCCTAAAAATACAAGGTGTCAGGAAAAGTACTAACTTCCTTAAAAGGTATGAACCAGCCCTTGAAACTGAACAACTTTGCCCTAGGAACAGATCGATTTTTTTTGGATTTCTCATACTAAATGTATGTACTAACCGACTGAGTCAGTTTGTATGTGAGGTCCAAAATTTATTTTCATATTACCTACGTCTCTTGGGGATAGTTGTTCAATTTCATGGGCTGGTTCATCCTTTAAAAGGAAGTCAGTACTTTTGCTAACATCATGTACCTATAGGTCGAACGGCGGGTCAAGGCTTCTTCTTGGTCACATCTACCTCATGGACACTTTCAATGGTGTGGAGATAGAGCCCCACAGCAAATTTTCATGATTTCCTTCCTTTTTTGGGTTGAAACCGTAATAAAATCCACCAACGATCGTCAAACGTGTCAGAAAAAGCTGCTCGAGAGGAACTTTTACAAAAACGTTCATTTGACAGCGTTTGAGACGTTCCCAACGTAACGGTTGTGATTAAATACGCTGTCAAAAATTTGCGCGATACCGATGCACACCAAAAGTTCGAACGTTCGCTATATCAACGTAACTTCCAAAGAAAAGTCGAAACGTTTCCGCTCAAACAATTAGCGCGATACGAAAAGTGCGTAACGTAGCGTTTTTGGCTGCGGTTTGGTTTTGGTATTATCGTTCAACATTAGCGCGATTGGCCCCCTGAATTTCATTTCGAGGGACTGATCATGGGTCGTATCACTTCGGATAAACCCAGACTCCCACTAGAGACCGAGTCCTGGTCTTTTCTTTCGCATCTGGTCTTAGCTGACCCTACTTTCCATACCCCGTCACCCGTGGAGATTCTTATTGGTGGTGAAATATATGAGGAGATTCTTCTTGGGGAGAGGATTCGTGGCCCTCCTGGGACTCCTGCTGCCGTTTCCACCTCATTGGGTTGGCTCGTAATTGGAAAGGTCGACAATAAATTCGTTCGCAATGGAGACAAGTCTCCGTCCTATTCGTCGTTCCATATTTCGAGTTCGAATATTGAGGAACGCCTCGACCAAAGTATTCGTCGCTTTTGGGAGATTGAGTCGATCCCTGAAAAGCCCATTTTGTCCCCTGAAGATCAACGCTGTGAGGAGATTTTCGTTAAAACTTACAAGCGGCAAGATTCAGGTAGGTACGTGGTTTCGCTTCCATTTCGAGATGGAGAACCTTCGTTGGGCGAGTCTCGCCATCTGGCACTGGCTCGTCTTCGTTCGGTGGAACGTCGATTCGCTCGTGACGATAAATTCCGCCAAATGTATACTGACTTCATGGATGATTACCTTG
The DNA here is from genome assembly GCA_029255805.1 of Keiferia lycopersicella. Lineage (NCBI taxonomy): Eukaryota > Metazoa > Arthropoda > Insecta > Lepidoptera > Gelechiidae > Keiferia > Keiferia lycopersicella. The sequence continues at coordinate 753,223 of JARACZ010000012.1, forward strand.
AATCCGGTCACATGGAGTTAGTCACTGAAGAAATCAAGGGCAAACATTGTTTTATCGCACATTCAGGTGTTCTAAGGCCTTCGTCGACCACTACTCAATGCAGGACGGTTTTCGATGCCGCTGCTGCTACGAGTAATGGAACTTCTCTGAATGATACTCAGTTGGTGGGTCCTAAACTGCAAAAAGATGTAGGGGATCTTATCTGTAATTTTCGACTTCATGCTGTTGCTTTCACTGCCGACATTCGTAAAATGTACCGGCAAATTCTGGTAGATGAAAAACACCAGAACTACCAGCTGATTCTATGGCGAAAGACTCTAGACCAGGAGCCACAAACATTTCGTCTAAAGACTGTGACATATGGGTTATCGTCATCGCCGTTCCTGGCAATTCGTGTCTTGCAACAGCTCGCCCATGATCATCAGTCTGACTTTCCGGAGGCTGCAGAAGTTCTTCGTCGTTTCACCTACATGGATGATGTGGTCAGTGGGTCAGATTCGATTGACTCCGCCGTAAATCTCCAGAGGCAGCTAATTGGTTTGCTGCAGAAAGGTTGCTTCGACCTCAGGAAATGGTGTTCGAACAGTCCTGAATTTTTGGACAGACTCCCCGACTCGACCAAAACCATAGAATCAGCTACGGTCTCGTTGGACGAGGACGGTTCGGTAAAGATTCTGGGGCTCGCTTGGCATCCTTCCAAGGATGTATTTTCGTACAGCGTCAGGTCTCTGAATGACCAGGTGACGAAACGTGTCATTTTATCCGAAACGGCACGCATTTTTGATCCTCTCGGATTCTTGTGCCCAGTCATTATCTCTGCCAAAATTCTGTTCCAGGAACTTTGGTTAGCAGGTGTAGACTGGGACGCAGAGGTGCCTGACGCTGTTCGTCATAAGTGGCTTAGCCTGGTCAAGGAGTTCCCAGAACTGTCCAAAGTCCAAATTCCTCGGTTCGTGCCCACTAAAGGCTGTCGAGTTCAATTACATGGTTTTTGTGACAGTTCGGAGGTAGCTTTCGCAGCCGTCGTTTATTTTCGTGTCGTGCATCCGGACAACACCGTATCTGTACACATTCTGACCGGAAAGTCACGTGTCGCGCCCAAAGGTGAGAAAAAGCGTACGCTCCCACGCCTTGAGTTATGTGGAGCTACCGTTCTTGCCAAACTTTTCGATTGTGTTCGTCGTTCACTTGCATCGCAAGTAAAAATCGAAAAAGAATTTGCATGGACCGATTCTAGTATCGTCCTGTGTTGGTTGCGAGCTTCTCCTCACAATTGGGCCACGTATGTCGCTAACCGAGTCTCAGAAATTCAAGAGATCATATCTCCAGAGAAGTGGAAGCACGTTCGCTCCTCGGACAATCCTGCGGATTGCGCTTCGCGTGGTCTCACACCATCGCAAATTGTTGACCACGAACAGTGGTGGACAGGTCCTTCTTGGCTTCGTTTGCCGGAAGAACAATGGCCAGTTTCCACCGTCGACCTTAAAAGCGTGCAGGTGCCTGAGCGACGAGTTCAGAACGTGACGGCTCATGCTGTTAACTCTGAGGGTGAACCTGCTTTCGTTACTCGCTTTTCGTCGTTTCGCAAGTTGACCAACGTGATGGCGTATTGTCTTCGATTTATAAAAACTTGTCGTACAAAATCAAAGATAACTGGACCATTGACAGTACGAGAGCTCCAGGATTGTTCGTTTCGTCTCGTAGGGGTCGTTCAGAGGTACTGGTTTCCAGCAGATATCCAGAATCTGAAAGCCAAAAGGCCCTGCTCAACTGGCCTACAGCGTCTGAATCCGTTCCTTGATGAGCTCGGGCTCATCAGGGTGGGCGGGCGTCTGAAGTATTCGTCACTCGATTTCCATGCAAAACATCCATTGTTGCTTCCATCGAATAGCCATCTGACGGTTCTCGTAGTAGACCACTATCACATTTCGAATTTACATTCAGGGCTACAAGCAACATTGGCTTATATCGCCAGGTACTATTGGATTTTGTCGGCCAGAAGAGTAGTCAAGCTGAGGCTATTCAAATGCATGAGATGCTACAGACATCGTCCGACAGTGCTGGAACCGATCATGGCTGACCTGCCTGAAGCACGCATTCAACAAGTCAGACCGTTCGTCAAAGTCGCAGTTGACTATGCGGGCCCAGTCATGACGAAAGTTGGTACTCTTCGAAAATCCAGAGTCGAAAAGTCATACATTTGCATTTTCGTATGCCTGACTACACGGGCTCTGCACATTGAGCTTGCCTCAAATTTATCGACAGACGCTTTTTTGGCCGCCTTGCTTCGCTTTACCCATCGTCGAGGGTCATGCTCAGACATATATAGCGATAACGGCAAAAACTTCGTTGGCGCTAGCAGAGAGCTCAAGGACCTATATAGGTTCATTGAGCAAGAGAATAGCCAGATCAGCCGTGAGATGTTGAAGGAGAAGGTGACATGGCATTTCAATCCGCCAGCTGCTCCACATTTCACGGGAATCGCTGAAGCTGCCGTAAAATCGGTTAAGTCGCATCTCGTTAGAACAATTGGAAGTATCACGCTCACTTTCGAAGAGATGGTAACAGTTCTAATTCGAATCGAAGGTGCATTGAACTCGCGCCCACTGTGCCCTTTAAGTTCAGACCCGAATGACCTCGAGGTTTTGACCCCAGCCCATTTTATAATCGGCGAACCTATCAATTCGGTGCCAGAAATGGACCTCACAGACCTGAATATCAACCGTCTGACACGGTGGCAGCTACTCCAGCGCTTCGTCCAGAGTTTTTGGAAACGGTGGCATTCCGAGTATCTGCATACCCTGCAGCAGAGAAAGAAGTGGACGAAATCCACTGGCAATTTGATCATTGGTACGCTGGTGCTAATAAACGACCCTAACGTACCACCCCTTCAGTGGAAACTAGGTCGCGTTTCAGAAGTGCATCCCTCGAGAGACGGTGTCGTCCGTTCTGTTACCCTAAAAACCCAACAGGGTCTAATGAAACGGCCTGTACACAGGCTGTCTCCTTTACCTATCGAATAAAAAAAATAAATAAAAATAAAACTAGTTTCGTAGTTTTCTCATCGTATTTAGTTAACTTTAAATAAATTCCTACCTTATATATTTTTGTTACCTCTAAATTTTTCCTACCGATACATTTTAAATTTTAAAATTAAATAATCAAACTCGTCTGTCACTAGAATGTTCGAATCGGGGTTAAAATTTCATTTTAACGGTGGGCGGTGTTCGTAAATGTGCTTGTCGGCTTCACGTCGGAAGTTCGTAAATATCGCATTGTGTAAACCCCCTTTTTAAGCGAACAAGATGCATGCAGTAGCTCGAGACGCCGAGGCAATGTTTTATATGCCACCGTCATTTTGTGTTAGTTTCGGACTCAACCGACATCGGCGCGCGCGACCTCCGTGCCCTTGCTCGCCCAGTTTGCATCCGACAGCCTTCGCGTAAACTCGCGCTCACGATATTGTGTAGTTTCGGAACTGGGAGCAAAGAAGATTCGAGAGGTGATCCACTGGCTGGCCAGCCTGAACGAGTTCCTTACGGCGGCCGAACATACATCAAAAGGTCAGTGGTATTTAATGCATTGATTAGGTTATCGAGTTGCACTTTGTTCATTGTTCGCTTCGCGCCGCGGTCGTATGTGCATCATACCTTCAAGCACATTCGCGTTCGTCAAAATATTACTTACAGTCCACTTTAATTTCAAATTCGTCGAAACCCAACGCCTATTCGCAACAAAGAGATATAATATAATGATTTAAAGGGTAAATCAGTCCATGAAACTGAACAACTTCCTCCAAGGAACATATAAGGTTGAACTATGAAAAAAAAAACAATTCGATCTCACATATAAAATGTACCAGCCGACTGAGTCACTTCGTATTGAAGACCTAAAACTTTTTTCACATTTCGACCTGTTTCTTGAGTTGTTCAGTTTTATGAATAAAGCATACCCTTATAATATTTTGTACTGAATTAAATATCGCCTAATATTGGATAGATAAGAACGGAGGAAATGGTTAACCCTCATCCAACTGTTGTCATCATCTTCTCTTTCCTTGTACAGAAGAACAAGAGCTTCTACTCTGAACCAGACAGCAGCGGCTCGGGCTCCGGCTCATCCTCCGAAGAATCCAGCAGCGGAGAAGAATCCTCCGAAGAGTAAGTCAATTATTTCATCCTTTCTAAAATAACGTGTATAAAAAACAACTACAAATATGTTAAGGGCTGACCCAGTTCAAGTCTTTTTTTTCTATTCTTTCATCTACAATCAGTGCTGAGACTATAAGTAGATCTTTTGAGAGATTTTCGCCAGATTAAGTGTGAAGTGTGCTCTCCAATAAGAAAAATTTTCTTTTCCAAAATTTCCTCTTCGACTGTGTTCCTGTGGAGATTGTCGTGTATTTCGTTATTTGTAATGACACAACAAACTGAATAACATCTTGTATACTGTATCTTTTAATACTCACATCCACCAAATTATGTAAGTATGTGTGTATTACTAGCATAATTTATATCACTTAATGTAAAAAGTTGCAAAAATTTGTTATTTTACTTTGAAGGGAGGAGAGCTCAAACGAAACCGCTCCGAAAAAGGTAGCTAAAGCAGATCGAGTCAAGCAAGTCAACAACTACAGGTAATTACACACACACATATATACACGCGCGTATCACGCTTCATCCCTTGCGGGGTTGGCAGAGCGTTGACTATCGTAAAAATACCGTCGCTATCGCCACGTCTCACTAAATATCAAAGATCCTTTCAAATGATTCGTGTATCACTGTAGTGACAGGTTTTCAGCTTTTGATTAACCTGTTTCGAGCTAAAAATAATCTACATTGTCTTACATTTTGTCGTATGATGCTGGCTTAGAATAGCTTCGTGTTATAGCTTCCAGACGTTGCTACTTTTGCATTATGTATCCTCTAGTCACGTGCATTGAATCCTTCGGAACTCAGGATTTGTTGAATCATAATCAAAATACCCTTAAGGGAATAGGCTGATGCCCTTGTTAATACATCTACTATTTAATTACACTTTCATTGCATTATTGCATAAAACTTACTGACGTACAGCCTTATTCCACAGATCCAGGTCAGAGTCATCAAACTCCGGCACATCTGACTCTGACTCTGACTCTGATAGTGAGACAGAGTCGGGCAGCGACTCTGGTGACTCAGCTGACAGCTCTGACGAATCTGCCCCGCCTGTTCCTGCAAGTAAAGCAAAGGAAAAGAAGGTAAGATCACTTTATCCGCTTAGATAGTGTCACGACCAGCGTAACTTGACCTTCATGCTCGATACACGCACGTACAGGCTCGCAGTGATAGTTACACTGGTCGTGACACCATCTGTCCGAATTAGCTATACTCCTGTTTCCACAGATCAGAGTCATCCAACTCTGACTCTGATAGTGAAAGTGACTCTGACGAATCACTTGACACAGTTGTCTGGTAAAGAATGCTACTTAGCACTAAGGCCGCCTTTTTTACTGTTTCTATTGTTTGTGCTTTTCCTACTCTTCTACCTATTGTTCATTAGTGCAATGAAGAGTTTTGTTATGTTGTTATGTAATTAATTTTTTAATTTTAATTTAAAGCTTTTTAGTTTTCATTTATGTTTGGCTTTCATTTTCAGGTGATAACAAACCAAAAGCAAGATAAACAAGAACAGAACCCAGATAAAAAGAACAATGACAAATCGAACCTGGAACTTCTGCTAGAGCTAGACGACGCAGCCAGCACTTTACCAACTATGACACCCACTTGTGGAGGGTTCCTGTCTCCCGCTAATGCTGCACCAGCGCCAGTTGGAGATGGTAAGCATCATATGGTGGCTCATCAATGTGGTGTAAAGTTACATGATGTGTAATTAGCCTGGCCAACCCCGAGGCCATTGCTTTTATTTTTTATCCCACCGGAGACGCGTTTATAATGGTATCACAAAATTTAACAAAATTGTGGCTTACTTTTGTTCGTTTTTACAATCACTAATCCATTTATGGGGGTTGCAAATGTATTTGTGGGTGAACCAACTCATGATACTGAACAACTTTCCCCAAGGAACATAGGTTAAAATATGAAAAAAAATTTGACCTTCAATACGAAATTAGGGATCGACCAAGTCAATTTGTAACCTATGTTTCTTGGGCAAAGTTGTTTACTTTCATGTGCTGATTCACCACTTAAAATATTTGCAGCTAATATTTTTACACCTAATAGTGTAGGTACTTGACATTCTAAATGTATTAATTGTAAAACTGCTTGAAAATAAATCTTTTGCCACGTGTAACTTTTGATATTGTCATAAAAGATGCCCTCAACAATTTTTTCTTCCACAGGCGACGCCATAATCCCAGTAGGCCCCTCTTTCACCCCAACCGCCACCACAGAGCTGATATCCCGCGTGACATACCACGGCGTAGCGGCGACCAAGCGCTGGACGAGGTCGCCGCACCTGTTCTCGCATAGGATGTGCGCCATAGAGCTCGCGTTCACCAACAACACCAGCCAGGAGGTCACAGCTATACGGGTACATAAGAAGGTAAACTTCCACTAAGCTTCATTCGCTTACATAGTGTCACAACCAGCGTAACTGTGCCAGCCCACATACAACCATTCAAAATTTTAGACAATCAAACCAAATACCACAAAAATAACTATGACACAAATTACAATCATAATATAAACAAACCAATAAAATAGAATAACGTTACAAAGAATAATGCCGAAATTGAAGAACTAGTGCCCTAGCCTAACATAATCGGAGAGACTAGAGCTCACCGACTTCGTTGGCTCGCCCACATAGAGGATGGGAGAGGATTGGGGTCGTCCCGCAGGACAGCGTCTTTTACACATGTAGGCACGGCTTTCAAAATACGGTCGCTATCGCCGCGTCTAGATAGATAGATAGATAGATAGATAAAAAATTTATTTGTTACTATGGTCACACATACATTTAACTTTTACAATGTAGATAAACAACGTAACAAGCATTTATAACCAACAGCAAAAAAAAGAATAACTTAGTAGGTACAACAAAAAATGCAACAGATGCGATACAAAACTAAATAATGTGTGCACCGCAGCAAAACAAAGGGGCTATAGCTCAGCATATAGTTTTACCCAGTTAGAGTAAAACACTGATTTTCAGCTACTACCCGCAGAGAGTAACGGCAAGCGAAACATAAAACAATTTGTGTGTGTCTTGTGTTTGAGTATTTTAAAACATGTGACGTGTATATATTATTGACAATAGAGTACATAAAATATATGAACAAAAAATGCATAGACATAAACATATCATACCCAACAACACCGACTGTATCTAGAGGAGAAAATGTATGTGATGATGTGAATCAAACAAACAGCTACCGCTCCAAAGTGAAGCGCTTAGGTATACCAAGTATTTGACGACTGAGTAGATGTACTTTCAGTTTCATTTTAAAAGCGTCTGACAAATAATGAGGACCTTTTCAGATGATTCGTGTATTACTGTAGTGACAAGTTGTCAGCCTGTCGCCTTGTAATTCAAAATGGCATTTTTCGCAGACGTTGACCGGTTCTCGAGCCATCCACGACTTCGCACCAATCCCTGTCCTATCCCCGGGCGCTTCAGCTAACGCTATACTCGGCGTGGACTTCGCAGACTCCATACAACCCATCGAGTTCACTATTATAAGCTCCTTAGGTGAGTTCAACGATCAAATTGAAGAGATAGGGCAACATGTTAGTCAGTACACAAACTTTGTAGTGTTTTACTCATGATTCTCAACAACTTTTACTTTTACCACCTGCGAAGTTCTCAGGATATTCGCAACTTCGCTCCGATCCCTATCCTAGCTTCAGCTAACGCTATAATGGGCGTGGAGTCCATTCCAAATTTATAAAATATTCAAAGAAATGTTTCAGACGAAAGTTTAAATGTTTTGAAGTAGGTTTCGGTTACTGTCTGTCTATGATTACATAGACGGTGGTCGTTACGTACTCAACCATGTTAAAGGCCTGCTCCTAGAAGGCGGTTGAAAAACTCTTAACATCGGGTCGATCTCTCTTATCTATCTTATCGATCATTAGGAATTCTGTTCTTGTATTTTCTTTACATTCCTGTACTAAAATTCGAATATTATACTATATTATAGTGGTCTGTACTAACTTGTTGCTTTCTTCAGGTGAAATCCCGGTATCAATAACGCCTCCCGTGGGGGAACTAATGCGAGCTGTTACCATGTCAGAGGCCAAATGGACGCAAGAACAGAGGAGGTTACGAGGAATGACTGAGGTAGGTTGCCGACGCACAATCACTACATAGTATAAAGCAAAGTCGCTTTTCGCGTCTGTCCCCATGTCTAAGTTTAAGTATGTATGCTTAAATCTTGAAATAAACTACACAACGTATTTTGGTGCAGTTTTTAAATCCTTGCTGACTAACCGTCACACCAACCGTCACACCAGTAGATAAAGTGGTGTATTCCTGTTGTCCCCAAAAAAGTGGGGCAAGATTTGGCAGGGTGGGGCAAGGTGTAGTATGGTATGGGACATTACCCAACCCAAGGAACAACTTTCCCCAACGAAGTAGGTGTAAATCAAAATTTGGACCTTCCACACGAAGTGTAGATGATAAATTCCTCAGGGAAAGTTACTTATTTTCTTGCCTAGCCTCTTGAAATATTTGCAGTTGGTTTATTTTTTATCATTCTTTACATTATTAATTTCAGTGTGATAAGAAAGCGAGCAAATTAGAAGACGAAGAAGCTACTTGCAGAAGAGTCTTCGAGACTGCGAACCTAGCCGCCGTCACGCCCACCGGAGATTACCTTAGGTAAGCCTCATGCCTTTGGCCCTTGCGGGGTTGGCAAAGCGTCAACAGCTTTTAAAACGTTCATAGACGCTACGACACGGTGACTAGAAAATTTTGATTATGGAAATTAAAGGGATTTGAAACGAAAAACAATACAAAAGACACGTAACTTGATTCATTATTAATATATTTTGGATACGTTTTATACAGTTTTATCATTTTCTTAAAAGTTATTTAAATTACGTATTCAATCAATATGTCCTATAAAATACTGATTCAAAGTACAAAAGTAACTTAATTTTATATAGTTCTTAATGCTACAATAAAAGGTAGGTACATCTTACAATACTAATTTCACACAAAGCGCGCTCGTAAGCGTACGATTTTTCTATTCACCTCTCTTTCTTTCCCACGAGAGCGAAAGAGAGGCCTATAGAAAATGCGAACGGAAAAACTTGTATACGAGCGCTCAATTCTAATTCTACATTTATGTACATTTCAGGTTTGCGGGTAGAATGATGTCGTCACAAGACTTGGTGTTGCTATCCGTGAAAATAGGCGAGGATTCTACCAGAGTGGTAGCGAATTGTCCAAACATGGCCATCGCTTCCATGCTAGCTAATGAGGTCGCTCAGGCTTTTGCTAAATCCTCCACAATATGATATACTCACATCAGATAAAGAAACGATCTGTAAATGGCGGCCGATTGTCATGCCTTCTCTCTCCCACAGGCGTTCATGCTTTCTCCCTCACACTTAGGTAACCGCCGCCATTTACAGATCTTTCTTTAATTGGTCAGGGATATAAACTAAGGCACGATCATCGAATTTATTTACCTACTTCTAGATAATTTCAATATACACCATTTAATTTATGTCGAATAGATTATATTTATGGTAGATTTTTTCTATCAAAATGGTAGATTTTTTTCATGGTGTTTTTTTACAAATAATGTTTTCGGATCTGATCAAATTTAAACGCTATTTCACAATTTTTAAAACGCCTATTCCATTCCTTAGAATAACATACAATTTCAGAGTTCAATTACATACGAGAAGTCCTTATAAATTATAATTTAGTCGTAAGAGCTAATCGAAGTCGTTTTGTATAAGACTGCCTGAGATTCAATATCACTATACAACTTAACTAAAAGTATAAAATGTATAACTTTAAACCTTAAAATAAATATTGTATGAAGCATTGCATTTACGCATTTTCATTTGGCTATAAGTTAATCAAAATACAACAGAAATTGGTACCCTTAAGACACAGAAATCATACACAAATTATTTTAGGTAATCTCTGGGTAATCTTGTCAGTCTATCGGCTAAAATTACAAAACACATGATTGATTGATTGATTGATTGATTGATTGATGAAATTCTCAAGTACCTAAATCGCATCTTATAACACCCACGCGAAAGAAATGGGGTGATGCTATTCTAATCCAGCATCACACGGCATGTCTATCGCTTCCATAATCTCCTTTCCGTACACGTGATATTTTGCACGAAAGGAAAATAAGATTCAGTAACAAAATCATATTTACCTTTGTAAAATAACAATTGATTAAATTAAATTACTTGGCACAACATTGAATACTTATTTTGACATGAACATTACCTAGGACTTAACATGGAGTCTTTTAAAAATTATATGGTGTGTAACGGACAGACCTCTGAAGTGTGTATGCAGAGCAGACTATGAAACTGAACAACTTTTCCCTAGGAACATACAGCAGGTATCGACAAAAAAGGACCTCCCAAAATCACCAGCTGAACGCATGATTACGGAAAGTCGCAAGTTTTTTAAATATTGTCTTATGGGAAGTTGTTCAGTTTTATAGTATATTTACACCCTATTAATATCAAAGGGCTGTCCCGCAAACCTTAAATGCGATTAAATAAAAATACACATTTTGGTAATTATCAATATGCTCATTCGTGCATCACATTACAACATAAAATTATAAACGTTCGAATGTTTACTAGTTTGAACTTCAAGCAACCCTGCTCTGAATGCAAGCAAGATTTAAAAAAAACCCTTGTAAGAACTTCAACAGTCTCCAAGAAACCAATTCAAGGACCTCAACAGGCTTCAAGAAACCCATGTAAGAACTTCAACAGGCTTCAAGAGTCTCAATAGGCTTCAAGAAACCCATTTAATAACTTGAACAGGCTTCAAGAAACCCATTTAATAACTTGAACAGGCTTCAAGAAACCCATTTAAGAACTTCGACAGACTTCAAGAAACCCATTTAAGAACTTCAACAGGCTTCAAGAACCTCAATAGGCTTCAAGAACCTCAATAAACTCCAAGAAACCCATTTAATAGCTTTAACAGGGTTCAAGAAAGAACCTTAATAGGCTTCAAGAAATCCAGATAAAGAGTCTTAACAGGATTCAAGAAACCCTTTTAATAACTTTAACAGGGTTCAAGAACCTTAATAGGCTTCAAGAAATCCAGATAAAGAGTCTTAACAGGATTCAAGAAACCCATTTAATAACTTTAACAGGGTTCAAGAACCTTAATAGGCTTCAAGAAATCCAGATAAAGAGTCTTAACAGGATTCAAGAAACTCATTTAATAACTTTAACAGGGTTCAAGAACCTTAATAGGCTTCAAGAAATTCAGTTAAAGAGTCTTAACAGGATTCAAGAAACCCATTTAAAAACCTCAACAGGCCTGAATAACTCAACGGATTATCAATGGTGCTGGTGTTGGTAATGACCCCAAGTGGCAGGTTGTAATAAACTGTAAGTTGGAGGAGGATTCATTGACATTCGCGGTCTCTTGCTCGCGTCGTCCTGATGGCTCGCGTGCGACTGAGATAGCACTTGGATCTCTTGGATCTGTGGCTGGTGGTGGTTTTGCACTGGAAAAAGAAACAAAACAAATATATTATAAAATGTGCCGGATGGGATGGGTTAAAAAGGGATAGGTTTGAATGGGATAAGATGGGATGAGATTGGAATGGGTGGGGTGGGGTGGGATGGGATAAGATGATTCAAGAGATTCAATCGTTTATTTCCAAGTAGATTCACAATGAATTCTTTTAGAATGTCAGAGAGTTACAATTCAATACTGTCACTAAGTAAACAATAATAATTTTATGTTCCTACTAAAATCGCGGCACGAGTAGGACAAAAAAATAAAGGCACTGCTTTGGGGCTGGCCAGGATAAGATCGGGGATACGATGAGATTGGGAATTGGATTAGATGAGACTCTATTGGATTGGATAACAGTAATAAGCAAAAATGTTTACCTTGAACCATTTGCACTTCAACAGGCACAGACGGCTTATTGGGCTTATTCTTAGCTCGTTTCTTCGGCCCACTGCTCTCAGGATCCAGTCGCCTCTCATTCCACAGCCTTTGAACCAAATCCCCTCGCACTTTGTTCCCCGCACTATCATCATTCAGCTTCTTAGGAATCGGGCCTAGAGCAACCTTTTGCTTCATGGTTTCAAGTCTTTCTTCAGCGGGAGTCATGGCACAGATTGGTATCCCTCTGTTATTCGCAATGTTGTGTAGTATACAGCAAGCTACAACCATCATAGACATCATAGCAGGGTCGAACTGTTTGTTGCAGGTCGCTTGAAGACACTTCCATCTGCTTTTCAAGTGTTTGATAGTTTCTAAGACGGAGTTGTGTGTTTGCGTGTGTACAGTGTTGTAGTATTTCTCGGGCGAGACGGGGGATTTCTTTGTGATTTTCGGTATCGGTGTCATAATGTACGGTTTTAGCGAGTAGTATGGGCCTCCTGGAAAAGGATAGCAAAAAATTTCATTAATTGAAGTAGTTCAATTATTAAAACCACCCAAAACCCTGCCCACAAGTGTAGAACCTGTCAAGTAGTGAATCCCCACACCCTGCAAAATAGGTGCAAGTAGACGCCGAGATGCGGAAAAAACCTCGTTTAACTATAATGAGGCGTGATGCCGTCTTAGAATAGCATCACCCTATTTCTTTCCCGTGGGTGTCGTAAGAGGCGACTAAGGAGCTCGACGGTTTCATGTGTATTACAACTTTAGGAGAACTGCTGACAACCTTTCACTGCAGTGATACACAAGTCACCTTAATATGTGTCAGACGTGGCGATAGCAACCGTGTTTTTTGCCTACCCCGCAAGCGATCAAGGCGTGATATGTGTGTGTATGTATTACCTATAAGGTAGCACTGCTCCTGGTTGAGACTGAGGCTCTGGAGGTCCACACGCACAGCGTGGCGCTGCAGGATGCCGTCGTGAGAGTGCGACCCCGGGCTGGGGTCCACGCTGAGGATTGTCAGGTCACTGTCGCATATCTGGAGACAATTACATTCACTGGTATTTTAGTGCACTTACACTGCTATATTATTCTCGTAAATGAAAATGAGAAATTAAAAAATTTTAAGCATCAGCTGGGACTCAAGCCCGGCAGAAGCTCTGCACCACTGCTCTGCCATTGAGTTACTAACGCCTTAACCTGCCCTTGCCAAATTTACAATTATTGTATTCTGTTTCGTGTGAAAGCAGCATTCCTAGTAATCACAACATTTTGGACTGCTCTCCCAAACATGGTGAGTATGGCAAATACTTCAAAGACTGTAGTCTTTTAGTTGTCATTGACAAGAAGAAGCAATAGACCACAAAATCAGGGGAGCGTCTTGTCCAGTAGTGGATTGCTGTTGCTGTGGAAGTTGGAAACATAATGTATTACCAATACTTACAATCTGTACTTTTTTGGAATGATAGGACTTGTTGAAATGGCTCTTCAGGTCATCCTCAGGCTTGGGGATGGGCACGTGAGTGCAGTCTATACAGCCTATCACATTCGGCATGCCATATTTCATGTAGAATCTAAAACAGGATTTTTCTATGAAAGAATACAAATGTAAAATAAAGCCAGGCATGCATAGGCCATGGCATAGGCTTTCAGGTGCATTGAACTTTCAGTAGAAAAATTATGTTGGTTTTCTAAGAATTAAAGCTTATGTTAATTCCAGAACAATCATTTTATTTTGGCACAATTTTAAAAAAAGCAGTTTTTTCTGCAAAACTAGGTAAGTGCAAAATAATAAAGTTATTAGTACCTGCACATATGGATAGGCAGTGCTTAGGAGTATTTATAAAAAAGCTTTATGTATTTAATGATGCCGGCTTAGAATAGCATCCCCCATTCCCTACCTGTGGGTGTCGTAAGGGGCGACTGAGGGACTTGAGGGTTTCAGGTGTATTACAACTTTTAGGCGACAGGCTGTCAACCTATAGAGATACATGAATGATCTCAAACGGCCCTCAATATTTGTCAGACGTGGCGATAGCGACCATATTTTAAACACTCTGTCTACCCCGCAAGGGACAAAGTAACATACAAACCTAGCTTTAATCACATCTCTCTCCTCCCTCAAATGGGGGAAGTGGATGTACTTCTTCACAATGTTGGGGTGGTTCATGGCTTGCGTCACTTGCATCACAGATGCTGACACAAAGTAACTACTGATGGCTGGATCACTCTTGCCACCGATTGACTTTTGATACTTTCCCGTTGCAAAATAAGCTAAAGCTGCCAGCACCTGCAATAATAAATTTATATTGTTTTTTTGTAACAGGGAGTTTATTATTACTATTATTATTTAGTGAATAGACCAACAGCCACTGCGACCTCTGAAGATCTATAGTAGCTGATCCTATCTATTATTTGACCTAACCAGTCGGGCCAATCTAAGAGTCTACAACTAGATTGAGGTCAAAAGCCAGGACCTATTGGGGGCTACATGGCCACCCATGGTTCAGTCCAGCCACTCTCTCTCTCTCTCTCTTCCTCGCGCAGAACCTGCAAAATGGTACTTCAGGGTGATTTGTTAAAGTTTACTGGGAGTTGAAAATACTATGAAAACAATCATAGCTTCCACTATGTTTCTCTGTATTGAAGTGCAACGTTCTTATAGGTGTGTTATACAAAACACAGAGACACTTACCTTTGTTACAGTGGTGGTATAGTACAAATAACTTTTTAAAAAGAGAGAACTCCTTTTTTGTCAGTCCATAATCTCACAATTTACTTTTCTGGAAACCGCATCAAAATTGGTTCATTCAAACATGAAAAAATCACAGACAAACATAGAGGTCTTTCGACCTCCTCCTTTTATTGAAGTTGGTTAAAAATAGGTCAGATTCAGATTATTGCTTATCAAGCTAACTATACAACGTAGGTAATTATATCCAACACAACCACATGGAAACATAACAGAGCAAACATTCCTAAACAACTACAATTTCTACCATAAGACCGCTTGAAGTCTGCTGCTAGTTAAGCTGAGGTTTTTTGTCTCACCTTGCTTTCCACGGGAACCTCAACAGTCTTCGAGCATTCTGGCATCACGGGCTTCAGCTCCTCACAGAGACTCCGCGCCAAATCCTTCGTCAGTCTGTACGTCTCTATGAAGTTCGGCTCCTGCAGCTCAAAAGGGTCGACCTCAGGCTGTTTCATTGTCCTTTTTTCGGAAGTTTTCGTCTTTTCTGTCTGCGGCGGCGGCTGTTCCTGTGGTTTTTGCATTTGCTGAGCGCCATCCCACTTCAGCAACTCCAGGATCTCTGGCTCTTCGTCCACGACGGATATATAACCCTCCTCGGGTGGTTTTTCAGCCATTATTATCGTATTTTAACGAGATTTTTCTTATATTTCACGTAAAAGATTTGTGTAAAAGAGCAAGAGAATAAGAGAATAGGCAAAGCTTTATTGACAAAAAATGACGTTTGTTTGAAAGTGTTACTAGGGCAAAAAATAAGAATTTAATATTGCCATAAATGAAGCTAAGAATATTTTTGGTAGTTTTAGTAGTAGTATGTGTATATAGTGTGTTTTGTATAAATAAATAAATAAAATAATAAATAAATAAGCTCCAGGGTAGTCGCGGCAGGGCGATGTTGCTAAATAAGCCGATTTTAACTGCTTCCGGTTCCCCCTTTCTCTCTACGACCTCCCCCCGTCCGATGATACCCCTCGCCCTGTTATCCTTTACTCGCTTCTTGGTCTCGTCAGCTCCCTATCCTTTCAAATCCTTTGTAATAATTACATTAAAATAATTAATATCCTGGAAATCCCCTAAAAAATTAAAAATTCCGGCTCTCTCTTTTCGTGTGGGAACCGAGTCGTCCAACGACCCGAAAATTGTGGCTGTGCTACCCTATTTTAACCCTCCGCGTAGCAGGTGAAAAATGTAAACGTCCCATACAAGGCGGAGTCTCGTAGATTTTCTTTTTTCATTAATAAAGTTTCAATGAACCATTATATCTTAAGAATTTATGAAAAAACAGACGAATATTTTAATTTTGTTTATTTGAATAGATTGATAATATTCTAAGATTTTGATTTTTGAATTGTGCTATATTATGCTAATACATTTCTTATGAAACTAACCCTATTTACAGTAATAAAATCCAGGAATACTAGTACCTCAGACTAATACATATCAATAAAACAATACGATAGAGGCAGGTGACTACTGATAAAAGTGGCCAAAAAGAAACAATGGTTTAAAAAATAATCAAAAATAATATTCTCTGGAGTATGAGAGACTGCGGTTGGTGGTGGAGGGTTCAACTATAGTCTGTAAAATATAGGATGAGCCCTGCCTGTGACGTTTGTGACCTTGGAACAAATGCTATGACATAAGGTCTATTTTCCTACAAACAAAGGAAAAAAGTTCATCAACGTTATCAAGTTAAAAACAATAAACTCGACGCTGGTGAAATCACTTGAAACGTGATAAAACGCCATTTTAAAATAATAAACTGAAACAAAGCAATCATGAAGCAATCAACTCAACATAGACTTATAATATACTAGCCAACTCATAAAATACTCTTTGCTGATAAATTAATCAACTCGACACTGACAAAATCACAATGAACGCCACCAAATAAAAAAATGTATTGACAAGTAAAATATAGTAGACAAAACAAAAATGCTTAAAAATTAATTATGCAGTAATATGTGCCCTCTTTGTAATACTCTTGCCTACATGACTTCTCTTCTCTTGGTCTCACTTCTTATATCTGAATACAAAACCAACCGAACACATGGGTAGTAGGATATTGTATTTTTGCCTTTGGTATGATAATAATAAACATGTACGAATACTGACTTAAAAGTATTTTTTTAAAGAATAAATTAAATAAATAAAAATGCTTGTTAAACAAATGTGTTAAATCAAATCTTACTGAATAGTTTTAAGTAAGTTTTGTACTTTGTTTCCCCGGCGAAAATGGACCTTATGTCATTTCATTTCCTCCAAGGTCACAAACGTCACAGGGATCTATGAGAGTATCTATCTACGATAGTAACTAAGATATAGCACAAAACTGAAGGCGGAAACAGACAGACTGTACGTGACGACATCTTGTACCCCATGCAACGAAACTACAGGCTACAAGTCTACAGGTAAAATCCGATGTACATTGCGTAGCCCGTGGGACATTATAAAACCAGGATTTTTAACCCGCTACGCAATGTACATCGAATTTCACCTATAGACTTGTAACTACTTACCTACATGCTAAAATAAAAATATTATTAAGTAGGTAAGTGCTTGTAAGTTTCTTTGAAATTTAGACTGATTGTTTCTAAATAAATTAAAAAATAAACTATTTATGCCTAACGAAATAGGAAGCCTAAAGACCTATACCTACTTAATATTATTGTCTAAAGGTCAAACCGCACTATAGCCGCACTGCATCGATGCGCGGTGCAGCACTTGAACTGCCGTGGAATTGCACTGCAGCGGAGCGGCGAAGCCTTTATTACACTTTAAAATAATCAAAAATGCTATTCTCTGTGGTGAGACTCCAACAGGTTGGAATGATTATGCGGAGGGTGGTGGAGGGTTAAATTAGTCGAAAGAAATCGAGTTAAAAGCAATAAACTTGACACTTGCGAAATCACTATAAAACGTGATAAAACGCCATAAAATTTTAAACTGAAACTAAGCAATCACGTTATAAGTCTATATAGGTAAGCAGTCAACTCGACACTGACGAAATTGCAATGAAAACGCCACCAAACAACTAAATTCACAAGTAATAACAATTATTATTAAAAGTAGACAGAAATTTTTCCACATTTCCGGATAGCATCAAGAGGAGGTCCTCGGATCCTGTAGATGCCACTATCATCCTCTACCTACAGGAACCTACTTACTGACACTGGCAGAATTACCCTTAATGGGTAGAAGTCCATATTATTAAATAATAAATAAAATAAAAAGTAATAACAATTATTATTAAAAGTAGACAAAAATGCTTAAAAAATAATTATGCAGTAATATGTGTCCTCTCTTTAATACCCTTGCCTACATGACTTCTCTTCTTGTGGTCTCAATTCTTATATCTGAATACAAAACCAACCGAACACATGTGTAGGTTGGTATTGTATTTTTGCCTTTGGCATGATAATTACTAATAGATTTAATTCAATTTCTGTCTTGAGAGTAACAGGAACCAACTGTCTTGGTATTCGCCTACTGTTCGTAATTAGTACCTATAGTTACTATACCTACCTACTTACCTACAATTTATTACGAAAAACCAGAACCTGCCGACCTGTCTACGATAGTACCTAGGATATAGCACAAAACTGAAGGCGAAAACAGCCTGTACATACGTGACTATACCCAACGCGGGCTTTTTAACCGTATTCTTCCTGCACCACAGATAATAATGAAAAAATGGCCGCATCACTCCGCTGTAGTGCAGTTCCGCGGTAGTTTAAGTGCAGCGCCGCGCCGCGCCACCCCGATGCAGTGCAGCAATAGTGCAGTTTCACCTTAACTCCAAAATGAAAATAAAATAATGCTGACGTCACACCGGCGACGCGACGCAACCTTGAAGAGTTTCAGCCGTTTCAGCGAGCCCACTTACAACACACGCATTACTAAAAATAGTTTCTTTAGACGAATTTGATTTACGGTCATACGGAGACGCTACAGTCTCGGGAAATTGTTTTCGTAAAAAGTGTACGTACACTTTAGAAGTCTAGTACAGTCAGGCACAAATAGGTAGCCTATCTAGGTAGGTACACTTATTTTTTCAATGACATTTTATTTTTATTTACCTACTCTTAAGTCATTAAATCCATCCTACCATAACACCTACCTATGTAGATTTATTTTGCCCTTTGATGTAATTTCACCCCTCCGGCACCGAAGTGCCCACTCTATTTAGATAGCCTATCTACCCTAGATTGGCAAAATAGGTAAAAACACTTTTCTTTCACTCACGACTTTTTAACCTTGCAAATAATTCAAAAATCAGAAAATTATAAGGAACGTCTATTAAAACTATATTATAGTCTAAGAGACCGAACCCTTTTTTTACCTACCTTACTTAGGTAATGATGTAGATAAAATTAACCTAATCTGCCGTTCAACGCAAGTTAGTTCATCATAGGTTAGTCTATTACCATTGTGTAGGTAGGTACTTAGTTAACTATCAGTCGTCGTACCCGGTAAGTGTCATTAACCGTAACTTTTATCAAACGTTGTACCTACGCTTTGTCAACCACTAGTCTTATTTTTTCTCTAAGCATAAAAGTCTAGGCACTTATTTCATTCAGTCTATCTTATACTGCCGTTCTCGTGCTACAACATCGATTAAACCGTTATCCAAACTTTTTGCCGAGTGTCCTAACCTAGCCAAAACGTGCCAAACGCCATACGTACACCACGTTTCGTTTCGTTCGCCAGTCGCGTGGTTTCGCCGCCCGAGGAATGACGTGTTTTTGTCTCTCGCGTCCTATCACCAAGGCTGACTAAACATCATTAAAAATCGTGTTACAAATGTTATGCAACTGAGCATAAATAGTGTTTTAATAAGTGCTGCAGTGACATAATTTAAAACGTGAGTTTTTAGCAAACTGTTTACGTTTTCTCGAACATCTTTTAGATATCCCATCCCTTTCTGTCAACACGGAAGCTATGCGGGTGGGAGTGGGATGCAACTGTAAATAGTGATTGATCATTATGGGATTAAAAGTTCAGTTCTCCGAAAGAGTGCCGAAATGAAAGTGATGAGTTAAGTGGTTATTGATAAATAAAAGCGTGGTGGTTTTGTCATTGGATGATATGATCAAAGTTATTTTTTATACTAAAAGTAGTGACTCATCAAATTAAGAGGGTTCGATAACACATTTGAAAACATATACCTGCTTGATTAATGATTAAATCCCCCTTGCCTTTTGAAACTAACCATGAACGTTAATGAATTAACTTTATTATACAGGGTGTTAGAAAAAGTACTTACTTTCTTTTAAGAAATGAACCAGCTTATAAAACTGAACTACTTTTCCCAAGGAATATAGGGCGAATTATGTGAAAACCTTTCGGACCTCCCATACAAAATGTATTAACCAGCTGAGTCAGTTTGTATGTGATGGAGGTCCAATTTTTTTTCATATTTCGACTTATGTTCCTTAGAAAAAGGAAGTAATTTGATTTCATGGGCTGGTTCTTCCTTTGAAATGAAATTAGTACTTTTCCTAACACGTTATATTATAAAATTAAACCAACAGTAGGTAATTTATTCGGTATTCGTATCAGTAGGTACAATGATAAAGCAACAGTGATGGTAAAGGAAACATATCTTTTTCTAAATGCATCATGCATTTCCAGGCTGCTTCTTGGAAAACCCACCTTGCATCTATTCTAAGCTGCATTTTTATGGCTTTTCCTCATTTCAAATATCCTACCTACATAGACTTCCTCATGGAACAGCAAACATGTCATGTTTCATATTTAATGTTCATTATCATCATCACAATTATTTTTTGTAGGTCGTTACTTAAGCATTTCGTTGAATGCATGAATCAATATCCATGCAGGAATCTTTCCCATCACAGAATTTCAAAATTCAATCACTAGTCAGAGACATGTATATATACATATACACGTAAAAACTGTGTAGGTACCTACAAGTTCTATACATGGCCTCCCCCTATTAGGGGGCATGAATTTATGACCTTTATTATAACCGGTGTACCTCACGCTGCTTAGATAAATCTAACTACCTACAGTATAATGTCAACATACACCAAGCCGTTAAGGATATTATAACCTTAGCCCATAAAAATAATGTATCTATTCGCATCATACCTACTTACTAAAAACATACAGATTCTCAATAACCCCTTTTTTCAGACAGTCGGCTAACGATTTGATGCTTGGTAGAATCGTTATCAAGAAGAGGTTTTGTTTATCCAGTGTTTTGTCTGTAAATAAAAACTATTTGATAAGGAAAAGATGACGGCGTGGCATTCAGAAGGTACTTAG
This sequence comes from Keiferia lycopersicella, assembly GCA_029255805.1. Taxonomy (NCBI): domain Eukaryota; kingdom Metazoa; phylum Arthropoda; class Insecta; order Lepidoptera; family Gelechiidae; genus Keiferia; species Keiferia lycopersicella. The sequence goes on from JARACZ010000012.1 coordinate 774,329, forward strand.
TTAGTATATGGTTCATATTTATAAACCGCAATCAAGTCTGAGATCGATCTCAAGAGCGATATTGACAAATGTCAGGCAGTACTAAAGACATCTCAAAATCGCACTCAAGATCGACCTAAGAGTTGAGTGCGGTTTATTAGTAAGGGCCATGTTACCTACTGAGTGTTTTTGTCAATTTTGACATTAAGATCCCAGATAGTTGCTACGGCACCTATCGATTGCCAAAGTGTCATTCATACAAACCGTTTGCAAACGAAAATGTTATCAAGTTACTGATTTACAGTCGATTATCGCTAGGTAGAGGTCTCACACTGCCATTATATTGGTATAATAATCGTTGCCGAGTTACAGAAAACCACAACGAATATTGATTTGATTTGCAATTTTGCAAAATTTGCAAAACATGGAATACATAAATAAACACTCATTCTTCCTCTTCATAGCCATTGTGGCCTTATACATCTGTGATAGATCTTTTACTATTGCTTGATTGGGACACTATTATGGAAAACGCAGGGTTGCCCAATCCTGTGCCACGGTTTCGGCCTCCCTGGCTTACTCCACAGGAACGACAATTCGATACCTGCGGAACCAAGTCGTCTGCACATATCCTACCATTATCCAGTTATGATAACCTAACCATCTGTTATTTACAAGGCTAAAACAATCTGTATTTATTTTTGGCATTCTTATTTAAAACATCAGATTGCAGATTGTAAACATAGGAAATGCCTGTTCAAAGACGCAAATCATTAGTTGCGTGAATGCCACAGTGCCGTACTTTCAGAAATAGAAATGCCCCAGGGCAAATTGCCACAAGTTTGACAAGCCATAAACGCCGGTTGGAGGATTTTAGTGCCAATTTGTGCAATAATTTTAATGCTTAGGTAAATGTCGTATAAATGTTATTACAATAACGCAAACATGTTTCCAAAAGGTGCAAGCTCTTGGACTATTTTTGGGAATACGTAAAATATTTCTTTTTTTGATTTGTGTGTTTTGTATAATGCATTACACAGTAGGTAGAGTCAGTAGGTAACGTAGTTTCTTATCATCTTATTACGATAATAATATCATAAAAATCATGTAATATGAATAATTCTTTCGCCTTGTATTTTCATATCAAACATCCCTTATACCTAAAAATAAAAAAAAAAGAAATGATACCTATAACTTTTTCTATAGCATGCATAAAAAAATTAACGATTTTGCCTAGACCTTTACTACGGCCGCGCCGTGTATGGTAAGCGGGTAGAAATTATGTCATAATAACGTAAGTAGGTAGGTAATCAACGATACAGGGTGTTAGGAGTAGTACTACATTCCTTTCAAGGGGTGAACATGGGGTAAACCAATCCATAAAACTGAACAACTTTCCCAAAGAAAATAGGTCAAATGTAAAAATAAAAATTTGGTTCTTACATACATATTATGATTCGACCTATGTTCCTTTGGGAAAGTTGTTCAGTTACAACGGCAGGTTCACCCTTTAAAAAGAACTTAGTACTTATCCTAACCTTGTTTTTAAAAGGCTCTCACTTTGTCTGTAAAACAATCCTTGAAGACCGCACAATGGCAAATGAACTCCATACTCAATTACCACCATAAGCACGAATAGCACGATACATCTCAGAAACCATTAGCTATATCTACTTACTTACTACATAACAAAACCTACATACTTATAAGTAGCTGTAGGTAGTGTTAGACCGAAAATCGACAAGCTATGACCAACTCTAATCTCGACATCTGAGTGGGTCCCCAGCTCTGTGGGATCGCTCTCTTGGACACTACAGCTAACCGCGCGCGGACGATTGTATACATTATAAGCGTCGCAATATTATTTAATTAAAAAGTTATATTTTCAAGACTGTGTTTCATTTAGTGTCTTTTAGTAGGTAGGTAGGTACATAAAAAACACGCCAAGAGACAAAATGCTTGACTGAAAATTTCAAAAGATCTGTCGCGCTGTATTAATTATTAATTATGGCATAGCGACCGTAATTTAACGGCCTTCATTGCTCTGCCTACCCCGCCGTGATATGTAGATGTATGTAACTTATTTATGAAATAAGTTAGTACCTACCTATATAATTTAATTAGTATGGTATGATACGTCTCAGATTCCCAACTGCGCTGGTAGAACTTATGTAGATGACATTGTAACTTCTTCATTTTCATACTACTTTATGTGGACGACCTAATGGTGATTTATAGGACACAATGTAGGACACAATACAAGAAGTTCAAGATGCATGCTAGCAGTCAGTCAACCGAGGCTAATTGCATTGTTTCTCGTAATGTGCTCAGTATTGTTATTTTAATATCCAGCGACCGAAAAGCGTGAATTTGAATGACTTATCTTTAGGAAATAGGTAGATGTGAACTATTATATACTTTATATATACCATAGGAAACATTTGATGACTTGTAGAAATAAAAATTACTTTAGATGCAGGTTAACAGTCTCCTTAGACTGTTATTAACCCTGGCACTTCAGTTCCATTTTCATTACTTACATAAAGGGGAAAATGTGACTTCCGTTACCTTCACACCGCGGCCTTCGCACGGAAAAACGGCTGTTCGCCCTTGAACTTAGAACTTTACTCATTTCATTAAAGTGACTTCATAGAAATTTAGTACTTACTCACCTACCTGCTGCTCCAAGCTACTACATTCATCATACATACATCACGCCTTTATCCCTTGCGGGGTAGGCAGAGCGTTAACGACTGCAAAAAATACGGTCGCTATCGCTACGTCTGACATATATTGAGGGCCGATTGAGCTAATTTGTGTGTCACTATAGTGAGAGGTTGTCAGCCTGTCGCCCAAAAGTTGTAATACACGTGAAACCAGCTACTACATGCTTGTAGTACATTACGTGTAGCCATGATTAAAACTATTATTCCTAATTGTTGGTAGTTACCTATCTTGTCATGTAGTAGTGTATTTAGAAATTATATCAAAATATAAGTAGGAGGTAGGTGTATGAAACGGTTCCCTATCTATTTGCATAAAAATATTAGACATAACATAGGTTGGCACAATGTACATTGAACTAACGATACTTAGGCATAAAAACAGTAGGCATAACACGTTAAGCATAATTTATAAACCTAACCTAACCTAAAGTCTATAAAAATACTGAACTGACTTACAATTGCTGCCATTGAAATTGCAAAAAATTGTTAGACATAAATAAACTGTATTATGCCAAGATAAATATTATGTGTAAGAATGTTTATGACAAAGTGGAAAAGAGTTATGCGGAACATGTTATGCTAAAACATATTAGTGGAAAACACATTTATGCTAACGAAAGGGATCCCGTATGAAACCATCGTTAAGTACATAGGTACCTAATCTTGCCCTTAGCCCTTGCGTGGTCACGATACATTAACCTAATTTTACTAGGTAACCATTTGTTATCCATGAACTACCCCAGCGTCTACTTTTATATTTATTTTCTGCGGAAAATCTTTGCCTTAATGGTAGCGGAAATTGAAAACCACGCAATAACCATACCAAAATCCGTTTATTGACTTCCCCTTGTAAGAATGAGGTAGGAAACTGAGGAACTAATGGCGCTACCTCTCGACTGTGCTTTTCTTCTGTTATTGGTCAAAAATGTGTCAATGTCAAAGTTCGGTTACTTCTTATTGGTGCGTTTAGGCACAGATGCGCCTGCTCCCATCTGCAATAAGCTTTGAGTTTTCCTCCCCATTACAGATATACCCATAATAGTTTGTAGCTGTAGGTACATGATCGAGAATGTACTGAATTCCCTGCGATTTGATGTTTTTTTTTTTTTTGTTACAGGTTGCAGGCAGCATGATTAAAAGAAAACTGTTATTAATATTAAATTAAGTTTAAATTCCTCTAATCAGTCAAAATGGTTACCGAAGTGGAGCGATTGTCTAATGGAGTGAATCCAGTAAACGGAGTAAATGAAATAAGCCCAAAGACTAAAGAAAATAAGGATATGGACAAAATAAACTCTATCAAATCAGAAGAGGGTGATAAGGAAATAGTAACTGAACATATGGAAACAGTAACTGAAGATAAGGAAATAGTAGCTGAAGACAATAAAGAATTAACTCCATTAGTTGATAAAGTTAAATTTGCAAATGATGCACATTCAGATAGATCAGAGAGTCCAGTGGAACGAGTGAAATTTGCTGACCTCGATGATAAAGACAGCATTTGTTCAGAAAGCTCTTCGGAAGATGAAGACAAATTACCGCCAATACCTGATGGTGGATGGGGATGGGTGGTAGTTTTATCAGCCTTTTTAGTTTCTGCCTGTGCCGATGGTCTCGTGTTCTCCTTTGGACTTTTACACGAAGAATTTACAGACTATTTTAATCAACCGCAGTCTAAAACAGCATTGATTGGTAGTATATTCATAGCGACACCACTATTAGCTGGACCAATCATGAGTGCTCTAGTTGATCGATTTGGATGTAGAGTTACAACAATGGTAGCTGGATTGACATCAGCTATAAGTTTTTTACTAGCATCCATAAGTAATTCAGTTGAAGTGTTGTGTGTAACGTTTGGATTCATGTCTGGATTAGCAATGGGTGTCTTTTACGTAACTGCTGTAGTATCAGTAGCGTTTTGGTTCGAGAAACGGAGAAATTTTGCCGTTTCATTAGCTTCGTGTGGGATAGGATTTGGAACTTTATTCTATTCACCATTGACTCATTATTGGCTACAAGAATATGGTTGGAGAAGTACAGTGATACTCTTAGGTGGAACAGTATTAAACATGTGCATCTGTGGAGCAGTCATGAGGAACCCTGAATGGTTGAAAATTAAGCAGAAGAAAGAAAGAGCTTTATCAAGGAGGTCTTCCAGAAGATCATCTAGTGTGAATTCTCTTACATCACGTTCTATTGGCGAGGAGTCTGTATTTTTAAGTCCCGAGGAGTTGAAATCTTTATTAACAAGTGGTAAAAGCCCGGATTACATTTTATCACAACTAGCGACGACGATAGCAGAAGCAGAACAGTTGGAAGCTACAACGCAAATGAACGCAGAGCTCGCAACAAAGAGAATATACTCTGTTTTACACTTACCAACTTTTGTTCAGAGAAATGAAAGGGTGAGTACTATAATGCAATTGTGTTAAATAAAGATAATCTTGAAAATATTGTTCGAATATCTTTTAGGTAGATAGCTTATACATAGTAAGTAGCTTTTTAGGTAGTTAAGTTGGTGGTAATAATTATTTCAGCATAAGTAGTTGTCTATCTACACTTGCTTATCAAAATGATAAGCTACTACTGATGAGAATCATATCGAAACAGAGTAAGGTAGAGAATATGTAGGTTAATAAGGATGTTGCTGCTACTAATATTATGTTTACTTACTTTCACAGGTTCCACCTGAAGTTATCGAAAACTTGATGGAAAATAAACGCCTCTATAATATTATATTGCACAACTATCCAGAAATAATTACTCGACGAAAATCAGACGTCAACATTGCCGTAGAACCAACGCCCACTGACGCTGCCATAGAACCTCCAAAGTTACCAGTAACAATCAAAGCTAAGAATAAAGATGTGCAAGACATACTCGGTGAAAGTATTAAAAAGGAAGGAAGTAAAGAAGGCCTTAGTGAAGACACTAAACTGATACAAAGCGATGAAAATAAAACAACAGGAAGCAAAGAGGGTCTTAATGAGGATACAAAAGTTATACAAGGCAATCAAAATAATCAAAAAGTAGGTAGCAAGGAAGGCCTCAACGACAAAAACGATACCAAAGAAGTTAAATTAGAACCTGTGGTTGAACGGAAACCTTCAAAAGATGAAATAAGTAAAAGTAAAGAAGCAAAAGACGCGAAAAGAAATAGTATTGTAGGTAAAAAAGACGGTTTGACCAAATCGGATTCAAATAATCCAACTAAGCCGCAACATCGAAAGTCAATAGGACAGAGACCTGGTATGGCAACTCAACCTGTAAATTGGGGACGAACATTATCAACCGTGGATCATCGGATCTTGAAAGACATGCCCCTATACCGTAATACAATGATGCATCGAGGTGCCATGATGCATTTACCCCAGAAGTTTAAACTCAAAGCGTCTTCTCTCCCAGACATGTATAGAAATTCTGATTGGTCAATAGCTTCGTCTGAAGAATGGGTAAGTTACATAAAGTATTTTGATATTTTACAAAAACATAATATGTATTTAAAATTGGAAATACCAAAATATTTTATCTGCATAGCACGAAAACAAAGCTAGATGATTCGGTTTCATTATCATGCTCTCAGTGCCGCCACGAAATGTAGATTGTTTCTTATCATGCCGAAACCGTGATAAACCTAATTAAAATAAAGCAAAACTAGTTTTTATCAAAATGTAGAGGCACGGTATTATATTATGGATTAAAATGTAAAGATTTTGATACCAACTGAGCAATTAATAATTCGTTCGTACTTGATTGTTTTGTTGATATAATTTTGTTACACATTTAATTGTCCTATTATTTGTTTATTAATTATCATTCGCTGCCTTATCAATGTTTGTTAGTTTCTTCTATTTGCGCCAGCGTTCATGTAGGAACCATAATGTACACCATGTTTTATGATTATGACGCTGAAGTACTTTACTTCCGATTCTCGTCTGTTTTCTTCTCGACAAATCGAAAATGACATGAATCAATTTAGGTCAGTGCAAAAAATTACTCCATCCTTATATTAATCCAAGTCGAAACACACAAAGATCACAAATACACAAGGTGAGAGAGAGATGAGTATAACCAATACAGTTAAAATTATTATATTTTCAGACCTTCTGGGACAGAACCCTTGAGCTTGTCAAGAACACCTTCGACTTCCGCATGTTCACGGAGTTCCATTTCTTCATGTTTAACCTGTCCACCGTGATTCTCTCGGTGTGGTTCATCGTGCCTTACTTCTTCCTCACCTCCTACATGAACGAGATGAAGGTCGAGGGTGGAGAGACCATGATCAGTATCATTGGTATCGCCAGCAGCGTTGGCATTGTAAGTACCATTGACTTGAATGCATTAATGTTATGGGTTGTGGTAACACAATTTCTGGCTGTTGGTAGGACGAAGAAAACATTCCTTTGTGCAATATATGTATAAACATTTGCAGATATTTATGTTAGCCAGGGCAGTAAACAACTCAATAGTCCCTACTAATAAAGAAACTACTTTAAGTAGAAAAATTCTGACAGGTTCTTAATCCTATAGGGATTATTTATTTTTAATTGTTTTCGGTATCTGACGGCGCATCTTTAAAAAGAAAAATAAGACAATTTTTCTTAAAATATTTGAACTCTGATGTTACCCTGTTCTAATTAATAGTGTAGCTACCTACATTATTGAACAAATGAATGTGGGACCAAACTTTTCATTGCCATGTATGAGTAATTGTACCACTTGATATCTATTAAATTGTTCAATGGACTAAAGTTGTTCCAGTTCTTAATAAAACAGACTGAGCAGTTACTATTATAACACTTCTTCGTCATCGTTTATTTATGTACTTAACTTACAATTACAACGCATACAAATTGATGTGTCGTACTATGGCTGTGATTTTAATAGTTTAGTCTCTAGGAGTCCTTTAACGATTTTTCTCTTTAACTTTGATCCTAATTCCCTATTTTAAGGCAACATCCTCTCTAATTTCAGGTTACCCTGGGCTGGGCAGGAGACCAACCTTGGATCAACGTCTCCAAAACCTACACCGTGTGCCTCATCATATGCGGCTTCTCAATCGGCGCCTATCCCTTCTTCATCACCAACTATTGGGTCCTGACTGTGATCTCAGCTGTCTTCGGAATTACCTTCGCCAGCTCCTACTCGTATATGCCAGCGATCTTGATGGAGCTGATGCCGCTGAATAGGTTCACTGTGGCGTATGGGTTGATGCTGCTCGCTGAGGGTATCGGTCACTTGGCTGGGCCGCCTTTGGGAGGTAAGTTTGTTGGATTTGATATGTACGAGATACATCCCCAACTACATTATTACTTATAGTTACAGTTAGTCTAAGATATTTCACTGCAGAGTAAAGGCCTCCTCCGTGGTCTTCCACCAGTTGCAGTCTAGTGTAGCATCAAAATCGTCAATTAACATACATACATAGCAAAACAACCTTTAAATCTAATAAAGATGACTGGGGTTGTGACTGATACTGGCGTCTGATACACATATGAAGCTTTCATACCTACTCTCTTGGAATATATTATGATTTAGTCTGCTCAAAATAAAATTAAAAACTTCTCTCTTTGCAAGCGAAATGACACCATTACGAGTAAAATCCCACTTCTGAAACGCAAACGTAACTTAAACCACTTTCTTTCTGTTTTCAGGTCTCCTGTACGACTTGACAGGATCCTGGGAGATGACCTTCTACGTCGGCGGTTTCTGGCTGATCATATCCGGTCTTTGCATAGCTGTCGTAGCTTTCACGAAGAATTTCCGCATATGTGGCACTGCGCCGCTACTTAAGGATCTTGAAGATAAAGAGTCAGATACGTCTAGTGAGGAGTCGGCCTAAGTTTGTGCTTAAAAATCAACACTGTATGGAAAAAGTCAAGTAAAAGTGAACATAGTGAAATAGATTTAGGTAGTAGAATCAGTGTCGATTTAGAAAATTTGAGGAACAAAATTGGGTGCCTTGCCAGTAATAGAGCGTTAGCAAGTAATTGTAATTTGTACATGTGACATTATGATTCAATATTGAGCCTACCATCTACCTAATCAAGTGCCTGCAAGTAAAACTTGAAACGTATGTATCATAATCACAATACCACTCGTTAATCTCGTATATTCCTATGAATCATCACAAAGTAAAGAAAGATAGTAATACAATGTGCACTTAGATTGATGGAACGGTGTTCTCAAAGTGAGGCTTAGAACGAATGGCATAGTATTAACGTGCCTATTATTTGCACTATCGAGTATGTAGACGTTGAATATCTAGCAAATGTTAATATAAGTAGAATGTTCTGGAGTGTAGCTTTAATGTGTTTGAGATAGTAGAAGCATTTCTACGAATACACCAATAGTTCATTTATAAAATATCTCATCTAAAGATCACCTTCAAGATTCATGCATTACGCGCGAGACAAACAACAAACAATCTGGAAAGCCATTTTCTTGGCAAGCGAGTTTCCCGAGTCTACCTCGACGACATTCGGCCAGACAGTTTCTTAATATAGAATGCATATTGCGTAAATTCATACTGCGATACGTAAATAGCTTTGCTACTGTAAATATCGGTCATTTGGTTACCAATACGAGGTATCTGTTCCTTTGTGTACGTTCTTAGATTATTGATATTTATATTTTTTATCAAACAAAATCACAATTACTTGTATATTACATAGATTAGATAAAAGATTGCTTTTGTAATATTCCGTTATATCAAAGAATGTACTACCGATAGATTGTGTATAACTTTTTTTAATAATTTATTGATGAGCGAAAGGCAGACATGGTTCGAAAAGTTGATATTTAGTATTTTGCGTCCTTCGCTAGGTGGCAGCACTTGGCAATCACCATTTTAAGGAATTCAACCAATCACAATTCTTATCGCTTAAAATTCATTGTTTTGATTGGTTACTTGCTGCTATCGTTAGAAATTATGGCAATTATTTCGGCAGCTGTCAAATGATACGTCTATGAAAAATAAGCTTTAATTATTTAATCTTTTGACAGCTGCCAATTATGGCTTATTCAAATGGCGATACTATATAGTAAGGGACAATGTAGTGTCGAATATTAGGTGCGTTCGTTTGTGGACTGTCTAAGGCTTTAATACGTAGAAGAAATATTTTTACATATAATAGTCTCAAAATGCATGTAATAGGTGTGTATTTTACTAACCTTTTAGGCGGTTTGCACACTTGACTTCCGTAACGATGTGCTTGCGTTGCTTATGCGTCGAAATCGGTTTTTAGTATGAGGAATCCGAAATTTCCTTTCACTTGCATTCGTTACGCGTACTCTAAAATGTGCAGCAACGGACGTGAAATGTGGGAACCGCCATTTTTTAGAAACATTGAGCTTTCGTCCACAGACTGACTAGTTTTAGGTACAAATGCTATCGTAACGAGGTGTTCCAGTTAGTATTTAAATAACAATTTTTGATGTACAATAGTACAGTATTAATATACTGAACATTTATTTTTAACAGTGTATTTATTGCTATTATTATACTGAAATTAAGGTCTGACGCATTTACCCCAGAAAAAAAATTATATGCAGCTTTGTTTAAAAAAACTTCTCTTTTACAAACAGTTTACATAGATATTTGTTTTAGTTTTGCTCATAGATTTCTATGCACCTTTGTATCAAAATACTTCTTCCATTGTTTTGATGAAACTGAGGATGAAACCCATACGATTTGACACGTCCTCGCGCGCGAGATAAGTCTTCCTACGGGACGCATCATAAACCCACAGTAAGTAGTAGTCCGAATATTTAAAAGATTGATTTATAAGGAGGAGAAAGATTTTTTGGAGCCATCAATGGATACATCCAATGGATCTAAATGGACGAAGGGGTATGAACGCAGTTTCATTACCTACAGGTACCATTTTTAATCCTAACCTAAGAAATATTTGCTATACCGGGTATACCTAACTTACCGTACTTATTATTCTAAGATGAAAATTGTTATTTTATTTTTTTCAAAGAATATTATAAATCATGATTATATATTATTTTCCTGAATTACAAGTTTTTCAATTTCAAACTAACACTCCTAGTGATATTGGTACCTACTTTATACGTACATATGTAGATCTAAGGTTTAATTCAATCACCTACCTAATTAAATTCCAATTGGGTATGTAAAATGAATATTTCTAATATTTTTTTCTGAAAATATAAGCAATTATAAGAAACTAATTTGTTTTTTAAAATTATTTAAGTATCCCTTATTTTTTAATAATTTTTTAAAAGTTTTTCATTGATGACGTCACTACGACACAATTAATGAAACGAACAACCACCATGTAGATTTTTCTGCAAATGAAACGAATAAGTATTTCATCTTTTGAAATGTCATCAAACTAGTGATGCCGCTCGATAATGGAATATCGATAGTTTCGATACGTTATTTATTGGTCAGGTCAAAGTATACTTTTCGGTGCGGTAAAAAAAGTTGAAGTATACGCTTCGGGGCCCTATGAAACGTCGAGAAAACATAAAAAAAAAATTTTGGGCAATTTTTTTTTTTTTGATAATATTTTTTATATATATTTTTGTCGTGTAGAGGGGCCTAATACAAACACTTTTGGTCCTTGGTAATTTTGGTCTAGGACGCACCTAGGCCGAGATATAGACCCTCGAAAGTCTAGACCAAAAACTATGAGGGCCTATATCTCGGCCTACGTGCGTCTTAGCCTAAAATTACCAAGAACAAAAAGTGCTTGTATTGAGCCCCTTTACACGTTAAAAATACAAAACAAAACGATAGCCGAAAAAAAATGACTTCGAAATTTTTTAAAGTCTTTTCCCATAGCTTATTACTACTAACTTATTTTTTTTTTAGAAAATCGTATGTTTTATATTTTTGTCGTGTAGAGGGGCCTAATACAAACACTTTTATGTGGAGGGGTCCACACGACAAAAATAAATTTAAAAAACTATTTTCGATATAGCGCCCCGAAGGGTAAACTCCACACTAACACTAGATAATACATATTGTAGCGACCTCTGGTGGCTACAACATGAAGCTCACTCAAGTGGTTCACAAGCATACAAGACACAACAGAAGTTCTCAACATATCGGAGAGATGGCGCCACGTGACAAAGCAATGGGCCTGAAACGCGGTATCGAAGTGTTCACCGCGCAACGCATATATACAACTTCCAATCCAATCCAGGTGGACCCATCGGTCCCCTGGCCACAACACCCGGCCAGGCGGGTAGCTACCCTTTTCCCGACACCACCTGGATACTTCCTGTCACCCGCCATATTGGTGACCCCTACAATGGACTTCGCAGCCTTCAACCACACATCAACCACTACAGCATGGAGCCAACTACTTCGTCATCAGCAACTACCACAGTCACAGCACCGGCGGCTTCACTGGTCTTCCTCATCATCCCGACTCACCGTGGACATTGGAACCAGGACGGCAGTTTCATTGGTCTTCCATCCTCATCCCGACTCACCGTGGACATTTGGATCCTACACTGCCTCGCCAAGCCAGACTGCATCATCACGCTACAATGACGTCATCAGCCCCACTACGCTCGCTTACGGTATCGACCTCCGGTCTTGAGGGGGAGTACTGTAGCGACCTCTGGTGGCTACAACATGAAGCTCACTCAAGTGGTTCACAAGCTACAAGACGCAACAGGAGTTCTCAACATATCGGAGAGATGGCGCCACGTGACAGAACAATGGGCCTGAAACGCGGTATCGAAGTGTTCTCCGCGCAACGCATATATACAACTTCTAATCCAATCCAGGTGGACCCGTCGGTCCCCTGGCCTCAGAATAGGGATAAGAGCTCTCCAAGGCAGTTTAGGTATCTGGATTTTATCTCCCAGTTCACTACAAATCTGAGGTACATACCCGGCGCAGACAACGTTGTCGCTGACGCCCTTTCTCGCGTAGAAGAGGTGAGTTCTGCTATTAACTTTGAAGAGCTTGCACGTACTCAGGCAAATGATCCGGAGCTGCAAGATCTTCTCCGCAACGGGACTGCTCTTAAACTTGCGAAGGTTACTCCTAGCTGCAGCCCAGTCTCCATCTACTGCGACATCTCTGTACAACCACCTCGTCCGTATGTCACTCCAAATCTGCGTAAGCCAGTCTTTGATTCTCTGCACAATCTACATCATCCTGGGACTACAGCTACAGTGCGACTGGTAACACACAGATTTGTCTGGCCAGGGATTCGTAAGGACTGTAGAGAGTGGACAAGGCAGTGCTTGCAATGCCAAAAATGCAAGGTTATCCGCCATACAATTTCCCCCCTTTCCACATTCCTTACTCCTTCCTCGAGGTTCTCTCACATACACCTCGACATTGTAGGGCCCCTAACTCTGTCTTCAAATTACAGATATTGTCTCACCGTCATCGATCGATTCACACGATGGCCTGAGGCAATACCTCTCACGGAGATCACCGCTGAAGCCTGTGCAGCTGCTCTTGTATCTGGTTGGATAGCCAGGTTCGGTTGTCCCGCCAGGATCACTACAGACCGTGGTCGGCAGTTTGAGAGCCATCTCTTCAAAGCTCTCACTTCTCTGGTCGGTGCGCGCCACTTCCGCACCACCGCCTACCACCCAGCTGCGAACGGGATCGTCGAGCGCATGCATCGGCAGCTGAAGGCAGCCATCATGTGCCACTCTTCTACTCCGTGGACTGAAGCTCTTCCTCTAGTCCTCATGGGTATGCGAAGTTCCTGGAAAGATGACGTCCAAGCTTCGCCAGCGGAGCTCGTGTATGGCGAGCCTCTCCAGTTACCAGGCCAGTTCCTGTCGCCCAAAGATGACTACACTGTGGGTGACGTCACAGAGTACGCTACTCGACTACGAGCGCACATGGCCAAGTTGACCCCGAGACCTACTTCGTGGCACTCTAACTCGCCGTTCTACATTCCTCGGGACCTGCATTCGACTTCCCATGTTTTCCTGCGCCATGGACATGTTCGAGCCTCACTAGAGCCACCCTATGCCGGACCGTTCAAGGTCATTGAGAGGCAGCCGAAGTTTTTCACAATTGACGTTCGTGGCAAACCGGTTAACGTCACCGTCGATCGACTGAAACCAGCCTACATGTCAAGAGAAGTCGTCGTCCCAGAGCAGCCCGTGGCACCCGTTCAACCGCAGCCAAGCACCAACATCACTACCACAAGAAGCGGGAGAGTGGTCAAAGTACCGGACTTTTATCGACCGTAGTCACGGTCTGGCCGGGGAGTGATGTGGCGAACCTACTTACTCGCCACTATTACTACTTGGACCAGCTCCTAATGCAACTTGGACCAGCCCCTTACATTTTGGTACTTGTGGAGTTACCCGCTCCGCTTATGCACCTTGTACCATACGCATAACGGGCGATCTAATACTTCGGCTGCGCCCGCTCGCTCTCGGGCCTCGTCGTGAATCTACGCTGCTATGACGCGCTACCGGGCATCCGCCCGCACCGCTTAGGCACCCCGCCGTCGCCTATGGTCGCCGACGCAGCTACGATCAACACCGAACCATTCGGACTCCTGACTCGCTACCGAACTACTGTGCGCGCTTTTGCCTTTGTGTCGAGTCACGAATCTTAAACCTAAAATTGTAATTGCTTTGCTTTCCACTAATATACGCTTATACTGAGCTTAAATAATATTATTCATTTCGATTCGCTGAATTCTCTTCACCTATCACCTTCACTCTTCATCGCTAGACGCCCGACTAAGTGCCTACCTAGATTCAGAGCCTACTTAATGTGCGGCTAAGGTGATTCCAGCTACCTAGCCCACACATATTAACGGGTTTTTACTCACGGTATAGGATTGTATTGAGTAAAAACCCGTTAATATATGTTATAGTGTTAGGTAGTTTATTGTAGTTTTTTGTTTCAAACACAAAACTATGCACCACCACACATAATATAATACTGCTTGAAAAACAAAAGGAAATTCCATATTTTACAGATAGTGCAGCTTAAATATGCCGTAAAAACTTTGCTAAGTTGGCTGGAAAATTATGAATTCGGGAATTCCATATTGTACACGTAAACAAATATAAACTGAACAGTGTTATCGATAGTAGTAGTATCGATAGTTTAGCAACACTACTTCAAACGTCAAATTGACATGACAGAAGCAAGCAAGGGGGAAGTTCGTTTTATGAGATACTGTAAGGTTTTATGGTTTTATGCTGTTTTATGCGTTTCGTTTCATTTTTTTGTGTCGTATGTACATCACAAAGGTCAAATGAAGGTTATTTAGATTTTTGCATAAATAAAAGTGATTTTTAACTTTTTCGAACTAAAAGCATGAAAATACTACAATATACCAAAATATCTCCAAATGGATTTCTTATTTCATGTCTTCGAGTTAAGCTTTACATACCGAATTAACTAGCGTAGTTAATACATACAACGCTCCTCCTACCCCGAGAGGGATAAAGGCGTGATATATGTATGTATGTATGTTAATACATAATATTATAATGTTGAAACTGAACAACTTTTCCCAAGGAATGTAGGCCATTTTTGTCATTAAAATTGAACCACTGTCAAATAAAATCAAGGACTACCTAGTTAAGGATAAAGTGAAACAACTTAGAAACTTTATACAATTACTTTATTAAGAAGGGAACAACAACTGAGAGGTAGGGTCAACAACAACATACACTTTTCATGACCTATTTTATTTAACTGTTTATTGTACACAATAAAACACAAAAGGACATAACGTATTGAACAATTAGGTCAGATCTTATTTCTAAAAACAAATCTTTCCCAGTAGACCTAGGGTAGTGAGATGACTTACGTGTCCTACAGATAAAGTAATTTAAAAAAATATAAAAATAAACTGTGTAAATTACTCAGTGGAAATTGAGAAGAAAATCGCTCGGTTAATAATTTAAAACATTATAGAATAAGAGCTGAGTACCGTTACAGAATTCATACATAATGAACAGCAAACTAAGTAATTAATAATATAAAGACATATAGTTCAGGAAACATAATTTGAGCCAATTCGACTATGAAACTTCAAGGATAATCAGCTCAATTTATATTTCCTAAACAATACATTCATCTGAAAATTATTCTTAAATCATCCCACTGAGTAAAATAACTTAAGGCAAAATTTTGAACAGATTTCTCAAAGACTTTTTAATTATTTCTTGCTTTGTTATAGAAAGGGTCGATTTACAACATACAGAAATGTCACTATTTAAAACTAAAACAATAGTTATCTGAGCAAATGCTTCACAACATTCATTATTAACTGCTTACAAACAAACACGTTGAGTTTTCGTTATACTATTGTCGACATTCATAATATTACGGTAAAAGAGAGACTACCTAGTTACAGCCATGATTAAAGTTTTATTGAATGTTCAAGTACAGGTAGACAGTAGACGACACGTCGGTGCAACTGACGTAAAGTGATAATCAAAAGTCCAAATAGACTTGCGCTAGCCATGCACATTTGAAATCGTTTGGACGTTGCAGAACATTTCAAATATGCACGTCTAGCGCAAGCCCATAGATATAAATATAATATTATGGACTATTGATTACGGTTGTACTTAATTGTCGGACTCGAACGCTACTACTGATTTCGTTTTTATGAAACTTTATAAATGTCTCGTTGAAACTTGTCAAAGGAACGATACTTAAGTACGTCTGCTGCTCTAATGTGTAGTCTACTATCTACCGGTACCTTTAGGTGTGTTGTAATGATACAACGCATTAAAAAATTGGCATATGAAATCTGGAAATGAGGCTATACAATTAGGTACGTAATATTTAGTAGGTATGTTATACTTGCATGTTATTGCAACAAAAGTAAACATTTTTTATATCACTACCAGCCAATTCGCTTTTTATATTCGTATAAATTTTTTTAATATTATTGCGACCGGGTAGAGAAAAATAATAAACTCAATGACCATTCGAATAAAGTTAAATTTTTTCTTGAAACGTAATCTGCGTTGTATCATTATCACATCGATATTCAGTATTTGATTGTGTATTATTAAAATAATATTTTTTTGTACTTTTTTGTAGGACTAAAATCCTAGTTTACACAGAAACAACAATCAATAGTACAGTTACTATTTTTACTACGTATTTTGGTAATATTTTATTGTTTTCTATTGTAACTAACACCAGTTAAATGCTAAATATGAGTTTAACGATTTAAAATCTTATAATGTAATTGAAATCTTATTTACCTTGACAGTAAAGAGGCAAGATAAAATACTTTTTAATAAAGTAACAAGGTAAACATAGGTATATATTGTAACGTAAATAACTAAAATTATTAAAAAATATTTTAACATTGAAGTATTGCGTCTTTACTAGCTTAAATTAATAGCGAACTAAGTCTATATAGATAGAAAAAATACTGATCTCTTTTGATAATTTACACTTTTGCAAGCACTTATACAAATATATCCAAACTAATTAATTTACTTAACGTAGCAGCTTTATTCAAAAATATCTTATTTCATATAATATTTTAAAGACGTGTTTCATTTTAAATGAGATAATATACGAGTCAAATAACGGGTGACCTTTGTTTCACAACGAAGGTATATGAAAAATATTTTACTTTACTTTAATGTCAGATGGGGTAAATTGACTAAATATATAAATAAGTTATTCTTGTCTCACCATAACCTAACTTGGTTTTACAAAAAAATAAATGCGCGTTGAACGCGCGTTTAGGTACGAATGAACGTTCTCAAACGACTTTAGCAATATTATCTTATCTTTTTTTGTAATTACATCGTATATGAACATATAATTCAATTATTGCCCTGAAAGACTAAGTAAATAATAACTTTATAATGTAGAAGAGGTAGCAGTGTGATAAGGATTGATTTTAATAGTTTACGTATTTTTTTAAATCTTTATTGGATATTCATAAGAAATTTTATATATGAAGCGTAAATTTCTTTATTTTCATTTCATAAGAGCTTCTTATTTAAATACTTAGAATAAAGAGTAAAAAATCCAGTTTTAACGAACCCCACATTTTTTTTTTCATTATTTACTTTATTTAAATATAATACTAGCTTTTGTACAGTTTGTGGACATTGATTTTTTGAAAATTAATGAAAATAATGTATTCTTATTTCTATTTAATCTAAAACATCAAAGGAATTTTGAGTAAATTACAAGGGAAGACACCTTTCAACGAATTTTACTTATTTACAATAAAAATAGCTTAGAATCATTCAATAATTTAATTAATATGCAGCAATGACAGCCTTTTGTAGTGACAATATTTTTAAAATTGTGCATATTATAAGTAAGGAAAATATTTATATTTATTTGCTAATTTATAATAAATATTATTTTAAACAGCCATTATTATTTTAATAATATGTAACAGTTTCTTTAATAGGTGAAAATGTAACACAATGATTCAATTTAAGAAATATTTAGGGTAAGTTTGATTAATTTTTATTCATTATTGATTTGTCCGAATACCTGATTTTTCTGTATTCTTTCGACACATAATATAAAACCCATAAAATGTTCGGAATCATATTTTCCGTATGTTTCGTTATGTTATAATGACTTCCAAAATATTTTCCAAATTGCATCACCAGCTCTTAGACTATGTAGTAACACTAACATTCAAATAACATAGTAAAGGACGTAGAAAAGACTAAAAAGAGTATCTATTCTCACTTGAAATCACGATAGGTTACATCAGACAATATACCTACCTACAAACGACCCCATTCCGGACCCACTCACAAAATGGTCACAAAGCGAATAATTCCTCTATTTTACCGTACCCTAATATGAACATGAAATCTTTAACATAATAGTCAAATGTCGCGATTTTTATTAGTCACACAGAATATCTATGACAGTGTAACTGTTTGTAAGAAATCATAAACTCCACCATTCTCCTTGCCTTATCCCGTTCTCTGTCGGGGTCGTATACCTCACCTAGGGGATTTGACGTGGAACCATTTTTTTACACAGAGCGACTGCCATCTAGACTCTGCAATCCGAAGGCTAAACCTGGCCCGTATCCTAGGTTAAGTCACATTCAAATATCATCTGAATTCAAAATTTATTTGAATGTGGGTTTCATCACGATGTTTTTCCTTCACCGTAAGAGCTGTCGGTAAATGTATGTGAGTAAAAAACATTGGTAAATGGCGGGTCGAACTCGTGTCTCGCGGTTGTAAGACCGGTGTCCTATTCACTTGGCCACCGACGCTCTAACATGACCCATTAATGTTATAAATTGAACTGGGTACCTACATTCATAGCTTATTAATTACTGTAATGTAAGTGTACTTAACTTGAGTCTGTTATTCAACAACCATACAGTTAGATACAACAAGTCAACAACCCATCCACACAATTATTTTACCTTAGTAAAAACTATTTAACACAACTTTTTACGTAACGGCTCAAGGTTTTTCACAGTTTACAAGTTTATTTGAAGCATATTTTTTATGGTAATATATATAATATGTCATGTAAAGTATGTATTTTTGCGAGATAGTAAATTCTTGACAGACATCTTGGGTTGCCATTTTTGGAAATTTTTAAATCGGTTTCTTTTAGCTCCTAGTGCGAATGGTGTAAAAGATCAGCAGTGATTTTCCAGCGTAATCGTTATTTCTTATTATGCACTGAACTTGGCAAATGATGGGCACATCACAATTTAATATTTGAAAAACAAATGGCAACCCTAATCTTGACGTCCCGGCTGTTACAAATAAGCCGTTTCCATATAATTTGTTGGATAGGCTCGTTGGTATTCCATCATGGCGGGTCGTGTATTGGTTATAATTTGATATTTCTTGTTCATTTGAGTGTTTGGTGAATAATTCTGATAGTGTATTAAGCAACAAACTATTCTGAAAGTGTTCATTAAATAGGAAATTGTAATTAATGCATATATTCGGCATTGTGCAATAGTGACGAGCGGTCTCCACGTGGTGCAGAAAATTTTACTATCGAGTTTTTTGTACTACATAATTTTGCGCAACACAGCCCCTAGTCGTCAGACTAGGATCACTGTGTTGTGGACTCTCCCTCGGCGTAATGCCACTTAACTTTACATCACTCTAACCTTACCGACGACCTGACTACTTTGACATTGGCAAAATACGTCTCCACCCATGAGATGTGACGCCAGAATTAAAAAAGAAAAAAAAAAATTGTTCGTCAGACATGGCGATTGCGGCCGTATTTTTATGGCCGTTACCGCTCTGCCCACACCGTAAGGGATATAGGCGTGATATGTGCATGTATGTTATTTGAAACCAACTTGTATAACTAAACCAAATTGAGTTATTTAGCCCTTTAATTTTACAAATATTTACTTAAACTTGTAGTGATATTACAACTTGTACGAGTCAGTTTAGGATTGATATGATGTATATTCTTTGGAAATAGATAAAGTACATTAACAGTTGTGGAACTAACATTGAATTATGATATGTTTTTAACAATATTTACAGATCACCTAATTGACATCTTAATCTAATTCAGATACAAAAATAGATTTACAAAGATTAATGGCAAGAATTTCTTTTAGAAAAAGTAGGTGCTTACAAGAAGACCCTTTGTTTGCTAGATTTTTTACGATACGAACTTATTATAATAAATGGTAAAATCACGAACGGTCCATTTGCCAAGATATGATTTAGATAATACATAAATAATAAAATAAACAAAAGTGTGTATAGCTATCTTTGACAAAATGAACAAATTTTTATTTGGTTTTTAAGTTCATAAGTTATAATTACAACAGGTTCTTACCTACGAATTCAATTTTATTGAGTTCCCGATATTTCGACACTGTTTGATTGTGTTCCGCAAAAATGAAAAAGAATGAGAGGAGGAGACAGACATGTCTGGGACCGAAACCTGCATTTTTTTTGCCATTGTATCGAAACTCAACTGTCATTCCATTTCCATTGTGATTTTCTATACTTCAAACTGATAGCAGACTGCGGAACTACTAAAATCATCATCGGCATCCAACTGAAACGATTTTTATTTAGCAGGCAGACGGGTCCTGCCCATAGCAGCCACCCTCAGATAGGTACTCCGCAGTTTACCCGTGATCATGACTCTTGAAACTGCGTCTATACAGGGAGACTGGAAAATTGATGCATTCCTTTCAAGGGATGAACCAGCTCATGAAACTGAACAACTTTCCCCATGGAACATAGGTCGAAAAATGAAAAATAAATTTGGCCCACCCATACAAAATTACCGACCGACTAAGTCAATTTGTATGGGAGGACCAATTTTTTTTTTCATATTTCGACTTATGTTCCATGGGGAAAGTTGTTCAGTTTCATGAGCTGGTTCATCCATTGAAAGGAATGCATCGATTTTCCAGTCACCCTGTATATCGGGAACTCAATAAAACTTAATTCGTTGAAGAACCCTTTTTTAAAAGGTGTTGGTTGTGATGTTTTTAAAGTGAGGAATTTTCTTCCAGTTAGGTATTTCTTAATAGATATAAAGATGAATCAAAAACTTTTCGAAAAGTTAGTCTAACCTAGTTTGTACAATACATTTAAGCTCAGTGAAGGCTGGAGAGGAAGATGTTATCTAAGGCAATATGGAAAACAACAGGTATTTAAAGCAAAGATAGAAAATGCAAAATATTATTAAAATTATGATGATCATAGAAAAAACAGAAAACCCATATAGAGTGTTAGGAAAGCACTAGGTAAGTACACTCCTTTTGCTACAGGTAATTTTTTTAACAATTAAGATATCGATATAGTGCTATGGCGCCCTTTAGTAATTTTGTTCGAAAGCATAAAACCTCCTAATGTCGAAGGCATGTAATTTTTAGCAAGAAGTGTATTTTTTAGCCGATACGTCGAAATTTTGATAAAAAAGTAACCGGTCTTCAAGGAATCAAATCTAATAACAATGAAAAAGAATTGGGTAATTATGAGTATTATAGGTACTTCACTATTATAAGGTGTAAAAAGCTGCAAATATTTTAAGGGGTGAACCAGTCTACGAAACAAACAACTTCCTCTTTTCTATTTTGACCTCATCTCCCATACAATATGTAGCAGCCGCACAAGTTGGTAACTGTATGTCGAAGACTGTAGGTATGGGACGCCCAAATATTTTTTTTCATGTTTCGTCCTTTCGTCTTGTGTGGCAAAATATCGAAGCCTTTGAAAAACTGCGCCAGGATGAACTCGATGCTAAAAGAGGCGAGTTAAAAGCCAGACCACCAACGGCTGTAACATACCACTATAGTGGCGGCGTGCGCACTTGCCCGAAGTGCTCAAAAATTGGCTACTGCAGCCGAATGCGAGCACACGATTGCGCGGACCAACGAGACGCCAGCTGCTGAGCCTGTCCAGCAGTCGCTGTAACCGAAATCGGCTCAGACAGATTACTATTATTACATTAAAGTTGTTCAGATTCGTGGACTGGTTCACCCCTTTGCAGTAGACATTTTTACATCCGTACAACGCGCGTCGCTTAGCGCTCAGCCCGGAGCGGGGCCAGCGCCGCAAGCGACGCGCGTCGCCGCCGCTAGGAGGCCGGGGACGCGGGCGCCGCCGAGTGTGAGTGCAGGCCAGCTGTGGACCCGCGAGCCACGCGCGGCTCTAGCTCCAGCGAAAGCGTGTATTGGCGCTCCTCGGGGATGATGAGCGAGCGGTCTAACAAGAAGTCGCACACCTGGATAGAGGATAGAAAGAGATATTTATTGTATACACTGCTCTATATTTATTTAGATTGTATAGATCAGTGATGCAATAAGAGAATTTGTTGTGATAGGTAAACCTACAGGGAACAAAATAAATAACTCAATATTTTCACGCATAAACAGCGTGAGAAACACTTCAAAAGACTAATAAACTGATGAACCAGAGCTATGGGATTTCAATGTATTTGCAACACATTTTGCTATATTCGCACAATGAGCAGCGCCTAGCTACTGACACCCTTGCGTCCCTATAGAAATAATAGTGCCAGTATGGACAGAAGTGGCAAACAGCTGACGATAAGGAAAATCGGGGAAAGACTACTTACCTTGGGAATGTGATCGATCTTGTACGGAGTTTGTTGGAAGTTTCTGATCTCGCGAATAACATGAGCGATCATCCGCATCTTGGAGAAGTTGAGCAGCCCGTCGGGGGTGTAGTTGGTAGTGCCTTCCTCGATGAACGACAAGTCAGACAGGTACATTCCCAGGTACGGGATGCAGGGCGGGTCGCACCTGAAGAGGAGAAATATATTTCGTTACTACACGCTACAAAGAATTCGAATGTATCATGAATGAAAATAAGACATTCAAACAAAAATTCAGGCGTTGGAATGTGGCTCGAACCCGGGACAAACAGAGTACCGCCTCACTGCCCTGCCGGAGTTACCGACGCCTCGACCGACCCTTGCCAGATTTTCAATTTTTTAACCCTCGAAGCGAAGATTCAGTGCCATCTTTTATTGTATTGAGTGCATTATCAACAAATAGACATGTATCTTCACCTAGGAGAATAGCAATCTCTAGCTAGATGTTTTCGTCTACTATCAGACGTCATCACGTCAGTTCCTTCCTCACTTACCTGTGCAATGCATCCCTGAGGATCCTAAAACGGCATTCCGAAGAGATTATTGTTTGCATCTTTTCTATTGTTTGCTTGCTCTGAAAAGAAAAGAATTATTCATTCTTAATTTTATTCATAGCTCATCTCCATCTGATACTAGAATGTTTTTGTTTTTATTTTTTGGTAATTGTAGGAACTATGAAGGTAGCCATTCTAAATTAAAACACTCATTTTTACCATGAATAATCGGAATATGTTGCTTACTGTTTTAGAAACCTTCTCCCAAGTTTTCTTGAGTCGATACACAGAAGTGTTAGACAGAGCTGCACACACTTGCAGAACTCCGTTGAAGTTGTGGAGACAACGAGCTATGTCGGCCACTGCTGCCCATTTCTCTATGGCCGCCACTCGACCTGAGAATATGAAAAGACTTTTACCGCAAGTAGGATTTGAACCTGCAAATTTTCTCCATTATTACTGGCGACGACGGCCACCGTGGCTCAATAGTTGCCTGCAAAATTATATGTCAATTACACATGGCATGCCTCATTGAATGTAGCCAAAGCGATGAAAACACGTTGTGAAGACATTAATAATAATACTGCAGAAGAAAGCAAGTCAGAAATAAACTAAATCCTGAAACTTTGAGACTGTTAGGACTGAACTAAAGAAGGTGTTATATGCAAAGATGTAATACTGAGGCTTACCAGTCAATGTATACTTCTTCAAGATCTCAGAGATGACCAGATTGGAGATGTGGTTGAAGTGGCTCGTCATCATCAGAATGTGCGGAGCGCGTTCTGCTTTGTCTGCCTTCGTCCATGCTTGTCCCAAGAACTCTCTGCAAAATGTACACATGTTTCGAATTATTGAAGTTCAGCATTGTCAATGATCTTTATATTATTAAATTTCATTATTTTTAAATTTCTTTGAATTGGTTTTACATGAAACTTACTCGCTGTGTATCGCACTGAAGATCTGGTAGTCCAAATAAGTCATCTGCTCCGCAATTTCTAAAGCAGACAGAGTCTCAATGCTTTCTTTTGTTGGCACCTGAAATAAATTATCAAGATTACTACACTACTCTACACCTACTATTGTTTTTATAAGGTCAACTTCATGAAATTATGGATGGAAGAAAATCACTTACAGAAGGAGGAACGAACAAAGCATTCAAATCAACAGCTCGATCAGGTGCCCTCTCCAGCAGCCTCAAGAGTTGTGCTGCAGCTTTATGCTCAGCTGGAAGTAGACCAGGACTGCCCTCGATCTCTTTGAGGAAGTCCATGGTCAAGCCTCGAAGACGCTCGTCAGACCAGAAGTCGGAGGAATGTTTGGAGATCCAGTGCCTATTTGAGCACAAAAAGTTATTAATTAGGTTACCGTAATGGATACGATGATCTGCATACTAATTCCACTAATGTAGATAGGATGATAAAAACTGATAAAAGGATGGCGTTACATTTCTTAAGGAAACAGTTTACTTACCTTAAGACATTCAGTACTCGCATGGTGGCAGCAGTGGATATTACGGAATCTCGTCTGGCAGCTGGTGGAGAAGTAGGTGGTGGAGATCTTGGATTTGATGATGCCGAAGTGGCCACTGCAAATGCGGCAGCTGCAGTCGATGTTGATGACCTACACCGGGATAATCCAGTTAGTATTGGTGATAAAGAAGTTCTTACAAATTAATATGAGAATAGAACTGTTAAACACGGTAATGATGTATTAAAATAAAATAAATTTGATACGTTTTTGAAAATGTTATGAAAAGAGGTCGTGAAATGAATAATGTATTTCTCGATGTTTTACATGGGTTAGTCAATTATAATGCTGTGTTAATAGTTCTACAAACATTTGCAATACTAGGTAATAATAGTTTTAGTTTAGAGACCAATTCTATGCCAATTTTGGATGCCAATTGAACAATAATATTTTGTAAAAGTAGAAAAAGAAGAAACGGAAAGAAAAGTTGCAAAGACATAGAACAGGACATGCAATTGTGTAAGAGAAGTGAGAAAGGAAGTAGAAAAAGACAGTTAATTAGGATACATAGAAAAATATAAATTTTGAATTTTGTTTTTATTATAATCAGTTTATTTTAAGAAAAAGCATGCAATATTTTCATGTTAAAGGTACAATTTAAATTTAATGTTCATTACGTTTTTGCTATTTATATACCACAATCATTAATAGGAGTGAATCCACTCCGACTAGAACGAGAAGAAATTGAGAAAACAAATCTAAATCTATCTATAGCGCATTTACCTCAAATATATTGAAAATGATGATGCGTTTGAGGTAACTGCGCAAAATGCGGATATCGGTTTTGAAAATATGATAAGCAAGTAGATTACAATGATATTGATAAAAAACTAGAAGTTAATATTTGTGAAAGGAATTATTGTAGATGTTGAATTTGAGTCGATTTTTAATGGTGAAGTGTTACGTAAGAGATTGCAATGACTGAAAAGTTACAATATGACTTTTTTTGTAGACATTTGTGGTAAACGAAAGTGAAAATGAATGCTTGAAATTCAAATGCCGGTATCTAAATTATAGTGATGTTGACAAATTAAGTGATTAGCTAAAACCCGTGTTAGTGCTGCTATCTCTAAACTGTAAGTTTGTCATTTAATGGAAGTGTGATCTTCTGGTAATGTTTGTGTGAGCCTTAAGGCGGCTACAAGAAAAATCTAGGTCACAAAAAATCCAAAAAAGGGAAATGCGAAACACTCTAAATGAAAGCCAAAAATGTTCAAATACTGGTCTATAGCAGATCTACTGTGACTGCTCTACCGTTACCTTCGCCGAAACTCACCACAAGGGGTCTTTTCCAAAGCTGTTAATGAATATGAAAAATATCAGTTTTAAGAAATTTAAAATCTAAAAAGAGCCCAAAACCTCTCTAACAAGATTAAATTATTATGTAATAAAACTATTAAAATTGATGAAAAACATCGTGCAAAGAAAACTGGTAAACGATGATGTCTCTCGATTAAAGATGTTAGAAAAACATGTGTGATGACATGCCACAACAACCAGAGTCAGTGAGCTCCCATTGTAATCAAATGTCTGAAGATAATGGATCAGAAAGAGATGACAAAGTTGATGGAAATGATTTGAACTTACCTTCGGTGAGATTGTCTGAATGATGTGATAACTACACCTGCTTTTGGTTGGCTTGTTTCACGGCGGAAACCCTGAAAGAAGCATCGTCTTCAGTTACTTATAGTATTTACAAGATAAACTCAATATCAAGTTCCTTCACAATATGATTATTGTACCTGAACTCCTTGAGAGACTTGAGAAGTGACAGAAGATCTGGCCTCGGATCCTCTCCAGAATCGATTCCTTTCACTCGATATAGATGAGTTAGTATAACGCCTCTCACTGGAATATGACTCAATTATACTACAAGCAAAAAGGAAAGATGTTGTAATGTTTGAACACAAGTCTGTGTTACAATCACAAAGGTAGCTTGGTTAACTGAGAAAGTGCTTTCCAGATTTAATCTCATCAAAGGAAAACACAAGCATGAATCTGGTTATAATTGGCTACGCCTGCGGAAAATTCAAAAGAAAGGCCATGTAAACCTTTGATGTCACATTCATGCAGTTCGAAGTTTTATTCCTCAAATGTGACTTGTCGTATAAATATTCTAGATATGGAAAGATTAAGTTGTAGCTTTTTGAATTTTTTCGTTATCTGTAGTCTCACCTGACAGACCGCCTTGGTCCATACCGTCCTAAATCTGAAGCTCGTCGCGGTTCTTCAAGTGCTACTTTTTGGTTCGGATCGCGAGCTGTGTCTGATCTCCTGCGAGCCTCCATAGCTTCTGATGCTGCTGACGGCTGTAGACTACGCCGGGGACTTTCCGAGAGGGTTCGCACACGCTTTGGAAATATTGGAGAATATCAGAATGCTCTTCATCAAATATGGTACTCGTGTATCAAGAAAAAAAAATTGGATAGGTAAACATTTTTCCATAGATTTTAAATTAGCTGAGTGCAATTGGCCAAGCGTGAATGGGGGCAGAACAACAAATAACAAATGGACTTATCATGGAGCGACTTTTGTCTGACCTCCAGAACCCGGAAGAAGCTCCTATTTTGATAGAAACCACAAATTAAAATACTTCAGAAACACTACGGGTTGCACTAATTGTCAAGGGTTGCAAACTCTACGTATTGAAATCGAGCCACTTACGAGGTTCTTTGATTCGTTCCATTTACAAAAGGCCCTATAGACGTTCGAGGTGGACGACGCCTTTAGAAGTTGTGAACGGATTACCTCCGAGAACTTCTGCGACATCTTAAACTTCTCATCGGCTTTCATTTTGTCTTTTTCTTGTTCCTCCTCCTTATATTTGATATCCTCGTCACTCTGGTCGACCAGTTCAATGCTTTCGTCCTTAATGATGCCTGCTGCTACGTCATTATCCTTTGTCGGTGACCTACTTCGGTCTTTCTTCGAGTCATCTTTTTCTGGACTTTTCTTAGGACTGCCGACCAGAGTGACTGAACTGATTGCCCCTGGAGATGACGGAGATGTACCTTTTCAAAAATCAAATTGTTATGATTTTGCTTCAAATGCATAGAAAAATCGTGTTTTTGATCTAAGTTACCTTTCAAAGTCTCGTTGCTTGATGACGTAGCCATAATTTTTGGAATTTGCAAGTGACTACTGTCTTTTTCATCTTCTTTATCCTCTTCCACCTTCAGTAAGCGTGTAATTTTGGAAATGACGCAATTATGATTATGGAAAATTATAACATAGTATACGAAATATTATACTCACTTTACTAACTGATGAAGTTCTTCTCGATGGTGCCATCAAATAAGGAGAAAGTTTGTCATCTTCTTCACCTAAAATAATATCACAAACATAATGATTAATTATGCATGGCACTGTTTTTTCTTTTATTGATATACCTACAGTGTTACTTACTTCTTCTAGAACCCATTTTCCAAAATCGTGCTTGCCAATCTCTGTCGCTGTATTCCGATCCATAGCCTACAAATTAAGAATGCGAGATAAATTAAAAAAAAAGTCTCAAATATTGAAAAACTGATTAATATTATCATTTTATCAAAGTTTCGATAAAAAAATTAATATAGAGTTTATTTTCTTTGGCTTACATACCTTATGGAGTTTTAAAATATTGCCTAGACTCGTGAATTTAAATAAAACCTTTTTTTCTTTGAACCTTAGCTACACACTGTATTGTGGGGCAGTGATAGAGAGTCAAGTAAACCAAATTACCGGAAACTGAGCTGACAGCACTACTCTTCCTGGTGGCTGAAGAGTCAGGCGGCGGCGCCAGGTCCATTTCCTGCTGGGATTGCTCGTAGAACACCTGCTTCAGGGCTTCCAGCACGGTCACTCCATCCGTGAACACGCGGTATGTTAGCAGGAACGTGTTTAAGAAGTCCACAGATAGGAAACGCAGATCTAGAAGAAATAGGTTTGGCTTCATTTGTGTTTGTATAAAGTTTGTTTAAGTCAGTTTGGACCACCTGATCGTCGATAATGTTTTGAATTCCTATGTCATTGCTTGTTGATGCTTTCGTGTTGTAGGAAGAAAGAACCCAGCAGACACTAAGTCTAATAGTAGACTTTTAAAAGTCTCTGACACCAGATCCCTTTGTGTCGTCTGTTAATTTTGTGTCTCATAATGAAAATGAGAGTACGTTGTGGAGTACAAGAAGCTTTTACATTCATATGGCTAATGCAGTGTACCTAAATTATTTATTGATCTTAGGCAGACGCCACGACCGCATTAAAATCGATATAGTAATTACGATTATACATACATACATACATACATACATATATCACGCCTTTATCCCTTGCGGGGTAGGCAGAGCGTTAACGACCATAAGAATACGGTCGCTATCGCCCCGTCTGACATTTTTGAGGATTGATTTCCGAGGTTGTTCCAGAAAACATGTGTATCACTATAGTGACAGGTTGTCAGCCTGTCGCCTAAAAATTGTAATACACCAATACCCTCGAGTCCCTTAGTCGCCTCTTACGACACCCGTGGGAAGGATGTGGGGTGATGATATTCTAAGCCGGCATCACACGGCAATTACGATCATCTATAACTTATTTACATTTATTGACTAACTAGCTGGTGCCCGCGAACTTCGTTTCGCCATAATATATCTTCCATCATTTATCAGCTATATATAGGACGACCACTGCTAAACATAGGCCTCTAAGAACCATAAAATAATATTAGCCAATATTAAATTGTTGGTAGGTAGGTACCAGAAAACTTGGTTTCTCAGACTATATGTAAGTAATTTAAAAAACTGTTAAATCGTAAAATTTCAATTTCCACATGCAAGAAAGAGTAAGAAAACGGTGGTTGGTTTATAGTGTCAAACTTTTAGAATCCCTAAAGGTTCAGTTTCTTGAAGTCGTCTTTCCCTGCTACGATTTTTTAGCTTGCCAGTTCTCTTCCCTATATCTTCAACTTTCCGCCTCTTATGCCGCGGTGGAGCGTCGGTGGCCAAGTGGTTAGGACACCGGTCTTACAATCGTGAGACCCGAGTTCGATCCCCGCCATGTACCAATGTGTGTTAACTCACGTACATTTACCGACTGCTCTTACGGTGAAGGAAAACATCGTGATGAAACCCACATTCAAATAAAATTTGAATTCAGATGATATTTGAATGTGACTTACCCTAGGATTCGGGCCAGGTTAGCCTTCGGGTTGCAGAGGTCAGATGGCAGTCGCTTTGTGTAAAAACTTGGTTCCACGTCAAATCCCCTAGGTTAGGTAGCCGACCCCGACAGAGAACGGGATAAGGCAAGGAGAATGATGATGATGCCATTTTTAGCAGATTTTTTAAAACCGTGCAATATTTACTTCCAAGAGTATTAATTCCGTGAAGTAGACTGATGCCACATTTCTTGACATTGTGGTGGAAGACTGAAGACCGAGTTCATGAGTGTGAATAAATAAAAACAAAAGCAAGTAATCATACTACTAATCCTATCCTATCCTACTTCCTACTAATAATATAAATACAAAAGTTTATATGTTTGTTACTCCTTCGCGCAAAAACTGTTTAACTGATATTCATGAAATTGAACACAGACATTAAGGGGGTAACTTGGATTAACGCATAGGAAAGTTTTCTTCGCGAAAAAATGTTCCTGTGTGATGCCATGACCGATTTCCACACGTTACGTTTAATTAAGTACCTAAGGCTATTTAATTAAGGTCACGACCGTTAAGTCACGACCAATTAAGGTGCTACCGGTAAAGTAGAATAGCACTTCTCTTCCCGTGGGAGTCGTAAGAATCAACCGAGGGAGAAACCTGACCAAGACCGGCGGCCCTGGAGAAGGACAACAGAATCTACATTTAAACCCGGAACGGAGTCTTTGTTAGACGCGTGTGACAGAGGTCTATCCTGCTGTCAATTTGGCTCCGCACGTATCGACTCGAAGTTCCTGTGGTGTCAGTCAGGGAGCCCGAGAGAGTGGCGCAGGTCTTGAGCAACCCTGCGTTTTCCAAAATTACACTCCAGACAAAGCAGTGTCTGTGGAAAATCGGCTTATACCTATAGCCACGAAAAGTCTTATCTCAGATACTGATTTGATCGTCTGGCACAAACGTATAAAAATATAACTTTCGTCAGGAAAATTTTACAGAAATATGGAAAATGTATCTTCTATATAAAATGTACCAGCCGATTGAGTCACTTTGTGTGGGAAGTCCAACTTTTATTAGTATTTCCAAAGAATATTTCAGAAAAAAGTTGTCGCACCCTGAAAATAATGTAGCTGTATTGTCAGCAAAACCTATAACATACTGCATGTACCAGACAAACATTGGCTAAATAGCCTTAACCAAATTAGCGAGAAAATTTAAAAACAAAAAAGTTAATGCAATTTTCCCGCGTAGATTACGCACAAAGAAAACGATTCCTATATGAAGTTTGTATCGTCTGGCCACGCAACTTGCACGTCTTGCACCACGGAACTTTTGTTTTCGAGGGTAATAATTATTGAATTATTAAAAGTGAAAATTATTCCAATATTAAAGAGATATTTTTGTAGTCGTCGACATATTCATAGATTTTAGTTTCCTTGTCGTAACCATGAGCAATAATTCGACAAACTCATTTGTTGAGGTTAAAAAAATACAGATTAAAAATATAAATACGGCCTCATGTTTTTTTTCTTCCTGTGCGCTTATTCAAAGCGACACAATACGTGCTGGCCAGTTCGAAATTTGAAATCAATCTCAGGTCCAATTAGCCCATACACATCCTTTTACTACGCGCCACTATGAAATTCACATGACCTACAAACTTATTTTATGTGTAGCAGCCAACCCCCCTTTTAGGGGTATGTTTTTTTTAGCCTATAACCTGGTCGGTGAATTACTTGACATTTTGGTACAATTTGATTCAAAATCCGTTCGGTCGTTTTCGCGTGATGCTTCCGCATATACACAAACAAACACACAAACATCGTACAAAACTCATTCATAGATGTCGCCACACGTCTTTTAAAACGCGCTATCGTTGTGTTTTCTCAAAACTATATAGGGTCACTGAACACTGACTTGTTACTGTCTTATTATATGTATAGAAGAATAGATAGAAGAATAGAATGGAGTAAATTGAATTAACCAATAACTATGTACAACAGAATCGAAAATGGGTGATGTTATAAAATATGATCTGGCCACGCCGTAGGCCTTCTGAATATAAACTGACATAACGATTGACTACCAACTCACCAGTCAACCTCTGCAACAGCCTTTGAGGCGTAGCAGATCTAATCTGCGGAACCTTGCAGGAGTTGAGTGTTCTGCTGAACCTGATGTCCACATCGTCCGTGAAGAGCGCTCTGTCGGAGCGGCAGGCTGGTAGACTCGCTGATGCTGCGCCGCAGGATCCACAAGCTCGGAGCAGTTCGGTCAAAGCAGCGTTCTCCATGCATTGGGCTAGCTCGCTCGTCCAAGCGGCTTTTTCTTCTAATGTTGCTGCCACTAGAGGTATGAATCAATGCATTTGTATCAAGGAAAAAAATATTTTATTTTATTTTGCTACAAATAAAAAAGAAATAAAAAGAAGACACTATATGAAGGATTTTTAAATATGACTTACCTAAATGAGCACAAATCTGTTCACCCTTTACTTCTACTAGTATCTTGAAGTCTTTCCCTCCGTAAATATCTCCACCAGGTGATGAACAAACAGAAGTGTCTGAAACATTAAATTTGTCACTCTACATTTCGTATCACACCTGATATCTGGGGTACAAATTAATGCAAGATGCAACACCTTTTATTCAAAGTTCAGAGCCAATTGTCTGAGTGCTTTCGGGTCAACTCAATCCATTTTCTTTACCGTCAGGTCGGTATGTGCCTCTAAACGAGACAATGTAAAAAATTGGGTCTTGATTAAAAATCATACCATCATCGTCATGGTTTGATGGGTCTTCGATCAGCAGAGCATCATGCAGTGGTAATCTTCCAGAAGGCGGTAGATGCAGCCTGCCTCCTGTAGCTCTGGTGGTGAGTAGCAGATGATTGCTGAAGAGGAACGCTTGACGAGCTTGCAGTTGAGCTCTTCGACCTTTGCCAACCACTTGTGAGAGCGTTCCTTGGGAATTAAAAAAAAAACAAAACAATTTACATTACGGATTGATTTATCATAAGCATATTGATTTCCAAATCAGGCCCTGATGACTGGTTTGAAATTTAATTTACCTTGTCTGATGAACACTTGATTAACATCGAGTAAGATGTCGCAACCTTCAATGATCATGCGTTCCACTGCTAAATTCTTCCGTAGGTTTTCTGTCTCGCTGACCTATAAACAAAGTTACGATTATTCCACCCGATATTCGCCAAGTACCTAAAATCTCTGGTAGTCTGGAAGCTGAATCGTTAGAGCGATTTATAGTAAGACTCCCAAATTGTAGGTATCACAAGTCAATTTCATCACACCTCATTAAATATTCGTACCTCATCATGCATCTGCCGAGAAAGTTCCTCAAGTTGTGCCCTGGCGTGCTGCAGACTGCGACGCTCGACGTGATCGTGAGGCGTGTGGGCCAGGAGCTCGTGAAGCGTTATGATGTATCTTGGCACCTGGGAAGTAGGTAATAATTGTGTATGTAAGATTTTGTCTTTCACTGCTGCTGAGCCTTTCAAAAACATTCATGGTAAAGAAGTATCCAAGTTTCGGTACGGCTAATTATTCAGCTTCAGTCTGATATTGTTTACTTTGGCCTAATTTACTTATATCAAAAAACGTCTTTAAAATTATAAATCTTAGAACTTCATTGCCGTGTGATGCCGGCTTAGAATAACTTAAACCCATATCCTACCCGCGGGTGTCGTAAGAGGCGACTAAGGGACTCGAGAGTATTGGTGTATTACAATTTGTAGGCGACAGGCTGACAACCTGTCACTATAGTGATACACATGTTTTCTGAAACAACCTTGGAAAACAATCCTCAAAAACGTCAGACGTGGCGATAGCGACCGTATTCTTACAGCCGTTACGCTCTGCCTACCCCGCAAGGGACAAAGGCGTGATATATGTATGTATGTATGTAGAACTTCATAAGTATCTTATACACGGGATAAGTGAGAATAGTCTCCAGCATACTGCGAAGGCTAGCTAGTTCTCCAGTCTAACTAGCAATTAAGCCGAGCTGCATGCATTCTATCAACACCTGCAGCGAGACATGGTTACTTACCTGATGCATAGGATACGTGAGGAAAGTCTCCAGCGACCGTCCCTGGCAGGCGGGCTTGCTCTCCAGCCTGGCAAGCAGTTGAGCAAAGGTCTGGCTTTGCTTGCATTCCGTCAACACTTGGAGCGAGTAGTGGTGGTTACGCACGTACTCCTGGTAGATCGTCAACATAGGTAGCAGCATGTCGAATAGATCCCCTGTGGGCAAACAAGTATTGCAGAAACTTTGTGAGTGTTTTGTAAAACTCATCCTGGTCAATAAAGCTTTAACAGATAGTGCTCAGGGCAGTCCTGATATGCAATCAAAACTTTCTAACTAACGTTGTAATATCACGTAACACATGTGACCTTTAGAAAACTTTAGTTTCCCTCTAGGGAATTTCATGTATTGACGATATAATTATATGACATGTACATATATAGGGTGACCGGTAAATTGATGCATTCCTTTCAAGGGATGAACCAGCTCATGAAACTGAACAACTTTCCCCATGGAACATACGTCGAAATATGAAAAAAAAATTTGGACCTCCTTTACAAATTGACTTAGTCGGTCGGTACTTTTGTATGGGTGGGCCAAATTTTTTTTTCATTTTTCGACCTATGTTCCATGGGGAAAGTTGTTCAGTTTCATGAGCTGGTTCATCCCTTGAAAGGAATGCATCAATTTACCGGTCACCCTGTATACACATATAACGCCTTTGACCCGTGCGGGCAGAGCGTTGGTGCCATCGCCACTTCTGACAAATATTGAGGATCCTTTCAGATGATTTGTGTATCACCGTATCATTTGTGTTGCCTAAAGTTGTAATACACATAAAACCCTCGAATCTTTAGTCGCCTCTTACGAGGGAAAAATGTATATTATACATTATATAGGTCTATACATATTCATTTACCTAGGACTAGCGTTGGCCAAGATTCCATTCTAGAAGTGAGACCCTTGAAGAAAATCTGATGCAAAAACAGGACGGTCTCGCTGTTTAGGAATATGGAGTTGACGTCTTCGTGGGTGCAAGTCGGCTTTTTGGAGCTGGCCGCCATTTTGAACGGACGGAGGAAGCAGGTCACCTAAAATATAGGAAAAAATTAAGCCACCGGAAAACTATTGAAAATATTACAGTACTGCTAAGAGTTGTAACGATAAGCTATACTTACCAAGATCTCCATTTGTTCAAGATATTCTTCTTCAGCTTCTACCATTTTGAAGACAAGGCTAGAATAAGAAATGATTTATCAGGTTTATAAGTTATCATCATAGAACCTGTAGTCAATTAAAGGAGCTATTCAAGGTCAACTTACGAGTTCACCAGCCCATCTATTTAAATATGGTTTTCTCAGATTCGGTAACACAGACATACTTGTAATTCTTGTTGTGTCAGGAAAACCTGTGCACTTACTGGATATTTTAAGATAGTATGAAATACTCTTCTCTTTCACTGATGATGGGGGAAAGACAACGGCTATTCGCGGAGCTAAGTTAACGATTGATCTTCCGAAATTCCTTCACCTACAGCCCTCGGTGTAATATTGCATCCTCTACTACCACCTATTACCACCTGATTTTCTTATAATTACGTTTTCAGTCTGATTTGAAAGAGCTTTGAAGTAAAACAAGTTTCGAGCGTTGAAAGATGCTCACCTGTTTCGTTTCCTCATACTCTCTGCGTGCGGACTCTTGATGTACTGGTCCACGATCTGCTTCCACCTGCGCCTGCACAGCCAGCCCCGGAAGAAGCTCTGAAACGAAGGCTGGTTTCGAATGAAGCGTTTTATATCAATCCTTTCGCCTGGTTTTGTTGGTAGCCATTATACTTACAAGCCACTACTGCCAACTTGTCAAAATCACCGCTACCAACGTCTACTCCTACGTTTACATTGTGAGCCATGTTATTATGTTCCTACAAGCTTCTATACCAAACTATGTACGTATCTACATCATCTACCTACATAATTAAAGAAAAGCAGACCAAAGTTTTTCAGAAATCCAGCAGTACATAGCTTTCTTTTGGATCAGTCCTTACTTGGAAGATTTTTCTGATTAAGTCTCTCAGTCAAATTTTCAACGAAAAAAAATCTTTGAATCCCTTGCATCGCATTCAGCATCATGCACGGCTACCTAGAAGAAGATATCATTATTCAACGAACCTGGACTTTCTTGATCTTCTTCAGTTCTTGAGGGTCAATGTCTGGTGAATGAGAAGGCGAGGAGCTGTCGTCTGTGGAAGCTGCTCGAGACGACGGCTCGTGCTCTTTCTTGAAGGTGCATAGCTGGAACAAAACTCTTTTTTTTATTCGTAATTCTAGCAAGGAATACCTAAAGTCTAAAACGGTTGCCATTCCTCTCGTAATTGTAAGAAAATCGGTTTTGTAAATTAGTACTATGTCATCAAGATAAGACGGACAATAAATGAAAGTAAGAAATTGAAAAAATTATAGTGTCGACTGGGGCTTGAAACAGAGCACTATTCCATGGGATATAGGAGTACTAGTATCCCATTGCTCTGCCACGGAGACACTGGATTGGTCAATTCGTG
Source organism: Keiferia lycopersicella (assembly GCA_029255805.1). Lineage (NCBI taxonomy): Eukaryota > Metazoa > Arthropoda > Insecta > Lepidoptera > Gelechiidae > Keiferia > Keiferia lycopersicella. The sequence goes on from JARACZ010000012.1 coordinate 810,860, forward strand.
CCCCGCTCAGCTCAGCTTAGCGCAGCCCCGCTTCAGTGGAGACGCACCCTTAGTCATCTCATACCTCAGTCCTAAGCTTCTTGACCTCGTTGGCGAGCTCGTCACACTGCTGCGCGTACTGCCACCGCGAGGTCCTCTCACTCTCCACGACCTGCAGCAGATGCAGCTGCTTCTGCTCCAGCTCTTCCTTTTGCAGCAGCAGCTTGTTGAAACTGGGGACAAGGGAATGTGTGAATATAGCAGATATATGCTGCGTGTGTGGCTTATGGATTGCTGTGAGGGGCGGCCTTAGAATAGTATCAGCCCAGTTCTAGTCACAAGTTTCCTAAAAATCCAACTAAGGGATTTATCCAGGCCATCGGCAACAGCTTTACCCGTGCATACTCCACTGCGCTCGCCAATCCGCCTGCCAGTCGTGGTGAGTAGATATGGTCAGTAGATATGTATAACCACTCCATTTCGGAGAGTATGTACAACAGTGGACAGTTACCATCGAGGTAATATGACAGTTACCGGTATTTTTTCCAGTGCTGTGGTTTTTGTGGTTGTGCAACTAAGGGAGCACGGATAAAATTAGATAAATTTTAAAATGATCTTCAAAAGTCGTAACAGTATATGATTTGGTGAAAATGAAATAAGAGCAAAACTAATCACAAGTTCAAAAGCTCATTCTTAAAACTGTCAAATAATAGTCTTTTACCAACAAGTAATTACATTTTAACCCATGAAATTGTATGTCATGTTTCAAATTGCGAATCTGAGTCAAGGTCAATCAGCAAAACCGTTTCTGCCATTCCTAAAAAAACAATTTACATGTCGCAGCAAAGTAATTAACAAAATATCTGCTGTACAGTCCACGCCCAACTACACTAGGCATCACAACGAATTGGTATACATTTATTACCTCCTTTACTCAATATTTTTTTTGCATACCATGATGCTAATTTTAATATAGCACTAACAACATGGACCCTGTAGAGAGGAAGACTTATTATTCGATGAATTCATTAGTATTATTTAATTACTAATAAGAGGCGGCATTTATTAATAGATAACTGCCTACTCTACTACCTACAGAAAGTTATGCCCAGTACAGTCACAAGTATCATTTTATTGATAAGATATTTTTGAGCTGTCCGGGAATAAGATGATTCCAAGCTTCGAAAGACACGTGAAGCCTTTGACGATACCGGTTGTTGTGTACGACAAGTAAGGTTAAAAAACAACTCAAGAACCATAGTTGATTGAGTCGTCCGCCGAAACATCCCAATAAATAAGAAAGCATGGTAGAAGGTACGCGGGGATTTGTTGGACTTAAGATTCCAGCCCGTGATCCCGAAATACATTTATCCAACAAAAAAATCACGGATTCCTGAGAGCAACGTTTACCTGCTACCGAGTGTACCATGGTGTTGCCTCCCCTCTGCCCACCCCTCACAGGGTGGATATGCTAACTAGTCGCTTTACGAGTCATTCATCACGCAACAAGTGCCGGTAGGGTTGGCAGTTTGTTAAAAGCACAAACATACCACAAAAATAAAAGTAGAATCACATTTTCAGTTTGAACTGGTGACACAACCATGTCAGAGCTTGCTACCTGTAAAAGGCGGTTGAAAAATTCTGACACTAGGATTCCTTGGCTCGTTGGACGACTTGGTGTCTAGCACGAAAAGAAAACAAAGAAGCTAGGACTATACTTTATACCATAATCGGTGTACTTATCAAGAGTTATATACACACGGAAGCAAGCACAGAAAACAGTCTCGTTCAAGGAACTTTGCCTTGACTAATCGATTTCTTCCAATTGACCTATAAAATGAGACATTTATAAACTTCTGCCCGTAAATCTCTAGCACAACGTTGAAATTAGAATTGCAGAGCCATTTTGTATGGAAATTTGTCCGATTTCTAATACTGGAGTTGATATTTTCACATTGAGCTGTGAACGTAAATTTAACCCTATTGCTAGTTTGAAAACTTTGAAGACCGATTTAGTTCATTCGAAAATAAATACTGTGAGAGTTTGTTGGGAAATATGTTCCTATCATAGAGTTATAATTTTATGTATCTTTTGTACAAAACATGCATTAATATAGTGATAAGGCCGCCTTTGCTAACTTTTAGTTATAGTTTTTTGTGCCATTTTGTGGTTTAATATTGTTTCTTGTAAGCAATAAAGAGTTTATCTATCTATCTATCTAATATCTGTAGGTCTGCTGTAAGAAATTTCTTTTTTAGAGATAAGCAGTGCCTGTTGTGTCCATTTTATTTATGTTTTTTTTTCCTGTAAAATTTCTTGTGTACAATAAATGGTAAATATAAATATATATAAATATATATTAGACCCGGTCAAACCTGGTTGAATAAACACTCGATCGGTTATACAAAGTACAGAGTATGTATGGACATCATCATTGGCACCATACGTCAGTGATAGGCGATTGAAACAGTGTTTAAGGCAAGGCTTTACGTGGCTATTATAAGCCGGGCATACAAACATTAATAAATGCGAGCGAGGTTAAATAACTTTTAACTTTAGTGTATAAAACAGTCGTTTTATGGACTAGCGTACTATTCAACTCTACAGAAAAGCTTTCATTTTTGTGCAATTCAGTGTTTTTACTTACTTTTTAATTATTTAACAGAAAACAAATAAGGTTACTTTTTTACCTAAAGAGCTGAACCAAATAGTCGCTTACTTATTTTAAAAATAAGTGTATTTCTCATTTTTCGAACTCTTTAACTAATTAAAACTACATAAGTGGCAGCCCTATCCAACCGTACACGGCATCGCACCGTCACGGTAACATAGTTAAGTCAGGGCGCGCACGGAAATCCTGAATAATATGGGGAAAGGGACAAATTGTACAAACCTTATACAAGCGAGCAAATTTTTAACACGTCAGCTACATTTCTATACAACTATGTGATTGAAACTTTTGAAATTGCTTTATGAAGTATGCATATGTCCCCGGGTCGGATACTTAGAATAATTTATCTAACGTATTATCATTCTCCTTGCCTTATTCCGTTCTCTGTCGGGGTCGGCTACCTAACCTAGGGGATTTCACGTGGAACAAAGTTTGTCACCATAAAATATAAGTGAGTAAAAACACATTGGTACATGGCGGGGATCGAACTCAGGTTAGATGATAGAATAGATAATTACGGCACCCGCGGCAAATAAATATACCGGCATTACACGGCTCACATTCTACCTACCTCACAAGGGATAAAGGCGTGATGTGCGTTTGTGTTTGTGTAATCGTACCTATAACATATTTTATATAACAAGTCATCCTTCTGAGGAATAAAGAGGAGCGAACATAATTCAATGTTTCGGTTTCAAAGAGATATTTTTACTTTGTATTTTTACCATCGGGTAATGTGATTCTCTGATGCTTGGGAGGTTATTTGAGATATTCAAAATGAGAGCGGAACTGAGCATATTATGATTTAGACATACAAGACGTAAGAAAAAGGGAAAGTATATCCTGGGAGAAAGTAAGTACATATGATGCCAAGAAAGTTTTCTAAAAGAACATTATTTGGTTTTTTGAAAAAAGTGAAAAATGATGAGCACCGTGGGACACCGAATCTTAGCTCCCTTTGCTGTTGGGCAAGTTGTTGAATTTCATAATATTAACTTCAGTTTGGGTTGTTACTATGACGGCTCGCACATTTAACGCACGACGGAGCGGAGTATCGCAACGGTCTTTTAGATCCATACTAGAAATGTCAATACCCATACTTAAACTGCTCAACCGTTGTCGACGCAGCAGCGCTAGCGCAGCGTCGTCCGTCGAGTGCGGTTTTAGTAACCCAAACTGAAGTTAACATTATAAAATTCAACAACTTTGCCAAAAGCAAAGCAATGACTTTTATTCTCTTCGCTTAGTGTAAAGTCAAAACACTTTTAGAATGTCAAGTATAATATTTTCACATAAATGGATTACATACATACATACATATATCACGCCTTTATCCCATGCGGGGTAGGCAGAGCGATAGTGGCCGTAAGAATACAGCCACTATCGCCACATCTGACGTTTTTGAGGATTGTTTTCCAAGGTTGTTTCGGAAAACATGTGTATTACTAAGTGACAGGTTGTCAGCCTGTCGCCTATAAAATTTAATACACCAATACTCTCGAGTCCCTTAGTCGCCTCTTACGACACCCACGGGAAAGATGTGGGGTGATGCTATTCTAAGCCGGCATCACACGGCATCAATGGCATAAATGGATTAGTGGTTGCAAAAATGAGAAAATTGTAAAACCCATTTTTTTCCTTTTTATAACAATTTTAGTGTTCCTAGTAGAAAGAAACGTGACCAAATGGGATAAATTAAAAATAACTTTGCTACTTTTCTTCCCTAGGGAATGTTGTTAAGTTTCATACCTTGACCCCCTTACAATTTTCTCTTCCCTCAATATAGATTACAACCAACTTATATAATCAACTGGGTCGTGGTAGCTTTTCAGTGAAGTGTCAATTATAATTATCCCCTGTAATAAATACCCCGTTTCCGCATTTCTATGAATCGATATATTAACAATTCCCACGGGAACTAGAGTCAGTTTAATGGAATAGGAAGTGAGTTAAGGTCGGTGCACACCTAGCGCAAAAAGCGTGCGGCTTACGTTTGTAAAAAAACAAAAGTTACCTCCAACAGTCCACTGCTGGACTTGGGCCTCCCACTATTGGGGGTCATTACCATACTCGTCGCACTTAATTCAATTATTAATTATAATTAATTATCCCTGACAATTCACACAGCGCCATCTAGCCCCAAACTAAGCAAAGCTTGTACTATGGGAACTAAATAGCTGATAGTAATACTTATCTACTTTCTCTTTGCAAATAAATACATATTATACATAGAAGATACCCAGAATAGACACAAATATTTGAAAATTGACTTAACAAACATTTGTGTCCGGTGGGGATCGAACCCACAACCCTCGGCGTAGAAGACAAGGGTACTATCCACTACTCCATCGGGTCATTCTTGGCAAGAGCATTCTCTTGATGATTATCCCTATATCGCTTTTTAGGACTGTAGTGGCTGTAGTTAGAAGTACTATCATCAAGACTATCATATAAGTTTACAATCTCTTTTGGAGTTGAAAATGGCGCGCGTCTTTTGAGTCTAGATCTGCGTGAGCCCTAACGATACTGTACAAAATAGAAGTACGGTGTAAGCTTCGATTCCGGTCTCGCAGGAATGTACTGTTTTACGCTAGTTTTACTTCAGGACTTTTTTCAGTGTGATGCTGGCTTAAAAAAGCATCACCCCATTTCATTCCCGCGGGTTTCGAAAGAGGCAATTAGGAGCCTCGAGGGTTTCGTGTCATGTGTATTACAATTTTAGGCGATAGGCTGACAACCTGTCACTATAGTGGTGGTACATAGTATTTGGTATTTGTGACACCTTCTGAAATAACAACCTTCAGATATTTGTCAGACGTAAACCCTTGATACGTGAGAACCGTGTCTACACCTACCTCGCAAGGGAAAAAGGCGTGATTTGACTAATGCTTACCAGAATAGAAGCGATTACGAAAATTTACTAGGCTTATAACGCTCTGCCTTCTCCGCAAGGGATGTAGTCGTGAGTCTAGAACGCTAAAGTTCTAACAGCTAGAACAATAGGTTATTGCTTGAATAGCTAGTTGAGTGGAGGTCTCATCTAAAACTATTACGACTACGGCGTAGCAAACGGCTACAGCTATTAGCTACTACGCCGTAGCAGTTAGATGCTACGCTGAGCTGGTTCTAATTTACTTGTGCATTCAAAATGAAATTGAAGTGGTTCTCAAACGTACCACCGTGATATACATCGCTGCATGAAATTGCGGCTGTCACAGGTTGTCATTTGTATAGTGGCTATCATAGTGCGTGAGCGATTCAAATATTCATTTATTTGTATTACATGCATACAAAATGTCAAAACATTTTTTTTTTATTATTATATTTTTTTTATTTGGGTAGCTTACAGCCTTAAAAACATTATTAACTTAATGTATAAACAAATGCCAATTACAAGTTTCCACATATACAATCGCTAAGTATGCCCGTAAGAGAACGTTGTGGCGTAAAAGAAGATATAGCGATAGGGATTGACAAGCGATGTTGAGCGAAAGGAGATTAAAGAAAGAGATATATAAGACGAGTGTTAGTAGAAATGTTGGAAGGGGAAGGCCGTGAAGAAACTACGTAGACCAAATCGGGGACGTTTTAAAGAAAGGTCAGGCCAGAAGTACCCTAAACCGACGAGCGCGCATGAAAAGACTGATGAATGTAGAAGAAGCGAAAGAAGTACCTATTCCATGATCGTAGTAATGGAAGGAAATAGTCTTTGCATACACTAACGGGAAAGGGGCGTGATATATGTATGTATGTAAGTATGCTCGTATTAGCTGCAAAAGCGTCCAAAGTTCCCAAATTCCCAAAGTGTTCATGTTTTAAATACATTAAACTCTGTCTCTTAAATCACTCTTGCTAGGTATTTTAGCTGTAAGGATGTAAGCAATGTTGCCTTGGTACCATTAACCCAATTTCTTATAGAAAACGTCATAAGCCCTTTTAGATGTATCTGTGCCGTGTGATGCCGGCTTAGAATAGCATCACCCCATATCCTTCCCGCGGGTGTCGTAAGAGGCGACTAAGGGACTCGAGAGTATTGGTGTATTACAATTTTTAGGCGACAGGCTGACAACCTGTCACTATAGTAATACACATGTTTTTTGAAACAACCTTGGAAAACAATCCTCAAAAATGTCGGACGTGGCGATAGTGGCCGTATTTTTATGGCCGTTAACGCTCTGCCTACCCCGCAAGGGATAAAGGCGTGATATATGTATGTATGTATGTAGATGTATCTGCTCTGTGGTATCCACGGATTTGGTTAATGTTCATTACATCGTATACTTTGAAGATGCACGGCGCCCTTAACCTAATTTCCATCGCTAAAGCTCTCCAGATATTGCTCAGGCCTTGGATAGTCCAGTCAATTATATTTGTGGAATGAAATTATAGGCGCAGGAGAAAATTTACTTTTTTTTTTTCACGTGAAACCAGTTTGATAAGAAACAAGTTTTTACTAATTAATATATATATATAAGTAAAAGTAATATATATATAAGTTTTTATATATATATAAATAATATATATATATATATATATTATTTTATCTATGATGGGCTTACTCTTACCCCAGTCTTACCCTAGAGCAGAGATGGGATCTACGGTGGAGCGAGCTTGCCCAGAAGATGCCTATTCACTCTAGACTTAAAGAGATCCAGGTTATATGCACTCGGAAATACAGACGCAGGCAGGGAATTCCATTCTTTAGCCGTGCGTATAATGAAAGATGATTTGAAGCGCTTAGTGCGTAATGTGGGTATTTCAACTAAGAACGGATGGTAGCCGGCCGTGCGTCTGGATGTCCGATGGAAGAAAGGAGACGGTGGTATGAGCTCATGCAGCTCACGCGCACACTCTCCGAAGTACAATCTATAAAAGACCATATATCACGCTTTTATCCCTTGCGGGGTAGGCAAAGCGCTAACGGCCGCAAAAATACGGTCGATGTCCCCGCGTCTGACAAATATAGAGGGCCGTTTGAGATAATTTTGTATATCAGTATAGTGACAAGTTGTCAGCCTGTCACCTAAAAGTTATAATACACCTGAAACCCTCAGTCGCCTCTTACGACACCCACGGGTAGGAAATAGGGTAATGCTATTCTAAGCCGGGATCACACGGCAATTAATACATTTGGGTAAATACTGTGCGTTCGCTACTATCTAGAAAAAGGAAGTACATATTCCTAAAATCAGTCTATCTCCTAAAATCAGTCTATCTCGATATTATGGTATTATCGAAACAACGCGTAGAATAATAACTAGGTAAAGATATCTACCTCTAAACTTTATACTACTAGTGTTTGCGAGAGCAACTGAAGGGATTACGCAGATATTTAAAGTTTTACGCAAATGTTATTCTATTCCATACATACGTATTCTTTTGGTTGGATAAATACGTAAATAAAGCAATATTTCAATAATATTTCAACGTTATACATCTGACATCTAATTATTTGTATTTATCAGTAATTTAATATTATTAACAGCATAAAAAACGAAAAGAGGCATGGGCATACCCAAAGACAAATATACGAGTACTTATTTCCTCACGCTCTGTTTACCCCGCCAGGGATATAGGCGTGATATGTGTATGTGTATTTTCCGAATCCGTATCAACCTTAGCCTGTTCTACCCGCAAGGTCTAAATCGACTGGACTAAGATGCCATCCGAATGATTTCCTTTACGGCCCGCGTTACTCTGACAAATTAAATTTGGCTCCCTTACGTATGTCACACCGTATTACGGAATCTCATATTGAATTAAGGCAATTTTCACACGTGCTGCTATATTTTTGGAACAGGTTTTTTTGTCGCTACATCAAATTGCGGCAAATTTACATTTGTGTGCGTTTCATCGTAGCGCATATCTAGCGCAAAATGACTCTGAATGATACCTAAATAAAATAAAAGTAATAATTGACCGAAAGAAAACCATATTACAATTACAATAGACATTGCTACTGAATTCATATACTTCATTTAATTTTGTGAAGGTATATAGTAGATTAAATTAACTCTATTCTAGCTAAAAATATAGTTGAAAATACAAGAGGCGTTATACTACAGTATGTAGAGAGTTCCTATCATAAAAGACCAATGAAATCCAAGATTAAATTAATTTTAATACAGAAATGAATGTGTGTGCGTTGAACTTTACTCATGTAGAGTAGAGGGAAGATTTTATATATCGTGTAATGAAGATTCGACCAAATTGTTACAGCCGTTAATGTTCTACCTACCCCGCACGGGATCAAGACGAGATATCATTATATGATAATATTTTAAACGTCCTCTAGAATCACGCTATATATTTGAAAAAAGCCACATCAAAATCCGTTGCGTAGGACGAGTTACCGGTACCTATCCATAACAGACAGACCAGGAAGTGCATAAATTGACTTCTTTTTAGAGTATTGATATCATAAATAGAACTCTTTTTTTTATATTTAGTTTAGCTTTGTGTAAAGAATTGATAGTTTAATACGACCATGACCTGCCACGTCCAAAGCCACCGTAGCAGTTGCTATTGGCTATTAATAAGGCCATTTGTAAAAATCAATCATCAATAACGTAAAAACAATTATACCTATGCTACATATTTAATTTAAGACATACAAGGTTATTTTTATTTAGTACACACACGTAGATCATGAGTAGATTCAGAAAATTTTGAAAAATTATTAGATGTTCTTTTAAAAAAAAATACCTACTTCACAAAAATTTATGGAACACACATTTTTTTTGTGTATTCAAAGGTGGCCTCATATTAAGTTTAGTTCACAATCATGAATAGAAACACCCTAAAATAACAATACAATGCAAAACAAATGCTTCATTTGTACAAAACACATAACATTAAAATAAAATTCGGTACAATATTGTTATAACCATGTATGTAAGTAATACGTTCTCTACCGCCGTTTCATACCGGATTAGAATAGCATCAAACTATTTCAGCTTTCCCCAGAGTGTCGTAAAAAGGCGACATAAGGGACATAAGGGTATTAGTCGACGTGCCTGTCACCTGTCACTATAGTGATAATTTAAACCTATTCAATATTTCTGAAGCAGCTCTCAAACTATTTGTCAGACTTGATGACATCGAATATAATTATTTTTACGTCCGTTACGCTCTGCTTATCCGGTAAAGGATAAAGGCGTGATATTCGTATGTATATTACACGTTTGATAAATTGCCTTTCAAAATATGAGAGCGGTCGTTTTGAATAATATTTTTAACAGTTGGTATGAAGACAAACTGAGATCTTGCAGAAAAATCCACTGCGAGTACAATTCGGGACTTTCTAGGGCCACAGATCATATATATATTTGTTCTAAAGTATACGTCAAATGCCACGTTATTTTAAGCAAATATAGATTTTGCGCAACGGGATTCTTGGTATTACTATAATGCTATCTCTTTGATCGGAGCGTCAATATGAACAAAAAAGTACATACCTAGCTCCGGAACCGCGCCATCTAATATTTACTTTTATACTATTGCCGTGTGATGCCGGCTTAGAATAGCATCACCCCACATCCTTCCCGTGGGTGTCGTAAGAGGCGACTAAGGGACTCAAGAGTATTGGTGTATTACAATTTTTAAGCGACAGGCTGACAACCTGTCACTATAGTGATACACATGTTTTCCGAAACAACCTTAGAAAACAATACTCAAAAATGTCAGACGTGGCGATAGCGACCGTATTCTTACGGCTGTTAACGCTCTGCCTACCCCGCAAGGGATAAAGGCGTGATATATGTATGTATGTACTATTCCAACATAGAAAGTGTCATATGGTACCTACTTACATTGTAGTAGTCGGCATATATCTATTATGTAAAGCATCTATTTCCAGAGAAGCCGTTTAAATACTGTGAAACGATAAACTGTCGTTTATAAATATTTGAAAACGTCACATAGATTGGAACTCCACACAACAACATACACAAATCCTGCTAATGCTACTTATAATATTATAAATGCCAAAGTATGTATGTTTGTTTGTTACTCCTTCACATTAAAACTACTGAACCGATTTTCATGAAATTTGGCACATAGATACAGGTTAGCTTGGATTAACACATAGGACAGGTTGTTATCCTGAAAAATGTTCCTGTGGGATGCTACGGGATTAAAACTGACTTCCACGCGGGTACAGTCGCGGGCGTCTACTAGTAGTTTATATTTTCCTTATTTTACTCATGCTCGATGAGAAACTTTTTAGCCAATCTTCAAATGTACATAGATGGTGCTAAGCTAAACTAAAAAAGTTTATTTGCAATTAAACTTTATTTTTTTTAGTAATTGTACATACATACATAACATACATAAATCACGCCTTTGTCCCTTACGGGGTAGGCAGAGCGTTAACGATGGCAAAATTACGGTCGTTATCGCCACGTTTGACACGTATTGAGGGCCTTTTTAGATGATTCGTGTATCACTGTAGTGACAGGTTGTCAGCCTGTGGCCTAAAATTGCAACACACATGAAACCCTCGAGTCCCATAGTTGCCTTTTACAACACCCGCAGAAAAGGGGTGATGCTATTCTAAGCCGGCATTACACTAGTAATTGTCTAATCGTTTTTGGCCCAGGGGCCATCAAAACTACGCCTGTCGGCTTGGTAGGGAGCGCGTGCTCACCCGAATGCAAAAAAAAGTATTTTATCATAAAGAATGTGCGTTGCACTGGCAACACCACTTTACTTAATAAGGTACCACCCTCAACATGGTTTTGTATGTACGGCCGTGAACATGGTCCCTACCGCAATCCGGGAGCCCTCTGCTTCCGGTATCGTCTGTCGGCCATGTTCACTGCCCTTCTACTCGATCGACACGCGCAGACGCAAACGCAACACGTATCGCCTTGCTCTGTCCGTCCGAACTCATTGTAACGCGCATTATATTATTTACAAGTTGTATTGACTACTGTATAGGGAGTGTGTACGGTGAAGAATAAACTCTTGTGAAACCTATCCAGCCGTTTCCTTCAGTCACCTCTACACACCACCCATAAGACTATCAATCAATATATCTTATGTTACAAATTAACATATCGCCAACGCAACGGTCAGGTAGAAAATTTGTAACGACATCGAAACTCAACTGTCATTCCATTGTCATTGTGATTTTTTATACTTCAAACTGTTTGCAGACCACGAAATGACCGAAATCGTCCAACTGATATCCAATCGACATCTAACTCAAACGATTTTCATTTGGGCCTGTCAAAATAACCTGTTTTTTTCAGACAGTAAAGTAACCTTTTTTTTTAATTGTCAATCCAAGTATAATAAAACAATTAAAATAAAAACAAGTCAAAAAAAAATCATTCAAATCATTCGAATCATTTCCGGGCCAAAAGTACCTAACAGACTAGCGGCGGCTACGCTGAATAGCTACTGAGATACGTTGGACAAGGAAAGACCCGGGTAAAGTAAGTAAGTACAAAATGGATACTAATTGGACAGAAAAGGAATGAAAATCTGCAGTCGTAATACTTTCCTTCCAGTGCAGTGATTCTATTTCAAGGAAAGACGGTTAGGGCTCTTTCAAAATAATCTTCTTATTACTACGAGTATCATCTTTCTGCGCTGTGATTAAACTGAATGCATTTTATTTCATTTTGCTGCAGTTTACGGAAAAACTAATAAAAAGAACTTAGTTGGAATACTTTGAAAGCAAAATTAAATAAAGGTACTAAGTTTCAAGTTATCTTATTTGATATTAAGTTATAATAGAGATCTATCATTATTTGACTTCGATATTTTTTTCAGTGGAATAAGTATTAAATGAAGCTTAGATATGTACTAGGAGCTAGAAGATACGAAAAACTGAAGAAATAAAATTATCCTTAGTAACTCACATTCCTTTCTAACATTCCTTAGTAAAAACTTCGTTAGAAAAGATCTTCTTACGTGTAAAAGAAATTATAATTAATAAAAAATGAGTAAAAATGCTTGCTATGCTAATAGTCTGCTTTGTGTAGCTTGATCAACCTATTTCAAAGTGAAAAGCTACTTTATCTCAGCGCGAAAAGCTGAAAATTATAAACACAGTGTACATTTTAGAGCAGGGAAGTAAGCAAAACAAGGGTGTATCTCGCGTTGCCTCACTGTAATATTAATACGTCTGCAATGCGGAGAGGTGAGTGGTAATGTACGGACCCTGCCATTTACTAACATCACCTAACTTCCTTCCAATAATGTACTTAGAGGGTATTTTGTATTTGCGCTGCCGATAACAGTGTAGCTTTTAAATTATGATGTAGGAACTTGTAGTAGGAACCCTTTCTCTTTTTGTGTGGGACACCGAGTCATCCAACGACCCGATTAACCCAAGTGTTAGAATTTTTTGAACTCTCTTCTACAAGAAGCAGGTTTCTGACATAGTTGTGTAACGACCGCCGTCTAAGTGATCATAGACAGCAACCGGAACCTACGGTTTAACGTGCCAGCCGAAACACGGAACCATCTTACTTACCGACAATCGGGTGGTTCAGCCCGCAATGTCCTCATCATACTGAGAACAAATTCACAAAGTGATAAATATCAACTTTGTGAGTGACCCACCGAGAATCGAACCCGGAACCTTTTGCGTCAAAGGCAGTCGCACTACTACTGCGCCACATCGGTCGTCATTAGGTGGAATATCATTAAGCGTACAGAAGGTTACTTTTTCAATCAAGCAATTTTCCTGGTCAATCAAGACAGGAAGCCACCATTCTAAGAATCGGAAACCGATAGTTAATATCACCATTGATCACTCCCTGCGGTGCACTGCTGCGGAGAAGTGTTCAATATTTTGCTTGAAGATTCATTCGATCCTTGACTTTCAAAAGGCGAATCAAAAATCATTTATTTTCTTGACATCCATCCAAAGCCACATGGATGTCCATACAAATCAACATTATGTTTGACATATTTCGGCCTATATTCTAAGTTTAACAGACTGGTTTATCTTTTCAAATGTTTGCAAATGTTCTTTTTTACCTTTTTTTAGCGTGCATGAAAAGACTGATGAATGTAGAAGAAGCGAACGAAGTATGCCAGGATCGTAGCAAATGAAAGACGATAGTCTCTGCCTACCCCAACGGGAAAGAGGCGTGATTTCTTTATGTATGTTTTATTACTCATTATTATTTATTGTTTTATTATTATTCGCCGTGTGATGCCGGCTTAGAATAGTATCACCCCATTTCTTTCCCGTGGGTGTCGTAGAAACCGACTAAGGGACAAGAGGGTTTCATGTGTATTGCATAGGCGACAGGCTGACAACCTGTCACTATAGTAATTCACGGTTTATCTGAAACGACCCTCAAACATTTGTCAGACGTTGCGATAACGACCGTAACTTCACGGTTGTTGACGCTCTGCCTACCCCACCAGGGATATAGGCGTGATATGTGTGTGTGTGTGTGTGTATGTTCTATTACGGTCTTCTTTAAATAACAGTAAGTATTTACACATTTCATTTCATTGTAAAGCTATTTACACACCCAGCCGCAGCTGCAGCGCGGCCTGATCTGCCGGGTCAGGGACGCGACCCTAATCCCGGTTGCCATGGCAATGGCATTGGCCCCACTCCACGCCATCTATCGGAAACGCGGGTAAACAGCAAAAAGCCTGCGGTGGGCAGATGAGGACATCCAATTAATTGCTTGGGGACCGCTTTGAAGTCCAAAATTTGATATTTGTAAGTGCCCTTTAGAGATGCAATGAAGTATTGCTGAGTTGTCCGGATAGCCGGATAGTCAGTCAGTCGGTTGTTTTTACGATATTATATTTTAATAGGGACTAGAAAACTGAACCGTGTGATGCCAGCTTAGAATAGCATCAACCCATTTCTTCCCGCGGATGTCGTAAGAGGCGACTAAGGGACTCGATAGTACTAGTGTATTACAATTTTTAGGCGACAGGCTGACAATCTGTAAGTATACTGATACACATGTTTTCTGAAACAACCTTGGAAAACAGCCCTCAACAATGTCAGATGTGGCGATAGCGACCGATTCTTACGCTCAACGCGCGTTAACGCTCTGCCTACCTCGCCAGGGGTAAAGGCGTGATATATGTATGTAAACAACTGAACTTCGACAAGGCTACTCCGATATCACTCTACTTCGAGGTATAATGAAACCAATAATAAATGTATTTGAGCCTTTGAGGTATCATTTCGACTACAACGCTTGAAACTTGCGCAACGATAACTCCCAAACACCGCTCAAAAATTCTGACACCAGGGTTCATCGGTTCGTTGGACGACTCAGTGTCCCACACGAAAAGACAGAGTAGTCGGTTTAGTTAGGCTGATATTTTAGTCGTTGTCGACTGACGAATTAGTCGACTGACGAAGTAGTAGTCTGATTTCAAGCCAATTTGTCATTAGTCAGCCACATTTCGGCCATCAAACCCGGACGGTGCACCTCTACATCCCTGTCAGACCATCTAAAAATTGTAATACACTATATCATCTTCATAATTTGCTACACTGACCGGGTCACCAAAATATTTGTCAAATCAAATTGAGTAGATACTAATTTTGAAGTTGCTTAGGATAGCACCATCTCTTCTGTCTGAAAGTGATAAAATATTAACCTCCGGGAATCGAACTTGGGACCGGCAGCCAGAACTGAATACTCAGACTACTGAAGCTGTTGTTTAGCTAAAGGGGGATTTAGCTATCTCAGTAGCTTGCTTTACTAAGGACTAATCTGCTCTCGACGTATGTTTAGCTTGCTCTGTGTCAGGCGTCAAAGGGCCTCCAGCATGCGATACAAAGGTATTACACCGACACTAGCTAATAGTGGAGGCCGATTATTCAGTAAATCTCAAACTGTGTGTTGCGACAGCCAGGGGAGGCGTACATCACGGGCCTTATATCAACTACTATTTCAACTACAATGTTATGGCTAGGGGATGAAGACAGACTGAAGGCAGTAACTCACGGACTTACTAAATCATACCAGTCGGTGTATGTGGTTGGACCAGTTGTGTACAACCGTATCCCTACCACTATAAAAATGCAGCTTCCACCGCGGTTTTTAAAAGGAAACTTAAAACTTGGCTGCTCGAGCAGCTCTTCTACAAAATGAGCGATTTTATGGCTTTGCCTGTTCAATAGTTGTTAATAATTGTATAATTAATAAATGTATTGTTACTAAAGGGAATCTTTTATAATTGATAATTTACAGTTAATATTGAATAATTTTTGTATATTAATCTAATAATAATGTATGAAATAACGACCTGTAACTTCTTTGTTATCAATAAATGATTGTATTGTATTGTATTGTATTGGATGGGCCTCTCCAAATTGTGGGGTATTTCCCTTACCACGCACGCTTGGCAGACGGATCTCCGAGCGCAATGCAAGGTATTGTAAATATTCACAGAGAATACCGCCTATTCCTTGGATTCATCCCTTACTCGCTCTGTACGGTAGACAGAAATGTGGCGTAGTGCTGCCGACACAATAAACGATTTAACTTCCAGTCAAAAGGCATTACTTAATGCGCTTGGAGCCACTCCTGTAGCCAATTTTTACTGCTTCAAATCTCATGCCGTCGTGCACGATGGGCGAGCTTGCCATATACATTATGGGGACTTTTCTATACGTCAGATCTCAAGCTAGTTTATAATGTCACACCAGCTAGCGTTGCGTTAGGCTCAAACTTTGACATTTGAGTTATATCGATAGTCAATAGATCAAATACATTTCCTTGGATATAAACTTTTTCAGATTGGCTCAACGCCATCTTAAAAATTGGCTAGATAACTTCCCACTAATTTCAACGCAGTAAGAAAGTTTGAGAACCTCTATGACTGCGTCCAATAACGATGAACACAGGCTTACATAGCTTGTGTGCTCTGTCAGCAGCGTTGTAAAGGCACATCGTGTGTGTGAAGCAACAGCGTAAAGGGTAATGTAGTTGAAAACTGTGTTCACAGGTCCCATTTCGGGCGCCAAATAAGCTACAAGTAGGGCGCTAACTAAAACTCACTGACGGCGAGTGAGAAACAACATACATTCACATACTTATCACAGGTTTATTTGTTCCTATAAAAAAACGAATTATTCTCACGGTAAAACGATTAGCAGCGGGTAAAACCGCTGACCGAGCCGCTAGTTAAGTATGAAATAACTACCTATTCATTTTCAAAATTAATTTAGGTTCTCAGAATTTATACTATATGAAAATGAGGCTTTTGTAAAAATACACGACACAGCTTTTGTTGGGCGCCGAAAATAAACTGAGCGGCTTGTCAACCTGGTAGCGATGTCACTGAATAGATTTCGCGTGTGTGTTGCTTGTAGGATTATTATACAGTATTACATTACAGTACAGCCTGAATTCATTGCTATTGCTGGTTTTATAATAAAACCTAAGCTCATGATGTGCACAGTAGAGAGACTTATCTCACGCGCGAGAAATCTTCAGACGTGTCAAATCGTATGGAATTATAAAAAAAAAAACATTAAAGTGTAAAGAAAATCGAAGTCGCGGTACGCATCATAGCTAGGCTAGAGAAAATAATGCCTAATACCTAATAAGCAAATAATTCACCTAGAAGATGGATAGGGACAAAAAGCGTGTCCAACCATATCCAACGATACTTGCTCCGGGAATCGAACCTAGGAACTTTACATAGCTGTCAGAGGCACTCACTACCACTGCACTGCGCCGTCCAAACCCAGTTCGTTTCTCCAACGAGCGATATTTCCCAGATGACAATACAAGGCCTTATTTGGAGTGGTTTTCTATATCGAGCTCTGACGGGATGGTTGCCATGGAGAGGGATTGAGGGCGCGCCCTTGACCCGCTATTTAGAGGTATTGTGCATCTTTTATTGCCTCGCGGTGCGGAAGGTCCACTTCCCGGAAAGTCCCGATGCGCTACGTCTATTTCCCTGAATGACTACTACTTTGAGCGTCCATTTCCCTGAAAGTCCACTTCCTTGAAAGTCCATTTCTTTCAAAGTCCAGTCTCTATACATTCATGTCTTGATAATATAGCGTGTCAAACTGTAAAAGACTGTCTGTTCTATTTTTCTTTAACTAAGAGTTCTATTTTGTATATTAGTAAGTTCAATGTTTATTTTGTGCCTACTTACACCGTCTGTACCAGAGTAAAAACACTATGAAGGAGCGGAAACTCCTGGCACAGGCTACTTTATGCTTACAAGGAGTTTCCAGTAACATAATATATTGTAAAAATTCCTGTTGACGAAATAAACAATTTCTAATTTCTAACTGTGTTTCTGAATAATTTTCTGAAAGTTTCATAATTTTACGACCTGTTGAATCTTATCCTAGTGCAAAAAAACGACTAAGTACCTACAGCTTAAACAGGGTAGGTAGCGCAAAAAGACCATAGATAGACAGACGAGTACGCCTAAATTTGGATAAAACGTTAAACATAAAAAATAATCTCTCTCAAATCGAAATCTCTCTCAAAAGGAAATTATAATCAGATTTGTGTGAGGAAATTGAACCTTCTAAGCGTTTGATGGACTTGCGATGAAACCGATGAAAGTCAGCCTTCAAATTTACAAATCATCATTGAAAGCCGCGAGACCGCCATTGCTTGACATTGGCCTCCCCATCCACTACCATCCATACAGATGGACACAAGCACCATCGTAAACCCTGAATAAGGACCAACTGCGTCAGAGGCCAGCTCGCTTCGTTCGCGTTACTTGTAGTTTTCTATCTGTTTTACAATTGCAGCTAGTATTTAAGCTACACGTCCGTTCATTGAAAAATCAAGCTTATATAAGGTGTAAAAATATCAGCTACAAAACTGAACAACTTTACTTGAACTAACTTGAAATTTATGGACCTCCCATACAAATTGACTAGGCCGGTCGGTAGTTTTGTATGGGAGGTCCAACTTTTTTTTTCATATTTCAACCTATGTTCCTTTGGGAAAGTTGTTCACTTTCATGGGCTGGTTCATGCCTTAAAATATTTGCAGCAATTTTTTTTACAACCTGTATAGGTAGCTCGTGATAATATGTTTATCTACAATTCGAGCTGTTTGGAACTCGCGACAGTAAGAGTCGAGGTCGATTTGCTCGCAATAATGTAGTTCTCGGTCTGTTTTCAACAAGTTGTTGTTCCACGCCAGTTTATATCGTCAAACGCCGAGCTCACTTAGCTCGAAATACGGGATGGGGACGCGACGGTGTAACTAAAACTTTGCAGGCGTGATCAAACCATGGAACTGAACAACTTTTTCTATGGAGGCTACGTTGGTAAACTTTTCGACCTTCCATATAAGATTCCCGATCAGCTGCGTGACTTTGTATGGGAACTCGGAAAATTTTTCACGTTTACCAACATAGCCCCCAACAAAAAAGTTGTTCAGTTTCCTGGTCTGATCACGCCTGTAAAGTTTTCTTTACACCGTCCCTTACACCCTGTATAAGCAGATACCACTTGCCTATATTTCAAATGAAAACTTGTTGTGCCTCGGTCAGAAAAAATCCTGGATCAATATGAGTAGAGAACGCGTACGTCGAAACTCCGATATTTTTAGCACCCTTCTTGAAAATTTTGTGTATCCGGCACTGGTAGGAGGACGGCTCATTGCGCATTATCATACCTACTTTTTAAACAATACATAATATTTAACATAAAAAACATCCAGACTAGACACAAATATTTGAAAACTGACAACAAATATTCGCGTCCTGTGGAAATCGAACCCACGACCCCCGGCGTAGAAGGCAGGAGTACTATTCGCTACGGCGTCGAGACATTCTCTACGAAGGTCAATAGTTCAATAATTTTGCATATTTGCCGTGTGATGCCGGCTTTGCCGTGTGATGCCGGCTTAGAATAGGATCACCCCAAATCCTTCCCGCGGATGTCGTAAGAGGCGACTAAGGGACTCGAGAGTATTAGTGTATTACAATTTTTAGGCGACAGGCTGACAACCTGACACTATAGTGATACACATGTTTTCTTAAACAACCTTGGGAAACAATCCTCAAAAATGTCAGACGTGGTGATACCTGCGGCCTGGTATTCTTGCGGCCGTTGACGCTCTGCCTACCCCGCAAGGGATAAAGGCGTGAAATGTGTGTGTGTGTGTGTGTGTGTGTGTGTGTGTGTGTGTGTGTGTGTGTGTGTGTTGCATATTTTTCAAAACAGTTCTACTAAGCTCTGCAACATTAGCCTGTTGAGAGGCTGCACCGAGATATTTCCAGGGAAAGGTCACGGCCACGACCTTAATCCCTCGCCATAGCAACGCTCCGGGCCCGCTGATATTACCTTCACGCATATAAGGTCATTTTGAATGCAAATATACACGTGTTTCGGAGAAATACGAGTACATCAAATGGCCAATTTTTTTCTAACTGTATTTGCTGCGCCCGCTGCAACTCATTTTCCCGTGGGAATAAGATGATTTATCGGCAAGTATTATACATAAAAACCTCCCTCTTGAATCGCTCTATCTATACGTATTAAAAAAACCATGTATCAAAATCTGTTGTGTAATTTTTAAGATTTAAGCAAACATGTGTTACGGGCAATTTGATAAGTCCGGGCGCTATTAATACTGACCGGTCAGTATTAATAGTGCCCGACCTAATTGGGCAATGTGATTAAAACAGCACGTTTAATTACTTTTTCCGGTCAGTATGAATAGTTCCCACCCTTCCTTGGGCAAAGTAATAAAAATAAAGAATTGTAATGTTATTTTTTATTAAATGAAGTTAAACTTACATTATTTTAATGAAATTAATCTTACATAATATTCATTAAAGTAATCGATAAATTTGTACATGGGAATTAAAAAAACAAATAGTTATAAATGAAGTTAAACTTACATTATTTAAATGAAATTAAACTTACATAATTTTCATTAAAGTTATCGATAAATTTGAACATGGGAATTAAAATAACAAATATATAAGAATTTATTTCATTAATAAAACATGTCAAAATACAATACAAGAGTCAAAATAAACAAAACAAACAAGATGGCTAAATTTAGCCTCAGTCAAACAGACCGCCCCGAATGGTACCTGGAGCTAATGTGCCCATAACGCTGGCTGCGTTTCCGCGCTGTATTGCCAGTGATATGCGCTGCACCAGATACCACTCGGCACGGGAATCTGAACCCTGGTTTCTCAGGCGCTGTCCCAACCTATGGACAAAGTCCTTTGCCTCTGCACACCATGACCCGCTCACCTCCACCGCAAAGGGTACAAAGTGGTAGGCACTCTTCAGTGAGGCATATTTTTGGTGCTTTTGAGCTGCTGCCCACTCCGCAGCTGCTCCCGGAGCTCGGGTTGTGCGTGGGAGATGAGATGCCGCGAACGTACTTACACACGTCGCGTCCCACACCAAAGAGCGCCCTTTCTCCCACGGGATCATTGTGAGCCCATCCGGTCTCTTACCGTCATCGCGGCTTAAACCGGGAGGCTCAAGAATGCAGGGTACACCAGCGGACACCAGGGCACGGCGGATAATCTCGTTCAGCATGTGGTGCCGCGGAAAACGACCAGCTGATTTGGCACAGCTCAAGCCGTGGTGACCCCTGGCGTCCACCTTTACGCCACAAACGCAATCATGGGGCTCACAAACCCTGCCTCCAAGCCTCAGCGCTACAGCCACCCTAAGGGAGCCATCATCAAGCACTGTCCCCATGTGGGGTGACGGAAGGGCGTAAAGCCAAGCCCCTGACTCTGGTCTAAGAGCCGCCTTAAGGCGAGCCGAGTCTGATCCCGATGATGCCTCAAGCAACTCCATCGCTCTGGCCTTACACAGCTGCTCATCCCATTGTCGCTGCACGTCTGGTTTAGTCGGGCGATCGGCATCATGACAAACCAAGTCCCAAGCACTCAAAGCCTCCCCCACAAATGGAATGTCAAGACTGTCACCATGTATTTTGAGTATATTAGTGACGAGACTGACTACTCCGTGGGAAGAGGCCAAGAAGGCCGAAACGTTGGTGTCCTGCACACGCCTCACGCCCAAACCTCCATGTCGGATCGGCAACGACGCTTGCAGCCACTGCGTCTCCTCTAGCTGTACATTGAGGATCATCTCCAACGTGACTTTAATGTCTTCATCCAACCGAGAAATTTCGTCTGGAAAAAGCCACGTCGGAGACGTTCTCAAGAGGTACATGAGCTTGGGTACTGAGAGACAGCTGCGGAAGATAGTGAGGGCGACATGGGCCAGCAGCTGCTGAAGGTGCTCTCGAGCGCTTATAAGCATCTCACGCTTTGCAGCCAAACTAGCCTCTACTGCATCCCTGAAGATCGGCGCCCCCACCGGATACATCGCCGCAAGGATACAGCTCGCACTTATCGCTGTTGACGATCAAACCAATCTCCGCCAGTTTTGGAATGAGCGTACTCATATCCCGACATACGACATCTGGCGCACCACCAATCGTGCCGTCGTCGAGGTACCACACATTTTTATAAATAACAAATAGTTATAAATGTAATAAAATCAGATTTATCACATTGCCCGGTCCAAGTGATAAATTCAAGCTTACTCTAAAGACTCATTTATTACATGGACCACGGGCACTCGGGCACTATTAATAATGGCCGGTCCAAGTGATTAATTAATCACTTTGCCCATCGTTTTTGGGCACTATTAATAATGACCGGTCAGTATGGTCATTATTAATAGTGCCCGATTAATCACGATGCCCGTAACACATACATACAGACAGACAGACGCGAAAAGTGACTTTGCTTTATACTATGTAGTGCTGGCGCAGCATTAGGTTGAAGTTTTGACATATGAGTTTATATCAAAGTTATATTAAGTCACAACTTTTTCAGTTTAGCTCAGCGCCATCTATGCACACTTGAAATTGGCTAGAAAGGTTATCATTGGAGACGTTATTTGTGTTGTTGTAAACAAAAAATTCTCACTATGGGACCAATGTAGAAGAATGAGAATTTTTCGACCTCATATACACTTGGCGTGAATTTTGCATGGAAGTCCGAGATATTTTTCTGGCATGCCCGTTAAAGGCCTTAATTTTATAAAAAAAGGAGCTACAGCTCTAGAATGCCTTTTAGCAGAATAATGACTCGAGAAGAAAACAGAGGAATACGTTTGTATGAAAAAGCCGAAAAACCGGTACTCTCCAGTATCTCTTAATATTAACTTTTCGATACAAAATCAATATAAACGAAACAAGTGGAAAAAATTTACGCCACCGATGGGATTCGAACCCGCGTCTTTTGATTTGCCGGGTCTAACGCGTTAACCGCTACAGTGCGGTTGGCTCTGGTCCCAGCGACGAAATTGTAATCCACTTTCAAAACCTTTTGCAATATCCTAAAATATACAAAATCATCACAGTTTGGTAACATGACTTTGTCTGTTCATCCTACTAATTCTATTCTGAAGTCCAGTTTTGAACGCTAATTTATGGTTGCCATAACTGTAATGGCGTTACTGTCATGGGTCGTTCACTAAAAGGCCCGTCATCAGTACCATTACCAAATGACATGGGGTTAAAATACTCAAATAAATCGATATAACAATTTGTCGTCATTATCTGCACGAACCACGAATTTACAGTAGCTTTTACGGTGTTAAGGTTTATTTAGGTAGTTTGCACATGTGCCGCGTGATATTGCGGTACTTTTCCGGTCCGGTTTTATTAACGAAAAAAGGGGTTATATTATAAACGTAAACGTAAAACCCGGAACGAGGTTTCCGTCAGGCGCGTGTGACACGTATCGACTCGTCGCTTCTGTTGAGTCAGCCAGGGAGGCCGAGAAGGGGGCGCTAGTCCTGGGCAACCCTTCGTTTTCCATAATTGCGTCCCAGGCAACGCAGTGACTGTGCTCTTGCCTCAGACCCTGAATATGAATCGTCTGTCACTGATGAGGCCAGTGGTAAATTATCAAACGCTGGATATTAAAGCAGTTCAACACGACGCCGCATGTCCGGCAAAAAAGGCAATATTATGTGGCATTTGTGCGGTCCTTCTTAAGCTGATTTACTAATCTGTCCTTGATTGTACATAATAATGGCTATTTTATAAATTATTGTATCAATTGTCTACACTTCTATACAAATATTATAAAGATTTGTTTTCTGTTTGTTTGTAAACGACAATCCCCTCAAAAACATTAATATATAAAAAAAAACAAGTCTCGCTACTGAGCTGTTCAACCGTAAAAACCAAGTCATTCAATCTATTGTAAACATTAAAATATATTGAAAATATTGACATGGTCATTATAAAATAATGCTAATTAACTAATTTGTAATTAATTATGATATTTCATATTTCATATTTATTTCATATTTATTTATTAGCATTCATGTACAAGTATAAGGTGTTACAAAATAGGCTAGATAGATACATGAACCCTGTAAGGGTGTAGCAGTAAACTTAAAACTAGAAACAATAATTAGTATCATAATATAAATTAATTAGATTTTAGAAATAATAATTAGCATTACATTAATATTGATAATTAGATGTCATAGTCAATAGTAGATATTATAATAGGTAGAGATATTTATGAATTTTACATTGATAACACTTATATAACGCTTTTTTACTTTATCTTTTTTGTGCAGTAGAATATAATTTAAGCTCTTTGTCTTCTAAATATTCTTTTATTGAATAGTAGGACTTTTGTAATAACATTTTCTTCACCTCTTTGTTGAAAGAAATTTCGGTCTCTAATTCTTTAATGCTAGTAGGTAACTTATTGTATATATTTATAGATCTATAATATGGACTAGTTTTAAACATTTGTAGTTTAGGAGTTGGCAACTCCATAATATGTCTACGCCGAGCACTTTTGGTAAACTGGAATAGGTTCATGTGTCTTCGTACAAACTTTGCCATTTCTAGTATATAGATACAAGGAAAGGTAAGTATTTTATTTTTGTTAAAAATCGGTCTGCAACTTTCAATTTGCCTCATGTTAAAAATGATACGCATGCATTTTTTTTGCAAGATAAATAGATCGTCTGCCTCCGATCTATAACCCCACATAATTACCCCATAACTCAGCCAAGAGACGGCATACGCGTAATAGGCCGAAAGGGCACAATCGATATTTGTATTGGATTTTAGAACACTGAGAGCGTAAACGAATCTGGATATTTTTGATTTTATTTTATCAATGTGGTCTTTCCAGCACAGGTAGGTATCGATGGTAATACCTAACAACGAGCACGAATGTACCTCTTCAATTTTTAGACTTGCTGTGGTAGGCTCTAAGTTAATAGGTTGTCTCTGATAGGGTCTAAATTGAATTATCTTAGTTTTATCGCTGTTAATTACTAAATTGTGATCTTGTAGCCACGATTTAATGCAACTGAATGCAGTTGCTATGTGGTTCAAATTATCATTTTTGTTACATTTTAATAAAATGGAAATATCATCAGCAAAGAGGGTGCAGTGGCAATCGACCACCTTAGGCAGGTCGTTAATGTATGCTAGGAATAGGGTGCATCCCAGCACACTTCCCTGTGGAATGGAGGAGTTAACCGTCACCATAGTGGACTGTATTTGTTGAATTTCACTGGAGACTGGGTTGAGGAACTCGACCTGTACGCACTGCTTCCGACCAGCAAGGTATGATTGTAGCCAGTTGTAAGCGTTTCCCCTGACACCTAGATAGTACATTTTCTCGAGCAAAATATGGTGTAAAACTCTATCATATGCTTTTGACATATCCAATAGTATTCCTACAGCGTAAGCATTGTCTCTGATGTAATTCATAGCCTCCTGCATGTAAGTGTAGACAGCTAAAGTTGTGGTACGTTTTTTTCTGAAACCATATTGATTTTTATCCAGTAACGCGTATTTTTCAAGGAACTCGTTAATTCGATTTGCCATTGCCTTTTCAAATATTTTAGATACTGATGGTAGAATTGCGATTGGCCTGTATTGGCTAACGTTATTTGCAGTACCACCCTTTTTGAGGATAGGTTTTATTACAGCGATTTTCAACTCGTTCGGAAATGTACCCGATTCGAAAGACTGGTTTATAAGAAAAGTTAACGGAGGTGTTAATTCGTTGGCACATTTCTTTATCAGCATAGGTGGAATATCATCAATACCGCTGCAATATTTGTTTGGTATTTTTTTAATTATATTGAATACTTCTCGCTCGGTAACCGGTCGCAGGTACAGGGAGTTGATAGCCGGCGAGGAGACCGGCCGGCCGCGCGGCGCAGGCGGCGGCGGCCGAGCCGCGCTAACGCTACCCTCGCCCCCGCCCCCGCCCGCCGATACCTCCGTCTCCGCAGACTTAGACTCACCCACTGTCGAGAAGTACTCATTAAAACAGCTAGCAACAGCACTGGGACTTTCAATACAATTATTTTTATATTTTAACTTTATATTGTTTAAGCCGTTTTTACTTGCCCTTCCATTAATTTTATTTGTGATTTTCCACATAGTTTTAGTTTTATTTTTAGAATTTGACATTGTTTTTATGTAATTAAATTTAGACGATAACCTTATACTTTTGCGAAGTGTGTTCCTATATAACTTAAAGTGATTTCTTAAAGTTTTACTCTTCGATTGGTTCGTCAGAATACGTAGTAGCCGTTTATGGCGACATGAAATTTTTAGGCCTTTTGTTAGCCAAGTTTGTTTATTTTTAGAGCGTATCTTAATTTTATTTTTAGGAATATAAGTATTTAACAAAAGATGAAGTTGTTTACCGAAATTATTGTAATTCAAATTTATGTCATTTAATACCGTTAATATTAATTGCCAGTTAATAGTTGTAAGAGCTTTTCTAAAATTATCCGTGTTTTGTTTATCAAATTTTCGGGTGGTTTTAAAATACGTTGTCTCACTCTGTCTAGAAATATTTTTGTCTGTATTAATTTGTAAAATTATCCCTTTATGATCTGATAGTCCGTAATCAATAACCGTGGCTGTGATATCCGTGCAATTGGTAAAAACAAGATCAATACATGTTGAGCTCGTACTGGTTACCCTAGTTTTATGATTAACTATTTGATGCAAATTGTGCTCAAGCATAATATTTTTTAGTCTTGAACTCGCTGTAGATTTTATTTGTATATTTATATTAAAGTCCCCCGCAATGATGACTTTTTTATTCGTTTTGAGGTAAGGTTTAAGTATGGAAAGCAGCTTTACAATAGACTCGAAAAAACTTTCAATATCTCTGTCCGCTCTGTAAATAGAAATCAAAATTAAATCAGGCTTTATTTCTAATGCACAAAATTCTATTACAAATTCTAAGCTTAAATTTAAGATGTCCGTTTTTTCCTTAAATTGAAGACCATTTTTTAAGACAATCGCAACCCCGCCACGTAAATGGTCTCTCCGACAGTACATCGATGCAAAATAATAATTATCGATATGAATGGTTTCTTTCTGATCTTGCAGTATCCATGTTTCCGACAAACAAAGTCCATGAATGTTATGTTCGTCTAATAAACTCTCGAGTATGTGCACTTTGCTTGATATACCTTGGATATTTTGAATAAGTATTTTAATTTCATTACTAGTATCTGGAGTTGCGAAAATTGTGAGTTGTGGTCTGGGAGGATTGTGTCATATTCCATGTGGTTTCGGGTGGGCCGTTAAGAGATGTTCTGTCTAAAATGTCACGTGGCTCGGACTCATGCGATTTGTACGTGGGCACTTGTGTATTGTTTGAATCTGAAGCTATGTATTCTTTACCATTAATAAAGAGTTTGTTGGCTCTAATTACTGCATGATTTCCCTGCTTCCTCGCTTCTCGTAGCATATTTACTAGCCTCTTTCTTTTTTGTAGAGACGAATCATCCAGACACTCCGAAATTGCCAGACTGGTATTTTTAAAGTAGCCATTTCTTTCCAGTACGTATTTGGTCATCCTTTTACTTAACAGCTCTATGAGAACCGGCCTTCGATATCCTTTTTTACCCATTCTACTAATACTCTCTATATAGATAGATCTCTTAAGTGGGGAATGAACAAATCGATAGCCGACTTGGTTTCAAATGGATCTCATACCTTTTTACGGTTGAACAGCTCAGTAGCGAGACTTGGTTTTTTTTATATATTAATGTTTTTGAGGGGATCTCATTTCTTTTTGTAGGTAGTCTTCCTTTTTTTCTTTTGCGGCTCTATTTCTTGAGCCTCAGCCACGGTTTTTCTCATAGCCCACTCTCTATCTTTATGTGGTTTTCTCGGAATCTTTGTAGTAATGATTTTTGTCAAGTCTGGACGGTAAATGCTTTTTAGTCTATTGTATTCACAAATTGCGGATTCTTGCGCTTTAATACTTCCAAAGTCTATGTTTATAAAATGTAAGCCGCCCAGACTTGTTACTCTTGATAGTGCTACATAAGCTTGACCAGATGTAAATTTTTGCTGGACCAAAACAAAGTATTTTAGGTGCGACAGCAAAATATAACTTGGTAAACAGTACATTTCTATGGAATTACAAAGTTATTTATGCTATCGGTTAATCTAGAAAACTGCATTGAAATTGCTAGATTTTTAAGTTTTTCCTTGATTTATACACTAAACCCAAATTATATTCTAAATTAGAAGTCTCTATGTCTGCTAGAAGTGCCTTAGAATTTTGATGATCGGTCAGTGAGTGAGTGAGTGAGTGAGTCAGTCAGTGACAAAATTAAGTTAATTCGGTATTCGAAACGCAGCTCTGAAATTTCTGAATTCGTATTTAGATAATAGAACGCAAAAGGTACAAGTAAACGGCACCAAATCACAGGGATCTAGTGTTGAAATTGGTGTACCGCAAGGTTCTATATTAGGTCCATTTTTATTTTTAATTTACATTAATGATTTGCCTTACATGGTAGAGAATTTGTCCAAAATTGTTTTATTTGCTGATGACACATCCCTTATATTTAAGGTTGATAGACGAGCGCATAATTATGACGAAGTAAATCACACTCTTGGGCAAATTCATACTTGGTTTACTGCAAACAATTTAGTTCTAAATGCGAAAAAAACTAAATGTGTATTATTCACTTTGCCAAATGTAGTACATTCTTTGAATAACTATGTTACACTTAATAATGAAAAATTGGAGTTTAGTACCAGCACAGTTTTCTTAGGGATTACTCTTGACTCAAAGCTCCAATGGGGCCCTCATATTACATCTTTATCGGGTAGATTAAGCTCAGCTGCCTATGCGGTACGTAAAATTAGAGAAATTACAGATGTTGCAACTGCACGACTTGTTTACTTTAGTTATTTTCACAGCATTATGTCCTATGGAATTTTGCTGTGGGGCCGCGCCGCTGATATTGAAACAATATTTATTCTTCAAAAAAGGGCCATTAGAGCAATTTATAAACTTGGCAGTCGTGATTCTCTCAGAGAACTGTTTAAGGAAATTAATATTATGACTGTGCCGTGTCAATATATTTATGAAAATATCATGTATGTCAGAAAGAATATTCATACGTTCACAAGAAATCATGAAAGACATAATCGTAATATAAGGAGTAAAAATAAATTAGATCAACCCACGTATAGACTAGCTAAAGTAAGGACTTCATTTGAAGGTTTAAGTATACGATACTATAACAAAATACCGGAAAATATATTAAGTTTATCTGAAAGTAAATTTAAATCTATTATTAAGAGAACATTATGTTATAAAGCTTATTATAAGTTAGATGATTATGTTAATGACAAGGAGGCATGGTCCTCTGAAATTCCGGCGCAGCACAAGAAACATGCAGTCATTTTTAATACCAGATCGGGACGTGCATGGAATTTACAATTGGCATAATTAGTAAGGAAGACGAAACAGTTAGAATTATCTACTGTAATACTTTTATTTTATTTTAGCGTAGCCGTCTTTTGGGCTAATAATAATATATATATAATTATAAAACTTAGCTAGGGTAGCTTAGGGCCTATTCTATAGGTACAAATTGTAAATTGAGATTAGGAGCACTTCTGAGCAGGTTTTTGGGTGGTTTTCCTGTTCAGGGGGTCCGGCTGATTAGCATGTAACAAGCATTTTTTAAATATTTTGTCTTTAATTTAACTGATTTCATTAATTGATGGTGGTGATGTAAGTTACATGATGTGTGGTCAGCCTGGCCAGCCCCGAGGCAGTGCCTTTATTATTATTTTTTATTTATTTATTTTTATCCCACTCGTCCGCGATTCTATTAGGAACTTAAAATTGTTATTGTTTACAATGACTCATTCATTAATTCAGTGACATTATTGTATTGTAACTCTCTGACATTCTAAAAGTATTCATTGTGAATCTTCTTGAAAATAAACGATTGAATCTTGAATCTTGAATCTTAGAACTTTGACTAGCTACAATTCCTAAACCACTGGTTCAAAGTGAACGAAATTTGAAATATACCGTATCTACAGGGCTTTTGATTGATTCCTGAAGTTTCAAGTCTTTTGTTTTATCCACAAGAAAGTTATAAGGTGTTGAAAATGGCCTGAACCGCTTCGAGAAAAGGATGGTACGGCTGCACCGCTTTCTAGCTCGACTTGGCGGGGGCACGGCAGTGCCCCCGCCAAGATCTACGTAAATGCAGGACTGCTTTCAGTTTTTTTCGAGACTATAATCTCATACTTTTACAACGACACAATAGACAGTCACGTGTTCGAAAGCCTATGTCATTCCACTGTTGATCAAAGGCCTCACCTTCAGCTTCTTTCATCTGCATGCAAGACCAAATTGGCACTACATATCAATAATTACAGTACTTAAATCCAAACATCGATAAAATCTTACTTGAGAGTAGAATATTTTCCCAGTCGTGATTGTAGTCTCTTCTCTCTTTCTCTTTTTTGATAACACATATGTAGAAAGAGACAGAGAGAGAGCTTAACATAGCAGAATATCATGGCTGAATAGGAACCAAAACAGGCTGTCAATTACTAAAAATTAGTTGGAGTGGAGATTTGCAAGCTTGACTTGTAATTTGATTCCGCTGTCTGTACTGTTCGAAATAGTTTTCTTTCTTTTTTCTTCGTCAATCCGTAACCACTCAATGCTGAGTGTAGGTCCCCTTCAACAATGTTTACTTTGTAGAGTTTATTATGATTGCTGCAGAATCTTCAGTGTAGATAAACTTACCTAGCTTCCCGTATGGAGTCGACCCACCACCGCACGCAGGTCTCCTATAGATTTGGGTTGTATTGACGCTGAGATTCACATCGATATGACATCGTAAATACTTACCTAGCTTCTCGTATGGAGTCGACCCACCGCACGCAGTCCACTTCAGACGCGGCTCGCAGTTCGTATTGACGCTGAGATTCGCGACGGTAGGATATTGTGAAGCAGAACTGTTGGAAACACAAGAATTGCTATTATTTTATCACAAATTAGTTTTTTCAAATAAAATTATTGGCCCTGTGGTGCAGGTTTAGAATAACATCACTCCAACTTAACCTATGGGTATCGTAAAAACGACTTCCTTCTATTCAAACTTTCGTTGCGCTCGGCAATCCCCCTCCTAAGCGAGGTGAGTATGAAAAACACCCCAAATTAGGGGGAAACCTAGTCCAGCTTAGCCACCTACGCGGCTTTTGAAGTTAGAACCTGTTAGGAACCAACCAAACTCCACAAAGTGTAGAGTTTGCCAAGTTGAGTGAGAGTGCTTTAAATATTCTATTTCCCATCAGCTGCTTGGAAACATTCTAGATCTAGAAGTCAGTTACTCAGCTCTCACTCAGCTAGAACAATAGGTTATTGTTTGAATATCTTTGAGTGCAAGTCTCATCTCAAAACTATTACAACTGCGGCGCAGCGAACGTCTACGTCTATTAGCTAAAACATCTCCATCGTAACAGTTTAGACGCCACACGCTAAGCTGAAACTTTAACATGGCGGTATTGCTAGACTCACCACGCTTGGCAAGCGGATTGGCGAGGGTAGTACAAAGTGTTGCATGTGTTGTATCTACAAAGAACGCCCGTATCCTGGATTATTATCCATCAATCGCTTTTACGACACCCACAGGTAGATTCGGAGTGATGCTATTCTAAGCCTGCATAACATAGCTGGCAGACCAAACATCTTGAATCTAAGAACAACCTTGCAAAAACTGTCTTCCATTGACTGAAGTGCGTTTTTTTACAACTAAATAATTTTAACCTTTGTTTTCGTTGGAAAAGTTCAATACAAACAAACAACAGTGCGTGGGATGCGGAGTGCAGTAGATGCTCTTTGATTTTCTGTTAGCTTTTAAGGTCAAAACGTTGATTGGAAAACAGTTCATAGGGTAAAAATTATTCTAAGAAAAACTTCATCAAATTACTTAGCAGCAAAGAAAGCAGCCAGGCTAATTGACTTTTGATTTCATTTCAATGAATTTTTTTGAACTGAGACTCAAAGCTGCACTGCTGAAAAGCATACACCGTGTCTTAAAGGAAATGCTAAGAAGATTAAAAATACGGAACGGTGCATTGAAAACTTTGAAGCTACCTTTCTCTTTTCGTGTGGAACACCCGAGTCATCCAACGACCCGATAAACCCTAGTGTCAGAATTTCTCAACTGCCTTCTACAATAACAGGCTTCTGACATGGTTGTGTAACGACCGCTATCTAAGTGATCATAGACAGCAAACCGGGACCTACGGCTTAACGTGCCATCCGAAACACGGAACCATCTTACTTACGGACAATCGGGTGGTTCAGCCCGCAATGGCCTAACCAGACTGGGAACAAGTTCACAATGATAAATATCAACTTTGTGAGTGACCCACCGAGAATCGAACTCGGAACCTACTGCGTCAAAGGCAGTCGCACTACCATTGCACCACATCGGTCGTCCATTTGAAGCCCTGATTAGATTAGATTAGTGTATGGGTGACTCGAGTTGTTATGACAAAGTTACTCGAGCAAACCTGCGACCAAGTTGACTCGGGTTACTTTTTCTACAGGTCGAGCTGACTCGGCACAGACTTAGACTCACGCCCGCCACAGATTCTGAACAACTTTTGCTATAGAGCCAACGTTAGGGAATTAAAAAATGGCTTCAAAGAAAAAGCTGTTAAGCTTCGTGGTCATTTTTTTTTTCGGAATACCGTCTTTTACAGTTCGCAACAGATGGTGCCATTGTTGTTTACGTCGGTACCAAATTATACCTACTATAAATTGGCTACAATAGCCATCTCCGAGCGCATCAGCGCCGATCTGATTAGGAGTCCAAGTGGTCGCCATGGCCGAAATCGGTCGGAGAGATCTTCATCATCATACCTACATACATACATATATCACGCCTTTGTCCCTTGCGGGGTAGGCAGAGCGTTAACAGCCGTAAGAATACGGTCGCTATCGCCACGTCTGATATTTTTGAGGATTGTTTTCCAAGGTTGTATAAGAAAACATGTGTATCACTATAGTGACAGGTTGTCAGCCTGTCGCCTAAAGATTGTAATACACATATACTCTCGAGTCCCTTAGTCACCTCTTACGACACCCGCGGGAAGGATGTGGGGTGATGCTATTCTAAGCCGGCATCACACGGCGTACCTACTACGTATAAATCAAAAGTTCTTTCTAAAAAAGTTGCTGCCTGCCAATAGCGGATATGCAGCGGTTATGAGTGATTCTCGCATTTGGTCCGGATTTCGTGTGCAGGCATAAAATTGGTATGAAAACAAATAAATCGAAAGTTATTTATATCCAAAAAGGTCACTAATAAAAAAAAAATGTGGTAGGATCGATATTTGGTACAAGTCTTTTCAAAAATTAGTTATCGAACTTTAGATAGGTAAAATCTCATTTCCATCCGTGTGATTTTCAGTCCTTCCTACACTAAAATAATCATATCAAGCCATTTATACGATAAACTGCACAATGTTTTCCTGTTTTCCGATCATCAATGAAGATAGCTTATGCATAGTAAATAGTTCAAGCAATAATACTGAATGAAACCTAGAGAGAATCAACATTATATTTTTGTCACACGAAATCCTTCATTTCCGTCCGCGAGAATTGACATCAAGTTTTATCCTTAAATAAGCCTACTAAAGACGTTGCTTTCTCCACAAACCCCTTCCTTGCAAGTCAGCCAAACCATCTGACTAGAGGTGGCTCCGTGAAAACGTTCGTAGAAAGTTAAATTTTGATTCTCGCACTTAAATTTTGGTTTTGTCACAGGTAAGAGGTCATTACCATCCAGTGATTATTATATTAACTGTTCTCTTTTAATGTTTTCTTTCTATATATAACAATAGCATTTCGTTATACTTTTATCCATTTCGTATCATAACTTTGAAACATCTAGGTATCGTGAGAATTTGAAAAAAAACTGTCGAAACTTCATTTCCATCCTATTCATTTCCGTCCATTTCGGCCCAATTTTGACGGATGGTAATGAGCAAATATGAAGAAAAATGCTTTTTTAAGTATTATTTTTATATTTCTACCCATATTTCTTACGAAAAATGATTTAGTTTCAACTTTTATACCTAGAATTGTTATGGATAACCAAGCAGACATTGTTATGAATAACCAAGCAGATATAGTTCAGAGGCGCAGGGATGATGTCCAGGGGCTGCAGTGGAGGCGTAAGACATGGTAGGAAGCATTAGCCTGACCGTAGGAACTGGACATCTCCTCAGTAGTTCAGTCAGTGAGGTCGTATTTCATTATCATCCATGTACTTTTCATTTCCATCCCTGGCTTCATTACCATCCATTACATAACTTTATTGATAATTATCCCACATGAGTGCCTTTCGAAAAATATTATTAAAAAGGCAAATACGTATCACATTTATAAAAATTGTAGCCCTAATAGCAAAAAAAAATTTTTTTTTTGAAAAATGGCCAAATCCGGACCAAATGCGAGAATCACTCTTATACTCGTAGCCACCTCAAACACAGCGTATCCAATTTTACGATATTTTCTCGGAAACACGATGTATAGTGGCTTTGCACAAAATTTCCTTTAGAACTCTCTATGATGGACGTTTGCTAGAAAATGTGTTATGAATTTCCCGTTTTGAACAGAAATGAGTATGTTTTTGGCAAGCTACTATTAGCAACAAAACTAGTCACAATTTGAAAGGCTCAGCTTATCCTGGTTTTCGAAACAAATATTTTAAAACCAATATATCATGGTCTATGGTAACTGAATTTGTGGCTTTGACTGCGTCCACAAAAAAGATGAAAAGAGTTTCGTTTGATAAAACTCTTTCAAGAGCTTTTTATTTTGATGTTGTTTATTGTTTTGCGGTTCGAGGTCAAGTTATTGACGTCAAAAATGCTGCCAGACAATATTGAATGGGCTTTTAGATTCTCTTTCATTTTAGTTGCCGTGTGATGCTGGTTTAGAATAACATCAACATGTACCGCCGGTAAAACTGCTAAGTGGCTTAGAGCATTCACTCTATTGTGATGGTAAACAGTCAATTACCGAACGAATTTTTCTGCCACTTTTTGCGGGAGAGGAGGTAAACACGTACAGCACACAACGATAATTTTACAACAACTTGACGACCACATACAAAATGGCAACTGTCAGTTCATATAACGTGCTGGACAAATGGGCAGTGAATACTGGCAGAGGGGTAAGCCCAGCTTTGTCATCTCCTTAGGGTATATGCTCCACTCCTTAGGATGTGGTGGCTCCTTTAGACTTATCGTCATGAATGACGTGGTAATTTGTTATCCCGTAGTTGGTCCTAAATGGGTTTAGCTGGGTCCAGATTTTCGTAATCGTAATATAAGAAGTAAAGTAAGAACTTCATTTGAAGGTTTAAGTATACGATACTATAACAAAATACCGGAAGATATATTAAGTTTATCTCAAAGTAAATTTAATCTATTATTAAGAAAACATTATGTTATAAAGCTTATTATAAGTTAGATGATTATTTTAATGACAAAGAGGCATGGTCCTCTGAAATTCCAGCACAGCACAAGAAACATGCAGTCATTTTTAATACCAAATCAGGACGTGCATGGAATTTACAATTGGCATAATTAGTAAGGAAGACGAAACAGTTAGAATTATCTACTGTAATACTTTTATTTTATTTTAATTTAGCGTAGCCGTTTTTTGGGCTAATAATATATATATTTATAAAACTTAGCTAGGGTAGCCTAGGGCCTATTCTATAGGTACAAATTGTAAATTGAGATTAGAAGCACTTCTGAGCATGTTTTTGGGTGGTTTTCCTGTTCAGGGGGTCCGGCTGATTAGCATGTAACATGCTTTTTTAAAAAATATTGCTTTTAATTTAATTGATTCCATAAATTGATGGTGGTGACGTAAGTTACATGCTGTGTGGTCAGCCTGACCAGCCCCGAGGCAGTGCCTTTTTTTTTTTATCCCACTCGTGCCGCGATTCTATTAGGAACATAAAATTGTTATTGTTACTATGACTAATTCACTTATTCAGTGACCGTATTGTAATTTAACTCTATGACATTCTAAAAGCATTCATTGTGAATCTACTTGGAAATAAACGATTGAATCGTACCTCCTAGCCGTCTACCCTGGGCAACGTTTTCAGCCGGCTAAACGTTCTGAACTATCACTGGCTAATAGAACTGTTCTTGTTAAATCTCGTGATGCTATCCCTTGTGTTTTCCATCATGTCCAGCAGTGAACTTATTTGACTGCTGGTATCACTGCTGGTAATGATAAACACTTACCGAAGCATTTCGTTCCAAGGGTGCTTTGCTGAGTCTCTCGCAGTAAGAGCCTTCCAGCAGGAGGACTCCAGTCGGTCTCGTGTTGTTCTCCGACTCGTAGTAGAACAGCATGTTCTGTGTGGAAGAAATACTTAACGTGAGTAAAAGACCACGCCTCGGCAAGCGTACCATTGGACGCCCTCCGGCAAGATGGACCAATGAGTTATAGAGAGCGACTGGATGGCAAAGGCGTGAAATCGTTCATTGTGGCGTACCTTCCACTGCTGGACATAGCAGCAGTGGAATTCCATAAGCTGATGTGATGAAGTAAAATATCACTTTTTTTTTATTGATGTGTTTCTGTATATCACTACATAGTATAAAGCAAAGTCACTTCGCGCGCGTCTGTATGTATGTATGTATGTATGTGTGCTTACATCTTTGAAACTACCCAACGGATCTTGATGAGGTTTTTTTCAAAAGATAGAGTGATTCAAGAGGAAGGTTTTTATGTATAATAACATGCTTAATATATTAGAGAAATACTTATAATTTTAGGATTTCTGATGTGAAGTCGTAAACAAACACAGTTTTTTGGGCTTACATTGCAAACGCTGGCTGAAATCTAGGAGATAGATCAAAATAATGTTCTGAAGTATTGTATATCTTAAAGAGGTCTACAAAAAAGTCCGTGGTGGTATATGTGTACCTCTTAGGGATAACCCACAATAACCACTTTTTACACTTTACTTTCCACAAGAAATAATGGCTTATTTACGAAGCGATTTTAAGCAATACAGCATTAATCCTTATCGAATTAAGTAACTTAAACAAATTTAATTTATAGAGAACAGTCCTAGAGTTTGACGATAAATCAAAATGACGATGACGATTGGCAAAATCACTCAGATAGGTAGACGTCTAAAAGCACTCTCGTTTTACTATTTTTAGGTTTTGAAAAGCGTCTAAATACAGAACAACACACACTAAGGATGCGTACAGGAAAAGAAACTACTGAGACGAAAACAGTAATTTAAAACAGCATAGGTGTCGTCAAACTCACGACTCAAACCGCCAGTGTAGTCTTTATATTATCATGCGTACGGCTAAAGAGTGGAATTCCCTGCCGGCGGATCTTTTTCCGGAACAATATAACTTGGGCCTTTTTAAGGCAAGAGTGAATAGGCATTATCTAGGCAAGCATGTACCATCTTCGTCTGCATCTCCACTTACCACCAGGTGAGATGGCAGACAAATGCGGGCCTATTACATATAAAAAAAAAAAAAAAAAAATATGCACGGTATAAAAACAACAAGTCCAAACTGTCGTACCACAATGAGCTTGACTGTACCAAGAGTTTGCCAAATAAGATTGTAATTGTAACCAGTATAAGAGATTCTTTAATTATTTCGTTGTATCTGAAAACCTTTGATCGCGATGATATTATGATCAAAAGTCGCGCATCACGGAAATAGAAAGTTGAAGTGTCGTTTGTATTTTTTTGTTTACCTGGTAGAGGATGAACCATCGCAGTTGCCATTTTGTATTATCCGAACTCCTCTTGTGGAGAAATCCAGCCTATAATAAAAATAATTATCATTAAAATAAGTGCGTTTTAATTGCAAACAATATATCAGAAACAAGAAATCAATATAACTTAGATTATTAAAGTAATAATGAAGAAAGGTCTCGCGTACATTTGTGTATAAACAATTTGTGAACGTACGTTACGTCACCTAATATGATCGATCGCGGTAATTTATGACGGTTATGACATTTTTGATGTCAAATTCAAACAAAACCTAAAATATACATGGTCTAAAATTCCTCGGTCCACCCAAGTCTCTCTCTTTTCGTATGGACACCGAGTGGTCCAACAACTCGATGAACCCAGGAGGACTTGAGAGATGTACGGCTAGCATAAAGGGGTCTAAAATCAATATACAATACAATCTACCTCTAAAACTATTTATTATATGGCTAAATATGCGGTGCGCATCAAATCGGCCACGGTATGCCCTTATGGCATAACTAAGGAAGAAAACAGTGAACACGTTTGTATGAAAATGCCATACTTGGGGATTCTCTGAAAAGGGAATGGCATAGGCAAGTCTTACCTGCGAATGGTCGTACTGTGCTCTATCAGAGAGAGCAATGAGCTGTCCATCATTCACCCGTACGGAGCGTTGGATCTTCGGGCTCAGCATCATGCTGAGTGCTGGTGACAAAGAAAAAAACATTCGTAATTTAAAATATTGTATAGTGTGTAAAAATATTAGCCGCAAATATTTTAACGAGTGAATCAGCCCAAGAAACTGAACAACTTTCCCCGAGGAACATAGGTCAAAATAGGACAAAAAAAATTGACCTCCCATACAAAACCACCGACCGACCAATTCAATTTGTATGGGAGGTCCAAAAAAATTTCTCATATTTTGACCTATGTTCCTTGGGGAAAGTTCTTCAGTTTTATGGGCTGATCCACCCGTTAAAGTATTTGCAGCTAATATTTTTACACTATACCAAGGCCCGTATTTATAAACTGCAGCACTCTCTTGAGATCGACCTTGAGTGCAACTTTGAGATGCTGCGCTGTAAGTATTGACTGACGTTTGTCAAAATCGCTCTTGAGATGGATCTCGGAGTTTAGTGCGGTTTATAAATACGGACCCTACTTATAAATGACGTGTGATTGCATAAGTAGCATCACCCTATTTCCGGGGGTGTCGTAAGAGGCAACTAATGGACTTGACAGTTTAATGTGTAAAATTTTTAGGTGACAGGCTGATAAATAGATTTTAAAGTAATACG
Organism: Keiferia lycopersicella; assembly: GCA_029255805.1. NCBI lineage: Eukaryota > Metazoa > Arthropoda > Insecta > Lepidoptera > Gelechiidae > Keiferia > Keiferia lycopersicella. The sequence goes on from JARACZ010000012.1 coordinate 849,916, forward strand.
GGGTGCAAGGGACAGCGTCCAGAATTGCGATAGGGTGCAAGCAGACCATGAAACTGAACAACTTTCCCCTAGAAACATATGTCAGGAAACGTCAAACATTTCTGGATTTCCATAGTAAATGCAGTCAGCTGATCGCGATTTTGTATGGGAGGTCAAAAATTTATGTCGTTTCCTGACATATGTTTCTAGAGGAAAGTTGTTTAGTTTCATGGTCTGCTTCCACCCTATCAGTATTCGGGACGCTGTCCCTAACACCCTGTATTTCATTTATATTCGATTTACGATATCTTTTCTATGTGACAATTCTCGGTGCTTGTTTACCAGAATATGTCAAGATAAAATAAATACATTCCCTAGGAAAGATACTTTTTCAGTTGAACTCAGCGCCATTAACATACAAGGTGTAAGGTATGTATATACCATAACGGTGAAGATCGAATTTTTTTATGTTTACCAACATAGCCCCATAGAGAAAGTTGTTCAGTTTCATGGTCTGATCACGCCTCCAAAGTTTTCGCTACATCTCTCTTATCGTCTCTTACACCCTGTATACCTGAAGATTGGCTAAAAAGCCCTCACGCGGCGTTCGGCAGATTCGGGATTAGGCAGAAACTTGATTTAGTTTAGAATAGGTGATTTATTCCATACTCAATGCGGGGAGGATGTATTGTACCTACAACCACTATAGTTGTAATGCAATCACTGTAGTTAAATTGATGCGGTTGTGGCCACTTTACCGCAGACACGGCATGTTGCATTTACGTAACCACCATGTTGTAATGCACTATCGAACTCAATTTGGTTCTCTGTAGTGGTTTCGTACAATCAAGCTTTTGTTCTATGATAGTGGTTTTCAAAATAAACAGGAAGTAAATAAAAATAATGTTTCGACGCCATCCAAAACACAGTTTGACGTCAGAGTACAATATTTTCAAATCAAATCAAGTCAAATCAAATCAAATTATTTATTCAAAGTAGTAAATTTTACATTTCGCTTTTTGATGGTCAAGAATTAACAATTTTAACAATAACAATTTTATGAACCTAGTGTAAACGCGTTTCGTACTTGTTACATGTTGTTTGGTTAGCTTGGCCAGCCCCGAGGCAGTGCTTTAGGGGCTAGTTTTAAGTTTTTAGTCCACCTGAGCCGCGTTTACACTAGGTTCATAAAATTGTTATTGTTAATACATGACCATCAAAAAGCTAAATGTAAAATTTACTACTTTGAATAAGAAAAAAGAATTTGAATACGAAATGTCGTTGTTAGTCGTCTTTCTCTTTTTTTTTGACCTGTCATCAAGAGTTCATACTCGTATTTCTTGTGAAAAATCCGCGCAAAAACCATCCGAAAGTCTGAGGCGGCTTTGCAGTTTGGACTTTAAACCAATCTTTTACTTGTTTGTGAATAGAAAGTAAGTGAGAATGAAACTTGTTCAGTTTCAATTTGCCGTGTGATGCCGGCTTAGAATAGCATCACCCCACATCCTACCGCGGGTGTCGTATGAGGTGACTAAGGGACTCGAGAGTTTCGGTGTAGTACGGTTTTAGGCGACAGGCTGACAACCTGTCACTATAGTGATACATATGTTTCCTGAAACTACCATGGAAAACAATCCTCAAAATGTCAGATGTGGCGATAGCGACCGTATTCTTATGGCCATTAACGCTCTGCCTACCCCGCAAGGGATAAAGGCGTGATATATGTATGATCTGAATGATATGTATTCAGAGAGCTGTTTCTGTATTCACCCCCTATTCAATTTTACTTGGGCACTACCAAGAGCTACAAACGTGATCTTTTAAAATAATAAACACGTCTTTCAGTTCCTTAAAACAGCCACATCAGTCCACTGCTGGCCATGGGCATCCCCCAATCGGGGGGTATTGCCATACCAAGCTTGGCAGGCGGATTGGCGAGTGCAGTACCAAATATCTATTTCACAGAGCAGTCCCTGTAAATAATAATCCTCTTTTTACGACACCCACGGGTAGAATTAGCGTGATGCTATTCTAAGCCGGCATCACACGGCAGTCTTTCAGTTCGTACTCATTAAATTAAATTCATATATTGCCTCGTTTACATAATAAAAATACGGTTCTCTGAGAATTTCCACGGAAACGTACGAAAATAAGCGAGGACCGGAATTTTCGTACCATAAAATTTCAAGAGGGTAGAATACCCTCATTCAAGCCGAACCACCGCCCCCGGGTCGTTGACCTTGTGAGGGCCTTCTCTTGAATAAAGGAGTTGTCATTTCCCAAGGTAAGGTTTTCATCAAAATAGCTTTGGATAAGTTTGAATATAGACAAAAATAATCTTTCGTAGTCTCTTTGTAGATCCGTGCTACGGATTTGCTACGACGTAGCAGTTTCTTATTTTTATAATTGTCGTAGCAATTTGCGCATATCACTCTTAAATCCTTTGCGGAGTAGGTAGATCTTCAGCGGCGGTTGAAATCGCCACATCGTCGTCAAATTTATGACTCATTTCTGAGGGGTCTTATAATAACTTTTTCCGTATGTTAGTGTATGAAAAAAAATGCGGTTGGAACTTTGGGAGTCAAATTTCAAAAACGGTAACTATTCATTTAATTCGGCCTACTCGCACGTTCCCTGGGAAGAGTTGTTGAGTTTTATGACCCAGTTCACCCCTTAAAATATTTATTTGCACCCTTTTTGACAAGACATTTTACTTAAGTATTTTCAAGGGCAGATAATATATGCATGTATAGGTACGTAGATATTAGTATGACGACCGATGTAGCGCAGTGGTAATGCGACTGCCTTTAACGCAGAAGGTTCCGGGTTCGATTCTCGGTGAGTGAACCACTCACAAAGTTGATATTTATCACTTTGGAAATTTGTTCCTAGTCTGATTAGGATATTGCGGGCTTAACCACCCGATTGTCCCTGAGTAAGATGGTTCCGTGTTTCGGTTGTTGAAAAATTCTGACAAAGACAAATTCTGTTTTGCGCTCCATCGTGTCGTGCGTCAAGTGTGTTCCTCGCCTAAGGAAAAGTTGCCACTGTGGGTGAATAAATTATACAGTTCTGAGCGATTTCTAAAAAGTTGTTTATAAAATCATGTGTAGGCAAGCAACTACAGAATTTATTTTTACACATACACATACACATATCACGCCTTTATCCCTTACGGGGTAGGCAGAGCGTTAACGGCCGCAAGAATACAGTCGCTATCGCCACGTCTGACATTTTTGAGGATTGTTTTCCAAGGTTGTTTCAGAAAACATATGTATCACTATAGTGACAGGTTGTCAGCCTGTCGCCTAAAAATTGTAATACACTAATACTCTCGAGTCCCTTAGTCGCCTCTTACGACACCCGCGGGAAGGATTTGGGGTGATGCTATTCTATGCCGGCATCACACGGCATATTCTATGCCGGCATCACACGGCATATTTATTTTTAAAACAATAATATTATTTTTTGTTACTTATCACTCAGAATCAAGTCCTCCGCTTGTTAAAAATAAACAAGGTTAGGTCAGTATTCTATTCCGATTTTGCCTATTGGTTTTCGTTATGATGCCTGCTTAGAATAGCATCACCCCATTTCTTTCCGCGGGTGTTGTAAAAGGCAACTAAGGGGCTCAAGGGTTTCATGTGTATTAAGTTTTTTTTAGGCAACAGGCTGACAACCTGTCACTGCAATGGATACACAAATCATCTGAAAGGGCCCTCAATACTTGTCAGACGTTAATTTTACGATCGTTAACGCTCTGCCTACCCCGCAAGGGATAAAGGCGTGATTTGTGTGTGTGTGTGTGTGTGTGTGTGTGTGTGTGTGTGCGTGTGTGTGTGTGTGTGTGTGTGTGTGTGTGATTTTCGTTACCCTACCTACTTAATCGAAAGGTGGTTGGAAAATTCTAACACAATAGGGTCCATTTGGTCGTTGGACGACTCGGTACCCATCACGAAAAAAAAAAATTATTGATGGTACTATACAATTGATTGATTATTAGTAGGTTTGCGTAGATGGTACAGTAAAATGAATTAATAATTTTTCTAGTATGCGTATGTTTGACCTTTTGAATCGATAAGGGCACATTTTCAATCAGTTACATTCTTTACTCAGTTCCTGTGACAGAAAATAAATTTAGAACACACTTGAATTTGTATAAAATAATTAATATTTCCACTATATCTATCATAAATCAATTTATTATAGCGACCGCGATCAAACTAAGTAGGTACGCACAATATAGATCAGATAAAAGTTTATTCCATTCCACAAATATACAAATCACGCCTGTATCCCTGGCCGGGTAGGCAGAGCGCTAACGATCGCAAAATTATAGTAGTTATTACCACATCTGACACATGTTTGAGGGTCGTTTCAGATAAGTCGAGTATGATAGATAAGTCCATGTAGTAAAAATAATTCCATAAGTCCAAACAAAAAAAAAAAAACAATCACAAATCACGCCTTTATCCCTTGCGGGGTAGGCAGAGCGTTAATGATCGTAACATTACGGTCGTTATCGCCACGTCTGACAAGTATTGAGGGCACCTTCAGATGATTCGTGTAGTATTCCAAAAGTCCATGTAGTAAAAATATTCGTTAATACTTTATATCAGACATAAACCTGCTGTACCATCTTGTCAAGGCTCTTTACGGCATTTAAAGCTCAGACCTGTCATAATTCTTACGCTAAATACTTTATAGCATCGTTAAACTCGACAGTGTAGACACTCCCCTCGTTTTGGCATTTATACGACCAAATTAAAACTGTATCATCTACAGGGCAATTTTTTAGTCAGCACACAAACTTTGTAGGGTGTTTCTACTCATGGTTCTGAACAACTTTTACTATGGGGCCACCGAAATCGCAAAATAAATTGGGTGTTCTATATAAAAAATCAGACCTACTCGGCAAAAATGTGTGGATGATCCAATATATTTTGCAATTTTGCAGGTGGCCCCATAGTAAAAGTTATTCAGAATCATGAGTAAAAGCACACTACAAAGTTTGTATAATGACTTAAAAGTCACCTACGAGTACTATGTACGATTGAGAATTCATTTTTATTTTTGTACTCACCTTTTTACTTTATCACAAGCATCTTGACTCGAAGATATGTAGACAATCCTGTCACACTACGTACTCTAAATATAACTTTAATCGTTTAACAATAATAAGAACAACATCTTTATCATTTTATCACACAATAGTCAAGTAAACAGACAACACTTTAAACTTATCAACAGCGTAGAAACGAGACAACGTTTTAATATCGAATCTCAAAGAGAATATTTACACTAGTCATAAGTACAGAAACGCCTGTTGAATGTCTGAAGGCAACGTTCTAGAACAAGTTTTGCTTATAGATAAATACCAGGCGTTTTGAAGCGTATAAGGGTTAAGTGATATTTTTGTGTCAGTCTGTTAAGGGTAGTGTCGCCGTGTGTTTCAGCGGTGGCGGCGAGGTGTCGCGGCGTGGCAGACGGTGCGACTGCCCGGCTGGCACCTGTGGCTGGGCTGGATCGACCGTGGCGCGCGTGCGTGGCCTTCGTGACGTACGAAATCCGGCACAGAGCTGAGAATGATTAGAGCGGATGGGCTTTGATAAGTTGTTAATTTATAGTAAAAAGAAACATAGGTCGAAATATGAAAAATATTTTTGGACCTCCCATACAAAATATAGCAGCCGAGCGAGTTAACTGTATGGGAGGTCCAAAATTTTTTTTTCATATTTCGACCTATGTTTCTTGGGGAAAGTTTTTCAGTTTCATGGGCCGATGCACCCCTTAAAATATGTGCAGCTAATATTTTTACACCTTATATGACTGAGACAAACTGTGTAGAGCAGTTTAAAGTTTATTGTAAAATTAACCTTTACCATTCCTCGGTTATACTACTCCGCTAAGCATTCTGCTACACTACGTTTAGAATATCATAAGTTTATGCTTAAGTTCATAGCTTTATGTCAGAACACCTACCTACTTGAAATACATTTTCCTTTTCATGGCAATAATGTAGTACCTACCCACATAAGCAGGTAACAATAGGCCTTACGGTTACCTATACCTAATAACACGAATCGCAAAAGAAACGGTCCAAAGTCGAATAAAATTTTAGTTTAAAATTTAGATAATTTGAAATTTCAGAATATTAGCACAATCACTAAACCTTTGACCTTCAAAAAAATGCACTGCAACCTTCAATAAAATTACCTTGCCGCCTCTACAAGTTCCTAGGTACCGGTGTTCAGTGAGACGCAGTTTCCGTGCCAATAAAACTCGTATGCTCTCATCCTCACATCACAGTCATATCTCCGGCTTACACGCTTGAACCCAACGTACAGGCCGTATACAGGGGTATACAGGATGGTTTTTAGGGTTCCGTAGTTACACAAAAGGATACATAAATAAAAACGGATCTTTTACCGAGACTTCGCTTTCTATACCTCCGTTTCATCAAACTTTTGTGGTACGGTAGGTAATAGAGTTATTTCTCGTATGCTCTCATCCTCACATCACAGTCATATCTCCGGCTTACACGCTTGAACCCAACGTACAGGGCGTATACAGGGGTATACAGGATGGTTTTTAGGGTTCTGCACACAGGAAGGTAAATAAAAATTATTCTTTTACCGAGACTTCGCTTTCCCTCACATCACAGTCACAGCTTACTCGTTTTGAACCCAACGTACAGGGATGGTACAGGGTGTATACAGGGTGGTTTATACGGTTCTTTATAAGAGGGTCACACGCCTTGAACCCAACATACAGGGTGTATACACGATGATTTTTAGGGTCTGTCCAAGAGGAGAGGGCCAAATAAAACTCGTATGCTCTCATCCTCTCTTCACAGTCATATCTCCGGCATACACGCTTTGAATCCTACGTTCAGGGTGTATACGTAAGTATACAGGATGGTTTTTAGGGTTCTGTACACATGAGGGTAAAAAACATTACTCTTCTTTTTTTACCAAAAGAGGGTAACTACTTAAATAAAAATGGATTCTCTTACCGAGACTTCGCTTCTCTCACATCACAGTCATATCTCCAGCCACGTTTTGAACCCAACAAACAAGGCGTATACAGAGTGGTTTTTAGAACACCTTGTATACATGGAGTATACAGGGTGGTTTTTAGGGTGTTCTGTACACAAGAGGGTAAATAAAACTAGTAACAATCACATCCATATCTCCAGCTTACATGCTTTGAACCTAATGTACAAGGAGTAGTCAGTATGATTTTTAGGGTTCTGTATACAAGAGGGTAAATAAACCCTGCGTACAACTCCTACTTGGCCGTTTTTTACACGCGTTGTACTCAACAGCGTAGAAATTTCTTAAACTATAACCTTATCAATACGGAGAGCATTGTCTAAAATATATTTAGACGAAATACTCCGACAAAATACAGGGTGTAAAAAAAATGCTGCAAACATTTTAAGGAGTGAATCAGCCTATGAAACTGAACAACTTTCCCCAAGGAACATAGGTCGAAATATGAAAAGAAAATTTAACCTCCTATAGAGTTGACTCGCTCGGCTGCTACATTTTGTATGGGAGGTCCAACTTCTTTGATATTTCGACCAATGTTTCTTGGGAAAAGTTGTTCAGTTTCATGGACTCGTTTACACCTTAAAACATTTTTGCAGCTAATATTTTTATAGGGGTAAGTGCAATAAAAAAAAGATTTTAGTATTTGGTACCCACGCCATTGATTCAACTACCTATTACTACTATTGAGCAGAGCACGCATATTCGACTGCACTCAATGGTTGGCAGCTGCAACCAGTAAGCGAAGCCGGCCGTCCCACGCTGCACTTTCTTACCCGTTTCCGTTATGATATCTTGAGCCAGTCTACTTTCTCTCTGCCAAAATCTACATAAAAACATAAATCATAAAATAATCATTATTAGCTTTCATGTGGTGAAATACAGATGTTACTTATAAATAGAACACACACGAAACCCTGTTAGTTATGGGACTGATAAGTAGTAGGTAGATAATAAAAGATACTAGCAGCATTATTATATTTTGCCTATAAATTTACATTTCTACTTCGAAAAACTCTTGTAAGTTATAAAAACTATTTGCTGTTAAATATTTTTTAAGCTTTTTTCGTTAAATTCAAATCGTCGATTTCACATGGAAATTCTGGAAGAGGTTGAAAGCTTTTTAGAAGCCTTGGAAAATAGGGAAATATTCTTGCAGTCTAACCTGTTGCTTTCGTTTCTATTGACCTACATTGCAAAATGAGTGGGCTAACTCTTGAGACGGTTTCAATACTATGTAGGGCAAAGTAGGATAAGACTGACCTATTTCAATTTATTGCCTGGAAAAGTAGGTAAGTGGCGTGTGAGGTTGTAATGCAAACGCCTTTTAAAAGATTAGGAGCATGTACATTGTATTGACACAAGTATTGACTAATCAATTATGTCCGTTGATCTCCCTGCAGGTACCAAACAAAACAAGAAAATGCTGCCAACACACATCCACCTTCCTGTCACTGTGATTAAAAGTTATGCCTTTATTATGTTGGTACACGAAGTATTAGCTGACTGTAAAAAGTATGAAAACAAGTGGATGGGTGGGGTGGGCCAAGGCCAACCAAGCAAGGATGGAAGCATGAAAGTTGGACGGACCAAGGGTGCAATGCCCCATCAGCTGGCCTCACATATTAATGGTCTCGAAACTCTACTCTTTGATAGCCCCGGGGCTAAAATTAAAGTATCCAACACCAAAAAAACTCATTCCGTTTAGCGATATGTGAAATGACCGTTTGAAACGCGCGCTTTAAATCTGACCTTCATATATGGTAGAAAATAGTAAAAGATAAATGGCAATACTATCAAATAATTTTTTTGGCTAGCAATATTGCCGACTTCTGTCAAATCATCTCATCTGTCTGTCAAAACCAAAAAATAAAAATTATTGAAAAATACAGTTCCGCTTGTAAAAAATACAGTTTACGTTAAAATCAGCTGTTGTTCTACACCAATTATACTATTATTATTGTAAAGAAGTGTCATAGCAAAAACGTTGGCGTGGTTGTAGGGTTTTAGTGGGTATACCGGTGTTTTATGATGTGTTAGCACTCGAGTTAGTCGGGCTTAGAATGGCATCGGGGTCTAAAAATGATATAGTGAATAGATTGTTGATGAATATGAGGATCGAGGAGGGAGGGAGAGACGGCGGCGGCGATGAGCAGCCACCGCAGAACATGCTGCCTTCAAACCAGCAAGGCAGGGAGCGAGCGCACGATGACGAGAACGGAGCTCCGATTGAACCAGTTGCCTCGTCCTCAGCCATCGAGAACCTCCCCACAAATAACAACACAGGTCGCCTGCACAACTGGCAGGCCACGAAAACCACCGTCAAGGAACGCCTGTCCTTCCTTTTCAACAACGAAATCCTGTGCGATGTTCACTTCATAGTTGGCAAAGACCAGAACCAGCAAGTGATTCCCGCGCACAAGTTCGTTCTGTCCGTCGGCAGTGCAGTCTTCGACGCCATGTTCAATGGACCAATCGGCACAAAGTCTGATGAGGTAGAACTGCCTGACGTTGAGCCTGCAGCCTTTTTACACTTACTAAAGTTCCTATATTCAGACGAAGTGAGAATCGGGCCGGAAAGTGTCATGACAACTTTGTATACTGCTAAGAAATATGCCGTAGCTGCCTTAGAGGAGCATTGTGTGGACTTTCTGAAGAGTAATCTTGGTACGGACAATGCATTCCTGCTTCTGACGCAAGCGAGGTTGTTTGATGAGCCTCAGTTGGCTGCGCTGTGCTTGGAAATGATTGACAAGAATACTGCCGATGCTTTGAATGCTGAAGGATTTACCGATATAGACCAGGACACTTTGAATGCTGTTTTGGAAAGGTAACTTTTGTTATTTCTACTATTATTGTTAATAGGTGGAAAAGTGGTAAAAATTATTGTGATATATCTTGTTTGACTTGAATGAGATAAATTCTGACTATTTGTATTACTTTTTATTTATTTCTTGATCATTTCTTACACATAGTTTTTTTATCATACAGTTTATTTTTTTTTGGATTCAAAATCTAACTAAATGTTTTAAGAGTTTACTAGGAAAAATAAAAGCTTTTTACACTTTTTTTAAGCTTTTTTTATTTGCTGATTGTTTTTGAGTTAAAAGCGATAGGGTGCACACAGGAGGCTATTTTGTTAGATTTTTTAATCTGAGTAATTCTAGTATCAAATTTTAAGTCAATAGAAGCCTCTATTGACCTAAAATTTGATACTAGAATTGCAAAGTCTATAATCACTTAAGTTGTTGATGAGAAATTAAACAATCTAATTAACTGTAAAATTAACTAAGTCGGTTGCAGTCAAGCGTAAAACTGATTATAAAATGCTAACTTTTTCCCAACAAGCACATCACTTCTCTTGTTAATGTATTACATACATAAACACATCACACTTTATTCCCTTGCGGGTAGGCAGAATTGAGGGCCTTTTCGATTTGTGTATTGCTATTGACAGATTGTCAGCCTGTCGCCTGTACTAGCTAATCAAATCCAGTTCAAATCAGTTTACAGCTGCCTTCTTTACACATTTCAATTGTAAAAACATCCATAGCAATCGAATATAATCTTGATGCTCAATCAGTACAATACTATGATATAAATAAGTGGGTGTTATGTAGATATTGTCAATATTCATATTCAAATGAGGCTTTGCAACATGGGCATACAAAAAGGTAGAGAAAACACTAGATTCAAATCACAATGCCAACAGGTCTGAAATGTTAAGATAAAAATAATGTTATTGTTGGCATGCTATATACTATTTTGCGTTGATGTCTTGATGGGCAATCCTTTGCTGACTATAAGCTGGTGATTTCTAAGACAATGGCATGCAGAGTCAGTTCTCCTTTGAGATTTCCTCTTGATCCATGCATAGTGTCATGTCTTTTGAGACATCTGACATAGTCAGACATGCTAGAATTGCTAGATACTATTGTTAATGAACTCTATGTTTACTTCTGCCATATACTTAATATTCCTCTTCTTCATAAAGTTCCCAAACACAAACATTACTTACACACAAGCCAAACAAAAACCAGAGCAGGAAGAAAAAACTAAACAGCTGATGTTCCCAAAATAGCTCACTAATAGCCTAGTCAAACTTGTACCATAATTTTAGTTACCAGTTATAACTTTTAGATTTGATATGCTGCCAAACATCAGCTGTTCTGTTTCATAACATCACAATAACAATAGATTTGTATTGTTATAGCATACCTGTAGCATACTATAACATTAATAATTATTAATTATTGACTACTACCCGCCCAACTGTTGAACATTATGCTAATAATTTTCCCGTAGGGATAAGATGCTTTCCAGCATGTATTAGAATACATACCATGGTGTTAAATCACGTCAAATCCTATAAAAAGCCTTTGCGCGGTAGGAAGAGATAGCAGAGTTCATTCGCCTGTGTAAAAAGTAAAAACTTGGTCAACTACATCAAATCCCCTAGGTGGTAGCCGACCTTGACAGAGAATAGGATAAGGTAAAGAGGATGATGATAGGAGTGTTCATGACAGACACAGAGAGAGAAACGCCAAGGGAAAAGCAACTTCTTTTTAGACTATGTATTGATTCAATATAGTAGACTCCATGAAGCCAGATTAATCTCACACACAATACGCAACTTTGATAACTTAGACGTGCTCAGAAGTACCTGGGTGTCTATACAAAGTTGTCAATAGGTGCGTACACACCGGCCAAGCTGACTCAGGTGCTCACCGCCGCGCGCATCATGCGGCGCAATGCGCGGTCAGTGTTGATGGTTTTTCGGCCGAGCATGAGAATTTTAGCATGCGCCCAGGCGAAACAGTCCGCGCAATGCGCCGCATGCTGCGCGCGGCAGTGAGCATCTGAGGCTGCTCGGCCGGTGTGTACACACCCATTAAATTTGGATATGAATGTGACTGCTATGTGTGTCTGACTAATTATGACTTTACACACTTTGCCTTTGCGCACTTACAGTTTTAAGATTCATATGTGAATTATGTTATTTGTGTGTGTGTGTTTTTTTTTAACAAAGACGTTTTACTTACTTACCTTTTTCATTTTCAGAGATACCCTTCGAATCCGCGAGGCGAAGATCTTCTCAGCAGTCCTACGCTGGTCGGAAGCAGAATGCATCCGACGCCAGCTGCCCGTCACGCCGACCAACCAACGCACCGTGTTAGGCCGCGCCTTCAACGCGATAAGATTCCCATTGATGTCGGTTGAGGAATTCGCCATGGGTCCGGCTCAAAGCGGCCTTTTAGACGACCGAGAGATTGTGCAACTATTTTTGTATTTCACTGTGAACCCGAAGCCAAATGTAGGATTCCTAGATACGCCTAGATGTTGTATGACTGGGAAAGAATTGACGGTTAATAGATTTCCTCAGACGGAGTCTAGATGGGGTTACAGTGGCACGACTGATAGAATTAGGTTTACGGTTGATCAGAGAATTTTCGTGGTTGGTTTCGGACTTTATGGATCTTACTTTGGACCGACGGAGTATGAAGTTCACTTGCAGGTTAGTTCTACTTTTATCATATGAAACTTGTGTTCAACAGGGCATTGTGACGGTTGTTTTGTTACTGATTATAATAATGTCATGCAGAAGGTTCCGGGTTCGATTATCAATGGTTCACTTACAAATTTGATTTTTATTATTTTGTGAATTTATTCCTAGTCTGGTTAGGACATTGTCGGACATTGCGATTGTTTGTAAGAAAGATAGTTCCTTATTTCGGATGATACTTTAAGCCGTGGGTCTCGGTTGCTGTCTATGATTAGTTAGATGGCGGTCGTTACACTACCATGTCAGAAGCCTGCTACTTGTAGAAGGCAGTTGAAAATTTCTGACACTAGGGTTAGTTGGGTCGTTGGATGACTTAGTGGCCCACACGAAAAGAGAATAAAAATGCTATAATGTTTTCAGATAATCCACCTAGCAACGAAGAAAGTGTGTGGTTCCAACACGACCACATTCTGCTGCGACGGGACCGACGACACATTCAGAGCAATGTTCAAGGAGCCGGTCGAAATTCTTCCCAACACTTCCTACATCGCTAGTGCCAAACTCAAGGTAAGCTAAACAACATTCTAACAAGTTGAAATCTGTCAAGTTATGCATGAAGATATGTTGCAATGAACAGATTAAATCGGGTCTTATGTTTTTTAAATTGTTGCAAGTTAACTCAGAATGTTGTTCAGAAAATGTATTATTTTCATGTTAATTATCAAAAACATTCATAAGTGATTTTGACGAGTACCTCTCTTATCATAAGACTTTCTTTTTGTATGTACCAGTCGATCAGCTGACTAAGTCAACATGTATGTGGAATATGTGGATGGATGTCCAAATTCTTTTTTCATATTTCGATCTATGTTTCATGCGGAAAGTTGTTCAATTTCATGGACTGGTTCACCCCTTACAATATTCGCAGTTTTTTTTTACACCTTATATTTGATTTGGTGGTTTCTTCTCTTTGCAGGGCACGGACTCGTACTACGGAACTAAAGGCCTGCGTCGCGTCACGGTGGACTGCAATAACGGCGAAAAGGTACTTCATTATGGCTTCATAAACTCTTGGCATAAGGGCTAATTGGATCTTTTCTCGATCTGATGACTGATTGTCTAACTTTCGTTGGTATGGTCATCGGCTTTATTTAGACATTTGAAGCCGATAGCGACGGTAGTTTGACACTTCATACCCATCATGACGCAAAAAAATCAATCGGCTTTTGTCATCGGTCTTTTCTTTTTCGAGTGGGACACCGAGTTGTCCACCGACCCGATGAACCCTGGTCTCAGTTTTTCGACCGGCTACTAATAGTAGCAGGCCTCTGACTTAGTTGAGTAACGATCGCCGTCTAAGTTATCATAGACAGCAACTGGCACCTACGGTTCAAAATGTCATCGGTATTGATTGACAATCAGCCCCGGTCTCCCAAACGATCTATTATTCCCTCCTGATAAGATGATGTGGTAAAGATGTCTGATTTAATTTCCTATTTTTGTATGAAATTCCAGGTAGTATTCCAGTTCTCGTACGCGGCTGGCAACAACAACGGCACGTCGGTCGAGGACGGACAGATCCCCGCCATCATATTCTACATATAAACGTGAACGGCACATTGCATTAAAGATTCTAGGTGAATATTTAGGCTATAGGAGAGTCAATCTTGAACTTAATAGTACCTCCGTCTTAAACCTAGATGGCGCTTGTAAAAAAATCTAAAGTGGAATAAAACTACCAGGGAAACCTCGGCGACACTACCCAGTGAAAAAAAAACTGTTTGAATTGGCAAAGTTGATACCGCCTTGTCTCCGTAACAGCGCTAGTAAATAAGAGCTGAAATGGAAAAAACCAGTTAAGACTCATAAACTGCAGCTGATTTTAATATTTTGCCAATATTTCAAGGAATTGACACTCCTGGTGTTATGGAAATAATTTCAAACAAACAACAATTGTATAATACCGGGTGTAAGAGACAGCCCTCTGAATACTGATGGGTGCAAGCAGACCATGCAACTGAACAACTTTACCCTAGAAACATATGTCAGGAAACGACAAAAAAAATCGACCTCAATCATACAAGACCTCAATCGCGATCAGCTGACTGGATTAGCTATAGAAACCCAAAAAAGTTTTGGCGTTTCCTGACATATGTTCCTAGGAGAAAGTTTTTTTAGTTTCATGGGTTGAATGCACCCCATCAGTACTTAGATGGCTGTTCCTTACAGCGTGTATAATAATTTCACACTACAAAAATATCCAAATAAACGCAGTCCGTATGTAGTAGTCTTCGCATTTACCAACAGATGGCGTAAGACATTATGGCTATATCGCGTCTACGCGCGGAATAATGACTAGGTGACCATGCGGATATTAGATCGTGTAAAAAACAAAATAATGTTTTGGTGGCGATAAATCCGAGCAAGGCTCGGTCAACCAGGTATTTTATCTACTTGAACTATTTTTTCCAATACCATGTTCTCAAAGAGTTTCACTATTGTAATGATCTTACTTTGTTATAATTATTTATTTAATTGTATGGTATGTTGCACAAAATGTGATTTGAAAACTATTTCTTGATTTCACCAAATCAATATCATAATGTTTGTGTTTCATTTCAAAATTTCTTTCATAATTTTTTGTTTCCTATAATAATTTTTCCAATGTAATTAATTTTTATCGATCTCTGAAATTATGAATTGATTATGTAAGACTGGAGGCGATTCTGACAGGACACTTTTCAAGCTAATTCTTTTTAAAATAATAGCAATTTTTTAGTAATAAACAAGACCATAATACTATAATCTAATTCGCTTTATTTAAATAAATAAAACTTTTTTTACTATTTGTTATTTCAAAATATAGCTGACAAAATGTCCCCCTAGAATCGTGGCCAATCATACTATGAAAACACGATGTTCCTCTAAATGTAGTTATTTTTAAGAATTTAACATATCAATAGAAAAATAGAACTCACAAGGTATGTAATATAGAATGTTTCATTTTGGTTTATACATTAAAACGGTAAATAAATTTAACACTATCATGTAATTAACATAAATATAATACTAAAATTAAAACATATATTATTATTTATTTCAGTGATGCGATGATGTATATTTTTCTGTTTATAGTAGTGAATATTTTACTTCAACTAAAATAGGGACAAAATTTAGTATAATATTGAATTGTAACGAAACTAACTAAATTAACAATATTCTAAAATTTGTATTTAGCTACAATCAGTAATTTAACTATAAAGAAAGCTTAGAAAGAAAAAATGTATAATTCTTCCGTTATAATTGGTGTAAACTGACAGATATTAGTCTAGATTCTGGCGATATATTTTCTAACCTTATATTCTGATGATCCTGTTTTTTTTTAAGGAAACAGAAGGAAACAAGAAAAATACTTTTTTGTGATTCAAATCACAAAAAAGTATTTTTCTTGTTTCCTTTATTCCATTTTGTTACCTTTATTGCTTTATTCCATAAATCACATGCCGTGTGATGCCGGTTTAGAATAGCATCACCCCACATCCTTCCCGTGGGTGTCGTAAGAGGCGACTAAGGGACTCGAGAGTATTGGTGTATTACAATTTTTAGGCAACAGGCTGACAACCTGTCACTATAGTAATACGCATGTTTTCTGAAACAACCTTGGAAAACAAACCTCAAAAATGTCAGACGTGGCGATAGCGACCGTATTTTAACGGCCGTTATTGCTCTGCCTACCCCGCAAGGGATAAAGGCGTGATATGTGTGTGTGTGTGTGTGTGTGTATAACGAAAAAGAGCATAATCTATTGTTTTGCTTATAAATGCGTAAATTAGAGAATGTAACATCACGCGACGTAAAGAGAGCTGTAGAGAATTGGTTAAGAAAGTGTTCTGCCAGAATCGAGCCCAATATTAAGGTTTATCGTGTTACTTTTCAAATAGTTTAAAGAAAGTGCCAAAAATATTATCGCTTCAAATAGTTTAAAAATGCTTGACGTATAAATCGATTGGTTAAATTTCTAGTCAAACTATTTTCTTTGCAAAAACAATACAGTTATTTCTGTGGTATAAATGGCTTTCATTCACAAAGAATAAGGCCTTTTTTAGCCAATTTTCAAGCACGAACATAGATGGCGCTTAGCTAAAGTTTATTTCCAAGGAAATTAACTTTGTCTAGTTGAGTATCAATATAACTGAAATGTCAAAATTTCAACCTAACGCAACGCCATCTGGTATGACATTATAAACTAGCTCGAAATCTGTCAGCAACAAATATAAAATAAAAAAGAAAAGAAAAGATAAATAGAAAAGTTGGGCCTTTTTAAGGCAAGAGTGAATAGGCATTATCTAGGCAAGCATGTACCATCTTCGTCTGCATCTCCACTTACCACCAGGTGAGATGGCAGACAAATGCGGGCCTATTATATATTAAAAAAAAAAAAAAGTTCCAATTGAAAATGTCGGAACTTATTTCATAATTTTACTTTTGGCTCTTATGTAAACGCCCTTTCGGCGCATAATATCGCTTTAGAAAAATGACACCGAAATAAATTAGGCCCGAATTAATAAACCGCACTCAACTCTGAGATCGATCTTGAGTGAAATTTTGAAAAGTTATTAATAGTGCCTGACATTTGTCAATATCTTGAGATTGATCTCAGAGTTGAGTGCAGTTTATTGTTACTTGACATTTTTTAAACAAAAACAATTTTCTTCAATTTACTTATGAACTATAAAAGTAAAAAGCCTTTTAGTAGTCCGGAGAGCACTGGTTTAGCAATAAGAAGCGTATTTTAAACAGTTAGGTATATATTTTGTATAGAGGATGGGTTAGAAGCCAATAAACAATGTAAAATAATAAAGACGTATTTTATTTCAGTGTTGAATTAATTACCAACATTAATAAAAAAAGTTTGCAGAGAATCCTAATCCTCGTTTTTTTTGTCAATGAAATCGTGTTTAAAATTGTGTTTAATTAAAAATCCAGTTCGTGGATATTGAACAGGTGATATTTTGAGTATCTGGATGGGTCTCCCTATCTTAATAAATAGGTGCGTCCAGGCCGACCTGAGCAGCCTCAGGTGCTCACCGCCTCGCGCGGCATGCGGCATTATTTTCCCGAGGCAGTACATGCTCATACGAGCGCAGACCGAGCCAATCGGCGTCGGCAATATGGGGGCTCAAAGGCGCGTCAAAAACACGTCCACATATGGACGATTTTGCCTCACCAGCACCATTCGCGCAGCAGTGAGACACCTGTTGCCTGAGACAATGAGAAAAATAAATACGCACTTATAAACATACATAAAAACTCACAAAGTAAGTACGAGTACATATAAGTATACAGTGTGTAAGAGACGGTGTAATGAAAACTTTGCAAGCGTGATCAGACTATGAAACTGAACAATTTTTTCTATGGCCCATGTTGGGAAACGATAATTTTTTTTCGAGTTTCCATAGAAATTCAGTCAGCTGAACGGGAATTTTGTATGGGAGGTCGAAAAAATTTACCAACATAGAAAAAGTTGTTCAGTTTCATGGTCTGATCACGCCTGCAAAGTTTCCGTTACACCGTCTCCTACACCCCGTATTCTGATAGTTCCCTCTTACGAGCACCCCATGGCGTTCTGCCAGTCCTCGTGCCTCTTGGCCAGGTTCTTGGAGACCGGCTTCGTCTTCTCGATGGCGGTCAGGATCTCCGAGAGGTGCAGTTTGTCCTTGCGAGTGGGCGTGCCTCCTGCGAAATCAATTCCATGGTAAGTTCCAACTATATTGTTGTGTTTATATCGGTTATGAGCATGGAATATTTACAAAGCGCGAAAGTGTTAAATTTACGAGTTTAAAAAATTTACTGCAGATATTTTAAGGGGTGAACCAGTCCATGAAACCAAAACCAAGCCCATGTTGTTCAGTTTCATGCGCTGACTCACCCCTTAAAATATTTGCAGCATATATTTTCACACACACACATACATACATATATCACGCCTTTATCCCTTGCGGGGTAGGCAGAGCGTTAACAACCGTAAGAATACGGTAGCTATAGCCACGTCTGACATTTTTGAGGATTGTTTTCCAAGGTTGTTTCAGAAAACATGTGTATCACTATAGTGAGAGGTTGTCAGCCTGTCGCCTAAAAATTGTAATACACTAATACTCTCAAGTCCCTTAGTCGCCTCTTACGACACCCAAGGGAAGGATGTGGGGTGATGTTATTCTAAGCCGGCATCACACGGCATATATTTTCACACCTTATATTTATATTGCTTTGAAAAGTAACGGCAAAAACTAGGGATTTCTAGCCAGCCTAAAACTTGGCTACTTCAATGGTCCTTTGCTTAGCGTTGAAAAGGTCATCCATGGTGCAGGTGAAGGCAGAGGTGGGAATGACAATATTATAAGTGTGACATGGATTGAAACCCACCTTTAGCCGCCAAGTTGGGTAACATTTTCCTGACAGTGGACATGAGCGCCTCCTTGCAGACTAGTTTGATGTCGCTGCCGGAGTAACCCTCCGTCTTTTTCGCCAGTTCCTGCAAAATACGACAGAAGCGGAATAGATGGCTACACAGCCAGCTTCTATAGCTTAAATACCTATGTTTCTCTCTTGAACTGAACCGAAGAAATGAAGTTGAAAGTAGGTAGAGGAGGGATGGCTGTTTTGCCTTCTATTCGGGTCATCATCAGTTAGTCTGTAGATATTACAGGAGTCTTTAACCGGTTCCATATTCCACAATATAATGCTTACCTTGATGCTTCAAAACAACAACGATTTGCACAGCGTTTTCGGCGGTTCTCATGAAACGAAACTCAGTGATATAACAGTTATGTTATGAACCACAAATAATAGAGGCATCGACGTACCTACACAAAGGGCACTAGCTATCTTACGAATACATACCTACTTACATACTAATGTAGGTATACTTACATATTTCTGCAGACTTACCTGAAAATCAACTTTAGGGACCATCTCAATGTTCTTGACTCCGAGGAACTTTTCAAACAGCTCCACTCGAGTTTTGAAGTCGGGCAGCGGGATGTAGATGCGTTTCTCAAGCCGACGGAGCATAGCGGGGTCGAGGTCCCTGAAATTAACGAATTAATACATACATACTTATATCACGCCTGTATCCCTTGCGGGATAGACAGACGTTAACAGCCGTAAGAATAAGGTCGCTATCGCCACGTCTGACATTTTTGAGGATTGTTTTCCCAGGAATTAATAGTCCTGTGTTTTATCTTGCGTACAATAAACAGTTAAATAAGTAAAAAAGAGATGTTAAGAGAGAAAAAAATCAGGTAGACATCCATAGGCCTGCTTAGGCCTGTTCCAAAAAGTCTATTAGCCACTTTTCCAATAGGTAGGACCAATCTGTAGGAATTTTAACAAGGGTACCTAAATAATATTATGAGCTTAGCTTTGAAGAGCAAGAGCTTTGATAAAGATGTCTGCAACCATTTAACCGGAGGTATTTTTAAGTAGCCTGTTCGATGCACTGCGTGGCAAAGGCCTCCTCTCTTTCACGCCACCCGTCTCGGTCTTGGTCCCTAAAGTTCTGGAGAATGGCCTCCATATCGTCTCGCCATCTTCTCCTAGGCCGACCACGGCGACGACGATCATCTTCTGTTGTCCATTTAATTAAGTTAGTAGATACAAATATGTCGTACCAGGGCATATTAGTATTCGCCAGTAAGAAAACGACGCCTTCGTGTTGACTAATCCCATCGAGTTCAGTCAAGAGTTGTGCCTTCAAACGTCTTGACGCCTCATGTTCGCCTGGTGATGACCGGTCTGATGCGAGGGTCTCTACTTCGTCAATGAAGATTATTGATGGAGAGTAGTATGAGGCCATCTCGAATAACACCTGGGGAATAAATATTTCAGATTTGCTTGAGCAGTTACTTAGGTGCTCCTTGCTTTTTTCAACAGATTTCACAACGTTATCACATCTTGATATATGTAATTTTATTGCCTGGCTACAATATCTACCTTTTGCGTACATGCTTTTTACTGCAATTACACCCAAAACGTTACATCAACCATAATTGCAACCAAGAACATCTTTTCCTTCATATTTACGACCTTCACGCCCTATTTTCTACACAGTTTGCCTTTGCCTTGAATCCGCATAAATCCAGTCAAACTAGTCACATACCTTGACGATCTTTTCTGACTCCCCTCGCCACTTGTTGATGATGGTGCTGCAGGAAACGTTGAAGAATGTGCAGCATCCCTCAGAAGCCACTGCACGAGCCAGCAAAGTCTTGCCGGTGCCTGGTGGACCGTGGAGGAGAACTCCACGCCATGGTTCTAGAAGACCAGTAAATACTTCAGGATATCTGGAATCATAAACGAAATAAGTATCACATAATATCACGAATTTGCTTAGTAGACGTCAAACAGACCATGTACCTACCTAGACTAGAATCGGCAGTTGCAACCGAAGGCACAGCGTTACATGGCCTTCTAACTGGTGATCCAACAATCTTGTTAGGGTTAGGGGCAGGCTTTGTATGCAGTTACCTCAATACCAGTCTATGGAGACGCCCA
The DNA here is from genome assembly GCA_029255805.1 of Keiferia lycopersicella. NCBI lineage: Eukaryota > Metazoa > Arthropoda > Insecta > Lepidoptera > Gelechiidae > Keiferia > Keiferia lycopersicella. The sequence continues at coordinate 871,003 of JARACZ010000012.1, forward strand.
GGCCTAAGTTTAACAGTGGATTGCCTACAGCAGATTATGATGTCGTTGATGATACTAGACAACAGCTTATTTATTTCCTTACCTGACAGGATAAATCACAGATTCCATCAACAGACTCTTTGCAGCAGTCAGACCCTTAATATCATCCCACGAAGTACCCTTGGGTTTGATAATGTCTTGGTACAGCATTTCCACCATTTCTTTCTTCTCTTGAGAGGCATTCTTCAACAAGACGGATAAAGGCTTCTTGTTAACTGGTAAAACCTCGTCTGGCTCAAGTACGTCCTCCTAAAATTAATTGGGCCAGTTATTTACCAAAAATTTCGAAAATGGTAAGGTATAGAGCCAGTAGCCTCCTAAACTGTGAGGTCGTAAAGAAAATGCAATTTCAACTTTTCGGTGGCCGTTTAGTCATGATTAGGTACCTTTATAGCTAGAGGTCCGTAGTGAGTTAAAAACCACCTCACTTTTATTGTCAGTTAAAACCTACGTGGAAATTGTAGATCAAGTAGTAATCCTTATAGGTGATATTTTGTGTAACTGGGTGGGTCTCCTATATTTAGTCCGTATTTATAAATCGTACTCAACTCTGACATCGATCTCCAGAGCGAATTCGACAAAATGTCAGTCATACTAACAGCATCTCAAAGTCGCACTCAAGATCGATCTAAGAATTGAGTGCGGTTTATAAATCATCAAGCAAGAATGGATAGGTGTTACGCAAGTACAATTTAGGTGGTTGTTGAAATTAAAATGGAATTCCGATGGCAGCGGCAAGGGATGATTTTTAAGGTACCTTGTTTAATTGCTTGATGGTAAAGCTAGCCGGCAGATCAGCTTCTACTCTCTCACACTCTGCCACCGCTTGAACTGGTTTCCTCCTCTGCTTCCTGGTCTGCGGGCGGGAGGGGGGCGGGGGCTGGTTCTCCACCTTCTTTATGAACTGAGGCTGCTTGTTGAACCGGATCAGGTAGAAGTTAATGTATTCCTGGAATTTGATCGAGAGAATATTGCATTCCAATATTTTAGACTATGTAAAGAAGATGGAGAAGAAGTCTTAGAAAGAAACAATAATAAAAAGGGCTTCTGACGCAAGAAAAAGAGGTACAGGAAAGTCAAAAAAATGAAGAAGATAGAAACGATCAGCTGACAGTAACTTCCCCGACAAAAACAGGTAGGTACCTATGTACTATAACTACCGACCCACCTATATTTGATTGTTTGATAACCGCCGCCTACCAGCCGTATGGTAACTAGAATAGCATCACCCTAATGTATGTAAGTAGATATAGCTACCAAATGTCTTTTCTCAGCTATCTTTAGTTGATGGAACTAGAGTCCACTTTATAACGAGAAGATAATCCACGAAAAAGAATGTTAAATTATTTTTGTACTGAAACGAACTTTATTATCACACACACATACACAAATTACGCGTTTATTCCTGGCGAGGTAGGCAGAGCGTTAACGACCGTAATATTACGGTCGTGATTGCCACGTCTGACAAATGTTTGAGGGTTGTTTCAATTAGATCGTGTATCACTATAGTGTCAGGTTGTCAGCCTGTCGCCTAAAATTGCAGTACACATGAAACCCTCGAAACCCTTAGTCGGTTTTACGACACCCACCGGAAAGAGAATGGGGTGATGCTATTCTAAAGCCGGCATCACACAGCAACTTTATCACGATAGCTTTTATTTTATAGGCGTCTGAACTTTCGAAGTTTTCTAGACAAAGCTCCAAAATATTATCTCTCAATACAATATTTTACGGAAAGCTCTGTTGCATTTGACGCGTCGTAAATCGAAAAGCATCTCAATTTTATTCTGAAACTTGCCTTCCGGTTTTACCGACAAATAAGGATTTTAGAGCACTTGCAAAATTATTTTGCTCGAGACTTAAACACTTTGAAAGTTTAAAAAATGTTTACGCATCAAGATTTTAAGTGATTTAAAAGGAGTTGTAAAAAAATTTTTGTGGTATATAGGTCAGTACAACAGTCCTTAGGTCTTTCAAAATTTAGAAATATACATGTTGAGAAGAACTCTAGGGTTCATATGGTCGTTGGACGACTCGGTCTCCCACACGAAAAGAAAGAAGAAAGTTAGCATCTTAAGAATTCAACTTTTTGGTTCTAAAAAAATTCTAGGTACCTAACGCTTACTCTTTAAACAAACAAATATCACATTTTGTTATATTTTTAATGCTAAAAGTCACAGTACGACGTATTTTAAAGTAGGCAATATAAAATCAGATCTTTGTTTCAGATATAAATCGCAGGATTTCCTTTATTTTTCGATCATGCACGTAATACATTGGAAGAATAACCTATTTTTCGTATAACTTACGACACAAAGTATAGACTGCCGATGAAAAATAATGTAGTTGGTTAGATAACTAACCAAGATTGGTTTTTTAATAAAAGGGGGATGGAAAATCCTCTACGCGGTGCGCACTGTTTAGGTTGACAACCTGGACCATAGTTGTTTCATATTTATGCGTGTGGCCACACAAGGCAATGCTGTAGTCAATGCTGACGTCACAGTCATCTGATTGGACGGCTGCGGCGCACCGGTGCAGCCGAGCCCGGCTTCCCGCGTAAAGACGGCCACCCCACGTGGTGGGCGGGGGACGCTCAATATATACAGAACATTTACATTTAGTGTTTCTAGGGATGGCATTACTGAGTCAATGACGATTCGTATAGCTTAATTTGTAGGTAAATTATTACCTTACACACTTCACTATGGATGTGGTTAGAGATCCGATAGTTTTTTGTATAGTCCATATATTATGTAAAATTGTGATCATTACGGATTACAAGTTTCAAGTGAACTCTCCTCTTTTATTTATCATCACCAAATCTACACACGAACCTTCTGAATTCTATTCTAAAGTGAAATCATACACTAAGAACATTACAAAAATAACAATTTTAAGGAGTGAATCAGTCCATGAAACTGAACCACTTTGTCCAAGAAACATAAGTCGAAAAATAAAAAATGTTTTGTACCTCCCATACGAATTGTCTTGGTCGGTTGGTAATTTTGTATGGAAGGTCCATTTTTTTTCATATTTTGGTCTATGTTTCTTGGGGACAGTTGTTCAGTTTCGTGGGCTGATTCACCCTTTAAAAATACTTGCAGTTAACTTTTTTACACTCTGTATCAGCAACACTTCAAGGTACCTACCGACTCATTTAACGACGACCGATGTGGCGAAGTGGTAGTGCGACTGCCTTTGGCGGTGGCGCAGAAGGTTCCGGGTTCGATTCTCGGTGGGTCACTCACAAAGTTGACATTTATCACTTTGTGAATTTGTTCCCAGTCTGGTTAGGACATTGCGGGCTGAACCACCCGATCGTCCGTAAGTAAGATGGTTCCGTGTTTCGGATGGCACGTTAAGCCGTAGGTACCGGTTGCTGTCTATGATCACTTAGACAGCGGTCGTTACACAACCATGTTAGAAGCCTGCTACTCGTAAAAGGCGGTTGAAAAATTCTGACACTAGGGTTCATCGGATCGTTGGACGACTTGGTGTTCCACACGAAAAAGAAGAAGAACGGATTTACATAACTTGTTAAATATTTCTCAAAAGAAAATCTGATATGAATAAGCCTTTTTGTCTTTTATAATCTAATTTCAACTAGCCTCTTCGCAAGCCTTTACATTCCATTCCATTTCCATTACAACCCAAGTTTTCGACCATAACTGTGGTAGCGGGAATCTTGGCAGCTTCCCGACCGTTCTATTGATTGTGGAAACGGCCAAGTAGGAAATAAATATAAAAGAAATGTGCCAAGGTCTGTGGCGAAAACAACGGGAGACAGAGTAAGCGGGGAGAAAGTTGGAGCGACATATTGCTTGGGAGGAATCAAAACAATGGGCTAGTACTATCATCAGCATATCAACTTACCCAATTAAAGGAATGTCGAAAAATGTTTTTGATGTGACAACGTCTTATAATTCGATGAAGCCGGATGCACTACCAAAAGCTACTACTCATGTTGCGTTACCTCGCACTGAGGCGTTCCATGTTAAGAACGTATATCCATCAACAATAAAATTAAAATTTTCTTATGAAAGATGCAACCTTTCCATCAGTAGGTAACTATTTTATTATGACTCGTTTTATTTGTCACGTTCAATTATCGTCAGTAAATCGACTTTACAGATAACCGTTTTTTTCTCTTACAAGCTGTATGCGTCTAGTGTGGTGCGGGATGTATTAGAGATCAAGAACTCAATTTCTGATTATGTCGTATTTCGTGCGCAAAACTGCTAATTTGTGCCTACATCATACGTTTTATCTTGCTTATTGTCTCACACATACATACACAAATCACGCCTTTATCCCTAGCGGGGTAGGCAGAGCGTTAACGATCGAAAAATTACGGTCGTTATCGCCACGTCTGACAAGTATTGAGGGCCTTTCCAGATGATTCGTGTATTACTATAGTGACATGTTGTCAGCCCGTCGCCTAAAATTGTGATACACATGAAACCCTCGAGTCCCTTAGTTGCCTTTTACAACACCCGCTGGAAGAAATGGGGTGATGATTTGTCTCACACATACCCTAGATTATAAAATTATCGCGTAGTAGAAATATACGTGTGGTTATAGTAGTCGTTTTGGGCTTCCGTGCGCAGTGTAAGGTGTTGCATTCACAGGGAACGCTGCTGCATACATACATACATATATCACGCCTTTATCCCTTGTGGGGTAGGCAGAGCGTTAACAGCCGTGACAATACGCTCGCTATTGCCACGTCTGACATTTTTGAGGATTGTTTTCCAAGGTTGTTTCAGAAAACATGTGTATCACTATAGTGACAGGTTAGCCTGTCGCCTAAAAATTGTAATACACCAATACCCTCGAGTCCCTTAGTCGCCTCTAACGACACCCGCGGGAAGGATGTGGGGTGATGCTATTCTAAGCCGGCATCACACGGCATAGGGAATGACCCAGTTAAATAACTAAAAGATATGTGGGTTATCCAATAAACTGCGTATACCAGACGATTACGTTGAAATACCATAAGTGGTATAAGACTCGTATCAATCACAGGAGACATTCACTCGACATCGCCTGATGAATCACTTATAGTTCACAAGAGTTCAACTCAACCGCATTTACAGAGATGGTTGATTCTAAGATGTTATACGGGTGGTGCCGGCTTAGAATAGCATCACCCCGTGGGTGTCGTAAAAGGCGGCTAAGAGGAGAATCAATGTAATGGCAAGCAGCTTTCCCTGTGAATATCTACAATATCTTGCACTGGACTCGCCCATCCGCCCGCCGACCGTGGTGTCTATGATTACTGAGACAGCGGCCGTTGCACAACCATGTCAGAAACCTGCTACTTGTAGAAGGCGGTATAAAAATGACACTATTCTGAGATTCATTGGAAATCCCACCCGATAAGAAGAAGAAGAATCAGAAAATAGGTCTTATCTTATCTCATCTCATGTCATCTTGACATGACGACCGATGTGGCGCAGTGGTAGTGCGACTGCCTTTAACGCACAAGGTTCCGGGTTCGATTCTCGGTGGGTCACTCACAAAGTTGATATTTATCACTTTATGAATTTGTTCCCAGTCTGGTTAGGACGTTGCGGGCTGAACCACCCGATTGTCCGTAAGTAAGATGGTTCCGTGTTTCGGATGGCATGTTAAGTCTTAGTCGCCGGTTGCTGTCTATGATCACTTAGGCGGCGGTCGTTACACAAACATGACAAAAGCCTGCTACTCGTAGAAGGCGGTTGAAAAATTTTGACACTAGGGTTCATCGAGTCGTTGGACGCCTCGGTGTCCCACACGAAAAATGAGAAGATGTCATCTTAAAATAGATCCATCAAGATCCAAAGCGACCGATTTGCAAAGCGCACTAGATTTATGTAGTCGCGGTGAATTCGCGTGTCACTGCGCGCGAGAGGAGATTCCTTTTCCGCCGGAAATAGGTCACGACGACATCGAATGGATATGTTAGGATTCTTGCATTCTATTTTCGAACAAGATTTTTAGCCTGCAGTCTTTCCCTAAGATTTAAAAGATTTGAATGATTTGAAATGAAAGTCGTGGTTGGACCGGTCTTACAATCGTGAGACCCGAGTTCGATCCTCGCCATGAGGCCATTTTGTTTTTACTCATGCACATTTACCGACTGCCTTACGGTGAAGGAAAAAGATCGTGATGAAACCCAAATCCGAATAAAATTTGAGTTCTTATGATATTTGAATGTGACTTAACCTAGGGTTCGCCTTCGGATTGCAGAGGTCAGATGGCAGTCGCTCTGTGTAAAAATTGGTTCCAAGTCAAATCCCCTAGGTTAGGTAGCCGACCCTGACAGAGAACGGTGAAAGGAGAATGATGAAAGGTATAAAATGAAGGCAAAGTTGTAGCACGTTGCCACGAGTACTACGACGGCTACGAGGCATCGTAGCAAAACGTAGTACTAAATAAAACAGGTAAGGCTCTTACCTGTAAATTCTAAAACTTAAACCTAGATACATAAATTCAGCCTCATCGATACGGAAAATCTTTTCCAGATAACCGTTGGGAAGAGGATATTTAAAGAAGAAGCAAACGAAAGGTTCCTCTTTATGGAAATTGTTCTACAAACCAATGAATAAAATTACTTCTACTTCAAATAAAGCGAGTTAAATAAACGCGGTTATTTAAATGTTTCGAAGTGGAGGCTGTAGTCGGAAAAGATAACAAGTTTTCATGAAACAGTGAACGAGACCTCATCTCGCATTCCGCCGCTGTAACTAACTAGCGCTGACTGTGGGGCCACGAAAACAGCGGGTATGATTACTTTTTGATAGGTTCATTCAAGTTTCCATAAAGCAGTGACAGCTCATCATTCTGCTGCTGTAACTAGCTAGTGGTGACAGTGAGGCCACGAAAACAGCGGGTATATACTTTTGATAGGTTTATTCAAGTTTTCATGAAACAGTGAACGAGAGCTCATCTCGCATTCCGCCGCTGTAACTAACTAACGCCGCCTATTGTGGGGCCACGAAAACAGCGAGACCAATTCTTTTTTTTTTAACTTCAAAAATAATGTTCTTAGTTTGACCTGTATTTTTGTTTTGAATGTGTTCAGTTCATGTATGTCCGTAATTATTTTGCGTTTAGAAATTGTAAACCGTTTGTGATGCGGTTTTCAGTTAAGTATTTTTCAGACTTAGGAGAAGGTTTCAGATCTATGGAGGTTTGCATCTTTGCACGTTCTTTGAACGCAATTCTCTTTATAAATAAGATATTGTACTTACTCTTAGCGTGTCGACACTATATGTCAGCAGCCCAGAACTTTTTCTGCTGTAATTTTGTTAGCCATCTCGATCAATATCGTCGACAAATATTTGAGACTCTTTGATTTTAGCCAAGTGAGTAGTAGGTGGTTAAAAACTCAGACATCAGGGTTCATCGTATCTATAGGCTCAGCCCCCACACGATTGAAGAAGTTTAGGGAGATAGTGCGTGGTCGTCGTTTAAAATCCTACCACCTTCTAAAAAGCAAGTTTCCTAAAATTAATGATTGGATATTTAACATTAACCACTTGTTTAGTGGCCACACATCTAGTGTTTATTGAAAGCGCGGGCTGGCGCTGGATCGACGGCGCGGCGCCAGCATCATTAACGACTATTCCACTTAATCCTACCTTCCGCTACACGCTGGTTTAGTGGCCACATATCTAGTGTTTATTGAAAGCGCGGGCTGGCGCTAGATCGACGGCAGCATCGTTAGCACCTACTCCACTTAATCCTACCTTCCTCTACACGCTGGTTTAGTGGCCACACACCTAGTGTTTATTGAAAGCGCGGGCTGGCGCCAGCATCGTTAGCGACTACTCCACTTAATACCTTCCTCTACACACTGGTTTAGCGGCCACACATCTAGTGTTTATTGAAAGCGCGGGCTGGCTCTGGATCGGCGGCGCGGCGCCAGCATCGTTAGCGACTACTCCACTTAATCCCTCCCTTTCCCTTTCCATTTAGACCTGGTACTCTCTTTTTAAGGTTTTTATTTAGCATTGGAATCTATCTCGAGGGTTTCATGTGCATCACAACTTTAGGCGACAGACTGACAACCTGCCTCTACAGTAATACAAATGGCCTTCAATATTTGTCAGACGTGGCAATAGCGACCATATTTTTACGGTCGTCAACGTTCTGCCACAGTACTTACTCTATTCTACTCGTACTGTAAGGCGTGATATTTTATGTCTGTATGGAATCTATCTAGTAGTTCTTGGTACACTTCTAGTTATTAACTAACTCGAACTAGGACTTTGATTTTCAAAAAGAGCCTTTGTTTTGTGATGTTGTCTCGCAAATGGAAGAAAAGCTTTATACTGGCCTCAGCCAGTATGCCAAAATCTTGTCTCGTTCACCTAGGAAGACCTCGACTTCGTCTTGTACGTCCAATATTACTCGACCAGAAAATGGTTTATTTTTCGCTTCTGCCATAATAAACTATTGTCTCTATTACTCTCTTTAAAAGCTCCATAAACTTACGACTTCAATTTAATTTTTAACCTTTGAGCCCGACTACCCTTTTTGCTCTCCCTGTGTCGTATAATAGTCGTAACCCTGACTATTTATAACTTCCTGTTACTCTATTTCCTCTTACCCTATTTCCGTACCCTACTTGGGCCCGTAAAGTGGCTAAATAAAGCATAAAATACGGTCTTTGTGTAACAGTGTAAACACCTGTGACAAAGAAGAAAATTAGTTTTTCCTTTGAATCGGTTGCTAATGCAAGGTTGTATTACGCTATTCAAGTGTGCTCTAAGTCTGCTAAATGAAAATCGTTTCAGTTCGATGTCGATTGAATCTCAGTTGCATGATTTCGGTCATTTCGTAGTCCGCTAACAGTTTGAAGGATGGAAAATTACAAAGGCTACTTAGTATTCTATCATGGGTGTCAAACTATGGCCTGAATCTATAGAATAGCGAATAGCAGTGATTCCTGACTTTCCTTTGAATACAACACCTTGCAATTTGCTTGCAAAACGTGGTGAATATGACAAACATCCCCCAATAGAGGACGGTCTACGTCCATTAGAGGCTTATCGCGACTGTTGATAATTATTAATATAATTTACCAGGCGACTAACGCAGGAAATACGCGTAATGCAGTTGAGGTGCTTACCTGCAGAGTTACCCAAAAGATGGATACGAAATAATACTCGTCAGTGCTTCAAATTACTCAGTTTTCTCCTACTTTCTTTTATACCTGTATCATGACATGACATCCAGGTCAATGTTGTTACAGAGCTCGTAGTTCACCATCTTGCCTAAGACCGCCTCCTCGACGAAGCTCTCTGCTGCATGGAAGCAGCCTTCCTGCTGCAACCCCGCACCAGGTGTTACCTGCAGCATGATGTCCTGGTCAACATTGTTATAGAGCTCGTACTCCGTCGGCTTGAGAGCCGCCTTCTGTACGAAGGTCTCTGCTGCATGGAAGCAGCCTTCCTGCTGCAACCCAGCACCAGGTGTTAACTGCAGCATGATGTCCAGGTCAACATTGTCACAGAGCTCGTACGTCACCATCTTGCCGCAAACCGCCTCCTCAACGAAGGTCTCTGTTTGGAAGCAGCCTCCTTGTAGGAAACCCAGTACCAGGTGTTACCTGCAGCATGATGTCCAGATCAACATTATCACAGAGCTCGTACTCCGCTGGCTTGCCTAGACCCGCCTCCTCGACGAAGCTCTCTGCTGGATGGAAGCAGCATTGCAGGGAACCCAGCACCAGGTGTTACCTGCAGCATGATATCCAGGTCAACATTATCACAGAGCTCGTACTCCGCTGGCTTGCCTAGACCCGCCTCCTCGACGAAGGTCTCTGCTGAATGGAAGCAGCCCTCCTGCTGCAGGAAACCCAGCACCAGGTGTTTCAAGATCAGCTTCCTCTGACGGAAGAGAGTCTCTTTCTGAAACAGAAAGAAAATTTTGATTGTACAAGCAAAGTTGAAATATTTTTATGTTGCAGACGGAATTCAAACCTGTGATCTTTCCTTTTATGGGGTTAGCAGTACACGAGCAGATAAACTAGGCTGGGTCATTTATCCAGCTTTTAACAACTGCATCTTGCATTGCGGCCAGCCAGACCTTTCAAGCGTGGAACGTATGGCAAATGTTCCCTGGAGTAAAAGGATCACTTCCAGCTCTAAACTCCTATGTTGTGGTTGATGAGATGATGGGATAATATCAATAGGACGCCCTCGGATCCTGTAGATGGCACTATTACACCACCCGGCTATGCAGAAACTTTACGACTCTAGCAATATCATAATGAAAATAACCGAAAACTTCACGAAGCAAGGAATGGAATTGATGATTCGATGATCATTATTGACGACTTACCGCCTCCATCTTCCTCATTTGGCTCATTGGTCTGTTTATTCCCGCCATTTCATTAGATTATTCAGCTTGTATCAATAACTCTAAAACTCTAAAAACTACTCGAGCACTACTCAGTTATTACAGCTGTCAATATTGACAAAATCAGTGATGCGTCACACGTTGCTCAGGGTTGTTATTTCATTGCTTAGCGACGGGTCGAATGTAAACCATGGAGTTTTTAGCCGCGCTTTTAGAGCGTTTTGTCTACGTGTCGCCTACGTTATGGCAGCACTACTATACAGGATGTTAGGAAAGGTATTAAGTCCAAGGGATGAACCAGCCCAACCGAAAAACTTTCCCAAATAAACAGGTCGAAGAATAAAAAAAAATTTACCTCACATATTACAACCTCACTCGGTCGGCTGCTGGTACATTTTGTACGGGAGTTTCACAACTTTATATCATATTTTGACCTATGTTCTTTGGGGAAAGTGTGATTTCATAATCGTAAGTCGCACAAAATAATCTGTTAAATAGGTTAGATTGCCTATTTAGGTATAGTATTTAGCTAACTACGTACTATCAGCAGCTTCCCAAGACACCATTAAAGGGACCAATTTGTACTAGTCACTCTTTATAACTATGTGAAACCAGCATTTCCTGCTCCCTTAACCTCGACGTACAAGCCCCCCAACACTCCCAACGAAAGCGATTTGTCTTCCCTCAGACGGGCCGGCGCCATTGACGTCATATGGCGCCGAACAATAACCTATATCTCGCTCGCCTCAATCATAAATACAGTTGGCTATTCGGTTATAGTTCCTTATAAAACAAGGGCGGAAATAGCGCACAACTTCCCACAATATTACTCAGCCACTAAAACTAGACAACCTTCGGACAATTGCAATAAAATTGATATGAAGATCAAATTATAATCAGAAAGAACATGCAAAGGAGTGATATAATGTGCTTTATTCCTGGCGTGGTAGGCAGAGCATTAATGGTCGTAAAAATACGGCTGCTATCGCCACGGCAGACAAGTATTGAGGGCCCTTTCAGATGTCTCGTGCATCGCTGTAGTGTCAGGTTGTCTTGTCAGCATGTCGCCTAAAATTTTAAGACACAAGAAATCCTCGAGTCCCTTAGTCGCGACACCCACGGTTTAGAACTCGTGTGTTGGCTATTCTAATCCGACATCAAAGAAATTATTGTACCAAAGTTTTATTTTTGTTTAATATCTGAAAGCGACCGTTGAAAGTACAGTAGATCGTTTGTTACGTTAGCAAGCAGCAGATGGCAAAGTGTAATCTGTCTTTGTATGCGCCGCGTTGTCGGTGAGCCAACCGGCATTTGTCCTACCTAAACCTGTATTAATTACTTCCTTTATTCATAGACCGACTACATTTTGTATGAAGACATTGTTATATGACGTTACATAAAACAATTTTGGATGGCGTCAAAACAATGACTTTTTTATACAAAATTCTAATCTTCAAAATTTAAGTACTGTTTAAAAATTCTAATCTTCAAATTAAAAAAAATATATTCATGGGGTTAGTAGTATTTTTAACGATAGTTTTCCCTATTAATGCTACCTATAGCATTTGTATTATTAATTACTTAGTCAAGTACAGAATTAGCCTCCTGAATTCACAGCATATTATGAGATGTTGATCTTAGTTAAATCTTAGTGGTAAGAACCTTGTGAATAAAAATTTCTATATTTTGTTGATCTTTGAAATGGGTTAGTCAAGATTCTGGAGATAATACCAATACGAATAGGTTCCGTTGGTTTTTATTCGGAAAGGAACAAAGATGCAGAGTAGCATTCTTGCAATTGGCGGAAATGGTTGTCTATGGTCGTTAATGTTCTGCTTACCTCGTAAGTAATAGAGGTGTACTTCCTTGTGTATGTCCTACTTCGACATTTTATTTAAGCGGTATTTAACCCAACTGTATGTGAGAAACCGTTTGTGCTGCATCAGCTAACTTGCTGTGAAGTTGGTGTGCCAGAAACCTTACAACAACATAGGTGAAACTCAAGGTGATTCTAGACTCGGTAAGTAATATCCTTGTGTATGTCCTACTTCGACATTTTATTTAAGCGGTATTTAACCCAACTGTATGTGAGAAACCGTTTGTGCTGCATCAGCTAACTTGCTGTGAAGTTGGTGTGCCAGAAACCTTACAACAACATAGGTGAAACTCAAGGTGATTCTAGACTCGGTAAGTAATATTGAGATAGACACTGGGCTGCGAACCTAGTTTAGTTTAACCTGCAGTTTGGGGTAGTTAGCCGTATTCAATTTGAACTTTTGACCTATGTAAGTTAGGTTCTTATTTGCATAACGACTTGTGATCCAGGAACTAAATTTTTAAAAGCGTGAAACAGCAATTTTAAAAAAGGCACGGAAACGATGGCGGCGATACACACACACACACACACATGTCACGCCCTTATCCCTTGCGGGGTAGGCGGAGCGTTACCAGACATAAAAATACGGTCGCTATCGCCTCGTCTGACAAATATTGAGGCCTCTATTCAGATGATTTGTGTATCATGACAGGTTGTCAGTTGTAATGCACATGAAACCCTTACTTAACTGCTTCTTACGACACCCACGGGAAGAAATAGCGTGATGTTATTCTAAGCCGGCATCACAAGGCATCTAAGCTGGCGTCACGCGAAACTCTAAGGTGGCTCACTCGGCAAAACATTACAAAGCCCTGAAAAACTGAACTCTCGTTTTCATTAACCCGTGACGTTTGTAAGTAGCTCTGGCCAGTAGTGGCCAGTTGCCAGTTGCCAGTAGGGCAGCGTGGCGCCGACAGTGTCTGGTTCACTGAGTAAGCGGGAAACGGGGCGACAGGCTTGCGACAGGGCTTAGTATGTGTGAGTTTTTATTGGAATGGAGGTATAAACAGATATTTCGTATGGGTCAGTGTGGCATAGAATAACATCACCAACACTAAGGCGACTAAGGGATGAATCCAGGATATCGCCAGCAGGGTTCCCTGTGAATATCTACAATATCTTTTACTGCCCTAGCAAATGCGCCTTCCAAGCGTGATGAGTATGGCATTTAAAGTAAAAACTGATTCAGGCTGAATATGATCTGTAAAACCTAATCACAAAAACAAACAGAATTTCCTTACACATCCATAAGTTTGAAGTCCTTCTATCCCATACGATAAGAAAAGGGAAAAGTGTTTAAGATGACTACGAAAAACCAAGAAGTAAAAAAAAGCTTCAAAAATAAAAGGCCCTCATTACTGAGAATTCGACATTCGACGCGAACAAAATGAACTCTTTCGTTGTCGACTGTCGACGGAGCAAGCATATTCGCCTTTTTAATCTCATAAAGCGGAATTTACGCGGGTTATTTCATTAGAGTAATGAATGTGCTGAATTCCTTGAGAAGCTCGGCAAATAGACCGTCGAGACTGGCAGTCTTGTTGTACAACGTGTGGATTCTACGGACGGGTTGAGAAGCAGCATACATTGACGATTTCTTTCATATAGCTGCGAATATTTTATGGGGTGAATCAACCAATGAAACTGAACAACTTTTCCCAAGGAGGTTGAAATATGAAAAAAAGATTTGGACCCACTAATTCACTTGGGCGGCTGGTACATTTTGTATGCAAGGTCCAATTTTTATTTTATTATTTCGACATAGGTATTATGTTCCTGCATAGGGTAATATGCCGTGTGAAGTCTGCCCTTAAAATAATTGCAGTTGATTTTTGCACCTTGTATAAGAGTATACATTTCTTCATGTAAGCTTCTAAAAAAAGTGTTAGGGTGGTAGTTTTAGATGAGGAATTGTGAATGTCTAGTAAAGTAATTGTGTTTTTTTGGTTTCAAGTTATTTTTTTATTACGGTTTAAGTCGACAGAATAAAAGCTATTCTATGAAACTTGCCGTATGATGCCGGCTTAGAATAGCATCACCCCATTTCTTTCCCGCGGGAGTCGTATGAGGCGATTAAGGGACTCGAGGGTTTCATGTGTGTTGCATTTTTAGGCGATAGGCTGACAACCTGTCACTACAATAATGGACGAATCATCTGAAACAGCCTTCGATTTGTCAGAAGTGGTGTTGGCAACCGTTATTTTACGGCCCTTAGCGCTCTGCCTACCGCGCATGGGATAAAGGCGTGATATATGTATAAAACTTTGAAAGCGCAATGGAGTAAAAATCTGGTCTAGACTTCAAAATTCTGCAGAACATAAGCATGAGACGCTCGCTCATTAGAGGAGTAATTAAAAACGACACGGATTCTTTGCACGCCTACGGGTCACCGGTGTAGAAAACATTCAAAAGCCTATGTTTATAGAGCCCATGTCACCAAGTTTGTTAAGGACAGGTTGAAAGAACGTAAGGAGCAATGCCATGCATTATTTCGCAGGAAACGATTGAGCAACGGTAGCCTGGATGCTACCATCTACCGTTTATCAATCCGTTGTCTCTACAGGCGTCACTAGTTCCAAGTTGTAGGTCCAAATCTGCAAAAATAGAAAATTCTGTAAGTTTTCTACAAAAGATCACATAATTAAAATTAAAATATATTTAAGTAGGTTAAGTTAAGGTACATATTGCCATTGCCACTTTGGGTTAAGCTTATCTCAGCTTTGGGTATACCTAGGCACAAATTCGAAAGACGACGGTTCGTGGGGCAAGTATAATAGGCCTGGCTTTATTGTAAGTTTCGTGGTATAGGTACACATACACACACAAATCACGCCTATATCCCTGGCGGGTAGGCAGAGCGCTGACGACCGTAAAATTACGGTCGTGATCACCACGTCTGACAAATGTTTGAGGGTCGTTTCAGATGAGTCGTGTATCACTATAGTGACAGGTTATCAGCCTGTCGCCGGAAATTGCAATACACATGAAGCCCTCAAGTCCCTCAGTCGATTTTTACGACACCCATGGGAAAGAAAGGAGTGATGCTATTCTTAGCCGGCATCACATGGTATAGGTACGGACACATAAATCATGCCTAAAACCCACACTCAACATACATACATGTAATCACTACACGTAGAAATAAAATGAAAAACACATTCGTCAATTTAGTCAGTGAAAGCTCTCGACTCTCGCTCGACTCTGCAAGTTCAACACGGTCAAGAGTTTTATCACAACTTTGAAGTTTTTTGTTGATTGGAGCGATAGTAAATCCACAATCGTAAAGAATTTATTGCTTGTTTTGAACTTTTTCAATGTTTTGACTGAAATTCAAAACTATGGTGTCGGAAAAGGCGACTGAGGGTTGGGCGGATCACACACTTGACGCACAACAGACCGCTAGAATATCGCAGCGGTCTGTCAAATCCATACTAGAAATGTCAATCCTCATACAAAAATCGCAATCGACGGACGACGCTGCGATAGCGTCGAGTGCGGTTGAGCGGTTTTAGTATGGCGATTGACTTGTCTAGTATGGATCTGACAGACCGCTGCGATATTTTAGCGGTCCGTCGTGCGTCAAGTGTGCGATCCGCCTAAATCCACAATCACATTTTTTTTTTTGCTCGTGTAGACCGAAATTACTTATTGTAATATCGTCGTATTCGTTTTTATATTGGCCGTGTGGTGCCAGCTTGAAAAGGATCATCCCGTTTCTACCCGGGGTTGTCGTAAAAGGCTACTAAGGAATGAATTCGGAAAATGGCCAGCAACGTTCCCTGTGAATATCTGCAACTCCCTCAACACCTTGCACTGATCTTGCCAGTCCGCCTGCCAAGCGTAGTGTATGGCAATATAAGGTGTAAAAATATTAGCTGCAAATACTTTAAGGGATGAAACAGCCCATGAAACTGAACAACTTTCCCCAAGAAACATAGGACGAAATATGAGATTTTTTTTTGGATCTCCCATATAAATTGACTCAGTCAGTCGATACTTTTGTATGGGAAGGCCAAATAACCTATTTCCCTTGGTAAAAGTTGTTCATTTTCATGGGCTGGTTCACCCCTTTAAATATTTGCACCTATTTTTTTTTACACCTTGTGTAATCCCCAATAATCTTCCCAAATGTTATAGTACGTAGTTAGTAGTCTCATTCCGCACAAAAAAAGTTAATGTTAGCTATAATTTAGTCGTCTATGGTTATACATGATGTTAGAAAAAGCACTAACTTCCTTTCAAGGGATGAAAATGTACCAACCGACTGAGTCAGTTAGTATCAAGGTTGAATTTTTTTTTTTATATTTCGACATATTATGTTCCTTCAGGAAAGTTGTTCAGGTTCACAGGCTGGTTGATCCCTTGAAAGAAATTAGTACTTTTCCTAACACCATGTATAGGAGGGTTTTCCAAATAATCTGACCCTGACCTTCAGTTCAAAGCACTTCTCTCTACTACATTCTGGTCCATATTTTACACTTTTACTGCACTCGCTAGCTGCCCGGCAGATTTATTTTATTGCGGCACACTTTAGTGGGGGTTCCAATCTTGCCCGTAAAATGGGTACACAACATCTATTCTTCGGGAAGTAATTAAAACGAGGTGTAAAACATAAACAATGTTTGCCGTGTGATGCCGGCATAGAATAGCATCACTCCAATTCTTCCCGCGGGTCTTGTAAGAGGCAACTGAGGGATTCGAGGGTTTCATGTGTATTACCACGTATTACAACTTTAGGCGACAGGCTGACATCCTGTCACTACAGTGATACACGAATCATCTGAAAGAGCCCTCAATACTTGTCAGACGTGGCGATAACGCTCAGTCTACTCCGCAAGGGATAAAGGCGTGATTTGTGTATGTATGTATGTTTTAGGAACACAGGTATCCTTTCGGGCTAGACAGATAGCGTCAATGGTGGTAAATGTACGGTTGTTATCGCTACTTCCGGCACATATTTGAAGACCGTTTCATAAAAAAAGCAAGTAACGAAAAAGTTTGCAATATCTTAAAAGAGATTCGTAGATCGTAGTAGGTCACAGGCAACAGATGTCATGCGTGCGCCGCCCCTACGCAAATGACATTTTTGCTCTGTGCACTATCATACAATCAGTTTCCCGCACTACCTAGTAAATTTTCTACAGCCACAACAGGCCACTGCTGGACACGGGCCTCCCTCAAGTTAATAGGTATTGCCATACTCACCACGCTTGGCAGGCGGATTGGCGAGCGCAGTGCTAGACATTGTAGATATTGCCAGGGAACGCTGCTGCCCGGTCCCCGGATTCATCTCTAAGTCGCTTTCCTCCTGATGGTGCGTTCCATGAATTCATCCCTTTACTTTTTACTTGTGCTGGTGGTGTGATGCTTTTCTAAGCCGGCATCACACGGCATTTTTCAACATTCAATATCAAAAATTGCAGCTAAACTAATTCACCTCGCGCTTGGCAAGCTGCCAGCAACCTAAAAGCTTTTTTAATCAATATCATTTCCTCCCAAGGGCGTTAAAATCGCATAAACCAGGAGCATATCTCGAAGGATCAAATCAAATCAAATCAAATCAAATTATTTATTCAAGGTAGTAAATTTTACATTTCGCTTTTTGATGGTCAAGAATTAACAATTTTATGAACCTAGTGTAAACGCGGCTCAGGTGGACTAAAAACTTAAAACTAGCCCCTAAAGCACTGCCTCGGGGCTGGCCAAGCTAACCAAACAACATGTAACGTTAGGTGGTAAATAAAATAACATCGAGTTCATGCCAAGAGAAAATGTTGTGTTACATGCGTATGGTTAGCCGGACCCCCTGGACAGTAAACCACCCAGAAAATATACTGTTCCCTCTTATAACTGAAGGGAAAAACCAGAATATTTTGATCCCTTAAACTAGCGCTCTATCATGAAGGGCTCACATAATTATTATGTGGTATAAAAAACTACAAACATTTTAAGTGGAGAACAACTTCCCATACGAAAATATTTTAAGATAATGTCAAAAAGATTTTCCCATAGCAAATGCTGACTGCTCATAATTCTGTATGTCGATTGTTTTGTCGTTTCCTGACATAATTTTATTCCTAGGGAAAAGTTGTTCAAAAAGTCTAGAATGATTCAAACCCTAACACCAGGGCTCATCGGGTCATTAGACGACTCGGTGTTCCACTCGAAAAGAAGAAAAAACTTGTTAAAAAGGAACCGCAGCATCGTTTGAACTTTCCAGCGCAGCATAACTTATCAAACTTATGTTTGTGCTATTTTAGAAATATGCAAAAGTAGGAAGCTCTGCTGTATGGTAATGGTCTTCTTTTTTTCATGACCAGGGTTTATCGAGTCCCGATGAACCCTGGTGTCAGAGTTTTTTAAACACCTAGTAGAAGTAGCTTAACGTGCCCTCCAAAAACACGGAACCATCTTTCATACAGACAATGAGGTGGTTCAGCCTGCAATATCCTACCAAGGGAACCCAGACTAGAAACAAATTGTTTAAAATATCAACTCTGTAAATGCCCCACCGGGAATCGAATCCAGAACCTCTACCACTGCGCCACATCGGCCGTCTAATTGTAGTACTGCCTTACTTTAAAATAGCATCACCCCATTCCTACACGTATGGTGTAGGAATCACAGTAGGAGCACGGAAAACGCTCTTCTATTTTTGGATAGTTAGATCCATGTCAGCCCAGTTAAAGCCAAAACTTGTCAATGAAGTTACAAAACAATAATCAAGTTACAAATATTTTAGCTCTAAACACGTGTTTCCGATTCAAGCAATCAAACAAAACAAACAAATATCATTTTGTGAACGATGTCACAGATAACTTAGTTAAGCTAAACTTTTAGACAATCTAGCAAACTCACAAACTGCATTTTACTGTGAACTAATAGCAACACTTCAATATACTTCTTGAAGGGCAAGAATCAAATGAACCAGCTCACGAAACTGAACAACTTTCCCCATGGAACATAGGTCGAAATATGAAAAAAAAATTTGGTCCTCCCATATAAATTGACTTAGTCAGTCGGTAATTTTGTATGGGCGGGCCAAATTTCTTTTTCATTTTTCGACCCATGTTCCTTGGGGAAAGTTGTTCAGTTTCATGAGCTGGTTCATCCCTTGAAAGGAAACCATCAATCTTCCAATCACCCTATATATCATCTGGTTCCTTGCATAATAAATAGGTAGATTTGATGCCACAAAAATCAGAAAATTATCAAATACATCAAAGAAGTTGCTAACCAAGTCTACGAAGTTCCTATTATTGGGACAAAGAAAACACTGGCACAAATGAAAAACTTAAAACTATCTCCTTCCCATAAAGAATAAACGAATTTGAATTCAGAATGGCAGGAAATTATGACGGTTGCAGATGCTGTTTGACATCGGTACAAGATGCAGTGGCGGTGATGGTGTGCGAATTAAATGCGGCCTGTTGTCTTGTTCCGCTATTACCGGAAATTTTACCACAGGGTACGATCTTAGATGAAAAATTGGTGAGATGAGACCAGTACAGATACAGGGAGGGGGGAGGGGGGCACCCCTTGCACATTGAGTGGTAGCTCAGCCTTACCGCAGTCAATGCGTTGCACATGCGTAAAGATTGCGTGCGTAGCGCCCGATTGTAGCGTGAAAAGTCGAGCTCGCTTCCCTTGCTGTACTTCGGCGTCTTTTCGTGTTTTACGCTCATGGCTAGCGTTAGGCTCCTTCCCCGTTTATAGCATAAAAAGTCAAACTCGCTTCGCTCGCGAAATGAGTCGGACACGCGTGCGGCACGCGTATTTATGAATCCACCCTGCAGTTTGCTTTAGCGTCCCCTACCCTCTTTGAACTTCTTCTGTATGTGCCACTGGACGAGACCTATCACTTATCCTACCTACCGCACGACGCTGCGCATTTTAGCGCATCCATAACGCAAGCGTCTGTCAGGTGCAAGGAAATTTCGTTTTTCTGTTAATTTAAAAACAGACTTCTTCATCGAGCCGATGGTAACCACTTAAATAACCTTTTTCCAGTGCTTGGCCACAGAAATGCCTCTAAAGTTTGCTTTCTGGAGGTCTTGTAGCATGCATGGGTTTGGACAATTAGGGCAGGATAGTAAATGCCCCATAGTTTGAACAGCACCGCAATCGCAACTGTCATCCATCGAGAAACCCCACTTGACTCTGTTTTCGTGGCATCTTCCTACACCAGCCCGGAGTCGGTTAAACGACTTCCAGACTGCCCAGGGAAGGTCACCACCAGGGGGAAGCCTCTCGGCAGGAGGCAGATGATACGCATCAGGTGGAAACAACTTCGCCCAATGCTCTAGTCGTATCTTCGAGGCTTCATCTTCCTGCGGGTAGGTATGCGTCATGAAACTATTGCGACTTTTTAGGCGAGATTGTGGCATTTCGTGGTTGTGCAATGGATGTCTGCTGTCTTTATGTCTGCTGTCTTCATAGATGTCGTTGTCGCAGGAGCAACGCTGGTTTCAGGAAAAACTTGCACCGTGGAACCAATGGGATGCCATTTTTTTTTTCATTTTGAAATGTAGAGTCAGGCTGGCCTAGGTGTAGCGCTATTTGATTCGCATTGTATTGAATTTCAAGAACTGTGGTACAAGAGATGACACCAAATCGGGACCAATGGAACAGCTTTGAGCGAGCGCAGTGCCGCAGTGTGGGGGGAGGGGGGGAGGGGGAGTCAGGGGCGCTGCGGCCGGCCGGCAGTCATGAGGCAAGCGCCTGCCTTAGCCGCCGTCCTCGCCGCGCTCGCCGCACTGGCCGGTGAGTGCCGAAATTCAAACATCGAACGCGATGTTATTTTAAAAAGTGAAACGTGAATGGGATGCGGCCAGTGCATGGAGTTTTTAATATTGTGGATGGTTTCGTTCAGAAATAAAATCGAACGTGTTTTTCGAATTGGTGGTTTTGTTGATTTGTGGTTTTAATAAGTGGCAGTGTTCCATTCGCGTTTTTCTTTATTTTTCAGCGTTATCAAAGTTTGTATACTAAATAAATATGTGTTCCTTCTGTTCTAATACTACTATACAGGACATATATACCTCCTCGTAGTCGTATATATGCTGTTTGAGAAATACCTTTGTTGTTTGAGAAAAACAAGCGGCTTTGTTTTCATCTCAACGGGACAACGGCACTATGTCACATTTTTTACATTTTCAGTCAAAGATATTTTAGAAAAATGCCAGTGTCAACTCGAAACACAAATAAGTTCAATGGTGTTCGTGAAAAGCTTAAATAAAAGTGATTTTAATATTCATAACCTAAAAGTCGTAAACTTTGACTTTACGACTAGTCCATTTTATATGAACAGCGTTGCGCTAAATAGCCTCCTTTTTACTACAAAACTTTTGGTATTGCTTGAATATTTAGGGGTAAAAACGTCTAGTAATTTTCACTGCGGCAGCGGTTAACAGGCTGCAGTGAGTTTTATTTTGTTTCCGCACTGGGGAGAGGCAGAAATGCGGTGAAAATTCCAAAAGCTGACGTGTTTTGTTGCGCTTTTAATTACTGCAACATGGTCCCGTGTTTTATCGTACTCATTTCAGTGACTCTTGCTGTAAATAATGAACAAAGTTGAGAATTTTTAATGAAAGCATCGAATTTTTTTTATTTTATTTTATTTGCTAGGGGAAAATACTTGTGAAAAATACAGCTAGAATTCTTAGAAACTCTTATCTTTAAATTATGTTTGTAATTCTCCTCGGCCAACGCTTAAGTACCATGTCTCATGTGGGCGCCCTGGATGACTTTTTCCTAGTTTAAGTTAGTTCAAGTTTTTTATCTAAGTTGTTATATATTTTTTTATTATTATTCAGATAATTGTAAATAAATGAAAAATTACGTTCTTATCGTCAAGAAATTTTGAAATACTAGAACTTCAAACAAACAAACAAAACAAAACAAACATATATCACGCCTTTATCCCTTGCGGGGTAGGCAGAGCGTTAACAGCCGTAAGAATACGGTCGCTATCGCCACGTCTGACATTTTTGAGTATTGTTTTCTAAGGTTGTTTCGGAAAACATGTGTATCACTATAGTGACAGGTTGTCAGCCTGTCGCCTAAAAATTGTAATACACCAATACTCTCGAGTCCCTTAGTCGCCTCTTACGACACCCACGGGAAGGATGTGGGGTGATGCTATTCTAAGCCGGCATCACACGGCAGAGCCGGCATCACACGGCAGAACTTCATCTACCTAAATAAATGTATGAAGGATAGGTAGATAAAACAAAATTGAAATATGTTATGTTTTCTTTCATGAATTGAAAGCCCCCTAAACTATTTTCGTTATGTACGTACATCTAATTTTAATTTACTTCATTTACCTACATTAAAATCATAGAACACTTTTCTAATTTTCAAAGCCTATTCTCCCCTATCTAACTATGTTTTATTTTAAGACACAGAGTTGTGGTGGAAATTTCCAAAGCTTCCGTGTTTTGTTGTGTTTTTAATCACCGTAGCGAAGTTCGTGTTGTGTGAGCTGTGAAGCGCTTACCTACCCTCAATTTGGGTCATGTTTGCTTCAGATAGACCTCCGCGGGGCAATCTTCGGTAACAAAATGCGCTACAAATATTTGCTATAGGTTTATATGGATGTTTTGGACGCACCGGAGGATATTGCGGTTTGCGGTTGCAGCCTTACAATGGGTGTGATGACTAGCAGGGCAGGTCAAATGAGCTATATTTTAAAATGATATTTTATATGAAAATACGAAGAGATGACGACATTTCTATAGTTTGGTTGGCGTCAAAACGAATGTTTTAATACACTTTAAATGGAGTATGTAGTATTTTTAGACAATAGTTTTAAGCTATGTAGTACTTTTGTATTTTATTATGATCCCAAATGGCAATTGATGACAACCGGCATTTTATGTACCGAACTTTGCCGTGAATGTTAGTTATTCTGGGTTGTAGAATCAAAATCTTTTCGTAAAATATTTGATCCGGCAAAAATACCGGAGAAGCATACGGTGCTTGTGGGAACCTATGTTTTGCTTTTATCTTGCGACTCTTGTGGGATATATCAAAAATAAACACTTAGATAACCCGAGTCATAAGTTAGTTAAGTATGGGTACAGTTAGTTACCTAACACTTTTTTAAGGAAAACGAGGTTGTTTTGACACTGGAAAAACCTTTTCACTGCACAATCACAAACTTTTAACTTTTCACTGCCATATATAATTGTTGTAGGAAACGTTGGTTTAAGTTTTACTATAGTCTGTAAATTTAGGTACTTATCATTTTGTAAACAAACTTTGTATGAAACTGACAGTTCAGAAGTGTCACTTTCATACAAAGTATGTTTATAAAAAGATAAGTACCTAAACTTACAGACTATAGTTGTTAGCAGATTTGACATATTAACCTACTGTAAAAATAACGTGTTTTCCCGTGATATAAAGTAGCCTGTGTTACACAAAGAAGTTGTGGCTATCTTATGTTGTTTTTTATTGATATAAGTCTTAAGCAGTTTCTGAATTTATTGATTGTAGTATAACTCTTTACTATATTCTTTTGTTGTGTGGGATATATTTGTAATTAAATCCTATTCTTGTGATTAATCATGTAAATGTGGAAATGCTCAGTCAGAATAAGAACCAGAAAAATATAGAGAAAGAACTGCATAGCTTTTCCTTGTTTTGTTTTTGCACTGCACCCATTCACAGCGACGGATGCAAATGCATTATGGAAATGCACTAATTGCACAGAATGCAGTGTTCTACTGCTAAATACATTAAAGGCGGATCGCACAACGAAGCTCTAAAATAACGCATCCGTAACACAGTAAAACCGCTCAACTACTATTGACGCATCCGTAACGCATCCGTCAAAATAACGCAGCCATAACGCGTCCATCGACAGCGGTTGGAAGGTTTTAGCATGGGGATTGACGTTTCTAGTATGAATCTGACAGACCGCTGCTTTACGGATGCGTAGATAAACTAAGTTAAACTTTTGAGTGAATGTTCACTGAACATTTTGCTCGGCTAGATAATTAAAACCAAAAGCACGAAATATTTTGAAAGCAATTCACTTGGAAACTTTTCTGTATTTAGCGGTGTGCCATAATAATATAATTTATTTACCTATTTCTCTACGTACACTAAAATAGCAATTAGTCCCCGTATTTATAAATCGCACTCAACTCTGAGATTGATCTTGAGTACGACTTTGAGGTGCTGTTAGAAACTGAACTAACACAGAACAAAAACCAAAAAAACAATTCGGGAACGTTAAAAAAATGCAGCCAGCTGATTGCGATTTTATATGGGAGGTCGAAATTGTTTTGTCGTTTCCTGACATAGCGGAAAGTTGTTTAGTCCCAACCTTACCGCAGTATTCTAAAGTGTGTTGCTTATAACGATTGTGACGAAGATGAATAATAGTTGTTCAAAAGCAAGGAAACATTACTCTCGCAGACTCCGCTACTCTTGCAAACAAGTCCGCCATGTTGCACTGGCGTAGTTAGCTAAACAATAATACGGGAAATTAGTTCTGTTCATAATGCACTTGCCCCGGTAGTGCAGAGCTGCATCTACTATTCATTGCAATAGCGGGAGAAGATTGCTTTGAGGAATATTTCGGTATAGGACGATATTAGAAATAATGTAGAGCAACGTTATAAAAGGTAACAATGTGTTTAATTTATTTACATGTACAGTTAAATTACATAAAAGTACTTAAATATTCAAAATGTGGCTATTTAGTAACTGCGGCTCATAGCCAACCTAAATCGGTTATTCCAGTATTTATTTGCACGATTTGGTTCGATTCAATTTAATTTTTTGTTTAGTGGAGTTCTCATTGTGATTTCGCCAGTGTCGAGATCTTCGCCTTCTTCAAAAAGAGCCAAGCTCTTGTCAGGATTTCTATGTCTGTTACACTTTTACGCTAAAACTGCTGAAACCAAGATTTTTTATTTTATTTGATTTTGCAACTACCTGCGTATAAACCAGCGATTTTCTTGTCTTGGATACCTACAAAGCAACAATAACAATGCTTAGAAATCTGGACGATATACAGGATGTAAAAAAAATTGCTGCAAATAATTTAATGGGTGAACCAGCACATGAAACTGAACATCTTTCCCTAAGGAGCATAGGTCGAAAGATGAAATAAAAATTTGGACCTCCTATAGCCCAGTGCTCAAAGCGCTTATTAAAAATTTCGTTGATAAGTCATGTGTTAGAAATAGTTAGGTAAGATTTCCATTTTTTGTTTTTTGTTTCATTTAAGAATGTTAAGTACGTTTAAATATTAGTTCGAAAACTTCTTTCCTATATGTGGAAGCTTGTAATTGGCATTTGTTTATACATTAAGTTAATAATGTTTTTAAGGTTGTAAGCTACCCAAATAAAATCAAATAATTAAAAAAAAATAAAGCCTCCCATACAAAATTAGCAACCGACCAAATCAATTTGTATGGGAGGTTCATAAAAATTTCTCATATTTTGACCTTATGTTCTTTTGGGAAAGTTGTTCAGTTTCATGGGCTGGTTCAGCACTTAAAATATTTGCAGCTAATATTTTTACACCTTATAGTGTACGTACTCAGGGTTCAGCGAATGCAGGCGTGCAATGAATACTGCAGGCTTATGCCGAGGAGCTTTGGGGCACTTGAGGTTAACGGGGCGCAATAAATGAGACGGAGTTGCAAAGTTGTAGCTAGTAGGTTAAGAGATCTTAAGACATTTATGGATAACCGGTTAAGTAGCCGACCCCGACAGAGAACGGGATAAGGCAAGGAGAATGATAAATGATGATGATTATGTACATACAAATCATGCGTCTTTCCCGTTGGGGTAGGCAGAAACTATTTCCTTCCAGTTACTACGAATCTGGCAGACTTCTTTCGCTTCCTTTACATTCATCAGTCTTTTCATGCACGCTCGTCAGTTGGTGCTTCTGACCTTATAAAATACTAATATTATAAAAGCGAAAGTTTGTATGTTTGTTACTCTTTCATGCAAAAACTTCTGAACTGATTTTCATGAAATTTGACATACAGGTAGAGGGTAACTTGGATTAACACATAGGATAGTTGTCTTCCCAAAAAAAATATCCTGTGGGATGCTACGAAATCTAAACTGCCTTCCACGAGTGTTTATTTAAATTTTGACTTATCAGCTACCAACATGTAAACCAGTGTTTTTCGCTACCTGTATACCTATATAGTATTATTGTTGCTTTGTTTAAAGTATAAAGCAACAATAGTTGCATTTACAAAGATTAGAAATCTGGACGACATCTTAACGTGTACTCGGGTGCTAGCACTTATCCTTACGTTAAATCATTTCAGTAGGTTATACCAGCACCAAATTTTTGGATGTTGTTAAACATGGTAATTCTACGTAAAAACGCGTCCTCCGCCCATCGCTACAGTGAATTGAGCCGGAGATATGACGTCATCTTTTTTTAGTATGGAAATAAAAAAAAAATTGTTCTGAAACCCATCGTGCGTTGTATCATTTTAAAGAGCGTTTTGAGCTGATTCTAAAAATATATCACATCATTACTTTATAGTCACAAATTCTAAATAAAAATAAAATAAAAAATCAAAACATACCTAGTTTGGGCTACTCCAGATACGACACTGTCCAATATTTTTTTGTAATAAATACTTCAAATGATACATTATATCCTCATATAGAACCCCCAGGAACCGATTTGGAAAATACTTACATTTACTATTTTTTTTTTTTTTTTTTTTTCATAATTGCAAAGTGAGGTATTAAAACGATCACAAACGATAAGTTATTTTCGATACACTAAGAGGAAAAAGGAATGTGAGATGCAAGACAAGCTCATTCTCATTCCTATCTGAGGAGGAGAGGAGGAGGGGTTCCCCCCTCACAATAAACTGAAAAGTTACTGCCTAATACGTTACGCTAAACTCTTATCAGGCTGGGTAGATAGGTTCGTAGGATGTAGGACGCCTCGTCCCCCACCTTCCTCGTCAGATAGGGATGGGGTACAATCTATGTTTAGGACGGAAAATAAAGGTTGTTTTACGCATTTGATACTTATAAATATTATTATTATTAATCATTTTCTCTTGAGCATGATCCCTCGCAAGCACACAATAGAGTGCAGTTTAAATAGTTTTTTACACATCTACATCTCGTGCATCGCTCTTTACATTTACACGCTAAAAGCTCCTTGCAGATGTTGCTGGCGTCAGCGATAGTTTTCCACACAGGCGTATACTGCAGCAGCCCGTTCGCGCTCTTTTTACTCTCCCAACCCCAGTTGCAAGGGTCCATTCGATTTGGGTGATGGTTGAGGCAATTTGTCCAAATATTTGTCTGTAAAATGGCTCGTTTAAGGTGTTGCAGCAGTGCATCTTGCGTGGGAGGTATGTTTTCTATAGATCGGTTCCTTTTGGTAAAAAGCACTCTCCTTGTAGTATTTATGTGCCATTATAGCCATCTTTGCTTTTTCAAAGATTCCTGACTTACAAAAACTGTGGTTAGAATATGGTACGGGGAAAAATTTAAAACACCTGCCCGTCCATGATTTCTGCTCTATTCTTTCCAATGAAATGTCAAATTTGATGCCATTTTTCCACGCTTTTACCGGCTGCGATACGGTGTCATCCTTTTGTGGAATTGGAAAGAAAAGTGCATGGAAAACGTGGTTGCTATTTCGAGAAGTGGACGCAGCCTTTGAATCATACTCGCGTGGAGAGGAACCAGTGGTAACGAGTGAGGAATTTGACTTGCTCGAAAAATTTGTAGTGCTAATGTACCATCCAACCAGTGACTCTTCCAGGGTAAATACTACAAGGAGAGTGCTTTTTACCAAAAGGAACCGATCTATAGAAAACATACCTCCCACGCAAGATGCACTGCTGCAACACCTTAAACGAGCCATTTTACAGACAAATATTTGGACAAATTGTCTCAACCATCACCCAAATCGAATGGACCCTTGCAACTGGGGTTGGGAGAGTAAAAAGAGCGCGAACGGGCTGCTGCAGTATACGCCTGTGTGGAAAACTATCGCTGACGCCAGCAACATCTGCAAGGAGCTTTTAGCGTGTAAATGTAAAGAGCGATGCACGAGATGTAGATGTGTAAAAAACTATTTAAACTGCACTCTATTATGTGCTTGCGAGGGATCATGCTCAAGAGAAAATGATTAATAATAATAATATTTATAAGTATCAAATGCGTAAAACAACCTTTATTTTCCGTCCTAAACATAGATTGTACCCCATCCCTATCTGACGAGGAAGGTGGGGGACGAGGCGTCCTACATCCTACGAACCTATCTACCCAGCCTGATAAGAGTTTAGCGTAACGTATTAGGCAGTAACTTTTCAGTTTATTGTGAGGGGGGAACCCCTCCTCCTCTCCTCCTCAGATAGGAATGAGAATGAGCTTGTCTTGCATCTCACATTCCTTTTTCCTCTTAGTGTATCGAAAATAACTTATCGTTTGTGATCGTTTTAATACCTCACTTTGCAATTATGAAAAATAAAAAAAAAAAAATAGTAAATGTAAGTATTTTCCAAATCGGTTCCTGGGGGTTCTATATGAGGATATAATGTATCATTTGAAGTATTTATTACAAAAAAATATTGGACAGTGTCGTATCTGGAGTACCCAAACTAGGTATGTTTTGATTTTTTATTTTATTTTTATTTAGAATTTGTGACTATAAAGTAATGATGTGATATATTTTTAGAATCAGCTCAAAACGCTCTTTAAAATGATACCACGCACGATGGGTTTCAGAACAATTTTTTTTTTATTTCCATACTAAAAAAAGATGACGTCATATCTCCGGCTCAATTCACTGTAGCGATGGGCGGAGGACGCGTTTTTACGTAGAATTACATGTTTAACAACATCCAAAAATTTGGTGCTGGTATGATTAACTGAAATGTTCTGGTCGATTTAAAACCTTATGAATAGTACTATGCAGCGAATGCAGGCGTGCAATGAATAGTGCATGTGCATGGCTTGTGTCGAGGAGCTTTGGGGCACTAGGGGTTAACTGTGCGTAATAAATTAAACGGGACAAGTTGTAGCCAGTAGGTTAGCAAATCTTTAGACATTTATAAAATACTACAAAACCACCCAGAGGTTGCACCCGCTGCCAATCGTTTCCCCTTTGAAATAAAGACGTCTTCCAGGCATGTAATGAATGACCCTCCTATTAAGTCGCTCTAAAACAAGCCGCACCAAACACCCAAAGAACAAAAAATAAACTTCAACTCGTATTATTTTACTGTTAGCAGCCAAAACTACGCTAGTGGCATTGTGCAACGTGTAAGAGACAGCCCTACGAATAGTGATAGGATGGATTGAGACTATGGATGACACTAAAAACTTTTCTTACATACATTCACATATCACGCCTATATCACTGGTGAGTTAGGCAGAGCATCAACAACCGTAAATTTACGGTCTTTATCGTCACGTCTGACAAATAGTGAGGGCTGTTTGCGATAATACGTGTATCACTATAGTGACAGGCTGTCAGCCTGTCGCCTAAAAGTTGTAGTACAATTAAAAGTCCCTCAGTCGCCTCTTACGACACCCACGGGTAAGAAATGGGGTGATACTATTCTAAGCCGGCATCACACGGCATACATTATGCATTTCCTTTCCTTACGTATTTTGCAGTATCTGGTTGGTCTGCATCACGGAGGACAGTAACCAGTGGAGAACGCATGCGGGGGCGACCGCACTCACTTGATGTTTGCTATATTAAGCAGACGCATCAAAATTTTGATTAGTCGGGTTGAGACTGTGCGAAAGAACGGACGTTCCGCGCTTCGTTGTTTGGCGTATAAACGTAAACAAGAATGCCTTGCTGTGCAGTGAAATGGTGTGGAAAGTGTAGTACAACATCAAGTTCCGCAAAAGACGGGATAACATTTCATAGGTAAAAAATTTTATCCTTGATTCTTTCAAAATTTCATTTTAATGAAAAATTAATCCATATTTATAATTTCTGATGCGCTCCCGTTGATGTCTTTCATTGCTATCCCTTTCTAACGCACGGGTGTGTCCATTAGTAGGCTGGCTCTTTCTTCGTATTAGTGCTATACCACGGTTCTCAGAAGTATAGAATGATTTTATCGATAATTCTGGGATCGTCATAAAAGAATTATGTTAATGTACGTACTTAACAACTTACCTACAATGTATATTGTATGAATGAATGCATTCGGGGTATATGGAGTGGCGCGGACGTATTCCCCCCGCGCCACCCGGAACGAAAATCAGAATCAAATAAAAGATCTTGCGCTAGTCGAATATCAATTTGTAACATACATACATACATACATACATATATCACGCCTTTATCCCTTGCGGGGTAGGCAGAGCGTTAATGGCCAATGGTAAGAATACGGCCACTATCGCCACGTATGACACTTTTGATGTTTGTTTTCTAAGGTTGTTTCAGAAAACATGTGTATCACTATAGTGACAGGTTGTCAGCCTATCGCCTAAAAATACACCAACACTCTCGAGTCAATTTGTAACTATTTCATTTATTATGAAATCAGAACAAAATATAAATAGTTAGGTCAATATATCATATTGTCATGTCCGTCTGTCTGTCCGCTGACCAGCATCGTCTCGCCAACCAGCCCTACCATCCAAAATGATCGTAACAGGTCGTTTCCAATTCGGTACAATTATTTCAATACATACCCTAAAATTACAATGTAAGTAGGTACTTATTAATTTTTTATATACATATATCGCTATATTAATATTAGCATGCACATGTTTCAATAAATTTCAATCACTTATTATGAGTAAACTTATTGAACGGTGATATAAAATATCGATATAATTTTACATATTTATTTTTCCCATCTCTACAAAATATGCGGTCATTGCGAAAGCCAATTCGGTATGTAAAGCTTAACTCGAAGACATAAAATAAGAAATCCATTTGGAGATATTTTGGTATATTGTAGTATTTTCATGCTTTTAGTTCGAAAAAGTTAAAAATCACTTTTATTTATGCAAAAATCTAAATAACCTTCATTTGACCTTTGTGATGTACATACGACACAAAAAAATGAAACGAAACTCATAAAACCATAAAAACTTACAGTATCTCATAAAACGAACTTCCCCCTTGCTTGCTTCTGTCATGTCAATTTGACGTTTGTAGTACTGTTGCTAAACTATCGATACTACTATCGATAACACTGTTCAGTTTATATTTGTTTACGTGTACAATATGGAATTCCCGAATTCATAATTTTCCAGCCAACTTTGCAGTTTTTACGGCATATTTCAGCTGCACTATCTGTAAAATATGGAATTTCCTTTTGTTTTTCAAGCAGTATTATATTATGTGTGGTGGTGCATAGTTTTGTGTTTGAAACAAAAACTACAATAAACTACCTAACACTATAACATATGTTAACAGGTTTTTACTCAATACAATCCTATACCGTGAGTAAAAACCCGTTAATATGTATTATCTAGTGTTAGTGTGGAGTTTACCCTTCGGGGCGCTATATCGAAAATAGTTTTTTTAATTTATTTTTGTCGTGTAGAGGGGTCTTATACAAACACTTTTTGTCCTTGGTAATTTTGGTCTCACCTAGGCCGAGATATAGACCCTCGAAAGTCTAGACCAAAAACTTTAAGGGCCTATATCTCGGCCTAGGTGCGTCCTAGCCCAAAATTGCCAAAGACAAAAAGTGTTTGTATTAAGTCTTTTTTTTTCGGCTATCGTTTTGTTTTGTATTTTTAACGTGTAAAGGGGCTCAATACAAACACTTTTTGTTCTTGGTAATTTTAGGCTAAGACGCACGTAGGCCGAGATATAGGCCCTTGTAGTTTTTGGTCTAGACTTTCGAGGGTCTATATCTCGGCCTAGGTGCGTCCTAGACCAAAATTACCAAGGACCAAAAGTGTTTGTATTAGGCTCCTCTACACGACAAAAATATATAAAAAAAATATTATAAAAAAAAAATAAGTCCCAAAAAATTTTACCAAAAAAAATTTTTTTGATGTTTTCTCGACGTTTCATAGGGCCCCGAAGCGTATACTTCAACTTTTTTTACCGCGCCGAAAAGTATACTTTGACCTGACCAATAAATAACGTATCGAAACTATCGATATTCCATTATCGAGCGGCATCACTAGTTTGATGACATGACACATGACATTTCAAAAGATGAAATACTTATTCGTTTCATTTGCAATAAAATCTACATGGTGGTTGTTCGTTTCATTAATTGTGTCGTAGTGACGTCATCAATAAAAAACTTTTAAAAAGTTATTAAAAAATAAGGGATAATCAAATAATTAAAAAAAACTAATTAGTTTCTTAAAATTGCTTATATTTTCAGAAAAAAATATTAGAAATATTCATTTTACATACCCAATTGCGTCTAGCGATAATTACCTCTCCCCCCGCAAAAAACAGTGAGCTTGACTTTGAACAAAAT
This sequence comes from Keiferia lycopersicella, assembly GCA_029255805.1. NCBI lineage: Eukaryota > Metazoa > Arthropoda > Insecta > Lepidoptera > Gelechiidae > Keiferia > Keiferia lycopersicella. Next base: position 903,715 of record JARACZ010000012.1, read on the forward strand.
CGCACCGACGCGTTCTCCACTGGTTACTGTCCTCCATGGTCTGCAGGAAAGGGTCAAGAGTAAGCCCATCACAGATAAAAAAAAATGAAAGAAACCTTCTTGTAATTATTGTGAGGGCTGTATATTTGATCAAGTAGACAAAAGTATAAAAACTGGTAAAAAGTTGATGGCGATTTCCATTGCCGATTAAAGAAATTGCTTTCTGAAACACGAATCGCGAATCGATAGAAAGTTTTCGTTCCATTTACGTAATGACGAGAGAACTTGTAATAACTTTACACAAAGAACATAATCGTTTTGGGGGATAAATGGTTACATTATTGGTTTGAAAAAAAGTTAATATCCGTAGTGGTTTGTATTATGTAGGTCCCGGTTGTGTCTATGATCACTTAGACGGCGGTCGTTACACAACCATATCAGAAGCCTGCTACTTGTAGAAGGTGGGTGAAAAATTCTGACACTAGGGTTCATCAGGTCGTTGGACGACTCGGTGTCCCACACGTAAAGAGTATATGTTTTTTATGAGTATGCATGTAATATGTATGTGGGTAAGTATGTATATCCGTATTTTCACAAGTTACAGGCTTTAGGCGGATGTTGACAGGAGTCGTTAGGTTCATATCAGTAGTCGAGTGACACTTGCTATATAAAATTTTTAAAAAAAATTATATTAGTGGATTGGAAACGCAAAACGTTGCTTTCCCGCAGTCGGGTATTCGTTTGTATAATAAATTGTTCTTGTTATTTACATCTTTTTCAATTAGTTTGAACGAAAGATTTTCAGCTTAAATGTGGAACCCCGGGGTTTCACTTCGGCACTATAGCCTTGCAAGACCCGCAGCAAGCGCTTAGTGGGCTGTACAGGAAATCAAAGGAAAAACGAAGAAAGCCGCTTGAAGCTTCGCTGAAAAATGAATTCTTGATCGCCTGCTGTCCGGGGGTAACAGTTCAACTTCTGGTGGATTCATTCACTGAAATTTTCATATTAAAATATGATTTAGGGCACAATATAAAAGTCATGAATGGTCCAAAGCAATACAGGCAGATACTAAGGCCGTTCTCACACCGCAGCGTGACTCGGTAGGGTGGTACATTTTGTATGAGAGGTCCAATTTTTTTTTCATATATCGAAAAAAACTTTCAGATAAAAGTTGTTCTGTTTTATGCCTAGAACACGTCCTTAAAATATTATTTACTCATTTGAAATGTAACTTTATATAGTTCATTGCTGGATGCATGAGGTTTATGTATGGCGGTCATCAAAGTCAATTTTATTCCAAACTAAGTATTTGTAAAAACTAAATAAAATTCTTTAACTATTGTACAAAAATTGCTCCATATACTCGTATGCTCGTGTTGAGCGCATCTTTCATGACATTTTAGGGAAAGAAATTTCATAAAACTTTACAGAAAATCTATTCCCAAGCAGTAAAAGTGTTAGTTGGAGAAGTAGGAAAGTGGGGGTGGTGGGGGGAGGTGCAACATTCATTACCCGGGGAGCAAGATCCCGCGGGAGATTAAGCAACTTGTAACAGTTTAATCGATGGCTTTATTCAGTTATTCTATAACGCAGTGCCGTGTGATGCCGGCTTAGAACAGCATCACCCCATTTCCTATCTGTGGGTGTCATAAGAGGCGACTGAGGGACTTGAGGGTTTCAGGTGTATTACAAGTTTTAGGCGACAGGCTGACAACCTATCACTATAGTGATACACAAAATGATCTCAAACGGCCCTCTATATTTGTCAGACGTGGCGATAGCGACCGTATTCTTGCGGCCGTTAACGCTCTGCCTACCCCGCAAGGGATAAAGGCGTGATATGTGTGTGTGTGTGTCTATAACGCTGTGACACAGCGTTAGGACCACTTAAATTAATAGTACATATTAACGAGTATCAGCACGATTATGTTTGTTTTTACCTCGATATTTCGAAGCGGTTACACGCTCCATGGTCACGAGTAGACTGTTTTGACGAATGTTGTCATCTTGCTAAGGGCTAACATATCTGTCTACCCTCTTTCTGATACGTCGACTGCAAACAATTGCGTTAATACTATTAACGTGTTGTGAACAAACATAAACCATAGACAACGGATGTCGGAGTGAGGTCGCAATCTGCCGCCGGAAACCGGTCCGCGAGCCTTTTTTTGACAGCTACATTGGCTCGATTTATACGCACACACAGTGCGACTTAGCTTTATTTTATTTTTTTTAAGCGCATTGATGCGTTCATGAATTTTTAGACGAAAAAAACTGCTTGACAATTGGTGAACGAAAACCAGAGCTACAAAGGAATTTTCGGGAGCGCGCGCTCCGCCATTTAGTATGGCGCGCGCCGCCATATTTGTATGGGCTGAGCCAGACAGGTTAACATACATGTTCCAGTCTCTAATTCCACCTTCACCTGTGTTTTATATGGCCATGAAAAGTCTTGCCTCAGACACTGATTAAACTGTCTGTCACAGACGTACGAGGCCAATGATTCTTTCTTTCTTTTCGTGTGGGACACCGAGTCGTCCAACGACCCGGCCGGCCAATGATGATGATGATATACGCTGTGAATGGTTACACTATTAAGTGAAGCTTCTTTAAAAGTACTACTACTACAGCCACAACAGTCCACTACTAGTCATAGGCTTCCCCCAATTGAAGGATTGCCATGCTCACCATGTTTGGGAGGCGGATTGGCGAGCGCATTGTAAATATTTATTGGGCATGCTGTTGCCCATTCCTTGGATCCATCCCTCACATTTTACGACAACACACGTTCAAATTTTGTGTTCGTGTCGCCATATTCTACAGCCATTTCTGTTTTTTTTACTAGGCTCTGCCTTAAAAAGAGAGATTTAATAACATGACTAACTAAAGAAGTTGCTCAGGATTTTAATCAAAGAATATGTCCAAAGTTTCAAACAATCGCGGACATTTTGATTACATTTACCAAAGTTTCAAATAAACAATGTAGCTAAAGGCTACGCTTCTCGTAGCGCGTCGCTACGGAGTTAGTACTTTGCTACGTCGTAGAAAGTTGTGGCTATTTTTAAAATTCGTCAGTATGAAGTAACTATTTTTTATATCATCTTCTACCATTATGATTCTAATGAGTGAAGCATTTAAATATTTTTATATTATTGCTCTAATAATCCTACGATGGCCGTGTGCTGCCTTAAAATAGCATCACCCCATTTCTCGCCTCCGGGTGTCGTAAGAGACAACTAATTAACTCGTAATTAAGCGCGATGTGTGTAAGTATATGTACGTATGTTTTTCTTTACATACGTATATCACGCCCTTATCCCGTGCGGGGAAGGCAGAGCAATTACGGCAGTAAAAATACAGTTATTCGCCACATCTGACAAATATTGAGGGCCGTTTCAGATAACAGCTGTATCACTAATAGTTACAGGTTATCAACCAGGTCAGGTTGTTGAGTGATACTCAAAATAGCGTGACTTTTAATACTACGGTCATGTATGATAAATGGATGTCACCTTAAAACCACTGGGTCGTCTTAGTAAACTGTATAATCACTGTCACTGACCACGTTATTAGCACGTAATTAATGATACGATACACGATGTAAAAACAAAAAAGTTTTAAGGTTATTCATGGGCACTATATTAAGACGATCATTCACAGACATGGCGCGCGCGAAATGTGTTTTCAAATTTTATGTGCTGTTTCGACGCCCGCACGGCAAGTACCGTAATGTGCGATAGAGACAGGTAGCAGGATTCCTGAGAAATCGCCTCGAAAGCAGAGTAAAATCGGGGTACGAGCGTTAACGTTTCCCTACCCCAAAATTTTAACAAAATTCTATAATTTTGGTCTTGATCGCTTAGGTATAAACTAAACTAGGTTTATACGTTTCGTTTTTGACCAAATTTTGTACAGTTTTGTATGTAAGTAACCTCACTCAAACATGAAGATTTTTCAGTATCAAAAAAGTGTACTTTTGTGCCTCATTATTTCTAAAACAATAATATATATCTTAAAAATAAAGACGTATAAACCTAGTTATTGAGAATTTAAATAAAATACCTAAAAATCAAAACAATTGGTTACCGGTAAGTATGATAAAAACGTTAACGCTTTTTGTATGAAAATTTCCAGCTGCACGATCCTCTTAAGAGACTAGCGACCTACCCCGCGGATACACCCGCTGCTATTAAGACGTTTTTCCAATACGCATTTACCATACAGGGTGTAAAAAAATCAGCTGCAAATATTTTAAGGGGAGAACCAGCCCATGAAACTGAACAACTTTCCCCAAGGAACATAGGTCGAATTATGGAAAAAAATTTTGAACCGCTCATACAGGTTGACTCGCCCGACTGCTACATTTTGTATGGGAGGTCAAAAATTATTTTTCATATTTCGACCTATGTTTCTTGGGGAAAGTTGTTCAGTTTCATGGGCTGATTCACCCCTTAATATATTTGCAGCTAATATTTTTACAACTTATTTAAAAGTTCCGCTACAAACTATATAAAAATAATCAGTCCTCCCTCATGTTTGAAAAACCAATCTTCTATACATATAATATAATAATACATATAATAAGACAGTAACAAGTCAGTGTTCAGTGACCCTATATAGTTTTGAGAAAACACAGCGATAGCGCGTTTTAAAAGACGTGTGGCGACATCTATGAATGAGTTTTGTGCGATGTTTGTGTTTGTTTGTGTATATGCGGAAGCATCACGCGAAAACGACCGAACGGATTTTGAATCAAATTGTACCAAAATGTCAAGTAATTCACCGACCAGGTTATAGGCTAAAAAAAACATACCCCTAAAAGGTGGGTTGGCTGCTACACATAAAATAAGTTTGTAGGTCATGAGAATTTCATAGTGGCGCGTAGTAAAAGGATGTGTATGGGCTAATTGGACCTGAGATTATTTCAAATTTCGAACTGGCCAGCACGTATTGTGTCGCTTTGAATAAGCGCACAGGAAGAAAAAAAAACATGAGGCCGTATTTATATTTTTAATCTGTATTTTTATAACCTCAACAAATGAGTTTGTCGAATTATTGCTCATGATTACGACAAGGAAACTAAAATCTATGAATATGTCGACGACTACAAAAATATCTCTTTAATATTGGAATAATTTTCACTTTTAATAATTCAATAATTATTACCCTCGAAAACAAAAGTTCCGTGGTGCAAGACGTGCAAGTTGCGTGGCCAGACGATACAAACTTCATATAAGAATCGTTTTCTTTGTGCGTAATCTACGCGGGAAAATTGCAATATCTATTTTGTTTTTAAATTTTCTCGCTAATTTGGTTAAGGCTATTTAGCCAATGTTTGTCTGGTACATGCAGTATGTTATAGGTTTTGCCGACAATACAGCTACATTATTTTCAGGGAGCGACAACTTTTTTCTGAAATATTCTTTGGAAATACTAATAAAAATTGGCCTTCCCACACAAAGTGACTCAACCGGCTGGTACATTTTATATAGAAGATACATTTTTCCATATTTCTGTAAAATTTTCCTGACGAAAGTTATATTTTATACGTTTGTGCCAGACGATCAAATCAGTATCTGAGATAAGACTTTTCGTGGCTATAGGTATAAGCCGATTTTCCACAGACAACGTTTTTTGGAAAACGCAGGGTTGCTCAAGACCTGCGCCACTCTCTCGGGCTCCCTGACTGACACCACAGGAACTGCGAGTCGATACGTGCGGAGCCAAATTGACTGCAGGATAGACCTCTGTCACACGCGTCTAACAAAGACTCCGTTCCGGGTTTAAAAGTAGATTCTGTTGTCCTTCTCCAGGGCCGCCGGTCTTGGTCAGGTTTCTCCCTCGGTTGATTCTTACGACTCCCACGGCAAGAGAGGTGCTATTCTACTTTGCCGGCAGCACACGACCTTAATTAAATAGCCTTAGGTACTTAATTAAACGTAACCCTAGCCGCGGCTCCGCCCGTGTAGAAATCGGTCATGGCATCACACAGGAACATTTTTTCGCGAAGAAAACTTTCCTATGCGTTAATCCAACTTACCTCCTTTATGTCTGTGTTCAATTTCATGAATATCAGTTAAACAGTTTTTGCGTGAAGGAGTAACAAACAAACATATAAACTTTTTTATTTATATTATTAGTAGGAAGTAGGATAGGATAGGATTAGTAGTATGATTACTTGCTTTTGTTTTTATTTATTCACACTCATGAACTCGGTCTTCAGTCTTCCATCACAATATCAAGAAATGTAGCATCAGTCTACTTCACGGAATTAATACTCTTGGAAGTAAATATTGCACGGTTTTAAAAAATCTGCTAAAAATGGCATAAGAGGCGGAAAGTTGAAGATATAGGGAAGAGAACTGGAAAGCTAAAAAATCGTAGCAGGGAAAGACGACTTAAAGAAACTGAACCTTTAGGGATTCTAAAAGACTAAACACTATAAACCAACCACCGTTTTCTTACTCTTTCTTGCATGTGGAAATTGAAATTTTACGATTTAACAGTTTTTTAAATTACTTACATATAGTCTGAGAAACCAAGTTTTCTGGTACCTACCTACCAACAATTTAATATTGGCTAATATTATTTTATGGTTCTTAGAGGCCTATGTTTAGCAGTGGTCGTCCTATATATAGCTGATAAATGATGGAAGATATGTTATGGCGAAACGAAGTTCGCGGGCACCAGCTAGTGTCTATAATAAAACTCACTGAGACATGACTTCTGCGTAATCATAACAAGAAAGAATAAATATGCGGTTCTCTCGGTTGCAGTCCGTTTTGCTAGCGCATAGGTAACTGATGCGCGTGTTAGATGCAAGGAAGTTTCAAATTCCCCAAAAACAGACCGACGTTTACGCAGGAGGAAAGCAGAAACTTGCGTTGGCGTCTGTCTCTGTTACACTTGATATGATAGATGCAATCTTTCTAGTACAGACGTCAGGTGTGGGATTCACCGAGACGTTGAGGACAAGTGAAAATCTGTGAAATAGACACGCTATTAAATTTATTTATACCTAGGTAAATATGCCATGTGATGCCGGCTTAGAATAGCATCACCCCACATCCTTCCCGCGGGTGTCGTAAGAGGCGACTAAGGGACTCGAGAGAATTGGTGTATTACAATTTTTAGGCGACAGGGTGACAACCTGTCACTATATTAATACACATGTTTTCTGAAACAACCTTGGAAAACAATCCCCAAAAATGTCAGACGTGGCGAGAGTGGCTGTATCCTTACGGCCACTATCGCTCTGCCTACCCCGCAAGGGATAAAGGCGTGATATATGTATGTAAATGTGCTTTAGTTGTGCCTACCTATTGAAATCAGTTTGCTATTAATAAACATAAAATAAAGTAAGAAAATGAATATGATTAATTTAGTCACAAATATATTAAATTACATTATAAATACGTATTTGGGCAACAAAAAAGGGTCACTACTCTTATGAATATCAAATTTTAAAATTGCACTAGATGTGCGATGACCTTAACACAAGGGTGGAACTTGAATTTTTGTGCTAAAACTACTCGGGGGGACTTTTTCTCTATGGTGATGAAGTGTACAGGTTTAAGTGCCTATTTACCAGAAAAAAACTCGGCAGATAAACATTTATGAAGAAGACAAATATTAAATATATTAAGTGCCGTGTGATGCCGGCTGAGAATAGCATCACCCCATATCCTTCCCGCGGGTGTCGTAAGAGGCGACTTAGGGACACGAGGGTATTGGTGTATTACAATTTTTAGGCGACAGGCTGACAACCTCTCACTATAGTGATACACATGTTTTCTGAAACAACCTTGGAAAACAATCCTAAAAATGTCAGCCGTGGCGATAGCGACCGTATTCTTACGGCCGTTAACGCTCTGCCTAACCTGCAAGGGATAAAGGCGTGATATATGTATGTATGTAGGCTCCCATTAATTACAACATGACTGGGCTCATGTCTGCTAACTCAAAATCGTTTCAGTTGGATATCGATTATATCTCAGATAGATCATTTTAGTAGTTTGATAGTCTGATGCCGTGTGATGCCGGCTTAGAATAGCATCACCCCACATCCATCCCGTGGGTGTCGTAAGAGGCGACTAAGGGACTCGAGGGTATTGGTGTATTACGATTTTAGGCGACAGGCCGACAACCTGTCACTATAGTGATACACGAATCATCTGAAAGGGTTCTCAATACTTGTCAGACGTGGCGATAACGGCCGTAAGTTTATGATCGTTAACGCTCTCCCTACCCCACAAGGGATAAAGGCGTGATTTATTTATGTATGTATGTATGTGATAGTCTGTTTGAAGTACTTATAAAAAATCACAATAGCGATAGAATAACAGTTGAGTTTCGATGGCGTTACAATGACAAAAAAATAGCAACCCCTTTTACCACGGGGCCCTGGGCTGAAGCCCAAACAGCTAGCTAGATCCGCCCCTGCCCTAACAAGCATTAGCGGTAATAGATTGCCTGGATTCGGTCCTGTAAATCAACATGTTTTTCTCTCAGGCCTAAGTCTTGGGCTAAGGCGGAACACACACTTAACGCACAACGGAGCGCTAAAATAACGCATCCGTAACGCAGCGGGCGGTCTGTCAGGTCCATACTAGAAACGTCAATCCCCATACTAAAACTGCTCAACCGCTGACGACGGATGCGTTACGACAGCGTTAGTTTAACGGATATATCAACAGAGTTTGAGCAGTTTTAGTAAAGGGATTGACATTTCTAGTATGGATCTGACAGACCGCTGCGTAACGGATGCATATTACGGATGCATTATTTGCAAAGCCTTGTGCGTAAAGTGTGCGATCCGCCTAAAGATTTCGTTTACTTTGCGTAGGGAACGTTTTTCAAAAGTAACTAATACCCTTGTTAAAGTGATTTATTTAAGGTTATAGAGGGCAAGGTCACATTTTGGTAAACATCACGAAAGTAATGCTTAAAACTGGTAGAGTTGAGATTCAGGTAGATCGTTCCTTTTCGTTTTGAAAGTTTTGATACACAAAGTCGTACTATGTTTCTACATTTTGTCGAAGTGATTTTTATACGGTGTTTTGTTTTTTCGTACGCCCGCTGCAATGTGCCAAATGCCAATGCAAAAAAGATGTTTACCTGGCAACTATTATACATAAAAACCTTTCCTTGAACCACTCTATCTATAAGAAAACTCCGTTGTTTACTTTTTAAGATTTAAGCAAACATACATAGACACAGATGCGAAATGCGACTTGGCTTTATATTATGTAGTGATAACGTACAAACAACTCACGAATATGTACAACGTAAGTTACTAGAACAACAGTCATACATAGTCATAGTCTAATGAGTTATGGCTTATTATTATGGGGCCATGCTGCGGATGTGAATAACATTTTTGTTTTGCAGAAACGGGCTGTTCGATCAATTTGTAAATTAGGGCCAATGGTCTCCTTAAGGCAAAAATTTAAAGAAATTAACATATTAACATTTGTGTCTCAATATATATATGAAAACATTATGTACGTTAAAACAAATATAGATTCTTTTAAGAAAAATTGTGATAAACACAATTTTAACACTAGAAATAAGGATAAACTTGCTGCGCATATAAGCAGGCTTAGTAAAGTAAACAAATCTTTTAAAGGCAATTGTATACGCTTTTATAACAAGATTCCTAAAGATATCCAAGATTTACCACTAAATAAATTTAAGCGAGTGATAAAAGAAAAATTGTATAAGAAAGGCTATTATGAAATATCAGATTATATGCAAGATAAATATCCATGGGAGTAGTTACAAATGTACAAAGTAGACTTTATATGACGACACAGGTAGAATTATCTACTGTATATGATATATATTTTATCTTTTTAACGTAGCCGCTTTTGGCTATTAATATATTTTTGTTTCATATTTAGAAATTTAGCTAGGGTAGCTTAGGGCCTGACAAATTGTATTTTTAGAATAGGAGCACTTCTGGGCAGGTTTCTGGGTGGTTTACTGTCCAGGGGGTCCGGCTAACCATACGCATGTAACACAACATTTTCTCTTGGCATGAACTCGATGTTATTTTATTTACCACCTAACGTTACATGTTGTTTGGTTAGCTTGGCCAGCCCCGAGGCAGTGCTTTAGGGGCTAGTTTTAAGTTTTTAGTCCACCTGAGCCGCGTTTACACTAGGTTCATAAAATTGTTATTGTTAAAATTGTAAATTCCTGACCATCAAAAAGCGAAATGTAAAATTTACTACTTTGAATAAATAATTTGAGTATTGAGTATTGAGTGTCACTAGGATTGTTTCACACATGTACCTACCTCTATAGTATAATAAAGAATAGTTTTCTTGCGCTTGACTCTCTCTTTCTCTTTTCGTGTGGGACGCCGAGTCGCCCAACGACTCAAACGACTTAAAAACCAGATTAAATTGATCCCTTAAAGGAATTGGGTGAGACTAGCTGACAGTACTAACTTTGCTCTCTTCTCAATAATAAGCAACCTTTATCCACCTTGTATATATTAGAATTTTTAGGCGACAGGCTGACAACCTGTCACTATAGTGATACACATGTTTTCCGAAACAACCTTGGAAAACAATCCTCAAAAATGTCAGACGTGGCGATAGCGACCGTATTCTAGCGGCTGTTGACGCTCTGCCTACCCCGCAAGGGATAAAGGCGTGATATATGTATGTATGAATGTTCATTCACCTTTTGACCCTTAATTTTTAACCTAGGCGTACTTGAGGCAGTTAATTATTCCAACAACGTCGTTTTACTTTCTAGAAAATTATTTATTGGAGTTTCTTTATTTTTACAAATCTGTACATAAATACTAAACACCGAACCCATTTAACGAACATTTTGCAAATACGATATATCAAATTAAATTAGTGTCTACTAGCCAGAAGGTAGGCATTGTCTGTACTTATTCTTAGTAATAACTAATTAAATTACTCTTAAGAATGTTTATTTTATTGGATTAGGTACAACATGCGTGCCCTTGAATACTTACTACGAAGAAAATTGCGAACGAAAGTAGTGTCGTGATATGTGTATCACTACATAGTATAAAGCAAAGTCACTTTTCGCGTCTGTATGTATGTATGTATGTTTGCTTAAATCTTTAAAACTACACAACGAATTTTGATGTAGTTTTTTTAATAGATAGTAATTCAAGAGGAAGTTTTTTATGCATAATATTTGCCGGGAAATCATCTGATTCCCTCGGGAAAATGCGTTACACCTCTGGGCGGGCCGCTAGTTGAAGCATAATATTTAAAAAAATCGAAGAGTCTAGCCATGCTTAGACGCTTTTATTATAAAATGCCGTAAGCTAGTATGAGGTGCCCTTGAAGTTTACCGTTTCGATATCAAAATTCTGTAAATAACTAGAGCTCCTTAGAGACAAGGCTAAAGTTACACAGTTACCTAAACGCAGGCAGTTACGCAATTTGAGTGGCAACACTATGGGGGATCGTGAATTTAGGATGGCAACACCGCCGGGAGCTGAACTTATGAATACGAGTATGAGATGTGGTCGCGAGTTATGAAAAAGTTGCGAAGAACGTTTTATATAATCAAATTTTAAACCTACTATACCTTTTAAAGGCGTGATTTGTGTTTGTGTATGTTTGTATACCTTTTACTTTTTTTTTGTTAATTTTAGGAGTGAACCAGCCTTTAAAACTAATCAACTTTCCCGAAGAAACTTAGGTCAAAATGTGAGAAAAATTTTTGTACCGCCCATACAAATTGAATTGTTAGTTTTTTTTTAAATTTCATATTTCGGCCTATGCTTCTTGGGGAAAGTTGTTCAGTTTAATGGCTGGTTCACTCCTTAAAATATTTGCAGTTAATATTTTTACACCCTATATATATACATATCACGCCTATATCCCGTGCGGGGTAGGCAGAGCGGTAACGTCTGTAAAAACACGGTTGCTATCGCTACTTCCGACAAATATTGAAGACCCTTTGAAGGCCCTTTCAGACGATTTGTGTATCACTGTAGTCACTGTAGTGACAGGTTGGCAGTCGCCACTGCTTTGCACTGCGCTCTCTAATCCGCCTGCCAAGCGTGGTATGGCAAATACCCTTAACAGAAGAAAGCCCATGTCTGACTCTTGTGGCTGTTGTAGTAGTAGTCAGTTCATTGTCCAACATATTTCGTTTCAAGATTTGACCTACATTTCTAACAAAAAAGAGCTCCATCAACCGGTCACTATAGTCTGTAAAATATAGTGTGACATTTGGACCTTGGAGCAAATGCTATGACATAAGATCCTTTTTTCCTTTGTTAACTAGGAAAATGTACCTTATGTCATTGCATTTGCTCCAAGGTCCAAATGTCAAACTATATTTACAGACTATAGTAAAATATCACACAAAATTTACTTAGGACACAACTCAAGTAATCTGCTGCGTGTGTGCTATATGGTTCATGTAAATACGTAAAGGAACTTGGTTGATGTATATTTTGTTTTGAGTGCAAAGACGCCGAGTTGTCAAGCCTCGAGAGTGTTTAAGCAGTAGGTACATACTTTGTAAAGAAGAGAACCTATAAGGTGTAAAAATAATAAGGCGGATCGCACACACGACGCACGATGGAGCGCTAAAATATCGCAGCGGTCTGTCAGATTCATACTAGAAATGTCAATCACCATACTAAAACCGCTCATCTGCTGTCAAGGCAGCGCTATCGCAATGTCGTCCGTCGAGTGCGGTTTAGTGTAGGTAGTAACGTTTCTAGTATGGAATCTTTTCTTGGGGAAAGTTGTTCAGTCGAAGTCGAAGTCGAGGTTGAAATAACAGAAGTTTTTATGGACCTCCCTACAAATTGACTTGGTCAGTTGGTAACTGAGCTGATACAACATTTGAAGAGTTTAAATTATAGACCTTCAACATGGAAATGCTTGAAAACAAAAGAACAGATTACAAAGACCGATTACAAATAGATTTGTATGTTTGTTTGTTCAATAACAAATAAACAATCAATAAAAAACAATTTGTGTTGAAAGGCTAATTGTGATTTCATGTTTGTTGCATGTTCGTAATCAATGAAACAGTAATGTGGCATGCGGCAAGGTTGACAATTGTTTTCAACAATACAGGGTGTTAAAAAAAGTATTAAATTCGTTTCAATGGTTGAAACTGAACATCTTTCTCCAAGAAACATAGGCCGAAATATTAAAAAAATTTTAGACCACCCATGCAACATGTATCAGCCGATTGTAATTAAATAAATAAAACTATTGTGCAAAAATACTAATACTTTATTCATAATTTTTCAAAATATTCGAAGCTTGAGTCAACAGAAAAGTTACGCCATCCAAAACAGCAACGTATTACGTCCTATTTTCATACAAAATACCATTTTAGATAGTTGTAAAAAGTTGCTCATTTGGCCTGCGTATTCTGGCGGATCGCACACTTAACGCATGACGGAGCGTTAATACATAGCGAAAAGCCACCAAGCAGCGGCTCGCGTTACACAAAATGTTCCGTAGATTACATTTATTATTCAAAATAATTACTTGCAGAGTCCTTTGCTATTTCCCTTCACAATGCCGACACAAAAGTTTCGAAGTGTCATTTGCTTTTGTGAAGCCGTAGCGTAGCCGTCTTTTGGGCTATTAATATATTTTACATATCTCATGCTCTGAAAGTAGGTCATTACTGACAAAAAACACGACCTGTAAGTTCAACTTACAGGCGAGGTTTTAAAACTAAGCCTGTAAGTAATTTTAAATATGGAACTAGAAAAAGAACCAAGAATCGCGGCAATTAAAAAGTTAAAATCAATTTCTTCTTATTTTTAATAGGAGTTGCATCCAATTAGTTGTATACGATTTTAAATTTCGAACTGGCCGCTACGAATTGTGTTGCTTGAACGCAGGAATTATATTTTTAATCTGTATTTTTATAACCTCAATAAATGAGTTTGTCGAATTATTACTCAATATTACAATGACAAAAGTAAAAATTACTAATATCCCTACGATCAGAAAAATGTCTACTTTATGTTAGGATACTTTTCTTTCATATTAATTCAATATTTTTCAATCATAGAAAAAAAAGTTTAGTGGTGCAATTTGAATAGCAGACGATACAATCATCATTTATGGATCGTTTTCTTGTATTTATCGCTTTATTTTACTCTTTTTTCATTCAATATGTAAAGCAGTATACGTACCACGGATGTAACATCAATAACAACCTCGGAAAGGTACCGCCCTCGCTCCGCTCGGGCGTTAAAAAACCTCGGTTGTTATTGATAGCTTACATACCTCAGTACGTAATCTACTATTAAATCTTAGCTAGGGTAGCTTAGGTCCTCTGGTACAAATTGTTAATTGAGAATAGGAGCACTTTTGAGCAGGTTTTTGGGTGGTTTTCCTGTTCAGGGGGTCCGGCTGATTTACATGACACATGTAAATATATTTTTTGAAATATTTACTTTAATAGCTAAATGCTAGTAAGTTACATGCTGTGTGGTCAGCCTGGCCGGCCCCGAGGCAGTGCCTTTTTTATCCCACTCGTGCCGCGTTTCTACTAGGAACATAAAATTGTTATAAAAAAGAGAAAATTGTGTCTGACAATTTTCTCTTTTTTACAATGACTAATTTATTTTTAGCGACAGTATTGTATTGTAAATTTTTGACTTTCTGAAAGAATTCGTTGTGAATCTACTTGGAAATAAACGATTGAAAATTGAAATTGAAATTGAAGGGTTTATTGAATAAGTCAGTCTAAACTAAGTTGTCCCAATTCAGGGAAAATATGATTATTTTTTGCCTTAGATTTATGCGATGTTTTTGTTTTCAAATAATATTAAAAAGACGTATTTTAAGTAAAGTCAAAATCGAAAGAACTTGGATGAATAGATCTAAAGAAACATATAATTTATTTTAAAAGAATAATGAGTATTATAATCGAATATTTTGCATTTAATTTGCCGTGTGATGCCGGCTTAGAATAGCATCACCCCACATCCTTCCCGCGGGTGTCGTAAGAGGCGACTAAGGGACTCGAGAGTATTGGTGTATTACAATTTTTAGGCGACAGGCTGACAACCTGTCACTATAGTGATACACATGTTTTCTGAAACAACCTTAGAAAACAATTCTCAAAAATGTCAGACGTGGCGATAGCAACCGTATTCTTAAGGTCGTTAACGCTCTGCCTACCCCGCAAGGGATAAAGGCGTGATATATGTATGTAATTATACGTATATTGTGTTCCATGGATTCATTTCTTTAGTCGCCTTTTACGAGACCCACGGGTAGATATGGGGTGATGCTATACTAAACCGGCACCACACGGTAAACAGCTGCTATACTAAACAACATTTCCTCCAAGTTTATTCATTTTAGCTGTCAAATCAATCATAGGGCTCCCATCTATTCCGAGAACGACGTTTTATTTTTTAGACCCGCTGCTAACGCTGCTAGTTTTCACGCGCGATGACGAATTATAATGTATATTGGTGTAAATAATATAAAAAAATCTTACTCCCATTAGCGCGAGGCCCATGTCCAGTAGTGGACTGTAGTCTTCAACGGGTCGCACATTCAATGCACGTCGGAGCGCTAAAATATCGCGGTCAATCAGATCCATACTAGAAACGTCACTCCCCATACTAAAATCGTACTCGACGGGCGTCGACAGCAGTTGAACGGTTTTAGTATGGGTATTGACAATAGTATGGACCTGACAGACCGCTGCGATGTTTTAGCGCTCCGTCGTGCGTTAAGTGTGCGATCAGCCTTCGTGGGAGTCTTTACCCAGATGTTTGCAATGCACATACACATGCAAATCTTAATAATTGCTCACTAGCAAGTACTGGATTTCTATCAAAGAGTAATAATCTGTCCGAGCCGCCTATAATTGTAATACGCATGAAACTCTCGAGTCCCTTAGTTGTCTCTTACAACAACCACGGGAAGAAAAGGGGTGATGCTATTCTAAGCCGGCATCACGCAGCAAGGAGAGTGATGGTGACTTATATTGGTTAGCTTTGATAATACCCGGCTTTCATTCCTTGTACTTTCTGCTTCGCTTGGCTTCCACCCTAGAGCCTCAATTTTCAGCGTGGGAGTATACTCAGCTGTCTGAAGCACAGAGACATGCAAATTTTAATTATTGCACTCTAGTAAGTGCTTCGTTTCCATCCAAGCGTAAACTCGGTAAGAAAAGGATATTTTTCGTTAGAACTGTTTCGTTTTTGATTGATGGTAAGGCAGATTGAACACTTAACGCACGACCGAGCGCTAAAACATCGCAGCGGTCTATCAGATCCATACCAGAAATCTCAATCCCCTTACTAGAACCGCTCAACTGCTGTCGATGCAGCGCTATCGCAGCGTCGTCCGTCGAGTGCTGTTTTATTATGGCGTGAGTGACATTTCTAGTATGGATCTGACAGACCGCTGCGATATTTTTGCACTCCGTTGTGCGATAAGAAATGACAACATCCAAACTAAAACCGCTGAACCCCTATCCACGCAGCTGCGTTAAAATACATACATACAAACATATATCACGCCTTTATTCCTTGCGTTGATTGATTCCTGCATTCCTTGGTAGGCAGAGCGTTAACGGCCGTAAGAATACGGTTGCTATCGCCACGTCTGACATTTTTGAGGGTTGTTTTGTAAGGTTCTTTCAGAAAACATGTGTATCACTATAGTGACAGGTTGTAAGCCTGTCGCCTAAAAATTTTAATACACCAATACCCTCGAGTCCTTTAATCGCCTCTTACGACACCCGCGGGAAGGATGCGTCAAAATAACGCATAGAAAATAGAGTGATGCTATTCTAACCCGGCACCACACGGTATCCATCTAATCCCGTAATGATAGACTACACTCGAGCAAACAGACTGACTTTTGTTAGACGGAATTAGACACAGTACATACTAGATGCCTGTAAAACAAAAGACTCGTAAACGCTAATTGCGACACCCATTCTTCGGCAGCACTTGAAGACTACATCCATTAAAATTCCTTCACAGTGTCGCCAATGCTTGAGCCCGTTAATCTACCTTATTGTTATTAAAACGTTCCACCCGGCTGCTATTCTGCTACAGACTTGACTGATGTCCATTGACGGTAGTTTCAGTTTTACGTTTCCTTAAGATCAACTTTCACTTGGTTTTTATATAGTTATATGAAAAACCAGTATATATTGTGATGCCTTGTTCTTATTTTCTTATGTAAGCATTTATAGCAATTTTAGTTCTACGTACTTTTGAGGAGAATTTCTAGTTGCCTTTGTTTAAGTATTTTAATTTCTTGATCTGTAGCATTACCCCACATGCAAATACCGTATTTAAGAAATGCTAAACTCCCTATTACAAAAATCAACCGTCCATCAATCCATGTCCAATGGAATCTTCCTTTTTCGACTTTTCTGACGTGTCATGGTTACGCTAATATCGTTGACTCATAGGAAGAAGAAGAATGGACAGTGGTCCCATATTTTTTCTAGAATGCTTTATATACTTTTGTACTCATTTAGTTCCTACTTAAAATGAAATATAAGTATAAGTACCTACAGGTAATTTAAGAAGGTTCTAAAATCTATTCTCAAACTACCCTAAAATCAAATATAGGGTAATCGGATCTTCAGCTGTCTAATCACCTTATTCGTAGCGTGGCAAGTTGGTTTAATCCAAACTTGACTATACTTAGTTGGCAGGTGCTCTTGGGAGTTAGGAAATCGCTTTGTGCTGCATTGCGTCATAAAATGAGGTGGACTATTTCATTGCTGAAATTTCTCTTTGTGCATTACTCATCCATTAAAACATAATAGTTGGTAATCCGTTCGGAGATTCATGATTTGGTGTGCAGTGAATAATCGCTGAGTTAGGGTGTTTTCAGAGAAGTAAAGGACAGTTTTCAACGACTCAATCAGTGAAAGGTTGTCACTTTGTCACCTAAAATAAGCCTTGAATTGTCGCATAGTTTCGGATAGGTATTAAATGCAATTGTACGATCGTTAACGCTCTGCCTAACCCGAGAGGGATAAAGGTGTGATTTGTGTGTGTGTGTATTAAATGCAATATATGCTGCTGGTGATTGCAAAAATTCAAAAATTGAGAAAATAACGTCTACGTCGGCTTGGCGCGCCCGCCATACATAATTTTGTGATGTCGGCTACCTTTAAGTAAAAGTTCTAATAACTCTTTAATATTTTAGTTTCACAGCGTTTTGTACATTTACTCAAGTTAGTCGATTCATTATCAGAATGACTCTCGGCTAGGGCCTCCGCGGGCCCGTTTATCTTACCCCTAATCCCTCGGGGCCCTACGTCAGTCGAGATCCGTACCTGTCAGTCACGGAGGGAATCTATTTCAGGAATTAGGCCCTAAGCCCGTAACCTGGCACACGAGTTTGGCTTTAGGCGGTATCCAATAGTATTCGTGTGATCAGCACCACGAGTTACCTTGGGATCATACATACATACATACAGAAATTACGCCCTGGCGGGGTTGGCAGAGCGCTGACGACCGTAAAGTTACGGTCATTATCGGCACGTCTGACAAATGTTTGAGGGTCGTTTCAGATGAGTCGCGTAACACTATAGTGACAGGTTGCCACTAAAAAATTTAAATACACATGAGACCCTCGAGTCCCTTAGTCCCTTGGGATCAACCTGAAGATATTGTTTTTCGTCCTTTTATTATTTAGATACACACGAGTTTATAAGTCTCTGTAGACGACATTCATCATTCTGTTCAAAGTTCCGACAGATAGAAAATTGTGCCAGAATTTTATCTATACCGACGAAATTTAATTTTATTTATACTGTTCAAAGTATCGATAGACAGAATAATGTGCCAGAATTTGACAGAATTATTCAAAAAGCTTTAGTTTTAAGCGAGGAACACGGGGAGTGACGTTTCTAGTATGGATCTGACAGACCGCTGCGATATTTTTGTGCTCCGTCGTGCGTTAAGTGTGTTCCTCGCCATAGTTTTATCCGAACATTTGATAGAAACTTTAAACAAGAAAACTATTTCACCTTATTTACAGACGATAATATGACGACGCTATAAAAAACCTACCTGCTCGTTTAATCAGTTTCAATAATCTTCAACTACCGCCGGCAGACTAATCCAGATTTAATCTTAAGCTGGCATACGAAGCTAGATTGCATAAGTGGTTTGGGACTGAAAGTAAAAATCATTTTCGTTCCTGCGGGAGACCTGGTGGAAAGAAAATCTTAAACTCTGAAGAAGTGAAAACTTATTATATTAGCTGGACGTAGAGAACTACCGAGTCATTTAAAAACTCGTTGTAAGTTTGTATAAGTTTCAGTTCAAAAGATCTGTAATGAAACTTAAATTAAGTCGCTATCGTTTTTTCGTTTTTTTGTTGTTGTTGTTGGGACACCGAATCGTCCGACAACCCAATGAACCCTAGTCTCAAATATTTTCAACAGCTATCCACAAGTAGCAGGCTTTTCGTATGGTTGTGTAACGACCGCCGTCTAAGTAATTATATAGACAGCAACCGGGACCTACGGCTTAACGTGCTATCCCAAACACGGAACCATCTTACCTACGGACAATCGGGTGGTTCAGCCCGCAATGTCAAAGATTGGGAACAAATTCACAAAGTGATAAATATCAACTTTGGCAACTCAGGCAACATGCATACATACATATATCTCGCCTTTATCCCTTGCGGGGTAGGCAGAGCGTTAACGGCCGTAAAAATACGGTCGCTATCGCCACTTCTGGCATATTTGTATTGTTTTCCAAGGTTGTTTCAGAAAACATGTGTATTACTATAGTGACAGGTTGTCACCCTGTCGCCTAAAAATTGTAATACACCAATACTCTCGAGTCCCTTAGTCGCCTCTTACGACACCCGTGGGAAGGATGTGGGGTCATGCTATTCTAGGCCGGCATCACACGGCATCACTGGCTAATGCAGTACAATAATAGGCTGATGTGTAATATTTTTATTTATGTTGCAATTGCTTACAAGCACATAAACCAAAAGGCGCAATCTAATAAATATCGTTCCAAGATATTGTAGTCTAGGGACGTAGACACGACAATATTACAGCGCGCGCGATCTTTATTGCGACCTTTCGGAATGGCTTACAGGTGTCGTTTAGATCTGTCTGTTCCGAGTGAGGATGTGCTGAAACGTGCGGTGAATGGTGAATGTGAAATCATTCTGGATTGTGACATTTGTGACTAACATGAATAGAAGAGATTTATCTTTTTAAAAATACTAGGCGCCAGCTGCAAGTCATTTTCCCGTGGAAATCAGATGAATAACCGACAAGTATTATACATAAAAACCTTCCTCTTGAATCACTCTATCTATTAATAAAACATCAAAATCCGTTGTGTAGTTTTAAAGACTTAAGCAAACATACATACATATATACAGACTTTGCTTTATACTATGTAGTTTAGCTGACCTGTTATTCTAATCTTTGATTTGCTGTCTTCTTTGTATTTTATTGTGTACTTACAATAAACGGTTAAATAAACATGCTGAATTACTCTGTTACTTTCAAACATCATTGTTTCCTAGGCCTTTTTCACGCTTAACGCACAAATCAGCGCTAAAATAACATAGCGGTCTGTCAAATCCATACATATAGCGGACATTTTAGAAAATATATTATTGCAGCTGTAATTTGCGAAAACTCAAACAAATATGTCATTTGTATTGACTTTGTAACAAAAAGTTAATAAATATGTACATAATAATAAATTAGTAATAATAATAATAAATAATAAATTAGTGAAGTCCTTATCTCTCTTTTCAGTCACAATTTTAGATTAAATTAGATAAATCTGTTTTGGGATGGAAGTCGCGGCGGCTTGAACCCAAATCACGCTACAATGAAGAGATTATCCCTCTCATTCTTTCTAAACCCTTGCCGAGCGGCGGTCCAGAGAAAAG
Organism: Keiferia lycopersicella; assembly: GCA_029255805.1. NCBI lineage: Eukaryota > Metazoa > Arthropoda > Insecta > Lepidoptera > Gelechiidae > Keiferia > Keiferia lycopersicella. The sequence continues at coordinate 924,610 of JARACZ010000012.1, forward strand.
GCGGGATAGACTATATTTTAGGTTACCTTTTGTGGTGATGAGTATTTTTTGGCTGATATCAACACTAATCTAAACTAGGCTGTTGGCGGTCTTTTAAACTGAAGGATCATCTATAAACAAAAAAAAAGAAACAAAAATATTTATTTGCAGTTGTTGCATTTAAATTTACAATTAGTAATCACTGGAATCTCCTTTTAAGCTTTATAAACTTGTATATTTGGCCTACATATATATAATTCCTCATTTTTGATATGAGGGATCAAGACGGGTCAAGTTTAGTGCATAATAAGAAAACTATTACCCCACCTATGCTGAGCTATTCCATCATTCGCACGAGCGCCACCTACTAGCAACTATCGTTAAGTTACTACTAACATCAAAATCACGAAAATAATAACAAAAATATTATATACGTGTAGGTTCCTACAGCGTGCGGTCTTTGAATACTCCCATAAATAAATATTTTAGGAAATGTTTTTTTATACTTCCCATGGTCATGAAATTGGAAATTGTAAATCATGTTACATTTTGAATGTCTTGAATCAGTCAAGTCCAGTTTATTTCGCATTTTGCTATAAACTATTTGCTTTCTGCGGATGGAATTAAAGAGGATTATTCCGCTGTTTTTCGAGCCTCACGATTTAGGCTTCAACCTTCAATGACATTAGCAATGCAAATATGTTGGATTGCCTAATTACCCCTCCCTACCCTAAACCCAAACTTACGTGAGTCGAGTATATTAAAAATTGTCTACAATTTAAACTTGAAAGCATATTATTGTAACTATACTGCGATGCTGTGGTAATTTCAAAATTATATTTAGTGTTGAAAACCCTCCATTTTGAAGGAACGTAATTTTAATATGTAAAAAAGTCTTTATTACAAATTTTACGACAGTCATCATTCGCTTAGCCGTTTAAGCTATAGCGCTAGAAAAAGAATTTACTTGTCCATATACGTACATGCATACACACTCTCTCCATCTCTTCTCTTTAGGTGGGACATCGAGTCGTCCAACGACCCACATACACACTCTCAAAAGCATAACCTTCTTTAGGTCCATTTCATATCACGTTAGTAACCAAAGTTGACAAGGAACATGAGTAGCTATATTGCGCCCAGGGGAGCTAATTATAGCACTCCACCGCGAGCCAAGTGTCAATTAGTGGTTAGGGAGTGAGCTGAGACCGCAAATTATAATACGTACTAATAAAGTAGTACAGATTACCTCATATCATAGAAGATAACGAAACGTGCATTTAATTTTACTGAAATTTCAACTTTTGTACTATCACGGTGTACGAGATAGAGCCTGGTAAGTAGGAACAGATGGACTGTCAGACAGACAGACAGACAGACGAACAGATGGACAGACGAACAGACGGACTGACGAACAGACGGACTGACGAACAGACGGACTGACGAACAGATGGACTGACGAACAGACGGACTGACGAACAGACGGACTGACGAACAGACGGATAGATGAACAGATAGACAGACAGACGGACAAACGAACAGACAGATAGATAGAGAGATAGACAGACAGACAGACAGACAGACACCGAAGTTTCCCGGGTTTTTAATAGGGTCCCGTTTTGACCCTTTACGTATCCGACCCTATAGATCATGCATCACTTGCAGCTACTTTTGTTGACGCATTAAATTATGCTCGTAAATTATGATGACGGGATCACCACAAGATCCAATTAACATTAAAATTAAAATGTTAATTAATATTCTGAGTGGTGGTATCATACAGGCCTCAGGTTTTATTGTTCAGTAAAATCATTCAGTACAAAATGTATAAGGTGTAAAAATATTAGCTGCAAATATTTTAAGGGGTGAATCAGCCCATGAAACTCAACAACTTTCCCCAAGAAACATAAGTCGAAATATGCAATTTTTTTTCGACTTTACATACAAACTGACTCGGTTGGTACATTTCGTATGGGAAGACCAAAAATATTTTTCATATTTCGACCTATAATCCTCGGGGAAATTGTTCAGTATCACGTCCTGCTTTATCCCTTGAAAGGAAGTTAGTACTTTTTAAGCTCCTATATAATTAAAGTAAAGAGAGGTATTCATATTATAGTGTCATGACCAGCGTAACGGTCAGTAGGCGCTCGTACGTGCGTGTATCGTGTATTGAGGTCAAGTTACGCTGGTCGCGACACTAAGAGAATGAGCTATAAAACAGTAGCTACAATATTTTGACAGCATGGCATATCCGTATTAAATGTCTTCAGCTCACACACTGGTTTTTAGTTCTATTATTTTTGTAAGGTTTTGGGATTTTTAGACGATCTTTGAAAATCTATAAAAAAATACAAAATCTCTTGATGTGCTGTAGCAATATCATGAATCTGACAGGCGCCAAATTACGCCTCTTAAACTGAGTCTAATGGAGATTCCATTTTTATATCGTTGAAGCCATGCGACGTAATTAAAATTTCGTAGATATTTACTACGGCGTAGCACTCGTAACAAGGTTCTACGGGAACTTTATAGCAAGTTAAGTAAAGGCTATGGATTTGACAGCATGGAAACTGGTAATTTTGACGTTACGCATATAACATTGTTTTTGATGTAGGTCTCAAAGATAAAATTATGCGTTTTGCATCAATCAATTGAATATTGATTAGCAAAATAGTAAGTATATTTTTTTATTATTATTGAATACAACGTATAGTTACAGTTACCTAAAAAAACTAAACAAGGAACATAAAATTTATATCTTAAAGAAAAAATAACATAATAAATTAATGATGACCACAATGATGGCATCGATTATTGATTTTCTCTTTGTTCAATTGCAACGTTTTTATAAGTACTTTTATAGTACCTAATGTCCTGTGAAATTATTCAGCTGGTGAAATTATGTGGTACTAGTCGGCGCCCGCGGCTCCACCCGCGTTGAAGTCAGTTTTAATCCCGTAACATTCCACAGGAATATTTTTTCGGGATAACAACTAGCTGAAATGTTAATCCAAGTTATCCTTTATCTGTGTGCCAAATTTCATGAAAATCGGTTAAGCAGGTTTTGCGTGAAAGAGTATCAAACAGACTTACAAACTTTCGCATTATAATATTAGTGGGATGGAAAAATAATTAACATTTTATTATAAACGAGCCTGTTTTTAAATTTTTTTGTAAATGTATTTTTTTTATCAATACATGCAATACAATGAAGTCGCCTTTTGCATTTTTCATAGTCTCTGTCTGTTACGGACTTAATAAACTTCTCCTAAACCACTCAACGGATTTTGATGCCGTTTTTATAAAGGGTGATTCAAGAGGAAAGTTATTTTTTTTTTCTCCCCCTATAGGGGGATATTGTCATACACACCACGCTTTGCAGGCGGATTAGCAAGCGCAGTGTGTAACATTCACAGGGAACGTTGGTTTTTACGACACCCACGGGTATTTTTGGGGTGATGCCATTTTAAGCCGGCACCACACGGTATTTTAACATCACCTTGACGCAAACGCCCATTTATTTCCCATCCTTAAGATACTCTTATCTCATCTCATACTTACATCACTTTAATTATGGTATAAATATGGCATGTTTTCAACAACCCCATTTCATAAATTATTCGAATCCCACATCTAACGCATGATGCTGCGCATTTTTACCGCATCCGCAACACATGCGTCTGGAAATTGAAAAGTCTAAAAACTGGTGTTGACGCAGCACCAACGGATGAACTCGCGTTGTTTGACAGACGGATCCGTTGACGCAAGTTCAAGTGTTTGACTTATGCGTTGCATCTGACAGGCGCATGCGATACTATAATAGCGCTCTGTTATGTGTAAAGTGTGAGAACCACCTAAAACCCGCTGCATTTTTAGCGCATACGTAACGCATGCGTTTGTCAGATACAAGGAAATTTCAAATTCCTCATACTAAAAAGTAACGTTGACGCAGGAACACGCAGAAACTCGCGTTGATATGTGTATATTATGGTAGAGATGCAATATACCTAACCTGTATATTTTGCACCTGCGTTCGTCAAGTGTGGAATTCGCGTTATCGCGTACGTCACTTTAATTACGCCATAAACATATGTTTGAACAACTTTATGCTTCAATTTTACATGTACATTGTTCTTGTCTATGGGCATTGTTTTAAATGCGGTTAACAAGATTGCTGTTGTAATGTTTGGGTTTATAGCTACAAAATGTTTTTGTAGAGTTATTTTACATTGCGTAACAGTCCCTCAAACTCAAAATAGTTTATTTCCAAGTATATACCTCTAGATTTACAATAAATACTTTTTCACTAGATAAATGGATTAGTCATTGTAAAAAGAGAAAAGTGTAAGGTACAGTTTATAACAATTAAAAGTTCCTAGTTTACACGCGGATCCATGTCAAAAACCAGCTAATTTTAGTAGGCGGTAGAAAAATTATGTCATCAGGGTTTCATCGGGTCGTTGGACGACTCGATGTCCCACACGAAAAGAAAAAGAACTGATTGTATAATAAGCATGTGAAGTCTAGCGATACATATATTCGTAGATTATTGCGATTTTTCTTGTTTGTATGCAAGCAAATACTAATTCGATGCAAGTCAAAAATACTGACATATGTCGGTGACTGTCGGAGTTATATAAGTTGGCTCTGTCATGCACCGCATTATTTTCAGGTGTTTCGTCGGATCCGCTATTTAGACGAAAATGTAATTCCTAAATCTCATACAAAAACAGATACTAGAAGCTGTCACAGGGGAGTGATCCCCATACTAAAACCGCACTCGACGGACAACGCTGCGCTAGCGCTAATTCGACAGCGGATGAGCGGTTTTAGTATAAGCATTGACATTTTCTAGTATGGATCTGATACACCGCTGCGATATTTTAGCGCTCCGTCGTGCGTTAAGTGTGCGATCCGCTTAACAATTTGTATGGTGACTGTTCCGAAACGCAACTATTGTCATTCTTCCTAATTTTGCATTATCCAACTGTTGAAACATTAACAAAAAAGCTTTCACAGTTTAATATGAAAACCGTCACAAAACTGATATGCATAAAACAGGCTGCTGTGTTGAATAATAAATCCTTATTTGATTTTTGGCATCCGCTTTCGGTCTGATGAATAATTGGATATTGTAAAGTTTATTATCCGATAAAAATTACAATAAACTACTTAAGTAAATAAAAAACAAATTAATCTCAAATGTATACAGGGTGTAAAAATATTAGCTGCAAATATTTAAAGGGGTGAGTCAGCCCAATAAACTGATCAACTTTCCCTAAAGAACATGTGTCTAAATTTAAAAAAAATCTAGGACCTCCCATACAAAATTACCGACCGTCCAAGTCAATTTGTATGAGAAGTAAAAAAAGTTGTTCAGTTTCATGGTCTGATTCACTCCTTAAAATATTTGCAGCTAATATTTTTACACCTTATAAAAATGCTGGATATGTTTCCAGATATTATGGTGTTATTCTAATCTGCCGAGACCACGCCGCCTATTGCTACTAGTCGTAATATTAGCAAGTGGTTTGGTGAATGCAGTATAATTAAGTATTTATATAAGCTTTTGTTTTTATTTTTGTGCCGTGTGATGCCGGTTTAGAATAGCATCACCCCATTTCCACCCCGTGGGTGTCGTAAGAGGCGACTGAGGGACTTGAGGGTTTCAGGTGTATTACAACTTTTAGGCGACAGGCTGACAACCGGTCACTATAGTGATACACAAAATTATCTCAGACGGCCCTCTAAATTTGTCACACGTGGCGACAGCGACCGTATTTTTGCGGCTGTTAGCGTTCTGCCTACCTCATAAGGGATAATATGCGTGATATATGTATGTGTGTTTTTATTTTTTTATCTTTTTGCTAGCTCGTACTAGGTTATATTTTCGACGTCAGAAAATTCATAAAATATATTTAAAACCCAATAGGTACAGAGCCAATATTCTGTTTTAGTAAAATATTTATAAATAACCAAAACCTTTTAAGCAAATGTTCGTTACATTAGCCAGTTTTCGTGTGTTTATGAATAACTAAGGGAAAAGTCGGTAAAAAGGCTTACATACAGGGTGTAAGGGTCGGTGTAAAGAAAACTTTGCAGGCGTGATCAGACAATGAATCTGAACAACTTTTACTATGGTGGGAAACGAAACATTTTTTTCCGAGTTCCCATACAAATGCAGCCAGCCGATCGGGAATTTTGTATGGGAGGTCGAAAAAATTTATACGTTTCCCAACATAGCCCCCATAGAAAAAGTTGTTCAGTTTCATGATCTAAGCACGCCTGCAAAGTGATTGTTACACCGTCCCTTACACCCCGTATTTACGCGACCTTGTGTTTTAGTGGTATTAGTATTCTTTGACGACCGATGTGGCGCAGTGGTAGTGCGACTGCCTTTGACGCAGAAGGTCCCGGGTTCGATTCTCGGTGGGTCACTCACAAAGTTGATATCTATCACTTTGTGAATTTGTTCCCAGTCTGGTTAGGACATTGCGGGCTGAACCACCCAATTGTCCGTAAGTAAGATGGTTCCGTGTTTCGGATGGCACGTTAAGCCGTAGGTCCCGGTTGCTGTCTATGATCACTTAGACGGCGGTCGTTACACAACCATGTCAGAAGCCTACTACTTGTAAAAGGCGGTTGAAAAATTTTGACACTAGGGTTCATCGGGTCGTAGGACGACTCGGTGTCCCACACGAAAAAGAAGAATTAGTATTCTTTAATGTATTGGGTCACATCTGTGTCCCGATAACTACCTACAGTTCAATTAGTACATATTATGCAGGGTTACAGTTTTTTTCGTTGACCATACATTTGGTTAAGTAAACATATTTTGAAGGTGTGTTTTACTCATAAAACTGAACAACTTACCTACGTGAGCAACCTTGTTTCGAAATTATATTCTTTGATCATAGTGTTACTATCATAGCATATAGGTAGCTTCAAATTGAAATTTAATTTTACTTTATCTAAACTGAACTGTTAAAACCAATATAAATTAGCCTCTTAACTGGGTAAATCTATAGAAATACATAGATATGGGTAAGTCACCAATATACCGATGTGGCGCAGTGGTAGTGCGGCTGCCTTTGACGCAGAAGGTTCCGTGTTCGATTCTCTGTAGGTCACTCACAAAATTGATATTTATCACTTTGTGAATTTGTTCCCAGTCTGGTTAGGACATTGCGGGCTGAACCACCCAATTGTCCGTAAGTAAGATGGTTCCGTGTTTCGGATGGCACGTTAAGCCGTAGGTCCCGGTTGCTGTCTATGATTACTTAAACGGCGATCTTTACACAACCATGTCAGAAGCCTGCTACTTGTAGAAGGCGGTTGAAAAATTCTGACACTAGGGTTCATCGGGTTGTTGGACGACTTGGTGAAAAAAGAACGAAAAGCAATATGCGAAAACGGGTAGTGGATAGAGTAGTGTAATACCCACTTTATACTAGTACTTACATTTGAACTGGCCCTCATTTCACTCACTTTTACATTTTCCCGAGCCGCCTATATTTTTTTCCCTGTGTAGAGTGGTAGAGCTAAATTACTTACCAGTAGCTAGGTTATGAAGCAATGACTGGGCTTCCACCGATTAGACTCAGCTGGGACATTCCCATAATGCATTTAATGACACATCCACATAACATTAAAAACTAAGGAAGTGAAGACATTAATGCGCAAAAAGCTTCTCGCTTTAAACTACACACAAACCGAAGATCTGGTCTACAATCCTCACTGGTCTGTCTAACTATTATTTTTCTATTTACAAACACATACTAACACACATTTATACAAACACTCACACACACATACACCCTTATTTTTCAAAATTTGTAGTTTTATTATTATGTTCTATTAGTTCCTAATTTATTTGCATGTATCTGCACTTGGTACGGTACCTAATAAAGATTTATTTTGTAATGCTCGACTTGGACGCCCGCGATACAGGTTTAACCTAGTGCGGGGTCCGCTAGTAACTGTCTATTAGGTTAAGAATTTTCTTTTTAATAAACTTATTTGTATTTGTATTTGTACATATGATGTTGAACGAATAATTATACAGGGTGTAAAAATATTAGCTGCAAATACTTTAAGGGGTGAAGTGACCCATGACACTGAACAAGTTTCCCCAAGGAACATAGGTCGAAATGTAAAAAAAAAATTGTAACTCCCACACAAAATTACCAGCTGACCAAGTCAATTTGCATAGGAGGTCAAAAATATCTCATAATAAAGTTGTTTAGTATCATGAGCTGATGTATTCCTTCAATTCTTTGCAGCTTATATTTTTACACCTTATATAGATACAACAAGAATATATTGATAAAGAGTTCTTAGTAGTCTATTCTAGACAGAGTAAAGGAGTGAGAGAGAGAGTAGTCTACTTAAAGACTTCCATATAATATAATGTAAGTAAAATATTTCCTGTGGGAAGATGTAATATCAAACATTCTTCTTCTTCTTCTATTCGTGTGGGACACCAAGTCGTCCAACAATATTATTGCTGTCAGAAATGTAACTGCCTACATAGCTACATAATTTAATGGAAAACACAAATAAAATAAAATACATTTTATTAAACGACCTCTGAATATATATTTCAGCACCAGCAGCCGTGCCAAGCGCATAAAAAATGATTTAGCGAACGCGAAAGTGTGCTTTTAATACCCGGTAATCTGGTGGACAACATAGAGTAGAAATAGAAATAGTTTCGTGGCGAAGGTATCAATTTTATTTTCATTTCTACTGTTTATTTTATGTGATCGACTATTTTATGATATAACTAGTGGGCATCCGCGGCATCGCCCGCGTGTAAGTCGGTTTGAATCCCGGAGTATCCCACATGAACATTTTTATAACCATCCCATGTGTTAACCCAAGTTACCCTCTATCTAAGTGCCTTGAAAAGCGGTTGAGTAGTTTTAGCGTGAAGAAGTAACAAAGAAACAAATATACAAACTTTCGCATTTACAATATTAGTGGGAAGTAGGATGTTATCGTGGCTTTGAATCTTGACAAACAGTGCAATCAGTTTAATCCACTTTATTAGCACTAGCGGCTCGCATAGCGATTGCAACCGCTTCTAACCATTTTCCCGCAGAAGGTGTTTCCACGGTATTTATCATACTTATATAAGGTTTATATTATCTATTAAATAAAATAAAATAAAATCCGTAGCGCGGTATTGAGGGCGTTAGCGGTGTGGCAGGAAAACGCGGAAAGTGACTACACACTATAAACTATGCAACTAACTTTAGTTATATTGAAGGACAACTTTCCAGTTTAAGGTAGCTATAGAATCTACAAACTTTGGTAACAAGATAAGGTAACCGGCGAAACTTTATAAACTGAAATTTTTCAAAGAAACAATGTCAAAGATATTTTATCTTTAAGTTTTTAAGCTTTTATTTACCCTTGCTAGATATCACATGACTTGTTATAAAAACTTTTGCTTTGAGTATCATTCAAGGTTACGTATAGCTTGACCATAAAGAGTAGATAAAAATGAGGGCGCCACTTTCTTCGCGATTCGTCAAATCTGACAGACAACGCCTAACTATGGCAGCAATTTTTCATACAATTTTTTTTGTTCCATTTTATTTGATTTTTACTCTTTCTGGCCAAGCTATAAATTAATCTTACACATTCTTTAGTTACATAACCTTAGTTGTTATTATACACAGTTTCGCAAACCAGGCTATTAACAAAGAGCGCGAGTTGGCGAAACGCGATGGTTGTTGAAACGAGGTAGACGAATCATAATCTCTTTCATTTATCCGTTAAACACGAAAAATATAAAAAGCAATAGGTAGAATTCAACAATAGGTACTTCAATGAATCATATTTTATAGGTTTGGCACAAGCTTACTCGCTGAGATATAAATTGCCAGCTTTAAAAGTTATGACGCGAACCAAAATAATAAAAAATATACCTACCTACATCGTATTGTACGGTTTGATCTTTTTTATTGTCTTTTTTATGTAACCGATTGTCTCCTTTGTTAAATTTAACAAAATATTTGGAATTTCGCACACGCATCGATTGCGTGATCTTACAATCAAGTTTGTTACGAAAGGAATTTACAGTTACAAAGGCGGATCGCTCACTTGACGCACGACGGACTGCTAAAATATCGCAGCAGTCTGTCAGATCCATACTAGAAACGTCACTCCCCATACTAAAACCGCACTCGACGGACGACACTGCGATAGCGCTGCGTCAACAGCGGCTGAGCGGTTTTATTATGGGGATTGACATTTGATCGTACAGATCTCACAGACCGCTGCGATATTATATAGCGCTCCGTTATGCGTAAAGTGTGCATACGCCTCACTCAAAAGCAATCATTTCCAGATTGTGCGGTGTACATGACCGGGGAACAATCAACTTTAAACCCCGGCTATGATCAGATTGATTGTTTACGTTCAATCAGAGCTGAAAGGCCAATTTGCAATTTGCCCGCATTTCAATAAAAATGGCCGGATCGTTCGACAATCCTTTTGTAATGGGACAATGCCTGCTTTATGAATACCGTTTTGTTTTCCATTTTTTGAGGTCAAAAAAGAAGGATGAGATAAACATATACATACTACATACTCATAACGCCTTTAGCTAGCGTGAGAGTTAACATACATACACCTATTATTATCACGCCTTTAACCCTTGCGGGGTAGGCAGAGCGTTAATGGCCGTAAAAATACGGTCGCTGTCGCCATGTCTGACAAGTTAAAAATATGAATATGAAATCGGTTTCTGCGATCTTCTGTCATTGACACTGCTTCTCCTTAACCAGTAACGGATTTCGATGTGTTTTTTTTATATTGAATAAGTAGAAAGAAACATCGTATTCCTACAGAAAAAAATGGTTAGCAACGGGTGCAACCGCTGGGCAGGCCGCTAGTTCTAGAATATGTAAAACCAATAACAACCTACTAGGTATTTCAAGATGACCTAATTGGAATATATTTATTTCAAAATTTACATAATACAATGTCATATAAAATAGTCACAATAATAAAAATAAAAATAAAAATCAAATTAGTCAAAAATACCACCCCTGCTCACACCAGCCGCAAAGGTGCCCATGACACTCGCCGCGTTGCCGCGTTGAATGGCGATGGACAATCTTTGCGTCAGGTAGGATCCGGAGCGGGCGTCAAACCCTCGCTCTCGAAGTCTGCGACCGATCTCTTTGACCCACTTTATTTCACTAGGTTAGGACTTCACTAGGTATTTCTAATTTTGTGTTTATATTTACCAATTCATATTTACCATTTTCCTATACATTAAATACAATATTATCAATACACTAAATTGTACCCAATCACGATACGTCTGCGTTGAAAACGTGGCTATGGCTATATTTTTTACCAAGACCTTGAAGAAATTGAAGAACTCCAGGGTTATTCGGGTCGTTGGATGACTTGTCCTACACTAAAAGGTAAAGATCAAGAACTACGTTTTGTTTTTGTTTTCCACTATCTAGGCAGGCACAAACAGAAATGTCGAATTACTAGTACATAACGATAAAAAAGTCATACCTAGCAAGTATAGACGTTGTACTCGTTTTACTTTTCTCATTGCAGACCTCAAATAAACCACAAAGTTATGAAGGTACAACCCTTATTACACCGAAGCAGGAAAATCAGCAGCACCTAAAAGCTCAGCATAAACTGGATTTCCTCACAGTTACGAAGTAAAACCACTTTAGATTGACCCTTTAAAGGCTGTGGCATTGAGCCTTTAGAAGGACCTTTCTGAGCTTAACAACGTGTACCTTGTAATAAGTAAACCCTAACATTCTGAAGTGCTCATTACCTGTATGTAGGTAGATAGGTTTTGGTAGGGTTGCCTTATTCTCTTTAGACAATTTTAGGATACATTTATGTACTTCTTTTTTATACTAACATCTGAAACTTCAACCGCCGTAAGGTAAAATTTTTGATTTTATTGCGTATAGGTATTATTGTATTGTTAATTGACGTTTGAATTATTATTGTTTATTATGACCATAGTATCCAATTGAATTAATTAATTAATTATCTAGCTGTATTTGTTTTTTATAATTGTATTGATATATGCGTTATGCCTGGAATAAACTAATTTACTTACTAATAGTGATGATTAATAGCGTAAACTCAGAAGAGATCACTTAAAGAAAGCTAATGAGCGAAAGAGTACCCAGAATTACGAAATGCCTCTGATACTACCCAACAACAATACAGAGTATGGCTCCAATGAGGCTTAAACCTAAAATATTAGGTTACTCGCAATAGTTTTAAGGTAAATTAACAATTTACCTTGAATCCGCGATCACAGCTGATGAAACTCGCGAGTGACTCGGTTAAACAATAAAAATGTGTAAAAGTAATCACGGTTTCTTATAAACTTGTACTACTAAATACTAGACCGTATACTCCAGACAGAAGAGGACGCTGATAAGTACACGGTGCCCCCGCATTGCACCACCCGTTAACTCAACGGGACCGCACGTGCCCTAAACGGTAAAACGCTGCTACTTGAATCACGTCGTAAGTTCAAGCGATAGCATCTAGCACGCTCCAAGTTTGGCCACAAAACTTAGGAACTACCTACCCTCATTTGTACACTTTTGCTATGACATTGTTGATGAAACCCATCTTCTCGCACCTTCTACTTTTCTGTCCCGCGGGTGCCGTAAGAGGCGACTAAGGGACTCGAGGGTTTCATGTGTATTACAACTTTGGGCGACAGGCTGACAACTACAGTGATACATGAATTACTGAAATGGCCCTTAATATTTGTCAGACGTGGCGATAGCGACCGTATTTTTACGGCCATTAACGCTCTGTTTACCCTGCAAGAGGTTCAGGCGTGATTTGTATGTATGTAAAAAAAAAGTAACGCCTGCCAGACCTATACCCGAAGCCCTACATTAGGTTGTAAGTAGGGCAATACAGGTTCTATTTCGCGCCGTTTGTGCCCAGTTCTCGAGATTAGATCCTGCGCCGATAGCTTTCGGCGTGAAAATGAACTAATTTTGTGTTCCATGTGTTTCCTATCGCCAAAAATCGCCAGTTTCATCATAGGTACTATCAATGAAGTCGCTTTTTCCGTTTCTCTGTCTGTCTGTCATGAACACCACTTACGCAACGGGTTTTGATGTGTTTTTTTAAATAGTGATTAGATATAGGTACTTGTATCCCACCCGTTATAAATCAAATCAAATTAATCAAAATAGCAGTGATTTCTTACATACATACATATTATATCACGCCTTTATCCCTTGCGAGGTAGGTTACGATACGGTCGCTATCGCCACGTCTGACATTTTTGAGGCTTGTTTTCCAGGGTTGTTTCAGAAAACATGTGTATCACTATAGTGACAGGTTGTCAGCCTGTCACCTAAAAATTTGTAATACACCAATACTCTCGAGTCCCTTACTCGCCTCCTACGACACCCACGGGAAGGATATGGGGTGATGCTATTCTAAGCCGGCATCACACTTGACTTGTATTCGTATTCGCTTCCATATTAAATGTCGCTCCCATTATTACAGCACTATAGCACAGAATAATAACTAGAAACTAGCGTTAACTATAGTCATTGCCTACAGTCGGTGACTATTGGTGATATGGGAAAACATTTTATTCCGACGTAGAAACATTCAGCATCGGCTGCATCCGCTAGTTAGAAAAATGTATGGGCTATTTCAACACATAAAAGTAAATCATACCCAGATTAGAGACCTTTTGCAACGTTATTTTTCAGAGTTATTGCCAAGTTTATCGCATTTACTACTGCTCTACTGTTATCTTTACAACGTACCGGTGCGCAGTCGGGGTGTCTTTATTTTTGCTTATGCAATAAAGTACGAGCATGAAACTAATTTGCTCAACCTGACAACCTGTCACTATAGTGAAACACATGTTTTCCGAAAAAGCCTTGGAAAACAATCCTCAAAAATGTCAGACGTGGCGATAGCGACCGTATTCTTATGGCTTACGTTAACGCTCTGCCTACCCCGCAAGGGATAAAGGTGTGATATATGTATGTATGTATGTGAAACTAATTTTTATATTAATCAACTGGCAGCCCGCCCAGCGGATCCGCCCGCTGTGACCGTATTTTCCCGAGTGAACTTGTTGTTTTCCCGCAAGTATTATACACATAAACCTTCCTCTTGAATCACTCTACCTCATATAGAAAATTGCATCAAAGTCCGTTGTGTAGTTCTAAAGATCTAAGCATACAGACACACGCGAAAAGCTACTTTGCTTTATACTATGTAGTGATTCCGACTACAAAACGGCGTAGCAAGCCTGCTACGAACACCTGTACCTTTTTACGCAAGTGTAACATTTGTTTAAAATCCTCTTGATAACCTCCAGGGCCCTAAGTCTGGTAAATGAAAATCGTTTCAGTTGGATGATTCCGGTCATTTCGTAGTCTGCTAACAGTTTGAAGTATAGAAAATCACAATGGCAATGGAATGACAGTTGAGTTTCGATGGCGTTACAATGACAAAAAAATAGCAGACTTGGGGCTCAGGATGTACGTTCAAAAATATATTGTACACATACGCATTCTTCGCATTTTAGTCTATATGAATCTTCTCTAGCAGTGCTACAATAGTTTCACTAAGAAGACCGGACCTTGAACATGCAACTACTAATATATTCACTACACAACTTCTTGTTTTTGTTTATAATGTTCCACATTTAAATGCTGAATGCATTGTCAACAAAGCGGCAACGGCAGTGGCTTGGTCTGGCCGCAAACTTTTAGTTTATCCAGTGTAACCGGACCGGGGGCAGTCGAGCGGGCGAAATGACCTGATTTTGTTGTATCATAGAGATACTTAATAATGCACCTTGGGCTAGTGTTGGGAGATGTCGAGAAAACATGAAAAAGTGGGGTTTTTCGGCGGGCGATAAATGTGACTGCGGGGCCATTCAATTAATGGACCACCTGCTGGTCTGCACACTTCAGGAACTACAAGAGGCAAGCCCCAAGGGCATTTCAGTTGCCAAATATTGGTCAACGAGGATGTCTGTTACCATCGATTCGATGAAGAAGAATGCACCAGCACAATTTTTACGCACCAACAGATGGCGTTGTTAGTTTAGTACTTAGAAAATATGGTGAAAGAGCGTTTTTGAAAATGAAACCTGTTTAAAAGATTTATCGCCAACAAAAAGCTTTACATACGAAATTTTCAGAAAATCGTTGACGCAGTTTCCGAAATCCCGTTTTTAATATTGCTCGTTTAGAATATGTTAAAAAAGAAAAGTTTAAAAGAATGTGTGATACGAGCAGAATTTATTAGCACACTTCCGCATGCGTAAAATTCAATAATAGATCTCCTGTTTTGTTTCCTATATATCAAAAAGTGTGGATCTGAAATTCGCACGAGCCGACTTCGTTAATAAGGAAAAACAAGCTCGCTCGTGTTTACCAATCGGGAAGCAACGCAGAATCACTAATTAGCACTTCTGTTGAGCATTGGATAAAAATATCGTCGAAAGCTAAAAGCTACTAATTGGCAATCTTTGAATGGAAACTTTTGAATCCAGTTTGTTTATAAGAGACACTGTCAATTAATATCGTAAGACACCAAATCATCGAGTAACAAAATAAAGTATTGTGGCGATGAAGTCGTCCATGTAATAATTTACTTACCTACTATTACTTTGCTAGTAGCAAAGAATACTAACTTCCGTTTCGACGCATTTCTGAAACAGCTGTATCGTAGATAATTTTGTTAATAACACAAGTAGGTACCACGCGAATAATTAGTTAACTTAAATAAGCAGCATCCATTATTGTGTGACGCTGGCTTAGAATAGCATCACCCCATATGATTTCTGTCAGTGATGTGGAACTTGATCTGTATATAATTTTGGGGAGAGAGTGACGAACTTGTAACACCGTCTTCTGAAAAACTTTTCTTATACGTTTTTATTGCAGTTACTGCTCTGC
This sequence comes from Keiferia lycopersicella, assembly GCA_029255805.1. Taxonomy (NCBI): domain Eukaryota; kingdom Metazoa; phylum Arthropoda; class Insecta; order Lepidoptera; family Gelechiidae; genus Keiferia; species Keiferia lycopersicella. The sequence goes on from JARACZ010000012.1 coordinate 940,557, forward strand.
CTACCCCGCTTCGTTTTCCATTAATTGCCTCCCTCGTGTGCATCTAGCCCGCGTCTACTCTTACCTACTTACTCGCGGTAGGCGGCGTCTGATAGCTGACAAGGCCTATTTCCGTTTCCGGGCAGCCATTTTACCTTTTCGTGAAAACAACCGTAGTTTTCGGAACTTCCGTTAGAAGGCAGGTGTAGATAGATGTTTCTTGTTAGATATGTAATAATAGTCTAGTGTTAATACAGCAAGTAGGTAACTTTGTTTCATTCACGTAGCAAGGTTTACTGAAATTATAATAACCAGCTGATGGACCGAGCTGGCTGGGTTTTATTTGTTTACACCTCAATAGATGGCGCTGGTCATTAAAAAACGTTAAAGAAAGTTTTTTTGAAAAGTTAAACCTACTTATAGTTTCTTTGTAAAAATTAGCTTGATACCTGTGACGTTTGTGACCTTGGATCAAATGCCATTTTCCTAGTAAAAAAGGTCCATTTTCCTTTTCTTTTACCTTTCCAAAGATCAATTTATCGCCCCTGAAAACCCCTAATGAAAACCTCTACACACCGTGATAAAGAATTCTGTTAGATTATAACCTTATGAATACAATTCAACCGTAAGCATTTGTCAACAGATCCCCTTGTATCACAATGACAATAGAGGCTTAACAACAATACTACACGTATTGTAGAGCAGTAGATATTACTGCAAAGCCGTCTGCATTGTGGATGGCGAAAGACGCAATGCGCCCGGAATACCGCAACACATTCTCGTGAAATTTTTAGGAAAAGAGATAAGACCTTACATGTGGAGTCAGAAATTTATTACCGGTACTGAATAATTATAGAAACATGAAATGGCGTGGGGAGGAAAGCTAATACAGGATGTACACCTAAAACTTTGCAGGCTTAGTCAGATTATGAAACTAAACAACTTTTACTATGTACTTCACGGAGCATAAATTGTTGGATTTGGGAAACGAAAATTTTCATTGCATTGTTCAGTTTTGTGTTTGCAAAGTTTTCAGTACGACGTCCTTCTCCGCTGTTGACGCAGCGCTAGCGCCGCGTGCGTTGGACCAGCGTCAACCACTGTCAACGTAGCTGCGTAATAATGACGCATCTGTGTCGACAGGATGGAGTGGTTTTAGTTTGAGGATTGGTGGATCTGATCTGACAGACCGCTGCGTTACGGATGCGTTATTTTCGCGCTGCGTTGTGCGATGTGTGAGAAAGGCCTGCCCTTTAATTTCAATGCAAATGCCCTTGAAACAGAAACCCTATATTTATTTTATTGTTATGATATCACTAGTACTGCAATTTACATACCTACTTATTATAAACTACCTTGTTTCATATTTTTAATGGACAGCGGTAATTATAGGCGACATGTAGCGTAGCTATCCGTATGTCATGTGGTACCGGCTTAGAATAGCATCACCACATTTTAAGCCGCGGGCCCCGTAAGAGGCAACTAAGGCATGAATCCTCGGAATGAGCAGTAGCCCGTGAATACAACTTTTGTAATGTGCTCGCTAATCAGCCTGCCAGGCGTGGGAAATAAATACCTCCCAGTTGTGGGACACTCATGTCCAGCAGTGGACTGTTGTGGCTGGTGTAGTAGTATGTAGCGATCACCATTTCTGATATAGAATAGAATAGAATAGAATAGAAATCTTTATTTCAAAGTAACTTATAACATAATTAACTTATATACTAGGCACAGTTTGTAGGTAAGTACTTTGAAAAGGGTATGCCACTCAGCATATGCCATAATACGCAGCAGGTATTACAGCGCTGGTATTCTGTGGTACCCAGCGCTGGTATTCTGTGGTATCGTTCCCAATTGAACATGGTTACGAAACAGCAGTTAATATTTTGTTTATGAGCCAGGCACTAAGCCAAACACGATAAATGCCCAAATTAATTGATGTAGATAGTTAATAGTCAACACTAAAATCAGTGCTATCATAATAATTAAGGTAGATAATTTGGAAGCAAAGTAGGTATGAATTTTAGAATGGGGTAGGAAACTGCTGCGTGATGCCGGCTTAGAACAGCATTACCCCATTTCTTTCCTGTGGGTGTCGTAAAAGTCGACTAAGGGACTCGATGGTTTTATGTGTATTGCAATTTTAGGCGACAGGCTGACAACCTGTCACATGACTTATCTGAAACGACCAACGTCAAATATTGTCAGACGTGGCGATAAAAACCGTAATTTTACGGTCGTTAACGCACTGCCTACCCCGCCAGGAATACAGGCGTGATTTGATTTGTGTAGGAAACTGAGGAAGTAATGGCGCCGTTTTCGACTGTGCCTTTTCTGTGATTTGGCGAAAATGTGTCAATGATAAAGTGCAATTACTTCTTATTGGTGTAGGCACAGTCGCGCCTGCTGCCATCTGCAATAAGCTTTGAGTTTCTTCCCCGTTCTCGTGATTTGTGCGATTGTTGTTTGGTTAGGTTAGGACACAGGCGGAACCATCTGATAGTCCACAAGAAACAGTGCCGCCTGCGGGCGAAGGGTCTATAGTGGTTGCTGTCTATGATTTATTTAGATGGTGGTTGTTTGTTATACAACTACGTCAGAAACCTTCTTGCTTATATCTCGTGAATACCAAAGTCGGTTGTTTGGAGTTGAACACCGGTTCATAAATGAAAATAAGAAATTGAAAAATTGACAAGCGTCGAGCGGGAATCGAACCCGGGCAAATGGGATACGGTCCCACTGCTATGATGGGGTGCTATAATATAGCACTGTCAGTGCATTTAATCCTAATAAACACCGGTTCAATTGTCGATTTGGAGTCGTAATATGACAAACCAAAATCTGACACAGCAAAACTAATTCCAGTATTTTCCTCCGCAGCATGTGTAGAAGAAGAATGCATCGACTGGGAGGGCAAGTCTGTCCCCCACGGTCTACTGTACGTGCCAGGACCGGGCGTGTGTTCCCTCTGCGTGTGCTACCACTCTGAGCCGATGTGGTGCAAGGCGATATACTGTGATCCGCCTTATGTGAGTATACCTACTGACGCCGACGTGAAGGAAGTTAGAGCAGTACTTACTAAAGTGCACTGAAAAGAATAGCGACCAAAGCTGTGATGATTTATTAATAAATACGTTGCCGAAGCACGAAAAAGATACGACAAGTACCGAATCATTATATTAACACATCGCGAGCGAAGCAAGTTAGAAGTCACAAGTTTTGTATACTAAGTTGTGTTGTGGATGCTGATTTCAGCTGCCAAACCCATACTACTAGCTAGAGATGTCAACAAAGAAAAATAGACCCTATGTCGTAGTATTAACATGATTTTGACAGCTGCAAATTATGGCTTATTTTAGCGGCTATACTGTAGAACTTTCTTTCCACAGTTCACCTCTATCCACAGATCTCTATCAATGAACCGTCAGATCTTCGTTTACTGTCTTTTGATTCTTATCATTTATTTACAATCCATCTAAACTGTTTTTGCCTTCCTTTACGTCTAACGACACAGCATTTTTCTTTCCGCAGTTCTGTAAAAACTTCCGCGTGGGCGAGCGGTGCTGCGAGTTCGAGTGCCTGGACCCGCCGGGCGAAGACACGCGTTACCGGGAGCGGCAGCGGCTGCGCGCGCTCATCCTGGCTGGCAACTCCTCCGCCACGCACCTTCCTGCGCCGGCGCCGCTGCGGCTGTCAGGGATCAGTCTGCTAGCGGTCGCCGTGTCGAGGCTTGTATGAGATCCGGAGGACGCTTAGGTTAATTGAACAATTACTGTGAAAACTGGTTAACACGTTCGCTGCAATCTTTCTGAGAGCGACTCTGCGAGCTCATCTTGGCGTCTCGTCGGGCTGTCAGCCACCAGTCTTAGCTGCCGCCGTGTCGAGGCTCTTATGAGATCCGGAAGACGCTTAGGTTAATTGAACAACTATGAAATAAATCTGGTTACAAGAACTTGTCTGTTTGAAGAATGACTATGCCACAGAGAGCTGTAAAATTCTTCATTCTTTGGCTACTTTCCGGAGTATTACCGCATTTCGAGCAGTTTAACGTACCTGTGACATAGGTGGCACAGTAACAAAGAAGTTTTATCGTGTGAATTTCTATGAAACCATGTGGGTCATGCGAGGCGAGACCATAGCTTGTTGGAATCTTGAAACCGGTCTGCTCCCACCATTAAAATGCAGACAAGTTTCAAGTCTCAACTACGCTAAGCCGTAAAAGAAGTTGTAAAATGCCTTTCTTAGGCCATTGTTCGGCCAAGCCGGCACGTCCCGCAGTTTCAACTCCGCAGGGATAAGTTTTCAGGCAGTTATCTCTGGAACTAGTGTGATATGGACAAAGTTCTGGTTACTACTTAAAAAACCCGCACGCGATGCTAGCACGTTTTTATGATATCTTTTTGAAATGTTTTCTTTTCGCAGTTTTTTGCAAGCATTGGTTTTGGAAAGGCACTGTTTTCATTTTGCACTTACGTGAAAATTGAATCAATATCCAGATGGAATAATTTTGCAATTCAATTTCACCAAATTGAGATTCGATGACACCAATATATCATTGGTCGGCCATAAATTATGTACGAAGCTCTGAACGTTAAAAGCGAAAATTTAGGGACATATACATATTATGTGATATCTGTTTGACAAAATATGAAAAACATAACGTTGTAAAGTTAAAGTCAGCGAAAGATAAGGTATCAGTCTTGTACAAAACGGCAAATAAGGTGTAGGTACAAATATTTTAAGGAACAACTTTCCCCAAGAAATATAGGTCGAAATATGAAAAAAAGGGGCAGGTTCACCCCTTAAAATATTTGTATCATATTTTTACACCTTGTAGAAACACTACTGGTCCCTAGTTCATCTACTACTATAGGTAGTTTGCCTAACGTAAAGACACTAAAGTACACTTTTAGTTTCGAAAAGTCCACTTTGTGGAACGTTCACACTTTTATTTACGCTGCTTTCCCTGAACTTCCAGAAGAATATTACAATATGAATATTATTTTAGTTGAAGTGACGAAGGGCGAGCTCATTCCATCCGGACGTATGATAAATTTCATGAGAAATTGCTTTTTCAGAACTGACATGTTTTCACGCATGCTTTGTATAAATTTTTCAAGCATGTGAAAGGCGGAATTCTAAGCAAAGTTAGCCATTTAGTAAATTCAATAAAACACTTTCTTTCGATTTTTTTTTGTTTCAAAAGAGTTTTTTTTAAGTACGATTCTTATAAAAAGCTTATGATAATTAGCAGCTGAGCTAAGGAAAAAATAAATAAGTAGATAGAGAAGAATCGAACCCGATGTAATCGTAGGTTCAAATCGTGATCCTCTTTTACCTAGATTACCTACTTTAAAAATATAAAAATATCTTTGACTAATATTTTACCACAAAGTTTTCAAATGTCACGTTCGTCAGAGAAATTATAAATAGTGTCCGATTAAACTGTGAAGGTTAATAACAACTTTTGCTCTACATGTACAAAAAATCGATTCCATTTCTATGAACACGCGATTTTTGGCTTGAAGTTAAAGTCAGCGCAAACCTAGTACTATTTGACGCGAGCCCTTTTCAGTTGTAAGAATGTAAAGCCTATTTAGTCTGGCTGGTTTGCGCAGACGCCTCTCATGCCAGGCAGCTAATATCAGCTGTATGCTGTATAATTCAATTTCGATCAGGCGTTCAATTTTGAATTCAGGTGATATTTGATTGAATGTGACTTAACCTTGGATTCGGGTCAGGTTAGCCTTCAGGTTGCAGAGGTCAGATGGCAGCCGCTGTGCAAAAACTTTGTTCCATTTCAATAAGGTTGCCGACCCCGACAGAGAACGGGATAAGGCAAGAATGATGTGGTGTCAAGTTTTATCAGATATGTATGCACTGTCTCTAAGATGGCAAAAAGGAGAAAAAACACTATCGGCGTAACTTGAAAAGAAACCTTTCAAATCTAAATTTATTATTTCAATATCAGTTAGAATCTTTATTTGCTTTAAACCCCTTGCGTCCCGAACCTTGTGCCACGATATTTGAATTTAGCTACAAATTGTAATAACGTCACGGACCAATTTTAAGTAACCAAGTAGCATCGGTGTTGTGTTCGTAGTTAAGTTGGTTCATGTGTTTTAGGTTAGAAATACTATTGGGTAGTATAAAAATACTGAATCGAGCAACAAAAATAATACTCATTGTGTAGGTTTTAAATGACTTACCTACATAATGAGTTATACTTGTTCAGTTAGTAAAAAAATATAAATACTATTGTGTAATATAAAAATACTGAATCGAACTACAAAAGTTCTTCACGCATGAGCTAGGGTCTTTTAGATTTTTATTCTAGGTAACATGAATTTGTTGTGGCACCTTTAAATTAGACCTACTTAAAAAGAGATTGAAAAATGCCCGAGCTCATATAGATAAAAAAAATAACGTAGAGTTTCATTTCCTAGTAACAAATCTATTCGAAATTCAATCTTATGATCCAGATATTAAGATCCCACTTCTGATACTTCAGGTAGCTAGACACATTTAAGAATTGTAGCTTTAACAATCATATCATTGCCTATTTAGAAATTATCTAAAATAGTGCATCGCCATAATAGTTTATAATGTAAATAGCACGGAATTGTGTTCGTAACTTTATGGAATACCCACTTTCCCTAAAAAAGACGTGTTATTTAGGTACCGTTACGAAACGCCTAAAATTTACTAATGTGGCGAAATCGCAGACACTGATACTCTGCTTTCCGCGCAAGGCACGAAATTTCGTACCAATATCGGTAGGTATGATTTTTCCGAAAATGTATGTATGTACATTCTACACCCTTCTTCATACCGTACCTATAAGTACTTCAGTAGGTAATTTATTGAACATAGCGTGCTGACTCGCTCTTTTTATATAGGTCGTGTTGTAACGTCTACCCCTGGCCATTAAATTAACCATTGATTGCTTAACCAGCTGGTGTGTACACGCATGTGCCACTTTTTCAGTGTCAAGATTTTACATGCATACATATATCACGCCTTTATCCCTTGCGGGGTAGACAGAGCGTTCGCGACCGCAAAAATACGGTTGCTATCCCCACGTTTGACAAGTATAAGGGCCATTTGAGATAATTCCTGTATTCGTTTTACGTGTGTCAGGATTTTGATCCTCCTTTTTCATTACAATCAACTTGTTTAGGTATTAGGTACCCTCTGTGACTTTCCTAATTTTATTGTAGGTATAGTAAGCGCGGGCAAGCGCCACTTCATAAAAGCAGTAGAATTAGATCGTAAACCCATCCAGGAATTACCTACGTTTCATGACATCTAGATGAGACGCATGTCAGCAACTTCAGGCTTATTCCTGGTGCTGATGCTTCTGACTATTGCTTAGCAGAACTTTTACGACGTACTTAATTCCTGAATGGGCTTACGGGCTAAATGTCCTTTTAAACGGGCGATTGTTTCAAACGTGAATTCGTATAATTATGTGAAATAAGTAATTATGTTCCGATCACGACGACTGTGACAATAATAAAACTCGTATTCCATATCATTACGGCCACAATTTTACTAACTTTAAATACAGATATATTATTTTGTATAAAAACTACTGTGACATTTAACAAGTAGGTACCTAACTCATGGATTATTTCGATTTTCGTAAGTTATCTTTTATAGGCTTGATTGACCTCAGAATGTCAAAAAATCTTGATCACAATTCGAATAATAAGAATCCTAATGTGTTGGAAACTATAAGATACGAAATCAAATATTGCTTGATCATTTTAAGGGCTACATTATGATCGAAAATTGTGGATATTCAACAATAGTTGCTAACATAATTATCTAATCTTTGGGTTCTACTATTCCTTCATATCAAAAACACAAAATTAATTGATGTTCCATAGGAAAAGAAAAAAATCCTTAGTTCTTAAAATCAATCTAAAACCTGGTTTCTTACTTCTTATTCCGATATTATTTATCCTCTTAAAACTTGAGCTAAAACTTCTTGGCTACCTTCCAAAAACTTGATAGCGTAAGGCAAAATGCTATATTGTACTATCTTTTCTTCCTGCATAATTTATAAACTTTCCACCATCGTCCGATATTCATGAATAAATTGTTTTCCAAATTAAATAATCTCCAATATTATTTTCTTTTTGCTCTCATTTGCCCCGACATAATCTGTCACTAGTGAAAATTGGGAATATAATTCCTATTTGTCACCAAACACAAATGGTAGCACAAATTGTTCTGCATTCCCCACTCGCATTTGATGTACACTGCTCGCGCCATCGTTGGCGCGCCATAAGTTAAATTAAATTATTTACATTTAAATACTGTACTACTGTAAAAAGACCTTTACAAACCATAAATTTAACACACCGCAAATCCATTATTAAATTATAATGGTACAGTGTGTAAATTTAATTGAACTTAAGGCGCGCTGACGATGGCGTATATTATTAAGTACATAAAATGAGAGTCGTCGTCGTCGTCGTCGTCGTCTCAGCCGATAGACGTCCACTGCAGGACATAGGCCTCCCCCAAGGATCTCCACGATGATCGGTCCAGCGCCACCCGCATCCAGCGCTGGAAAATGAGAGTGGGGATAAATTATTCCCATTTGTATCTAGTGACAAATGGGAATTATAATTCCCGATTGTCACTAAAGGCAGATTTTGTGGGGAAAATTGGAACAAAGGTAATTTTCTTGTAGATACTCCTGATCTAAATCATAAACAATTCTATAGAACTCTTCAGTAGATAGGATATTGAAATAGATATTAAAGTAAAAATAATATTAATGATAACTTGTGAGATAAGGGAACACTTTAATAGAAACTATTGAAATGTAGCTCAAGAATAAGACAGTAGAACTTAATTTTCACTATAGGGATAGGATTCCATTTGTGATGACAAAAGGATAAGTAATGTAGCTAGATACTTGAAATTACTATAGTCTGTAAGTTTAGGTACTTATCTTTTTGTAAACAAACTTTGTATTAAACTGACAGTTCTGAAGTGTCACTTTCATACAAAGTGTGTTTACAAAAAGATAAGTACCTAAACTTACAGACTATAGGGTCCATATTTATAAATCACACTCAACTCTGAGATCAATCTCAAGAGTGATTTTGACAAAAGTCAGTCAATACTAAAAGCATCTCAAAGTCGCACAAAAGATTGATCTCAGAGTTGAGTGCGGTTTATAAATATAGGCCTAAGCTTCATTGTTTAGACAAAGAAAGGTAGGTAACAAAAATAAAAAGTATAGTTTTATTTCCAAGTAGATACACAATAAATACTTTTGGATATCGAGTACAATATTTTCACATAGATGGATTAATCAATGTAAAAAAGAGAAACCTGTAAGACATAATTTTATGATTCTGTTATAAAGGCAGCTCGAGTGGGATAATAATAAAGAAACAGTCTTGGGGCTAACCACACAGCATACATCTGTATGCTAAGTAAAAATAAGACAGAAGAATTTAATTATCCTCAGCTAAATATTAAATAGAACTTTCTCATAATGAGAAACAGTATCTGGTATTTCATAAAAATGTTAAATACAAATGGGATTCTATCTTTAGTCACTAGTCACTACCAGTTTCAAAGCTATTCTAAAATAAAGACATTCTTGCTTCTCTGCACTTTTACATGATTTACTGAATAATATAAATGCATGTGATATTTTGCTGGTTGTAAGGATATTTTGCAAAGCATATTTACTAAGAGAAACAGCTTTAACGATTTAGATGTAAGGTTCAATATTGTGAAGCCAGCTTTTTAACTTCATTTTGAGAGGCAGCAACAAAAATGCTTATATTTTTGGACCAATTTGCTTCTTAAAAATGTTTGTGTATAATATTTCATTTTGTATGAATTCTGCTCTGAGTTAAATATAATTATTGTGAAAAATATTGTTGTATTTATTAAGTATTTTTGCAATTCAATGATGATATTGAAACAAATATTGTATTTCTCAATAAATTCTACAATAAAATTGTAAATATGCAAATAAACCTACATTTTAATAGCTTGAATAAATCTTAAGATAATACTTTGTTGTTTTATTGTCTGCTGCAAAGACATATCTAAATTTATTATTTAACATATTTTAATTTATTAATTATTGTTCATTAATATTAGGGTTTTTTCTGACTACGGGCCTGGAATGACGCCTCAATTCCGACCTATGATAATAACATAAACATTTTAGTCATTGTAATTTTGATTTTTTGCAGCCAAGTCTTGGTTTCTACCCAGTTTTGAGCAAAATGGTGGCAGCAACTTAGGCAGTTCAGGGGTTAAAGAACTTATCAAACTTTCTCAACTTGGTATATTAATGTGGTCTAGAATCAAGTTTAATTCAAGCCAGTCTTTATGGGAATAAATTGAAAAACTGCACTACTTATGGTACAAAACAGACATTATATTACAAAAATCACATTAAACTTACATAAATATTATTGTATTGTACATTACCTTAAGTAAATACCATTATTGGAATGTTTAGCACTTCATTTGCAGTTTCACAACTTGATACCCTTTTCTTTTAAATCCTTTCTCGCTTCGGCAATTTCTTTTTGAAGTTCCTTAGCGGCTTCCTCACAGTCGTTGAAGGTAAACACACGGTAGAGCACCACAGTTACCGCGTATAGTCCAAAAAGAGCGACGAAAAGTATGGGAGATATCATGATCAATGTCATGTTGTTTTCTACGGCTGGGTGCTTCACGTAGCCTCCGACGAGGGAGTACCACACCGCGAAGGCTGCTGAGAGGACGGAAACCCATTCCAAAAGCTTTGTCATTGTTCTGGAACGCAAAAAATGGTAAGGTTACAAATAATAAAAGTTTTCATAAAATTAAGCCCCAAATTTAAAAAATTGAGGGCTCACTTATAAGAACGTAGATTAATTAGGATTACATACCTTCTTTCTTTCCTATTTATCCGTAAATTGCCGTGAATTTACCGAAAAACACATCACCAAAAGTTTACAAAGAAACGTCACTTTTGACAGTCGGTATCTGTGTTGCCATAACAAAAAAAACGGATACGCTATCGAATAAAAATCTACCAAATCGTTGGTAGTATTTCACTGTCAGCCAGAATTGGGCTCAAAAACCTTGTTTCCAAGTTTCTTACGGAGAATGTTTAAAAATTCAAATGTTTTGTCCGCTTTATGACCGGTCTTCCTTTCTCCACAACCTATTGGCTCTTAAAGTTCCTTTTCCTACTCGAGTTTCATGTCTTATTATGTATCCCATTTTATATTTTAATGTATTATCCTCATTTATTATAACAAATAATATAAAAATTTAATATGTATTTTTATCATAATAGATCCTGACTTATCATGTATACCTGACTATCCTTACAAAATTTATTTGTTTATTATAATTTAAACGCGTTTTGTTTCCCTACCTTTTTACTTGACATTGGCACAAAGTAAACTAGTGCCATAAACACAAAAAAAAAAAAAATTCAAATGTCAAATTGGTCAACATGTTCGCACGTTGTTTACATCTTAATAACCTATAATTTGTTTGATTTTGTGAAGTTTTTCCGTGAATACATGTTAGAATAAGTGACAATGGTGAAAAAGGTACAGGTATTTTAATTTAAAATGTGACTTTTCTTCAGAATTCAATGTTCTATCATGTTTACATTTAATAATCACCATGCTGATGATCGACTTACATTATTCGTATTCGCGGCCGTAAATCCAATGAATTTAATTTTTAAATCATTACAGGAGAAGAAAATATCCGTTTCTGAGGCGGAAGAAGACTCGCCGATTATAAACGAAAATGGAAAACGTCCCGCAGAGGGTCAAAACAATGAGGGCAAAAAGCGTCTGAAAGTGAAGAATCTGTTCCGTCAACCCACTGTAAATGAACTAAACCGTCTGCAGGAGACAGAGACGCTGTTTAATTCCAACTTGTTCCGGTTACAAGTTGAAGAGATCCTACAGGAAGTGAAAGTAAAGGAGAAAACTGAAAAAAAGTTCCAGCAATGGTTTTCCAGCTTCAAAACCCATTTAGAAGCCATCCCTACTGATGACATAGAGTATGATCTTTCCGAACAAACTCTGGCTAAGAAACTGAAAGTAAAACTGCCGATAGTTGAAAAACTGAGCAAGACAAAATGTGTTTTCAAATTCCATAAATTCAACAACATAGAAATTGTCGGATCATTCGCTTCACAGTGTGCTATCAACGCAAAACTTCACGTAGATGTCCAAATTACTGTCCCAGCCGAAACATACACAAAGAATGATTCAATAAACTACAGATACCACAAGAAGCGTTCAGCTTACTTAGCTTACATTGCCTCTCATTTGACGAAACTTGAATCCATTGAAGAATTAAACTACACTTTCCTAAATGGTTGTGAAGCGAAACCAGTATTAGATATTAAACCTGCGGGAAAGCTAGCCAATCACTTCACTGTCCGATTGAACTTAACTTGCGAAGCAGATGCTTACAAGTTACAGCGATTTAGCCCCACTCGGAACAACTTGAGAGAAACATGGTTATTCGGTGGAGAATCTCAAGAGAACGCTGACGTCGGGTCACCAACTGCATTTTACAACAGCACTATTTTATCAGACCTTACAGCTCAGTCAAACCAAGTTTTCCTAAATGAAACCTTATCAAATGCCGAGAATTTACGACAAGCCATAGTCTTGCTGAAGATCTGGCTCCGTCAAAGGAACCTGCAGATATCTGGGCATGTCATAAACCTGTATGTTGGATACCTGGTGAATTTGAAGAGGATCAATAATATTATGAGCAGCTACCAGATTGTCAGAAACATTTGGATAGCACTGAGTAAGTAAACAATAAAGTTACTGTAGTTAGAAGCAGTAGTGACCATAGCTGGCACTCACTCTGTGTAGATTAGGTAGCTGACCTCAACAGAGAAACGGGATAAGGCAAGGAGAATGATGATGAGTTAGAAAATCCAACTTTTGTAGTAAGACCTTATTTTCAAGCAAACTAAATTACTTGGACCTCTTTGCCCATTAATAGAATCCAGAAATATTATGTTCGGGTTCCATTAAAAAATATTGTACCTATTTCAAACAATAAAGGAAATGAAGATTTCTTCACTTATCTAATTTGACACCAATTTTGTCCCTAACCTACCTTATTAGTTAATTACTACTTTTTACAGAAAGCTCCGAACTTGATACCAAAGGCATATCACTCCACAAAGGTGATGACTCTCCACCAATCACAGACTTCCTCCAACAATTCCCAGTAGTATTCCTTGATACCACAGGGTATTACAACCTTTGTTGGAACATGAGTAAAGGCACCTACGACGCGTTGAAGAGGGAATGTGCCTTGGCTGTAGAAATGCTGGATAATACAAGCATAAACAGTTTTATACCACTGTTCATGGTGCCTGTAAAACCTTTGGTGCAGTTTGACCATATTGTAAGGTGAGTGATTTCTGGGGCTGGTAGGCCTAAACGCGACTTTTATAAGGGATTTCTGCCCTAGATAAAATGCAGAAAGCTTGCCAAATAATATAGGTAATACAATCTTCAGGATATTTGCTAGGATTTTATTGTTTCAAAAGAGAAAAACATTGTAAAGTTACCTATTCTTCTTTTTGTGTGGAACACCGTATCATCCAACGTTACCCATGAAAAACCATGATATTGCATACTGTATGAATAATACCCACATAATAATTTAGTGTTTATTATCAGAACAAACATCTTACAATTATCTATCCATTTATTGTTTTTGATTACATGCTTTTTGATATCCAAAAAACCTTTTTTTACCTTCCATGGCTATTTATCTAGAAATATATACTTGCTGGCCATCTTCATAATTAATTTTTATTTTCAGATTCAAAAACCTGTCTAAGCTCATCCAATCCATCACAAGCAGATCCCCCAAAGAGTCCAGATTGAGCTATGGCATAGACCAGCTAAGTTTGGTCACAAACACACTGCACTCGCTACTAGCTAAGGCTCTGGGGGACAGAGTAGAGCTGATTCTGGAGTTAGTTGAGAATGAGTTCTCGTGGGGAGTTAAGAAAAGCCCAGAAAAGGCTAAAGAGAAAGATGGGTAAGTTTAATCGACAAATATGTAAGGAATAAACCAAATTTTTATGGATAATAAAATAGTGCCGTGTGATGCCGGCTTAGAATATCATTACCCCATTTCTTCCTGCGGGTGTCCTAAGAGTCAACTAAGGGATTCGAGGGTTTCATGTGTATTAGAACTTGTCACTACAGTAACACACGAATCACGAATCACCTGAAAGGGCCCTCAATACTTGTTAGACTTGGCGATAACGACCATAAATTTACGATTGTTAACGCTCTGCCTACCCCGCAAGAGATAAAGGCGTGATACGTGAGTATGTGTAAAAAATTGTTGACAAATCTAAAAGAACAAGAACGATCTTCTCATGCTTGTGGCTGAGAAACGCTGTACTACTTACAGTGTTTTTAGTTTAGTTTATTGTTTCAGTTTTGTGGAGAAGCTGTCAATTGGTTTTATACTAAATCCTGAAAATGCCTTCAATGTAGTCCTGAAAGGGCCACCAGCGAATCTGCCTGAAGCTGAAGAGTTTAGGTAAGGAATAAAATACCATTAAATTTGTCAGTTTTCACTCCTCCAAAACAAAATATAGAAACAAGAAAGTGTTATTTCATTCTACAACCTACATGAGCTGTTTCGAAATAGGCTTGTGGGGTGCTTTGGTGGAGCGGCAGATCAAATAAGCTACTTTTTAAAACGATCTATAACGGTATTTTGTATGAAAATAGCAATGTATGACGTCATTAAGTGCTATTTTGGATGACGTCAGAACACTTACTTTTATATAATTTTTCTGTTAATTAATTCAAACTTTGAATATTTTAAATATGATGCATGAAGTCCGTAGTATTTTAGGACAATATATTTAAATGACCCAATCTACAACCAAAAAGCATCAATACTACCAATAATAAATAATATAATTCTAAACACTAAGCTATCGTATATTACGTGTATTAAGTTTGTTCGTTATTTCAGAGCATTCTGGGGCGATAAATCGGAGCTGCGCCGTTTCCAAGATGGCGCCATCACGGAGACCTGCGTGTGGGAGGGAGACAGCATCACCGAGCAAAGGAGTGTTACCAGACAGATTATAGACTACCTTCTCAAGCTCAAATATGGTACGTTTCTTCTGCTAAACGTAGCTCATTTAGTGGTCATATCAGCCTATAGCAGTTCCTACCATTGCCTAAGCGTGGACTCCACTCGAGAACCCGCTTACATACACAAATCACGCCTTTTTCCCCCGCTCGTTTATTGATCGTAAAATTACGGTCGTTGTCCCCATGTCTGACAAGTATTGAGGGCCCTTTCAGATGATTCGTGTATCACTGTGACAGGTTGCCAGCCCCTCGCCTAATTTGTTATACACATAAAACCCTCAAGTCTCTTAGTTGCCTCTTACAACACCCACGGTAAGAAAATGGGATGATGCTATTCTAAGCCGGCATCACACGGCAGTACAAAATAAATTAAAAAGTGAATCCAAACAACCCTACAGTCTGCATGCTAATAGAAACCACAATTTTTACTTTATTTCTTAAATTCCTCATCATTCATTTCATTACTTTGTTTTCCAGAAATCTCCCTATCAGAACTTTTCCACATCTACAACCAACTAGACACCCTCACTTGTAGAAAACAATACTCGACACATCTGGAGGAAAGCTCAGTGGAAGTCCTGAGAGCTTTCGATGATCTGAGGCGGGACTTACGAGGACTGACGCAGTTGCCTCTGGACATCAGTGCTGTGTATGGTGAGTTTTACTTTTAGGGCACCGAGCCGTCCAACGACATAATGAATCGTGTCAAATTTTTCAACCGGTAAAGTAGCAGGCTTCTGACATGTTTGCTAAACGAACACCGTCTAAGTTTATGTTTATAATTCGAATTTTGAATATTTCTAAAAAACCATACATGTAGTAGTATATTTGAACAATGGTTTTAAGCGTACAACCTTTGTATTTTATTAATGACTCAGGACCCTTTGTCAGCTAAACTTTTTTCAGTTTTAGTTGTATGTCGATTGGATCTCAGTTAGATGATTTAGTAGTTCCGTAGTCTGCTAACAGTCTGAAGGATAGAAAATCACAATGGTAATAGAATGATAATTGAGTTTTGATGGCGTTACAATGACAAAACAATAGCAGACTTGGGGCTCAGTCATCTAGCAAAGTTGTATTTATTTGACAGGCGTATCACCAGTCTTCAGCTACTGCGCCCCTTGCCCGCCTCTCAAGCAAGCAGTGCGCAAGCCGTGGCAGCGCGGATTCGCCTGCCTTGTCAAAGATAGTGGCGATGAAGATGTCACTTGTGTTCCTGAGTATACTCCAGTGTCTACAGCCATTATCGAACTGGGTAAGTCGTTCAGCTATTGCACGCGTTGACAGCTTGTCAAACAGTGAGTAAGCAAGCCGTGGCAGCGCGGGCTGTCCTGCCTTGTTTAGACAATGCAGATGGCGGGCGGCACAACTTGTGTTCTCGAGCTTACACCTAAAAAAACGAGTCTCAAAAGCCATTATTGAACTGGGTAGTAAGAGGACCCATTTTCTTTCCCCTAAAGTATCGCCGTCCGAACAGGCTATATTTGACAGTTTTCAAAAATATGTTGATGCTATGACATGAAGTCTATATTTCTTTGTTGACATGTCCTTTTATTAAAGGTTTGGCAGCTGTCAAATATAACCTATTCGAGAAACTTTACTTTAGCTGATATAATTTGGCTATTTTGCTTACCGCTGTCTGTACGACAGACTTTATTCTACTTTTTGAGAGTTGGACCTGCCTTTCACTCGCCTAAGAAAGAACGGATAAAAAAGAATAAAGAAAATTTTAAATAACTTTCAGACTAATTCCTAATATCTATATTTTTAATCCCTCAATTTCCAGGCCACAGTGGAAAATGGCCAGGCGATATCGAAGCTTTTCGCTGCTTAAAAGCTGCCTTCCACATGCAGATTGCAGACAGACTTCACAAACAGAACTCCCTACCTGCTCACGCTTACCCCACGCATATTGATGTGTTGAAAAATGGACTTGTGTTTAGGTAAGAGGGTATATATCTCTTCCTCTCTCTCTCTGTTCGTATAAATAAGAAAGAGAAAGCTGCTTTCCTATAGCTGACAGACTTCATAAGCAGACCACATTACCTACTGCCGCTTACCCCACGACGCATATTAATGTGTTGAAAAATGGACTCGTGTTTAGGTAAGAGTATATATGTCTCTCTCTTTTCGTATGAATAAGAAAAAGACAGCTGCTTCCCACATGCAAATAGCAGTCAGACTTCACAAGCAAAACTCCTTGGCTACTCACGCTTACTCCACGCATATTTATGTGTTGAAAAACGGACTCGTGTTTAGGTAAGTGTATACCTGTCTCTCTCTGTTCGTATAAATAAGAAAGAGAAGGCAGATAGCAGACAGATTTCACATACAAAACTCCTTGGCTACTCACGCTTACCCCACGCATATTGATGTGTTGAAACATGGACTCGTGTTTAGGTAAGAGAGTACATATGTCGCGTCTTTATCCCTTACGTAAAAATATGGTCGCTATTGCCACGTCAGACAAATGTTGAATGCCGTTTCAGATAGTTCGTGCATTACTTTAGTGACACTGACAGGCTGTCAGGCTGTCGCCTAAAATTGTAATACACATGTAACCCTCGAGTCCCTTGGCCGCCTCTTATAACACCCGCGGGAAAGAAATGGGCTATTCGAAGCTGGGGGCCAATCGCGCTAATGTTGAACGATAATACCAAAACCAAACCGCAGCCAAAAACGCTACGTTACGCACTTTTCGAATCGCGCTAATTGTTTGAGCGGAAACGTTTCGACTTTTCTTTGGAAGTTACGTTGATATAGCGAACGTTCGAACTTTTGGTGTGCATCGGTATCGCGCAAATTTTTGACAGCGTATTTAACCACAACCGTTACGTTGGGAACGTCTCAAACGCTGTCAAATGAACGTTTTTGTAAAAGTTCCTCTCGAGCAGCTTTTTCTGACACGTTTGACGATCGTTGGTGGATTTTATTACGGTTTCAACCCAAAAAAGGAAGGAAATCATAAAAATTTGCTGTGGGGCTCTATCTCCACACCATTGAAAGTGTCCATGAGGTAGATGTGACCAAGAAGAAGCCTTGACCCGCCGTTCGACCTATAGGTACATGATGTTAGGAAAAGTACTGACTTCCTTTTAAAGGATGAACCAGCCCATGAAATTGAACAACTTTCCCCAAGAGACATAGGTAATATGAAAATAAATTTTGGACCTCACATACAAACTGACTCAGTCAGTTAGTACATACATTTGGTATGAGAAATCCAAAAAATTCGATCTGTTCCTAGGGCAAAGTTGTTCAGTTTCAAGGGCTGGTTCATACCTTGTAAGGAAGTTAGTACTTTTCCTGACACCTTGTATTTTTAGGGGAAACTTGTTTAGTCAATGAGACTGGTTCACACCTTAAAATATTTGCAGATGATTTATTTCATCCGTATTATATGCATGAACTTATAGTAGTAGAATCACCTCAAGTGATGAACTATTTCCAATGGTCATGGGGGCAACCATCGGTAACAGTGACCATCCTGGTGGTCGACAAGGGGGGTGACAAGTGGGAATTAAGGCTGTCTAGCTGAGGGTGCAGTGAAATACTTTGTAAATAAAAGAAACATATATTGCACCTACTATATTTATTTAATTTTTCTTATTAAACTTATAGGCTAAGCTCTTAGGGCTCCATATCAGATGATGATACCTGAAACAAAATAAATAATAGTGTAGGTACCCCAAGTACATATGAGATATTTTCTTGCAGTTAGAAGTCACCTATTTCTGATCATATTCCATCTCTTAGTTTACCATATTATTTTACATATTTGTCAAAGTAAAATTAAAAAAACACTAGATTACAATATATTTTGCTAAATAGAAATATCAAATAGATGTACCTAGACACATGTCATGATTAGCATGTTCAGCCATACCATAGGCCATGGTAGCTGTCTATGACAGCTTAGACGGTGGTTGTTATGCTAACATGTCAGATGCCTGCAACTTGTAGTAGGTGAGTGAAAAACTAACTCACTGCTGATTGATTCATTGGGGCATTGGACAACCCGGTGTCCTACTAGAAAAGAAGAAGGAAGACTTACTTTGTGTTGAGCTTGAGTTTGGATTCTTGACGCTGTATGTGATTTCCACTGCCGCTGATGCTGCCGTGTATGATCTAGCATTGAAGCGAGGGATGGATGGATGGCTTCATTTGAGCTAAAACAGTAAATTAATAATCTTGAAACAAAATCAATGTGTAAGTTTATTTTATTTATATGTATGAACAAACAAGCAGATGGATGGATAGATGCTGTCATCTCTGATGTTGAGTGGTGCACTAGTAGTGCAACTGTAATGCTTGGTACAGATTTAATTCTAGGTGGGACATTCACTAAGTTGCTTTTTACTACTCCCACAGGTCGAATGGTAGTGATGTTATTCTAAGCCGGCATAGAATATTATGTACCTGTAAAACGGATCTTGGGTGTTGTATGGAAGGCGCCCAATGTCTGTTTGTATAATATAAATCCAGTGCAGAGTGACTTTTGTCACGGGGCCACCTTGCTTTTCATGACATTCCACATCTGAAAAGTAATATACTAGTAAATATATGCACATACACTGATGCAGTACAGTAGGTATAAAATTAAGTCACTTTCCAAATGTCTCAGTCTGTCTGTTATGGACAATGCCAACTCCTCCTAAACTACATCACAACACAACTTAATAATGGCTTATGATGTGTTTTTTTATTAACAGCAGCTAGGTTAGGTTTTCATTAGTATGCTAACCTTGGTCCACTCTTTGAGCTGCCTAGTTGGGCCCTCACAATTGAGTCTGTTGGCGCGATTGGATAAGTAGTTCGAAAGAGCCCGCGCCTTGAAAGGTAGGTATACTCTGACCCGCCTTTTGAGCGGAGTCTGCCGAGCGCCAGCGCCAGCAAAGCAAATAATCCCTCGAGCAGCTTCAGCTGCCGCACGCTCGTCGTCTTTCTTAGGTCCATAGTCTCTATAAAAACACAAATCGTAAATAACACAGTTTCAACTATGGAACCATATTGATAGCGTCTAAATGGTAAATTAACTTTGTATATGTAGATATTCAATAGAATTATTACTAATAAGGTACTTACAGAAAAGTCACGTCGACTGGGTGTCCCACGAAATTTTGGCTTAGTTTTAGTTCTTAACTAAAATAATTTCAAAAATCTACGAAAAACCACGGCGGTTGTATAAATAATTAAACAACAACCTGACATTTTTACTTTTAAAATAGTGCTGCCCACTACGCGACATGCACAATCGAGCATCGATTATAAAAAGATTATCTAGTATTTTAAAATACTCATTGCAAACTCTAAACGGTTGTGGTTTGGTTTCGATTGGGTAACGTCAACGATTTATACGTTCAGAAAATTTACCGCGATAGCTTTTTTGACATTAACCAAATCCAAACCAAAACTAAATCGAAGCTTAAACGTCAACGTTATGTTGGAATGGTAAAATAGCGCGATTGGCCCCCTGGTATCACACGGCAAATTCTGCAAGTTTTTCAAAAGTTGTTGAGTTTCCTACAGATTCAAACCAGGGACTTTTTTATTGATAGTAATTTTTAAATTATTTCAATCTTATTACCAGATTAGAAATAGCACATCCGAAAGAGATAACGCTACTAAGAAGAGAGATGGAGAATGGAGTCGTCAAGTACAGAGAGACAGCTGAGAGCATCGCCCTACAGCGACACACGGTGCTGATGCCGAGATTGAGAGGCGCTCTACATGGGTAAGTAAATAAATAATAAATAAATATCCTGGACAATTCACACAGCGCCATCTAGCCCCAAACTAAACACAGCTTGTAATATAGGAACTAGATAGCGGATACTAATACATAAATACCTTCTTTTTTTGTAAATAAAAACATATTATAAATAGAAAACACCCAGACTAGACACAAATATATGAAAAGTAATTAAGCAAATATTTGGGTCCTGTGGGGATCGAACTTACGACCCTCGGCGTAGAAGGCAGGAGTACTAGCCTTTACACTATCGGAACAGTCAAGAGATGAGAGAGAGAGTGATATAAAATATAACGCTACTGAGGAGAGAGATGGAGAATGAGAGAAGAGAAACAGCGGACAGCATCGCCCTACAGTGCCACACAGTGCTGATGCCGAGATTGAGAGTTGCTCTACATGGGTAAGACATACACACATGCACAAATCACGCCTATATCCCTGGCGGTGTAGGTAGAGACTGTAAAATTACGGTTATTATCGCCACGTTCGACAAATGTTTGAGGGTCATTTTAGATAAGTCGCGCATCACTATAGTGACAGGTTGACAGCCTGTCGTCTAAAATTGCAATACACATGAAACCCTCGAGTCTCGTTGTCGGCTCCTACGACACCACGGGAAAGACATGAGGTGATGCTATTCTAAGCCGGCATCACACGGCAAATTATTGCCAAGATACAGTTGCAATATGTGGGCAGTGAATGAGTCGCGGCAGTCCAAATGGAAGAAGAGTCGCCATAACAAATGGCGAAAGTCGTTCAATTCAGCCTGCTTTTAAAGTTTTGCTAGTTTTCCGAAAATTTTATACTTATCACTGGAAGTGTTTTCTCATACTAGGGTTTATTGGACGACTCGGTGTCTCATACGAAAAGAGAGAGAAGATATTCAATGTATGTTGTTTTCCTATTCCAGCCTCCATCAAAAGCACCCATCATTCGGCGCCACAGTCTGCCTGCTCAAGCGCTGGTTATCCTCCCACCTGCTCGCCCCCCCTCACTTCCCCCCCACGGCGGCCGAGCTGCTGGCGGCGGCGGTGTACGTGCACTCCGAGCCCCTGAGGCCGCCTGTGTCGCCGCTAGCCGGGTTTCTGAGGGTGCTGAAGAAGTTGGCAGACACGGATTGGAGTACGGAGATGGTGGTGCTAGACTTTAATGAGGATATGAAACGTAAGTAATTTTTATTCAATACTAGTGGACGCCCGCGGCTCCACCCGCGTGGAAGTTGGTTTTAATCCCGTAGCATCCCACAGGAACATTTTTTCGCTATATAAGCTGTCCTTTATAAATAATACATACATACATACATCACGCCTTTATCCCTTGCGGGGTAGGCAGTGTTAAAGTCCGTAAGAATACGGTCGCTATCGCCACGTCTGACATATTTGAGGATTGTTTTCCGAAGTTGTTTCAGAAAACATGTGTATCACTATAGTGACAGGTTGTCAGCCTGTCGCCTAAAAATTGTAATACACCAATACCCTCGAGTCCCTTAGCCGCCTCATATGACACCCGCGGGAAGGATGTGGGGTGATGCTATTCTAAGCCGGCATCACACGACACATAAATAATTTCGGTATATAAATGTGTGAAAACAATCGCGAGAGCTTAAAAAGTTGTATAATTTGTCCTAGATAACTTATCATTTTATTCAAGGAAACACAGTACATACAATTGTCAAAATAACTTAAAACTATTTGTCCTATGTGTTAATCAGAGTTACCCTCTATCTGTGTGCTAAATTTCATGCAAATCAGTTCAGCATTACATCCTACTGGTTGTACTTACACACTAATTTTAAATTAAAATTGTATGCAGTATTCAAGTAGGTTAAGATTTTTTGGATTAAAGTAATGCATAGTGTTCACAGTTAATATGATAGACAATCTGCAATGACGTTTCCTGTAAAATTGTTTCTCTCTTTCCAGGTGAAGAAATATCAGAAATCGAACAGAAATTCTCCAACGCACGAGACAGTTTACCACCGATGTGCATCGTGACCGCATACGACGGTACACTACCTAGCGCGTGCACGCAACACGCTCCAAGCAACACTGTCGTACTGAGAGCTCAAGTGTTGGCTAAAGCGGCCGCGGGCTATCTGGAGGATAACCTTGCTAAAGAAAATGATAACATATTGGTAAGTATTCTTCTTCTGATAGTGCCTCTTCAACAAGTGAAGGTTGGCATTCTGCTCCGCATATTTCCTTCTATATTTCGCGAGGCGAAACAGTTCGGCAGCACTCGCGATATCTTTCTAAGTAGTAATAGTAAGTATAATACTAAGTAGTTCGCAGTAAAATTTTGTGTATAAATATGTGCGGCTGCCATTGTCACATCCGTAATTTTTTGAGGATTATTTTCCTAGGTTGTTTCAGAAAACACGTGTATAAGTATAGTGGCAGGTTGTCGGCCTGTCGCCTACAATTTCTACACTAAACTATTCATAGTTAAATAAAAAATAAATACTTAAATAAATAAATAATAGTAAAATTAAAAGTAGTAGTATTAAGAACTAAGTAGTAGCAGTAAAGTAATATTTAATATGGGTTTGACATCTGTCAATTATGGCCTATTCGAATGGCCACCGTTCGTTTCGAACCTAAAGGGGGGGACCATAAGTGCGAACGAGACGGCACTATTTCAATGAATGTGTTTTTCATTTCCCAGGCAATGTTCGTTCCCTCCCTCGCCGGCTACGACGTGCTCATTCACCTCGAACAGTCCTGCGTTCCCTACACCAGTGAACGCGTGAACGTGAAGCCAGTAGTCAAGGATTTGCCTGAAGAAGTCACTGACGATGTGATACCGGTGGTCGAGTTTGACCCTGTGGCTAGATATCTGGATGAACTAAGGGTAAGTCTAGTCCGATACTTGACCTTATATTTAACCAATCTAATAAAATATGAAATTCATTCTACAGGGAGTCCCTCTTCAAGTGGCTCAAAGAAAAAAATCTAGATTTTGGACATCCTTCCTTAGCTATCACTCTAGAATATGGGTTTTTAACATTTGATGAAGAAAAATGTACCTCCTTCATAACTAATAATATTGACTGATTGAGCATTTTATATGTCGTAAAAATCGACTAAGGGATAAAAAGAATTGCCGGGGAATCGGGGAATGAGCAGCAGCGTTTCCTATGAATGCAACATCTTCCACTGCGCTCGCCAATCCGCCTGCCAAGCGTGGTGATTAAAAGCGGAAGGCCTATGTCCAGCAGTGGACTGTTATGGGAAGGTAAGCGCGGATCAATATTTGATTGTATACGACATGAAGTTGCAACCAAAATTCGACAACCAATAAAGCGAATCACGCAAGCGCGACAAATCGCAAGTGGACATACGTGTTCTAATTGATGGTAATCTCGTTTCAGAGTGCGTACGAGGACTTTGCCCTATTTTTCCACGATTCGTACGGCGGTGACGTGATCGCGGTGCTGTGGAAACCTGAGATCACTGGCCCGAAGGAATTTCTCGTGAGTTTATATTATTTTTTATAGTTTTAATGCAGAATGTATCGATTGAACAATGTTACAGTTGCAAAATGTCATGATAGCGTAATGTCACAGTACCCAAATTTTACGCACATATCACGCCTCTATCCCTTGCCGTGTGATGCCGGCTTAGAATAGCATCACCCCACATCCTTCCCGCGGGTGTCGTAAGAGGCGACTAAGGGACTCGAGAGTGTTGGTGTATTACAATTTTTAGGCGACAGGCTGACAACCTGTCACTATAGTGATACACGTTTTCTGAAACAACCTTAGAAAACAATCCTCTAAAATGTCAGACGTGGCGATAGTGGCCGTATTCTTACGGCCGTTAACGCTCTGCCTACCCCGCAAGGGATAAAGGCGTGTTATATGTATGTATGTATGTATCCCTTGCGGGTTAGACAAAGCGTTAACAGGTGTAAATATACGGTCGTTATCGCCACTTTTGACAATTGTTGAGGGTCCTTTCATATCTCGTGTATCACTGTAGTGACAGGTTGTCAGCTTGTCGCCTAAAGTAGTAATATACCTGAGACTCTCTAGTACCTTAGTCGCCTCTTACGACACTCGGGAAAAAAATGGGGTGACGTTATTCTAAGCCGGCATCACGCGGTATATCTTTTGTCTGTTAAATGCCATAACTGCAAAACGTCACTGAAAGAAGCAATTCGTCATTTATGAATGATACTTCAAAATAAAAGTTTAAAAAATATCATAATAGTTGTTCTTTTTTTCCAGCTTACAAACATGAACGCGCTTACTCCGCACAGAGTGAAAGGCGAGGAGAAATACAAAGTGAACACGGCAGCCATTGTTGAAGACTTCAGAATAATGGGCAAAGGACTCGTCAGAGATATCACTATTTGTATGTAAATAATAAAAATGTTGACCATGTATCTGTGTTAAGTTTTATTGCTTATGTCAATGGATAATGGATAGAGGCGTGAAAGTTTAGCAAACTTATATACGGGGTGTTAGGAAAAGTACTTACTTCTTGTTGAACGATGAACCAGCCCATCAAACTGAACAATTTCCCCAAGAAATGTAGGTCGAAATATGAAAAAAAATTAGTCCTCACACACTAAACTAGCTCGGTTGATTGGTACATTTTGTGTGGGAGGTCCAATTTTTTATTCATTTTTCGACCTATGTTCCTTGGAAAAAGTTGGTCAGTTTCAAAAGCTAGTTCATTTCTTGAAAGAAAGTTAGTACTTTTCCTAACAGCCTGTATATCAGCTAAGAGAAATATACCTTGTGCCATTGCGTGATAAGACTGAGTGGCTTACTAGGTTTTTGCACAGATTAGGAAGTTTTTAAATATTTAGCGATGAACTATATAGAACGAAACCATTGCTATGAAAATATGCTACAGCTGTATGCCGTCGGGTTACAATGTATTCAAATGCCAACATAATCTAAAGTGCACTAAGTATAGTGAAATAGGTCACATGCCAAGCATTGCTCGCAAAAAATACATACATACATACACAAATCACTCGTATATCCATGGTGGGTAGGCAGAGTGATAACGGTCTTTATTGCCACGTCTGACAAATGTTTATCACTAGTGACAGGTTGTCAGCCTGTCGCCTAAAATTGCAATACACATGAAACCCTCAAGTGTCTCAGTCGCCTCTTACGACACCCACGGGAAAGAATTAGGCTGGTTTCAGAGCGGTGCATCTCAGCAGCGCTGCCCAGGCGCGCGCGGCTCGGGCGCGCGCCTGGGCAGCGCGTTCGCTGTGATACGACATTCAGACGCGCGCGCTTCGTTGTGGTTTACGGTCGAGTGCAGTGAATCATTATGCCAGCAAACGTAATCACTATATTAGCTATATACGTTATATGGAAAAGAGTGCAACAACGACGTCTAAAAAGATTGCAAGTCGACGCTACTGGCAATCGAAGGAGATCCGACCGCGGCGCGGCCGAGACGCGGCCCAAGACGCGTCACTATGAAACGCTACATACAATCTAGTGTAATGCGAGGCGCGCGCGGCTGGACAGCGCTGCCGAGACGCGTCGCTCTGAAACCAGCCTTAGAGTGATGCTATTCTAAGCCGGCATCACACGGCAAAAAATACTTCAAAATAAAACAATGTTAGGTTTAAAGATTATTTATTAATTTTCATTAAAGACATTGAGTCACTTACATGAAAACTAAGCTTAGTACAGTAGGTATTACAAATTAATGTTGTCCGTCGCTCACACACCAAATAAAACAAGAGTACCCACACATCACACTTTGGCACACTGTAGGAAGGTATATGTTTTAAAGTTAAGCACTGTTTAAACAATGTTTAGGCACAGAATTAAATTCTTTATTTTTTCTTATATATATAAAAGTCAATGAGTTTATCTACAAATCTCGAATTGCAATGATGAACAGTAAAAATAAATAATGACTATTACATAAATACTTGATTAAGTCTATGAAATTCTACTATCCAAGAAGATAGATTATGGTATTGTAAATAATTCTATATTTCACAATACGCTAAAAGATCTTCCTTCTATGTACAACACTGTTAAAATCTCAACAGCAAATAATAAATACTTACGTATCACTGCAAAGGGAATACTGGTAGTTTGTATTGCAGAGGTTTACTATGGCAAACATAAATAATAGAGTACTTTGGTACTTTGCTTATAAAATTTCAAATAAATTAATAGTTCAAGCAAATTTTAGCCTTATAGTGTGTTAAGAATGGTCTTTTGTGGGGTTACTCAGTCAATGGAACTGAAAAACTTTTGTATGAGAATCTGAAAATTGTTATCCGATTTCATTGGTTGATTAACACGTTCACGGACAGAACTGTCATAACATTCGCTTTTGCACTTGGTCCAGTGACAGAACTGGTATACCATTCCACAGTGATGGTCACTTTCTAGCCAGAGCTGTCAAGACATGCGCTCGATTCATACAAAAATAAGAAGAGCGTTTTTTAGTGTCACTGGGCAACTTTTTCCAATCTTGTCAGTGTCAATTAGAACAGTATTTCTATCTCTTCAAAGTTTTGACTTACCCGTCCCCCCCACTCCTCCCCTAAAACGCCACAGCGGGTATACCATTCGCGACTCTATGGAACTTTCCTCAGGCGGCCGGCGAGTGTCGTATATAGCACACGCGTCCACGTGACCGTTTTCGCGCCAAATTTCAAGGACTTCTAATCGATGTAATTAGCATGTTTTTAGCTTTATTATGATGTAATAACATTCAATTAGTAGTGAAATCTCAAATACTGTACCCGTAATTTGATATTTATATTCTTAAACACTTCAAATGGTAATAAATCGGCCTAAATCTTAGCGGGAAGATACTCGATAATTTTTTTGTGTGTATATTATCGATAATCTCTGAAATTACTAACCAATTTCAAAAAATCTTTTACTATTAGAAAGCTACTCTATCCTCGAGTAATACGATTTATTTGTTACCACAGAAAACGTCTTATTCCTACAGGAAAAAGCGAAGCAGTAGGGAGACTGCTGGGCATTCCGCTAGTACAAAACGAAGTAATATTATAAGTGTTTGAATGTGTTTGTGTACTTGTTGCTTCTTTACAATCTCGTGGCTTGCATTCAGGGATAAAATTTGTTAGATTTGAACTGGAATCAGTGATTACTTACTATTGCAGAAGACAGAACTGCGGTAACAGTCGAATGTTTTAGCAGTTATTTACAATTTAACTACGCGTATTGTAACATATGCGACAGAACTGCTATAGCTTTTCATACAAAAAAGTTGTGTCAAAGTCGTGTGACTTAGTGTCCGTGAACGTGTTAACCCGTAAAATACGCTGTATAAGGCTAAATTGGCGTGAACTTTCTCTTATTTATTCGAGGCTTTGCCTTTTCGGCCTAGTTTTAGCCTACGGTATGGTTCAACGTATGCTGGTTACTAAGAAGAATGTGTCCTGTCACCTGTGTAATTTGACCTCAAACTTTGCCGCAACTTATCGGAAGTTATAAATGAAAATAAGAAATTGAAAAATTTACAAGCGTCGACCGGGAATCGCAAACCGGTGCTTAGATAGCTCATTGAGAGAGCAGTGAGCCGGTACCCCACGCGGTCCGCGTTCGATTACCGGTTGACGCTTGTCGATTTCTTATTTTCATTTATGAGAATATAAATTATCGGAAGTCCTTTTCACGAGGCAGCAAACGAGAGATCCGTGAGTTGCCGCAACAAAGTCGCCTGTTTGTTCCCTGGGATCAAGTTACACCGGCCGCTGAGATATTTCCTCCGAAACCAGTATAGATTACCACTTAATAGAGTGTGTTTTTTTTTAGATATAGTAAGTTGACATCTTGGGTTGCCATTTTAGCGAAATTTTTAATGAATTTCTTTTAGCTTGTAGGAGATGACGCTCGTGCGACTGATGTCACTCAGGAGTGATTTTCTATAGATCGGCGTTATCGTTATAGATTTCCAAAGCAAATGGAAACCCCAAGGTGACAATTTATAGCTAGGTCAGAAAGAGTAGAAATTAAATAAAATGGAACTAAAATTTTTTATTTGTCAGATTTGACAGATCGCGGAGAAAGTGGCGCCCTCATTTTTTATCTACTCTTTATGGTCAAACTGTAATCGTTATAGATTTGCAAAACAAATGGCAACCCCAAGATGTCAGTTTACTTAAAAAAAAACACACTTTAGTTAAGCTTGGATATGATGGCGGCGGTAAACTCGCTGCACTTGGCGGTGCCCCCCAGGTCGCCCGTGAGGCTCTTGCCCTCCTTGAGCACGGAGTAGGTGGCCTGCTGGATGAGGTCCGCGTGCTCGATCAGCTGCAGGTGACGCAGCATCATGATCGCGGACAGGAGTAGGGCTGTGGGGTTCGCGAGGTCCTTGCCCGCGATGTCGGGGGCTGTGCCGTGCACCTGAGGGTAGAAAGTAAATAGGCATTAACACTAAATTTCAAAGTCTCGCGGTTCTTTTTTTAAATTTATTTTGTTTTTGAGTTCCCGACATTTCAACGCCGTTTGAAAATTGTTTCAGATATTTTATGGCAACATTCAATATTTATTTTTGAGTAAGACATTGACGATCGATGTGGTGCAGTGGTAGTGGGGCTGACTTTGACGCGAAGGGGTCCGGATTCGCCTGCTACTTGTAGAAGGCGGTTGAAAAATTCTGACACTAGGGTTCATTGGGTCGTTGGACGACTCGGTGTCCCACACGAAAAGAGATGAGATTGCGAGTCGATCTATTAAAACACTCATTTCTTACTTTAACCAGCACATCAATCTATCCAAGTTTATGATTTTCATACAAATACTAAAAAGAACCAGTACAAGTTGATCCCATAAATGTGTTAGATGATGTGCTGACGGTACTACCTTTCAAAACTGTATTTGAGTAAATTTATGCGAGTCAAAGCGAGACCAGCATTGGGTGGCTATAGGTTGAAGAAGAAGAAGAAAGAAGAAGATGCGTGTCAAAATTTCAAGGACTCAATCTAACAACTAGTTTTGGTAGGCATGGACTGTTGACAATGTGATACATAATAGACACTAAAAATCAATCTACTGTACAATAGTAGATTACGTACTGAGGTATGTAAGCTATCAATAACAACCGAGGTTATTTAACGCCCGAGCGGAGCGAGGGCGGTACCTTTCCGAGGTTGTTATTGATGTTACATCCGTGGTACGTATACTGCTTTACATATCGAATGAAAAAAGAGTAAAATAAAGCGATAAATACAAGAAAACGATCCATAAATGATGATTGTATCGTCTGCTATACAAATTGCACTACTAAACTTTTTTTTCTATGATTGAAAAATATTGAATTAATATGAAAGAAAAGTATCCTAACATAAAGTAGACATTTTTCTGATCGTAGGGATATTAGTAATTTTTACTTTTGTCATTGTAATATTGAGTAATAATTCGACAAACTCATTTATTGAGGTTATAAAAATGCAGATTAAAAATATAATTCCTGCGTTCAAGCAACACAATTCGTAGCGGCCAGTTCGAAATTTAAAATCGTATACAACTAATTGGCTGCAACTCCTAATAAAAATAAGAAGAAATTGATTTTAACTTTTTAATTGCTGCGATTCTATTGGTTCTTTTTCTAGTTCCATATTTAAAATTACTTACAGGCTTAGTTTTAAAACCTCGCCTGTAAGTTGAACTTACAGGTCGTGTTTTTTGTCAGTAATGACCTACTTTCAGAGCATGAGATATGTAAAACAATATTCTTTACCTTTTTTGCAAATTCTCGGTCTTCAGGCTCAGACATATAAGGGAAAATAAACTAACAAAGTTTTTGTATTTACTTTATTCAGCCTATTTACATTTGTCTAGATGATTCTCTATCGCATTTCATGTACTTCGTAATGTACTTTTAGAAGGCGAAATATTACAAATTCATTTTATAAGTTAATACTTATTGTCAGATTTTATCTGAGTTTTAGTCACGTGAAAAGTGATTCATACATCATCATTCTCCTTGCCTTATCCCGTTCTCTGTCGGGGTCGGCTACCTAACCTAGGACATTTGACGTGGAACCAAGTTTGTACACAGAGCGACTGCCATCTGATCTCTGCAACCCGAAGGCTAACCTGGCCCGAATCCTAGGTTAAGTCACATTCAAATACCATCTGAATGCAAATTTTATTTGAATGTGGGTTTCATCACGATGTTTTACATAAAATACATAATAATAAATTAAGTCACACATAATTGTATTAAACATTAACAAAATCACAAATTAAGGAACGTACAAAACTTAACTAAAATCTGCAATACTGACATAAGTTACAGTGAGTGTTAGATTGAATTGGCAATTTTGTTGCGCGACATTGTTTGCCAACAAAGATCTCGAGTGTTTTACATTGCAGGATGACTTGAGATCGCTTCTTTATTCCCGGTTGCCACCCTCCCTATTAGCCACCGGGGTGATTATTGTTCCCGATGGTCACCCCGTGGCTATCCACCGGGGGCCACCGGGGGGACCAACGGGAACAGTGAACACTCCGGTGGCCAACAGAGGAGGTGACCAAAGGGAATAAAGGAGGGCTTTATTGTTGAACAATATTGCGCAACGAACATTGCAAGACGCAACCTAAAACGTGCAATACTGAAGTTAAATACTGGGTAATATAAACTCAAGGAATAATTGAAAATCCTAATAGTCACAGCATAGAAAAAACTACAATATGATTTAATTGTACACTAATAAATTACCGTAAAGTAGCCGTTTCTCACGTATTGATAAGTCCATTTGCCACCCCAGAATGGACCCTGGGGTGGCAATCCGGATTGTGCCTGTTTATTTTATCCGGTCTGCCACCTCAGGGTGTGAAACCCTAACACATACCATTGAACATTATCGTTTAATCTTTTAGATGTTAGTATGTATCTTGCTTTTAGTTATATAAGTATATAAACTTTTTCATCCTACTAAACAAGAAATTGAATTAAAATTGTATGAGTTCATAACGGTATTTGATTAGCTACATGGTAACTTCTACAACAATAAATAACTTATATTTAAAACACCACATTTCAAACACAGCACGAATAATTAAATTTAAAAAGGTGATATTTTATGAAAGATGGTAATCGATTTACAAGCATAATTATAAAAAAAACCCGGCTGCCATAGTTTCAAGGATATACAAGGTGTAAAAATATTAGCTGCATACAATTTTAAGGGATGAATCAGCCCATGAAACTGAATAACTTACCCCAAGAAACATAGGTCGAAATATGAGTTATTAGGACCACTGGACACAAATTGAATTGGTCGGTTGATAATTTCATATGAGGTCTAATTTTTCGTGTTCCCTGGGGAAATTGTTCAGTTTCATGGGCTTGTTCACTCCTTATAATTTTTGCAGATAATTTTTTACTCCCGGTATTTTGCGTGTTAAGTTGCCGTTTGTAACTTACGAAATGTATATATAGCTAGTCGGGTGAAAATTGATTACTTTTTATGTTGATAATTACAGATTTTACTGCATTATTCTATTATCGTCTATTTTCATACTTATCTGTCATTTTGTCATTTATTATTTTTCGACTTTTTATGTATTTTAGATTTATTAATCTATGTAATACTACATGTATCGAACACAACGTAAAATAATCGTTCATGAATAAATAAATATGAATATGAAATTAAATGCAACAGATCTAAGTCCTACTTTGTATGTCAAACATAAATAAATACAAAAACACATTAACAAAATCAGAGATTTGATCTCAAACAATAAATTCGTTTAAAATAAAGTCCTAAGGAATGTTTTGTTGCATTAAACTAATAATTAGCTAATTATTTCCAAGTTGTTGTAGCTTCATACATTTTTAAATAAATGCCGGTATTTTTAAGACTTGGCGCGGCACAACTGTGCTCACAGATATTTTGTACTTGGTGATTTAGAAATGTTGTCTACTTGGCACTTATGTGATAGATTTCTTTTTTATCATACATTTCAATTTATATAATTTATTTTCAATTTCAAACTATAAAACGCACGCGTTCGCCCTCAAGAGCCGAAATTAGAATAAAAGTAGCAATTGCTACGGGCCTTGCGCACCAAACCCATATAAAATTTACTTTACTACCATCAATTTTTTTCGGGTTTGGTCAGAAGTCCCCAAAACTACACTTCTCATCAGATAAATCGAGACACTTTCATTTTTATGTTTTGATTAAACACGAAACCCTATAAAAACTATTTGGAATTTAGGACATTTTCATTATGATTTATAAACCTCATTTTACTCACTATTACACGACATCAGACAATTATACCAAAATAAACACACTTTTAAAATAATGTGATTCGTACGAAACAAACTTCCAAAGTGTCCCAGTTTTTTTTATGTGAAGTTTATTTTACTAGCAATGTTACTTGAAACCTTCATATTTGAACTCAGAGCTTGGCTTGGCGTGGTTGATGTTATCCGAATAATCACACAATCGATGGACATCCTAACACTAATAAAAAAATGCACCATTTTACTCCAAGTTCTTGATGATCTCGTTGGTGTACTCGGTGCAGGAGCTCTTCCCGCCCAGGTCCTGCGTGAGCACCTTCCCCTCCTTGAGCACCTTGTGCGTGGCGCGCTCGATGTTGTCCGCGTGACTGTTCAGCTTCAGGTAGCGAAGCATCATCACGCCTGCAAGTACTCAGGTTATTGAGGTAGGAAATATGTTTATAAAGGGAGAATTGAGCTTTTTAACTGAGATATTGAGTATGATCTCTCCGACCGATTTCGGCCATGGCGACCACTTTGACTCTTAATCAGATCGGCGCTGATGCGCCCGGAGATGGCTATTGTAGCCAATTTTGGCAGTAAACTCCCGTGCACAGAGTGGACACGTGAGTTTGCCATTTACATAATTATAGTTAATGGCGACGGGTGGACGGGCCTTCAGCTCATCGCGCTTAGCGTCGAGGTCTGCTTTACGCTGTTCCTCAAACTCGCGGACTTGCCTCTTAACCATCCCGCGCCATTCGGGACGCTGTGCTGCCAGACCCTCCCATTGAGTGGGCTCAATGTTGCATCTTTTCATGTGTCGTTTCTGAACATCTTTATATCTGAGGAGTTGTCCGCCATGCTTTCGCTTGCCCTCCTCTAGCTCAGAATAAAAGATGCGCTTCGCCACTCTCTCCTCCGACATCCGGGATACATGACCGCACCACCGTAGCTGACGACGCATTAGATAGGCCTCAATGCCACCAACATTGGCTCGTCTCAGGACTTCGGTATTGCGCACTCGGTCGGACCATCTGATCTTCATGATGGTGCGAAGGCATTTTAGGTGGAAGCGATCCAGAGTGCGTATGTGGTGACGATACACACACCAAGTCTCGGAGGAGTATAGAAGGTTTGGCAGCACAATCGCCATATATACAGAGATTTTTGTGGCTAGCTTTAGGTCGTGCGAGCAGAAAACCTTGGAACACAACTTCCCAAATGCTGCAGCTGCAGCACTGATTCTGCTGTTGATCTCAGCATCAAGGTTACACTTAGATGTTATAGTGTTCCCCAGATAACGAAACTTATCAACCTGTTTCAGCATATCCTCACCAAGCATAATCGCCAGTGTCTCGCGACCATGCGAGTCTAAGGACATCACTTCCGTCTTTTTGACACTGATCTTCAGGCCGAATTTACAGCATGCTTGGTGAAAAACGGACATTAGCTGTTGCAGGCCGTCTGGAGATTCTGCAAGAAAGCACAAGTCATCAGCATACATGATCTCAGTAATCAATGCATACGAGACTTTAGTGCGCGCCTTAAGTCTAGCCAGGTTAAAAAGACTGCCATCTGTGCGGAAACGGATGCGGACTCCTTGGGAAACAGTATTTAGGACTTCTTTGACTACAACTGCAAAGTACAAGGCGAACAGTGTGGGCGCTAGAACACACCCTTGTTTCACCCCACAGGTGACGGGGAAGAAATCAGACTGTTCACCGTCTACAGAGACGCAGCACTGCATGTCGTCATGCAGGAGTCTTAGGAGTCGCACATACTTTTCTGTGCACCCTAACTTTCCTAGCACCATCCAGAGAGCTTCGCGAGGCACACTGTCGAATGCTTCCTCTAATTCAACAAAGCAGAGGTACAACTGGCGACCTTGTTCTCTACTTTTTTCTTGTAGTTGACGCACCGAGAAAATAGCTTCACATGTACCTCGGTCAGGTCGGAAGCCGAACTGGGTTTCGGGCAGAATTTTTTCCGACAAATCTTTGAGGCGGTTCAGTAAAACTCTGGCAAAGACTTTTCCAGGGACTGACAGCAATGAAATACCGCGATAAGAGTTACAGTCAGAACGGTCACCCTTGTTCTTGTAGAGGGCACAAATGCGAGACACTTTGAAGTCCTCAGGGACCCTCTCCTCCTCGCACATTCGAACGAAAAGTTTCCATACCGACGTGTGCAACTCCGTACCACCATATTTAAGTAGTTCACCCGGTATAAGGTCAATGCCAACCGCCCGGTTATTATGCTGCTGTCTGATGGCAGTAACAACCTCGTCGCATGACAGGGGCTCGTCCAGCTCCGTGGCTAACGGGAGTTGAGGCATTAAACTGATATGATGCAGATCAGCTGATCGATCTACGTTGAGCAAGTTGTGAAAATGCTCAGCCCAACGTTTAAGTACATCCTCCTTGCTGGTCAGGAGGTGCATACCGTCTAAAGACCTTAAAGGTACTTTTGCACGGTAGGAAGCACCAATCAGCTTACGCACTTCACAGTAAAACTCACCAAGCTGGTTTGTATCGGCGAGCCACTGCATTTGACAAGCCTTGTCCTGCCACCACTATATTTACACTATATATTACCACTATATTGAGTATAATAAGGGAGAAACCGAGTATGTTATGTGAGGCATGGCGAAGCATCATCACGCCTGCAAATAATGGCAGGTTATTGAGGTACAAGTTGAGTTTATTCAAGTGTCGAGTGAGAATTAAGTAGGTTAAAGGAGAAATAGAGTATGTTTAAGGAGGAATGAAGTGTTTAAGGTAGGGATTGAGTGTATTAAAATTGGGATTAAGTATTTTTAGGGAGGAATGGAGTATAATAAAGGTGGAAGTGAGTATATTATGTCAGAAATCGAGTATATTAAGTGAGGAATTGAGTAGGTTGTGTGAGTAATCAAGTTTATTAAGTGAGGAATTGAGTTTATAAAGTGAGGAATTGAGTATATTAAGGTAGGAATTAAGTATATTAAGGGAGGAATAGAGTATTCAATGGAGGATAACTGAGAATATTGCGGCAGGAATTGAGTAAATTGAAGTAAAAATTTAGTATATTAATTGAGGAATGAACTATTTAATTTAGCAATTTAGTATTTAAGAAAGCAAATAATTTTTAAAGATAAAATTGAATAATCGAGGTTTGATAACATAACATATATGGTACATTACGAAATAGATTAAATTTATTTTGAAATAAAATATTTTTTTTACCATACCTGATAATAGCAATGCAGTAGGGTTTGCTTTGTCTTGTCCGGCGATGGCGGGCGCCGTACCGTGCACCTATAATCGAAAATATAAGAAACGTCACACACGTGTAGGAACCAACACAATGGGAATGAAAAGTAGTTACAAAAAAGGTACAGATTGTGGAGCTACCGATTTTAATTTCCGGTTGATTAGCTAAGATTTTGGCTATTCAAAGAAACAAACAACCAGTTGTATTGTAACTATAATTGGTTGTCCTTAAATAAATAAACCATACTAGCGGCCCGCCCAGCGGCTGCGCCCGCTGCAAGTCATTTACTCATGGGAATTTGATTATTTATAATAACCTTCAGGGCAAGTATTATACATAAAAACCTTCCTCTTGAATGACTCTTATCTATTAAAAAAACTTGCATCAAAGTCCGTTGTGTAGTTTTAAAGATTTAAGCAACATACAGACGCAAAAAACGACTTTGCTTTTTTATACTATTTGCTTTATACTATTACTTTAGAAGTTCTGAACTAAACTATTCTGTACCTTTTCTGTAGCATTGTTAGGATCACGAAAGACACATTAGTTAGAGATGCACAGTGCACATACATGCTAAAACATTTATAATAAGAACCATAACCATATTTTATATGTAAAATATATGGTGTAAAAATATTAGCTGCAAATATTTTAAGGGATGACTCAGCCCATGAAACTGAACAACTTTCCCCAAGGAACATAGGTTTATGATAAAAAGTTTTGGGGCGCCCATACAAATTGACTCGTTCGCCCGATATATTCATCACCCTACAGGATTCTACTGCCGGATTTAGTCTCATCGAGAGCACAAGATACTGTATTTATAAATGTCTCTCAAATCTGAGATCGATCTTGAGAGCCATTTTGAGATCTCGTTTGTAGTGGTGACGTTTGATGACTTGGTGTCTCACACGAAAAGAGAGAGAGAAGATCGATATCAGAGTGGAGAGCAATTTATAAATACGAGCCTAGGTATCAATGAGGTTCCGAGTTCGATTCCCGGTGGGTCACTCACAAAGTTGATATTTATCACTTTGTGAATTTGTTCCCAGTCTGGTTAGGACATTGCGGGCTGAACCACCCGATTGCCCGTAAATAAGATGGTTCCGTGTTTCGGATGGCACGTTTAAGCCGTAGGTCCCGATTGCTGTCTATGATCACTTAGACGGCGGTCGTTACGCAACCATGTCAGAAGCCTGCTACATGTAGAAGGCGATTGAAAAATTCTGACACTAGGGTTCATCGGGTCGCTGGACCACTCGGTGTCCCACTCGAAAAGAGAAAGAGAGAGAATGAGCGGTTTTTCCCAGAATTACTATGCTGCTATACATACATACACAAATCACGTCGTTATCTGCTATGTTTGCTATAGTAGAGGAGGTTGGTAACTGTGTGGTTTAATAAGTACTGAATTAGGATAAAAAACGCAAAAGAAGGAAATTTTAGACTAAAGTAACGAGACAATATTTCAAAATGAATTAGAAAAGTTATACATAAATGAGTAATGTATTTCCTTAAATGTTTTCGCAATAGAATGTTATTTTCAAATGATAACTGGGATGGTAGATATTAGACAAAAAAACAATGTATTAGTAAAAGTTACAATTCCATTCGTAACATCACAAAACATTAAGAAAATGATATCTTAGCGAGAATTAGGAAGCAAACACCATGCTTTCATAACAAAACAATAGTTTTATAGTCTGTAAGTTTAGGTACTTATCTTTTTGTAAACAAACTTTGTACGAAAGTGACACTTCTGAACTGTCAGTTTCATACAAAGTATGTTTACGAAAAGTTATGTACCTAAACTTACAGACTATAGTCCTCAGTCCCACACCATTCAAGTGTTAGTCAACTTGAAATACCTTGTGAAATAGACTTACATTCTCTGTTTATATTTCACTTCACTTTACACATTGTAGGTAGATTTTTTTAAACAAGTACTTTTTTAAATTAAGTAATTAAATAAAATATGATCAATGATTCAAATAGGTTCGACGGATTTTTTTATAACTTAATCTCATGAAATGTCAATATTATCTTAAAATACAATCTCTCCGAAATGTGGCAGTGTTAAACACAATCAAACTGCGTTTTTTATAAAGCGATGGTCAATCACGTTTTCGTATGATTAAGCGCCTCAAATAAATCATACTCGGCGATGAAGACTAATAAATCACAGACCAAAGAATACGACTACTCTGGTCTGTGAAATGATACTAGTTTTTTTTTCGTTAAACTACTAAAAAATTAGACAGATCTTGTACAGGTGTTACAAAAAGTACTAACTTCCTTTCAAGGGATGACCCAGACCAGGGAATTGAACAACCTTCCCTAAGGAACATAGATCGAAATATAGTCCTCGCCATATAAATTGTACCTATTACAGACTGAGTCAGTTTGTATGTGAGGTCTAATTTTTTTCATTTTTCGACCTATGTTCCTTGGGGAAAGTTATTCAGTTTCATGGGCTGGTTCATCCCCTGAAGGGAAATTAGTAGTTTTCCTACCACTGCGTTTATTCGATTAGTCTAGTCAGAGAGATGACATAGGCTAATTAAAAGATATAGTTCAGGAAATACAATTTGAGCCGATTCGCCTTGACGTTTCATAGTCTAATCGGAATTATATTTCCAAAACTACAGCCGATAAATCCGTTAAATTATTCTGCCCAAACCATCTAATTTTCTAGACCATTTATTCAGTTCAATTGTTTTAGCAAATCTGTTATAAATTCTCGAAATCGTCAAAATAATCCTGACCTATTTATTATTCCTATAAATAAATCAATCCACTTATCCCGACCTAGATCTTCTCAAAAACAATAAATAAAGTTAAACTTACGGACTCGAAGAGCGCGCCGTTCTTGCCGATGTTGCCGGAGGGGGTGAGGCCCAGCCCGCCGATCAGCCCCGAGCACATGTCCGACATGATGTCGCCGTACAGGTTGGGCATCACCTGCAGACGTACACACACTGCTATTCATTATTCCTAGGCTATCCCAGATTTAGTAACTGCTTATTTCGGTGTGTTTACCAATTTTACTTCCCGTTCTCACCGGTGACCGTTTTCCCGTCACGGGGACAACCTTAGTTTGACTTAGAGATAATGAAATGAAAAAACTATGCTTATTCAACGGAGAAACTCTCACCGAGGACAAAGGAAATTATTTTTATTAAATCCCGTTGTCCCCGGTCATTGGGGACACGGTTTTGGGAACACACCTTTATTTCATATAGCATAATGCAAGATAAAACAAAAGGACATAAAACACGAGAGAAAAAATTCCTTAAAAGCTACAACAATCTAAGCTATCAAATCTACGCCAAATGGCTTGGTGCTGAGCAAGGGCGCACAGTATAGTTGTTCAAACAACCCCAAGGACGTGACTGGGCAGGAGTTGTTCTGGGAAGAACGTATCGGACTGTAACGTAACGTAACTGAATGTACTCGGTACATGCCGTTAATGGCTAAAATGAGGGACCTAGGGGTGGGAACGTCGGTTGCTTCCTCATTTCGGGTGCTCCATTTATTTATTAAATTTCACACGTAAAGCTTAAAATAATCTGTTATACTGACCAGCACGTCGAACTTGGCGGGGTTCTGCACCATGTTGAGGCAGACGGTGTCGAGGTAGCGCTCCTCGAACCGGATGTCGGGGTACTTCTGCGCCAGGTCGCGGCAGCAGCGCAGGAACAGCCCGTCAGACATGCGCCTGCGGACCGGAAACTATGTGAGACCTAGTAGATGGCGCTCGGAGCGAATTATTTGGTGCTATACATATAGCTTGGCCAGAAAGAGTAGAAATTAAATAAAATAGAACGAAAAAATTTTTTATGAAAAATTGTTGCGTTATCTGTTAGATTTGACAAATCGCGAAGAAAGTGGCGCCCTCATTTTTTATCTACTCTTTATGGTCAAACTATAGATGGCGCTCGGAGCTATTTATTTGTTGCAATTTCACATAGTCGTATTATACTGGGTGTAAAAAAAAATTGCTGTAAATATTTTAAGGGGTGAACCAGCCAATCAAATTGAACTACTTTCCCCAAGAAACACAGATCGCAATACGAAAAAAAATTTTGGGCCTCCCATACAAGATGTACTAGCTAAACGAGTCAACTTTTTTACACATTTCAACATGTTCCTTGGAGAAAATTGATCAATTTCATGGGCTGATTCACCCTTTAAAATATTTTTACATATTATACAAGTTTTCGGCTTTAATTCATAGTGCAGTTGCGATCAAGAAGAAAAGTAAATGTTACAATTGGTAGTCTTATCCCTACAATAATCATATCTTCCAAGCAGTAACAATTTGTTAAAATCAAGATGTTATAGGCATTATAAGTAGTTACTATGCTGCTCATATGAAGCCTGTAACCTTACACCTGAGTGTAACCGACGCCACTCAATTAGAACTAATCGTCAGCCTTGTGAGAATTACTAGTACGAGCACATTTCGATCTGTACCGACGATATAGTCGACTGTATTACTAAGAAGAATGGTTTGGACTTTGAATAATTATATTTATACTATTCTAGCCGTGTGATGCCGGCTAAGAATAGCATCACCCTACATCCTTCCCGCGGGTGTCGCAAGAGGCGACAAAGGGACTCGAGAGAATTGGTGTATTACAATTTTTAGGCGACAGGCTGACAACCTGTCACTATAGTAATACACATGTTTTCTGAAACAACCTTGGAAAACAATCCTCCAAATGTCAGATGTGGCGATAGTGGCTGTATTCTTACGGCAACTATCGCTCTGCCTACCCCGCAAGGGATAAAGGCGTGATATATGTATGTATGTATGTAGTTCTGAAGGAGTATTAAAATTCCTTACAGGAAATATAAGGTATACATATTTTTGTAGGAACACTTTTAAA
Source organism: Keiferia lycopersicella (assembly GCA_029255805.1). Taxonomy (NCBI): domain Eukaryota; kingdom Metazoa; phylum Arthropoda; class Insecta; order Lepidoptera; family Gelechiidae; genus Keiferia; species Keiferia lycopersicella. Next base: position 981,811 of record JARACZ010000012.1, read on the forward strand.
CCTTACCGCCAAAGACAGCAGATTTAACTATGGTTACGTTACAAGAATTTAATTTTGCGCGAAAAAGAATACTTTTCCAAAAACTTTGGACTTATCGCATACACTGTAGTTGTTTCTATCAACCCATGTTACCGAATCACCTTCGATCTACGATTTTTGGGACATCCCAAAACCGATTAGCCAATTTTTTAGTTCACAATAAGATCAATATTGATTTTCAAACAAAATCTGTGTGAATAATTTAACAGATAATTTAATATACCTAAACATAAGTGTTTATATTTGCATAACCTTTTGATAGAGTATGACCCTATAAGGCTGCGTTTCCATTGACGCGGAGCTGGGCGGAGCGGTGCTTAGCGGTGCATGAATTGACCAATCACTATGCTCGAAATCTCCGCTCCGCTTCAATGGAAACAGCACGAGCGGAGTGGAGCAGAGCTGAACGGATATTCATAACAAATTACAGCGAGCGTAGGACAGCTGGGCGGTGCGGAGCGGAAGAGAGTGGGGTGGTGCGGAGCGGAGGATAGCGGGGCGGTGCGCAGCGGAGGACAGCGGGGCGGTGCGGAGCGGAGGACAGCGGGGCGGTGCGGAGGACAGCGGGGAAGTGCGGAGCGGACGACAGAGGGGCGTTGCGGTGCGGAGGGCTGCTAGGTTGTGTTGTGTAGTGGACGACTCCACTCCGCTCTACTCCACTCTACCCCGCTCCGTTTTACCCCGATCCGCTACACTACTCCGCTCCGCTCCGCTTCAATCCGCTCCGCTTCACTACTCCGCTCCGCTCCGCTTCAGTGGAAACTCTCACCACTTTTCACCGCTCTTCTCCGCTCCTCTCCGCCCAGCTCCGCGTCAATGGAAACGCAGCCTTAAGAGGTATTTATCGCTATCAATGCATGACTAATACGAGTGGGGTCAAAGATTTGCTGTCATAATAACTTGCTAATTAGTGATAATGAGTTGTGTTGTGTCTGGTTGTGGTCTATATAGTTTGTTTTTTATTTACTGTTTTTTTTTATTAGTTCGAGTAAAGCAGAAACATCTTGGCTTGCTGTTGTAATATTTTTCTTACTATACACTCAGAAAATAAAGAGTGACTTCTAAGAAAAACAATTACGTTTTTCAAAAAAGTTACAGTCAGTCACCAATATAATTTCAAAATGAAAATAATGATACCGATGTCAAAATATAAAGGTGAACGCAGACCTACCGGAGACGAAGAAAACATATTTTAGAAGTCTAAATGAAATCCTATGAAACCTCGGTAATTGATTGACTGTTAGAAATTTCCACTCACATGATGTTGGCCTTGTGCACGGCGGTGACCATCTTCCGCTTGTTGTCGCGCGCGAACTGGAACGCGAACTCCGCCACTCTCTTCGACGCCTGGAAAACATTACTTTTTAAAATAGGTATGTTTATACTCTACTAGCGGCCTGCCCCTGCGGCTGCGCCCGCTGCAACTCATTTTTCCGTGGAGATAACGATTTTTCCTGGCAAGTAGTATACATAAAAACCTTCCTCTTGAATAACTCTATTTAAAAAATGCACCTGCATCAAAATCCCTTGTGTAGTTTTAAAGATTTAAGCAAACATACAGACAGACGCGAAAAGCTACTCTGCTCTATACCATGTAGTGATATTTATACAATAAACACTGAGCCGCGAAGTGAAACAATAAGTAAACTGTCACAGTTGTATACCCTATTCATAGTTATGATTTTAATGCTTTCTCCATTCGTCCCTATCCTCGACAAGCTTCTCCCAGCTTTGATGGTCGATGTCACACGCAGCCATATCTCGTTTGGCGCAATCTTTGAAACGCAGAAAGGGTCTTCCGTGTGCCGTGTGGTGCCGGCTTAGAATAGCATCACCCCATTTCCGCCCGTGGGTGCCGTAAAAGGCGACAAAGGGATGAATTCAGAGAACGGACAGCACCGTTTTTGGTGAATATATACATTATATATGTCGCAGGGATTTAGTCAAAGTCGTTATATTATAATTTCACTAGTGAAATTTTAATTACACTATTTATTGTCAATAACGACAGATTCGTATAATTTCACGGGCTCATTTCAGTGATATTGTAATTTCACTGGTCTGCAAAAGTGACATTATAATAAATTTAGGTTTATTATGAGTTATGATTGTGGAGGGAGCCACACGTGATCTGATTGGTCAATAGAGTTAATCAGTCGCCATTTGCTCAGTTGGTAATAAAAGCAGACCAATCAGCCATTGGTATGATAATCTAACGGCTTGCTCAAGCCAGTGCTATTGTCAATATATCACTGCCTTACAATTTCACTGTATCGGTCTAGTGAAATTATATAGTCACTGAAACTAGCCCGTTAAATTGAGAGTAATGCAATAAATCAGTGCAAATATAATGTCACTAGTGAAATTTTAATATCACGGCTATTTTAATATCCCTGCAACATATACAATATCTTACACTGCGCTCGCCCACCCGCCTGCCGAACGTGGTGGGTATGGCACTATTGGGGTAGACCCATGTCCAGCAGTGGACTGTTGTGGCTGTAGATGTAGGAAGTAGAAGTATGGGTCTTCCAACCCCTCTCTTGGTTAGCTACGTCACTAAGCAGGACACGCCGCGGTAGACGCAAAATCTAAACTTATGTAACCGTGTGGCAATGCAAATAAATAATTGATAACTGACGCAAAGGTCTCTTGGTACATCACCTATTTTATGGCACCTTTTATTTATAAAGATGAAAGATGTTTCTGGTTGATTTTTCTTTTGAACAATTTGCCTCAAAATACCCCAAGCTTACCTCCTCAGTGATGAGCTTGATGGACTGCACGACGCCGTCGACGATCTCGTGCTCGATGCCGGAGTACTCGCCCTCCGTGTTCTCTCTGATCGTCACCACGTCCACGTTGTCGTATAGGGTTTTGATGCTGCAACAACGGGAATGATTGGGATTGGGGATGCAACGATATATCGAAATTAAATAAACGGGATACAATTATTGGTGAATTGTGTTTCGTGATTCAGTATCACACTCTATCAATGAGTATATCGACGCCTTAAAACAGCGATATACCGTAGTCATACTTAGGTATTATATTGGACACTATGTCATTGTGACTATGGGGTGTTGGACGCCCAGGAGGTGAGGGGAGCATCGGGCGCTAGGGGGTTGTTAGCCGCTATAGAGAGTCGGACGCAATAGAGGCGCCACGGCGTTATGCAAGTGTCGGGCGCTATGTAGGTGTCGGACGTCATGGAGGCGTCGAACTCTACGGGGGCGTTAGACGCGAACAGTGTGTGAGGAGGGGTCCTTTAGGAGACAGACTTGATCTCTCTTTTATGGTAGGCAATATAAATAAAATAAATATCCCGGACAATTCACAAAGCGCCATCTAGCCCCAAGCTAAGCAAAGCTTGTACTATGGGAACTAGATAGCTGATACTAATACTTAAATGCTTCTTTTTTTGTAAATAAATACATATTATACATAGAAAACACCCAGACTCGACACAAATATTTGAAAATCGACTTAACAAATATTTGTGTCTGTTGGGGATCGAACCCACAACCCTCGGTGTAGAAGGCAGGGGTACTATCCGCTACGCCATCGGGACACATTTTTTATCTCTATTATCTTTCGGCGATTGTTTTATGAGCTATTTGCAGTAAACATGCAAGTTGGATTGTGACAATAAACTCTATCTTTTTTATTGCTAGAAAATAAAGATGACAAAGAAGATTCGTATTATATTACCGTAAAATTGCAAACAACGCTAGAATACATATCTCGCTAAATGCAATCCGTCGAAATATTTTCAAACATATACATGCATCACAATATTAAATCAATAAACTTTCGGAAGACAAACCAATATTACGAAGTAAAACCGTAAAACTGTCATCTCACATTCTGATTGGCCCAGCATCGTGTAACCCCCCGTTTTATAATATTTCGATAGATAGTAATTTAGCTAGATACAATTTGGCATTATTTACTATATTACGGTTCCGCTTTGTTTGTTACCATACACAGCAGTAGTAGGCTGATCAGCATTATTTTGATGATAATCATACCTACTAATAAAAAAAATACACATTTTGGATTTCTAAAATTTTACAGAGACATTCTATATATCAATATCAAGTAACACAGCAGACAAACAATATCAAAATCCGATTAGTCGTTGCTATTTTACCAATGACATTGATGAATGATGATGATAAATAGATAGAGAGTTACGTTGAAGTTTTAAAATCGCGATATTATCTAAATACGTGAGTTTGATAAGTCTGTGTGCGTCACACACACGCGAGACAGACCTCTATTTGAGTCAAGGCAATCAGTTCAAGTGTATACGCATTCTTATCAATTTTTTGTACGTAATTGTAATGCCAATGCTGATAACTTTGTTTTGGTGTAAAGGTGTGTTACTAATATTATAAACTAACATAACATGACATAAATGGTTATGGATTTATATGGAATGTGTGTATTTAATGTACATATCTGATTTGATTACATATTCTGCTCTTGAAGTAACTGAAAAAGGTCAAGTTGATTTATTCATAGTCATAATAGCTGTTTAATTGGGAGAGGCCCAATGCCCATATCAGGCAACAAATCTGATGACCCCAACGTCGGGCACACGCAGACTAAAGCGTAACAGGCCCTGTGACCTCTAACTTGTGAACATCACTGGAAGTTTGCAAGACACAATCCGACTAGCCACACAAGCTGCTAAGTGTCCGAAAGTGACAGTTGCAGAAATATGGAGACAAAAAAAAAAACAGGCAGGGAACTTTTTTGCCTGTATCAATAGTAGTATACTAATAAAAACATGTATTACTATGAATTTTCAGCAAAACCTCATCTACTGTCAAACATATTTTTTTTTTAATGAAGAACACAACCCAGAAATTTACTTATCCAATTGGTACAGTTGGATATAGTTTGTATAAATATATTTCCAAAAACTGTATCAAAAAGCCTTTACTAAGCAGTCATTTTGATATCATTATCTGCAATCTGAATGAAAACAAATATATCTGCATGTTACGTATGTTGATGATTGATTTGGTACATTACGCATTATTATCAATAGTCTATGGAATGTTAAGCATTGATCGAGTGATTTTCATGCATCAAAATGTTGATTGGTTGTGATTTGATTATACGTAGTCGGTCCCAAAGTTCTGTCATATATGAAAATACTGATAAAATAAAAAGTACCAATCGGTTTTTAAAAATTTATATATCAATTAAAAATACAATTATCGAAGAATCAAAATAACATAAAACTATTCGAAATGACCTCCCTTGCTTTTAATAACGGCTTTCAACCGCGGCGGCCAGTCGTCTATCGCAGCACGCACCATATCCATGTCGATTTCAGCGACTGCTTTAACTATGGCTGACTTCAGGCTCTCCAAATTTTTATGGGGCTTAGCACAGACCTTGTTCTCTAAGACCTGCCAAATTTTATAGTCCAGAGGATTAAGGTCCGGACTGGAGGAAGGCCAATCTTCGTGTCTTATAAACTCAATGTTTTGACGTTCAAACCAGGCTTGAGTGGTCTTGGCTTTATGAGCGGGCGCAGAATCCTCCTGGCACACAAAGTGATGTCCTGAAAATAGTGTGTTGGGCAGGTCTTTGACGTACCGATCCAAAACCGTCTCTTGGTACACTTTTGCACTGGCTTTGACCCCCTTTTCGCAAAAATGAACCTCAGTTGGCCCATAGTAGGAGACTCCTAACCAGGCCATGACTGAAGAGGGATGATGCCCACGCTGCACCCGCGGAACTTTGTTTCCTGCTTCTTCAGAGCTGGTAGCGTACACTCTATAGTTTTGTTTATTATACTTTTCTTCTATATCAAAAATTTTTTCGTCTGTAAAAAGTATATCGCGGTACCGTTTTAACAACACCCGGGATCTTTTGAGTCTAATTTCTTTTAAACGGGCATTAAGTAAGTGCCCACTCTTTTTTTTGTATGCTCGCAGCTTAAGGTCTTCGTTTAAAACCTTTTTGACTGTTTTTCTACTAACCTTCATCTGCAAAGCCATAAGTTTCTGTTTTCGGACAGGATTTCTTCGTATGCACTCCTTGATCGCTTTGATCACTGCTGGTGTTCTTGCGGAGCGAGGCCGGCCAGTTCTTTTCTTGTCCTCAACACTAGAGACTTCAGTGTACCTACTTATAGTACGATACACAAACCTAAGCGTTATTTTCAATTTTTTGAGCAACTTGAAAATGGTACTCGGCGAGTGCCCACAGCGATGCAACGCCAAAACTGCTATTCGGTTTTCTTTCAAAGTCCACTCCATCGTGAAAAATCGCGCCAAATGATCATTTATTGTTTTAAAATAATTGTCAAACATTCAAAAACGGAATGCAATAAAACTTTTCCAAATTCGTGTTCTAAATTCAAAAATAATGTGCCAGTGACAGAACTTTGGGACCGACTACGTAAGTTACTGTAGAATCAGATTCTTACTAGATTTTTCAATGATTTTTTTAACAGTATGTATCAAATATGGTGGTTAGGGAAAGGTAGATTGTAGCTTATTTTTTTAATGTTCTTAAGAAAGATACAAAGACAAATAATTTCAGCGCTTACTTTAAATTAAATATAAATAAAATACAGGTAGAAAAAAATCTATCACAAACATTATGTTTCAAGAATCACAGTTTTATCACCAGTATAAAAGCAATAAATGTGTCTACTCACCCATCCAAACTCTTGCAAGGCCTGACATTGGCATAGAGGTCAAACTCTTTACGTAGGGCTAAGTTGAGGGACCGGTAGCCCTTGCCAATAGGGGTCATCAGGGGGCCCTTCAAACCAATCTTGTTGGCGTTTACTGAGTCAATGGCCTTCTGGGGAATACCCATTTTGCCATCGGCACCCTATGGAGAAAATATTTTATGAATTAGAATAGTACTATTTTTTTTAATTACGATTTGTAAGAAAACAGATAATAATAAATACTCATACCATTACAAGGCTTTTGAGATGTATAATATTTAAATTATATTAAACATATAATGATTAGGAGTAAATATAGGAATCAAAATTATAAATTTTATGAATTTACATGAATAAATTCGCCTGCCGATTTACTGGAGTAATAAGATAATGATAAATTAAATAAGAGTTATTTAAATACAACAGAAACTAAAACAAGCTTTGGAACAGCTGGGACTTACCCTGACATGACTGACGTCGACCTCTTCCCATTCAATAGGAACCTTGGCAGCTTCAAAGATCTTCTGGACGGCCACCGTGATCTCCGGGCCGATACCGTGCCCCGGGATCAGCGTCACCTTCCGCACGCCCGTGCTGTACCGCGCGGCGCCCGCCCCAGCTGGCACCTACCGACAAAACCCCCATATAACCTCCAACGCACATCACTCAACGAAACTAACAAAAAATAAATAACAACCTCATTTCTGCCCACTGAAACACCTCCAGCGACACTACCCGCGCGCCCCCCGAACAGTCCCCACAGTCCTTCCCACACTGTACTCTCACGAAAAGGCTTCAAAAGCTCTTTTATGTAATTCCTCGACATAACTATACTACGTCTATTTTTGGATGCGAAGAACTAAAAACCTATCAGTCTTTCGGTACGGAATGTAAAGGCACACCATGCAGTAAGTTGCAAAGGACTATTGCATAACGCTGAATTTACGAACTTACGATTTTCCTGATAATTCTTGCTGCCATTTCACTAATTTCCTATACGACGACGAGAGACAACTCCGCGGTGAAGGGGCGGAGGGGCGGAAGTAGCAAGGCCGCTACGACGCATGACCGGAAACAGATTCGTAAAGTTTTTCGCGGTAAAAGGAAACTAATTTTTATAATTATTTGCATTGCATTGAAACTATGGAAATATTGCTAAAACTTGGGAAATGAATTCATAATCTCATTTTCATCCCTTAAGAAACCAGAATTAGCAAAATATTGATGAAAATCTACGCGGAAATTCTGCTGGGAGTAAATTTTGCTTTTAATCTAGCAACACTGATATACTAACGTCAAAGAGAAAGCATCCGGATACACAAACTTAATATAGAGCGCTACTACCTTGTTGCGAAATGTATCCGAACGCATTGTCAAAGTGCGTTTTTGTGGTAAAGTTTTTGAAGTAGTCGGTAAGCGACAAAGAAAAACAAACAAGAAGTAGAGTAGGTATAAGAGTAAATCTGTCTAAGACATATATGACGCTTAGAGCATTATAAAAAAACGCGATTTGTTGATGTCCATCGCCAGTTATCCTATTTTTGCGTGTTTTATCCCTAATTTAATTAATTTCTCCATGATCTGATACATTAGATTACGGTTTAGTGACCTATGAAGTTAATTAATATACCAGGTTTCCAAGAATCGTAATAAAATGGACCACCCACTCTCGAAAAAGTTGGGTTCTTTGAGTCTCATTTCTCAGCGTAAATTACAAGATATTCTCGCTCAATGCGGAGACAAGAAGGATTTTATCATTGACCCGGCGCTCATCAAACCATTGGAGAAGATTTGCGGAGTTGCTTGGCTCAGGTCAGTGAAGCATCTAACTTATTTATCTAATTGGATTGTGGTGTGGGTCACACACAGTATACTTTTCTTATTCCTCATATAGGGTGTTAGGAAAAGTACTGACTTCCTTTCAAGACATGAACCAGCCCATGAACAACTTTCCCCAAGGAACATAAGTCGAAATATGAAAAAAATTTGGATCTCACATCTGACTCAGCAGGCTGGTACATTTTGTATGGGAGGCCCATTTTTTTTCATATTGATTTATTTTTCAGTTTTAGACCTATGTTGCTTAGGGAGAAAGTTGTTCAGTTTCATGGGCTGGTTCACCCCTTGCAAGGAAGTCAGTAAGTACTTTACATACTGCCCATGCCCACTGACCCAATGTTTTATATAACATGAATATACTCTTTCCTTTTTCAGGCAAAATGGAGTAGACAAAATCTATAAAATGGAACCAAATCTTGGCAAAACAGCAAATACAACCCGTGTGTATTTTATCCCAGCTTTGCTGCAGAAGTACAAATGTGTACTTGACCAGATTTCATCAGTGCTTAGTCATGATCCTACTTTGAAAGATCAGAAATGTTTCCACATAATCATAGTACCAAAAGTTCTAGATTGTTATGATTCCATACTAGAGAGCCGCGGTTTGTATGACGTTGTAAAACTCTACCCACTGTCTTGGGAGCTTATGGCCTTAGATGAACAAATCCTAAGTCTCGAACTACCATTTTTGTACAAACAACTTTTTGTAGAACAAAACCAATCATTGCTATCAAGCATAGCAATGTCTCTTTGGAGTCTATTCCTAGTCACAGGAAGACCAAAGGCTGTGTTTTCACTGGGGAAGCTCTCTGCCAGTGTTTTAGACCAATTAGAAATATTCAATGAAACATACTCAAGAGATTTTTTGACTACGGAAACGTCAAGTGAAATTGGAGCTGTAATTGTGATCGACCGAAACCAGGACTACGCTTCAAGCTTACTCACTCCAGCCACTTACAGCGGATTATTAAGTGAAATATTTACGATGAAATGTGGACAAATGGAGCTGAACATCAAAGAAACTAAATTAAAAACAGGAAAGCTAAACTTTGATGTGGATTCAAAACCTACAGAAACGAAAACAACCGTTATGACATTGCACAGTTTAGTAGATAGTTTATACGGTGAGATCAAACACAGACATTTCTCAGAAGTGTTGAGTGTTCTGAGCTCAAAAGCAAAACTCCTCAAGAATGAAGATATAAAGGCTTTAGAAATCCAACAGATAAAAGAATATGTAGCAACAAAGTTACAACAAGTCACCTTATACAAGCAAAACTTAGTAAACCATGTTCTGGCTTGTGAAACCGTCATATCAGAAATGAGTAATAAGTTTGAGAAACTAAAGTGGACTGAAACTGAAATGCTTAACAATAGAAATAAGAAATCTAATTTCCAATTTGTGGATGAAAACTTTGGTACTGATATACACATTTACAATAGTTTACGATTGATGTGTCTACTCAGCCTAACACAGGGTCTATCGTATGAAGAATATAATTCTCTTGTAAACAAATATCTCCTAGCTTTCGGGTACAAATTTTTGTATGTCTTTCACAATTTGATAAATGCTGGTCTGCTTATTCAGCCCTCAAGTCCAAAATTATCTCTAAACATATCCAATTTGGGCAATCTCAGTGACCGATTGCCAAAATGGCAGAATGAATTCCAGAGTACTGCTGGTAAACTAAAGCAGCTGCCTTCACAGCCAGAAAAGGTTGACAAATCATCACCCGGATATGTATTCAACGGTGGTTATGTGCCACTTTTAGCAGTATTGTGTAATACTCTTTTGACCTCAGAGTCTCTAGCAGATGTTCTGGCTAAGCTCTCAGTATTAGATCTTAAGATTGGAGGGAAAATCTTAGAGGGAGTCAAATTGGGGATAGGTACTTTGAACGAAAAGTTGACTTCATTAAAACTTCAAAATGGCGACTTGGAATTTGGTTACAAAGATGGTAAAAGTTTGGCAAAACATTTAAAAACAGACCCTACAGTAGATAAAGTATTTCCATTGAAGCCTAGGAGTGTTCTGGTGTATATTATTGGAGGAGTGACGTATGCGGAGATTGGGGCTTGCGATGTAGTGCAGACTGCTACAGGAAGTAAAATATACATAGCTAGTGACTGCATAGCAAGCGGTGGAGATATTATGAAAGCAAATACATAACTATAAAGTAATTTATGAATCAGCTTTTATTGTATTTACTCAATTTTAAAAAATAAGAAAACATGCTTAATGTAATTATGTGACGTTTTATTAATTTATAACATCCGTCGCTTTCGTCATTACAAAAAAAAAGTATCACAGTATTATTTACAGAGTTCGAAATATTTTATTCTAGAGACTATCTACCTACTTTTCATACAGTTTTGCTGTTTTATCAACTATGTAGGTAAGTAAACAATATTTTTCTACCTAAACATAGACTTTAAGTTTCACATGGCAACACTAACACTTTTTCGGTGTTACCAGTGCTAAAGCGAACTAACATTAATGGTAGAAACTAATCTCTATTTCCGCCAGTACTGTGCGAACTTGTGGAAGTGTTCGACGAGCGCGGCCATGACAGCTGTCACCGACATGTCCAGCAGGTTCTGCAGGTAGTGCACCGCCTCTTCGTCGCCCAGGTCCAGTCTGCAAACAATTACTTGTCTTTAAAAGATGGTAGGAAATGAAAGAGAAACGCTTTTCATATAACTTAGTAATTTTACGTCATTAGCTGAGTACACACCGGCCGAGCAACCTCAGGTGCTCACTGCCGTGCTGCTTGCGGCGCCATTTCGGGTGAGGCAAATTCGTTCGAATGTAGACGAGTTTTTGACGAGCCTTTGAGCCTCCATTTGGCTTGATTCGCGCATGTTCGCTCGAGCATGAGCATGCGCTGCCTCAGGCGAAAAACCAGTCCTATTGATTAGGGTGATGTCATTCTTAGCCAGCATCACTCAGGGAGCCCTGATTGAATTAATGTATGTTTCTCACCTGAGTTTGTCCTGCACTTTCTTGACGGCCTTGTCGGGTTCGAGCGCGATGTCGGGCACCGACGCGTCCACCATCAGCGAGAACAGATTCAACATCAAGTTCGCGTGTCTGAAATACGTATTCAATTCACCATTATTTTTATATGGGTAAATACCTACCTATTTGTAGATAAAATTTTGGTAAAGGGAGTTATTTGCAAAATGCAAATGGCGGCGATTTTTGTTTCGGATTACAAATACATAAATCAGCGCCATTTTCCAACGTCTTTTTCCTCGTTATCGTAAAGCAAATTATTTCAGCGAATCGAATTAAACACGCGTGTTTTTGAACCATATTTGCTTTCCGCCACGAACTTTCTACCAAACCTACCATTATGTTGCCACAGTGAAAAAATATTCCAAATTGGTAGATTTTTCAAATTACCTTCTCAAATGTAGAAAAGCCGTGTAGCACTGTTTTCTGAACTCATGGTAGTGCTCAGAATGCACTCCCCCCATGGCTTCCACCATTTCCTTGCTCAGTTTCATGGGCGGCGGGAGAGGTTTGGGGTCCCTTCCCAATATGTACCCGAAGTCTATGTGGAACAGGGCTCCTGCTTTGGTCAGGAGAAGGTTGTCTAAGTGCCGGTCGCCGACGCCTGAAATTGAGAAAAAAATGTATAGTATGACATCCTGATGAGTCTAATCTGACAGTTGTCAGATTCGTAATAGAAAAACTGTATGGTAACAATAGAAAATTCAGTTTGGGACAAAGCATCATCATATCACTGTGCATTTCTATCTGCCTCCAATGCACTGCTGAAAACCTACCATTGGTTTTTAATTCTTACATGCATACATAAATCACGCCTCTTTCCCGTTAGGGTAGGCAGAGACTATTTCCTTTTACTTCCTACGATCCAGGCATACATCTTTCGCTTTTTCTTCATCACAGTGTTGCCAGCCCATAAATTATAAAACGTTCTACCAAATTTTAACACACCATACCCATCTTTCAAATTCTTCTCAATAACATCAGTCATCGCTTATTAGCCTTTTTCGACATTCGTTCAATCTCTCTCTATCTTTTCGTGTGGGACACCGAGTCGTTGAACGACCCAGTGAATAAATCGTACTAGTCATTAAAACTTACCCAATAAATAGGTGATGACACAATAACCGGCACAGCTCCTGATATACGTATCCATAGTTTCCGGTTTGATGCCATAGGGGGCGCCTTCACAAGGGTTGTACTTCCGGAAGAAGTTTTGAATACTACCCTCCGTAGCCAACGCTTCCGCTACAGTCACAGATTCTATGAACTGCAGAAAACCGTGTTTTGAGCTCGTCGCTAGCACTTTGTATGGCGTCAATTTTAGGTCCAAATTTTCTCGTCGCAATAGCTTGTCCATTAGCGTGATCATTTGTAAGATAAGTTGGTCTTGTCGCAAATCGTCGCCATGTTTAAAAATGGCTTCGTATTCGCTGCCTTCCGTAGTGAGGAACGTTAATTTTGAAGGCATGAGCGACGATTTGAATAAACTAGCCTTTTTAGCTACGATTCCTTTGATAGTCACATTAGGGTCTAGAGGGAAAGGCATTGGTTCGAAATTTGTGAAATTAAATTTGAAGGCGTCAGGATCGGCTAGAAGTTGTTGTAATCTTTCGGCTTTTTTGTTCCGGTTGCCGGACTCGCGAGTGACAGTTTTGACAAGTTTGACAAGCTTGTCAATGAAGACTTGTTGTCGCGCGAGGAAAGAGCGAGTGCGTTGGTGTTCTGTGTTTCCTGGAGAAGTAAGAGAATATTATATTAAAAATGGATAAAAGCTGAGATAAAAGTTGAATGTCTACAAGTTTTTGATATAGATCAAGACTGACCAACGATGTTTCCAAGCGGGCAACATTTTTAAGTTGTCTTGGACATTGGGCCATATTTTCCAGAGCTTTTTAATGGACTTGTAACTCAAAGCAATGCTACTTCTCAAATTGTATAGTCTAGATTCACGAAAAATAGGCATCCAATGACATTTCATTCATTTAAGAGTGGTCGAAATCCAGTTTTTTTCATTTTAACTGACTATGACTTAAAGTCACTGACGACTGCGACTGGCCGCCTTGTCATAGAGTATTAGTAGAAAAATAATTACACATATCTTAGCGCACCACACATACAAATTAAACAAAATACCACTTCAATCGAGATCTTGTGTGGCGCAAGTCTGAAAAAACTTTGATACCGCGTTTTAAAACTGTAAGTTTCTCCTTGCAGCGTGTAGATAGCGCCGTACGTAACTACCTATTCATTCTATACCCTGCCACAAAAACAGCGTTCTTTCTTTTCTTGTCACCGAGTCGTGCAACGACCCTATGAACCCTGGTGTCGGAGTTTTTCAACCACCTACTACCAACAGGAGTAAAATAACGCTAAAGTACGGCCGTTCGAATAGGCAATGTTTGACAGTTGGCAAACCCATACGTAAGGACATATAAACAAAGAAAAATAGCATTAACATGATTTTTTAATTGCTATCAAATATGACATATCCGAACGGCCATACTAACACTCTCTTACCTTTAGCCAAATGGTGGCTGAAAGTCTTCATAACTGCTAAGTACATGTGCCTGACCGCGGTGTCTTCCTCCGAGTCCTCGCACTCGATGAGCAGGTACCAGTACAGGTAGTTGGCGAGCACGGGGTTGTTGCACGCGCGGGAGATCAGGAACGTGGCCAGGTTGAGGCGGTCCTCTGTCGGGTCGCCGATCTCACTGGAATAGAAAAGATTAAATATCAATTGGTTACTTGCTTAAAGATGAGCTACTTTTGAAAACCACATTTTGTATGATAATATTGTACTAATATGACGTCACATTTCATTTTAAAAACAGTAAATTTTTATAAGAATTTCCTGTTTTTTTTTCTCGTACAGTAGAAATTCTTTCATAATAAAAGTTGATCAGTTTCTTAACATGCCTGCAAAGTTTACAGTACACTTTGACGACCGATATGGTGCAGTGGTAGTGCGATTACCTGCGATGCAGAAGGTTCCTGGTTCGAACCTCGGTGGATCACTCACAGTCTGGTTAGGACATTGCAGGCTGAACCACCCGATTAACCAAGCGCAAGTTAAGCCGAAGGTCCCGGTTGCTGGCTATAATAACTTAGACGGCGATGGTTACACAACCATGTCAGAAGCCTGCTACTTGTTAGGCTGCTGTTGAAAAATTGTGGCACCAGGGTTTCTTTGGGTTGCTGGACGACTGGGTGTCCCACATGAAAAACAAACATCAATAACTTACAAGTTATTGTTGTCAATGGTGCTGTTGACAGTAGTCACGTTATCTTCAATGACAGACACCACGTTGGGTTCTTCCACTTCGGAGCGGCTGAGCTGCCGACTCATGGCCGGGTTTGACACCGCTTCGCTGTTCGTTAGTACTAGAATGGAAAGAAAAATATAATGAGTCTTTTACATGAGACCAACAGCCAATGCAACAAGTTTAATGCACTTTTGATTTGGTTTGTGTAATTTGATCATAGGTCAAAGGTTCGTTAAATGCTGCTTTATCTATACGTAATTTTAAAAGGTGACTATAGTTTCATTATCCATTTTAGATATAAAAATATCTTTCATTTTTATAATACTAGTGAGACGCACTGAAAATGCCTGGAGGAGCGATTGGTGTAAGAAAAACTATGGCGATTTACCGATAATCCTAAAGCGCAAAATCATTGACATGTGTACACTTCCGAGGAGCAGAAATTGCCAGCGAGCAATGGAGCACAGTATACTAGGTCTCAAACTAGTGGACAGAGTCAGAATTACTGCGTTCCAAGACTCAAATCGCTGATATAGCCCATGCAGCCGTAAAGCTTAAATGCGATTGGACCGGTCATGTCTGCCGCATGCCAGACAATGTATGGGCTTATACCACCGCCAACTGGGAGCCAAGAACCGACAGACGTCGTTGCGGGCGGCCCAGACGCAGATGGCGAGACGAACTGGATGGATTTTGTAAGAATTTTGGATTTTGGAGGGACAGGATCGAGATCAGTGGAAGAAAGGGAGGGAGGCAAACTAGTTTTAGATGTTGAAGTGTAAATAACTTACCCGAAGTAGATAGCAGACTCGTCTGGCTGGCGCGGCGCCCGCTCTGCAGCAAGCGCCCTTCACCGTCTGAGTACACCGGCACATCTTTCCCCGCAATACGCGCGTACTCTGAAAACGATAAAACATATAGGTGTGAACCAGTTGCAGTAAATACAACAATAGATCCTCATCGGGCGCCTGTTTGTCTCAATATAGCCTATTCTCTATCTCACTCGCACTAGTGAACTTACCATCATGTATCTCATTCTTGTTTTCATATTTCAACGCCTGGACCAATTGCAACAGATACAGCAACAAATCTTCATCTGGAGCTTGTTTGAGTCTTGATATAGCGTATTATCCATCTCATTCGCACTACAGTGTACTAACCATCATGTATCTCATTCTTGTTTTTGTATTTCAACGCCTGAACCAGTTGAAACACATACATAGATTCTCATCAAAAGCCTGTTTCAGAATTGATATAGCTTTATTCTCCGTCTCACTCGCATTAGTGTACTTACTATCATGTATCTCGTTCTTGTTTTCATATTTCAACGCCTGGACCAGTTGCAACAAATAGATACAACAAAAGATTTTCATCAACCGCCTGATTTAGTCTTAATCTTGATAATCATATTCTCCATCTCACTCGCACTAGTGAACTTACCATCATGTATCTCGTTCTTGTTTTCATATTTCAACGCCTGGACCAGTTGCAACAGATACAGCAACAAATCTTCATCTGGCGCTTGTTTCAGTCTTGATATGGCGTATTTTCTATCTCACTCGCACTAGTGAACTTACCATCATGTATCTCATTCTTATTTTCGTATTTTAACGCCTGGACCAGTTGCAACAAATAGATACAACATAAGATTTTTATCAGCCGCCTGATTTAGTCTTAATCTTAGCAATCACATTCTCAATCTCATTATACAGTGTACTTACCATCATATATCATCATCATCCTCCTTGCCGTATCCCGTTCTCTGTCGGGGTCGGCTACCTAACATAGGGGATTTGACGTGGAACCAAGTTTTTACATAGAGCGTCTGCCATCTGACCTCTGCAACCCGAAGGTTAACCTGGCTCGAATCCTAGGTTAAGTCACATTCAAATATCATCTGACTTACCATCATGTATCTCGTTCTTATTTTCGTATTTCAACGCCTGAACTAGTTGCAACAGATACAGCAACAAATCTTCATCTGGCGCTTGCTTCAGTCTTGATATGGCGTATTTTCTGACGCTGGGGTGGCTGAACTTGGGAGTGAGGAGTTCGAGGGCATCTTCCACGTCCATGGGAGCCCATTGCTTCATCATAGACAGCGCTTGGCGGACCTCGCCTGTGGACAAGAAAAACACTTTGAAATTATACACACACACACATATCACGCCTTATCCCTTGCGAGGTATGCAGAGCGTTAACGGCTGTGAAAATACGGTCGCTATCGCCATTGAGGGCCCTTTCAAATGATTAGTATATCACTGTAATGACAGGTTGTGAGCCTGTCGCTTGAAATTGTAATACACATGAAGCCTACAAGTCCCTTAGTCACCTCTTACGACACCCACGGGGAATGAAATTATTACACACAAATATATCACGCCTATTATCCGAGCGGGGTAGGCAGAGCGTTTACGGCTGCTGACGCCATGTCTGAACAATATTAGAGGGCCGTTTCAGAAAAATCTTGCATGAAACCGAAAGTCGAAATGGATCACATGAAAATTAAATTTATCACTTTTTTATAGTGTTCTTCCACGATACTTTAATAAAAAAATATAACAGTGAGTTTATGTCATAGAGATAAGAAAATATACGTATCAAAGAACCTATTTTAAACAAAAACCATTAGGTACTTATATAAGTAAAATAAATTAAAAAATCTTAAGTAGGTAATTGTATTTTGCCTACTTATGTTAAAAAGTCAGAAGTAAGGTATAAGACTTATTTTTAGGCCACTGTTTATTACGACAATAACTTCAAAGACACTCAATACTTACAAATCACAGGGAAAAACATGGGATACTCGGGTTTGATGCTCATATACTCAAAGAACCTCAAATTCTTCTGCATATTTGAAACTTCGCATATTTCTCGTCGTTTTTCTTTAGGTTTGCTACCACATGTGGCGATGGGTATCATGTAATGCCCAATCACAGTCATGGTTGAGTTGCAACTTTTATAAAACAATAGTTTCGTCACGAGTTTTTGTTCAATTCGTTACACTTTAGGTTATATAGTCCGACGTTCACTTCGTTACAGTTTATATCTACGTTCCACACACAGTGCATTATCAGGTCGTTGGACGACTCGGTGTCCCACACGAAAAGAAACAAAGAATGTAGTTTAAGGCAGTAGCCAAAATTAGACAAATATCTGGACGAGTAAAATTGGAAGGACGAGGCGAAGTCTTCCCAAGTGAAAGAGACCAGAAATTGGCATTTTGGCTGAGGCTATTATAATGCTTTTCTTCCCTTTGCGAGGAAACATCATAAATTCGTGATAAATTTTTAAATACGCAAGTAGCTGACAAACACATTTACTTAATTCACTTAGTAGAGATCAATAAGTCAAAACTATACAAATTGTCTCAGCAACAATATCGCGAAATTCAAAACGGTAATAACTTTTTATTTTCGTGTGGAACACAAACACGTTCAACGATCCAATCAACCCTGGTGGGTGGCAGAATATAGCTCATGGATACCAAAACTTCTTAAGTCATTAGGAAGCTAGGAATAACCGTTTTTCGGTTTTATGAGCAAATTCATGACACTTTTTGCGCTATTTCCACAACACTTTATATATGTTTTTTTGAGTCAGACATGTCCAACTCCCTATTTTAAAATCACACTCAAAAATTCAACAAAATTTTACAAACATGTTTATTGAAAGTTTTCTACGAGAAACTCTAACACAGCCGCACGCTCTACTTTCTCACCAAAACTAAATTAAATTAAATAAAGGACATAGATGACTCGATGAATATTTTCGTCATCTGTAGATTGATAATATAACCTTCAGAACTCTTTCCGTTTCACTCTTTCAATAAAGAACACTGTTTATTTGGAGCGAGACAGAACTATACAAGTTTTTATGCATTTTTTGTCGATATAAATTGATAATTTATAGCCTGGTTTATACACGTTTTTGCATATTTTATGTAATTAGAACCAGATATAAACAAAACAAATTTTGACCCCTAACAACTGCTTTTTATCTTTTCTTACTAAGATTACATTAATACACGATTTTAATGCAAAATTTATAAAATAGAAGATATGATACTTTAAGTAAAACTATTCGTATGAATGTGGTCCATATAACCATATTATTAACCGACTGAGTGATAAACAAAATAGATTGAACATAATAGGGCACTACCAACAAACAAAAGTTGCTCTTATTGTGGCTTATATAGCCAAAAATAATATACTTATACAAGCCGTATTATCGCTAATAAGGGTGTGTTTGGGCACAATTTATAAAGGTTATATCCTTGTACCCCCCTTATAGTTACCTTATTGATCGCTTTTTTCCCCTTATACGTGTTATATTATGGCAAGGGACAAGGAAGATAAACTTATAATGGCAAAGAAATAACTTCTATATAACCAATACACATATAAAAATCATATGAAAAACGTTAATAAGGGCGATCATCCTTATATGTGTTTTATCATAATCCGATACAAAGAAGTTAAACCCATTGTGGCAAATCAAAGGCTCTTAAAAATCCGTAGGCCCTTATAGCCGTCTGTTTATGATTCTGCAACAAGTGTTTTTGGCGTGGAAAGTATGAACGATTTAACTGAAAAGAGAACGGTAAGTATAATTATTTTAAGTAGTTAATATATTTCTGATTTGTGTGCTCATATATAGTGAAAAGTAACTGGGAATTCAAATTCACAGTAAAATGTGGTACGCTGTGTGTTGTGGTGTCAACCCGCCCTCGAATTTATGCTTTTTGAGTGCTAAAAACGTAATAAATTATTTACTCATGTTCTATACAGTGCCATTAAGAGAGCAAAACGATAAGTACATTGTCTACAAGGGGTCAATAAGAGTGAAAACTTTATTATAGCCACATTGGTTGCTTATATTCTATCGCCATTTTGTGTTATCGCCATTTAACATATTTTTAGGGTTCCTTTGACACGAACAAAATCCCATTATGTACTACTTAAGTTTTTAATTTTTAAATTTATTTATTTTTTATTTGAATATTTTTTTTAATGTAAATTCCACTCCGTAATAAATCCATAAATAAAATAACAACCTGCTATGCTTTCAAAATGGCAATCTTAGTTATGTAATCCATGTTAATATAACCATAAAGAGAACAATTCTTTTAAAATCGCTGTATTAGGGAATATGGAATGCTTTCATCCTTGTAAAGATTATATAAAATGTCAAAATTTGTTTGCTGGATAGACGTCCTATCAAATGCTCCTATAAGTTGACAAGCATCATAATTACCTTATGCATGTCTTTTATAAGAATAATTTATCATATTAAAAGCCTTTATATATCTTTGAATATTATAAGGCTGAAAAGCAATGTAGTTAGCCTCTATAAGAAGAACACATTTCGAGCCCTTATAGTAGCCATATAATTTGGATTTATCGACGTTTAACCAGCCAAATTATAAGAGTAAACGTAATATTAACTAAATCTTCTTATAATGTGCCATTATAAGGAACATTGACATTATTAATGCTATTTTATGACAAGTATAAGAGTATAGATCTTATAGACTTAATTTTATAAGTTTAATTTGTTTGTTGTATGTCAATTCTGGCGTTCACTACGCAGGAACTTGTGACTAAATGATAAGACGTTATAGGTTATTTAGTAGTAAAACAGTTGGATACAATATAGGAAGCGATGTTTTTTGTTAGATTACTGGAAAAATAGTAATAAAATAAATAGAAGTACGCCTAAAATATTACATACTCCATTTATAGGTTTTTGATATATTAAAAAAATAATGTAGTAGTAAGCGTTTCCACGCCATTTAAACTAGAGAGACATGACGTCATCTCTTCGTAATTTCATTCAAAATATCGTTTTAAAAAGTAGCTCATTTGCCATGCCAGTCATCATGCCCATTCAAAGTGTTCTGCCAGGACCAGGGCTAAGCTATTGTTATATTCTCTGTATAATTTGAAGATTGTAGGTATGTGCCTACTTCGAGTGGCGCCAAATTTAAAATTTGTGGTTTACTTAATAGTAAAAGCTATCGTGGTTATGAAGTGAAAGTCATAAAATAAATACAAAAGAATCGTTTTTAAATGAATTTGAAATGTTTGAATTGAGTTGAATTTAACTTGAATTTTATAGCTGTCATCAAATTTTGTTTCTGTACAAAATCCAGTTTTGATTTCCGTCCTCAATTTAGAAACTGACACCAGCATTCAAGGAGTCGTTTGACGAGTCGGTGTCAACACTCGAAAATAAGAAAATTAAAACCTAAGTCATCATCATCACCATTTCAGCCATAAGACGTCCACTGCTGAATATAGGCCTCCCCTAAATTATCCACCTTGTCCGATTAGAAGCGGCCTGCATCCAGGGTCCCAAGTCTGCTATTTTTTTGTCATTGTAGCGCCATCGAAACTCAACTGTTATTCCAATGCCATTGTGATTTTCTATACTTCAAACTGTTAGCAGACAACGAAACTACTAAAATCATCCAACTGAGATCCAATATACATCCAACTGAAACGATTTTCATTTAGCAGACTTAGGACCAAACATTTCCCTAAAACAAGTTAATATGTAAAAAAAAGTAAATACTAAAATGGTAGTTACCGGGTCGATTCCAGTTGACACATTCCAGGAATTTAGTAAGTGCTCGCCGGTGAGACGACAGGTAGAATCTGAAACAATTCGAAAAACAACTCTTAAAATACTAAGTAATCTAATGAATTCCTTTAAACGAGCAAGAATTGTATACAAGGTGTAAAAATATCAGCTGCAAATATTTGAAGGGGTGAATCAGTTTATGAAACTAAACAGCTTTCCTCAAGGAACATAGGTCGAAATTAAAAAAAATTGGACCTCCCATACAATAGGTACCAGCCGACAAAAGTCAATTTGTAAGGGTCCATTTCTTTTTCATATTTCGACCTATATTCCTTTGGGAAAGTTGTTCAGTTTCATGGGCTGGTTCAGCCCTTAAAATACGTGCAGCTAATATTTTTACATCTTACATAATGTGTACTATGTAGCGACCCGCTCAGGTGTTGCACCCGATGCAAATCGATTTCACATCAATTTCTGATAATACAAAATTTAAACCAAAACAAAGAAAACTAATAAATTTTTTAATATCTTTATCTACACTGTGTCCATGACAAGTCTAAAAAAATAATATTTCTCTTATTTTCAAATATTTTGTGATAAATAATGTTCCTATCGATAGGTTTTGCAAAGTATAAAAGACATATAGATAGGTATTAAAAAAATATTCAATGGTACCATAAATAATGAAACTGCTAAGTCTACCAACCTCATTTTATAAGTTCAATCCAATATATCACAAACTGCATATTAGATATTAAATTAAGTTTATATTTTCATATCATAAGACTTTTTCACGACTTCTATGAAACATTTTTTCACTATGAACCGACCTCTACACTGTACTCAATCAAACTACAATAAAAATAATACAAAAGGCAATTTTGCTTGATAATATGAAACCGACCAATATCACCTAATTAACATACGTGGAAGGTCAACAAGTTAATTCAACTTGCTATTACTATATACACAGTGTTTCGGAGGAGAGTAATTATCATAAGAGTAATTATAATAGAGTAATTATGCCGTGTGATGCCGGCTTAGAATAGCATCACCCCACATCCTTCCCGCGGGTGTCGTAAGAGGCGACTAAGGGACTCGAGAGTATTGGTGTATTACAACTATTAGGCGACAGGCTGACAACCTGTCACTATAGTGATACACATGTTTCCTGAAACAACCCTGGAAAACAATCCTCAAAAATGTCAGACGTGGCGATAGCGACCGTATTCTTACGGCCGTTGACGCTCTGCCTACCCGCAAGGGAAAAAGGCGTGATGTATGTAGGTATGTGTAATTATAATGGAGACTTTGTTTTGGGCGTCATACTGAACAATTTTCATTATGGGACAAGTGTCAAACTAAACAAGAACAGAAGTTTTCAACCTGCTATACACGGTGTTACTAACTTTCTTTCAGGGGGTGAACCAGCCTATGAAACTGAACAACTTTCCCCAAGAAACAGTGGTCGAAATTTGAAAAAAAATGTTGGTCCTCCCATACAAAATGTACCAGCCGACTGAGTCAGGTTGTAAGTGAGGTCCAAATTTTTTTTTTCATATGTCGACCAATGTTCCTCGGGGAAAGTTGTTTAGTTTCATGGGCTGGTTCATCGCTTGAAAGGAAGTTAGTACTTTTTCTAACAGCCTGTACAAAATTCACAGTCAGCTTACTAACTTTCTATGACGGGTCTAAAAAAAAACTCGTTTTCCAGCATTGACGCCATATTGACAATTATTCAGTACGATACTGCGTTACAAGGTCTCAAAAATACCTTTCCTCAGAAACACGGTGTATATAATAGAACTGCTATAACCGGTGTACAGATAGCAACTGCAGACTGTAAGCAAAGTTGACCTCAATGTAGCAACTGGTCTTGCCAAAGTTATATCACCAAATAGTTCAGTTACTTAATAAGGTGTAACTAGCTACTTATCCGGCAATTGGCCTTAAATTATACCTGTTGTAAAGTATGATAGAAATATGCTATGTTATATCTAGCTGTCTACTACATGACTTTTTTTATTATACAGGGTGTTAAAGAAACTACTGCGTTCCTTTCTCTCTTTTCGTGTGAGACACCGAGTCGTCCAACGACCCGATGAACCCTAGTGTCAGAATTTTTCAACCGCCTTCTACAAGTAGCAGGCTTCTGACATGGTTGTGTAACGACCGCCGTCTAAGTGATCATAGACAGCAACCGGGACCTACGGCTTAACGTGCCATCCGAAACACGGAACCATCTTTCTTACGGACAATCGGGTGGTTCAGCCCGCAATGTCCTAACCAGACTGGGAACAAATTCACAAAGTGATAAATATCAACTTTGTGAGTGACCCACCGAGAATCGAACCCGGGACCTTCTGCGTCAAAGGCAGTCGCACTACGACTGCGCCACATCGGTCGTCAAATCGGGCGTTCTTTTAAATTACGCATTCTATAGATATATAAGAAGTACCTGTTTATAGGCACACACTGCTTTTCTTAACATTCTGTATAAGTAGGTGATTTTTACAGGTTTCAGAGGCACTGTGTCTAGGGTATCCAATCCCGCAGGTTTTTCCGATCTCGGTATTTGCGGGATCGAAGATTTCAATCCCGCGGGATCTCGGCATTTGAGGGATCCCGCAAGTATAACCCTACAAACTAAGCCCTGCAACCTGATCTGCTATTAAATGTTAAGGCTTATGTATTTTATAAATAGCTCTCAACTCTGAGATCGATCTCAAGAGCGACATTGACAACGTCAGCCAGTACTAAACGACATCTCAAACTCGTACTCAAGATCGATCTCAGAAATGAGAGCAATTTATAAATACGTGCCGTGCCTAAGTATAGTGTAATGGTAATTAGTTAGGTAGTTATACAATAAAAACGAGCTTTTTTAAATTGAAATCAACTATTTCGCGCCTTCAGTAGGACGTTTCTATAATGCTTGCTAATCCCGCGGATCCCGCACTCGTAATCCCGCATTGTTGTCACAAAATGATGCGGGATCTCGGTATTTCGAGATTGGATACCCTAACTGTGTCATCTTGTGTTCGTTCTCTCTCGAAACTATTGGTTGTTTTTGCTGGCTGCAACTAGGTTACATTATACATTACGACAGTGAGTGATAACATCACCGCCGTTGTCGTTTGCAGTCGACGATGTCGTAAAAGCCCTCACTATTTTAGACAACTTGCAAAAATTTCTACCTCAGGCAGGATTTGAACCCGCGAACCTACCCATTAGTACTGGCGTCTCTTCTATTTGGGCTACCGAGGCTTAATCGAGGCCTGCGAATGCAAGTGAATCTAGACTAATAACGTGTAGTATGGGTCTACCTACCGATCTAGCTGTCGCTATACGATCCATAGTGATTAGTGCTGAAAGACAGTATTATTACCTGCTGAGTCCTGCTGGGACTGGGAAGGTATTATCTACCTGAATTTCCATAGTAAATCTTGTTCAGCGGCGGTCAGGGCGTGGCGGGCGGCGCGGCCACTATGGCGGACAGCTGGTCTCTCCGATGCAGTCAGTCTAATATCCCTTCTTCTAAGCAAGTCCATATTAATATAACCTAAGCTTGAAGCAAATAGAGTATATACCTGAATTTCCACAGCAAGTCTTGTTCGGCGGCAGTCAAGGGCGTGGCGGGCGGCGCGGCCACTATGGCCGACAACTGGTCTCGTTCAGAAGCCGTCGGCTTCGCGTCCCGACCCGACACTCCTATAGAAAAGACTTGTATAAAAATAAATATTTCAAAATATATGAACGAAACAAGTGGATCACAATTACGCCGCCAGGGATAGAGTCGACCGTGATGTAGTGTGGTTAACACGTTTGACCCAGCAAGTCAGAAGACGTGGATTCAAATCTCATCAGTGGCCTGACATTTTTCCACTTGTTTCGATTGTATTAACTTTCTAAATATTCTTAAATATTTTAAGAAAACAGCCCATAGAAATTAAATAACAAAGTGATTTTGTAAGTGCGATATAAAAATAGTTAGTTTGTTCCAAGGTACTACATATTCTCTCGCTCTATCGGCTAAATTCGGCTATCACAATATGTCTGGGAGGTTCATTTTCACTGTTTTCACTAAGAAAAGTTTTCAGTTTGATGGATTCCAAGGCCCATATTTATAAACCGCACTCAACTCTGACATGCTGTTAGTATTGACCGACATTTGTCAAAATCGCTCTGGAGATCGATCTCAGAGTTGAGTGCGGTTTATAATCACGGGCGTAAGAGTTTCATATAAAAATATAGACATTCATAAGTCAAATAAGCAGTTGTTATGTAAACCTACCTGACCGAAGAGATCTCGCGAGGCGATGCTGCTTGCTCTCGATGAGATTCTCTTGAAGGATCTCGTAGTCGGGAACAGTGACGATGTCCGCTTGCGCTTTGAACTGATACATCTCGTCGCCGTCTTGTTCGTAGTATACTACTGCGTGCTGGGGGGTGAAGAAGTGGTTTATAATCATACCATCTTTTTATTACCTACAGGTGGAATTTTTTAATTAGCTGTGAGTTTATATTGTTGTTTAATAACAGATGTTGTTATGTAGGTAAGTTATAAGTTTCTCAAAGAACAAAAAATAAATCGAGAAGAACGACGACGTAAAAGGTTTTTTGTTCCATTTGCTCGAATAATTTAGTTCGTCAGATTTGTAGAGACAGTCACGCAAACACGACAATAATGAAATTACATAAGTACTACTTTTCGATCCTGACCTGGCCCTAAAAAAACGTGCAAAAACGGTCTTACCACATATTCTTCTTCAAGTCCTAGTTCTAGTTCCCATAGTACAAGCTTTGCTTTTTTTTAAAAGAATTTTATTAAATGTCAACAGCAATAAAAAAAATAAAGCTTTGCCTAGTTTGGGGCTAGATGGAGCTGTGTGAATTGTCCAGAATATTACTATTATAAATGTATTCGTAAATGGATTCGTACCACAAGTTCGTACTTCGCGTCTTGTTCGCGTAGATAGTGGAACTTGATTGAAGTTCTTGCAGACAGTGCATTCGAATTCAACTATTAGCTCCGATTCACCTGTCCCCAAACACTTATCACAGAAAATGGTTACGAGTCAAAACAACAAACAGTTTTTTTAAATAAAATGGCGTCTAATCAGCGCCTGCGACCTCTTTGCCACTGAAGTAACAAGTGTCTAGCAGCAGGGACCACAGTATGCGGAAACCATACAAAAGCAAAAGGGTCACCGCAAAACTCCGGTGCGGTCGTAGGATCACATATAGATCGATATAGGATATCGATCTTCTTGTGCAATGTAGAATGTAAAACCTACTTTTGTTAAGTTACTAATTAGTAAGTTTGTAATTATATATATACACATCACGCCTTTATCCCTTGCAGGGTAGGCAGAACAATAACGGCCGTTAAAATACGGTCGCTATTGCCACGTTTGACATTTTTTGAGGATTGTTTTCCAAGGTTGTTTCAGAAAACATGTGTATCATTATAGTGACAGGTTGTCAGCCTGTCGCCTAAAATTGTAATACACCGTAATACTCTCGAGTCCCTTAGTCGCCTCTTACAACACCCACGGGAAGGATGTGGGGTGATGCTATTCTAAGCCGGCATCACACGGTTTAATAGTTTTTAATTTATAGTAAAAAAAACTAATAAACAGATTAACACTGCGTCAGTGGCGAAGTGGTTAGGACAACGGTCTTGCAATCGTGAGGTCCGAGTTCGATCCCCGCTACATTGGTACATACCAATGAGTTTTTACTCACGTACATTTACCGAGCGCTCTTACGGTAAAGGAAAAACATCGAGAAACTCACATTCAAATAAAATTTGAATTCAGATAATATTTGAATGTGACTTAACCTGGGATGACCGTCCCAGGTTCGCCTTCGAGTTTGCAGAGTCACATCACAAATTTTGAAATACGCAAGCAGCATACGTTGGAGTTAGCAACGTACAATTTAATAAAAAAAAATACGCGGGAAAATCACATTCCGCCCTCAGGCTAGATTAAACTTCAAACATATAATGTACAATAAAAAACCTAATTTCACGAAGGATCTTTTTTTAGGGCTTTCTGGAGTCAGGACCGAAAAGCAGCAAGGAATTAATTGTTGTTGTATTTGCATGCCTCTACTTACCTGACGACTTTAAATTATTCCTTTTATGTATTCTTTTTTTGAAATAATGACGCCAATTACGAGCAAATGGGAGTAAAAGTATTATTTTGTACCTATCACAACATAACATATCACGGTAACATTGTTCACGACACTGAGCTAATAGATGCGGTCGCGAGATCTAGGATCAAGTTGCGTCTAACTTGTTAATCAGATTATGTAGTGCTACAAGTAAGGGTCTTAATAATACACGCACACACACACACACACACACACACACATACAGATTTCCCGCCTTTATCCCTTGCGAGGTAGGCAGAGCGTTAACGGCCGTATAAACACGGTCGCTATCGCTACGTCTGACAAATATTGGGGGCCCTTTTAGGTGATTCGTGGATCACTGTAGTGACAGGTTGTCAGCCTGACACCTAACGTTTTAATATACGTGAAACCCTCAAATCCTTTAGTCGCCTCTTACGACACCCACAGGAAAGAACGGGGTGATGGTACTCGAAGCCGGGCATCACACGCCAGTGTCTTACTCGTAATAATGTAAAAATGAAAATAAAATGTGACATAAACATTTTACATGTTTATGTAATAAAATCAACTGCAATTATTTTAAGCTTACATACTAAAAGAAAAAGAGTAAGTACTATAATGTAGCTAGCACCCCGTACACATTATAAAGTTTAGCTTGATACCTGTGACGTTTGACAGATCCATAAAGAGAAGTAAACAAAGGAAAATGGACCTTATGTCATAGCATTTATCCGAAGCTGACAGATGTCACAGGTATCAAGAAACATTTTATAAAGTACTAGTGAGCGCCCGCGGCTCCACCCACGTGGAAGTCGATTTTAATCCCGTAGCATCCCACAATAATTTTTTTCGAGATAATTATCCTAAGTGTTAATCCAAGTGACCCTCTATCTGTGTGGCAAACATGATAATCGGTTCAGTACTTTTAGCATGAAGGAGTAACAAACAAACATACAAACTTTCGTATTTATAATATTAGCAGGATAGGTACAGGATAACAGGAATATTTTTAAGTAACTTACATTAACGCCATCTATCTGCACGGTGGGGAACTCTATCATGAGGTACATGTAGTCTGAAGATCTCTTCTCTTTCTCGTTGATCATCTCGATCTCGCGGAACGTCAGTCTGTCTAGCCAGTCCACCTGCGAAAACGCAACAGTATCACATCTTGTCCACTGCTGGACATGGACCTGGAAGTCAATCCGGTTGAGAACTGGGCCATTAGGTAATAAAATAGAAAAGTTGTACATCATCCACCCATCAGCCTACAGCAGTCCACTGCTGGACATAGGCCTCCCCCAGGGTGCGCCACAATGAATGATGTCCCGCTTTTGCCACCCAGTCACTACTAGCCGCTCTCTTTCAGTCATCATCGGTCCATCTGGCCGGAGAGCGTCCGGCGGTACGCTTGACGAGGCGAGGTTCCCACTTAAGAACCCGCGTCCTCCACCGGCCATCGGTTCTACGATAGATGTGACCAGCCCGCTGCCACTTCAAAAGATGTGCGATTAAAATTATTGTCTAAAAATACCACGGACTATATTCATATATATCTAAATATGCAAAGTTTGAATTACTTAATAAAAAGAAAAATTATATAAAAGTAAGTTTTCTGATGCCATCCAAAATAGCAACGTATGACGTATTTTCATACAAAATACCGTTTTAGATCGTCTTAAAATATAGCTCATTTGACCTGCCAGTCCACAAGCCTATTACATTGAAAATTAATTGTTTAAATGCCTTACCTTAGGCATATGTCCATTGCGGTGTTTCTTAGCCAGTTTTCCCAGCCGCTGCATCTGCTCCTTGCCTCTGTCGGGCGCCTTGCCCGGAGTCTTCTCACTGCCCTCCACCCCCGGCCACACCCTCAAGTCGAACATCCCCTGGTTCACAATGTACACTCGTTTCACATTCCTTTTCAAGCCGAGAAACTTCTTCAGCTTAGCTATGAATAGGAAGTAGTAACGACGGATGCGTAGCGTGCTGTTCGGAGTTCCCATTTTTGGAATTGGAATGTTTTTTTCGTTGATAGGTCGTGAACGCTCTGCCTAACCCGCAAGGGATACAGACGTGATATATGTATTTTTTTCTTGTTTGTTTAGTTTAGTAGATGGCGATCGGAGCGAATTATGTGGTGAAATTTCCCATAGGTTGGGAGAATAAATTAACTAACTGAAATAGTATTTAATCTTGTTTTTATTTATAAGAATAATAAAGCACTAAACGCATTAAAATTCCATTAAATAGGGGCACTGAACTGAATTAGACAAATTCATCAATCTGAAATAGCGCCACCTAGTCCGGACTAAAGTTGCTATCATCCTAAAATCCTTGATTCCGGAAATAAGGCACTGCTTTAAGAATTTATTTATGGAGCAAATTAATTTATTTCACATTTTATGCCCAAGTTGTCTAGAACACGTCAAACGGACTCATTGTAGCAGGGACATCACTTGACTGAGAGGCTGGGCATTTTCCAGCCAACGACTTGTTTTGATAGCAGCTGTGGGCAACACATGAATATATCAATGTAATGCCGGTCGTAAATTTGATAAAGTAGTTTAGAAATGTGCTTGTCTAGTTGTTTTCTATGGCATGTTTAGATTTCTAGGACCTATTAGTAAACAGCAAAATTTTCCTATGAGGAGATGTACTGACGTCAAACATGACAACCTTATTCTGCTATGAGGTAGGCAATGTGTTAAGTACTCATCATTCTCCTTGCCTTATCCCGTTCTCTGTCGGGGTCGCCTACCTAGGAGATTTCACATGGGACCAAGTTTTTACACAGTTTTGCAGTTTGTTAAGTACTATAATGAGAAAACATTTTAGGCCATGGCCTAGGAAAATTGCACACCTTCTGTAATTAAAACTAACTACTATACAGGGTGTTTGAAAAAGTACTAATTAATAACATAGTATGTTCCTTGGGGAAAGTTGTTCAGTTTCATGGTTGGGTTCATCCCATGAAAGGAGTTTATAACTTTTTCTAACACCCTTGTACACAAATAGTCGGAGAGATCAAAATAAACTTAACTTTACAAAAAAAGGATTACCTAAAATAGGACACCCTAGAGAATAAATGATTCATTAGAAGCATTCTGTTAGAGTTGAAATATCAATTACAAGTCATAGGTTAAGGAGCCATTGATAAAGAAAATATTACATACATACATATACCACGCCATCCTCCCTTGCGGGGTAGGCGGAGCTTAATGGGCCGCAAAAAATACCCCCAAGAAAATATAACATACATACATAAATCACGCCTATTTCCCATCCCCAAGAAAATATTGCAAGTTAATAATATTAGTTAGATTGCTGTAATGGGAATTTTATTTAAAAAGGTGAAGTTTTTTTTATTAAAATTGGCTCAACTGCCATGAGGTAGATAAATCCTTGCGAGATTAATAAAAATGATTTGTTTTTAATAACATATTTAATACTTACTTGCATTTAGTAATCTTTTTAGACATTACCTGAGATACAAGTAAATATTTTTATATATTTACTTAGTTTAGGTATAATTGATAAATTTATGCACTACTTCATTTTAATATCTGTAAATTTACTATTTGTAAGCACTATTTTATTTTGAAATAAATTATCTTATCTTATCTTATCTTAATCTACCCTGCTGACTGACCTCCCTACTTTATTTATATTATTAATTAATAACTTTCAATGTGACCTATGAAGAAATCAAAGTTGTTTTTGTAACAATAAAATAAAAATATACCGGGTGTAATTAATAGTAGATTACGTACTGAGATATGTAAGCTATCAATAACAACCGAGGTTTTTTAACGCCCGAGCGGAGCGAGGGCGGTACCTTTCCGAGGTTGTTATTGATGTTACATCCGTGGTACGTATACTGCTTTACATATCGAATGAAAAAAGAGTAAAATAAAGCGATAAATACAAGAAAACGATCCATAAATGATGATTGTATCGTCTGGTATTCAAATTGCACCACGAAACTTTTTTTTCTATGATTGAAAAATATTGAATTAATATGAAAGAAAAGTATCCTAACATAAAGTAGTCATTTTTCTGATAGTAGGGATGTTAGTCATTTTTACTTTTGTTATTGTAATATTGAGTAATAATTCGACAAACTCATTTGTTGAGGTTATAAAAATACAGATTAAAAATATAATTCCTGCGTTCAAGCAACACAATTCATAGCGGCCAGTTCGAAATTTAAAAATTTTGATGCAGCTCCTATTAAAAATAAGAAGAAATTGATTTTAACTTTTTAATTGTCGCGATTCTATTGGTTCTTTTTCTAGTTCCATATATAAAATTACTTACAGGCTTAGTTTTAAAACCTCGCCTGTAAGTTGAACTTACAGGTCGTGTTTTTTGTCAGTAATGACCTACTTTCAGAGCATGAGATATGTAAATAAAATAACTGCTTATACAGAATGTTAGGAAAAGTTCTTACTTCCTCTCAAGGGATGAACCAGCTCATGAAACTGAACTACTTTCCCTAAGGAACATAGGTCGAAATATTATGAGAAAATTTTGGTCCATACAAGATGTACCAACACAGTTGGTTTGTTTGAATTTTTCATTATTAAAAAAAATATTATGACTTACTTTCTTAGGGGAAAGATGTAGAGTTTCATGGGCTGGTTCATCCCTTGAAAGAAAGTTATTACTTTTCCTAATTCCTGTAATTAGCCAGTTGGACCTATGTTCCTTGGGGAAAGTTTGCAGTATTTGCAGTTGTTTTTTGTACATACTGGGCCCCCAGTCAAAATAAAAGAAACAGGGCCCTGAAGTTACAACATAAGCAGTTAATATAACCAACCTGTCTCAGCATGCCGTGCTTCCCAAACAGAGATATAGTGGTGCCTCCGACCACCATGACCTTTCCCGGCCCAGCGCAGTCGTAGATAGTCATGGCCAGGATCGCATTGCGGGGAAGATCACTGAAGAACACTGGGAGAGTCACCCACTCATTCCAGCTATAAGAAAATAAGAAATTTATAGTAAAATCTCTTAAAAGTCTATACAAATTTTGAAATAGATGGCATTTAAAAATCAAATTTCCATACAAACTTTGAACCCTCTTCTTACCCCTTTAAGGGTTGAAATTATTAAAATGCTGAAACATGTGTTTAATTATTTTACTTTTTCAATTCAATCCAATTACAAGCCCCTTAGGGATTTAAATACTAATAAATATATTCTTAGTGGATATTTTTGTGGTGTCAAATATACCTACTGCTCAAATTTCATGTCTCTAGCTGTAGTAGTTTAGGGTCTCCATTGATAAATCAGTGAGTCAGTCAGTGAATGAGTAAATTTTTTGTATATACATAGATAAACTAGATAAACTGATGGCCAGCAGATCATTATCCATATATTGAAACAGTCATTACCAATGCTTTGTGCCCAGCACTTTATAGTAGAGTTTGAACTCAGTTTATATAAAATGATGGTATAAAATGTAGAATTGTACCAAATGGTGCATAAATAAAACGTTCGGACCCACATTATAGTACAGAATGATAGGTATTAATAGAATTTGAACCCACATTACACAAAATAATGGCATAAAAACACATCTGATCCTTTGTGACAAAAAATTTAAAGAGACAAAAAAACCACCTAGCCTTGTTACTTACTTCCATCTGTTAGAGAAAGCCTTGTACGAGGTTGTCACAGGCAGTGCAAGCGGCACTCCGTCGCTCAGCACCTGGCAGGTCACGTACAAGTCTGAGCATCCCTCCTGGTACAGCCCTGAGAACTTGAGCATTGGGTCCGATAGCAGCTTGTCATACTCCGGCTTGGCGCGTTTGCCTTCCAATGTGCCTCTGCAATATACAGGATGTACAAATGTTAGCTGCAAATATGATAAGGGGTGAATCAGCCCATGAAACTGAACAACTTTCCCTAAGGAACATAGTTCTAAATATGAAAAAAATTATTGAACCTGCCATACAAAATGTAGCAGCGGAACGAATCAAATATATGGGAGGTCCAAAAATATTTTTCATATTTCAAACTATGTTCCTTGGGGAAAGTTGTTCAGTTTCATGGGCTGATTCACCCCTTAACATATTTGCAGCTAATATTTTTACATTCCTATTCAGGATTTAACTACATCACATGACAGCTAAATGAGATCCACCAAGTACTTCTGGCTATTAGAGACAATGTAAAAGTATCTCAGTATTGGAAATCTGGAAATCACATTTTTTTTCTAACTTCCAGCCATATTTTTGAGTGATGGTTCTTATAACTCTTTCTTAGCACAACTTAGTTGGTAACAAAGTTTAATTACGCTGGTACTATTAATTATTCTGTGGTATAATTTAGAAGAAAGGTACCTATAGCTACTACAGGGTCAGTAAGATGTGAAACGTCTGCTGTATCAGCTGTTTCTACGTCATCTCGTATAGAAAATACTCGGAACTGGGGAAAGATAGAAATAAATTGATCTAAAACGCAATTTTGCCATAAATTAGTGCCATGACAACAAAGGTGTTTCTTACATTTTTATCTCGACTTTGTGGTCCAAGGAGGAACTGTACACGTAATAGAATTTATCGTCAATCTCATTCATGATGGTGCTTTATGTTGTTTTACACGGTGCTAATGGTATTTTCGATGAAATTAAGAATTTATGGAAAATGCAAAACACAATACAAACAGCTGATCGACTGTTTATTAATCTGTGCATTTTGACATAACGCAGAATATGATACTCAAAAAAAATTTAGTAAAGTGGTAGTCTTTTTCCTCATGGCAACCTCAGGAGGGCTGCCATGCCAGTCAAGTACATTTTACACATCGTATAAAAAAACACACACTTGGGTTGAGTGTTGAGTCGAATGAACTAAAGCAACGTGGCCATAACATTTTAAAAAATCCTTAATAGAATGCTCATGTACCATCATGTACACTTTTTACTACAAAACGTTCACTTTTGACGGCGGATATGTGTATTCTATTTTGGGAACACTGGACCTCAGAGACGTGTGGCAACACTGGACCTCAGGGACGTAAAAACTCTAGACGGTGTTCTAAGTACAACATACTTGAGGGTCTCTTAAGTTGATTAATGAGCTACTTGGAACGGACTACAATAGCAGTGCCTCCAAGTCTTCTGTTTGTTTAATCTACCAGGATATTTGAAATACTACAACGCCTGATATAAAACTATGAGCAAATCTAACACTTGCATTGGGTTGTCCTCGTAAGTCCAAAGTAAAAAAAAATATAGAATATTTAGTTCGCCATGGTAGGTAAACAAATAATACAAGTTGTTAGGGACAGCGTCCTGAATACTGATAGGGTGCAAGCAGACCATGACACTGAACAATTTCTCCCTAGGAACATATGTCAGGAAACGACCAAAAAAATATGATCTCTCATACAAGATCGTGATCAGCTGACTGCATTTGCTATGGGAAGCCAAAAGTTTTTTGACGTTTCCTGACACATGTTGCTAAGGGAAAGTTGTTCAGTTTCATGGTCTGCTTGCACCCTATCAGTATTTGGGACGCTGTCCCTTACACCCCGTATATCTGCAGAGGATAGGACGACCTACTGCCCTATACAATAGGTAAATTATTAATGCGGAAAAATAAAAAATTTCTACCTAAGCAAGTTAGACACAAACACTTGAATAACTACATAATCTTATCCAACTATCTATGTTTCAAGACATAACAATACAGGGTGTATGGAATTGAAGTACCTATATGTAGGTAGTCATCATCATTATCTCCTTGCCTTTTCCCGTTCTCTGTCGGAGTCGGCTCAGAGGATTTGACGTGGAACCAAGTTTTTACACAATATAGCGACTGTGCCATAAGGAAGTTCTGGATCCAAGTTTTTACACGTAGCAGTCGGTATATACATGAGTAAAACATCTTAGCACATGGCTGGGATCGAATTGGAGTCTCATGACTGGAATACCCTTTTTCCCTTCTCTCCACTGATATTGGAATAGGTAGGTTAGTTATGACAGAGAAAAATATTCTACCGACAAAATTTTTGAGTAGGTAAATGACTGCTAAAATAAAAACTTGGAAAGCTTCTAAAAGGCCCATAAGTAAGCATAACAACCTCCTCCTATATGGCATTATAATCCGATGTATAAGTTCCATGGATATAGGTCATATGAATAGGCCATATACCTATTGTGTTTACTATGTATGAAAAGAAGTACACACTATATCTACATGGTATGGGATTAAAATTTCCCGAAATATCTTTGCCATTCACAAGTAGCAAGATATCTCGCCCGGAGATAGAGCTATGGTATCGATGCGAGATAAAATATCCGATGTAAGCTAAGTAGGTACCCTTTGGATCCGGCAGTATCAGTCCAGCCGAAGATGAAGCTGATCTTGTTATTAACAGGTAAGTAGTTAACCTATTTTAAGAAAATAACAATAGTTACGTAATAAATAACTTAACTTTTGGTAGGACTAACTTGCAGATGAATTCGACCGTTCATCAAGAGTTCTGCATTTTGAGATTTTTATTCCAACCTCATACACCCTGACGATCATTCCGCGAACTTGAATTTCGTAATGTGACCCGACAAGTAGGCCAAAACCGACCGATATCACTTTTTCATAGCCAAGAAGATTCAGAATAGACCTTCGTACCTTATTAGTTATGCGCCAAAAGGATCTAGTTTAATCTCTTTTTCCAGGGCTTTCTCTGGCTTTAGCGGCTGTGCCGCGTTCGCTGGACAAGCGGGACTTCTTCGTCGAGGAGGATGAAGAAGGAAGACTCATCTACACAGTCGTCAAGAGCAATGGTAAGAGGGAGAGAGAGAGTTCCAGAATAAAAGTTATGGCCTTAGGCAATAGGAACCTAAATGAGCACCATGCCAGTTCTTTATCAACACCATCCAACACCAAAGATTGACCGCAAGCAGCACATTTTCGTAGACCATTACGTACCATTATTATTTTCTATTAATATTTAATATTTCTATTCAATATAACCATCGTCAGGCACCGAAACGCTGTACCTGGGCGAGCTGGGCCGACGGGTAGACTCCGACGATGATGACGTCATCTTCAAGTTCTCCGAAGAGCTAGACGAGGCCAGCGGTGGATGGAAGATCTCCATCTACTGGGAGGGACCTGCCGACAGAGTCTTCGAAGACTGTCTCAGTTTTGGTAAGAAAGATCCTATTTGTATGAGTGACATAGAAAAAAATATTTATCAGGTAAGGCCACGCTTTAATCGGATAATTCATAAACTACTCACTTAACAGGAGAACGTCAGTGGTACGCTGGCCCCGAGCAGAAGGAGCAGTACTGGCCCATCCAGAAGGGAAACCTGAAGAAATACTCCATCGTATCCAAAGAAGAAGACAACGCCGCCGTATCTGAACGCTACTGGCTGAGCTCCATGGGAACATACATCTACGTCTACCCTGAGGCTCCTCTCTTTGTAGACTACCACAACATTATGGACAACCACCTGTGTCTCATTGCCGAAGTCGCCGATCCTTACTCTACCAAAAGAACCCGCAACGTCTTGCAATACGACATGTGGTTCTTCGAGTTTGACCCTAAGAAGGCTCATCTACATGCTGTTGAGAATTACTTGGGTAAACCCTCAGGTGTGCCTGATTACAGAATGATCCAGTACCCAGTGTACTCAACCTGGGCGAGATACTCCAGAGAGATTGACCAGGATAGCCTGTGGGCTTTCGCCAACGAGATCAAAGACAGTGGTTTCCCTAACTCTCAGTTCGAAATTGATGACCTTTGGGAGGTATGCTACGGATCCTTGACCGTCGATGAGAGGAAACTTCCCAACTTGAAGCAGCTGGTTCAGGATATCAAGAGCCTTGGTTTCAGGGTCACAATTTGGGTGCATCCTTTCATCAACAAAGACTGTGATCCCTGGTACTCTGAGGCCTTGGAGAAAGGGTAAGAGTAACTCCCTTTTAAAAAAGTTTTGTAATTCATACAACTTGCTCCGCTTATTATTCCTTCCATTCACAATTTCACTTCGTCCCCTTCATCACCAGATACCTAGTCCTGAACGAGGAAGGTAGCCCTGACTCAAGCTGGTGGAACAACAACGGCTCCGTGCCCGGCTACATCGACTTTACCAACCCTGAGGCTGCTGAGTGGTACTCCTCCAGGATCCAGAACCTTCTGGACACCTATGACATCGACAGTTTGAAGTTTGACGCTGGAGAATCTAGCTGGTCTCCTCAGGTAAGAAATTAAACCAGAGCAAATTTGGAGTTACAACAATGATAAAGCTTGATGAGTTAAGCAAGCATGTTTCCTTATTTTGTTTTGTACATGCTTAAAAAAAAAACAAAATGCTCATGATTGCAGATCCCAGTCCAAAACGGTGACATTGATCTACATCCCGGACACATTGTCCAGTCCTACGTGAGAACCGTCGCCAAATTCGGACCTCTCATTGAAATCAGAGCTGGTATGAGGTATGTACTCCAAGAATCTGTTAGAAATATATGGGACCTTGATTCGACAAAGGCAGAAAAGATATAAACTAAGAATTCGGCGCAGTGTACGCCATAAAACATGACCATGAGCCCACCAAGAAATCCAAAGCCACCTTGCTGATGGTTTTTACTCGTAGTTCGTTTGCTGTATCCAATAATGTCTACACAATAGTACGACAAACGTTTGCTAATATAACTTACTTACTACGCTGGCTCAGCGACCTGAAGTGGATCTTGGCCTCCGATACAACTTCACGCCACACTTCTCTGATCTGCGCGGTTTGCTGCCTTTATTTTTACAAGGTCTTCTAAATCCTCAGGACCCAAGACCTGCCAGTGTTCATCCGTATGGTGGACAAAGACACGTACTGGGGCTTCAACAACGGTCTGCGTACCCTGGTCACCACGCTGCTTTCCATGAACCTGAACGGATACACGCTCGTGCTGCCTGACATGATCGGAGGCAATGGGTGAGTTGATGATTAATCCTGCTTAGAAAAAAAGGGGCCTCTTTTTTATTGCAACCTCATCATCACCCAAAGGTTACCATGCACATGGAATCCTGGGGAGTGTTTGCCATATTCACCTTTACACGCATAGCAGTTGGGGCAGCGGATTGACAGAGAGTACCGCTAGCTACTTATTCTCGAGCATAAATGAGCTGATATTATTCTAGGGCAAAATCACACTTTGAACTCTAGGATTAGAAATTATGTCGTAAAAATATCACTTTGGGGTAATGCCGTGTGATGCCGGCTTAGAATAGCATCACCCCACATCCTTCCCGCGGGTGTCGTAAGAGCCGACTAAGGGACTCGAGGGAATTGGTGTATTACAGCTTTTAGGCGACAGGCTGACAACCTGTCACTATAGTGATACACAATGTTTTCTGAAACAACCTTGAAAAACAATCCTCAAAAATGTCAGACGTGGCGATAGCGACCGTATTCTTACGGACGTTAATGCTCTGCCTACCCCGCAGGGGATAGAGGCGTGATATGTGTATGTATGTTGGGGTAATTTCGGTCATAATTTGGGGCTTGCAGAGAAACTTTTCCGCCATATAGCACACTTTATATACGTTTGCGTCATATTTGCAGTTACAATGAAGCTCCCAGCAAGGAGTTGTTCGTGAGATGGCTGCAGGCTAACGTGTTCATGCCGACTCTGCAGTACTCCTTCGTACCCTGGGATCACGATGATGAGGTAACTTGTTGAAGATTTGTATACTTATTATGGAGCTTCCTTGAGTCTTGTATAAGCACGTTAGAGCCGACAAAAGCATTAGCAAATCAAAGGTGACGATTGACCCAAACTTGTAAAACTTCACATCATACTCAATTTTTTTGTATGACGTTGATGTAGAATACGAAGTTCTCTGTGCTGTTTTTTACACCTCCTGACAAGTAGACCTGACAAAAATCATTTTTTTTCATTCACCAGACAGTAGAAATCAGCCGCCGCTACACGGAACTGCACGCTGAGCTAGCTGACACCATCGTGGAAGCCATGGAGAAATCCGTAGCTGACGGCATCCCCGTCAACCCCCCCATCTGGTGGCTGGACCCCACTGATCAAATCGCCCTTGCTTGTGACGATGGTAAATATAGTTCATTGGGTCGTTAGTTGACTCTGTGTTTCACACGCCATTACAGCGACGACCGATGTGGCGCAATGGTAATGCGAATGCCTTTGACGCAAAAGGTTCCAGGTTAGATTCTCGGTGAATCACTCACAAACACGTTAAGCCAAGGTCACGGTTGCTGTCTATGATTACTTAGACAGCGGTCGTTATACAACCATGTCCAAACCGTGCTATTTGTAGAAGGCGGTTAAAAAAATTCTGACACTAGGGTTCATTGGGTCGTTGACCGATTCGGTGTCCCACATGGAAAGAGAGATACGGCATCATGACTTTACCTAATCCGGTCTTTCTTCTTCAGAATTCCTTCTCGGCGAGAGGTACCTAGCGGCCCCTGTGATGGAAGAAGGCGCCGTGTCTCGCCACGTGTACCTGCCCAAGGGGACCTGGAGAGATGGCAACACCGGGGACCTCATTGAAGGCCCAATCCTGCTGGAAGACTACCCAGCACCGCTGGACACCCTACCTTACTTCAAGCTCGAAGATTAAGCCAAAGATTTGTTCATAAGAATATAGTTTGCTGTTTGTTTGTACCTATTTATTTAAGAACAAACAAATTGTAGTTACAAGTTGTTGATAACGTTATGTACATAACTGACTTTAGTTGATTATTTAAATAAAGTTTTGGATCCTGTTAAATCATCAATGACTCTATTCACTTATTTCATATCTACTGGTACAGAATGACAACACAAATTATAGGTTACTACCGTCTGTCTGTACGTGTTGGAAGATTTTTCCGCATACATGCATGTTTCTATTAATAAGATGTTACCGTGATCATGCTGTGCACGCTGTTAGTAGGGTATGATCTAGATCAAAACTGTGTACCTATCTTATTTTTTGATGTTGTGATTGTATCCTGTTAGTGTGCCTAATACAATAAAAATAATAATAACAACGCTAGATATATTCGCCAACCTTAATATAAATGGCTAATATAAACCTTAATATAAACTGAAAGTACTAGGTAACTATCTCCCAGAAAATTGACGTCACATTTTTATGATAGCATGAGAAGGGAATAAAATAAATTACGGATCGTATATAAGTTGAATTTTCCGAGCAACTTTTCATTTTATTCGGCATAGTTTCATATTCCATACTAAAATAATTGAAACTCCGCGCCTATATTATCCGCAGTCCAATGCGCGGAGTGTCTATACCTCCTTCCCTTAATAAGTTTCACAAGAAATTATCAGTACGAGCGCGTGTGTGGAGCATTTAGGCCAAGTTACGGTCCGTTACTGGTAGCGATACTATGAGAATGAGCTCATATACATAAACCTACTTCAGCTTAAGTAAATAAAATAAATAAATAAATATCCTGGACAATTCACACAACGCCATCTAGCCCCAAACTAAGCAAAGCTTGTACTATGGAAACTAGAAAGTTGATACTAATACATATATACTTTTTTTTGTAAATAAATACATATTTATATATAGAAAACACCCAGACTCAACACAAACATTTGAAAATTTACTTAACAAATATTTGTGTCCGGTGGGGATCGAACCCACGGCCCTCGGCGTAGAAGGCAGGCATACTATCCGCTACGCCATCGGGACAGTCAAGTTATTTATACATTTACAAATTTGCTTCCGGTCCTTCCTTCCGGCTCTGAAAGAAAAACCATCATGTATGCATAACAGATTTCGTAGCAATTTCGGAGCCAATTGCTACGCCGTAGCATGATCCGTAGCTAGGGTAGTGTCCGAAAATGAAGGCTTGGACCTGTGTTTGGGCTGTATTATAGTATCTCGACAACCAACTGTAAAAATCAAGATTCATAGCAAACAGTTGGTTCTCAATCAATGACGGCTATCATATCGATAAGAACGATTCTAGATTCAAACTGAAGAGGTATCGACAGATAACGAAGTATTGCAGATACTTTTCAGATATGTTCCTACATAGATGATGTTGTTATCTTGGACGTATCTGAGGCGTTGAGTCACAAGGTTTGGCAGTCGTTGCTTCAAACCAACCGGGATGGCGGCTCTCAGGGTTTTCTTAGGTAAGGAAGAAAGCTTATTATTTTTGTTTATTATTGAAATTATCTAGGAAATCATGCAGAGTGCAATATTGGAAAATGCAATGTACTAAGCTGCATTATGCAGTGCGTTGCATAACATGCTGCAGTGGTTATTGATTGAGCTAGTGCGACTTTTGAGTGTTGGCAAGAACTTACCTACCTTACCTTTTTGAGTACGGGCTACCTATACAGCCACAACAGTCCACTGCTGGACATAGGCCTATTTCTACTTCTTTTCAATGGAAACTATCCCCGGACTATAGTCTTTACAGAAAGTGGCTTAGGCC
Organism: Keiferia lycopersicella; assembly: GCA_029255805.1. NCBI lineage: Eukaryota > Metazoa > Arthropoda > Insecta > Lepidoptera > Gelechiidae > Keiferia > Keiferia lycopersicella. The sequence goes on from JARACZ010000012.1 coordinate 1,023,845, forward strand.
TACTGCTTGTGTGTGATTGTTAGGTACGTGATTTTTCTACTTATCGTAGCTGTTTTGGAGCCAAGCGCTACGCTTGCTACGACGTAGCCAGGTTCTATTTCTCTCATCTACCACAAATTGTAAGAATGACAACCTGTCACTATAGTGATATGCAATATTCCTGAAACAGCCCCCAAATATTTGACAGACATGGGTGGCGACAATTATCGTATTTTTTACGGCCGTTGGCGCTCTGCTTGTCCCGTCAGGGATAAAAGCGTGACGTATTATGGCTCCATCATCGGTTCATTCTCAGCTCAGAGAAAAAAAACATTTACTAAATTACATGAAATCTCTGGTCTGTGATTCTCAGCATCATTATTCCATTTACGATACAGTTCACGTTTCTTTTCCAGCTGTGTTAGCGCTGGGTGCGCGGGCGCATACGGTGTCGCTGCGCGCTGATGACGTCACACTTAGTCTGGAGCCACAGCTCACTGGAGGGTTCACTCTTGCTTTGATACAAGGTAGGAAGGAAAACAGAAGATGACAGTCACATAGACCCATTGATAACTAATAGAGAAGACACTACCCATCACAAAGGCGTTCCATTCATTTGATTCACTTAGCTACATTAACCTCACTATGACAGTAGCGCTGCATCTATGATTCGTACCATAAACTTTTCTGAAGGTGATAGAAACAACCATGATTTTGTATAAGGACATAGGAACTACTTACATGCCGTGTGATGCCGGCTTAGAATAGCGGGAGATTAGATGTGGGGTAACCACATCCTTCCCGCGGGTGTCGTAAGAGGCGACTAAGGTAGAAAAAGTAAAGGAGGAGAGTATTGGTGTATTACAATTTTTAGGCGACAGGCTGACAACCTGTCACTATAGTGATACACGTTTTCTGAAACAACCTTGGAAAACAATCCTCAAAAATGTCAGACGTGGCGAGTGTCCGTATTCTTACGGCCGTTAACGCTCTGCCTACCCCGCAAGGGATAAAGGCGTGATATAATGTATGTATGTATGTATGTATGTGAACTACGTACTAGAGGGGCACAATACCCCAGCTGTACCCCTAGGGGAACATGTCAGGGGTACTAAGGGTCCTGGATGCCGCCCACGCGCCCCGCACTCTCGCTCTTGGTGTTCTGACTTTTGCAAGAGTGATTTTGACAAATATCAGTCAATACTAGAAAACAGTACCTATCTCAAAGTCGCGCTCAAGATCGTTCTCAGAGTTTAGTGCGCGGTTTATTAATATGGCCCTTAGACCATATGCCACAATCTGCAAGAATGCCATAGTGACCAGATGAAAAAACCTTTCCAGGAGAAAACAAAACTGTCTACGGCAGCATCGGACGCACGCTGTTTGGTCCTTACACCTCCGAGGAGTTCGAAGGAGGAGTGGAGATTCACATCGGAGACGCCGTGCTGAAGATCTACACGCTGTTTGACGCAGAGAGCGACGCGAGAGGCATCAAGGTCAGGTGGGAGGCTGGGCCGGTGCAGAGATTCGAAGACTGCTTCGGCTTCGGTAAGAAATTTTTACAAAACACGAAGTTTGTCTAGGTCTTAACAGATGTGATGGAAACAATGTGATATGGAGCAAGCATATAGATAAAGCAGTTGCAGAAGATGCGGGTTGAATGTATACGGCATCACAGCCACGCTAGGTCTACTGTACTTTCGTTATTGACGTTAAACCCCTCTATAAATTGTTTCAGGGGAAAAGCACTGGTACGGCGGCCGTATGCAAGTAGACCAGCTCTACCCGATTGAGAAGATAAACCATCCTTACTCCGCCTACATAGTTTCCGAGACTGACAACTCTGCTATAGCGGAAAGATACTGGCTGAACTCGGCCGGAGAGTACCTCTACGTGCAACCCGATGTTCCTCTATTTGTGGACTACAACAACCTTCAATCAAACCATATCTGCTTCGGAGCTCAAATTGCGCAGCCTTACTCAACCTTACGCAACCAATCAGAGCTATCTTACGATATCTGGATACTGAAAGATGTCAAGTCAGCTCATAAGCATGCCGTTGAAAATTACCTTGGGAAACCTTCTGGCTTGCCTGACTATGAAATGGTGAAGAATCCAATCTGGTCCAGCTGGGCTCAATACGGAAAACTGATCAACGAAACCAACCTTCTAGAATATGCAATGGAAATCAAAGAGCATGGTTTCAACAACTCTCAGTTTGAAATAGACGATTTCTGGGAAACCTGCTACGGGTCTTTGACTGTTGATGAGGAGAAGTTTCCGAATATGACACGTTTTGCTCAGGAATTGAAGCAGCTGGGTTACCGGGTCACGATCTGGGCGCATCCGTTCATCAACCAGGATTGTGAGCCGTGGTATTCAGAGGCCTTGGAGAAAGGGTAAGTTATAGTAACAGAAAAATAAGAAGTTAAAACATGCTCGCTAAAAAATCAAGTACGTAAGTAAGTTTGTCCATTAGGATGTTGTCTTTTCTATTCTGTCTTTTTTTTCCAGCTACTTCGTGGTAAACGAAGCAGGCAGCACGGAGACCAAATGGTGGGACAGTGAGGACGGCGTGGCAGGTTACATTGACTTTACCAACCCTGAGGCTGCTGCGTGGTGGTCAGCTCGTCTACGGACCGTCATCGAGACTTATGATATTGACAGTCTAAAGTTCGACGCCGGAGAAGTCAGCCATTCTCCCCAGGTAAAGTCATCAGTGTACAAAAGCTGCTTTTAGTGTGCTTCATTCCGTGTAGAATATTTGCCAACGAACAAAATAGTTAATCAAGGTATCACAGATTTTTGGTACCTTTATTAGTCATCATCATCTAGACAGAAACCAAACCGATGATGGCCTAGCTTAGGCTGGTTTCAGAGCGACGCGTCTCGGCAGCGCTGCCCAGCCGCGCGCGCCTCGCATTACACTAGATTGTATGTAGCGTTTCATAGTGACGCGTCTTGGGCCGCGTCTCGGCCGCGCCGCGGTCGGATCTCCTTCGATTGCCAGTAGCGTCGACTTGCAATCTTTTAAGACGTCGTTGTTGCACTCTTTTCTAATATAGTGATTACGTTTGCTGGCATAATGATTCTCTGCACTCGACCGTACACCACAACGAAGCGCGCGCGTCTGAATGTCGTTTCACAGCGAACGCGCTGCCCAGGCGCGCGCCCGAGCCGCGCGCGCCTGGGCAGCGCTGCTGAGACGCGCCGCTCTGAAACCAGCCTTAGTTCTCCTAATCCTGACACCAACTTATCAATCCACGGAGGTAGTTTCCATGTTTCGGGCTTTTGCAAGGGTAAGGGTAGATATCTTTATCTTTAATATTTGTTTTACTCATCGATTGGATTTTATTTTAAAATATTATAAAACGTTTCAGGTGCCAGTACAAAATGGAGACATCACGCTGCATCCTCACCACATTGTGCAGAAATTTGTCAACGCGTGTGCAGAGTTTGGTGACATGATCGAGTACAAAGTTGGATTTATGTAAGAACATTTTGGGTAAATAGGAATCACATATCAGCCAGAGATGTCATGCGCACGCCATTATTTTCTTTGTGATAGGAATAATCATGGAAGGAGATTTACTTACATGAAAAAAAAAAAGTTTTGCGCCACGTCTGACTGAACCCCATTAAAATGAACAGACCCTCGTGATTTTGTCACAGTAGTAGTGCCATAGTAAAAATAATTTTACCTTTCCTCAGGACTCAAAACCTCCCCAACTTCGTACGCATGGTGGACCGCGACTCAATCTGGGGCCTCAACAACGGTCTCCCCACCATCATCACAGCCACCCTTCAGATGAACCTGAACGGTTATACGTTCGTCCTCCCAGACATGATCGGGGGCAATGGATTCAATCTGAACCACGAACAAGCTGATCTGCCGACTAAGGAGTTGTTTGTCAGATGGGTGCAAGCGAATACCTTTTTGCCAGTGATGCAGTTTTCATTCGCGCCGTGGAATTTTGATGAAGAGGTAGGTTTTTGAATTGTCTTTTAAAGCTTCTTTCTTCAGATCCTACCAACCTTCCCATCAGGTCACGGAAGTTATATGCCTTTGTAATGCAGGCTAGCCATGATTGGGGAAAATGGGGGCAATCACGAATTTATTGATCCATTGCCCCATGATTGCCCCCATTGTCCCCAATCATGGGGCAATGGATCAATAAATTCGTAATAAATTAAAGAACCATATACAAATAGACATGTCGACCAAGGAGTTGTTTATAAGATGGTTGCAAGCAAAACCTTCTTTCTTAACAGTGATGCAGTTTTCGTAAGCGCCGTAAATTTTTTATGAAGAGGTAGGAAGTTGGAAATAATCTTCCAGCATTTGGGCATCAAATTAGTGTACCGTTGTATACCTACACCATACCAGACCATACCTAACGAACGATGTCATACTTAACTACTTTAAGTAAGTATTTTAGAAATCTGAAGCATGTTTGCTTCTTTGTAAACCACGGGTACCTATTACTATAATCTAAACTAAAATCTCTAAGCAATTAATCAAGTAGTTAGTACCTAAAATGAACACTTGACGTGTTGAATTGATTGTAATTAACGTAATAACCACTATACATAACAAAACGGCGTATTTAAACCAACTTGACTGAATTTACAATTCAAATGTAAGAATAACTGTTTATGTAGTTACGTCTGATAAATGGTCAACTGTTTTCTGTCTTGTTTATTCCATTCTGCTAGAGATTTTTTGAGAACCGTGAACAACATGAACTTCCCATTTATGGGATCAACCATTAATTGTATAGGCACAAGTAGATATTGCTAATTTGCCGTATGGTATGGTGCCGGCTGAGAATAGCACCACCTCATTTTTACCCGTGGGTTTCGTAAAAGAAGACTAAGGGATGAATCCAGGTAGTGGGCAGCAGCGCTTCCTGTGAATACAACAACTTGCACTGCGCTCGCCATCGCCAATAGGCCTGCCATGCGTGGTGAGTAGAGCAAAAACCCCCCCAAATGTAGGAGGTCCATGTCCAGCAGTGTATTGTTGTGGCTGTTCTAGTTTTAGTAGTAGTAGAGATATTAAGTAGATGTCAAGGCAAGGCAAGTCGAAATGCTGCCTATCAGCCTCTTGTAGTATGCCCTGTGTGTAGTATTTCATACAAAAAGTAACTACTACTGTCATTTACGGATCTAACTACTTACGTATTAACCAACACGTACCTAACAAGTGAAATTGCGTCATCATTTTGCCATTGAAACTCACGCGTCACTGAATAAGGAAAAACCTATAGATTATCTTCACGACTTTATAGAAGAAGCGTAATTAGCAATTTTCCGGACGAATGAATGAAATTCTTTACAGAAAACAATGTTTTAATCTGAACTCGATGTGGCTTTTTCATTTCTTTTTGTATAAATTGAGCTCGGTATCTTATATCTAACAGAATGTATGTAATGGTCATATTCATAGGTTTTAGATAAGCAACATATTACGAGTAAAGATGCCGTGTGGTGCCAAATAGTGTTACCCTAATTTTACCCGTGGAAAGCAACTCTCTTTTCGTGTGGGACACCGATTCGTCCCACGATCCGATGAACTAAAAGATAATCATCTAGATAATGGGCAGCAGCATCCCCTGTGAATGCACATCTTTAACTGCACTCGCCAATCTGCTTGATAAGCGTGGTCTGTGTGGCCGTCCCATACAGGGGCCGTCCCATGTTAAGCAGTAGACTTTTGTGGCTGCTAAAGTAAGATAAAGATATAAAAGCATCGAAGAGTAGGTAAAAAAATATCCTGTTTATGATCATCATCATCATCTATTTAAGGGCATTTGTCGGTGGAGTATCCGCCAGCCTTCTCAGTCTTCCACCTTCTCGACCTTGACTTCTCTGTACGATGAGACCATTAGTTCTACTTTATCTAGGCCAAATATCCATATAACTCCTTCTTGGTCTTCCCCTGCCTCTAGTCTCTTTCTTCAGTGTCTCTAGAATTAAAGGTATAATTTCCTTCTTTTCAGACTGTAAACATAAGCAAGAAGTACGCTGAAATCCACGCACAATACGCTGATGAGATCTGGGCAGCGATGCAGGCTTCCGTCGAGAAAGGCAAGCCTGTCAACCCCCCGTTGTGGTGGATAGACCCTCAAGATGAAGAAGCGCTGGTCATTTGGGACGGTAAGGAAGAAATCCCGTGTGATACTTGCATGGAACAGCATCACCCACTATTCTGTATACCCAAAAATGTAATAAGGGATTCAGGAATGGGAATTGGATCACTGTAAATCCAATTTTCACTGCGAACCAGTCTGCTTTCTGAAGATGGTATTGCAATATTTGCAATACCCCAGAATAGGGTGGGCCCATGGCCAACAGTGGACTAAATTGTGGTAGTTAGTATAAACTATATTAGGAAGACATCGCGGAAAAGATTGCAGCTCTACTCTCTTTACTTCATAAAAAGTAAGCCTATCAAGGACCCACAACGAAATAATTATACGTTACTTAGATAACGATGTTTTCTTTTCCACGTTATTTTCCTCACACTTAACGTAGCACGCACTGAAATAACGCATGCGTCTATCAGATCCATCATTAGCATCTAAAAACATAATTTACCATACTAAAACCTCCCGCTGCGTTGTGCTTTGCGGCAACAACGGTTTTTAGTATGAGAAATGAGGTTACTATAGTCTGTAAGTTTAGGTACTTATCATTTTGTAAACAAACTTTGTATGAAACTGATAGTTCAGAATTGTCACTTTCATACAAAGTTTGTTTATAAAAAGATAAGTACCTAAACTTACAGACTATAGCATGTTACTAGTATGGATGTAACAGTAGCATGCGCTACGTATGCGTTATTTTAACGCTACGTTGTGCGTTAAGTGTGAGAAAGGCCTTAAGGATGCGTCAATTCAATCAGTAAATTACTATAGGTAATGACAGACTTGATGACACCTTTACGGCTAGGAAGTAAGCAGTTGCGTGTCTAAAATGCATCGTCGTCGTCGTCGTCGTCGTCTCAGCCGATAGACGTCCACTGCAGGACATAGGCCTCCCCCAAGGATCTCCACGATGATCGGTCCAGCGCCACCCGCATCCAGCGGCTTCCCGCGACCTTCACCAGATCGTCGGTCCACCTTGTGGGAGGCCTACCTACGCTGCGTCTACCGGTCCGTGGCCGCCACTCGAGAACTTTCCGGCCCCAGCGGCCATCGGTCCTACGAGCAATATGCCCCGCCCACTGCCACTTAAGTTGCGCAATCCTTCGAGCTATGTCGGTGGCTTTGGTTCTTCTCCGGATTTCCTCATTTCTGATTCGATCGCGGAGAGAAACTCCGAGCATAGCCCTTTCCATTGCCCTTTGAGTGACCTTGAGCCTTCTTATGAGGCCCATTGTTAGCGGCCACGTCTCAACTCCGTAAGTCATCACTGGCAACACGCATTGATCCCAGACTTTTGTCTTGAGGCACTGCGGTAGTTGTTGAGAAGAGAAGATGTTACGTAGCTTCCCGAACGCTGCCCAGCCGAGTTGGATTCGACGATTGACCTCTTTCTGAAAGTTAGACCTACCCAGCTGGACTATTTGTCCCAGGTAGACATACTCGTCGACAACTTCCAGAGTAGAGCCCCCAACTGTCAGAGTAATGGGTGCAACAAGAGAGTTTGACATAACCTTGGTCTTGTCCTTGTTCATTTTTAGACCCACTTGTTGGGAGGCTCTATTGAGGTCATCGAGCATTGTACCGAGGTCCTCCAGGGTTTCCGCCATGACCACGATATCGTCGGCAAAACGAAGGTGAGTCAGATACTCGCCGTTGATGTTGATGCCAAGTCCTCTCCAGTCCAAAAGCTTGAAGACGTCTTCCAGTGCTGCTGTGAACAGTTTCGGTGATATTACATCTCCCTGTCTCACTCCTCGCTGCAACTGGATAGGTTTCGAGTCCTGGTCCTGAAGTCGAACTGACATGGTGGCGCTTTCGTACAAGGACTTCAACACTTCGATATACCGATAGTCAGCTTGGCACCGCTGAAGAGACTGAAGTACGGCCCATGTTTCGATCGAATCGAAGGCTTTTTCGTAGTCCACAAACGCGAGGCAGAGTGGTTGGTTATACTCTTCAGTCTTCTGTATAACTTGCCTCAGCGTATGAATGTGATCCACGGTGCTAAAGCCTTTTCGGAAGCCGGCTTGTTCGGGAGGCTGGAAGTCGTCGAGCCTGCGTGCGAGACGATTCGTTATGACTCTTGAGAACAGCTTGTAAACATGGCTCAGAAGCGTGATGGGTCTGTAGTTCTTCAGCAAAGACTTATCGCCCTTTTTGAAGAACAGCATCACCACGCCTCTGTGCCATGCCTGTGGCGTTTTGCCCTCGAGTATGACAGAGTTAAACAATTTCTGCAGTGCTTTAAGTATCGGTTTACCACCGGCTTTCAGAAGCTCTGCCGTAACTCCATCATCACCCGGCGCCTTGCTGTTTTTTAGCTGTTTCAGAGCCATACTAATCTCGTACAAGCTGACGTCCGGGATGTCTTCTGTGTAGTGCCGGGTTAATCGAGCTCTTGGATCTGCGACCCGATTATTGACAGGTGTGCATGTTGTCGCGTATAACTGTCCATAGAACTTCTCGACCTCTTCCAATAGCTCGGGCTTGGACGATATGATTCTGCCATCGTCGGTCTTTAGCTTCGCTAGTTGGCTCTGGCCTATCGACAGATCTCTAGCAAACACCTTGGAGCCTTTGTTGCGCTCAATTGCCTCTTTAATACGGTCAGTATTAAATTGGCGTATGTCGCGGGTCAAAGACTTAGAGATCTGCCTATTGAGCTGCCGATATTGGGAAGTATCCTCCGACGACTGCAGAATCATCTCGCGTCGTTCCTCCATGAGCCTCGAAGTATGGTCTGAGATTTTTTTGGTTCTGTTCGTACGATTGGGTTTGAAGAACTTAGAGCCAACCGTAAGGACAGTATCCACGACCCTGTCGTTATAGTCGTCCACGTCGATACACTCACCCAGGCAATCGAAGCGGTTTTGCAGGTGGAGCTGAAAGCTCTCAGGGTTTTGGATTTGGGCAGGTGCTGGTCGGAGCGTAGACTTCATCAGACGTGATCTCTCGGCTTTTACATTAAGATTCAACGTGCCTCTTACCATTCGGTGATCGCTACCCGTTTTGAACGAATTGATCACAGAGACATCGTTGAATATCCGTTTTTTGTCTGTCATAATGAAGTCTATCTCATTTTTGGTAACGCCGTCGGGGCTCTTCCAGGTCCATTTTCGATGCGGCCGTTTCCTGAAGAACGAGTTCATCATAAAGAGTCCCTCCTTCTCCATGAAGTCGACCAGCATTTGACCTCGGCTGTTCCTCACCCCAATACCAAATGGCCCAACTCTCAGTTCGTCACCGCAACGATTGCCCAGCTTAGCGTTGAAATCCCCCATGACCACCGTGTAATGAGTCCTGGAGGTATGTATGGCTTTGGATATGTCCTCATACATTGCCTCCACGTCCTCGTCGGGGTACTTCGAAGTTGGGGCGTATGCCTGTATGACCTTCAGCGAATAACGTTTAGTTATTCTGAGTATAAGGAATGCCACCCTATTTGAAATACTCCCGACCTGTACTACGTTGTTCACGAGGGACTAAAATGCATAAAGAAGATAATTAGTAAAAGTAGCTACTAGAGAGTAGATGTAAGTATCAACATAAACTTGTTTATCTAAATAACTGCATGAAGAACCATTTTAAGTTGATCCTTTTAGTTACACCCAAGATCTGCTGATACTTGAAGAGTCGAAATAGAGTTAGAAAGCAATTTTGTCCAAATACACTCAATCTAATCTAAACTACCTAATCTAATCTTCTAGGATCTAATCTAAAATAGGTAGAGTAAGCAGTTACAATATTATTCAACCTCTGAAAATCAAAGCGTAAAAATTTTAGCACCTTTTGTAAAAACAAAAAAAAAATTGATAAAAACACAATATATCGAGGAAATTAATTATTTATGTAATTTTAAAGTTCGATATTTCACAATGTGCGTACCCCTGACGCCATGATGCGGACAACGCGCACTTTCTTTTGTTATAACTTCTAAGCATTAAGAAAACTAACTGGCCAGTGTCAATGATTCATATAAAACCTACTTTACTTACATTACTGCATTTTTTATTTTCCAGAGTATCTCCTCGGCGAAAACATCCTAGCCGCCCCAGTTCTGACTGAGAACGCGACCTCCCGAGACATATACCTACCTAAAGGCACCTGGTTCGAAGAGGGTGATACTGAAAGGGTTCACGTAGGTCCTATCTGGCTAAAAAACTACCCTGCACCTTTGGATACCTTGCCTTTCTTTGTAAGAGAAGCGAAAAGTGAGCCGTCTGCTGCGACAACGCCTTACATTGCTGCTAGCCTGGTACTTTTGACTGTTATAGCGAACATTTTCAGTGTTTTGTAATTTATTTCAAGTGTTTCTGTGATCCTTATAAAAATTGTACTTAGCAATTAGAATTGTTATTTAATGTTATCATCATTCTTTGCCTTATACCGATTCTCTGTCGGGGTCGGCTATCCATCCTTAACGTAGAACCAAATTTTTACACCATCTGACCATCTGAATTCTAGCTTATGTCACATTTAAATATCATTGTTATTTATCAAGGTCGATCTGTGTAAGAACTTGGTTCCACGTCAGATCCCCTATGTTATGCAGCCGACCCCGACACGGGATAAGGCAACGATGATGTTATTGTTAGAAATATATTTATTGAATAAAATGAAGCCTTAACGATATTTTAATTTCTCAAATCAAATAGGGAAATAGAAGTAGTTTCCTTTCTATAGTGTTTATTTTTGTAGAGTTCAGATCCTGAAAAGACCTTATTTTCTTGTCAGCAGTAACAAATAATGTAGGTTTTGCATAGAAGTAATAACTTCTGAGAATGACATTGATGAATGTTACAATACAATACAAATGATTACGACAACATTATCATTATTTTGTAGGTACAATCTTGCCTTAACTACACGACAAGTGTTAGTAAAAGTGTTTGTAGTACCTACTGAAGTAGTTTAGAGATATTAAGCAAATTAACCATGAAAACATCACGCCTTTAGATTTTTGCGGGATAAGTAGAGCACAAATGGTCCAAAAAATGTGGTCTGACAAATAATATTTACAAAACACTTCAAAAAATGTGTACCGCTTTAGTCATAGATTTTCAACCCATCACCGCCTACAATGGGCCGTACTTCAGTCTCTTCAGCGGTGCCAAGCTGACTATCGGTATATCGAAGTGTTGAAGTCCTTGTACGAAAGCGCCACCATGTCAGTTCGACTTCAGGACCAGGACTCGAAACCTATCCAGTTGCAGCGAGGAGTGAGACAGGGAGATGTAATATCACCGAAACTGTTCACAGCAGCACTGGAAGACGTCTTCAAGCTTTTGGACTGGAGAGGACTTGGCATCAACATCAACGGCGAGTATCTGACTCACCTTCGTTTTGCCGACGATATCGTGGTCATGGCGGAAACCCTGGAGGACCTCGGTACAATGCTCGATGACCTCAATAGAGCCTCCCAACAAGTGGGTCTAAAAATGAACAAGGACAAGACCAAGGTTATGTCAAACTCTCTTGTTGCACCCATTACTCTGACAGTTGGGGGCTCTACTCTGGAAGTTGTCGACGAGTATGTCTACCTGGGACAAATAGTCCAGCTGGGTAGGTCCAACTTTCAGAAAGAGGTCAATCGTCGAATCCAACTCGGCTGGGCAGCGTTCGGGAAGCTACGTAACATCTTCTCTTCTCAACAACTACCGCAGTGCCTCAAGACAAAAGTCTGGGATCAATGCGTGTTGCCAGTGATGACTTACGGAGTTGAGACGTGGCCGCTAACAATGGGCCTCATAAGAAGGCTCAAGGTCACTCAAAGGGCAATGGAAAGGGCTATGCTCGGAGTTTCTCTCCGCGATCGAATCAGAAATGAGGAAATCCGGAGAAGAACCAAAGCCACCGACATAGCTCGAAGGATTGCGCAACTTAAGTGGCAGTGGGCGGGGCATATTGCTCGTAGGACCGATGGCCGCTGGGGCCGGAAAGTTCTCGAGTGGCGGCCACGGACCGGTAGACGCAGCGTAGGTAGGCCTCCCACAAGGTGGACCGACGATCTGGTGAAGGTCGCGGGAAGCCGCTGGATGCGGGTGGCGCTGGACCGATCATCGTGGAGATCCTTGGGGGAGGCCTATGTCCTGCAGTGGACGTCTATCGGCTGAGACGACGACGACGACGACCGCCTACAAGTATATTAGGTAAATCATTACTGCACAAATAAAGCACAAAGTAGTAGGGTGAAAATTTGCGCAGTTAAAAATTGCGGTCACACGTAAATTTCTTCAAGTGTACAACACTTACAGATTTTAAGTAACATTCACACGAAAGAATGTTTAATTGACTATTTGGAAAGTAAAACTTCATCCACAAATATTATGAAATATGTTTAACTAAAACTTAATCTGAAACCTGAAATCGGGGCCAAAACACGCGTTCTTCGCGTGTCACACTCAGCTGTTGCGAAATTCAACCACGTATAAAGTTTTATCTAGCTGGACATCATATAACTTTTCACCCATCATAATAATCCTTATATCATGTAAATTTATAGAAAAGTATTAACTGGACAATATTTAACTGCGTATACCGATAAAAATGACAGTTTGTGTTGGTCATACGTTTTGTGTTTACTGAATACGTGGTCTAAAACGACTGAATCGCTGAAACTAATAGAACTATGAACTGGGTCTTGTTTTTGCCTTCTGCCGGGATTACTTCTTCATCCCTAGAGAGGGAGCATATAGCTCTTTGGCACTACTAGAATAAAATAGGAGTCGTTAAAATTTTAGATCCTATTTTTGCACCCGCGCCAGGTCCCTTTCCTGTGCATGTTTTCCTCATGAAATAGTTATTACAGAGGATTTGTTCTGAACAAATAATGTCGCATAATAAAGTGAGATTTAAAATTCGTTTAAAAATTTTGATTACATTCAAGCGTTTACTAATAAATCACTAAAAATATACAAAATTGTCCCTTGACTGGCTTCATTTGACTGGCATTTTTCCCAGTCAAGGGACATTTTATACCAGTCAAGTGACTAATGTTATTTTAATGATTATTTTTGCAACTTTTTTGTGTAAAGGTGTGCCTGCAGAGTAGAATAGCACCACCCCATGTCTGCCCATGGGTACCGTAAGTTAGATTAAGGGTTTCCAGTTGGTGAACAGCATTGTTTTTCGTGCAGATAACATAGTTTAAAAACACTTTCTTTATGCCTCTAGGTGTGGCTGCGTTAGGCCTCGGGGTAGCTGCGCGATATCTCAGGCTGATTGATAGACGTCTCTTAAGCTACTGCGTTGTATCTCAGGGAGGCTGCGTTAAGTCTCAGGTTAATTTCATGTATCTTAAGCTGACTGCGGTGTATTTCAGGGTGGTTGCGTTATGTCTTAGGCTGACTGCGACGTCTCTTAAGCTGAGTGCGTTGTATCTCAGGTTGGCTGCGAAATGTCTCACTCAGACACAATGCGACGTATCTTAAGCTGACTGCGTTGTATCTCGTTGTATCTCTGCGATGTACGAGTATCTAAGGGTGGCTGCGTCATGTCTCTCTCAGGTTTATTGTGATGTCTCTTAAGCTGACTGCGTTGTATCTCAGGGTGGCTGCGTAATGTCACAGATTGATTGCGACGTCCCTTCAGCTTACTGCGTTGCATCTCAGGTTGGCTGCGTTTTATCTCACTCAGGGACATTAAGCGAAGTCTCTTAAGCAACTGCGTTGTATCTCAGGGTGGCTGCGCTATGTCAGGCTGATTTTGACGTCTCTTAAGCAGACTGCGTTGTATCTCAGGGCGGCTGCGTTATGTCTCACTATGGGTGACTTCGACATCTCTAAAGCTGACTGCGACGTCTCTTAGCCTACTGCGTTGTCTGAGGTTGATTGCGACGTCTCTTCAGCTGTCTGCATTGTATCTCAGCATGGCTGTGTTATGTCTCAGGTTGGTTGCGTCGTCTCTTAAGCAGATTGCATTGTATGTTGGAGTCTTTTTAGCTGAGTGCATCGTGTCTCAGGCTGATTGCGTCGTCTCTAAGGTGACTGCATCGTGTCTCAGGTTAGTTACGTTATTTCTCAGTCTGATGGCAATGTCTCTTAAGCTGATTGCGTCGTGTCTCATGTATACAGCGTCGTGCGTCAGGTTGCTTGCCTAGTGGTGTCTAAGGCTATCTGAGTCATGCATGTCTCAGGCTAATTGCGTCATTTTAAGGTTATCTTCGTCTGTTCAGTAGCAGAGTGTACAACACAGTTAATTCTCAGGTCATAATGTCTTCGGTGGTTTCTTCTTGTCTCATGCTAGCTGTTTCATTATGGCCTAAGTTTAAACGACTTACGTTACTATTGTTTTTGTGGGGAATTGGGTCTACGTTTCGGCTGTTTACAAACAGCCTTCTTCCAGAGGTCGACAGATCACACACGCCCGCCTGTCAACTGTGAATGTCGAACACTGTGGCTGTTTCATTTCGTATGTCGGGCTGGATGTGTCGTGTTTTTCGTCGTTCGTCAGTCTTAACCAGACTGAGGCTAGAGGCCGTCAGTCTGGTAGGCTGCGGCAACTTTTACTTCTATTCTATTTAGTTAAAAGCAAAAGATGAACACCTTTTATTCATATATTTTGTTAAAATAATTACTTTGTCCCTTGACTGGCGCAAAATGTCCCGTTGACTGGCACCTCAAATTTCAAAATTGAATTTTGACGAAACCTGTGGTTCGATTTAAGTGTTTTTTCGTAAATAGCCTTTTCAATAGGCCTTCATTATTATGCAATGATAAAATAGCCATAAAACTAAAATTATTATTTTGCCAGGAAAGGGACCTGAAGAACCGTTTTCAAATATCCACCCTTCTACCAAAGAATACTAACAATTAGCTACCCCAACCCGAAGCTAAGGCGGATCGTGCACTTAACGTACGACGGACCGCTAAAATATCGCAGCGGTTTGTCAGATCCACACTAGAAATGTCAATCCCCATACTAAAACCGCTCAACCGCTGTTGACGCAGCACTATCGGCAGCTTTTAACTATAGGCAACTTTTGAATGCAGTCGACTGAAAAACGTGAGCTATGGCCAGGCAGACGTTACGCAGAAAAAGATGGTTGCACAACAATTAGCATGTTTTGAATGGCTGCATGCACATAGGTCATGCTATCACTATCACTACTGATTATTCATCAAGAAGAGGTAGTGCTTAGATTAAGACAAGCGCCACTTCACTTTGTTTACAGTTTCCTGTTTAAGTGGATAGGTTTTTTGCCTATTGTCCTGATGTGACGTCGCTCGTGCTATAAAGGAGAATTTAGACACGACATGGTAATGTAAGGGAAAAGAGGAAGATGAAGAACAAGACTCAGATACTTCACACAAATAAAAGAAAAAGTGAACGTTCTTTTATTTGTGTGAAATATCTGAGTCTTGTTCTTCATTAGCAGGTAAATTTGATGATGATGGTAATATAATATATACTTAACTAGATATCTAGGAAATATCTCTAGCCATTGTATCTTACAGATTTTCTTCCAACATCATAAACAGCAACAACCGTCTACGGCTGGGCATGGGCCTGATCCTATTTACAATGTAGTTTAGCTACCTTGCTGGACAGCAACAATGTGTCGTCTTTCCAAACACTGTCCATTTCCTGAATTGTCTTTAATCGCTTTACATGTCATCCACGTGGCACTGGCACCACATATTCTATCAATGACAGGTTCATGCTAAAGAAAACTTACTGCTGTAGATCTATGACGATGAATATGACGAAGAAACTTGATTCTGCAGAAGTCTTGATCTTGAGCTGTGGTTCACCAGTCAGGGTGCTGAAGCTAATTATATGCCTTTGAATTAATTTATGTATGTTAGAATAGCATCACTCCATTTCTACCTGTAGGTGTCGTAAAAGCCTACAAAGAGAGAAGAAACATTTACAACACTTTGTACTGCGCTCGCCAATCTACCCGCCGAGCTTCCTTAGTATGGCAAATACCCCGAATGAGGGGAGGTCCATGTCCAGCAGTGGTCTTTTGTGGCTTTATTTATATTATTAATTAGTGAATATCCTAACCTTTTGAGGACCTTTCACTAGTGTATAGTCTCCTTTACAGAGCGAGTGCAATTATAAGGCGTGACAATGATGTCCTGGCTCATCAGCGCATCAGTGTGTAGTGGACTGTCCAACAGGATGCGTTTTGTGCTGCTTTGTGAGTAGTGAAACTGTTTTTTTTTATGAAATATTGAGAAGTTAGAATAAAATACATATGTGAAAATAATAGCTGTAAAAGCTAGCATCTGCCTTGTGTAACTGAGTTAATAGTGTCTGTCATAAGTTTTTTTCACCTTACCTACTTTTTTGGCCAATGTTCCTTCGAAGTCAGAACTGACAATATTTTTTGCTACATAACTATTATAGTCGTAGCATTCGTAGACCTTGCTACGAAACAAATGATCATAAATAAATCAATCTTTTTATAATAATACATACATACATACATATATCACGCCTTTATCCCTTTATAATAATGGTTTGAGAATAATTAATTGATAAAAGGTTTTTAGTATTTCTTTACTTGTGGGACACCGAGTCGTCCAACGACCCAATGAAACCCTGGTCTCAGACAGGCTTTTAGTAGTTTCTGTGTTATTCCGTCGCGAAATGTTTTCTTCTCAATGATTTATTACTAAATTCCGCTAAGTACTTGCCTTTATTCGCGGAATCAACTAAGCCCCAACAATGTAATATTTTATTTACCTATATTCTTTATAAATGGCTTTATGTAGAAAAACGTCTTTAGCTTGGGAACGTCTATCCAAGATCTATTGTCTTAATATCGATGGTAATAATAGCCATGGAAATTATACCTTTGGCAAGTAATGAGTGAGACCTCGTGTCCTGTTGCATGATCAAGATACTGCTGGCTTACCCAGAAATATTCATGATGTTGTGCCGTGTGGTGCCGGCTGAGAATAGCATCATCCCTTTTCCACCCGTGGGTGTCGTAAAAGACGACTAAGGGATGAATCCAGAGAATGGACAGCAGCGCTTCCGGTGAATATCTACAATATCTTGCACTGCGCTCGCCAATCCACCTGCCAAGCGTGGTGGTATGGCAATACACCCTATTGGGGTAGGCTAATATCTAGCAGTGGACTGTTGTGGCTGTAGAAGTAGAAGTCATGATGTTGGGTAATATCTTAGTTGAGTTCGTTATAAAAAACAGAAAGTTGTTGAAAAGACAGAAAAGTAAAAAGTATTGAAAATGGTGCGTTCGTCGAAAAACTTATGACAGTAGTTTCGTCCGAAGTACCATCATCTTATAACATTTTGTTCATATAGTTTTGGTAACCTAAATATGTTTTAGTGGTTGCTTCCCGTCTGTCCCTATGTCTTCTTTAAAACTACACAACGGTGTTTAGAAAAAGCAGTTTTTTTTTATAGATAGAGTGATTCAAGACGAAATTTTATGTTTATAATACATGTCTGGAAAATGTCATTATTCCTACTGGGAAAAGATTAGCAGCAATTACAACCGCTGGGCTTTAATAAATAAATATGTTTTAACAGTGGTCGCAGCAGCAGCTGCGCTGGCGCAGGCGGTGGATATCACGATCCTGAGCTCGCCAGCTGCCAAAGCTCGCTTAGAGAACAACCCTTATGGAGGACTCAACATCGTGCTCACTAGAAGTAAGTCATAGTATGAGCAAAATGAATGAAACAGGAGTATTTGATTCTAAACTAAACGATCTCAAAATTCTAAGCCAAAATAACCACTGTGGACTTACAACTCCCCTACATTAATGATGCAAGTACCCCACACAGCTTCAAACGATAGAGTTTTCCCTAGACAAAAGTAATATCTTATGTCGCCCTCTGTACTTCTGAACAGGTACCTAGTGTAGTGATACATTTAAACGCAGACTCAACCAAGAATATTGGCTTTATTAAACTTTAAAATTCTAAGTAAAGATGAGACATTGTATGATGATAGATGACAGAGTCAGCTTATAACTATAGACTAGGTAAACCAACTAAAGGTTATGACAAGGAGTTCATCACACCTAACCTATAGGAACAAGTAGGTACTAGTGCTATTTTTACATTTACAACATTATTTTCCTTCCAACAGAGGGCCTAACAGAAGTGATAGCAGTCATCGGCCGTCGCACCGGAGCCATCAAGGACGTGGTCCAAGATGGCGACGTGGTGATCCAGTTCGCCAACGACACCACAGTGAGGATCAGCGTGGAAGAAATAGCTGGAACCAAGAGGGGCCAGCTGCTGACGTTTACGTGGGAAGCGCCGAAGAGTGTGCGGCTTGAAGACTGTGTCAATCTTGGTAAGATGGACTGCCATTAATAGTGGAAATACTTAACGCATTTGCAGCCGACTTGACTCCGCACGTATCGACTGGTCGTTCCTGTGGAATCAGCCAGGGAGTCCGAGAGTGTGGCGCAGTTCCTGGGCAGCTCTGCGTTTTCCATAATTGTGTCTCAGGCAACGCAGTGTCTGTGGTCCTTCCTCAGCCTCTAATTAATTCGTCTATCACAGACGTATATGGCCAATGATTATGTCAACGCATTGCTTTTTTTCCGAAATCATCAAGCTCCTGCAATCATCCATCCTGAGGTCAAATTGACCTGTTAGATAGCTGCCCTAGTTGCTATAATGGTGACGATGATGATAATGATAATTTCCACAGGATCCAGTCACTGGTATGGCGGTCCTCAACAGAAACGGCAGTACTGGCCGATCGAACGTCTGGTGTTGCCAGACTACTCCTACGTCACCAAGGAGGCCGACAACTGCGGGGTTGCGGAACCCTACTGGCTAAACTCTGAGGGCATCTTCTACTACTTCGACAAGAAAGTTCCTCTGTTTATTGATCAGGTGAGTGGGTTGAGTAGCTGTAGTTTGCAATTTCTTAACAGCGACAATCATATTTGAGGAATCGTCGTCTCAGCCGATAGACGTCCACTGCAGGACATAGGCCTCCCCCAAGGATCCCCACGATGATCGGTCCAGCGCCACCCGCATCCAGCGGCTTCCCGCGACCTTCACCAGATCGTCGGTCCACCTTGTGGGAGGCCTACCTACGCTGCGTCTACCGGTCCGTGGCCGCCACTCGAGAACTTTCCGGCCCCAGCGGCCATCGGTCCTACGAGCAATATGCCCCGCCCACTGCCACTTAAGTTGCGCAATCCTTCGAGCTATGTCGGTGGCTTTGGTTCTTCTCCGGATTTCCTCATTTCTGATTCGATCGCGGAGAGAAACTCCGAGCATAGCCCTTTCCATTGCCCTTTGAGTGACCTTGAGCCTTCTTATGAGGCCCATTGTTAGCGGCCACGTCTCAACTCCGTAAGTCATCACTGGCAACACGCACTGATCCCAGACTTTTGTCTTGAGGCACTGCGGTAGTTGTTGAGAAGAGAAGATGTTACGTAGCTTCCCGAACGCTGCCCAGCCGAGTTGGATTCGACGATTGACCTCTTTCTGAAAGTTGGACCTACCCAGCTGGACTATTTGTCCCAGGTAGACATACTCGTCGACAACTTCCAGAGTAGAGCCCCCAACTGTCAGAGTAATGGGTGCAACAAGAGAGTTTGACATAACCTTGGTCTTGTCCATGTTCATTTTTAGACCCACTTGTTGGGAGGCTCTATTGAGGTCATCGAGCATTGTACCGAGGTCCTCCAGGGTTTCCGCCATGACCACGATATCGTCGGCAAAACGAAGGTGAGTCAGATACTCGCCGTTGATGTTGATGCCAAGTCCTCTCCAGTCCAAAAGCTTGAAGACGTCTTCCAGTGCTGCTGTGAACAGTTTCGGTGATATTACATCTCCCTGTCTCACTCCTCGCTGCAACTGGATAGGTTTCGAGTCCTGGTCCTGAATTCGAACTGACATGGTGGCGCTTTCGTACAAGGACTTCAACACTTCGATATACCGATAGTCAGCTTGGCACCGCTGAAGAGACTGAAGTACGGCCCATGTTTCGATCGAATCGAAGGCTTTTTCGTAGTCCACAAACGCGAGGCAGAGTGGTTGGTTATACTCTTCAGTCTTCTGTATAACTTGCCTCAGCGTATGAATGTGATCCACGGTGCTAAAGCCTTTTCGGAAGCCGGCTTGTTCGGGAGGCTGGAAGTCGTCGAGCCTGCGTGCGAGACGATTCGTTATGACTCTTGAGAACAGCTTGTAGACATATTTGAGGAATATTTGATGAAAAATTATATCGAAATCAAAAACATTCTCAAAAAATACTTTTTTGGCTTATTGTTTTCGTACACTGTGAAAATCAAACTATCACGCACCAAATCATTAACGTGCCATGTTTTTGTTTACACGGTTTTTGTAAATCGATTTTATATGACAGTCTGATGCGGTAGAACGCCAAAGGCAAAACACCGGAAAAACCTGCGGCAGAGAACAACCCTTCCATCCCAATCAGGTGCCTTTTCACAAAACAAAACAAGGCAATACTTGTGTTTACACCTTAATACTACAGTTCACACATGATTATAATTTTTATTTAACTTAGTCTTACTAGCATCTCAAGATTATCTTACAACTTTGTACTCCACGGCTTATACTACGATAATTACTGTATTCTTTTATCTAGTTATATTTATCTAGTTAATCATGTGCCCATCTCAGACACAATAGATTGTTATGCTCGAAGAAGCGTCTTATTGCAATTAACTTTATAGCGATCTAATTGCGGCTGTCACAGGAATCAATTTAGATAACTGATATGTATCTCTCTTGGGTCTGTAATTTACGTGTTTTATAATACTATAAGTTGAGGTTTTTCGGTCGTTTGGGTCACCGAGTTTGCGAACGAGTCTGTGAACTCTGTACCCCATGCAACAAAACAACAGGCTACAAGTCTACATGTGAAATTCGATGTACATTGCGTAGTCAATGGGACATTATAAAACCAGGATATTTGACCCGCTACGCAATGTAAATCGAATCTCACCTGTACGTAGACTTGTAGCCTGTAGTTTCGAAAAACGGGGCACTGGGTGTAAGAGTTTTTCAACGCAGCACGCCTCTGTGTTTTCCTTGGAATGACTAAGATGTAACAGTACAGCAGTAAAATTAACCATAAAACATAAATAAAACACGAGTAACAGAGCTTCAGGCTACATTGATTTGCATACAATGACAAGGGCTGAACGCAAATTAAGTAGTTTGCTATAAAAGATTTGTAGTTATTATAGATAAAGAAGATTTATCCATTAAATAGTAGCAATGGCAGTAAAATAGAGCTTACTATGTAATAATATAACCACACGTGTCCAACAAAAGTAATGCAAGACGCCTAGATACCTACTCTAACGAGTCTGCTAAATGGAAATCGTTTCAGTTGAATGTCGATTGGATCGCAGTTGGATGATTTTGGTAGTTTTGTAGTCTGCTAACAGTTTGAAGGAAAAATCACAATGGCAATAGAATGACAGATGAGTTTCTATGGCGTCACAATGACAAAAAATAGCAGACTTGGGCTCAGGGAAAAGGCTCTGACGATTCGGTGCCAAAACTCTGCAAAAGAATATCACTTTTATTATTGTTCCTCGGTTGGGGTCTTAACTGAACTTCCTAAGTTATTACTTTTCTTCGCACGGCCAAGATTATACTGATTCGCACGCCGCTCTTTGGACTACACTTGGCCTCGCACTCTAGAACTAATCAAATTCAAAATTGAAAATCTATATTATTCGCGGCCCGTGTGTTCAAAGAGGTTACCAATGAGTTACACAACGCGGCAGCCGCTTGATTGACTTTCTTTAAACCTGTATTACTCGTCTCCCCAGAATGACTTAGAGAAGAACGCAGCATGCTTCATAGCCCAAATCAAGCCGCCGTACTCCAGCAAGCGAGACCGCAACGACCTGGTCTACGCTGTCGGCATCTTCGAAGACGTACGACAAGCTCACGAGTTTGCTGTCGAGAAGTATCTGGACAAACCTACAGGTAAACCTGTTCTCACAATGACCTGGAGAAGTACACAACGTACTGGTCTAAGCATATTACACGCAAGAAGAAGAAGAAGAAAGTAGCCCAAAGTGGCCCAAACACGCCAATATCGCTATTCTTATTCAATATCGCTTCTCTAATCAATTATTCCACGTTTTTTATGACTTCCATTTTCTTTTCTGGTAAAGCAGAGTATAGCAGCCAGGGCTTACCTCCTTACGTAGAATAATAAAAGTCATGAAAGCCCTCAAGAAGACGGAAAGAGAAATAGGTACCATTCTGAGCCGTATAAACTAAAACCTCTATTCTAACCTCACAGGAATCCCCGACGAGAGAATGATCACGTACCCGATCTGGTCGACCTGGGCGCGCTACAAGCGGGAGGTGGACCACGGCGTGGTGATGAGGTTCGCAGACGAGATCACCAGCTACGGCTTCCCCAATAGCCAGCTGGAGATTGATGACCTGTGGGAGGTGTGCTATGGCGCCCAGACTGTGGATGTTGAAAGGTATAAAAGAAGTCTTCAAATACCAGAAGAATCTTCTTCTTCTTCCAGTAGAATAAATGCATGCAGGTTGAATTACTTGAGGACTACATCCTAGCCAGGGAGGCCTAGAGGGTGGCGCAGGTCCTGGGCAACCCTGCGTTTTCCATAATTTGCGTCCCAGGCAACGCAGTGTCTGAGCTCTTGCTTCAGACACTGATTAAATCGTCTGCCACAGACGTATGAGGCCAGTGATGACATCCTTGCCTCATGTTCAGCTATGCCTAAGCCTTAGGCCTCCAAATGTAGTCCAGACATATTATGAAGCATCAGAGTACACATTATGAAGATTGACATGATGTTTTCTTGAATCTAGTTAGTAGAGTAATGAAACTCTGTCTCTACCGGCCTCTCTTCTCCTGCCACGAAATAATTTTATTAAATGATAACACAGTTCTTAAAGAAGACCACCTTCCTCTACCTTTATTATTAAGTGTAATTATATGATTTGCAGGTTCCCGAATATGAAGAACACGGTGTCTATGCTAAAAGCGAAAGGCTACAGAGTGACGGTGTGGACGCATCCATTCATCAACAAGGGTTGTGAGCCGTGGTACACCGAGGCTTTGAGCAAAGGGTAAGGGGAAATATATCGTAGCAAAAATATAGCTCCAGTTGCTACGCCGTAGTAAATCGAAAAGCTGAAGTAGCAGACATTGCCCCGAGAAGCAGACAGATTGCAATGTCTGCCACCGCCGGGGCAGGCGTGGCGGGGTGGGGTGGTAGATGGGAATAAAGGGAGTTACTACGCACGCAATACTATAAGAAAGTTTCAAGCTTTCCAGTAAGATGATTCTTTTTTACTTTCTCTTAACCTACTAATTGTTCGTTCCTTCAGTTACCTAGTCTCCTCGGAGTACGGTTCAGCGGAGACGAGCTGGTGGAACGACAATGGCACCACCACGGCCTACATCGACTTCACGAAGCCCGAGGCGCGGAACTGGTACCTAGACCGGCTGATGAGGATCAAGAACGCTTACGGCATCGACAGCTTCAAGTTCGATGGAGGAGAATCCAGTTGGTCTCCGCAGGTAAAGATCTGATTCAAAACTTTTGGAATTTTGATGGAATGAGGCAAAAACATAGATGATTGGTTAAGGACATTGCTAACATAACTAGGTAGGTAACCAACAAAAATTCTGACTGGTTCATCGGGACTTTCATCAACTCAAGTGTTCCACACTATAGAAGAAGACATCGCACTAGGGACTTCCGCAAAGTTGCTATGTTGCTATGACTTATGCATGGAATATCGCGTTCTATAAAACGTTCTAAATAAGCTTCCAGATTTTCTATGAAGACTTTTAATTGAAGAAATCGGGCCTAAGAATTTTGGTCAAGTAGACCACAAGATCAAAAATCTTTTGATCTTGGGGTCGCTAAAGATGCAAAAACGTTCTTATCTGTGTTGCAGATTCCCGTCCTCAAGGGTGACATCAGGGACCAGCCAGGAGTGATCACGGCAGACTACGTGCGGTCTGTCGCGCAGTTCGGACCCATGACTGAAGTTAGGTCAGGCTATAAGTAAGTAGAACTAGGTAGAACCCCTAATTTCCTTACGTAGCTTATTTTTAAGCCATCAAGATCACCAACTATATCCACAAGAGTTGACTACTCGGCATGAATGAGCCTTTCTTTTGTTTAGAGGTAGTTGCTATACTTACCACGCAAGCTGTTTGGTTGGCCAGCGCAGTACCTGGTGAAATTCATAAGTAGCAGCTAACGACTGTCCTTGATGTTTTGCTTAGTTGACTTTCACGACACCTATAAATAGAAGAGGGGCTATGTTAAATAGCACTGCTGAGCAGCTATTGAGATGTAACATTGCCAAGGTATTTTTTAACTTTATCTTTATCGAATCAAAAACTTCTCCCCAGAACCCAAGACCTCCCAATCTTCGTGCGCATAATCGACAAGGACACATACTGGACGTTCGAGAACGGCCTCCCGACCCTCATCACGACCCTCCTGCAGATGAATATGAATGGCTACGTTCTGGTGCTGCCGGATATGATCGGGGGAAATGGCTACAATGAGCCTCCCAGCAAGGAGCTGTTCATCAGGTGGCTGCAGGCGAATACCTTCATGCCTGCTCTTCAGTTCTCGTACGTGCCGTGGGATTTCGATAACGAGGTAAGATTACTTCAGCACTCACATTTTAGTTATTTACAGGTTGCTCGCGGTAGTTTTGAGGTAAATATAAACGATTTACCTATGTTTCAGCTGAGTTGTATCAGCTGTGATCGTTGACGCAGATCAAGGAATACTATATAATACTTCCCTACACGCAGATTCACAGTGTTCACAGACTTGCGTTTCTCCGTGACAAAACGAAAAGTCTTTGCTGGAAGCATTCAGCCAGCGTCAGAATGTTAAACCATGGTTAAGGGTGCGTCTCCATTGAAGCGGGGCTGCGCTAAGCTAAGCTAAGCGCGGCATGAATTGACCAATCATGAGCCTCAAAATCCCCGTCCCGCTTCAGTAGAGACACTGGATTGGTCAATTCATGCCCCGCTCAGCTCAGCTTAGCGCAGCCCCGCTTCAGTGGAGACGCACACTAAAACCTGGTTAACACTCACATGCTAGTTTTTTCAGTGCAGAGTGCTAATTATTTTGCTCTCTGGCTCTGAGATCGAAACCTGAACAAAGGCTGAACTTTTAAAGATAATGTGTGAACACCATTTTCAGACGATCCAAATCAGCAAGAAATACGTAGCCCTCCACGCTCAGTACGCGCCTCAGATCATAGCAGCTTGCAGGAAGGCAGTCCTCGACGGGTCACCAGTCAACCCGCCCATCTGGTGGATCGCTCCTAACGACACTACGGCTTATGACATCTGGGATGGTAAGCACTGCTCTCTAGTCTAAGCGGTCATCCAAATGTGGCTAAGGATCAAAGCTGCTTGACAGGGCACCAGAATCCGCCCATCCGGCGGATCGACCCTAACGACACTACAACTTATATCTAGGATGTTCGCTTCTTAATACTCACAACCACCCAGTCAATTGATGGAAATTGCCAACTTACCTAATGAATATCTGAAACCTAACTAGTTAGTTATAGAAGGCGGTTTAAAATACTAAGGCATACGAATCGAACATCAACTCGATGTAGGTACACGAATGGATGAATAAGTGATGGTAGGTAACTAATTTTGTATATTTTTACAGAGTACCTGCTCGGCGAGAATATCCTCGTGGCCCCGGTGGTAGAAAACCGTGCCAGGGAACGGGACATCTATCTGCCAGCGGGAACTTGGCTAGTACAGGTATGATATTACAGATATACTTACTCGAACATTGCATTACGCAGCAGACCAAGGACCATTGAAATCTGTGCCGTAACGTAAATTCGTTGTATCTTCCTATCCCTGGAAATAGACAAATTTCTCGTCAGGGTTCGCTGCACCAGAAAGACGAAATATGTAGAGTCCATGCAACAAATAAGTTAACAATGAAGTTGCACGTAGAAAAAAATAACGAGTTCAGGACCAAAAACCTGGCCCTCAATAAGTTTCATAGTTTACATATACCTACCTTAGTACCTATAGTCAGCGCAGTCACAGTTATTTTTTGGGCTACCGTAGTTACCTACCTACAGTAGCACTTCGTTATCGTATCACTGATTAGACTGACTTTCTGAGATGGTTTGTTTAATTTTCTTTTTGTCCCCCAGGGTGACCCTAACAAGCGGTTGGAAGGCGGCGACTGGTACCGCAATTACCCTGCACCACTTGACACTTTGCCTTTCTTCGTTAGAGTAGGATAAGATTGATTTTTTTATATAAAAATGCTTCTAATAAGTAAGAATCAAACTCTACAATCTACATGTAAATATACCCTACTAAATAATGTGTTTAGTTTTTTATTGAATAAATGATGTGTATTTCTTATATGATGGCTTTTATTTCTCTTTTTAATTAATAAATGGTAGGCACATATAATATATTATCGTCGGTAGTATGGCAAGTATTGGCAAGTCAGATATGGGTATAAATAAAGATCCATTGGATGTAAACCACGTGTAAATTAATCCCTCCCTTCCTTAACACGTTCACGGACACAACCGCTATGCAATGCGTTTATGCTCTGGTATCTGGACGCGACTTCTATAGCATCCTAACTTTGACTGCTTATTGTGGACAGAAACGCATAAGAAGGCGGCTGTTCTGAGTAAATTAGTGTAGCTCTGATTTAACTGTCATATTTCACTGCATCTCGTAGCGCTCTCTGTCATACAAATGAGTTTTTGCACACATAGAAAAACCGGTATGACCTCGTCTCCCGCGCCCCCCGTTTTCGCACACAAACGCTATAGCAGCCATGTTTGTATGAGATTTTGCTCAGTCGCGTGCCATGTGCGCAGGAGTGTTGACACGTATATACCGAGTAATTTTCGCGCGCCGACACCATTTTGTTGCATCAAACAAACCACCGTAATTATTGTGTTTGGACTATTTACTTGAATATTTAGATTGGAATATGTATAAACACAGTCCATTTCACTTTAGTATTACGTAATAGCCAAGTTTGCACCTCCAAAATAGTCAAAAAGCAGGATAGGGAAGGTATCAATCAATGTATCAATGTAGAAACAACTATTCATTAATCAACTCTAAATCTATTAGAAATTGTGTTTAGGTACTAGTTTTAATATTTGGTAAAACGTATATCAATATATGTCACCGTAAACATGACTGGTTGTGGTTACAGATGCCTCCAAGTCGACTGCTATAGCGTTCGTTGTCCTATACAGTGGTAAAAGATCATGATCCTGGACGGTACTACTATAGCATTCGAATTGCATAGCATTCAGTGTCAAGTGCAATCGTACGATATGAATGTAATATGACAATGATGTAATAGAAGTCGTCAATTTTACATACAAAATTTTTGTGTCAATCATGGGTGACTTACTGTCCGTGAACGTGTTAATCCGCACTTTTCGGTTCATCCATTAGTTGAGGGAAAACTACCATTCATACTTCTGTGGAGATAACGGAAAATATAAAAAAGTGAAATGAGCTGCGAGCATTTATTTTTGCGTGTAACTTTCTTGTAGGCGTTTATGGTTGTTTCAAAAATATTGTACAACTCCCCGGGCTCGGAACGGGAAGGATGAAGCTCGAAGCTACCAACCCAACAGTACTAAATAATTAATTCTATGTACCAACCAAAGTGCTCATAGAATGGAAATGGATCCTCTTTGGCATTATCCTATCCTCTTCGACCAACTATCCTACCTAATCTCAGTACCTAATTTGTTTGGCGGAAACGGAAGCTCCACGATGTGAATTAGAGGTGCGCACCTGTACGCTATTCGTAAAACCGGAAATTATTAATAAATAAAAAAGAATTTGATCAAAAACCGGTTTTTAAACTATTACCATTTTTGGTAGAAATTATTTTGTTAAACAGCAACACTGACCTAATTGACAGTCAGCCAGCTTTCCGTCAGCGTATTATTTTGTTGAATTTTATAGAAATAAAAGCAAATTTTATTACTAATTGCTTGTTAATTAGTGCAATAATATATAAAATAACATTTTCAGTATGAATATTCAGTAAATGCGTCGTGTAGTGTTGATAAAAAGTGGATGCGTGGACAGCACAAATAATGAAACATGTCGCCGATTTTGGGATTGTACAACAGAACCAAACGAAAGTGAATAGTTGACCGTGTAGTTTTTGGCGAACTTTAGCTCTGACACACTTTTGCGGAGTTGAAAATGGCGCAGACGATTCGTCGAGCCATTGAGGGACGCTACCCTTCGTGCTACATACCCAGCAGACTGAAAGAAAGGAGAGCAAAAGCGAGGGCTCTCAGGTATGCTTTTTTGTTACATCGACAAGCGTCGTGTTATTTTCCAGATTTCGTAGCAACAATTAGGCTTTATTGAAATAACCAATCAATTCCAAGGCTATCCAGAGTCGTTTAGTAATTATCACAAATTACTGTTGTTATTTCTTCAATAACTACATTTTTATGCTACAAAGTGATAAACAAAATGTTATCCGTGGCTGTTTTCATCAGTACATTTATTTTTATTGGCCAAATTATATAAATGTCTATACATCTTTGGTTTCTGGTACTTTTATAAGGTTGAGTCTAATATTTTGTTGTTGATGAGACATCTAGAAAATACACATAATTACTATTAATACACTTACTTAATTATTGTGCTCGGAAGCCCAAAGAGTATTAATATAATAACACATCTCGAGTTCTCTTATGTTTTTACTGCATTTTATACAGATATCTCATGAGAGTTCTCTAACAATCTTCCTGCATTTTATACAGAAGCGTAACTTGGACATCATTTCTTGTCTAGTTCCTTCATAAAATAAATATTGCCCTGATATGGCCATGATTTATACAATGCAAAAGGTGCAGGGTCAGTGGACTATCAGTATACTTGGCTGTGAGCTATAACAACAATATTTAAGTGCCAGAATTGATTTGTTAAGAAGAAAAACTACAACAGCCGCAAAAGTCCACTGCTGGACAATGGCCTCCCCCCATTGAAGTTATTTGCCGCAGTCACCACATTAAGCAGGAGGATTGGCGAGCACAGTGCTGTAAGTATTCACAAGGCATGCTGCTGCCTATTCCCTCGATTCATCCCTTAGTTAGACGACTGATGTGGCGCAGTGGTAGTGCGACTGCCTTTGACGCAGAAGGTCCCGGGTTCGATTCTCGGTGGGTCACTCACAAAGTTGATATTTATCTCTTTGTGAATTTGTTCCCAGTCTGGTTAGGACATTGCGGGCTGAACTACCCGATTGTCCGTAAGTAAGATGGTTCCGTGTTTCGGATGGCACGTTAAGCCGTAGGTCCCGGTTGCTGTCTATGATCACTTAGACGGCGGTCGTTACACAACCATGTCAGAAGCCTGCTACATGTAGAAGGCAGTTGAAAAATTCTGACACTAGGGTTCATCGGGTCGTTGGACGATTCAGTGTCCCACACGAAAAGAAGATCCCTTAGTTTCCTTTTACAACACCCACCGGTAGAAATGAAGGGATGCTATTCTAAATGGGAATCACATAACACATCGCTAGTTAGGGCTTTTATCAATTTGTTTTTGAATACTTTAATCTAGATTCAGCATCTGTAATAAAATGTGTTTGTTCAACAGTAAAATACTCACATGTAACCACAATAAGTGAAGCCCCATTTTTTTTTTATCTGTTAGTGTTCCAGATTACTAATCTAGAATAATTTGAATGTTTTTCTTACTCTGTTTTTTTAAAAGACAGGCACCTGTTATATGTAGGTACAATTTTTTACGATGCCTAGATTAGATTAAATCTAAACAAAATAATCTAATATAAAAAGATTAACGGATGGCAGTTTTAGACTAAAAAATAAATTAGAAGTTCTCTGTTAGAGGCCTGCATAGCTGTTTATAAAATAAATTAATTTGAATCAATTGTATGAAATCAATGCATTGAATGCAAGAATGATGATGTGTGTTTTGGAGGATAGCTGGTCAGCTACACCCTGTTAACAAACCCACCACTTATGTAGTTAAAAAAAATCAAGTCCCTATTTTCTATCACAGGCTTGAGCAACAGCGCAAACCGGACAAGTTGGAAGACTTCACTGTGTACTCTGAATCAGATAGCGATGAAGATACTCCAGCGCAGCAGCACCGGATTCTGTCCACCTCATACAACTTCGTGGACTATGTGCGCTCCAGGGAGATCCAAGCACCCGAGGTTAGAAAAACCCATTGGTACAAAAAGTGTAAATAAATACACGCTATTTAAATACGGAAGTAAACATATTATATTATATAATATTTGTATTGTACACATGTTTCCACAAGTAATCTGATTGATATACTAAATATGCCAAAATTGCGCCTTATTTAGGCTGTTACTTGGAATTTTATGAACGTTATCACCAGGGTTCGAAGGATATATATCAATGGATATATATCATGATATATATCCGATATATATCCGATATATATCCAACGAGTTTTTGTGATATATATCAATATTTTTTAGTCTTTTTCGGTGTATTTCTACTTCTACACTATCTAGTGGTACATACATACGTAGTCGGTCCCAAAGTTCTGTCACTGGCATATTATTTTTGAATTTAGAACACGAATTTGGAAAAGTTTTATTGCATTCCGTTTTTAAATGTTTGACAATTATTTTAAAACAATAAATGATCATTTGGCGTGATTTTTCACGATGGAGTGGACTTTGAAAGAAAACCGAATAGCAGTTTTGGCGTTGCATCGCTGTGGGCACTCGCCGAGTACCATTTTCAAGTTGCTCAAAAAATTGAAAATAACGCTTAGGTTTTGTGTATTGTACTATAAGTAGGTACACTGAAGTCTCTAGTGTTGAGGACAAGAAAAGAACTGGCCGGCCTCGCTCCGCAAGAACACCAGCAGTGATCAAAGCGATCAAGGAGCGCATACGAAGAAATCCTGTCCGAAAACAGAAACTTATGGCTTTGCAGATGAAGGTTAGTAGAAAAACAGTCAAAAAGGTTTTAAACGAAGACCTTAAGCTGCGAGCATACAAAAAAAAGAGTGGGCACTTACTTAATGCCCGTTTAAAAGAAATTAGACTCAAAAGATCCCGGGTGTTGTTAAAACGGTACGCGAAAAACCGGCACCGCGATATACTTTTTACAGACGAAAAAATTTTTGATATAGAAGAAAAGTATAATAAACAAAACGATAGAGTGTACGCTACCAGCTCTGAAGAAGCAGGAAACAAAGTTCCGCGGGTGCAACATGGGCATCATCCCTCTTCAGTCATGGTCTGGTTAGGAGTCTCCTACTGAGGTTCATTTTTGCGAAAAGGGGGTCAAAACCAGCGCAAAAGTGTACCAAGAGACGGTTTTGGATCGGTACGTCAAAGACCTGCCCAACACACTATTTTCAGGACATCACTTTGTATTCCAGCAGGATTCTGCGCCCGCTCACAAAGCCAGGACCACTCAAGCCTGGTTTGAACGTCAAAACATTGAGTTTATAAGACACGAAGATTGGCCTTCCTCCAGTCCGGACCTTAATCCTCTGGACTATAAAATTTGGCAGGTCTTAGAGAGCAAGGTCTGTGCTAAGCCCCATAAAAATTTGGAGAGTCTGAAGTCAGCCATAGTTAAAGCAGTCGCTGAAATCGACATGGATATGGTGCGTGCTGCGATAGACGACTGGCCGCCGCGGTTGAAGGCCGTTGTTAAAAGCAAGGGAGGTCATTTCGAATAGTTTTATGTTATTTTGATTCTTCGATGATTGTATTTTTAATTGATATATAAATTTTTAAAAACGGATTGGTACTTTTTATTTTATCAGTATTTTCATATATGACAGAACTTTGGGACCGACTACGTAGTACATACAGTAGTAAATTTATAATTCAAACTTTTTTGTTTACTTATATGTTAATAGGTATTACGCAATAAACAATAAAATAAAATGAGTAACGAAAAATTGGTAAACAAATATAAAATCAAGTAAATAAACCTAGATATGGATATTATGAATAATCGCGGGTAGAACGAATAATTTACATTCAACTCTTATGTTTTGTTTATTTTAAGTACTTCAATAAATAAAACGAAGAATAACTACATTAAAAAAAATTGCCTATTTTCCAAAAGTCGTAGAACAAAAGTTGTTCAGTTCAATGGACAGGATCATCCCTGAAAAGTAACGCAGTACTTTTCCTAACACCCTGTATAAAAAACCATTAAAAACATTTAATTTTTTTAAAAATTATTATTATTTATTTATTGTTTAACAATTTAAATACATTTTAAAATAATTTATTATATTTATGTAAAACATATGCAACAAATATACATAAATAATACTATAAAATAACAACCTGAAGTTCATACAAAATGGATATATATCAAAGTTGATATATATCGGATATATATCATAAATATCCGATATTTTGATATTTATTATAAATATCGGATATTTTCGAACCCTGGTTATCACTCTGCCTACCTCTCAAGGGATAAAGGCAGGATTTATGTTTATGTATTATTGCCTTAAAATTGGAGTTAGTTAACTGTTTCAATTTTATTTTAAAAAGATAATAAAACTAGACTGGAAATCCACACCAACCCACTAGAAAGTAACCTGCTTTTGGCAGAGAATGGGACGAGATTGAAGAGATGGAATGTCCTACAACTTGACCAAAGAGACTAAACTCTAGATTAAAATGGATGGGCATGATAATCAATGGATTATCACCTATGACAATTTTACCGAATAGCCACCAACACATCTGATAAAGGCTAATAAGTCGAGGACAGATAAACAGGAGAAAAAAATAATTAAAAATATGCTTCGGACGTCATGTATAGCCATTGGTTCTGGTTGCAGTCAATGATTACTAGACACCATTACACAACCATGTCTGAGACTGACTGACACCAGGGTTCATTAGCTCCTTGCATGACTCTGTGACATAAAAAGAAGAAGATTTATAATTTGTAGGATAATATAAATAAATAATCCTCAATCAAACACAAGAGTTTTAGTTTACATAACAAATGCACCATTTTTATCTTATCTATCAGCTGTTTAGCACGCGACAAAGCTGTGCACCTTTAAAACTAACAAAAGATATCATCAAAAAGATAAAAACTATATAACATTTTATAGTATAGGTCAAGTTAAAATAACAAGGTGTAAGATAAGAATCGTTTTCTTGTATAATATGTATGGGAGAGTTGTTGAACGGCTTAAAGGAGCCAAAGAAGTGTCAAAGTTTTTAAGCAACCTACAATATACAGCATCCTGAATATGGATAAAGTGAATTCAGACAATGAAACTGAAATTTAATTTTTTTTTCCATTATAAATGCAGTTAGCTGATTGTGTTTTTTGTTTCCTGACACATGTTCCTAGCGGAAAGTTGTTCGGTTTCATGGTCTGAATGCACCCTATCAGTATTTGCGTATCTTACACCTCACATAAGTAAGCCTTTGAAATGGTTGTGTAACTGCCGACGACGACGACGTCTCAATTTTCTTCTAACACAAACCTAAACCATTTTGGGCCTTACCACAAAAACATAGATGCGATTTGGATGTGTGTTTAAAAAATTTCTTCATACAAAAACACACTATACATGCGTTCAACACGCCTCTAACTTTTTCTGGTAAGGCCTAAAAGTATTTACTAAATTAAACGAAATAATAAAACGCGAATTAAAAGTTACATACAATCAAGAAGTACATACATACATGCACAAATCACGCCTTTATCATTTGCGGGGTAGGCAGAGCGTAAAATTACTGTTTTTTTTTAAATTTAAAAGTAAGGTTATAATATCTCGATTTGTTCTTTCCCAGCCGCGCTCGGTGGACCCGTCGTACGCGACGCGGCACATGCTCACACACGACATGTTTCGCGAGACACCTGTCAGTTTGGGCAACATGAACAAGGTGTTCTGCAGCCAGTGGCTGTCAGATCGGCAGGTCGTGTTCGGCACCAAGTGTAATAAGGTAGGTCGTGTTCGGCACCAAATGAATAAGGTATGATGTGCAAGATATGTCCCATTTCGTCACATCCAGCCGTCCTCTTCAAGACGTCGTTCTATCTGGCCGGAGGTAGTGCAACGTTACGTTTGCCGAGCCGTGGTCGCTAATCGAGAACCTACTTATGGCGAAAGTTGCGGTTGCAAACCCTGCCTGCAGTAGAAATATAGAAGCATTTCTATAAATGGTAAGTATTTTTAAAATTTGGTATTTAGCCCACTACACTATAACCAGATGAAGTACATCGTCCATTTGTTCTAGGAAATTAACCAAGGGGACTATATTATATAAGAAAATATATAGGACGAATCCGGTGGACGCCGAAACAGTTTGATTGTGCCATAATATATATTTTTTTTAATAAAATTGACACGTGCGAAAAGCATGGGTATGTTTTTACTTACGATTCTCTGAATTTCTCCAAAAGTTATGGTTTATTCTTCCAGCTAATGGTATACGACGTGCGTCGGCGAACCCTGGACAATATCCCCACGCTGCGGCCGCGCGCGCCTTGGCCCGGCCCCGACCACCAGACCGGCATACACGCGCTGCAGATCAACCCTTCCAGGTAGACAATAGTTCCAACAATTCCAGGTAAACAATAGTTCCAACCTTTTTAAGGTAAACCATAGTTCCAACCCTTCCAGGTAAACAATTGTTCCAATAATTCCAGGAAAACAATAGTTCCAACCCTTTCAGGTAAACCATAGTTCCAGCCATTCCAGGTAAACCATAGTTCCAACAATTCCAGGTAAACAATAGTTCCAACCATTCCAGGAAAACAATAGTTCCAACCCTTCCAGGTAAACAATAGTTCCAACCATTCCAGGAAAACAATAGTTCCAATAATTCGAGGAAAACAATAGTTCCAACCCTTCCAGGTAAACAATAGTTCCAACCCTTCCAGGTAAACAATAGTTCCAACCCTTCCAGGTAAACAATAGTTCCAACCCTTCCAGGTAAACAATAGTTCCAACCCTTCCAGGTAAACAATAGTTCCAACCCTTCCATGTAAACAATAGTTCCAACCCTTCCAGGTAAACAATAGTCAACCCTTTCAGGTAAACAATAGTGCCAGCTATTGCATACACGCGCTGCAGATTAACCCTTCCAGGTAAACATCATCATCACATCAGCCCACAGCAGTCCACTGCTGGACGTAGGCCTCCCCACGCCACAAGGCACGAGCCATCAAGTCGCTACAGACCTTTTACCTCACGAACGCGGGTTAGTCATACTTGTGTGTTATCTCTCTCTCTTTTCATTTGGAACACCGAGTCGTCCAACGAAAAGAGAGAGATAACAACAAAAGTATGGCTAATCCGCACTCGATAAAAAGACGGTAAATGTGTACATTATGTAAAAAAAAAAATATCAATCAAAACTATTCAAAATATTAACTATTAAAAAGAAGTGAGTGAAAAGCGTAAATTTTTCACCCTTTAAATCAAATAAAATATATTCTTATACAAAGCTGAAAATAAACTTGCTCGCTCTTCTATTTGTACATTTTAATCTTTATTATGTTTACTTATAAATTTATCTAAACAAGTTATTTTCTTTCTTGTATGAAATTAGTGTAGAATTTATCTAAGTTATTAAAAAGGCCTGCTTATAAATAGTTTTGTATGCGTATGTACATACACTGTACCACCAAATAGTTGTTGTCAGATTTTGATGGGATTTTATCCTTTTTTCAGAACATTGCTAGCGACAGGCGCGCGGAATTCTTGTGAACTAGCGATCTATAGTCTGCCCACGTTAGACCCTGTATGCGTTGGAGAGGCACATAAAGACTGGGTAAGTTGAATGACAATCACTCATTTATAGCTTCTAGCGTTTTTGATGAAAACTTAAAAAAGGGAAAAAAGAAGAAAGGAAAACCAAGGTGGAATCGAATTAAAGAGAATGTTTAAGTCGTTTGTTGTACCCACAAACCAAATACAAAGAAGAAGTAGCTGTAAGCAATGCTGCCTTGGTACCATCAATGTAGTCCTGACGTCACAGATTCTAGCTCAAGTTACTACTTGGTACTATGGCGGATGGCGGTACTACCTGCCTGACATTTCTGTGAATAGTCGAAAATGTGTCAATAAGGTGTAAAAATATTTTAAGACGTGAACCAGTCTATGAAACTGAACAAATTTCCATTAAAAACATGTATTGAAATAATGAAAGAAATTTTACGACCATACAAAAAGTAGCAGCCGAGCGAGTCAACTGTATAGGAGGTCCAAATTTTTTTTTTTATATTTCGACCTATGTTCAGTTTCATTGGCTGGATCACCCCTTAAAATATTTGCAGCTAATATTTTTACACCCTGCGCGTTTAGGCACAAACACGCTTGATGCCATCGGCTACAACACAAATTGTTTCTTTAATGTATACTTTTTTCCAGACTGAATCTCCGTGCAAGGAAAACAGTCTTTTGAAAACTTGCAATGTGTCTTCCAGATCCTGGACATGTGTTGGCTGGACGACGAGTTCCTAGTGACCGGCTCCCGCGACAGCAAGCTGGCGCTGTGGAAAGCTCCCAGCGCGCCGCCCGACTCCGCGCCCATACACGATTACGTGGCGCCTGTCTGCTTGAAGGAGTGCCGCTCTGGTGAGTCCCTAGTGCCGGGCTCCCTACAGCAAGCTGGCGCTGTGGAAGCTCCCCCGACTCCGCGCCCATACACGACTACGTGGCGCCTGTCTGCTTGAAGGAGTGCCGCTCTGGTGAGTCCCTAGTGCCGGGCTCCCTACAGCAAGCTGGCGCTGTGGAAGCTCCCCCGACTCCGCGCCCATACACGACTACGTGGCGCCTGTCTGCTTGAAGGAGTGCCGCTCTGGTGAGTTTAGAAATGTAGATTAACTGATTAAACTGTTTATAAATTTAACTTAACTGATAAATAGTGTTTATAAATCAATTTGAAGAGATGAACTTATAATGTAGATTAACTGGTAAAACAGTTTATAAATCATACTGACCTGATAAATAAATGTTTATAAATCAATCAGAACTAATAAACAGTGTCTATAAACCTATCTGGGCTCACAAAAGGTGTTTTTAAGTCTGTCTGAACTGATGAAACATGTTTGTAAATTTAGCTTAACTCATAAAACCACCACAACACCACATGTGGTGTTGGCGACGCATGCTTCCTATTCCCTGGACAGTGAAAAGAACAAATAAATCTATTCTCGAACAGCTGAAAATAAAAACTCGTTTATCCACCATATGCTACCAAAGGATCCTCAGCTATTTCGGACACGTGGCGCGCAGAGAACCGGACAACCTTGAAAAATTTATCATAATTGGGAAAGTAGAAGAAAAACGCTCACGTGGTCATCTCCATCAAGATGGGTGGATCAAGTAAAATAACTGGTCGGAGCCCCTGTAACTGATGCCCTAAGAAAAGCCGAGAACAGAGAGAAATGGAAAACCTTGACTTCGAACGTGCTTGAAAAACTTTGTGGACACGACCTTCAGCAATGAAGAAAACGACTCAGAAGAGAAGAACTGATAAAACATGTTTATAAACCTAGCTTAACTGAAAAAAAGTTTTTATAAATCGAGCTAAACTGATAAAACATGTTTATAAATCTATTCAAACTGATAGAATATATTAATACAATTAGCCAAACTGATAAAAGGAATTTATAAAACTTTCCCCAAGTAATATAAATTAAAAAGGTTTGAATTTGTAAAAAAAATATATTTCACATTTCAGGTCAAAAGGTCCGCGCGCTAACTTTCAACGAGCGGTGGCGAGAGATCGCGGCGCTCACTCTCAATGGCTACATACACGTGTTCAACGCGGAGACCTTCCGACAAACCCTATCTAGGAAACTACCCTCCTGCCAGGACCTCGTCTGCCTGGCTACACAGGTAATTCACTCATATCTCTATAATGATCGTTATTTAAGTGTTAAATAATAATGGCCTAACATGCTACCCTGAGCTACACACCTTATTTTTGAAAATGAAAACGAAAACCTAGCTTGTTTTCACACATACACACACATACGCACACACACACACACACACACACACACACACACACACACACACACATACACACACAAACATACATACACACAAACATACATACACACACGCACACAGCGGGTACATACATTTGTGTTCAACGCGGAGACTTTATTATCTCTATAATAATCATTATGTACATGATAAATATAAATGGTACTAACATACTACCCTCAGGTACTCATCCTGTTTATATTGTTTATTTATTAAAAATAGAACTTGTTTTCAATTATCTTTTGCTTGGTATATTATTTTTTATTATTTTAAACAAGGAATGCATCTGTATTGATATATTTGAGTTTTAAAAACAAAAAAAATCGTTATCTATGTTATCAAATGCATTAACAAAGTAGGATATCGCAAAACCGTTGTATTTTATGTAGTTTTTTTTAATGTGATGGGATCATTAGGCGGAAGACTGACAACCTGTCACTATGTTGAATTTGTGAAAGCCTTCCTAAATTGCCTTCAAATTTTTGTTAGATGTTTTGGCATAAATGAATATTTTAATGGCTATTTATTGCTTAATTTGCTGATAGGCGTAATATATATGTGTTCAGTATTAGCTTTTAGTGTTCCACACGAAAAGAGAAAGTGTTATTTTTTTTAAATAGATCTACGTACAAACATACTCAAATCATGTGGTGAGCATCTGAGTCTGCTCGGGCGGTCTGGGCTCACCTAATGCCACACACTTAGATTACCAGAAAAAAAATCTATTTAGAACGCTTCGATTTCATTTAAATTTTTCGTTTCGCAGCAAGAGAGCGGCGTATACGCGATCGGGTGTAAATCCTACACGCTCCTACTGGACTGCCGCACGCTGCAGAGCATCAAGAAGATCACCTCGCGCTACAACGGCTGCGGCATCCGCTCCGCCAGCTTCCGACAACACACGCTCACCATCGGCACCGGACTGGGTAAGTGGGACATCGGGTCGCTGTATGGCCCACTCGAAGCGAGCGCGAAATTTCACCGAAAATAGCTAAGAAACTGAAGCACCAGACGTGATTACAACACAACAGTGACTTGCTTATTTACATTACGAACGAAGCATTACACAACATTTCACGCTTTAAATGAATGAGGATGCCAAACTCGTTCCGCAATGCTTGAAAATCCATGTCTCTGAAATAGTGCCGTGAACGTGGATTTATCGAAACATGTAGCGTCCCGATCAAGTGCAAATTGGGAATTGTTCCCAGACCCCTGAAAATCGGGACGTCCCGCTCAATTCGGGACACCTGGCAACGCTAATAGGCTAGATTCCTGACAGGACAAAACAGTTACTTTTTAAAACTATATTTTGTATAAAAAAACTGGAAGTATGTCGTCACGCTATAAATATTTGGATGGCGTCAAAACACTTATATTATTATTCTGTTTATTAATTCAAACTTTGAATATCTCGGAAAATTTTGAATGCAGTCCGTAATATAGTTTTAAGTGTACGACTTTATTAATATTGTTAATGACCCAGGAAACTAGCGAATTTTGACTGATTACTTTTGTTTTTTGGTCTTTAGGTCTGCTGATGTTCTACGACATGCGCGCCGGCAAGTACCTGGAGAGCAACATCCACTCCTCCAAGACCGTCACGCTGCGCGCCAGCCGCGGATACGTCGTGAGTACCTGTTCTTCATATCAATACATAGTATCCCCTTCTCTTCGTGTGGGAGTCGTCCAGCGACCCAATGAACCCTAGTGTCAGAATTTTTCAACCATCTTCTATAAGTAGCAGGCTTCTGACATGGTGGTGTAACGACTGTTTTATAAAAATTTTATACTTAATCAGCAGTGGGTGAAACCTGTGCATGGGCTGCTAGTTAATATTATTAT
This sequence comes from Keiferia lycopersicella, assembly GCA_029255805.1. Taxonomy (NCBI): domain Eukaryota; kingdom Metazoa; phylum Arthropoda; class Insecta; order Lepidoptera; family Gelechiidae; genus Keiferia; species Keiferia lycopersicella. The sequence goes on from JARACZ010000012.1 coordinate 1,063,838, forward strand.
GTTGAATAATGAAGTGCCACAAGGTTCCATGTTGAGTCCACTTTTATTTATAGTTTACACAAAAATAATTCTAACTAACACGTTCTATATAGGGTTTTAGAAAGAGTTTCTTTCAAGGCATGAACCAGTTCATAAAACTGAACAATTTTCCCAAGGAACACAGGTCAAAATATGAAAAAATAATGCATTTCTCATACAATCTGATTCGGATGGCTGTTGGTACATTTATTAGGGAATAGGGGGTCCAAAATATTCGTTTCTTGGGGAAAGTTGTTTAGTTTCAAGGGCAGGTTCACCCCTTAAAAAGAACTTAGTACTTATCCTAACACCTTGTATAGCAAAATAATATACGTATAAAAATTAAAACAAAATATATCTGATGTTATTTTCCCCCCTACAGTTCCCAGACGAGGAGGCGGACGGGTTCAACCAGGTGAAGTACGTGCCCGCCATCTACACGCACTGCTACGACGCGAGCGGCACCAGGATATTCACGGCCGGGGGCCCGCTGCCCGCGCCGCTCATAGGGAACTACGCGGGCCTGTGGCAGTGATGACAACTCAAGTACCAAACTATGTGGCACAAATCTTCAGGATGTCTATTGGTAGACCCGGTTTTGTCCTAAATTGTTTCGAAAAATACATGCGTCATACTCAAAATATGCTGCCGTTTTCGTCGCTTAAAAGCCGTTGTTCCCATTGCGACAATTTTGTTCAACGCCAAATTATTTAAAGAAACCTTGGAATTCTCTATTGGTAGACCCAATTGTTTCCTAAATACATGTTTCGCAGCGTCATACCGGCTAACAGAAAGGCAGGTAGAAAGACCATTGCAATAATTCAGTTCTAAATAAGTGCTCGCTATCTACACGCACTACGACGCAAATGGTACTAGAATATTCACAGCATGAGAACCTTTGCCCTTCCGCTTATAGGGAACCGTCTTTTCGATCAATATGGAACAGTTTGAGATTACAACAGTCCACTGCTGGACACGGGCCTCTTCCCTATCGAGGATATTACCATACCCACGCTTGGCAGGCGTATTGGCGAGATTTGCAATCTTACATTTATTTTAAAAAAATACGCGTGTTTATATGTTGTTAACCTTTTGCTGTCCTTCGCGATTATCGCATAAGATATGACGTTGTCAAAGGACTTAAAGAATGATTAACTTGTAATATGAGGAATTTTGAAAGTGGTGTGAAATGGCATGTTTGCAACAATCTAATTCATGAACATATTTTGCCTTAGTTAATATTTATAGTTCATTCAGTCATATTCATATGGCGTCGCGACCAGCGTAACATCACTGCGCGTCCGTACGTGCGTGTATCGAGCATGAAGGTCAAGTTACGCTGGTCGTGACACTATCTGAACAAATGAAGTATACAGGGTGTAAGGGACGGTGTAATGAAAACTTTGCAGGCGCGATCAGACCATGAAACTAAACAACTTTTTCTATGGGGGCTATGTTGGTAAACGTGAAAATTTTTTCGACCTTCCATACAAAATTTTCGATCAGCTGACTGACTTTGTAAGGGAACTCGAAAAAAATTGTTTTGTTTACTTACCATACCAACATAGCGCCAATAGAAAACAGTTGTTCAGTTTCATGGTCTGATCACACCTGCAAAGTTTTCGTTACACCGTCCCTTACACCCTGTATAAGTAATACGTTTGTAGTTCAATTTATTTTGCTCCTATTTCTAGATCTTTCTTTGTAGGAGGGCTTGTCTGTTGTTTTTTAATTTTTTTTTTGTGGATTTCAAATTTTTATTAGGTCACAAATGCTTTTTCAAATAATTTTTACTTTTATCGTAATCACAAGTTTTCTTCCATTATTGTCATATCTTCTACCATTGCAATACACTTAGATCAAAACTATACTAAATTAAAAATATGTAAAAAATTTAAATATTATAATTTTTTAAAGATGTTTAAGATTCTTAGATTTACTTTTTTAGGAAGTAAAGCTTATTAAAATATTTTGTTACTCAAAATTATTACAGAGAGCCCCATTTATAAATAAATGTAAATATAAAATACATGTTATATTTTTCGTTAGGATAGGTTATTATTACAAATGTAGTATTTGTAATATTCTGATATGCACACAGACAAAAAATCTTTATTGTAACATTGCGTTACACGAGAATATAAAAATTATAAGTTACACAGAGTGTTAGGAACAGCCCTCCGAATACTGATGCATTCAGCCCATGAAACTAAACCACTTTCCAAAAAAATTAAGTCATGGAACTTCAAAAAACAATTTGGTTTTCAATAGTAAATGCAGTCAAGTGATCGCGATTTTGTATGTGACGACGAAATTTTTCTGTCATTCCCGGGCATATGTTTCTAGGGGATAGTTGTTCAGTTTTATGGTCTACATGCACCCTATTAGCATTCGCAGGGCTGTCCCTTACACCCTTTATAGTACTACATGTACGCATTTACTTAAATAATGATAATAAAATTTAAAAAAAACACAAAATCGTAGAACCATTTAACTTTTGATTGACGTAACTTAATTTTCAAAACAAAGAAAGTATAGTTGGTTAACGGCTTAATGTTTTAGTACTTGGATTTGTTTTCATATTCGTGTAAATATAGGTACTTAATAAAAAAACAAATACGATAAAAGCAATATAAAAAATACCATACCTTTTAGCCTAATGTAGCCTTGTCAGTAATATGTGATACCATATTACCTCATATTGTGTTATGTTACTTATTTAATTAAATTAAAAATGTCTGTGTAATGTTTGCAATGTAATTTTAATGTAATGAACTATTGAAATAAAAATAATGTGTAATTACATTTGATTTCAAATAGTAACATGTAATAGTCAGCATTGCTAGATTGAAAAGTGAGCGACCACTTATTATTTACAAGCAAAATTCATTAAAAAATATCTAATTGTAACAGATTAAAGCAAACAGACGAGTTATCAGATTATTCCTTAATAGATTTTTGATTCTGAAACTATATGTATTATGTAAGCTATTTGGTTAAAATTCGAAGATTCTGAGGAAATTCTTCAAAATATGGTAACGCTAGCCGACTCAGTGGCGCGTATGGTGTAGACAAGTGTACGTTTACCTTTATGATACAAACTATTTGTGCCTTTTTGGTTTTCCAATAGAAATACCGCTATAGAATACTTACCTACTAAATGTTTTGGTACATGCAGACTCGTGCCTGATAAAACTAGTACTTTAATTTTTAAGATCTCGCAAGCCACATTTTTACTACAATGGGAATTGTACTATTCCTCTATGAAATTCATTACTTAACGGAAATAATTTTACTCGATTTTATTGTGACTGTAATACAAACTTCCCATTGTTGTACGAATGTGCAGAACAAGTTATGAAAGCTATGAAAAGCGTAGAAAGTTAAGTAGGTGCCACCGATAGAAGGTTATACGCAAATTGGTTTCAGTTCAATTTTTCAAAGTGCAAATTGTCACAGTAGCAAAATGTCACGTTATTTTTCGCATGTCATTTTGCACAAAGTGACATTTCGCGCCGAGAGGCGTTTTTGGTATAACTCTTTAGCGGTGGCGGAATATCATAATTTAAAAATATCAATAGCTGATATTTGTTGTGTGGGTTAACTGAACATTTTGCCTTTCTTACGATGAATCCGTGACACCTTTTATTCTAGTTTGCTTCAACGATTTATTCAATAAAATAAGTTTAAGCTACATATTATTGAATGAGTTGTTTGTAATTAGAAATAACTGTAAAATATTGTGCGAAAACTTAGTGTATTTTCAATGATGTGGTGTGTTTTTACTGTATTTCTTACTGATATGTATTCGAATGAAAATATGATGATTAAAAGACTTGATGCGCCCATTTGTGTTGTTTTAATCGTGCATGTAATCTACTAGCTAATCGACGACCGATGTGGCGCAGTGGTAGTGCGACTGCCTTTGACGCAGAAGGTCCCGGGTTCGATTCTCGGTGGGTCACTCACAAAGTTGATATTTGTCTCTTTGTGAGTTTGTTCCCAGTTTGGTTAGGACATTGCGCGCTGAACCACCCGATTGTCCGTAAGTAAGATGGTTCCGTGTTTCGGATGGCACGTTAAGCCGTAGGTCCCGGTTGCTGTCTATGATCACTTAGACGACGGTCGTTACACAACCATGTCAGAAGCCTGCTACTTGTAGAAGGCGGTTGAAAAATTCTGACACTAGGGTTCATCGGGTCGTTGGACGATTCGGTGTCCCACACGAAAAGAAAGAAAGAAAGAAAGATCTACTAGCTGACCCCTACTTCCTAAAAACTTATTAAAAATGTTCAGATCTCAAAACATGACAATCTCAAGACATGCGGAATTTCGCTACTTTGACATTTTTATTTTGTAGTATTTCACTTCCAGTCAGTGACATTTTGTGTCAGAGTTTAAAATTGTAGTAGCGAAATCCCACAATAGTAACTAGTATATATTGAAAGCACTATAGGTTTTGAGATTAAACGTTGTGAACATATTTATATCACTTACCCTGACCTTGCATGGCCGATTTGGTAAGTTACTAACTTAGTAAGAAATTTAATGAAACCACTATTTTACCAAATTCATTTTTAATTTATTAATCATCCATCATCATCAAGCTTCATAAATGCAATATTTGGAAAGCATAAAATAAAGCCACAGATAAGTGAAAAAAATATCAATCTCTTTCCAAAAGCATTTAGGGTACAAAAATACTGCTAAAGATATTTACGTGTAACAATAAACGCAACCCTTCATATATAAAGTTATGTTTCTTTAAGATCAGGTAGAACCCAACCAACTGGTAGTGATGTCCCTTCAGAACTGATGAACTGGTCCCATTGAGATCTGAAACAGGATATTAATTTAATTTAATTTGAACATACATTTATAAAAAACTTGTGAACATACTGACATTTTGCAACTTTCGGCATTATGCGTTGAAGAGATTATGAGATTTTTCTGAGTAAAGTTTTTTTTCTTTTTGTTTTTTTTTTGTAAAATTTTCTAAATTCATATTTGTAAAAATTGGTATTCTGAGAACTATGTCTAAGCCTAAATGACAGCAATGAATAAGTTGATTTTGATACTCATTTCGTAGCCACAACAGACCACTGCTGGACATAAATCTCCCCCTATTTGTGTGTATTGCCATACTCACCACCTTAGCAGGCAGTAAATATCCTGTTTATGATAGAGAAAAGATAGACTAGAGCAATAACACTAGGGTGTTGCTAGGATATTTATATAACAAAAAAATACCATGATAATTATCAGCCATCGTAGTAGCACCTGGTCAGAGCATATGCTTCGATTGCAACGCACAACTGCACGCAATCATTGAAGCATTAAATTGGACATGTGCTCAAGGTTCTATCTGTTGGAGGGTATCTAGCCCGTTAGCGTCACGGTTTATTGGTCACGTTACAAACATTGTAAAACAGATTTATTTCGGATACAAAGTAATATGGTAAAACAGTCCACCCCATCTAAAATCAGCGGACACACACACCATGCCCTTTTTTCTTGTGAGGTAGGCAGAGAGAGTAAAAATACTGTTGTTATGGCCATGTTAGGCTGTTTCGGAAAAATGTATATCATAATAGTGACGTGACAGGTTATTGTCTCTCTAGTCCATTAGTCACCTCTTACGATACCCACGGGAAAGAAGTGGGGTGATGCTATTCTGAAGCGACATCACACGATACCTGACATCACAGGGCATTTAGCGGAAGTACCTAGCAATTCGATATAATTTATAAACTGCCGATATCGACTTTATTTCACTTACGATTAAGTTCATTTTCACTTTGAAGAGTTGCTAGATTATATGAGATGCTTCAATGTTTCTTTGTCTAGGGCAATAGAAATACCAGGAAGATAACCTATGATAGTGGACCTTTTCATCAGTTATATATAACTTACCTGACGGCAACAAAGCTCCCTATGTCTCCCTGGAAATCCTTTTGAGGCACCACATTGTCTCCAAACAGGAACTCGCGCCATTTCTCCAAGTTTTTCAAAACCTCAGTGTTCTTCACTGAAGCGGCGTCGTGAGCGTCGCCAGCGCGGGCGGCTTGCAGCGCGGCGCGGAGGTCTGACTCTTCTTTCTCGTAAAGGTGGAGTTTTTGGACCCAAAGAGATTTGAGTTTCTCTGTAAGCAAAGGAATTTAAATTAATTTGGCTTTTAGCACGCTATGTGGTTGCATTATGCATGTGGTAAAAAAACTAATCGAACACTAAGAAACTTTGTAGTTTCATGTACATTACAATTTCAGGCAACAGACTGACAACCTGCCACTATGATGGTCATGCATGATTTTCTGAAACTGACCCCACATGCTTGTCAATGATGAAGTTATAAATCATTTTCTTGACTCTGCAAGGAATGCAGGCGCGACAGAGCCTGAAGTTGGTATGTACCTCTACGTATGGTGATTTAACCCAAATATTTCAAACTGGCCACATCTGTCTAGTCTAGGAACCGATGGCCGGTGGAGGGCCTTGCAAGCGTACCCTTGACTTATCTCGGCGGCTGATAGCGACTGGATGGCAAAAACGGGAGATCATGCCTTGTGGCGTACCCTGAGGGAGGCATAGGCCTAGACACAGGTCCAGCAGTGAACTGCTATAGGCTGATGTGATGATCATGATGTGATTTAAAAACTAAAATTTACTTTCTTACCAATATTGCTTCTAAACACTTCAGCATCCTTGTCGGACACGGCCTCGCCCCGCCCGCGCGCCGTGTTCTGCCGCGCCTTGTACAGTTTGAGCAGAGCATCTAACTTGGTGATACACTTCTTGGCATCTTGCTTCTTGCGCAGAGTCTCTTTGAGGACCATATCTGCTTGGAGCTTCTGTTCTTCTTCCTGATAAATTAAATTCTTGTGAGTATTAAATTATTAGTTTAAAAACACGCTTCATTACAAGACCACTTGTGCCGGGGTTCTATTAGGAACATAATGTTATTGTTTACAATGACTAATTCATTTATTCAGTGACAGTATTGTATTGTAACTCTCTGACATTCTAAAAGCATTCATTGTGAATCTACTTGGAAATAAACGATTGAATCTTGAATCTTGACCTTTCTAACGAATCCAAACACAGCTATGATACATTAATCCATAATGAATTTCCAGTTCATAGCTTCAGAACCGTATTATTAACAAAATCACATACTTACAACTGCTCATTTTCGTGACGGAACAAACTTTACAAGATGGGTAAATTAGTTTTTTTAGATTTCATTACATAGTTACATACATACAAGTCGACTTAATAAAGCATGTTAAAATTTCAATACTACAAGGTCACTAGAGGATATATTTATACAAAAATAAGAACAATTTGAATACCACAACAATTAATAACCTTAACTCAAGCCCACACTACTGTTCACTGCTGGACATGGGGAATACTATACCCCAGAGATTGGTAAGTGCAGTGCAAGATCTTTAATTTACAGGGAGTGCCATTCACTGGATGATTATCCCTAAGTTGCTTTTTTTCACTTATGCTTAGAATAGGGATGATGCTATTCTAAGCTGGCATCACATCACATAACTCAATGATTATAACAATAAACATATCAGCTATGCCGTGTGATGCCGGCTTAGAATAGCATCACCCCAAATCCTTCCCGCGGGTGTCGTAAGAGGCGACTAAGGGACTCGCGAGTATTGGTGTATTACAATTTTTAGGCGACAGGCTGACAACCTGTCACTATAGTGATACACATGTTTTCTGGAACAACCTTGGAAAACAATCCTCAAAAATGTCAGACGTGGCGATAGCGACCGTATTCTTGCGGCCGTTAATTAACGCTCTGCCTACCCCGCAAGGGATAAAGGCGTGATATATGTATGTATGTATGTATATCAGCTATGCAATTTACCTACAAGTCATAAATGTTTTAAGAATTAGATGTAGTACATATTATGCTGCTTGGATTTTTGAATAGAAAATTGTTAATGTTGTTTCTTACCTGCTTGGCTTTATTAATATCATCTTTGATCTTCTGCAGATTTTCATCTATCTTCCGAGATCTCTCTTTCAGCTCTTTGATTCTGTTTTGTCTTTCCTTCTTCTTCTCCTCTCTAACTCTTTTCAACCTCAACCTCTTAGCAGATCTTTTTGCCAGCAGTCTTCTCAGAGTGTCCAAGTATAAGTCATTTATTTGTGCAAGAGAAACATTGATCTGGGTTTTGGATTCTTCTATTTGGGTAAATGTTGTTACCCATTCTTCTTCTGATAAAGTATCAATATTTTCTTTCAAAAATGCTTCTTTATCTTTTATATCATTTAGGATTACAACTAAATTACGAAGTTTGTTCTTAACATGGTTGATGGAAAGGTTGGTGGAAGTTTTATATTTGAAAGTTTTAGTGGGAAGTTTGTCATATTGTTTGACAAACTCTTGATCAGATATTGGGGCTCGAAAAGGAGGGGGGATGTAGAATGAGGGTGGTTGCGGAGGGGGAGGTACAAATCGGGGCCTTTGGAATGTACATGGTGGAGGAATACTTCTATAAAAATTAGGATTAAACGACATGATTATTTATAAATAAGCAAAAGAGTTAAAAATAAGTAAGTAGCTAATTATTTAGAGAATGGGTTCCGGCAATTGTGCCGCTGCGTCTTTTAGTACGGTCTGCGCCGCTACGTAGTCCGCGTTTTCTTGGAGGTCCTTTTCGGTTTCTAATATTGATTTTAGGTCGTCAAAGGCTTTCACTAATCTGAAACAATATTTATAAAGGCCTTAGAGCAAATGATGAAAATAATTATATTTCTAAAAATTGTTTCCGTCAGTTTCTTTGTCTCCTGATAGTTTCAGCGATCTGGTTTTCAGACAGTAAACAAAGAACTAACGGCATTGAACGCTATTCTAACCTCTAAAACACAAATGCTATTTGAAATTAGAATAACTTTATAGATAAGGTTGCGAACATGAAACAATTTTCAGGACTTCTTCGTAATGCTAAAAATAGTAAAATAATCACAAAGCCTACCTCCTCTGACAGTCAGGTACCATCATAAGAGACTCCTGAAGAACTTCTTCTTGTTTTCTTATATTGTGTTCATCGTCTCCTTGATCTTTCAACTTTTGTACTCTGTTCTTCTGCTGTTCGGCCTCCTTTTCGTAGACGACTTTCTCCTTAGCGATGCGTTTTACGACGCCGGTTTTGATTTTTATTTGCCGAATCCGCGGATCAGCCATGGTTGAGATTGAGACGCGCTTTGTTTTTTTACGAATGACATGACAGATGGATCTGTCTGTGACAAGCGCTTTTTCGATATTTAGACTTTTTGTGTTGCCATTAAAAATATATTACATGAGTGGTAGTTTTTGTGAAAAACCGATAAACCGGTTTTGACTTAGGGTTCACCTCTACAATATGTTTCCGTTTCCCACAAAATAGGTCAATGACCAAAGAGGACAAGTTAGAAACTAAACTTGAAGAAACTTAGGATGTTGGAGCCTTTAGGTCCCGACTCCAGTTTTGGGCTAGTAGCAACATTTCTCCGAACTAGGTGGCGCTATTTCAGATTAACAAGTTCAGTTCAGTATATAAAACTAATTAAATTTTTTAGTGTTTTTATTCTCATAAATTAAATTTTTTTTTTAAGTTTTTTCATAAGTTACGTTAAAGTTTTTCACAAATCACGCCTTTATCCCTTGCGGGGTAGACAGAGCGTTAACGTTCGTAAAATTCGTTATCGCCACGTCTGACAAGTATTGAGGCCCCTTCAGATTATTCGTGTATCACTGTAGTGACAGGTTGTCAGCCTGTCGCCTAAAGTTGTAATACGTGGTAATACACATGAAACCCTCGAGTCCCGTTGTCTCTTACAACACCCGCGCGGGATGAACTGGGGTGATGCTATTTTATGCCGGCATCGCACATTAAATAACATACCATGAAGGTATTTATATGGAAATTCATTTTTATTTTTAATATAGGTAACTAGTTATTTTTCTTTTTTGCATTTTATCTCGCCATCGTGTGGGGCTGCGCCGACGTCGCCGACCACTGCATACGCCATTTCACCGGAATTATCTGTGTTACGAACAAAAGAAAGTGGTTGAAATCGTACATTTTACTTAGGTAGGTAGAGGCTCACAAGCTCGCAGGTTTTTGGGTTGCGACGTCGCATAACAGTTTGACTTTTGCTTGACTGTCCCGATAGCGTTGCGGATAGTATGTCTGCCTTCTACGCCGAGGGTCGTGGCTTCGATCCCCACCGGACACAAATATTTGTTAAGTCAATTTTCAAATATTTGTGTTGAGTCTGGGTGTTTTCTTTGTATAATATGTATTAGTATCAGCTATCTAGTTCCCATAGTATAAGCTTTGCTTAATTTGGGGCTAGATGGCGCTGTGTGAATTGTCCAGGATATTTATTCATTATTTATTTATTTATTTTGTGTAGGTACAAGCCCTAAACACGCACATTTCTCAACAACAATCTTAGCTTCTTCCAAGACTTGTTTTGGCGATATCTCGTCGATCAAGCAGCCCATCTGAATTGCATTGTCGACCACCATCCCGTTTGCTGCCAGCAGAGCCATGCTCTCCGAAGCAAGGACGCAGGAGTCGTTGTGGAATTTGACTGCTAATTCTGTAAAATTCAGGTACGTAGTGAGATTTCGTCCTAATTAACACTGACTGGTGCGACCCATCTTAGTTCCACGTCAAATCCTCTTGTAGGTTAGGTAGCCGACCTTGACAGAGAACGTGATAAGGCGAGGAGAATGTGTGTTGGCATGGCACTCATCAGCTCTATGCTTGTAAACTGCGTAGCAAGCATTGGACGCTCTCCAGCCGGGCAGACCGATGACAGAGACTGTATGACGAAAACGGCGGAGATGTTTCCATATACAGGTTGTAAAAAAATTGCTGCAAATATTTTAAAGGGTGAACCAGACCATGAAACTGAACATAGGTCGAAATATGTAAAAAAAATTGGACCTACCATACAAAATTACCTACCAACCAAGTCAATTGGTATGGGTGATCCAAAAAAATTCTCATATTTCGACCTCTGTTTCTTGGGGAAAGTTGTTCAGATTCATGGGCTGATTCACCCTTCAAATTATTTGCTGCTAATATTTTTACACCTTATATGTATGGCATAAGTACTCTGGCCTGGAGGAGCCTAGCAGTAGGCTGCTATACGCTACCCAGAAGTTTCGGCACTTCGGTGCTATATATGTCGCAGGGATTTAGTCACAGACGTTGTATTATAATTTCATTAGTGACATTTTAATTACACTGAATATTGTCAATAACGACAGATTCGTATAATTTCACGGGCTTATTTCAGTGATATTGTAATTTCACTGGACCGCAAAAGTGATATTATAATAAATTTAGGTATTATGAGTTATGTTTGTGGTGGGAGCCCCGCGTGATCTGATTGGTCAATTGAGTTAATCAGTCGCCATTTGCAAAATAATTGTTGTAAACATTGGAGCGTGCTTTCTTAATATCAGTTTTTTAAATATTTTTTGGTGCTTTTGAGGTATTTATTTTTTATAATTCTAGCCAATATCTTCAAAATGAGTGATCGTGAGCATTTGGAAGTGTTACAACCGTCAGATTTATCACATTCAAGTGGAAGTAAGTGTGAAGCTGTGGTGCGAAAACCTAACTCTATGCTTAATATTTTTAGTTGAGTTGGTAACGAAAGTGGACCAATCAGCGATCGGTCTGATAATCTAACGGCTTTCTCAAAGCAGTGCTATTGTTTATATATCACTGCCTTACAATTTCACTGTATCGGTCTAGTGAAATTATAATGTCACTGAAACTAGCCCGTTAAATTGTAAGTAATGCAAACGATTGACAATAAATCAGTGCAATTATAATGGCACTAGTGAAATTTCAATATCACGTCTTTTTTAATATCCCTGCAACATATATATTAAAGTACTTTGTGCTTCGGTGCCTGGTAGAAGTGAACATTCAACAAAGAGCTCAAATTCAGCTTCAAAGCTGAAACTACGAAAAAGTACTAACTTAGCCTCTTCTTGCCAGTCTCTATCTGTTCGGGAGTGAGTTTATCTATTTTCGTCAAAAACTCGACAGCTTTGAAGATCGAGCTTCTAGCCTTTTCTGAATTGGTCTTCACCAGGATACCTGTATCAAAAATTATGCAGGTTTAGTTTTAGGCCTCCGTAGATACATAAACGCCTCCGTAGGTACGGCCCCCATCCAGACCAGATGGACAGACGATCTGGTCAAGTCCGCTTCTAATCGGACAAGGTGGAAATCTTTAGTGGAGGCCTATATTCAGCAGAGGACGTCTTATTGTTGAAATGATGATAATCACGGGCAAGGTAAGGTACTTACACAAAAGATCAAAACGTGACCCTATCACTGACCCAGTTCGTCCGCCCGTTTGTCACCAGGCTGTATCTCGTGACCAGGGTTTTAGTAGTATTATATTATCTGTGCCAGGGTTCATTACGGCGTTTGTTGAGCCCACACGCCAGAAAGCGAAGGCTGAGAACATGAATGAAGTTGATTGTCTTACCAAAGCATCCGGTATCAATATAGGATATATTGAAAGCCCTGAAGCCAGTATTGACGTCGCCGTCGGCCAGGCTGCTGATAGGATCCATCGGGATGCGGTTCCAGAAGTGTGTGCCTCGAAAGGAGTTCCCGAAACCACACGAAGCTGCCAGGACTGCGTATGTCAGTAGACGACTGGTAGAAAATAGAAGAGGGATTAATGCCCGGATCACACGTGCTGAGTAGAATGGGCGAGTGCACTCGCCCTCTACTCGCCATAGTTTTCATACACACTCGGCGGAGTGTACTGTCTCGCCCATCCAATCGTCACCGTCACGTGTGTTAAGGGATACTAAAAAGCCACTAAAGTCCACTGCTGGACATAAGCCTTCTCATCACGCTCTAGGAGCGCAGTGCAAGTACTTCAATTCGTTTGGAGTAGGTTGAAAGAAAGAAAGAATTTATATTGTATCATAATGTGCCGGCTAATTGGCGTAGTGGTAGTGCATCAGTCTGCTAAATGAAAATCGTTTCAGTTGGATGTCGATTGGATCTCAGTTGGATGATGTCGGTCATTTCCACGGAGGACAGTAATTTCGTAGTCTGCTAACAGTTTGAAGTATAGAAAATGATAATGGCAATAGAATGGCAGTTGAGTTTCGATGAACAAAAAAAAGACTTGAGACTTGGGGCCCTGGGCCCGAAGTCTGCCATTTTTTTGTCATTGTATCGCCATCGAACCTCAACTGTTATTGAACTGCCATTGTGATTTTCTATACTTTAAACTGTTAGCAGATACGAAATGACCGAAATACAACTGAGATCCAATCGACATCGAACTGAAACGGTTTTCATTTAGCAGACTTAGGGCCCTGGTCTGTGGTCGAATGCATGAGAATATGCCAACCTGGAATCACAGGTACCGGTGCCAGGAACTGCGATTGCCATGTACGTGTCTCCTCCGGGTCCAGTGTCTTCGAACTCGAACCCGCCACGAGGATATGACATCAGGTTACATGGAGGCTGAAATTGAGCAAGCTAGATATATATCTATCATCCTATATCATCCTATATTTTACAGACTTTAATCGTAATATGTAACTTGGTCACGATCTTGGAAACCGGTCGAACGATTTCCACGAATTTGCGTAGTTACACTATGTACTTATGTAGGGACTTTCGAAAGCGGTAAACCGATCTGGAGCTCAATTTCTGAAACCTTCGTTTTCGGTTCCGTGCACGGATGTCCGTAACGACTGGTCTATCCACACGTTTTTAAACTTCTATTACTCGATGTTTTTATATTCAAGGATAGAGCTCCATTACTAAACCGTTCGTTTTGATTTCATGCGAAAATCGGCCACTTATTATGCTTGTATCTCAGGTTCTATCGATTCCCTTTAAAATTTACACATGTTGTAGACATCTAATCTAACTATATATAAAACATCAAGTAAAAAATAAAATAAAACGTGTGATTAGACCAGCCGTTTGGAGTTTCTTGCACGGAACTGAAAACGTTGAATTCAGAGCAAAGAAACGAAAACGTCATTTCAGAAATTGAGCTCCTGGATAGGTTTCGTGTCTCTAAAAAACGTTGCATTATTCGATTTTTGGGAGTTTTTTACTAACAATGCCATTACGGTGGGTTACACTTACACTTCGGTTACCATCAACATTTGTGGCCACTTTCATGACCTCTGTGTAATGTAAGTTCGCACTCCCAACTGAACAAAGAGCAGTCTTAAAGTGTAAATTCATAAACTTGTTTATAGTCTCCGAATCGATTTCGTCTATGCGTTCCTCTTCGCAGTAGATAGAGTTGGACAAGGGTCCGGCGAAACACGCCTTTTGAACTAAATCCAAAACGTGCTGTTCTGGGTGGCGTTGTTCTAAATCGTTGCGCACGATTTTTCGCACTTCGTCTAGCTCGCTATCCGGGTACAAGCATCTGTAACGAGAAGCGACAGAAAGACCTTAATCATATATCATCATAACTAGCCTCAAACGTCCGTGACAGACGATTCAATCAGTATCTGAGGCAAGATCCCAGACATTGCGTTGATTCAAGATTCAAGATTCAATCGTTTATTTCCAAGTAGATTCACAATGAATGCTTTTAGAATGTCATAGAGTTAAATTACAATACGGTCACTGAATAAGTGAATTAGTCATAGTAACAATAACAATTTTATGTTCCTAATAGAATCGCGGCACGAGTGGGATAAAAAAAAAGGCACTGCCTCGGGGCTGGTCAGGCTGACCACACAGCATGTAACTTACGTCACCACCATCAATTTATGGAATCAATTAAATTAATAGCAATATTTAAAAAAAAAAGCATGTTACATGCTAATCAGCCGGACCTCCTGAACAGGAAAACCACCCAAAAACCTGCTCAGAAGTGCTTCTAATCTCAATTTACAATTTGTACCTATAGAATAGGCCCTAGGCTACCCTAGCTAAGTTTTATAAGCATATATATTATTAGCCCAAAAAACGGCTACGCTAAATTAAAATAAAATAAAAGTATAACAGTAGATAATTCTAACTGTTTCGTCTTCCTTACTAATTATGCCAATTGTAAATTCCATGTACGTCCTGATTTGGTATTAAAAATGACTGCATGTTTCTTGTGCTGTGCTGGAATTTCAGAGGACCATGCCTCTTTGTCATTAACATAATCATCTAACTTATAATAAGCTTTATAACATAATGTTTTCTTAATAATAGATTTAAATTTACTTTCAGATAAACTTAATATATCTTCCGGTATTTTGTTATAGTATCGTATACTTAAACCTTCAAATGAAGTTCTTACTTTAGCTAGTCTATACGCGGGTTGATCTAATTTATTTTTACTTCTTATATTACGATTATGTCTTTCATGATTTCTTGTGAACGTATGAATATTCTTTCTTACATACATGATATTTTCATAAATATATTGACACGGCACCGTCATAATATTAATTTCCTTAAACAGTTCTCTTAGAGAATCACGACTGCCTAGTTTATAAATTGCTCTAATGGCCCTTTTCTGAAGAATAAATATTGTTTCAATATCAGCGGCGCGGCCCCACAGCAAAATTCCATAGGACATAATGCTGTGAAAATAACTGAAGTAAACAAGTCGTGCAGTTGAAATATCTGTAATTTCTCTAATTTTACGTACTGCATAGGCAGCTGAGCTTAATCTTCCCGATAAAGATGTAATATGAGGGCCCCATTGGAGCTTTGAGTCAAGAGTAATCCCTAAGAAAACTGTGCTGGTAGTAAACTCTAATTTTTCATTATTAAGTGCAACATAGTTATTCAATGAATGTACTACATTTGGCAAAGTGAATAATATACATTTAGTTTTTTTCGCATTTAGAACTAAATTGTTTGCAGTAAACCAACTATGAATTTGCCCAAGAGTGTGATTTACTTCGTCATAATTATGCGCTCGTCTATCAACCTTAAATATAAGGGATGTGTCATCAGCAAATAAAACAATTTTGGACAAATTCTCTACCATGTAAGGCAAATCATTAATGTAAATTAAAAATAAAAATGGACCTAATATAGAGCCTTGCGGCACACCAATTTTAACACGAGATCCCTGTGATTTGGTGCCGTTTACTTGTACTTTTTGCGTTCTATTATCTAAATACGAATTCAGAAATTTCAGAGCTGCGTTTCGAATACCGTAGTGTTCTAGTTTTACCAATAAAGTTTCATGATCTACGCAATCAAATGCCTTGGAAAGATCACAAAAAACACCAATGGCGTCCTTTGATTCCTCCCAAGCATTAAATACATGTTTGACAAGAGCAACACCAGCATCTGTGGTACTACGTCCCTTTGTAAAACCGAATTGCTGGTTGTGTAACAAGTTGTTGCTATTAAAATGGGACAGCATTTGATTGAGTATGATCTTTTCAAAGACTTTGCTGAGTACTGGCAGAATAGATACAGGCCTATAGTTACTGGGATCTTGTTTGTCGCCAGTTTTGAACAGCGGAACTACCTTGCTATCTTTCATTAAATCGGGAAAGATGCCATGTTCAATACATTCATTGAAAATATCTGCCAAGTATGGTGCTAATATATCAATCATTGACTTACAAACTTTAACTGACATTCCCCATAAATCTTCGGTGCTCTTAACTTTAATATCTTTAAAGTCTTTAAAATATACTGGGGACTCACAGGAGTAAATTTAAATTCTGAATTGCAAGCATCTACATTTTGTTTAAGCAAGAACGATGAAATTGAAGGTGAAGAACCTAATGCCTCAGTCGTTTTTAGTGGTATATTTGTGAAGAATGTTTCAAATTCCTGCGCTACATCGGAATTTGCACTAATCATTCCATTGTCAGTATTAAGTGAAAAGTTATTTTCGCGTGGTTTCGTTTTACCTGTTTCGCTATTAATAACTTTCCAGACAGCTTTTATTTTATTGTCTGAAGACTTTATCTTATTTGTAATAAAATTGGCTTTAGCAATTAAGCAAGCTGTCTTAAAGATTTTAGAATATTTTTTTACCAGCTCATTAAAACTATCATAATTTGTGATGTTTCTAAGCTCATAAAGTTCAAAAAGTCTATCTCTGCTAATCCTAAGACCTTTGGTAGCCCAATCACTAAATTTAAATTTCGTACTAATTTCTTTTGTATCTATTTTAAAAATTAATTCAAATTGTTCGCTCACTAAATGAAAGAAGTCTTGATATACATTATTTGGATTTTCAAAGTTATAATTATGGACTGGCAGTTTCTCCATTAAAACGTTTCGGTATTTCTCCAACCTATTACCAGTGATGCGCCTAGTTTCTATCTTAATTGTTTTAATACGATTTTTAAATGGGAATATTACGCATTGACCTCTGTGGTCTGATTGAAGAGAGTTTATAATACATTTTTCTACAGGCTCACAATCACTGAATACATTATCAATACATTTAGCTGAAGTAGGCGTCACACGAGTTGGTTCAAAAAATACATGAGACAAATTGAATGATTTAAAAAGTCCTAAAAATTTATCACTGAGTGCATTTTTTTCTAGAATGTCTACATTAAAGTCTCCAGAAACAATAACATGTTTATTTGTTTTTGTGACTAATTTTAGTACATCTTCTAGTATTTCTAGTAGTGTGGTAAAATTTTTAGCTATAGGTGGTCTGTATACGCATACTATAACATGACTTTCCAGCTCAACACAAGACACTTCAGTACAACTCTCAACCGACAGTCCGACCACATCCTTACGTTCTTTAAATTTAATATTGTTTCTAATTAGTATTAAACAGCCTCCATGGATCGCGGATTTTCGGTTGAAAGAGCTGGCTATACAGTAATTTTCATAATTTAACAAAATATCAGGTTCTTTTTGGAAGTGCTCAGTAAAACAGACTACGTCGTAATTGTGCTTCTCCAAGAACAATTCAATTTCTAATACTTTGCTGGAAAAGCCCTGAATGTTTTGATGTAAAACTTGTAGTTGACTTTGCTTTCCCTTTGTCTGAGGCTGAATGCAAGAAGACCCCGGATTGCCTATGCTATTTACATCAGTCAAAGAGGGGTTTTCCTTTGTCTTACAATCTAGTTTAAATTATCAATACTACCACTACTAACTAATATAGAAGGAGACACATATTTTGTGTCAATTATATTATATGCTAACAAAGTAGCTACTTGTTTCTTATAGTAATCCGACAGGTACATAGTATCCTGAGTCAAAATAAATTTGTGAATAAAATTATTCACATCAAAATAAGAAATAACATCGCTATGATGACATGTCCTGTTGTACAAATGCATGTTCATTTTATGCACACATTTGTTCTGTTGCTCTGATAGATTTGAACAATATGGGAAGTTGCACAAAATGAACCTGCACTCAGTCTGATCGTGTAAATTAAGCAACACCTCAATGCTATTGTCTAATGTCCTACGACTAATGTTGGAATGATTTCCTATCATGATTATAATTGTAGTGTGCTTATCGAATTTCCCTACAGCTATTTTGTTAACAATATTCTCAAAAGAGGTGTCTGGACAACACACATTTGTCACTTGTTGATTAAGGCGATTATTTAATAATTGACCAAAACCTACACCTAGTTGCCAGGGCTGGGACACTAACATGGAAAACGCAGGGTTGCCAATGCTCTGCGCCACACTCTCGGCCCCCCTGGTTGACTCCACAGGAACGACGAGTCGATACACGCGGAGCCAGGTCGGTCGCAAGAGTCTACCGCACGATAGACCTCTATCACACGTGTCTAACGGAGACCCCTTTCCAGGTTTAATGTGGAGTTGACTACAGGACCGGTCCTGGGTCTGGTTAATCTCTCGGTCGCCTCTTACGACCTGTACGGGAACCGCATGCACGGTAAGACATTTCGTTTCGTATTATCCATTTCAAAAAGCTACTACTTTTAATCACCTGCATTGCATTCGATGAGATAGGTACCTACATACTTTTCATCGTATATAGGTAGTATTGTTCGGACATAATATGTTCGTATCTAGTAGTTCGCGGTAGTAGTTCTCCCATTTTCTTTATGTATCTGTCTAACAATTTACTACAAAACTACTAGTAGATACCTAAAGATTTTTAGCACTAGCACCACTGACTTTACTGCAACCTCAGAGCACGTTATTTCTCTTTGCAGCTAGGCTATCTTTTATATAATATTTTCCTTGATAGTTTATTTGCTGCCACGACGACTAAGTGATGACTGGTGCCAAACGCAGTTACAGAGTGGTGGCCAAGGGGAGCGAAAATGTCAGTGGGCAGACCACCTGTGCCTCGTTTTTCGAAACTACAGGCTACAAGTCTACAGGTGAAATTCGATGTACATTGCGTAGCAGGTCAAACATCCTGGTCTTATAATGTCCCATCGGCTACGCAATGTACATCGAATTTCACCTGTAGACTTGTAGCCTGTAGTTTCGTTGCATCGGGCACTGCTCGATGGTCCGACGATAAAGTCAAGTTCACAGGACCTTACTGGACGAGGCTGGCATAGGAGCGTGAGGATTGGTGCTGTAGAGGCCTTTATTCTGCAGTGGGTGGATGTGAGGAATGATTGATGGTGACGTGACGTACTTTGCTGCCACATCGGTAAGAAAGAACTTGATACTGGCAAAGGTGGGCTCAGGACAGCGCAGGGTAAATGCTATCGTCTGGCGGTTTGTAGTGCAGGTCAAGTACGCCCCCGCCTGCTGGAGATATCTGTTGGTAAAGTAGACACAAAGGTTGGGTAGAGATACAGAAGTCCTACGACTACCATATATAAATTTGACGGCCGGGAATCAAACCCAGTACATCTGCGAGCTATGCATGTGGTGCACTACCTTTATCTTATTACTGGGAATTTTCAATGCGAAGAATAGATTTTTGAGTATGACCTGCAATCGTACCTACTTTCCTGACTTAAACAATCAGTGCTTGTCAGTAGATTGTTTCCATTGCAGCATAAGCTTGCAGACACGTACGACGTGTTACTCGATACATTTCTTAAATTGTAAGCACTATGCTACCACCCTCACACACAACATACAGTAGACTGGAAAGGGTCCCCCTCTTATTATATCAGTATCGTAGTAAGTACATATCGTCAAGTTCGAAGGACCGATCCTCACTCGACAGGGCACAGGACTGTGAGGATTGGCGCTGTAGAGAAGAGGCCTATGCAGTGGGTAGATGTGGGCTGAAAAGGACTAGTAAGTACCTACTTAAAGCGTAGCAGGAGCAGAGGTAAATGGTAATAATAACCGTGATCTCATGAACCCTGAGTGTGAGCAGCCTGAGCAGCCGCTTCCGGCACGGATGAAGTGCGTCACTCCCATGGTGTCATCATACTCGTTTCTGGATCCTGCCTGTAAACAATTATTAAGGTAGGTTCATCCCAAAATCACGACAGTCGACGGCTGACCGCATCAAGGTTTCTCCTAGGCATCATTATTCATGCTTTATCCCGTTCTCTGTCGGTGTCGGCTCAATTTCTAAAATGTTATTTTTCGGTTCCGTGCAGGAAAGTCCAAAACTACTGGTCTAACCAAACGTTTTTAAATTCTTTTACTTGATGTTTTTATAGTTAAGAAAATGTGTGAATTTTTGAGGGAATATGGGAACCGATAAGTAAAGTAGTTAAACGAACGTTTCAGAAACTGAGCTTCTGGTCATGATTAGAACTTCTAAAACTATCACTTCTGTCCTGTAAGATACCGAGTCGACAACGACCCTTAGAAACCTGCTATTTATTACTTACCACTTCTTCATCGAGTCGATGAGCAGCATTTAAATTCTATTTAACCAGTATTTGGCCACACTGATCCCTTTGGAGTTGGCCTGCAGCAGGTTGAGGCAGGGAAAAAGGTGCTCCGAGGTTTGTTCTACACCGCTATCGCATAGGGCACTACCGGAGAAATCCCACCTCACACGGTTGGCATAGCACCTTCTAACACCAGCTCGGAGTGGATAGTTTAGGGACTTCCTACTTACATGAAACATGACTGTGCAAGCTCCAATGACTCCGCCTAAAGGATTGTAGCCCTGTACTGTCATTCCATTAATAAACTTCGCGGTGTGGACCGGGGGAGGACCGAACTTGGGCTTGGACGGAAGGCAGGCGTCAGGCTTCTTAGGAGGTTGTGGTTTTCCGCCTTTGAATAAAGTTCTGCGGAATATTGCGAATAATATTGGGGGCTTTTCTTTGCTGAGCAACCTGAGCATTTCAAGCACGTAAGTTGTAAAAATGTAAATAAACTCCCGATATGTTACCGATTTCTGTTTGTTTTGGTTTGTTTGGTAACCAAAGAGAAAAATTTTACCTTTTGCAATGACAGTAGATCAACCATAGTTTTGTCTGAGGAGATCTTCTTCTTAAACTCCCGGAACAGGACGAGGACGAAAAACCGTGTTGCTTGAAGCATATGTATTGCTCCATATCAGTACCAGATTGACCGAGCATTGCTCGGCTTTTTCTACCATTCAAAGTGATTTCTGATCCTTGCCGTGTGATGCCAGCTTAGAATAGCATCACTCCATTTCTTACCCGTGGGTGTCGTAAAAGCCGACTGAGGGACTCAGGGTTTCAGATGTATTACAAATTTTAGGCGATAGGCTGACAACCTATCACTATACACGAATTATCTCAAACAGCCCTCAATATTTGTCAGACGTGGCGATAACGACGGTAATTTTACGGTCGTTAACGCTCTGCTTACCCCACCAGGGATATAGGCGTGATATGTGTGTGTGTGTGTGTGATTTCTCGAAAATAAAACATGGCGCAGGGGCCAATTTATCGCCCCCGAATTCCCCATTATACGTAATGTAATGAAAGTCGTTGGAGCTGTTTCGGAGATTACAAATATGCCTTCTTCTTAGATTTAAGAGCCCAGCTCTTGTCGGTGGAGTAACCGCCATTCTATTCGTCTCTCCGCCAGTGATTTGACCTCCAGATACGACACGACATCAACTTTTTCTTTTATTTGGTTAAATGCCTATAATAAAAAAAATCTTGTTCTATTTAAGGTATTAGATAATTGTATGAGATTACAATACATGACATGACATGAAACAATCTTTTATTGAAGTCGATTAAGCACGTAGTTATTTCAAAATTTAAGATCACAGAAAACACAATTAAAAAGAGCTGAAACGTTAACTCTTGGGTAATTTTTAATTTATTACAAGTAATCTGTGCAAATCCTGTTATCTGAAAAGATAAAATGGTTTGTACTAATTGTGTGTTTGATTATCTTAAAACGGATTAAAAGAACATAACTAACAAGGAAATTATAAGTGAAAAATGTACCTACATAATTAAGAGAGCATAATTCGACCCTTCGAGTCTCAAATGTAGTAAAAGCCAAATCGCTACTTTTGGGAAATCGCAAAAAACTGAAAATGAAAATACATAATCTGATGTATTTTCTATATTTCTTGAGCTATATTCGTGCTATTTATATATGTCTATGAGCGCAAAAATCCCTTTAAAACTGTATAAGCATCAAATGGATAACTTTAATATTTAAGAAAATGGGGTGGCTTTTACTACATTTTGCTCTCACAAAACTGGTGTTTACAACTTTTTTTTTATGTATGGGACAATTACAAATGTTGTAAACACATTTTGCATGAAAAAATAACCTTCTTTTTTGTAGTAAATAACAAAGTTGGGAATAAAACAAATGATTTATTGTAGTAAAAATCAGCATTTATTCATTTATTATCTGAATTATTCGAAACAATACTGTTTTATTCAAAGTTTAAGATCGAGAATGCTTTGTATATATTTAAATTGAATATACTGCAAATATAAAGAGTATTAATAAAGGTTGTTTTTCAGAGCTTACAACGGTATTCCGAAACTACCAAGCCGACAGTTAAATCTACGAGTACTCGTTTCTCCGATGTTTGATTTTACGAACGTTTGTTTCGACGACGGTTCTTTCTACGAACATCCGTTTCTCCGATGGTGGTACGGCCGATGTTTGATCCTACGAACATCTGTTACACCATTGATTAGTTGGCCGATATGAGAAAAACGCCAGCAAAAACTTTTTAACTTGCTGACTATTGATTGAGACGTCCGATGGTAGGGTTTTATTTTCGTATTTGCCTAATGCCTATCGTTTACCGCTAAAACGGCCATGGGTGGTAGAGGTACTAGAGGTGGTCATGATCAAGCAAGATAGAATCAGTAATAAAAGCTTTGGAAGATAGCAAAAAATATTTATTTTATAATTTCGGCATGAGTAACATCAACATAACATAAATATGAAATATATTTGAACTCTCTTCGATAGTAACAAAAAGTACGTAGTAGCTACAACAGTTAGTTAGACAACTAGTATAAAAAAAATGTTGGCAAACTACATGATTTCGGCATATTGACGTGAAAGTTTAACCAAAATTTAAATGGAATGTTGTACCTAATAAATTAAACAAATATTAACAATTATAAGAGGATGTAGTAAAGTAACAAAAAATAATTTGTTTTACAAAATAGTTGTTTTACAAAGTAGTTTTACAGACGTGTTGAATGTGAAATGTAAAATGCACGAATAAATCTACACTTAGCTCGTAAAGATAAGATGGAGCTACAAGAGTTTATTAGTGGATTGGCCCACATATGTCATTTAATTAAAAAGTAATAGTCCTGGAAAGATTTTTTTTCAAAGAAGTGATTTTTTGTATATTTAGAGAAACGTTATACAATTACCTATTTAATGATCCGTATAAAATTTGATTTAACATCTTTAGCATTCAGTATGCAACTATTTTGCAAAACAAATTATTTTTTGTTACTTTACTACATCCTCTTATAATTGTTAATATTTGTTTAATTTATTAGGTACAACATTCCATTTAAATTTTGGTTAAACTTTCACGTCAATATGCCGAAATCATGTAGTTTGCCAACATTTTTTTTATACTAGTTGTCTAACTAACTGTTGTACCTACTACGTACTTTTTGTTACTATCGAAGAGAGTTCAAATATATTTCATATTTATGTTATGTTGATGTTACTCATGCCGAAATTATAAAATAAATATTTTTTGCTATCTTCCAAAGCTTTTATTACTGATTCTATCTTGCTTGATCATGACCACCTCTAGTACCTCTACCACCCATGGCCGTTTTAGCGGTAAACGATAGGCATTAGGCAAATACGAAAATAAAACCCTACCATCGGACGTCTCAATCAATAGTCAGCAAGTTAAAAAGTTTTTGCTGGCGTTTTTCTCATATCGGCCAACTAATCAATGGTGTAACAGATGTTCGTAGGATCAAACATCGGCCGTACCACCATCGGAGAAACGGATGTTCGTAGAAAGAACCGTCGTCGAAACAAACGTTCGTAAAATCAAACATCGGAGAAACGAGTACTCGTAGATTTAACTGCCGGCTTGGTAGTTTCGGAATACCGTTGTAAGCTCTGTTTTTGAGCCACACATTCCGCACAATACGACAGTATTTGGTCAGTTCGGTGCTAATTTGAAAAGAAGTAGTGGGAACCCTCATAAATAATAATGCTTGATGCAGTTTCTTACAACTCCTTTTATGATTGACACCAGACTGGCAAAATACAACAGCATCGAGCGACTGTAATAAATGCATGTGATAAATCCGAGTACCAGTTATTGCCTTTAAAAAAAATTGTACTCGGATCAAATTTTGATTAAGTTTGTCAAACTATCAACTTTATGTTAGCTTTTTCAGTTAAATTTTGAACATTTTATAAACTCGAAATGTCTCGAATGTGAAAAAAAAATATTTTACGACATTTACTTTATTCATATTATTTATAGTGTTACTGTCGTAAAAGTATTGTTTTAAACACGTTGTTCATTACGACAAAATAATCTCAAATAACTGCAGACATCCAGGTAAAAATAATGTTGTAATAACATTATTGCAATCATTTTTATCTTTTACGACAATTGACCCGTTTTTATGTATTTAGTTTTGATATCGATAAATGTTGTAAAAGCCCTTTTCAAAAAACGGCGTCCTTTACGACAGTTATCGCATGTGAAAAATGGTAATTACGACAATTAATAGAAAAAAAACAGAATTTCGGAGCATGAAAATCTGTGTAGTAAAAGACATTTTTTTCACGATATCAAAATTTTAAATATACCGATCGATAGAGCTCGAAAAACTGCATAAGATAGCATTAAAAGTCAATTTTGGCCAAAATGGCTTTTACGACATTTGAGACTCGAAGGGTCGATATGTGAGCCCTTCAAGACGCCGTCTGCCCAGTACTGCTGGAGAGACGTGGTAGAGGCAGAGAGGGTGGCGCAGGTCCTGGGCAACCCTGCGTTTTCCATAATTGCGTCCCAGGCAACGCAGTGTCTGTGCTCTTGCCTCAGACACTGTTTAAATCGTCTGTCCCAGACGTTTATGACAGGGCCCTAAGTCTGCTAAATGATAATCGTTTCAGTTTGATGTCGATTGGATCTCAGTTGGATGATTTCGGTCATTTCGTTATCTGCTAAACAGTTAGAAGTATAGAAAAATCACAGTGGCAATTGAATGACAGTTGAGTTTCGATGGCGTTACAATGACAAAAAATAGCAGACTTGGGAGCCAGTTCTTAGTGTAAGTTGTGAAAAAAAACTGATAAGTGACATGACTCCAAACTCGTTTCACGGGCGGTCGGGGTGAAACGAGTGACGGGTTAGGCTGCCCCCACATTGGGCATTGGGCGTTGGCCGAGCGTACGCGTTTCCTGAGCGTACTGCCGGCGTCGGCGCGGCGCGGACGTCGCGTCAGCGCACCGTCTGCGGGGCGCGGGCTTCGCGTTGTCCAGCGCCGCGCGGGCGCTGCGTGAACGCTGCGCAGACGCTGCGCTTACGTCGCGTTCCACGGGCGTTCGGCCGCAACTGGGATGCTAGCGGGCGCGGGGGGGAATGTGTGCGCGCGGCGCTGGACAACGCGAAGCCCGCGCCCCGCAGACGGTGCGCTGACGCGACGTCCGCGCCGCGCCGACGCCGGCAGTACGCTCAGGAAACGCGTACGCTCGGCCAACGCCCAATGTGGGGGCAGCCTTAAACCCGTTTCGCACCTCGTATTATTGCAGTTATCACTTTTTTAATGGATTTATATACACTTTTACAGTATAATTCGCAATTTTAAAGGGTGTTACGAATATTACGTATATTAAGAGATAATTGCCATCACTTATCTGTTTGCTTTTAATGGATTATACACTTTTACAGTGTAATTTGCGGTTATACTATACAGCGTGTTAGGAAAATTACGTATCTACTGACTACTTGGCCCACAATGAAAGTTGTTGAAACTGTCTGTCTAG
Organism: Keiferia lycopersicella; assembly: GCA_029255805.1. Taxonomy (NCBI): domain Eukaryota; kingdom Metazoa; phylum Arthropoda; class Insecta; order Lepidoptera; family Gelechiidae; genus Keiferia; species Keiferia lycopersicella. The sequence continues at coordinate 1,090,191 of JARACZ010000012.1, forward strand.
CCTAAGAAACAAATTGGACTTATACCAATCCATTTTTTAAAGAAAATCATTTTACTGGGTGTCATACAAGAAATTTACAGGCTGAATGGAAATTGAACACAGTAGGTATGTACTTATGCTAGCACCTTGTATACGAATCAATCAATCAATCAAATACTTTATTCGTAACTGTAGGTAACATGTACAAAGGATCTTAAAAATAGTTGGTATCACTACAGTTTGCCTGTTGGCGTACGAAATTCAGATCAAACTTAGTATTATAAGTACAACGGTATCTAGTAAAATATAAAATAATATTGGAAAAACAAAATAAAACATTATTATCTAACAAAGTTGACATAACAAAAAATAAAGTTACAACATTTTAATTAATATTGTGAACATTGTAATTATAGGAAACTAATATCATCATCACTTAAATAGTCTTGTAAACTGTAGTAACATTTTTTCAGTAATATGCGGGTCAGAGCTGATTTAAATTTGGATGGTGCATCTAAGGTTTTTAGGTTTTCCGGAAGTTTATTATAGAGTTTGGGTGCCATTTCAAGAACACTTTTTTTCATTAACGCAGTTCTGCACATATTTGTTTCAATCATTGTATTTCTGGGTCTTAAATTGAAATTCTGAGTAATGGGTCTTAGCTTGAATAAATTGGGGTTAGATTTTACGTACATGGCGCATTCCAAAATATAAAGAGATGGGAATGTAAGTATATTAAGTGATGTGAAATGTGGGCGGCAACTATCAGCGGGTTTCAAGCCACAAATGGAGCGTAGACACCTTTTCTGTGCTCTCAAGATAATCTCTCTGTAACTTGAGTTACCCCAATATATCACTCCGTATCTCAAAACAGAATCAACGAATCCATAGTACGCCATTAAAACAACATCTTGTGATACTTTTTTCTTTAACATATATAGCATATAAGATAATTTGAATAATTTATTGCAGATAGTTAAGGAGTGAGTTTCCCATGACATATTTTGATCTATGAAGATACCTGGAAATTTTGCACAGTCAACTTTTGTAATTATAGTTCCATTGTAGTTTATGTTTAGGTTAGGGGTAAGTTTCCGCTGGCTGAAATGAACGATTTTAGTTTTATCCAGATTAATTTTTAGATTATTGTTCTGCATCCAGTCTATTACATTCTTTATATTGTTATTAATGTCGTTTTCATATGTATCAATATTATTGCATTTAATTATTATTGTGCTATCATCGGCAAAAAGAATTGTAGGATATTGACTGTAGATAGGTATATAAAAATAGGCTCCTAAATACGAAAATAGCGCTGGTATAACGTCGGGCTAGTTACTATTAGAATATTCGCGGTTTATCTGTTATGTAAAGTCTTAATTAAACAAAGTTATGATAGGGGATTTATTTAACAGCCTACATAACCGTTATAAATTATGATCTTGTGATATTGAAAAACGTTGCAACACCTAAGTCTTCTTCAGTCGCTTGCTCTACACGGTATAGTAAGTGTGAGAATAAAATGAATAGAGACTTTGAGGACGATGCAGAGTTTCCGAAAATATTGGACAGCCAAGACAAACTGGCTCATTTCCGCGAACATTTCTATATCAAAGAAGGAACGATTTACATGTGTGGCAACTCACTAGGACTGGCCTCTAAAGATGCTGAAGGCAACGTCCTCAAAGCTTTAGAAACGTGGAAAAACGAAGGAGTGAAGCTATGGAGCGTAGAAGACGGAAAGTACATTCTGTGCTCCAGAAATATGGCTAAACTCATGGCTCCTCTAGTCGGTGCTGATCCTGATGAAATAGCCATTGTGGGGTCCACTACGACCAACATTCATCAAACCGTAAGTACATTTTACAAACCAACCAAAGACAGATACAAAATTCTGGTAGACGACATCAACTTCCCAACGGACCGTTACGCCATCGACAGCCAAGTAAGACTGAAAGGTCTTGATCCAGAAGACGCAGTAAAAGTTGTTAAAGCAAAAGAATGGTACATGGATGAAGACGATATCATAAACGCTATGACTGACGATGTTGCCATTGTACTCCTTCCATTAGTGTACTACAGAACTGCGCAAATAATTGACATGAAGAAGATAACTGCAGCAGCTAAAGAGCGAGGGATTATTATAGGATGGGATCTCTCACACGGCGTAGCAGCCGTAGAAGTAGACTTGAAATCTGTGGACGCAGATTTCGCTGTGTGGTGTACGTATAAATACATGAACGGTGGACCTGGATCGCCTGCAGCCTTATATATCAACAGAAAACATTTTGACAAACTGCCCGGTCTAGCTGGCTGGTACGGGAACAAACCGGAGACGCAGTTTGTGTTGCGTCAAGACTTCGAGCACCAGAAGGACGCATCAGGCTGGCAGATTGGATCCCCGCATGTACTTTCGATGTCCCCTATAGAAGGCTCTTTGAAAATCTTGAACGAGGCAGGCATGAAGAACATCCGAGCGAAATCGCTTGAAATAACGGCTTACCTGATCTACCTCATTGAAAAGAAGCTTGCAAAATACGGGTGTAGAGTTGGTAACTTGAGGGAAGATAGCAAACGCGGTGGCCACGTGTGCTTGCTCCACGATGAGGGTTACAGAATCAGCCTGGCTCTGAAGTCTCGGAACGTGGTGCCAGATTTCCGTGATCCAAACGTGATTCGCTTGGCGCCAACAGCTTTGTATACCAGTTATCAAGAGGTCTACAAAATGGTGGATATTCTGGTTGATATAATGGAGAATAAGGCCTATGAAGACTTTAGCACTAAAAGAGAAATGGTAGTTTAATATCGTACCGCGGTAGGCACGAATACTTTAATTAGATATAAAAATAGCCGCCATTTTGTCACATGACTTGTTCCTCGATGTCGCGAAACACACGGTAAGATTGTTGCGAAACATTTGGGTTGTGGACCGGCAGCAAATGAAATGAGCTACTTTTTAAAACTATCTAAAACGATATTACGATATTTTGTATGAAATCATACGTTGCCATCAGAATACTTACTTTGATACATATAATTTATCTGATTATTAATTCAAACATTTAATATTTTGAAAAATTATGAATGAAGTCCGTAGTATTTTTGGACAATAGTTTTAAGCGTACAACTATTAAATTTTATTAATATTCGGTCACCAGTCCACAACAGAATTACATACATACATACATACATATATCACGCCTTTATCCCTTGCGGGGTAGGCAGAGCGCCAACGGCCGCAAGAATACGGTCGCTATATCCACGTCTGACACTTTTGAGGATTGTTTTCCAAGGCTGTTCCAGAAAACATGTGTATCACCATAGTGACAGGTTGTCAGCCTGTCGCCTAAAATTTGTAATACTACACCGATGCCCTCAAGTCCCTCAGTCGCCTCCTACCTACGACACCCGCGGGAAGGATGTAGGGTGATGCTATTCTAAGCCGGCATCACACGGCACTTAAGAACAACACTTACAACAGAATTAAGGTTAAATTAAAAATAATCAGGAAAATAGAAAATGAAACGACTGTATTTGGTTTTTCATTATATTTAAACTGAAAATAGGCTTAAGTATACTATTTAACTCTGAGCTGCAACGTGATTCTGCAATGTGATTATATGTCTTAAAAAAACTTATCATTTCGCCAAAAACATATCCCAAAAGGTTAATAGTTCAATAAATATAAGATTATAATCACTTTGCAACTTTACAGCGTTTTATAAATTAAAAAAATATTCATGTAAATAATAATTACAAATTTTCAAACATCAGTAAACTGTTCTTCTTTCGCTAAAACATCTCCTAAATCTCCCACTGCTCTGGCTTCCTCCACACGAACGATATTAGTAAGTAAATATGGTAGTGTAGTAGATTTACGGGTCGTTCGTAGACTTTTTGTCCCACACGAAACGACATGAGTTGATTTTTCTTCGCCTAGTTTTTGGTGAATTTAGTATCTATAGTCTGTAAGTTTAGGTACTTATCTTTTTGTAAACAAACTTTGTATGAAAGTGACACTTCAGAACTGTCAGTTTTAATACAAAATTTGTTTACAAAAAGATAAGTACCTAAACTTACAGACTATATCTATTTATACAGAATAGTTGTTAACTGATTGGGGACAGTTTGAATCTGATAACGGTAAATGAAAAACCATTGTCATAGATTTGATTGTATTAAATTCATTTTTTTTGCGGTTCTTTGCAATACCCTATTTACGGTATGTGGGTAGGCGAACTCATTCATTTCGATTAATAAAGATACCGCTACCGCACAGTTACCACTCCGGTCTGAACAGGGCGTTAGTTGCAAATATGTTGATCGTCGAGTAAGGTAAAAAATCGTTCGTGTAAAGGGGCCTTTACAAAGTGAAATTTTTCGTACTTACAACTTAAGTTGGACATAGAAAAAAACCTAGTTTTATTTAAGCCTTAACACATAATATCGTCATCTATTTAATTATTAATTATTTACAGTAATTTACATCACAAGAGCAATGCTGTGGGGGCCTAGACACAACATTTTGTATTTTTTGTTTATTTATAATAGTTTTTATAATTTTTATTTTCAACATAAACATAAAACACAAGGAACTACTTATAAGATCGTACAGTCCAAAACACTTGCGGTCACTCGAAAAATGTAATAAATGAATAATTTGATATAAACCAAAATTTTTTCATTATAAAAATTGTCTCAAATATAATGTTTCCTGGACTGTGTGAGTGAATTCAATTACATTTACAAAATATTGGATTGAAAAGTTGCTCTATTAGATAAAAGCAACAATCATTCTTTTTATTTTTAGTCACTGGCCCATTAGAAACAAGGCGGGGCCATAATTTTCAACTACCTACATTTGACTATGCGCCTATTGACAAAGTCTTCCCTCACAAGACTCTCTCAAACTGACGTATACTAAAGGTGAACTCACACTTATCCGCACCTAACGAACCGAACCAACTTTTAGAATTCTTCATATAAAATCCTATGAAACCTTGCCCATTTGCCCGAACCGAATCGGTAGAATCCGGCAGGATCCCAGAATTCTTAGACGGAAATATTCGGTTCGGTTCGCTCGGTGCGGATGTGTGTGCGTTCACCTTAAAGGTGAACAGGGTAATAGTAGGTTGCCATCCGATTAGTAATTATTTTTATCCGAGTTAAGAAACTCATTTCATTTTGCTTCTCAAGGCCAATTTCGAACTGCACCAATTTTATTGGGTAGACAGATACTTCATTTTCTGACCTTTAAGAGGCTATGTTCAAGGCCGATTAAATGCGACATGAAGGTGACAGCGCTAATGCTCACGCTAGGTAGAAAGAAAGAGACAGTGGCGGCCGCGCGAGTATATATCATAGATAATAATATATTTTAATTAATTGTGAGAATCTTTTTTAATAGTAAGATGTTTTTTCCGTGAATTCCTTAGGTAATATAATTATCTTCATTATAATCTAATTTCGATGTTACACTAAAATGTTACGCCTTTAATTTTTCTAATCGACCTATCTTTGGATTTTTATTGTATTAAGAAAATTTGTACCAATGGTGTTTCTGGCACGGTTCTTTAGTTCGTATGTCCAAATTAAACATACTTGAAAATCGAATTCCAAACCCTCGTAGATTTTGAGATCTATTTGTTTTAAAAACCCTTATTTTCTGGACATAGCCCCTTCAAATATGGCTGACCACGGAAACTACCGTTGTTGGAGTTGGCAACATTAGCGGGATATTATCTCCAAACGCGTCTCTTTAGATGGGCAAACGTTTCGAACTAAACGTTAAATTAAACATCTTGTACTGCGCTCGCCAATCCGCTTGCCAAGTTGAGTATGGCAATTTATGCAGCAGTGGATTCTTATGGCTGTGAAGGTAAATTTAAGTTTCGAACGGTCGAGCCATGTGATGTAATTTTTTGAAGAAACAAATGTACTTGTACTCGAATAAAAAAACTGCTTCGATATCGAATGGCAACCTGCTATTGCCTTGACCTCCTAAACAATACATATTATTATAATTTACGTCAGTTCGGTAGCCTTGTGAGCTAAGGCCCGTATTTATAAACCACAGTCAACTCTGAGATCGATCTTGAGTGCGACTTTGAGATGCTGTTAGTATTGACTGACATTTGTCAAAATCGGTCTCAGAGTTAAGTGCGATTTATAATTACGGACCTAAGACTTTGTCAACGAGCGCTTGGTCATGTCATTCTCAAAGAATTCTCGTGAAAATCCCACTTCGTTGGCACATTTCTATGAAATGCTAATCTGGGAACTATGCTATGAATGCATTCGTTATTCTAAAACATAAAATTCTATCGACCACTCGGAATTTGCACGTTTAACCCAAAAATGGAAAAAAAATACGCCGTTCTCTACTCAAGATTTACAATGTGGGCGTCAAATCTCGACGGCCAAAACGCTAGTAACCCAACTTCGAATTTAGTAGTTTTATATTTTTTAAGGGACATTTCTATCTTGCAAATTACTCCTTCCACGAGTAAAGTTTTGAGTATTCGACATTTTTAAACTTTTGTGTTAGTATGGCGACTCTCAATCTAGCACGTCTTGACTCTGGTTAATCTGTGTATAGGCAATCTTCTTCAGCCAGAGAAAAAATTGAAAGGTTTGGATGTCTGAAGCTTAGTCGGTTGAAATTATTTCAAAGTGATAAACCAGCTCAAGAAACTGAACAACTATACAAAAAAAACGCCGAGTTTTGTTAGGTATATCGATCTATATTCCTTGAGGAATATTGTTCAATATTCACCTCATTTCTTTCTCATATAGGCAATATAGTATAGTAAAAGGCGACGGAGGAAAGTGATAATCTGTCACTATAATGGCCGTCAAATTTCGAATTACCCTTTTATGCAGCAGTTTACGCTGTGTCTACCCCGTGAGGGATATAGCCGTATGTATGTATGTTGTTCAGTTTCATTGGTTCATCCCTACAAATATTTTCAACTTTTTCGCTCTTTATCGGTTGGCTGACATGCAAGGTAACAGTACTACTAGTGTAAGGTCGGTATGTGGTGTGTGGTGTGCGGGGCACACTCACGCCACGCACTGCGCGGAGGGCTGCGCGGCGGGGCACGCGCTCGACGGCGTGTAGCACGGCGTGTGCTGCAACAATACACTAAATTCTCATACTTATTCGTATAGCCCACAGATCATACATTATATTATCCTATTGCTTTATAAAACCGATTCAGAATAGCATCACCTCATTTTTTTCCCACGCATGTCGTAAGAGGCGACTAGGGAAGGGATTAAATGGCTTCGTCCTTATCTAGCTTGCATCTTACTCACTCAATCACAAAACACTTTCCTTCAATCCCTCTCGCTCGCTCCGCTCGCACAAAACTTATCCAGCTTGCATCTCACGCACTCAAACTGACAATACTTGCCTTCAGTCCCTCTCGCTCGCTTTGCTCGCACAAAACTTCTCCAGCTTGCATCTCACGCACTCAAACTGACAATACTTGCCTTCAGTCCCTCTCGCTCGCTTTGCTCGCACAAAACTTCTCCAGCTTGCATCTCACGCACTCAAACTGACAATACTTGCCTTCAGTCCCTCTCGCTCGCTTTGCTCGCACAAAACTTCTCCAGCTTGCATCTCACGCACTCAAACTGACAATACTTGCCTTCAGTCCCTCTCGCTCGCTTTGCTCGCACAAAACTTCTCCAGCTTGCATCTCACGCACTCAAACTGACAATACTTGCCTTCAGTCCCTCTCGCTCGCTTTGCTCGCACAAAACTTCTCCAGCTTGCATCTCACGCACTCAAACTGACAATACTTGCCTTCAGTCCCTCTCGCTCGCTTTGCTCGCACAAAACTTCTCCAGCTTGCATCTCACGCACTCAAACTGACAATACTTGCCTTCAGTCCCTCTCGCTCGCTTTGCTCGCACAAAACTTCTCCAGCTTGCATCTCACGCACTCAAACTGACAATACTTGCCTTCAGTCCCTCTCGCTCGCTTTGCTCGCACAAAACTTCTCCAGCTTGCATCTCACGCACTCAAACTGACAATACTTGCCTTCAGTCCCTCTCGCTCGCTTTGCTCGCACAAAACTTCTCCAGCTTGCATCTCACGCACTCAAACTGACAATACTTGCATTCAAGCCCTCTCGCTCGCTTTGCTCGCACAAAACTTCTCCAGCTTGCATCTCACGCACTCAAACTGACAATACTTGCCTTCAGTCCCTCTCGCTCGCTTTGCTCGCACAAAACTTCTCCAGCTTGCATCTCACGCACTCAAACTGACAATACTTGCCTTCAGTCCCTCTCGCTCGCTTTGCTCGCACAAAACTTCTCCAGCTTGCATCTCACGCACTCAAACTGACAATACTTGCATTCAAGCCCTCTCGCTCGCTCCGCTCGCACAAATCTTGCCCAGGTCGCATATTCCTCATTCCAATTTATAATTTAACTGTATCAAATATACTTCTCGTCACAAAATCCGGGACACCTTGCAAGTTTACGTTTCGTGAGAATCAAATTATTTAAAAAGTGTGTTTATAGTATTTAATAGGTTTTGTTTTATATCAAATTGTAAAAAGGAAAGTGTCCCGATTTCTTTGATTAGATGTGTATTTAGCAAACTTTAACTTGTGTAATTTATTACAACATTTTGATCAAGGTAAGATGAAGCCAAAATGACTCGTATTCAGGCCAGAAACCCTTACAAAAAAAGATAAAATGAGTACAAGTATAAAACCATTATAGAGCTACTAACACTAAGAAACAAAAGTAAGATGAAATTATAAGTACATCTATAATGACATATACATTTAGAGATAGAAATGAATGGAAGAAATACACGTTGCGCCGACCCCAAACTCCAAATAGATTCGGTTTACGGGCAAGCATATGATGATACATCTATATCTACGTCTACGTACGCATGTCTAGTTGGTGAGCCTGACCGAGCTGTTGGGCCAGTCCGCGTCGTCGGCGTGCGTGTGCTCGGGCTGCTTGCGGCGCGTGGCGGGCGGCTCGCTGCGGGACACGCAGCCCTCGTGGATGTGCACGTGCGTGATGTCCGACCCGGGGATCTCGAACATCACTTCAAGGAGTAAGCCCTCCTGGAAACGAAGCAAACAATGTTTAATTTAAATGGTTTGAGACAGCCACATAAAAACAGTGTGAAAATATCAAATAAACGGTCTAAAGAGTGGTGAGTAAACAGTATGAAAAATATCAAGTGATGAGTCATGTAAACAGTCTAGAGAGTGTCAAGTAAACAGTGTGGAAAATATCAAGTATTGAGTCAAGTAAATGGTCTAGATAGTGCCAAGTAAACAGTGTGGAAAATATTAAGTAATGAGTCAAGTAAGCGGTCTCGAGAGTGCCAAGTAAACGGTCTCGAGAGTGCCAAGTAAACGGTCTCGAGAGTGCCAAGTAAACGGTCTCGAGAGTGCCAAGTAAACGGTCTCGAGAGTGCCAAGTAAACGGTCTCGAGAGTGCCAAGTAAACGGTCTCGAGAGTGCCAAGTAAACGGTCTAGAGAGTGCCAAGTAAACGGTCTCGAGAGTGCCAAGTAAACGGTCTAGAGAGTGCCAAGTAAACGGTCTAGAGAGTGCCAAGTAAGCGGTCTAGAGAGTGCCAAGTAAACGGTCTAGAGAGTGCCAAGTAAACGGTCTCGAGAGTGCCAAGTAAACGGTTTCGAGAGTGCCAAGTAAACGGTCTCGAGAGTGCCAAGTAAACGGTCTCGAGAGTGCCAAGTAAACGGTCTAGAGAGTGCCAAGTAAACGGTCTCGAGAGTGCCAAGTAAACGGTCTCGAGAGTGCCAAGTAAACGGTCTAGAGAGTGCCAAGTAAGCGGTCTAGAGAGTGCCAAGTAAACGGTCTAGAGAGTGCCAAGTAAACGGTCTCGAGAGTGCCAAGTAAACGGTCTCGAGAGTGCCAAGTAAACGGTCTCGAGAGTGCCAAGTAAACGGTCTCGAGAGTGCCAAGTAAACGGTCTAGAGAGTGCCAAGTAAACGGTCTCGAGAGTGCCAAGTAAACGGTTTCGAGAGTGCCAAGTAAACGGTCTCGAGAGTGCCAAGTAAACGGTCTCGAGAGTGCCAAGTAAACGGTCTAGAGAGTGCCAAGTAAACGGTCTAGAGAGTGCCAAGTAAGCGGTCTAGATAGTGCCAAGTAAACGGTCTAGAGACTGCCAAGTAAACGGTCTAGAGAGTGCCAAGTAAACGGTCCAGAGAGTGCCAAGTAAACAGTCTAGAAAATGCTAAGTAAACGGTCTGGAGATGGGCAAATAAACGGTCTAGAGAGTGGTAAGTAAACAGTCTGGAGAGTGCCAAGTAAACAGTCTAGAAAATGCTAAGTAAACGGTCTGGAGATGGGCAAATAAACGGTGTAAAGAGTGGTATATAAACGGTATAGAGAGTGGTATGTAAACGGTCCAGAGAGTGTCAAATAAATGGTCTAGGCAGTGCCAATTAGGTCAAGAGAGTGTCTAGTAAACGGTCTAAAGAGTGTACTAAACTGTCTGAAGGTAGTTATGAATTAAATGGAATTAAGAGGGGCAAGTATACAGTCTGGAGTTCTCACCATAATAGCTCTGAGACCGCGGGCCCCGGTCTTCCGCTCCATAGCTAAAGCAGCCACAGCTCGAAGCGCCTCGTCACTGAACGACAGTTCGCATTTGTCCATCGCGAACAGTAGCTTGTATTGCGAAACCTGTAATCGAATAAGGTGAAATCTTACTGACGTATGATAAGAAAAAGAAATTAAACTGATTTTATAGTAAGAAACAACTTTTTACAGAAATATGATAAAAATATTTAGACGCAGTAACTCGAACTCGCGTCCAACTCCTCCCTAACCAACTTCGCGTCTTAAACGTAGACACAGACACGACCTTTCGGATGATGACGATAGCATCAGTCAAGCTGCCACTGTAGCTATTGCGAGTAGATCACACTCCACAAGCTCCTCGAACAACCGACGTCCCTGGAGATCGCGAAGGTCCCTCATTCATTCCGATCCGTTCTTCCCAGAACAACTCTTTAGCCCAGTCAAGCCCCAGGGGCATGATTGGGCTGGTTGCTTGAAAAACCATCCAATTATTTCCGGGTAAGCCCTTGGTTCCTACCAAGCCGACAGGCGTATTTTTCATGGCCATGGGGCGGTATCAAAAGTTGACTTACCATAGCGTTCTTGGGCTCGGTGAGTATCCTGACGAGCAGGTCCTGGCTGAGCGAGTGGAACGGCACCAGCACCGGGAACCTGCCCACGAACTCCTGCAAACAATATACACCAACGTTCACTTTACTTCACGAAACATATTATGTCGAAATATGGGAATATTTTTTGAACTTCCATAAAAATTTACTTGGTTTTTACATCCTATAAGTACAGGGCAAATATTTCAAGGGGCGAATCAGCCCATGAACTGGACAACTTTCCCCAACATAGGTCTATATATGAAAAATATATTGGCCTCCCATACAAAATTCCCAATCGACGAAGTCAATTTGTATGGGAGCCAGGAGGTCTAAATTTTTTTCTCATATTTCGACCTATGTTTCTTGGGGAAAGTTGTTCAGTTACAGGGGGCTGATTCACCCCTTAAAATATTAGCAGCATTTGTTTTTACACCCTGTACTATGAGTAGATTCAGCAGATGCGAGCGCGGTGGCCAATGGAGGCGTGCAAGAATTGCTACGTATATTATATTAGACTAGTCTATTGACTGACCGGTATCATGCCGAAGTCGATGAGGTCCCTGGCCTGCACCTTGCGCAGCCAGGCGTCGCGCTCCTCGTTCTCGGCGGTGGCGGAGTCTAGCGGGCTGGCGTCGGCGGCGGCGGCGGCGAGCGCGGCGCGCCGGCCCGACCGGGAGTCCCACGCGCCGAAGCCGAGGTACTTCTCGTTGTTGCGCCGTTGGACTAATCTAGAAGGAAACAAATATACAAATGAGGTAGGAAACTGAGGAGTTAATGGCGCTACTTTCAACTGTGTCCTTTTTTCTGTGATTGGTCAAAAATGTCAAAGTTCAGTTACTTTTTATTGGTGCGTTTAAGCACAGGCGCGTCTGCTGCCATCTGCAATAAGCTTTTGAGTTTTCCTCCCCATTAGGGTCAATTCATTTGACAACATTTGTATTGCGCGTTCCTCAGCAACTTCACGGTTTTCAGTTAGGAGGAAACCTCGTGAAAATTTCCACATGAGGTATGCGCTCAATTTCATTTAAAAAGTTTTTATTCATAGTGTGTTGATTCAGAGTGGCATTTCTGTCCTGCGATCCGGATTTTCATTTTTATTGCTGTTGTTGTATTATTATACGATTAAATAAAATTGCTGATCTGCAATGACACTAAAGTCGTGATAATTCTAGTCCTTTTTAAAAAGTCTATCTGTGACGTCAACGCAATTCATTCTCTCTTATGACGAGGAGCTAAGCCCGAGTAAAACTTTAACAGGGGCCATAGATATTGGTGGTGATATTGTGAATAAAATTACTGTTACTATTCAAAGACATCTATAAATGTTTCTATTATAGAGTAAACAATGTCAATGTTACGCATGTTATTTTATTAATAGTGACGTTTGCTTTGCATCGATAAATATTTACTCAGATAAGCGTAAGATAAAATTCTCCAGTTGTTTATGTCAATTCTTGTTTTGTAACTTTATTATTGTTGCTCTCTGAATTACATACATCTTCTTTGTCGTGTGGGGAACTGAATCGAGGAACGACTCGATAAATCCAACACAATAAACAATATTTACTAGAGTAAAATAAAAATAAAAGATTTATTGTTTTTTGGTTGGTTTGAACGTTTTGTTCATGGGATGGGATTAATTTGGTTTATTTGTTGATGGGATTACTGGAAGTGTTAATTGATTCGTTGGTAAATTTGATTGTTATACTGGTAGGTTTGTTTGGTTTGTAGGTAGATATGAGAATTTTTTGGTAGCTTTGAGTGAATTTTGGTATATTTGATATTTTCTAAACTTTTGGTCGGTTTCATTGTTTTATTGGCATGTTCCAATGTTTTATTGGAAGTTTCGATTGTTTTATTGGTAGATTCCATTGTTTTTAGTAGATTAAAATGTTTTATTGGTAGATTCAAATGTTTTATTGGTAGATTATATCGTTTTATTGTTTTTTTCGATAATTTTACTGGGAGCTTGTATTGGGTTTATTGTCTTTTGCAGTATTGATAAGTATTTTGGCAGACTTGAATCTATGTACTAACCTGTCGAGTCCGTTGTAAGCGCCGCTCGCTACGAGCAGTATGTTGGTGGTGTCAACTTGCACGGTGTCGCCTCGCAGTTTGCGTGAGTTGATAGTTACGAAAACTTTCATTGATGAATGTGGACCAACAAACCTCTTAGCACAGACCATAGACATTTTTTTAATAGGTTTCTTTGATTTTTGGTAGGTTTCTTTGATTTTAGTAGGTTTCTTTGATTTATGGTAGGTTTTTTATTTTTGGTAGGTTTAAATGTGTTATTGGTAGGTTTGAATTGACTGCTTTATTAGTTGATTTTATTATTTTTTATTGGATTTTCGGTAGTTTTATTGTCTTTTGGCAGTATTGATTAGTATTTTGGTAGACTTATCAGACTTATGTTTTATCAGACTTCAAACTTTGTACTAACCTGTCGAGTCCGTTGTAAGCGCCGCTCGCTACAAACAGTATGTTGGTGGTGTCGACTTGCACGGCGTCGCCTCGCAGCTTGCGCGAGTTCCGCTCGGGGACGGACACCACTGCACCTTCGAGCATCTTCAGCATGCCTTGCTGTACGCCTTCGCCTGGAAGGTAAAGAAATGTGGATTTTAGCGCGATTTTGAGACAAAGCATCAACCCAATTATATTATTATTGTAATGTAATGACTGTGTTTGTGGCAATTAATGATTTATCTATCTACCTTATACCCATAGGTATCATTAAATTAGACAAGGCATGAATTCGGATATTAGGCAGACAAGCTCTCTGTGGAATCACTGCACTGCGCTTGCCAATCTGCTTTCTAACCGTGGTGAGTATGGCGATACAAACAAGGGGAGGCCCATGTCTAGTACATAAAGTGGACTGTTGTGGCTGTTGAAGTCGAAGTTTTTAGACATTTTGGCGGTGGCCTGATAACTTGTCACAATAGTTAGATGCGCCATTTTCTAAAATGAAAATAATAGTGAGTATTTTTTGTGTGTGCGTGCGTCTGTAAGCGTTTTTAGACATGGTACAGACGTTTGTTTTTAACATCACCCTATTTCCTCCTTTGGGTGTCGTAAAAGGCGACTAAGGCATGAATCCAGGGAACGGGCATCCCTGTAAATATCTACAAAATCTGCGCTCGCCAATCTGCCTGCCAAGCCGTGATTATGGTAATACCCCTCAATGTGGAGTATGGCAATACCCAATTTGGGGAGGCCCATGTCCAGCAGTGAAATGTTGTGGCTGTAGAAGTATTGGTGCATATGTTTGTTGCATTGTTTTTTTATGATATTTACCGCCGACATCTCGCAGCTGATGAATGCCGGGAACGGCGCCGATCTTGTCAACCTCGTCTAGGAACACGATGCCGGTCTGAGCGCGCTCCACACTGAAAGAGAAACGCACCAAATTAGTAACGAAAAAATCGGTCAGATAGATGCGATCAGGGAATGAATCTAGGGATTGGGCAGCAGCGATCCCTATAAATACAACCTTCAGGGGTGTAATGACCAAGAACACCTTGCACTGCGGACAATGATCACTATGGGACCAATGCCGGAAAACAATAAACAATATGAAACAATATTTATAATATGAAACAATATTTATTCTTCAGAAAAGGGCCATTAGAGCTATTTATAAACTTGGCAGTCGTGATTCTCTAAAAGAACTGTTTAAGGAAATTAATATTATGACTGTGCCATGTCAATATATTTATGAAAATATCATGTATGTAAGAAAGAATATTCATACTTTCACAAAAAATCATGAAAGACATAATCGTAATATAAGGAGTAAAAATAAATTAGATCAACCTAAGCATAGACTAGCTAAAGTTAGGACTTCATTTGAAGGTTTAAGTATACGATACTATAACAAAATACCGGAAGATATATTAAGTTTGTCTGAGAGTAAATTTAAATCTATTATTAAGAAAACATTATGTTATAAAGCCTATTATAAGTTAGATGATTACGTTAATGACAAAGAGGCATGGTCCTCTGATTTTCCAGCGCAGCACAAGAAACATGCAGTCATTTTTAATACCAAATCGGGACGTGCATGGAACTTAAAATTGACATAAATAGAAAGGAAGACTTAATTAAGACGAAACAGATAGAATTATCTACTGTAGTACTTTTATTTTATTTTAGCGTAGCCGTCTTCTGGGCTATTAATATATTTTAAATCTTAGCTAGGGTAGCTTAGGTCCTCTGGTACAAATTGTTAATTGAGAATAGGAGCACTTTTGAGCAGGTTTTTGGGTGGTTTTCCTGTTCAGGGGGTCCGGCTGATTTACATGACACATGTAAATATATTTTTTTGAAATATTTACTTTAATAGCTACATGCTAGTAAGTTACATGCTGTGTGGTCAGCCTGGCCGGCCCCGAGGCAGTGCCTTTTTTATCCCACTCGTGCCGCGTTTCTACTAGGAACATAAAACTGTTATTAAAAAGAGAAAATTGTGTCTGACAATTTTCTCTTTTTTACAATGACTAATTTATTTTTAGCGACAGTATTGTATTGTAAATTTTTGACTTTCTGAAAGAATTCGTTGTGAATCTACTTGGAAATAAATAAATAAAAAAAGAAATAAATAAAATAAATACTTGGAAATGAAATTTGAAATTTGAAATTTGAAAACGAGATAATGTTCGACCTCCCATACAAAGTTCGTCAGTTCATCGTGCGCGAATTTTGTATAGAAGGTAAAAAAAAATCTAACTTCCAATCCTATCCAGGTGGACCAAGCGGTCGCTAGTCCATAACACTTGGCCAGGCGGGTAGCCTTTTCCCGAAACCACCTGGAATCCTCCTTCCGGTTTACACTAAGAGAGCAACTCACTTGAAGTTGGCGTCCAGCAATCACTTGTATCTAACTTCATGGTGTAAGACTCACTTGAAGTTGGCGTCCTGCAGTAGTTTCGCTATGACGGAGTCTATGTCCTCGCCGACGTAGCTTGAGTGAGAAGCAGTCACTTGTATCTAACTTCATGATGTAAGACTCACTTGAAGTTGGCGTCCTGCAGTAGTTTCGCTATGACGGACTCTATGTCCTCTCCGACGTAGCCGGCTTGAGTGAGGGTGGTGCAGTCGCATATCGCGAACGGCACGTCGAGGCATTGTGCGATCGTTTGCGCTAGCAAGGTTTTGCCTGAAACAAGTGATGAGAAAAATAAGGAAGGTAGTTGAAACTGGGCCCGAAGTCTGCTAAGAGAAAATCGTTACAGTTGGATGTCTATTGGATCTCAGTTGGATGATTTTAGTAGGTTCGCAGTCTGCTAAGAGTTTGAAGAATATAAAATAATAATGGCAATTGAGTTTCGATGGCGTTACAATTACAAAAGAATAGCAGACTTCGGGCCCTGGGTGATGTCAGTCGTCTTTTCAAGCCGTATACGTTAAGGCAGGTCCGGGTGGCTGTCTATAATTAGTTAGACGGCGATCGTTACACAACCAATTCAGATACCTGCTACTTGTAGAAGGCGGTTGAAAAATTCTGAAACTAGGGTTCATAGGTTTTTTTTGTGACAGTCGGTTCTGGGTCAAAGATAATAGTCAACAAGCCATAGTGAATCGTGCAGGAATTCGCTACGCTAGTAAAATATAATTTAGAAGCTGATGAATATGGTGATTCGGGCTTAGAGGAGCACCACTACATCTCATTGCCACCGGTATTGTAAGAGGCGACTAAGGGAGTCGAGGATTTCATAAGTCAGGGTTTAAATTTTAGGAGACAGGCTGACAATCGGTCACTATACACAGGGTATGTAAAACTTTACAAGGACAATTTGACAGAATAATAAATTGGAAACAATTTGGATCTTATCTTGATATAAAAAAGCCTCCACAACTGATCTACCTCGACCTTTCCATTATGATGAATAATTTATCAATATCTCTTCGACAACGCATAGCCAATTTTCGTTGTCAATAAATATAATCCTGTCATCAACTATTGACATGTTAATAACATACGAACAACTTGTCATTTATCAATAAGCTTTTTCATTTACCAATGGGGCGGGTAGTTCATAAATACATTGTTATGTTGTCAATAAAATAAAATTGTGAAAGGTCCGACAAAAAAATGGTTGAGCAATCAATACGTAGTATACAAGCATATTTATGCTCAAAATGTAACCTATAGGATTTGACGTGGATCCAAGTTTTTACACAGAGCGACTGCCATCTGGCTTCTGCAACCCGAAGGCTAACCTGGCCCGAATCCTAGGTTAAGTCACATTCAATATCATCTGAATTAAAATTTTATTTGAATGTGGATTTCATCACGATGTTTTCCTTCATCGTTAGAGCAGTCGGTAAATTTACGTGATTAAAACACATTGGTGCATGGCGGGGATTGAACTTGGATGTCACGATTGTAAGAAGGGTGTCTTAAACACTTGAACATCGACTCTCGAAAAGAATTTATAAACATAATCGCCAATAGTATGCAAGATAGTTGGGTAAAAATCACTCGTATCACACGTTCTATAATACTCAATCAAAAATACACCTCCAAAAGTTAACGATACTTTGCCAATTTCTGCCATGTAGAATTCGCAACACAGGTGATGCATTTATAAGCAATGTTACACAAATAGTTATTATTAGAAATGTAAATTTTAGGTCTTATGTAACGAACGCTTAATACTATGTAACGATTTTAGAACTGGTTTAGATCTGAGATAAAACCTAGCATATATTTAGCAACTATCTATTATTCATAAATTTAAACGTGGATTTCTTGTATATTTATTTCTTTATAATCAGAATCTCGCAAACGGCTTTGCGTATTTTTATGACATTTAGTATGTAGGAAGATTGGAGGGTGATAAATCTTTCTAGGTAAGCTTCATCTTAAAAAAAAACACACTTTATGCCGAAAATGCCGAACACGACTAGGTTAACCAAATACCTAGCATTTAAGCTGAAACAATGAGTACCGAAATACTGAAGACAAAAGGTTCAGGCTGTTTCATTACACCCCTGAAAAGTTTCATCTTCATTTCATCTCAACTAAGTACTTTTGTGTTCGCCATGGGCTTCCTTCCAAGGCTTCCCACATTTTTTTACCATACTTACCACGCTTGGCAGACGGATTGGCGAGCGCATTGCAAGGTGCTGTATTCACAGGAAATGCTGTTGCCCATTCTCTGGATTCATCCTTTAGTAGTTTTTTAGAACACCCACCCACGGGTAGAAAGAGGTGATGCATTTTAAGCCGGCGCCAGACGGCTTAAACAAAAATCTAGTCTTCATTTTGAATTTTTGACGCGCTCTATCTCCTTTCTATAGTAAGCAGTTGGCAATATTTACAAGTGAACCGGTTTCGGCAATCTTAATATGCAAAAGTGCCTGACTCACCTTACGTAAGGAAATGTATGTTATAGTGTTGCGAATCTATAATCCGTTTTTAGCGATATCGATGTTTTGATGACTGTCTGACTATGAAATAGATGAAAACTTGAGATGAGAAAACTTGTGTATTTATTAAAAAGGAAAAAATGCTGACAATAAATACCTATATGGTTTGGAGAGCTCAAAATTGCTAGCGTTGCATATTTGCTTTTCAGTTGACTAAACAACTTCAAGCAAATTTAGGATAAAATTGATCAAAAAATGATCCTTCTTAAACAAAATGGATTAAAACCAAAGAATTTTCACGGAAAATCAGTTTGCCATGTTTTACCCATTTTGATTTTACTTTCATTGTCTATATTCAACACTATTTATTCATGGTCATGATGAGACGACATTCCCAATTATGATCGGTATTTTATCGATATCAAAATAGTGTTTAACACCGACAACACTATTCATGTTATGCTGTTATTTTGAATGGAAAGAAACGTCGCTATGTGGTATTATGCAAGAACAATTGTGTCAATTATAAAGATATTATAATAAACTGGCACACTTATTATAAATGTGGCTGTAACTGCGGCGCCAACGCTCTCTTTTCGATTACGTGAAGTTACAAAGTAGTTAGACGTATGATTATGATTATAGTGAAATTTAAAAGTTGCATATATGTTTTAAACAACAGTCTAGTTAGTTGACTACGAATGCTAGTTCTGGTCTGAGCTATATAAGCCTATATATCAATATCATCACAGCCGCTTATAGCATTCCCCTCCTGAACTTAGTAACCTGTGGCATTCTCCTACCCCAGGGTACGCCATAAGACAAAATATCCCTTTTTCGCCATCAAGTCGCTCTTTTTTAAATCATCGGTCCATCTGGCCGGAGGGCGTCCAACAGTACGCTTGCCGAAGCGTGGTCTCCACTGGAGAACCCGATTCCTCCATCGTCCATCATTTCTACGACAGTAGTATTGTGTGACCTGTCCAGTGTTCACTACCACTTCAATTCCCTACATTTTAGCCTCGACTCCATAACCTTCCTAATAGTTTTATACCGAGTTCGCAATACAAACGATATTGCGTACGTTGAAATATGCACCATTTAGTAAACGATTTGCCAATAGCCAGGAAATAAATGCACAATAGTTTAAGGTCAAGAGCGCGCATGGTGTGCGGCCTTCATATCTTATGCTTTACCAATTATTGTGTTTCCTGATTTGTACTATTTACAATTGTATGTATTTGCAGTTTAAATTAAAATTTTCAGGTAGGTGTAACCTACGTCATTTTTTTTATGACGGGACCGAATATGAAAAAAATCGGATTTGAAAGTAATCGGATCTTTATAAATCGTAGGAACTCTTCAAATACATAGTCTTACGGTTTTATATGATTGGCGACTAAGACCCGTATCAATAAACCGCACTAACTCTGAGATCGATCAAGATCGACTCATGAGTGCGATGTTGAATGTCATTAGTACTGTCTGACATTTCTCAATATCACTCTGAGATCGATCTCAGAGTTGAGTGCGGTTTATTAAACTGGGCCTAACATTTGAGAGCTTAAGAGCTTGAAGTGTATAACAATTGTAAGCGATACGCTAAAGCGACACTCAAAAAAACAGATGGAGGCACCGCGTACCCCGCAAGGGACATAGGTATGATTCTCAAGACGGAGAAAGTTTCCGCAGTACAGCCTCAGGATAAAGCGATTGTAATAAATTGTAACAATAAACTCGGAAGCAGACTATTACGTAACGCGTTGTTGTTGTCTGCTCTTATCGACAGACTGGTTTCAAGCTAAAACGAGTCTTTTACACTACGCTATACAATAACTTAAAATGCAGGGTTATTTCGTAGTTTGTACACACACTTTGTAGGGTGTTTATACTCATGATTCTGAATCACTTTTACTATGGAGCCACCTGCCAAATTGCAAAAGAAAAAATTGGGTGTTCCATACTTTTTGCCGAGTAGGTTCATTTATAAGGTGTACAAAAATACTTGCTAATATTATAAGGGGTGCACCAGCCCATGAAACTGAACAACTTTTCCCAAGGAAAATAGGTCGAAATATAAAACTTTTTGGGTTTCCCATATAAAATGAACCGGCCGACCAAGTCCACTTGTAGATCGCATTTTGTACAATGTTTCTTGGGGAAAGTGGCTCAGTTTCATGGATTGGTTCATATTTGTCCCTTTAGCTTTTGACGAAAATAAATCGACATTCATAAAAAAAGCTTTTAGTCAAAGTAAAATCAATGTTTCCATCAACCGTAAAACTTTATAGAGTAAGTAAGTATTGCAGGAAGCTAATTAGAAAGGAGATGGATAATTTTACGAGTAAAACAGTGGTCGTATAAAGCTATTACTTATTATTGCTATGTGTCGTAACATTATCTAATTGGCTTTCTTTTCTTAGTACCATACTTGCAAGCTTGAGAGTTTGCGCAAGCGTACATTGTTCCTGTGTGTTTCAGATATTAAGACATTTTTTATGGACTTCACGATTTCCACCCCGGGCCATCAAATCTATGCCGAACGGAGCAAGGGCTCACCCGGAAATAATTGAATAGTGGTTCAAACAACCAGCCCAATCACGACCTTGGGGCGAGACTGGGCTAAGGAGTTTTTCTGGGAAGAACGGATCGGACTGAATCTACCCGGTACATGCCGGTAATTGTCAAAATGAGGGAAGGATGTTAAGACGTCGATCATGGTTGCTGTCATTTGATTATTAGATGGCAGTCGTTACCCAATTACGTTTGGAAGACGGTTTGTGTGTTATATTCCCAGGAAATGCTACGAATGGACCCATTCCCTGGACTCATCCTAGATTCGCCCCTTCCGACACCCACAGGTAAAATGGGGGAAGTATATTGGCAGCAGATACAGTCTGCCAATCACCAGCCTAAAGGTGTTTGCCCTCCTGCGACATAGGTTTATCTGCACTTGATAAAGTATTATAATTTCACATTGTAATAACAGATTTTACGCATTTCTCTAGCACTTAGCGCAGGACGCGTTTCTTTCTCTTTTACTGCGGCTCAAGTAAGAATGCTGATGTTATCAGTCAGCAAGATTATACGGTCCACGGTCGGCTGCGCGGGAATAATCTCTGTGCATCTGAAAAACGGCTAGGTTTATAATTAAGAAATTGTAGGTTTTAACTGGCTTTCCGCATGTAGTACTGATGTATTTTATCTATACTTTTCCTGAGTTACGTAAATTTCGGGTACTGATTTCTTTGCTTTCGTTTTTTTGTTACGGTAGCATGCCGACTCCGGCTTACATATATTTGGTTTTAACTTGGATCAGCCGGGCACTTCGGGACCTTCTACTAACTGCTTCTTTCGTTTATGAGCGCCTGGTAGCATGCAACTCCGCACTGTTACTTTAGGACCGTTTGATAGCCACATGATAGCTTCTTTCGTTTATGATCGCCTGGTAGCATGCCGTCCGCACACTGTGCTTATGGCTGTTATTTTAGCATCGTTTGAATGCTTTTTTCGTTTATGGGCGCCTGGTATGACACTGTTACTCACTGCCATATCCAACCTTTTTTTCCCATTCTAGAATCTTCCATTTCTATTGATCGAAGGCACAATACTCCCGACAGCAACTTGCCTATTATTCTAGAACGTTTCGACCCTAACCAAGAGGGTATTGAGTATGGTAGCTTACCGCATCCAGTGGGTCCAAGTAGTAGTACGTTGCTCTTGTCCAGCCGAAGCTCGTGGTTCTGTCGCTCGAGGATCTCGGCGCCGCCGCCCCCCACTCCGCCGCCGTGACTGATGTGCAAGAGATCTGGAACAATAGATCTCTGTAAGTATGGTAGGTTTTGCCATACATTTGGGTGCTATCTCTTTTCGTGTGAGATACCGAGACGTCCAACGAATCGATGATTTACGGCTTGTTAGCTTAGACTTCAAAAGTTTTAAGAATAGGTGAATGCATAGTCATTTATTGTGTCATTCCAACTTGCGCAAGTTCTGATAATTCATAAGGAAAGATATTACGAGTTTCTTAAATCATCTATATTTTACAACACCCACTGACATACAATATCATACGAACAGTACAATTCTATACTTCAATCATAAAAGAAATCATTATAAGGTTGGTAGATTATGACAAAACATTTCAACAGATGCATGAAACGAGAACGATGAGTGAGAGAAACAAGAAAAAAAACTGAAAGGTCCATCAAAACAGTTAGAGTGAGACGCAAATATTGCAAAACGTACCGTGCATAAATTAGAATGATGCCAAAACATAACAAAGGCAATAGAAACGAAAAGGGCTACAAAGAAAAGGCGGGGACGCAGAACTAGAAAAACTTAGCATTAGAAAACAAAGCTAAAACACACAAGTAAGAAGGCAAAGGGGAAAGGCTTCCTAAATTTACCTCCAATTTTCTGTTGCAACAGAAGGTGTTGGTGCGTTTGCGGTTGCGAACGACGACCGTGCGTCGCTCTTTTGCGTATTCCTGGTCGACGACGGGATTGGTTAGAAAGTAGAGCAGAAATTGGGCAAAGTGAAAAAGAAGGTTCCATTTTAAAAACTTTCATCCTGGTGGCAATAATCTAAGAAATTGAGATTGACCGGAAGACGCAAAGACCAAACAAACAACACACATAAAACATGCGATAGAGAAATGAAAAAGACACAACAAAAACTTGATATAAAACGTTGAGATAATAGAATACTATCGGAACAGGCTACAAGGCTTAAAAAATCATGAAAAGCTCAAAGAAATACGCAGACATCCATTGGTCACGCTGTAGTAGAATCACTTGCAGTAGTTGAATAGGCCAACCAAAATGATATTTTACCCTTTCCGGTGTGGTGAACGTAGACGTGGGAAATATAAGCCGAGATGGAATGGACAAGAAAACGTCAAGTCACACGAAAACAAGATTTACGATAGGAAAGTCTGAAAAGGGTTAATATTAAGGTGCGAAACAGGAAGCTAGAAGACAACGCAATATATGTTTGATGCAAAGTATGATGACAGAGAGGGATTTCCTTCTCTATAGATCACAGATCTCTCATCGTGAAGCAATTATGTAAAAAGAAGTATAGGACTAACGTGAACAGAGATATGCAGAACAGGAGATATATGCAGGACAAAAAGCAGGGTAGTCTACTAGAATGGCAAAAAGGAACACAGCGAAGGAAGTGAATCAATAAAATGGAAAGATTTAGTATAAAAGTACCTCTGTGTGTTTGATGCAACGGATGGTGCTGATCGGGCGGGGCTCCACTGGTCACGTTGTTGTAAATCCGCTTGTAGTGGTTGTACACGGCGACCGAGAGGACCTTCTTGGCGTATTCCTGGCCGACCACGTGCTTGTTCAAGTAGTCGAAGATCTTCTTCGGAGGGGGAGGAGGTTTTCTGGTGGCAAGAGAAGTTGCAGGTTAATAGAGTATAATTGACAGCGAAAGCTAACGGATACTCTACCACCGATAAGGGCAATGCCCTCAAATAGATGAAGATGATGAGAGAATCATACCAATTATAGTTGTGTGGTGACGGCTTAATATAGCATCACCTTAATCTACCCGTGGATGTCGTAAAAACCGACTAAAGGATTGGGTAAGAGCGTTTCTTGTGAATGCTACATCTGGCGCTGCGTTCGTCAGTCCGTCTGCCAAGCGTGCCAAAAGGGGGAGGCCAACAGTGGACTGTTGTGGCTGTTACAAACTGACTACAAACGCATCCAAACCAGTTGTTCAACTTACAATGCCTGACTATGTCAGACATCTCAAGAGACGTGACATCATGGACCTCAGTAGTCACAACTGAACTAATCTTACTTTAGACCTGACTCTGCTCTCCATCATCTTACAAATCAACTGCTTGCCACCGACTGATTGCAGATCACGACATTAACACAAAAAATTGAGAATCAGGTTTACCTAAAGGGTCCAAATTATAACAATTCCTATAACATGTTTTCTTCTTTCCGTGTATCTTCGCTGCAAGTAAAGCGGTGTCTTTAAGAAATAGGTTTTTGGTAGGTAACATACTCGTAGATACATGTATTTCAGAAACCTACTCAAAGGTTATTAACACAGTAGCACCTAATCTACAAACTCGGTTCAGTAAGGCAATGAACTGAGGTACTATTGATAACAAATACTTTGGCGTAGCGACAAAAAACGGTTTAATTTCACTGGTAGTTGGTAGCAGGTTTGTGTAAACTTCCACGTCCTAATTATTCTACGTTACTCCGCCGAAACGTAGAGAGCTGAACCCTCTACCAAATAATTACCAAGTAAGTAATTCGCGTAGACTTACTACACATGTGGAATACCGTCTTGAATAACTCTGTAGCAGAGTAGAACCTCTGCGTCCACATCCTTCATAAACCACCTGTCCTTTCACGAATCATTTCAAATTGGAAATTGGAATGTCCTCACACATTTTTCTGACTTTTTGACCCAGTCGCGATAAAATTAGCGAACAACGAGGATCAAAAGAAACATATAAGAACCCAGTGATCTGTATGTGATTAGTTAGTAAGTAATGATTTTAATGTAGTGCTCGGTATGTAACAAAGTGCACATGTGAAGTTACAACGGAGTACGAAAGTTAGAAAATACCCGATAAGGTAGCTATAAGCCTATGGAATATTTAGGGTTTCTTTTCCTGTAATAAATATTTCAAGTCATCAAGACCGTCTTTCATTGGTTTGTGGTGGCACGCCAGTGCCACAACTGTCTATTAAAAAAAACTGCATCAAAATCCGTTGTTTTGTATAAGCAAGCATAATTCATAGTGATAGACGTAGGAAGCAACTATGCTTCATATTGTTTGATTCTTTGTAGATCTATTTATCGTTACATGTAGGGGGCTACATAGTTCTGTTTTTCAAAAAAGTTATTGACTTTCAGCCTACATCGCAAAGAACATGTTTTGAATGTATGTAGGTAGAGGTAAGGAAAATTTGCTTTTGCATTTTGTTTCTTCCAAGCCAGTTCAACAAAAAATATACAGAAACAAAAACTCTACCGCTCCACATCAAAACAAAATTCGCTCACTTCTAAAGATTCTAAAACGTGGAGGCAATGAACTCCTGACATTGGAGTAGGTACTATTTTATCATGACATCATTCATCACTTAGTAACAATGTATTGTGTTTCGTATTTCGCGTAAGTCGACAAACTTTTATCGATTCGGCTAGGTCAATGGAACGTAGAGTGCGATGAAGCGATTTTGCAATACTTGCTGATAATATGCAAAGCTTCATTATGATTTTTACCAGACAGCATGGGCCCCAAGTCTGCTATTTTTTTGTCATTGTAACGCCATCGAAACTCAATTGTCATTCCATTGCCATTGTGATTTTCTATACTTCAAACTGTTAGCAGACTACGGATCTACCAAAATCATCCAACTGAGACCCAATCGATATCCAATTTAAATGATTTTTATTTAGCAGACTTAGGGCCAGCCTAACAGACCCATTTTTACTTACCCTTTGCGAGTGGAACCCTAAGAATTCACGTTCTATATTGATTGTATTTTAATATGTTGTTTACAATATTCTCAGAGGCTGATTTGTTTTTCAACTGACCTAATGATGTCAGCACTACATCCATCCACACTTTAAAACATTGGATATTAAATGAAATAGGTCAACAGAAGGGCAGACGTTCAACAATATACTTATACAAAATTTGGAGACATTTGGACTCTAAAAATATCGACAGCGAACGAGGCAAAGAGGAAAATACATTTATGCAAATATTATGAAAATTTTAAAGGTGCTTAAATATTATAAAGTACAAGTTACCTTACCTTACTCTATCTGTGTACCAAATTCCATTTAAATCGGTTAAGTAGCTTTAGCGTGAAGTAACAAACAAACAAATAAATAAACATACAAACTTTCGCATTTACAATATATTACGATACTTCTTTCCTCAAAGTTTAAAGCGAACACTATCTACATTGCCGTGTGATGCCGGCTTAGAATAGCATCACTCTATTTCTTTTCCACGGGTGTCGTTGAAGACTAAGGGATTCGAGGGTTTCATGTGTTTTACATTTTGAAGGCTGACAACCTGTCACTGTAGTGGTACAAATGATCGGAAACGGCCTTTGGTATTTGTTAGACGTGGCGATAGCAACCGTATTTTTACGGCTGGTAACGCTCTACCTACCCCGCAAGGAATAAAGGAGTTCAATGAAATCAACAAAAAACTGCAAGTAGGTAGTTACGTAGAAATTAATAATACGATTTATTCAGTGTCTGAGGCAAGAGCACAGACAGTGCGTTGCCCGGGAAGCAACAGGTAGGTACAGGCAAGTATTGCATTCAAAATGTGTATGTTTAAAGATATTTTGATACATACACATATCACGCCTATACAGCCGCCATCGCCGCTTTTGACGAATATTGAGAGCCCTTTCAGAACATTCGTGTATCACTATAGTGACAGTTTGCTGCCTGTCGCCTAAAGATGTAATACACATGAGACCCTCGTGTCTCTTAGTCACCTCTTACGACACCCACGGTTAAGAAATCGTGTGATCGGGGTGATGCTATTCTAATCCGGCAACACACGGCATGAGAATTTCAAGTTTTATCAAAATACTGTTTAGACAATATGATACGAATCTATATTTAAAAAATGTTATCTCTTTCTAAAGCAAAACAAAGACAAACTGAAGATAACAGAATCTACGAAGCAACGACTGTTAACGTGTTTTCGGAAGCACGCAAATGTTGTGTATAATCACTACATAGTATAAAGCAAAGTCGCTTTTCGCGACCTACACAACGGATTTTGATTCAGGCTTTTTAATAGATAGAGTTACTCAAGGGGAAGGTTTTTATGTAATACTATTTTATATAATACTTGCCGGGAAATCTCACGCGAAAATGCGTTAGGTAGCCGCTGGGCGGGCCGCTAGAATTATTATAAATCGCTTTAAGAAAACAATCAGACTATACTTAGTCCTAGTAATTTTCGTGTGCCGTGTGATGCCGGCTTAAAATAGCATCACCCTATTTCTCCCCGCGGATGTTGTAAAAAGCAACTAAGGGACTCGAGGGTTACATGTGTATTACAATTTTAGGCGACAGGCTGACAACCTGTCACTACAGTGATACACGAACCATCTAAAAGGGCCCTGAATACGTGGGCTTTTAAGGGCCCATTGTCAGACATGGCGATAACGACCGTAGTTTTACGATCGTTAACGCTCTGCCTACCTCGCAAGGAATAAAGGCGTGATTTATGTATGTATGTAGTAATTTTCGTGACCGCTGAGGTGTGTAATTTGCAGGAACTAGATTTTAGACCTGTTTAGAATTAACGTATCCAGTCCACATCCAGTCTGCTAAACAAGTATTGTTCCAAATCTGAGTCCAGTTTGACAAGTGCTGATTAGGTTTACTTATTTGGTCGTACTAAATAACTATTAATTAATAAGAGTATTATTTAATTTACTTCATATTTTATTTTAATTAGTAGAATATAAAGGATGTTAAAAAAAACTACTTCAATTATTTTAAGAGGCGAACCAGTCCATGAAACTGAACAACTTTCTGAAAGAAACATAGGTGACAATATGAAAAAAAAATTGAAACTCATTACCAATCAACGGAGCCAATTTGTATGGGAAGACAAAAATATTTGGAACTATGTTCCTTGCTGAAAGTTTTTCAGTTTCATGGACTGGTGGTAGTTCACCCTTTAATGTATTAGCAGTCACATTTTTTACACCTTATAAAAGGTTTTTTTATTAGAGTGCCGTGTGATGCCTCCTTAAAATAGCGTCACAAAATAACATATGTCGATATACTTTTCAATAATAATAATAAATAAATAATTTATTTTTAAAAAGGCATAAGTTTACGCCTTGTTTTCCTCAAAATCTAGGTAGCAGGAAAAACCGAAGGATTACTGTCACAGTCAGTTTCGTTCTGAGTAATACAAATACGAAATAATTTATATTCTTTGTCAAACTTGTTTTGGATTTTTTTTTGCGGTTTATTGTTTTTAACCCACTTTAATAAAAAGGGGAGGTAATAAATTTTTCGAATTTTCTGGTACCTACTTAATTATTTATGCTGATTATATAAAGATTACAGAACAGATTTAGTTTATTTGGGTTAGGAAGAATATTAGAGGTATAATATTTTCCTTATCAATGTTATGAGATGAGGATCTTATTCATGAGAAATTGAGGTACCTAACTCTTACAGTGACATAGTGATACACGACTTATTTGAAATGACCCTTAAACATTTGTCAGACGCGGCGATAAAGACCTTAATTATATGGTCGTTAACGCACTACCCACCCCGCCAGGGATAAAGGCGTTATCATGTATGTATGATTTTATGTATGTATGAGCCACAATAACCGTGATATTTTTGTATGAGCCCATAAAAATATACGATAAAGATTATACAGCAAGATATTACTACAGTAATATTACTTTGTAAGTTGCGTTGTAAACCTTTACTTTCTCTGGCCATAAAGCGTTTTACGTACGAACCTATCTCTTACGCTTATCAATGAACAGAGTCTATGGTCAATGTTCTGTGAGCTAGGTATCTTTCTTCAATACATACAGAGTATAAAATGCTAGCTTTTTGCGTTTCTTTGTCTACGTATATATCTCTTTCATAGATACGGCTAACTCCGCCCAAACTATACATCTGATTTTGATGCGGTTTTATAATAATTCAATGTAAATATCTATAATACATGCCATAAAAAGTTTGCAGCCGGTGCAACCGTTGGGCGGGCCGCTACTATTTTCGTGTGGAACACAGAGTCGTCCAACGACCCAATGAACGCTATGTCAGAAATTTTCAATCGCCTTCTTTTATCTATTATTTAATTATAAATAACAAAGGTAGAGAATATCCACCAATGAAGAAATGTTTTAAAGATACATTTTCAAGGACCTCCATCGCCATGTATTTTTCATCAACACGTCCTAACCTTCTATCTAAGACATCAGTGTATGTCGCATACTAATCACTGACCATCCTTTGCATAATGTGCATCTATGGTTTTAGATTAATTCGTTACTCAATAGTTCATTGATCGAGCTAGTGTTGTTTGTCGATACCGAAACATAGTAAGGAGGACATTTAGGAGGATATTTAAAAAAGATCGAAAATGTGTACCTAATATTTGACAAGAGAACGAGATCAGAAATTGACATTTTAGCCGAAGCTTCATATAGTGCTCTTCTTCCATTTGCGAAGAAATATCATAGGTAAATCTGGATTTCGTGATAAATTTTAAAATACGCAAGCATTTGCAGCGTAGAGTGAGCTCGTTTCGGAGGCCAAGATCCTCTTTGGTCGCTGAGTCAGCAGCGGAGTTAGTTAGTTGCTATGAGAGTTAGTTGCTGCAAAGAGTGACTATGACATCCATGTAGGTAAACTCACCTATAGAACCCAGACTTGTTCTCGGCATTGTCCTTGATACTCTTCTTGGTGTCAACCTCCGACAGCACCACGAAGAAGTGGTGACATTTGTCGCACTTGACGAACCGCGTCGAGGACACGAAGGTTTCAACGTGGGTGCAGGGGTCCCCGCACTTGGGGCACGTTAGGACGCCGTTTCCGTTGCCCTTTTTGCCGCCAGAGTTTGAACCTGTGTAAGAATTGTTTCGTGAGTATGTCGTCAAAAATATCAACAGTGCAAAGTCTACACTTATGTTATAAAGACAAAAATATTTGGCTTTTTTTAGTAGGATTTACTGCACTTACTGCTATATTATTCTTATAAATGAAAATAAGAAATTCACAAGCGTCGACCAGGAATCGAACCCAGGCACAGAGCAGTGGGATAGTACCCCAAGTGCCCGGCTTCGATTTGCGGTCGACGCATGTCAATTTCTTATTTTCATTTATGACAATAATATAGCACTGTGAGTGCATTAAACACTACTGAACCAATCCAAAAATTATTTCACCTGGCCGCAAAAACTATGCTTTTTTTGGCGCTCTTGTTTATGCGTCACTTGTTTGGAAGCAAAACTAATATAGGTTGATGCCTTCAAGGATCACGTGCACCTCTAGCAAAATTCTGACTTGCCCGACCCAAACGAAACCTAGTTATCATACTGTGTCTAATTTTACACAAAAAGAGTTACTATCCTGACTAAGAGCTAGTTAAATAGCGTGAAGAAAACACAATGAATCCGTTGAAACGAGGTATTTAGGTTTAGGTAAACAGATTCGTCGCGGTTTCACTTGGACTGAGGTGAAGCCTATTTTGACGATGCTGATCTAATAGCGCCTTGCAGCTGCTGGTTGAGATTATAGGTACATAATTATCGAGTGCAACAGGGAGTCCATCATCTAGGGGCAAAATATTTTGTGATCAGGCCCATAGGTTCAACTTTCACGCGAAATTCGAATTTTGCGGGCAGCGGCAGGATCTTCTGCTGCATACATACACATATCACGCCGTTATCCTGTCGCCTTAAGGTTAATACATATGAAACCTATGAATCCCCTAGTCGCCTCTTACGACACCCGCGAGAAAGTAATAGGATGATGCTATTCTGAGCCGGCATCACACGGCAAAATCTTCTGCATACATTCAAATGGACCGGTTCTCGAAAACAGCGGCGCAGGAGCGGGCAACGAGCGGCGCACTACCTAATGAGGCCTGAATGTAATATTGGTTAATGTATCTATCAAAAGCATAGTTGTTGTTCCAGCGAGTAGGCAAGACTAGTTTAGTCCAGCCGGTTCTATTAAGCTGTCAGTGATTCTGTGTCCTGTGCCTGACCGGAAACTTTACACGCTCAATTTCACACTTCGTATGCGATAATACTTCACACTCTGTTTTAGAAGTTTTGTAGAGCAGAGAATATGACCTAAGTAATTTTAAACTAGCGAAATAAATTAGTGGATATAGAAATCATTAGCAATCGCTGGAGTGACGAGTTTTTATGAGGAATTAATGAGCCCTATACAGGCTTTTTGGAGCAATGATCTTCAAAGGATGGGAAATAAAAAACTGAAAAACTAACCGAAGATGGTTCTCATTGGAATGCAATAATGCTTTGGAATTTGAAACAATTGGAGAGGCAAGACCTGCAAGCAGGGCGCTTCTACAATCACCGAAGCTCACTCACTTTTTTAGACTATTTGGCTTGACTTGGAGCTCG
Source organism: Keiferia lycopersicella (assembly GCA_029255805.1). Classification (NCBI taxonomy): domain Eukaryota; kingdom Metazoa; phylum Arthropoda; class Insecta; order Lepidoptera; family Gelechiidae; genus Keiferia; species Keiferia lycopersicella. The sequence continues at coordinate 1,121,883 of JARACZ010000012.1, forward strand.
ATGACATGACCTTGAGCAATCAACAGCTTGTGCTGGTAACACACGTAGTAAAGGTATAGCGCCTACCTGTTGCACAGACATCATATTTGAGGCAACGGCTGCGACACCCAACAAGCGGTATCACTCTATTTCGGTGTTTTTCTCGACTGGGAGACGTATAATAGGACCACACCGGCTCTGGTAAAGAGACAACAATACCTGAGCCAACATCCTTAGCCGGGAGCGAGTGAGGCAGATGAGGCGGTTGGTCGTTGAAGACTTGCATAGCACTCAAGCTGTTGAGATGGAGCCCCTTGCATCCACAAGGTATCCGCAGGTTTCCCCATAATAGGACAGCAACAGCCCTGGGAGTGTGAAAGAGACAACAATACCTGAGCCGACGTCCTTAGGCGGGTGGGAGTGAGGCGGATGAGGGGGCTGGTCGGTGGAAGACTTGCATAGAACTGAAGCTGTGGAGATGGTCCGCCGTGATCCCCCCGCGCCGCACCACCCGCAACACCTTCGAAGGTTCCGGCATGATGGGACTGTCGAAGAAAATACGAGGTTAGTTCTCTTTTTTTTCAATTTTCTTAGGATGGGAGATCAGTGCCTCATTTGTCGAAACTACAGGCTACAATTCTACAGGTGATTCGATGTATATTGCGTAGCGGCCCAAAAATCCTGGTTTATAATGTCCCACAAGCTACGCAATGTACGAATTTCACCTGTAGAATTGAGCCTGCAGTTTCGTTGCTAGACCACAGCTGTTTAACATAGATTTAGTGTGATGTGGATTCCTATTCTAAAAACTTCCGCGGTTAGCTTCAAAATATTTGCTTACAATAAAAAAAACTTAATTAGTTACCTACTTAGGTAAAAAATTAAGCCCTGCGAAATTAGATGTTGTATAATTTGTAATCATTATATCTAAATGTTTTAATACTTAAGTAGTAATTAAAACGTATTTAAATTTCTTACAATAATATATCATGTAGTATTAGGTCTAAGTAATAAAATAACTTGAAAAATTAATCTGTTTTATAATTTATATTCATTACATCGAAATGTTTCACCTAGTTACTATATTGAGGTATAATTAATAAGTTTTTTAGATAATACATGTATAATAAATAGATAACCAATTTTTAAAGAATACATGTTTCCGGTAGCTAGGTGTTTTATTATTCGATATCAATATGTGTTTGTATGGTCTTCAGTTTTACACTTATTCTGTAAGAGATAAATTATAAGCATGTTTACATTATTTTATGGCCACTCACTCATAAATACCATGAACGCATGCCAATAATACTAATCTAGTACTAACAAAGGCCTGTAACATGTAACATTGTCTAAGAAACCATAAATTCCTTTCACATAAGCGATTAGTTTTGAAACATACAGTAGTAAACTATAAACAATACTTTGGATTACCTATTGTCATCGCAATATTAATGATAGGAGTAAGGTTTCCTTTCGTACTATGAGCAGTTTTTATTAAAGAGATCACACAAACACACATATCACGCCTTTTCCCTTGCGGGGTAGACAACGCGTTAACGGCTATTGCCACATCAGACAAATATTGAGGGTTCTTTCAGATAATTCGTGTATCTCTGTAGGTAGTGACAGGGTGTCAGCCTGTCCGTCCACATGAAACCCCAGACGCCCTTAGTCGCCTCTTACGATACCCGCGGCAACGAAATGGGGTGATGCCATTCTAAGCCGGCATCACACTACATAAAGAGCAGGGTTCGAAGGATATATATCAATGGATATATATCCGATATATATCCAACGACTTTTTGTGATATATATCAATATTTTTTAGTCTTTTTCGGTGTATTTCTACTTCTACACCATCTAGTGGTACATACATAGTACGTAGTCGGTCCCAAAGTTCTGTCATATATGAAAATACTGATAAAATAAAAAGTACCAATCCGTTTTTAAAAATTTATATATCAATTAAAAAAATATATATCGAAGAATCAAAATAACATAAAACTATTCGAAATGACCTCCCTTGCTTTTAATAACGGCTTTCAACCGCGGCGGCCAGTCGTCTATCGCAGCACGCACCATATCCATGTCGATTTCAGCGACTGCTTTAACTATGGCTGACTTCAGGCTCTCCAAATTTTTATGGGGCTTAGCACAGACCTTGTTCTCTAAGACCTGCCAAATTTTATAGTCCAGAGGATTAAGGTCCGGACTTGAGGAAGGCCAATCTTCGTGTCTTATAAACTCAATGTTTTGACGTTCAAACCAGGCTTGAGTGGTCTTGGCTTTGTGAGCGGGCGCAGAATCCTGCTGGAACACAAAGTGATGTCCTGAAAATAGTGTGTTGGGCAGGTCTTTGACGTACCGATCCAAAACCGTCTCTTGGTACACTTTTGCACTGGTTTTGACCCCCTTTTCGCAAAAATGAACTTCAGTTGGCCCATAGTAGGAGACTCCTAACCAGACCATGACTGAAGAGGGATGATGCCCACGCTGCACCCGCGGAACTTTGTTTCCTGCTTCTTCAGAGCTGGTAGCGTACACTCTATCGTTTTGTTTATTATACTTTTCTTCTAAATCAAAAATTTTTTCGTCTGTAAAAAGTATATCGCGGTGCCGGTTTTTCGCGTACCGTTTTAACAACACCCGGGATCTTTTGAGTCTAATTTCTTTTAAACGGGCATTAAGTAAGTGCCCACTCTTTTTTTGTATGCTCGCAGCTTAAGGTCTTCGTTTAAAATCTTTTTGACTGTTTTTCTACTAACCTTCATCTGCAAAGCCATAAGTTTCTGTTTTCGGACAGGATTTCTTCGTATGCGCTCCTTGATCGCTTTGATCACTGCTGGTGTTCTTGCGGAGCGAGGCCGGCCAGTTCTTTTCTTGTCCTCAACACTAGAGACTTCAGTGTACCTACTTATAGTACGATACACAAACCTAAGCGTTATTTTCAATTTTTTGAGCAACTTGAAAATGGTACTCGGCGAGTGCCCACAGCGATGCAACGCCAAAACTGCTATTCGGTTTTCTTTCAAAGTCCACTCCATCGTGAAAAATCGCGCCAAATGATCATTTATATTGTTTTAAAATAATTGTCAAACATTCAAAAACGGAATGCAATAAAATTTTTCCAAATTCGTGTTCTAAATTCAAAAATAATATGCCAGTGACAGAACTTTGGGACCGACTACGTACATACAGTAGTAAAGTTATAATTCAAACTTTTTTGTTTACTTATGTTAATAGGTATTACGCAATAAACAATCAAATAAATGAGTAACGAAAAATTGGTAAACAAATATAAAATCAAGTAAATAAACCTAGATATGGATATTATGAATTACCCGCGGGTAGAACGAATAATTTACATTCAAAATTGCCTATTTTCCAAAAGTCGTAGAACAAAAGTTGTTCAGTTCAATGGACAGGATCATCCCTGAAAAGTAACGCAGTACTTTTCCTAACACCCTGTATAAAAAACCATTAAAAACATTTAATTTTTTTTTAATTATTATTATTTATTTATTGTTTAACAATTTAAATACATTTTTTAATAATTTATTATATTTATGTAAAACATATGCAACAAATATACATAAATAATACTATAAAATAACAACCTGAAGTTCATACAAAATGGATATATATCAAAGTTGATATATATCGGATATATATCATAAATATCCGATATTTTGATATTTATTATAAATATCGGATATTTTCGAACCCTGATAAAGAGATCAACATAGTACTACTAATCTCCTAATAATCTTGTACAAATAAGACACGTAGCCAGTTTTCGCCATTCAGTCGCAACCAGCCGGTCTCTTTAAGTCATCGGTCTATCTGACCTAAGGGCGTCCGACGCTAATTACGCCTGCCGAAGCATGGCCTCAACTCAAATACCCTCTTTCTACCCTGTCCATCGGTTCTACAACACATTTTCTCCTTTTCGCTTCAGACACCGTCTAACGACCTAATGAACCCTGGTGCCTAGTGATACATGTCAACGTGACGAGCTTAGAGCTAAACGAGTGAGTAACAAGGGAATTCCATAGGAAAATTTCTAGATTCATGTAACCTTAGTAATTAGAAGCTGTAGTGTATAAAACAGCTGTTGGGGATTTCACGTTTTCTAATTTCTCTGAACGCGAAAGTAACTAATACTTTATTTATTCACGCACCTAAACGTTTTTTTAACCCTCAGTGCACGACATAATATGGTCTTGAGTCTAGACACTAGCCTAAAAAAAAAGAGTTTAAAAACGTATTCAAAAGGCCTCAACCAATGCCACCGATGCGTAATTTTTATTCGTCACGCAGCAACCTTAAAAAAATACTGTGACCGCGAAACCAAAATTTTGCAAGGTTACATGAGGTTTATATATCCAAAACTATAATTGGATAGTATGTATTAATAGCCACACAAGGTACAAGCAAAATCTACAGTAGAACTTTACAGTTTTAGTATTTTTTTTGTTATATAGAGGGTTATCATTAAAATGTCTAACTGGTTCCACGTCAAATCCCTTAGGTTAGGTAGCCGACCCCGACAGAGAACGGGATAAGGCAAGGAGAATGATGATGATCATCAGAATGTCTAACGAAGCATTACCTTATTAGCCCGAGTAAGAAAGTAATACACATATTATAATCTTCGATTCCCTTATTGTCTTCACGGAAAATAAATGTAGTGAGGCTATTCTAAGTCAGCATCCATGGTATCTACGTACGTAGATTGACTCAGGGCGAATTCAAACGGACGCGCCGGCTAAACGCGTGGGCTACGCGTGTTGATTGCATATTAGTACAAAGTCTATACCTACCCGCGTGCTTAAAAGTTCCATAACGCTATAAACACGCGCACAACACGCCCACAGCACTTATTGGCGTCTCAATTCGCCCGCAACCTGATTGATATCGATAAAAATTTGCTTCAATGAAAGAAGATTCCGATATTCACCTAGCACTATGATAATTATAATAACCTACTCTACATTTTAAACCAGGTCAGGGTCAACAACTAGGCGACAGATAATAAACAAACGAACCTTCTGATTAAAGATGGTTATAGTCACGTCATCGACTAAATATAGAGCTAATTCGAGGATAGTATGGTATGGTCATTGTCATTTTGAAATGGCTTACAATTGTTATCTTGAGAGAATGATGATGATGTTTTTACCGTAAAAAAACAACTAATTACAAGATTATGCATTTCTTAGATTTATATGCACAATTTTTGCCTTTTTGATTTTACGAAATCACGTGTAAGAAACAAACAGCGACATCCTTTGACAACAGCTGATCTATATACTGTCTTTTGCTAAACACAAGTCTTTAGTTATAAAGAAATATTGTATTCATTGAAAAACGTCTACCTACGTAAATTACTGGGTGAAAAAGTTGTGAGTAGGTATATGATATCGCAAACCAAAACTTCCGATATTTTAATTGTAATTACATATTCACTATAACATGTGCAAATGTGAACTTTGACACTTATTAATCGCGATAAGCTGCCTTCCCAGCGGCTCAACACGCTGTAACTCATTTTCCCGTGGGAATAGTTATTTGCCGGGCAAGTATTATACATGTAAACCTTCCTCTTGAATACCTCTATCCATTGACAAAATTGCATCAAAATCCGTAGAGTAGTTTTAAAGATGTTAGCATATACTTATACATAGAGTGACAGCGAAGCGACTTTTCTTATACTATGTATATTTAGTGATAAAGATAAGGCCATGCGCATGTTTTAGTAAAACTATGGTCGTAACATAATTATAGATTTCGTTTTGCGTCATTTTTATGTTTGTTTTGATCTTGAGAGGTATAGTTTGATCTTGAAAGACCATTGACGTTACTTAAAGGCACAAGGGTACGTGTGAATGGATTTTTGTAGAGAACTTGTGATACAAGCAAAATTAGAAGCAGCCCTTGCAAGCTAAAATTCAAAAATGTAGTTTTGGATCAGGGTCATCAACTACACCTTCCTATTTAAAGGCTTGTTCAAATCTGGACGGACTCCGCTGGATAATGTGGGTAACGGATACCCACATGGGCATCTTCAGTGTCTGGGGCAAGACTTTTCGTGGCTAAATAAGCCCCCTTCAGACACTGCGCCGCCCTCCCTGGCTGACTCCACAGGAACGACACGTATCGAAAGTGAGGAGCCAGGTCGGCTGCAGGAATGTACAGGAATGTACGATAGACCTCTGTCACACGCGCCTGACGGAGACCCCATTCCGGGTTTAAATGTGGAGTTGTCCTTCTTCAGGACCGGTCTTAGGTATGGTTTCTTAGAAGTTAGGAAGTTCCATACAGGACTTAAAGGACCATCCTACACTGAATAGAGTGATAACCATGTACTAAAACGTACAACTGTGTCAAGATCACAATAAAAAAGTCCTTATTCGATACACCGGTCACTTCCAAGGATGCCGGGAATGTTAAATTGTAAATGTAACGTAATAATAATGTTGTAATTGACATCTTGTCTTGATGACGAAACGGCGGCGCGTACGCACAATTATTTCTGAACATGGAAATCGTATAGTTGAGGTCTTTATTTACAACTAGTAGAGTTTAGCACCCGGTTCCGTCCGCGTGGAAGTCGGTTTTAACCCCTTAGCATCCCACAAGAACATTTTTTCGGGAATTAAAACCTGTCCTATGTGGTAATCTAAGATACGCTCTATCTGTGTGCCAAATTTCATGAAAATCGGTTCAGCAGTTTCTGCGTGGAGGAGTAACAAACAAACATTATCTTGAATTTAAAAAATTTGCTCCGTAATCCGTTGTATAGTCTTAAAGACTGTCCCGATGGCGTAGCGGATAGTATGCCTGCCTTCTACGCCGAGGGTCGTGGGTTCGATCCCCACCGGACACAAATATTTGTTAAGCCAATTTTCAAATGTGTTGAGTCTGGGTGTTTTCTAAGTATAATGTGTATTTATTTAAAAAAAAAAGTATATATGTATTAGTATCAGCTATCTTGTTCCCATAGTACAAGCTTTGCTTAGTTTGGGGCTAGATGGCGCTGTGTGAATAGTCCAGGATATATTTATATTATATAAAGATCTAAACATAAATACAACCTACAACAAAACAAACATAGGGAAAGACGCGGGAAGCGACTTTGCTTTATACTATGTAATGACTACAGGTTTATCGTGTGGTGCAGGCTTATAATAGCATCACCCCATTTCGGGCCCACGGGTGTCGTAAGAGGCGAGACTAAGGGACGTTAGGAGTGCATGTGTAATTAACAGTTTTTTTTTAATTACTGTATAATATTTAATAATAGGGACACCCTCTTCTTACGGCCATAATTAATCTGCCAACCCCGCGTCGGATTTAGGCGCGATATGTATACGTGTATGTGTACTTATGTATAATCATCAGTTTCACTAATTGCTACCTTTTTCAACTAGGCACAATTTTCTATGTTAAAAAGGATCTCAGAGTAATATTATTGAAATTGGCTTAGTATTTTCAGAATTCCTGTCGCATCAGACATCGATTCGATGAAAAATCTGACTAACCGCAGGCTACACTTACATACAACAAAGCTATCTTTCCCCTTTATTATTTAATTATGAGTATAGTGTAAAATTTGATGAGATACAGTGATTTTAGAGGTCAAAAATAACCAAGATTATGTTACACACTCGCGCACGCACGTGCAAAAAAAAGTATTTTTGATTTTCGGTGCCAAGGTTGTTCAAAATAAGGCCTACTTGTGTGTCAAGGTCTATAAAGTGATCAAAATTTACAATTCGACCCTGACCTTAAGATTAAGATTATATCAAGTTTATGCAAAGAATTTGAAAAATTTTACTTATTTGAGGTCTTCACCTTTTGTGTGGGATACCAAATCTTCCAACGACATATTTGAGCTGAAAATAAGTTATACCTTAGCCTTATTTTATGTACCTATTTTACACATAAACCTTGCTCTAAAATTATTATTGATTAAAAAACCGCATCGAAATACGAAGCGTAATTTAGTAGGCGTCCATGACAGACAGAAGCACAAAAAGTGACACGGCAATGATACGTTCCTGTAAAAAGTGCATTGATGCGATTCTATCGAGCAAAAGTTATAAGAGATAAAATTAAAAAGCCAAATATACTTCTTTCGCTTAGTAAGATAGTGTCGCGACCAGCGTAACTTACAGCGTAACTCGATACACATACGTACAGGCGCGCACTGATAGCTACGCCGGTCGCGACATTATCTGAGCGAATGAGCTATAGTAATATTTGAAATCAACATAAATATCAGATAATTGACAGTATAGTATTTTCAGTGATTAACTAATCTCAAAGTGATGTTCATTTTATTGATTTACTGAACGCGATTCCTTGGTGAACAAACGTAGAGAGAATTGAAATCACATTCTCAAACTTACACGTGCTTACCGAAACACGTGTGAAACTGAAAGTACCATGATTAGTCTATTTCCGTACCAAATGAAATGCATCATCTATTTCTGATGTGTTTATAATGACAATAGACCAACTGTCCATTCGTATTCGCACGAGTAGCCTTGCTATGTAGAGAGGCATTCTGAAGCGCAGAAGAATAAGGAATCTATATGTATGTATTTATAAATATTAACGATACTTTCAACATACATACATACATCACGCCTTTATCCCTTGCGGGGTAGGTAGAGCGTTAACGGCCGTAAGAATACGGTCGCTATCGCCACTTCTGATATTTTTGAGGATTGTTTTCCAAGGTTGTTTCAGAAAACATGTGTATAGTGACAGGTTGTCAGCCTGTCGCCTTAAAATTTTTATACACCAATACTCTCGAGTCCCTTAGTCGCCTCCTACGACACCCGCGGGAAGGATGTGGGGTGATGCTATTCTAAGCCGGCATCACACGGTCAAGACTGCTATTATACCTATTCTTGATAACCTTAAGGTTAACCTGAGCAGCCATGGCAGTCCACAGCTCGACATGGGGCTCCCCCTATCGGGAGGATATTGGCATACCCACCACGTTTGGCAAGCGGATTGACGAGCGCAGTGTAAGATGTTACATTTAGAGGGAACGCTACTGCCCATTCTCTCAATAATTATTTCTCCCTTAGTCGATTTATACGACACCCATGGCAGGAACTGGGGTGATGCTATTCTAAGTTGGCACCATACATGACGTATGGACCAAAATAAATAAATAAATAAATAAATATCCTGGACAATTCAAACAGCGCCATCTCGCCCCAAACTAAGCAAAGCTTGTACTATGGGAACTAGATAGCTGATACTTATACATATATACTTGTTTTTGTTGTAAATAAATACATATTATACATAGAAAACACCCAGACTCAACACAAATATTTGAAAATTGACTTAACAAATATTTGTGTCCGGTGGTGATCGAACCCACGACCCTCGGCGCGGCGTAGAAGGCAGGCATACTATCCGCTACGCCATCGGGACAGTAAATAATTTCAATATAGCCAGTGTCAATTGCGCTACTGAAACTAATCTAATGGCACCTCATGAAGTCAACATCCGCCTATCTATCTTCGGATCTGGATTGTTTTCATCCTGTTTTTGGTATGTGTAGTGCAATAGAATACCGTGTGATGCCGGCTTAGAATAGCATCACCCCACATCCTTCCTGCGGGTGTCATAAGAGGCGACTGAGGGACTCGAGGGTATTGGTGTATTACAATTTTAAGGCGACAGGCTGACAACCTGTCACTATAGTGATACACATGTTTTCTGAAACAACCTTGGAAAACAATGGCGAATGGAGAAAGTGGTTGTATTCTTACGGCCACTATCGCTCTGCCTACCCCGCAAGGGATAAAGGCGTGATATATGTATGTGTATGTATAGAATCAGTCTTCAATTACCACTTAAAATCTACAACTAATATACTAACTACAATAATGATAAAATATAAGCCTCAAACGTAATTGTACTTTGTCATCAAGAAGGCCTAACTTTTACAAAACAAAATCCCAAATGAAACAAAAAGAAAAACGTCCATTGTTACGTGAAAGAAAGTGTTGAACTTTCATGTTCCGCCGAATAAAAGGAGTCGAGTAAAAGTGTAAAAGTGCGGTAGCGACCGGAACCAAACGATTTGAAATGACCAATTTGACACGGGAGCCTAAGAGGTAAATAATCTGTTTTATAGTTTACTTTTAGCTAAGTACACGCAGATCAAAAATAAGCCTACAAAATGATACTTCATACGAATCGATTTATTATAGGACATACTTCTCCATGTTGTTGCAAACTTGTAAGTTGCGGTTGGAAAGTAAAATAAGTGGCTTATGTTGTACCCACCTTAGTGTTTGGCAGCTGCAGTGTGTAAGTTTGTTTGAATGGTGGTCTGTGTTTTTTAGTGCTCTTACCCACCCATGTTTATTAGGTTACTTTCTGCTTTTCCTTTTTTGTTTCTTTGTGATTTAAGTTTTTAAATTATACGTAGATTTTATTGTTTGCGTTACCTATTGTTGAGATTAGACTGGAAGACCTGGTCACCCATAGTACAGGGTATCCTAGTTTGGGGACCAGGAACAGTGACATTGTCTAGTGAATCATTTTCCTACCTGATATATAGCTTATATTAAGAAACCGCAGTGTAACCTGGACATAATGAAACAATAAAGGTATTTTTATTTATTTTTTTATTCTCCCTCTCTTTTCGTGTGGGACACCGAGTCATCCAACGACCTGATAAATCCTAGTGTCAGAATTTTTCAAACGCCTTCTACAAGTAGCAGTCTTCTGACATGGTTGTGTAACGACCGCCGTCTAAGTAATCATAGACAGCAACCGGGACCTACGGCTTTACGGCTTATACAAACAAACAAACACAAATCACGCCTTTATCCCTGGCAGGGTAGGCAGAGCGTTGACGACCGTAAAATAACGGTCGTTATCGCCACGTCTGACAAATGTTTGCGGCTTATGAATACTTAAAAAAGGTGGTTTAGCTAAAATGTATCTAAAAGACTGCAGTTCTGTAGGCCTGCAAGAAGATTCGATGAGTTGACACTAATGAACCCTGTGCCCCAGATCTGGGTTTGGGTGAGGTGGTCTCCTCCTCTGCGAGCTCCACAGGAATTCCGCCCTGAAGATTTTCTTAAAACTTGCATGCAAAGAAACGCCCTCCTACCTTCGCAAATGTAAATAAACCAATGATGAATATTATGCATGAGAGACAGTTATTATGAATCGCGTAAGACCGGGTCTAAGTAAGCACCATACTTATTAATACGGTACCAAGATCAAGCCCCATTAGAAACTAACTCGCTTTTCAAGTTACCTCAACGAAAGTAATAGTAAAATTAATTGGTTTATGACCAGTAGCTAAAAGTAACTTGGATAGTATAGAAAATAATGTCCAACATAGGTATTTTTGAAATATTGATTGCGGAAACTTTAATTCAACCGACTTGAAAAAAGGAGGACTTTCAAACAGTATTTCTAGGCTAACAGAATAACATTTTCTAGTTTTGTTTACAGTCCCAACACTACCGTTTGAGGCCCGTTTCAACTTTGATAGCGACTATTCACCTTCGTCTTCTTTTTTTTCGTGTGGAACACCGAGTCGTCCAACGACCTAATGAAACCCTGGTGTCAGAATTTTTCAACCACCTAGTAGTAGGGGCACCCACAAGTAGCAAGCAGGCTTCTGACATGATTTTGAATCTACCGCTGCCTAAGTAATCCGCTAAATAAAGCCAGCAACCAGAAGTGGCGGCTTAACGTGCCCTCCGAAGCACGTGACCATCTTTCTTTTCGGACAATCTGATGATTCAAAACGCAACGTCCTAGCCAGACTGGGGATAAATAACAACTTGGTGAGTGCCCCATCGAGAATCGAACACGGAACCTTTGCGTTACGTCGCAGTCGCATTATCACAGCACCACATCAGTAGTCAATTATATAAGTTGAAACATATCTACGGTATATACATATATAAGTAATTCTATGGGTATAACTGTTATTAAAGGTGTGCTGGACTGAATTATGCATTTCTAGACTGTCTAGATTAGCCCCTAGATGTAACCAGCAGTACCACCGCGATTTACTTTCACTTTCAGAATATTCTAGAATCTGAGACCAGCTTGAGAGGATTTTGTATTATGGATTTACTACAAACATATATATATAAGTTATATATGGAAAATACATACATACATCACGCCTGCATCTCTTGCGAGGTAAATGGTCGTAAAACCGGCCATTTACGCCACGTCCTGAAAACTGTGTATCACCATAGTCACAGGTTGTCGTCTAAAATTGCAATACACATCAAGCCTCAAATCCCTTATAATGGCATAACTGGCGGTAAAATATTAGCTGCTATGCTAATATTTTAAGGGTTGAATTAGCCCATAAAACTGAACAACTTTCCCCAAGGAACATAGGTCAAAATATGAGAAAAATATTGAACTCGCCCTATACAAATTGGCTGGTACAGAAGTAGTAGCTGGTTGGTGGACGTACTTTTTGTATTAGAGATCAAAAAATACTTTTTCATTTCGTACTATGTTACTTGGGGAAATTTGTTCAGTTTTTCGGGCTGTGACCTCTAAAATATTCATATCCTGAATTTTTTAATTTGAAAATTCAAATTAGCATGAGATTGAACACATCGTTACACGCACGTAATAAAAAAACACGCAAAGTCATAAAATATTTTGCGATTAAACATTTACGATCACGACGTTACGAAAAAGCTCTTTCCCCTTAAAAAGACTTGATGAAACTTTTTCCTTGTTGTTACCAAACTACCTATCTGATACATACATACATATGTACAAAAAACGGTCATTTAGGCCACGTCCGACAAAACCTTGAGGATAGTTTCAGAAGACTGTGTATTACCATAGTGACAGGTTGTCAACCTGCCGCCTAAAGTTTCAATACAAATCAAGCCTCAAATCGCTTAAGCGGTTTCTTACGACATCCATGGGAAAGATATGGGATGATGCTATTATAAGCCGTCATCACATGACATCTGATAAAATGGTTTTATCCTCAATAGTGCATCATGCTGTGATGCTGCAGAATTCACTATTGTTTATACACATAAATTCAGAAGCTAAGTTATGGACGCATCATGAACCCAAGAGTTAAAAATTTCAATTGCAGCAGAAACATAAAAATTATAAACCTTTTTTTTTAAATAAAACCAAACTGGACTATCACTTTATTGAAGTAAATTAGTTATTGTTACTTGTTACAGAGGTAATACAAATGAAAGAAGTGGAAAAAATTAATGCCACCGATAGCATTCGCACCCACATCTTTTGACTTGCCTAAGTCATGTTCTAAAGTGTCTGGCACTGGCACATTACCACAGAAATTGATTCATATCAACTAATGGAATATTTTGCTGCAACAAACACTCAGAGTCAGACACTGATTAAATGTCAGACGTATGAGGCCTATGATCGAAAATGTGGCCCAAAATTGTTTCATATTACGACCCATGTTCTTTGGGGAAAGTTGTTCAGTTTCATGGGCTCATTCACCCATTAAAATATTTACAGCTAATTAGAAGTAACACAATGAAAGAAGTGCAGTAAGACATGGCAGAACCTGCCATAGATTTATTTAACCATTTAATTTAGAGTATTGTTTTATGTGTATGTGATTTTCCCATCTATTTGTAGCAAAGACAAAAGGAGAAAATATGAAGATTTTTGCACTCATAATGTGGAAACAATCATGCTTTATACAAATAAAGACCACATCTACCAGCTTGGAATATCATCACCCCATTCCTACCCACAGGTGTCCGATAAAACAAAGGTATGAATCCGGGGAATGCACAGGACAGTTTTTATTGAATAAAAATGTCAGCTAAGCATTGGCATGCAAAAGTATTCGGTTTTTTTAATACTGTACAGTCTGTGTCCGAAACTCATGACCATTTGAAAACTTAAGGTTGCAATTTTTTTTCAGACTATTACTTATTACAGCAATTATTATAAATTTTAACATGCAGTTATCTTTACTGAATAGCACAACATAGTTTTTTTCGAGCTTGTTGATTATGATCACATAAAAAATTGCTTCTGTACCTGTTAACGTTTTTTACTAAGGTGTATGCAAAGTTAGTCAAATATGTTACTTGTTTGCAACAGATAAAATGATTGAATACTATTACTATAATGCCTGTCTACACACTTCACATCATATTACCTCGAGGTTTACGGATATAACATGTTAATTAATTATCTGTGCTACTTATTCTGCAAGTCAAAGACATTTTTCTCTTATCATGTTTATTATAATATGTACCTTGATAAGGTATGTTCTTTGTTTGTTGGGTGTAATTTATTATTGTTAACTCATTATATTATCAGATTGAAACAAACTAAATTTTACTCAAAATATACTACATTATCATTGTGAGAAACATGTGTTATGAAATTTAAAATTGCAGGTTATGACTTTGTAACTTCAAATGCAAAGACAGGACTAGAGATAATTTCATAAGCTAATATTTTGAATTTTGAATTTTGAATTTTTGAAAGCAAATTGGTCAGTATAACCCAGAAACATGCTTTTATTACACGAGAAATTCTTATTGGAATAAATCTCTTGGGTTGTAAACCTATGGTGTTGTAAGATGTTATTATACAACTAAAAGGTCCATGGCCTTGCTAGACTGGATTTGCCTTGGATGGTAACACCAGGGGCAATGTAAGGAAAACTGCTATTACAGCCCATTCAATGTCGAGACCGGGGTTACATAGGCGATCATACGCATGTCATCTACTTATTATATTGTACGCTATCACAATCAGTTCCGTCACGTTGTTGACCACAAGACGGCTTATCATCGTTGCATGACATCCAAACAAAACTGTTTTGTAAGCAGCGTACGCAAAAGCGATGCGACACAACTCTGGACCTCCGCCAATACACAAAAACAACAAATAAATGAAAGGGCCTCTCACTTACCCGATGACAACTGGGAATTTCGTCTCACGGCGATCCTTCCCACGGACACGAAACTCAATCTAACACTACTCATTGCAAACCGCTCAATGGTTATTCACAAATAACATCAGCACGATACGACTGATAGAAACGACACACGAGCGCAATAGAAATGCGATGAGAACTCAGTAATTCGATTTTATTGTATTGTTTGTCAGACGAGAGACGGCGATTTTGTCATGACGCAACACTTTTTATTCAACAACACCAACACTCTCCCGTATACAATCGCACGATGTAAGTACGAAAACTGCACTTTCCTATTTTTTTTTTGTATGATTTTACAAAACAAATTTTATTTTCTAGTTAATAGAGCGGCCATACTGATGTTCACAGCTGATTTTGATGTGAAAGAAGTTGAATTTTCTTGCACCACGTTGTTTCGACAGCCGCGACATCTACTCAATGCAGAGAGTAACGTAAAACTGTTTTACCGACAGTTATGGCACTTCTGGCGCTCGAATAGGTAGGTACCTCATTTTTTTGTCAATCAAATCAAGCAAATATTTTAAATTCTTGTGGCAAAAGATAATCTAAAATAAATTATTCGCATTCATTATTCGCAAAACAAATGTAAAAAAGAAATGGATTACTGACATTGTTTTCAATAATTTACTTTTTAAATGATCAAGAACACAAAATACGTTAGTGTACTGACTTAATATTTTAGATGATTTTAGTGTGGACATTACTGCCATCTATGATTTTATTATCTTACTAGTTTGATCTTCTGTCAAAAGCTTAGCAGTTTTGCTGCTAGAAAGCGCTACACAAAACCTCCCATGCACATTAGAATTTTGGTAGGATCATGTAATTTAAAATGGCAACACCAAGTAGAATGTCAACATAGACCGACCCTCATCTATGGTCTATGGTTCAACGACTTGGCCAAAATGGCTGAGACAGAAACGGATAATAACAGTATTATTCGGCCTGAAAGAAACAACAGGAACCAAATGCCTACCAATGGGCCCCGTCGCGTTACCATCTACAAAACCGAGACCGGTTTCGGTTTCAACGTGCGCGGTCAAGTGTCCGAGGGTGGTCAGTTGAGATCGATCAACGGTGAGCTTTATGCTCCTCTGCAGCACGTTAGCGCTGTTCTGGAGCAGGGGGCGGCTGAGCAAGCCGGCATCCGGAAGGGCGACAGGATCCTCGAAGTGTGAGTACCCTTCTCTTTACGCCTATTGCCCAACACCGTTCTCCTTACACTCACTTCTATATCTCATCAATGTTTGGTACTTTCCTCGTCTTAGCAACGGTTTTGAACCTATTGTATATAATTTAGGACATGAACAGACCGTTCTTCAGCCTCCAGACGCGTCTAAACGTTCTCTGGGGCTAATTTACATATGTATTATGTATGACTCATGCTCACAAACTTGTTTTGAATGAAAGTGTGTGAAGCTTTGGATTTGCAAGACTTTGTATACTGCATAAATTATCTATAGGCTAAACTTTGTGTTGACTTGTCTTAGGTAGACTAAACCTATTAGTAAAGAACATGAGTAATGGAGTCATGAGAATTGGCTGTATTGTATGGTTTCATTAAATATACTGGTATACAAGTTATATTATGGCTAACTAGATAAATAAACATTTTTCAGTTAGCTATGCGTTATTCACATAGCTAACTGAAAGATTTGCTCATTATCATTACAATCTGTGTGAGGAAATATGTTTTGAATATGATTTTAATATTCTTATGGATATTATTCAAATTGGAATTGACTAGACCTACTCTTATAACATTGAATACCATCATAATATAGGGATAAATGCTAACAATAACAAGTTCTTGTGGTGCCTTTCAGTTTATCACAAAAATTTAATTTATCTCTTCTATCTGTTATAATTTATCTGTTTATTTGTTTGTCTCTTATTTTTTATCTACCTATTGGTATGATAGAAACATATTATAATCACTCCGGAAAGGGTAGGCGGAGACTATATACCTACTTTCATTCTACAAGGTTCTTGCATACTTAAGCTTACTCTTTATTCTGCCAATCCATCAAAGAATAAATAATCAGCTGTACATGAACATTATGCAAGTAATTTTTTATCAGACTTTATTATGAAACAAATCAGTTTAAAGGAATCCGTTGCACAATGCTCTACATACCTAGTTGGAGTTTATTATCATAAACTGACTGAAAAAAACAAGGTTAGCAATTCAATCTATATGTATGTTAGGTCAATTCAATCTATATGTATGTTATAGTCAGGGGTACTCATCTCAGCCTTTGATCGAGGACTGTGATGTGGTATACGGGTATGCGACCCCGGCTTCCCGAGCAAGCAGTTCCCTCCTGCTTAACAAATAAAAAGTCTGTTTCGGCGAGAATGGCAACCCAATGCAGATATGCACAAGGGCTTGGCGGACTCGGCGACTCAGCAAGGCAATGTGGATGGCCTAGGGCGACGGTAGAGGGCGCGGGTAGTTACTGTCGGCCAGACACTGCGTCTGACCTCTCCTTCAGTCGTAGCGGTTTTCCGTTCCACTGAATCAAGGAGGGTGAGGACTAAGTGCGTGCGCCTGCGTTTGCGCGAACGTTTGCGCACCGAAATATATCCTGCGCAACTGACCGCTTCCGAATAATGGACTCCGATGACGCAAAGTCCTGTGGCGATGGGTTGAGGTAGAGAGGTCTGGCGTGGTGCAAGCTGGGCTTTGTCTGATTCCTGCACATAGGCGGTTCTAGGGGCGTGAGTACATGCCGTGGTCGCTTTTGCATTGCAAATCGGGACGACAATGCGAATTCGGCAGCACCTGGGATGACAAAGCAGCCCTTTTAAGGGAGGCACTGCTTTCCTCGCCCAGCCGAGGAGGGGGCTGGAAAAGGTGCCCTAAAAAAGTGCTCGTCCCTACCCGGAAGGTGGTAGTAACCACGGCTGCCACCGCATCACTTAACTCGTGGTCGACGAAACAGAAAAAATAAAAACAGCATGAAACCATCTATCATGACATTTGGCGCGTGGAACGTGAGAACTCTAATTGATCGAGATGGCAACTCCTGTCCTGAACGCAAAACCGCCATCGTAGCTCGAGAACTTCATCGCTATAACGTGGATGTGGCTGCGCTCAGCGAAACACACCTTGCTGATGAAGGAGAACTGGTGGAAGATGGAGGTGGTTACACTTTCTTCTGGAAGGGTACCTCTGCATCCGAGCCTCGACGTTCAGGGGTAGGATTTGCCATCAAAAATCACCTAGTAAAGCGACTTCAAGAGTGTCCTGTTCACATCTCGGACCGCGTTATCACACTGCGCCTTCACCTGGATACAGACAATTACCTTAATGTCATCAGTGTCTATGCTCCAACGTTAGACAAGTCTGATGACACTAAGGACAAATTTTACGAGGAGCTAACTCAATGCCTTGATAGCATAAACGCCAGAGAGCAGATCTTATTGCTAGGCGATTTCAATGCCAGGGTTGGACGGGACTACGAGGCTTGGCCTGGAGTTCTGGGACGACATGGAGTTGGCAACATGAACAGCAATGGTCTGTTGCTGCTCGGTCTTTGTGCTCAGTACGATCTAGCGATATCGAACACTATGTTCAGACTTGCCGCTAAGCACAAGACAACGTGGATGCACCCGCGTTCCAAACACTGGCATTTGATCGACTTTGCTATTATTCGGCAACGAGACATCGGTCAAGTTCAAGTCACCCGCGTCATGCGTGGTGCTCACTGTTGGACTGACCATCGACTAATTGTCACTAAGCTACGACTCCGCCTCCGTCGACCTCGCAGATCCACGGTGAAGAAGCCTGCGTTTTTAAACGTGGATAGGCTGAAAGATCGCGAGGTTAGGGTGAAATATGCTGAAGCCTTATCTGAAATGCCGTCGCCAATAACTGAGACCGGTGATGTCAGTGCTGCTTGGGGAGCTTTGTCATGTCATCTCATAGAAGCCGCTTCTGCTACTTTGGGTACGAAAGACCGACGTAGTGAAGACTGGTTCGATGACAATAGCGAGGCTCTTAAAGCAGCATTCGACAAACATCGACAGCTCCTGCGACAGCATAATCGAAGAGGTGGAAGTGTTGCGGTGGTCAAAGAAAGTG
This sequence comes from Keiferia lycopersicella, assembly GCA_029255805.1. Taxonomy (NCBI): domain Eukaryota; kingdom Metazoa; phylum Arthropoda; class Insecta; order Lepidoptera; family Gelechiidae; genus Keiferia; species Keiferia lycopersicella. Next base: position 1,140,941 of record JARACZ010000012.1, read on the forward strand.
ACCAAGAATTACGCAGGCTGTCTCGACAAATAAAAGACAAGTGGTGGCAGGACAAGGCTTGTCAAATGCAGTGGCTCGCCGATACCAACCAGCTTGGTGAGTTTTACTGTGAAGTGCGTAAGCTGATTGGTGCTTCCTACCGTGCAAAAGTACCTTTAAGGTCTTTAGACGGTATGCACCTCCTGACCAGCAAGGAGGATGTACTTAAACGTTGGGCTGAGCATTTTCACAACTTGCTCAACGTAGATCGATCAGCTGATCTGCATCATATTAGTTTAATGCCTCAACTCCCGTTAGCCACGGAGCTGGACGAGCCCCTGTCATGCGACGAGGTTGTTACTGCCATCAGACAGCAGCATAATAACCGGGCGGTTGGCATTGACCTTATACCGGGTGAACTACTTAAATATGGTGGTACGGAGTTGCACACGTCGGTATGGAAACTTTTCGTTCGAATGTGGGAGGAGGAGAGGGTCCCTGAGGACTTCAAAGTGTCTCGCATTTGTGCCCTCTACAAGAACAAGGGTGACCGTTCTGACTGTAACTCTTATCGCGGTATTTCATTGCTATCAGTCCCTGGAAAAGTCTTTGCCAGAGTTTTACTGAACCGCCTCAAAGATTTGTCGGAAAAAATTCTGCCCGAAACCCAGTTCGGCTTCCGACCTGACCGAGGTACTTGTGAAGCTATTTTCTCGGTGCGTCAACTACAAGAAAAAAGTAGAGAACAAGGTCGCCAGTTGTACCTCTGCTTTGTTGATTTAGAGAAAGCATTCGACAGTGTGCCTCGCGAAGCTCTCTGGATGGTGCTAGGAAAGTTAGGGTGCACAGAAAAGTATGTGCGACTCCTAAGACTCCTGCATGACGACATGCAGTGCTGCGTCTCTGTAGACGGTGAACAGTCTGATTTCTTCCCCGTCACCTGTGGGGTGAAACAAGGGTGTGTTCTAGCGCCCACACTGTTCGCCTTGTACTTTGCAGTTGTAGTCAAAGAAGTCCTAAATACTGTTTCCCAAGGAGTCCGCATCCGTTTCCGCACAGATGGCAGTCTTTTTAACCTGGCTAGACTTAAGGCGCGCACTAAAGTCTCGTATGCATTGATTACTGAGATCATGTATGCTGATGACTTGTGCTTTCTTGCAGAATCCCCAGACGGCCTGCAACAGCTAATGTCCGTTTTTCACCAAGCATGCTGTAAATTCGGCCTGAAGATCAGTGTCAAAAAGACGGAAGTGATGTCCTTAGACTCGCATGGTCGCGAGACACTGGCGATTATGCTTGGTGAGGATATGCTGAAACAGGTTGATAAGTTTCGTTATCTGGGGAACACTATAACATCTAAGTGTAACCTTGATGCTGAGATCAACAGCAGAATCAGTGCTGCAGCTGCAGCATTTGGGAAGTTGTGTTCCAAGGTTTTCTGCTCGCACGACCTAAAGCTAGCCACAAAAATCTCTGTATATATGGCGATTGTGCTGCCAAACCTTCTATACTCCTCCGAGACTTGGTGTGTGTATCGTCACCACATACGCACTCTGGATCGCTTCCACCTAAAATGCCTTCGCACCATCATGAAGATCAGATGGTCCGACCGAGTGCGCAATACCGAAGTTCTGAGACGAGCCAATGTTGGTGGCATTGAGGCCTATCTAATGCGTCGTCAGCTACGGTGGTGCGGTCATGTATCCCGGATGTCGGAGGAGAGAGTGGCGAAGCGCATCTTTTATTCTGAGCTAGAGGAGGGCAAGCGAAAGCTTGGCGGACAACTCCTCAGATATAAAGATGTTCAGAAACGACACATGAAAAGATGCAACATTGAGCCCACTCAATGGGAGGGTCTGGCAGCACAGCGTCCCGAATGGCGCGGGATGGTTAAGAGGCAAGTCCGCGAGTTTGAGGAACAGCGTAAAGCAGACCTCGACGCTAAGCGCGATGAGCTGAAGGCCCGTCCATCCGTCGCCATTAACTATAATTATGTAAATGGCAAACTCACGTGTCCACTCTGTGCACGGGAGTTTACTGCCAAAATTGGCTACAATAGCCATCTCCGGGCGCATCAGCGCCGATCTGATTAGGAGTCAAAGTGGTCGCCATGGCCGAAATCGGTCGGAGAGATCATCATGTTAGGTCAATGTAAGTAACATTTTCAAAATCCTAAAATAATAATTTGCCTACAAGGCTTTTGAACAAGTGCAAAATTTTAAAAGTTAGGTATCTTTATTTGTAGTTACAGTAGTTTCTTTTTGCCGTGTGATGCCGGCTTAGAATAGCATTACCCCATATCCTACCCGCGGGTGTCGTAAGAGGCGACTAAGGGACTCGAGGGTATTGGTGTATTACAATTTTTAGGCGACAGGCTGACAACCTGTCACTATAGTGATACACATGTTTTCTGAAACAACCTTGGAAAACAATCCTCACAAATGTCAGACGTGGCGATAGCGACCGTATTCTTACGGCTGTTAACGCTCTGCCTACCCCGCAAGGGATAAAGGCGTGATATATGTATGTATGTATGTAGTTTCTTCAAACTAACTTTCTGAAAAACTAAAATTCTTACTTGCTTTGGTTTTTAACATTCCGTAATTTATCATTGTTTGACAGACGTAATATGATAAAAATGCATTCTTTATTTATTTAATGAAATTTTTGAAACATAAACAACACTATAAATCAGTATTTTATTATTATTTCCACTATTAATTACCTACTGTGTTATCTGGTTTCCTGAGGTTTTATTCATTTTTATTTTCTGCTGCAGGGCTACTCAACTTTGTATTTTTTTATTGGTGCTTTATTAAAATTTGTCAGCCTATTTCTTACCTTGTTGTAAATTAGGACTGAGATATCAAATCACAGAGTAGGGCAATTCATTCAGTAATGTTCTCTATTATTACACTTTGGGGTGTAAGGAGCAGCCCTCCAAATACTGATACACATGCATACCATGAAACTGAACAACTTTCCCATATAAACATATGTCCAGACAAGACAAAAATATTTCAACTTTACATACAATATCATGATTGGCTGACAGCCTTTACTATAAAAACATTGTTTCCTAGAATTTATTTCTAGGCAAAATCAGTTTTATGATTGAAATGCTCTTTGATTTTGTTTTGTTGTTTAGTTTTTTGTGGGTAGTTTTGGTCTTATTGGCACTTATTGCAAAAACACATACTTGAGAACACACACACACAAAAAGTTTCTTTATCCATACAATACATTCTCTCTTTAAATCAATGTTTTACAACATATTGCAAAAACTATTTCTACATTGAAGCCATTCCTGTTCTTGCTTTCCACTTTGAAACTAGTTTTATTTATTAACCGACTTCAAATAAAAAAGGAGGTTTTCAGTTTGACCTGTATGTATTTTTGTCCGCGATTATCTCGTGTTTGTATGAACCGATTTTGATGTGTTTTTCAGTATTCGTCAGACTTAGGAAAAGGTTTTAGGCATATTAAGCGACAAAAAAATTTAAGTTTGCACTTTATATGACCGTTGAAGTGAGTTCTCTTTTTAAAAAGTTATTGTGTTATTTAATCATACCTGTTTCCATTTCATATATTCAAGTTGTCCTGCTCAGTAGTGTATGAAATGATAAAGCTTTTTCAAAAGTGTTTTTTTTTTTTTTTTTTCATTTACTTACAAAGTATACTCCAGTTTTGCTCTATTTATTACTATTTGTGTGAATACTTCTGATAATAAATATCACAAAGTAAATACTAGGTTCGAATCAAGTGTGTGTGTATCAGTATACTTCAAAACGCCTTTCATTTCTTCATTTGTGTCGTGTGGGACATCAAGTCAACGAGTGACCTAATAAATCCTGGTGTGGTGTATAGTTTAGTGTAAATTGAAAATGTTCAACAGTATGTATTCTTTGTATGAACCAGTAAATCAGTGTTATGCTACCGGAAGTTGTAGTGAAAAGTTATTGGTGGATTCTAGGTAATGTACCTACTTACATACAGACATATCACTCCTTTGCCCTGGAGGGGTAGGCAGAGCGTTAACGTTAAAATACGGCCGCCATCGCCACGTCTGACAAATATTGAGGGCCTTTTCAGATAATTCATGCATTAAAGTAATGACAGGTTGTGAGCTTGTCGCCTAAAGTTGTAATACACATGAATGAAAATTTGTCGTATCTTACGACACCCGCGGGTTCACACGACACACCTCTCCTCTTTACTTACTAGCCTACTATAACACCCAGGCTACCTTCTATTAGGGTGGTATTTGCTATACTCAACGATCAATCGATGCCTGCGAAGTTATAAAAGTGTATCTTAAGTCTGTATTTATAAATCGAGATCGATCTTAAGAGAGATTTTAACCATAACAGTCAATACTAACAGCATCTCAAAGTTGCACTCAAGATACATCTCAGAGTTGAGGGCAGTTTGTAAATACGGGCCTTATTACTACGAAATTTGTTCTAGTAAGATGGCATGTTCGTATGTGACGCACATAGAAAACCCACACCGACAAAGTACCTATACTGACTATAGCTATTCGCTCAGACTAACTTGATTGATTAGGCAATTCACTGTAAATCTAAAAATAGCCATGCCCTTTCAAACTGCCTAAAACCGCTCCACACGATCCTTGGCCTCCTAGCCTTACTTTAGGGCTCTCACCTACAGATACAGACATTTATCACGCCTATATCCCTTGCGGGGTAGGCAGGGCATAACAGCTGTAATAACGGCAATTGACGTCGCGTCTGACAAAAGTTTGAGGGTAACAAAAGACAGTGCATCACCATAGTGACAGGTTGTCAGCCTGTCGCCTAAAATTGCAATACACATCAAGCCGCAAATCCCTTAGTCGCCTCTTACGACACCCTCGGGAAAGTTATGGGGTGTGCTATTCTAAGCCGGCATCACACGGCATCTCACCCAGACATAATTGCGAATTGGCATCGCATCGCTAGCAGACACAACAGACAACACTCCACTGCTGGTCATGGTCCCCCTTTTATAACATTCATGTACATCGTAATCGGCTTCTTTTCTCCGCCATATATCCCTTGCGGAGCAGGCAGAGTGATACGTATGTCGCGCGAAATTTTCTTTTGATAAGATAGAACTTAGTTAATTTATGAATTTCTTCTGAAATCTACAATCGGCTGCGCAAGAGCCCTTACCGCCCTATCTGACAAACAGCTTCCATAAACTGGCTAAAACCTGACCGTCGCCCTTCTGCCCTGTCACATGCTCGCAGGCGTGCAAATAGACCAAGGGCAAACAGTCGCGTCGTCCGTCTCAAACTTTAAGGACACGAATTGTAACCCACATCTATCGTTATCGAACAGCTGGACATTCTCGTTTAGGATTCCGGGTTAGATATTTGCGACTTGATTAAGTAAGAAGAAATAAATACTACACAAGTAGAACTATTGCTGGAGTTCCTATTATCAAGGGAATATGCTTTAGCGGTCTATGAATGCAACACCGTGCTCTGCGCTCGCCGATACTGTCAAGGGTGGCGAGTGTCAGAAACGGGTACCCCTCAATGAGCAAGGACCATACCTGGTGGAAGACCGTTGTCGCCGTTTAAAAGTCTTGACCGAACCGTGGCCGAACAACTTTTGGACAGTACTTTTATGACACGGAAGAACGTTTAATCAACTTTTAATTTCACACGTATAATAAATACTTCACGTTTGAATTCTTGATTCTTGTACCGTAGTACATAGTCTATATTTGAACTACACGAAACTATTTTTATCGTTCACTAGATCATCTTATTGATAGATACACCAGACGCCTTCAAGAATTTCATTGTTATTGTTGTCGACGGGAGGAGCAAAATGGCAAAGTTATTATGTAATCGATTACATCTTAGACAAGAATGTAGTATATAGCAATAAGCTTTCAACCCGCTTGATAGAAAGCAGTTAAAGGACTGTAAGGCTCGCATTTATAAACCCCAATCAACTCTGCGATCGATTTTGACTGCGACTTTGACAAGCTGTTAGTATTGACTGATATTTGTCAAAATCGCTCTTGAGATCGATCTCAGAGTTGAGTGCTATTTATAAATATGAACCTTACTAATCCTGCAATATTTTTTAGGAAAAATCGTCTAAATAACGAACTAAATTCGCGGCCTAACAGCTATGGATGATCTCCTTACTGATCGTGAGAAATTGAATGAACGACAGTCTGTTGGTCTGTATGAATAGAGAAAACCCTGAGAGGCAGACAGACAGATAATGCTATCAAAGTTTATGTCCGATGATTCAAAACAAATGTGACAAATGGCGTAGGCAGTGGCTGATCTCGTCTGTCGTAGGGTTTTCATGAGGAGTGCAAGAGTAGCGGTTGACGCCCTCCAGCCCGACGGACGGGTGACTGAACGGAACGTGATGGACCGATGATTGATGCACCATTGGAGTGCTAAAAGACTGATGTGTTGATGTGAAGTATCAAATCAGTTACCCTTATCGGGAATATACAAACGCTGAACTAACGTCGCAGTAACGGAGTAATTATGCATTATTATTACTATTTATTGTTTTAGTTATGATATTATCTGTGGAGCCAATTAATGTTGATTTATCGTGTCTCGTTCTTTGTAGCAGCACGCGTCTTGGGTTATTAGTAATTTTGGTGTTTATGTAATTTTAGCTGATTTCTTGTGACCAAATTATTAGAGTAAAGTGAGGAACTTGTTAAAACTATTGATCTGATCTATGTTAGCTCCTTGAGTTTACGTATTTAGTGTAGTTTATAATTTGATAAACATTTCGTTATCGTGAAGTGTGATTCCTAAATCTAAATTAATTTTTTCAAAAATTTGGACCTTAAACACCGAACTTACACGGGAATCTTCCATCGTATCAGTGACTTAAAAACTGCATAGTGTCAATGTGTACATCAAAGGAATCGCAGCGGTTCCAGATACAGAAATTTTTCCAAATTGAACAAAGGCGAAACATATCCAATCCGCCGTTTTCAAATAACGTAAAACATTCGTTTGAAACTATAGTTTTATCTGCAAAACATCGCCGCAAGAATAAATCAGACTACATTTTGCATAGAAATTGGCACATATCCAGTTGCAAAAAGCAACCTTGCAAATCTCAATCGACAGCAATCGAAAACCGCTTTTCAGAAGTCAAAAAGTGACATTCAGAATATGAAACCAGAAGATATAAATCAGGAATAGCAGCAGCGTTTCTTCACCATAGAAAAAGACAATCCGAAACTTCTGCCTTGATAACTTCCTGTAACTTCAGATCATCTCCATCTGACAAAAGGAATTCTGGCGAATCTTTCAGCTGTTAATACTATTGACATCAGGGTTCATCGCCTCGTTCTTTATCTCTTTGATTCACTTTACTTTACATCGATGACCTTCGAAAACTGGCAATGATCGGTGAGAGCAATTGATCCCTGGTTGTGAACTTTGGTTAATGCCTGCCGGGAGATACGAATCTGGAATTGCTGTTTAAGCCCCCGGACATGCGGTTGAAGTTCCTAGATATTCTGATATTGCTCTTAGATATTTTGAACTTCTAGGAAAACTGGCTCGCTCGTCTGCTCTTCAGAGCCAATATCGCCAGGGTACTATCTGGCTGGGCCTTATTTCTGGTTAAAACTAAGTGGGACCCTGAACATGGAAGTCCACAGAGGAGGTCGAGGCACCTTCCGCTACTGCTACTACTACTGTGCTGCCACTGGGTTCGAGATTTATGACTTGGAGCCTCAAGACAAGAGTTTTTCTGTCGGGTAATAATATTTTCATCATCTTACTAGGCTGCCGTCTTCATACGGTTACAATTTGTGTTCTTATTTTATACCTAAAAATACGTATTTGATGACAACAAAAAAATGCTAAATTTTAAACTGTCGCGGTTGTTTACATGGTTGTGTATATGCCGTGTGATGCCGGCTTAGAATAGCATCACCCCACATCCTTCCCGTGGGTGTCGTAAGAGGCGACTAAGGGACTCGAGAGTATTGGTGTATTACAATTTTTAGGCGACAGGCTGACAACCTGTCACTATAGTGATACACATGTTTTCCGAAACAACCTTAGAAAACAATACTCAAAAATGTCAGACGTGGCGATAGCGACCGTATTCTTACGGCTGTTAACGCTCTGCCTACCCCGCAAGGGATAAAGGCGTGATATATGTATGTATGTATGTATGTATGTTTACACTATTCAAAGTTATGATTTTAAGTATTTAGTGTAGATTGTTTTTATTATGTTTTTTTTTCGCCCGTGATCATGACGCTTGCATTTGCGTTGCATTACAGGGAACTGAAAACAAAATAAATTCGTCGGTAAGAACCCGCTAAAATCACAACTATAAAAAATTTGCATGCTAATCTGTTTAAATTTCCATATTATTATCATCACGGACGAATATTCAGCAGTATAGGCTATTTAAAGGAATCGCCAGACATTCATTCATCAACAGCCAGGATAGTCTTCCCTGAAAACGAACCTTTTATTTTATGGAAGTATTTGCCATACTCATCAATCGAACTTGGAAGGCAAGATGGGGGATGGGAAACGCTGTACATGAAGTTATGTTGTCGGGATTCTAGCTAGTTTAAGGGTCAATTCACACCGAGACGCGACGCGACGCGACGATACTCAAAGAGGCCAATGATTTCGCGCTACGCCGCGCGTCGTCACGAGACGCGTCGCAACGTCGCGAGGCGCATCTTAAAATCGTAGCAGGACGACGCCTCGCGTACCGGCGATGCACCGCTGCGTCACGATACGTCGCGCTACGCCGCGAGGCACCTCGAGGCGCAGTGCTGCGTGGTGCAACGTAATCTGAATTCTCACAATGTAATGTGTGTCTTTTCGTGAGTGAATAAAGTATATTCTGAGTCGCTCTATGAAAAATGTGCGCGCAGCGTCGCGCCGCGTCGCGTCTCGGTGTGAACTGACCATAAGGGAATCAATGCCGTCAATACTCTTGATATGCTTTACACGCCTTTATGAAACCAGAGAAACGAATGAGGTGAAAGTATAGTTGTTGTTTTCGTATTTCGCATGCCAAAATTACTAGCTCAATAAATCGACTTTAAAATTATATGAATCCCCATTCTGGCTTATCGGTCATCACGTGTGCCCGCTACCTCGAAAGTAATCCACGCTGCGCAGTTCCTATAATTAGCCATTACATCGCTTACTACTTACTATCAGAACCTTTGATATCGTTTGCAATATCTCGCAAATATTGCCTCATCCTCGTGGGCATAAAGGTTCTTCCCGTTTGGGTATTTCCGAGGTGAAAGTTGTATGTCCGAAACAGTCGTCTGACCTAGGGAATGTGGACATATTCTGTTGGATGCAATGAGGCCTAAATCATAGTAAATTTGCAACCTCATGAAATGAATAAATAAGAAGTTGACAAAATTTTGCGTCGCGTCGTCGGCCGGAACTTGAATTTTGATCCCATCGTGTACCTGCGGACCGACCCATTGGTCTGCCACTAACATACATACATACAAAATCACGCCTTTTTCCCGTTGGGATAGGCAGAGACTTTTCCTTCCACTTGCTACCATCCTGGCATACTTCTTTCGCTTCTTCTTCATTCTTCAGTCTTTTCATGCACCCTCGTCGGTTTAGGGTACTTCTGACTTGACCTTTCCATTTGGTATAGGTAGGTTCTTCGCGGCCTTCCCCTTCCAACATTTCCACTATCACTCGCCTTATATATCTCATTCGTTAATGTCCTCTTATTCACTTAAATTATTAGTATTTACGGGATTATCACCACGATTATATTTATACTTTTACCTTTTATTCATTCTCTCAACATGACCAAATTTTGCCACGAACATTTTTTCAATAATTTATATATAGAATAGTATATAAGTAGTTCTGAGCTCTGAGTGCATTAAAATACGAATACAATTGTTACTCCCGAGTTTCTTAAGAGTTCACTAAGGTTACAATTTTAGGCGGTCGGCTGACACGCTGTCACAATTTTCTGCAATAACCCAAATGTTTAACTAAGTTATCATATAAACTTTCTCTTTTACAATACCGCCTCCTAATCATAGGTCTTAGGTTATTGTTATCAAGACCACAACGACCACAATACATGTGTATCGAAAATCATTGTTTCAGCATATTTTGATATGCATGCTAGTTTCGATAAGAGTGCATATCGCTGGAGTTAAATGTACTAAACTATCTTTTACATATGTACTGTTCTATCACTATCACTACATAGTATAAAGCAAAGTCGCTTTTCGCGTCTGTATGTATGCTTAAATCTTTAAAACTACACAACGGATTTTGATGCAGATTTCTTTTAATGAATAGAGTGATTCAAGAGGAATCGTTTTATGAATAATTCTCATCATAATCATATCAGCCCACTGCTGAGTATAGGCCTCTTCTTTTCTCGCCACCTGCGCCCGCCCTGTGCCTCCCGCATCCACTGTCTACCAGCAACGGTGGCTAAGTCGTCCGTCCATCTAGCGGGTGGTCTGCCAACTGGACGCTTTTTTGCTATCGGCCGCCACTCTGTTACCGCCTGTGTTGTTGTTTTTATGTATAATACTTGCCGGGAAAATATTTTATTCCCACGCGAAAACGAGTTGCAGCGGGCGCAGCCGCTGGGCAGGTTAATGATAAAGACACGAGACACGAGTCTCTATTTCCTGAGCGGGAAGACAGAGCGGCTACAGCATATTAGTAATTTGATTACATACTTTTCTACAACAGTAATGGTCACAGCAGACTATAATTTATTAGCCGTGTGGTTCTGGCTCAGAATAGCATCATCAGCCTATTTCTACCTGAATGCGAAAAAAAATGCGACTAAAGGAATGAATCCATGATGGAATGAACCATGCCATGTACCAATGTGTTTTAACTAAGGTACATTTTCTGACTGCTCTTACTGTGAAATAAAAACATCGTGATGAAATTCACTTTCAAATAAAGTTTGAAATCAGATGATATTTGAAAGTGACTTAACCTAGGATTCGGGCTAGGTTTGCCTTCGGGTTGCAGATGTCAGACGCTCTTTGTAAAAACTTGGTTCCACGTCTAATCCCCTAGGTTAGGTAGCTGACTCCGACAGAGAACGGGATAAGGCAAGGGGAATGGGATGTGGATTGAGAAAGATTTGAAAATTTTCAGAGAACGCTTCTGTCAATCCCCAATTACCAAATTCTTTGTTACTCTTGTGTTACTAATATTTATAGTATGAGTTACTCTGACCCGGCTCACAAATTATCGTTTTAGCACTATTTTGATAAGGGACCTAGTTGAGTCAGATGCACCGATGTAATCTTGACACAGTTGAGTATTTAGGGTATTACTGTGCCAAACAGCACCTGGTTTATCGCTACGATAGCTTGGGTCAAAATGGGTACTTTGAATAATACGACCCTTCATAGTTGGTAACTAATTCGCTCGTGTAACACACAAGTTTATTTGTAGCAAATTAGTACTTGAAATAACTGAAACCTAAGATATGGGCTTTTATACTTAAGACGCTTTACCGTAGAATAGGGTTCATTGGGCCGTTGGACGACTCGGTGTCCCACATGAAAAGAAAGAAGACCGTAGAATAGTATCATTCCGTTTCCTTAGAGTTTCGTGTGTCTTAGGTACTCGCGTTTACTTTCACACATTTTATTATTCGTTTACATGTATCATACTATTGTGAATGTCCTTGATGGATAGACAGAAAATACCTAAGTCCCACGTCTGACAACCTTTCCACATGTCATACACAATTTTCTTATATGAGCCTCAAGTTTTTATACGCCCTGCCTACCATTACAACTATTGCGAATGTCTAACAATATTGGTAGACAGAAAAGAGCTTAGTTCTAGGTCTGACTACCTTTCCACTTGTCATACACAATTTTCTTATATGAGCCTCAAGTTTTTTATACGCCCTGCCTTCTCCACAAGAGATATATGCCATGTGTATTGTGTGTATGCATGTATGTAGACATATAATTTCAGTTTGAAATTTTCTTGTTACAGCAATGGCGTGAACGTAGAAGGATCAACTCACAAACAAGTCGTGGACCTCATCAAGTCGGGTGGCGACTGTCTTACTCTTACAGTCATCTCTGTCACACCTAAAGTAAGTACCTATCTGTTGTCATCATGTGTGCTAATATCAAGCCATACTTAAAGCTATATAAATCATGATAATGCTATGACATACGGTCTATTCTTTTTTGTACACATGTCCTTTAGTATGGGTTTGACAGCTGTCAAATATGGCCTATTCGACTGGCCATACTTTAATTAATAGAATTTCTATCCCGCGGTGTAAGAGGCGGCTGAGGGACTCTAGCGTTTCCGTAGTCTTACAATTTTAGGCGACTAGGCTGACAACTTGTCCTGTCATTATAATGGCCCTTCTAAGAATGGCCTTTCAAAGACTGAGGGTAGGTAATATTTCAATATTTAAATTGTTAATTTCCAAGTAGATTCACAACGATTGCTTTTAGGAAGTCAGTAAGTTAGTAAGTGGCCGTATTGTTATGACCGTTAACGCTCTGCTTACCCTGCAAGGGATAAAGGCGTGATGTTTGTATTTATGTGTGTATTAATCAAACACCGGAAGGATATCTTTTCATGGCAATAACAATAACTTATCACTGGGTAAACTAAACAAAACATAAACCCGATAGCGTAATGTTTATAAATAAATTACAAGGGAAATAGTTTATTAAGTGCTGAGTTCGAAACGGATTTACGTAGTAGCACTAAAGATTTCTGGAAAAATATTAAAAGTCTGGTTGTCTTTTTAAATTAAGAGTCATATTGGTTTCTTCTGATTGGATTTGCTCCATCGTAGACTTTTGTCTTTGGACTGTGTCCTTGGGTAAACAGCAGTCCCACAAGAATACGCAAAAAAGTATCTATACATACATATACATATCACGCCTTTATCCTTTGCGGGGTAGGCAGAGCGCTAACGGTCGTAAGAATACGGTCGCCAACGCCACGTCTGACAAAGTGAGGGCTGTTTCAGACGATTCCTGTATTACTAAGTGTCAGGTTGTCAGCCTGTCGCCTAAAGATTTATAAGTGTATTACACACAAGAAACCATCGAGTCTCTTAGCCGCCTCTTACTACACTCCCGGGAAAGAAATGGGGTGATGCTATTCTAAGCTGGCATCATACGGCATATCTATATTTTTACAACAATATCTCTTCCAGGAGGCAGAACGCTTAGAGCCATGCGACGACGGCTCAGCCCCAGTAGGCGTCATAGGAGGCGCGGCAAACTCCCGAGCCACCGTCTACCAACGCTACGACTACACAGACAAACGATCTCTACCAGTTTCCATACCAGATTACCGCGTGGTCATGGAGCGAAACACCGGACGCTCATACGTAGCGTTCAATGTACACATGGCTGGCAGACATCTTTGTAGTCGCCGATACAGGGAATTCTCGCAGCTGCATCAGATCTTGAGGAAAGAATTTCTTGGTAAGTTCATGAGTACAGGCGTCATAGGTCCCGTACATTTTGTAGTAGGTTGCTGCGTGGTTATGGAGAGAAACACCGGACGCGCATACGTGGCCTTCCATGGATATGTGGCTGGCAAGCCTAGTCGGTAAAGAGAGTTTTTACACTTGGATAATATTTTAATGGGTTATGCCAAAAAGTGTCGTCATTTCACCCGTATATTTGATTTGCACCGCTGCTTTTCTCGAAAACAAGTTTACAATTGTTCACACAAAATACTCAATGCATATTATAATCTATGTTTTATGTGTGTTTTAGGCTTCAACTTTCCAAAACTGCCCGGAAAATGGCCGTTCACGCTGAGTGAACAACAGTTAGACGCACGAAGGAGGGGGCTTGAACAGTACTTAGAAAAGGTATGTTATCAATTTACTTTGTTTCTGAATGTTTTAAGCTAGTTAGAGAATAAAAGTAGTTTCTGTCTAGATAAACCTAGGCATAGGCAGCTGTAGTCGCCCGCTAGTATCGAAATTATTTTTCTAGGACAGACATGAGATTTTCGCTCTTTCGTCTTATGCCATTTAGAACGTATGTATGTTTAGAACACTCATACAAAATGTGTTAGCAGACAGTTATCACTTTGTTTTATAAGGGAGGATCAAATTTTCCTTGCAGAATTTTGTTCAGTTTCATGGCCTTATATACTAAAACTATTTTTTTTGCACGTTTTTTAATTTATATTGTTTAATTACTTTCTAGGTGTGCGCAGTCCGAGTGATTGCCGAATCAGACGCCGTCCAGGAGTTCTTAACCGACTCCGACGACTCGTCGAACCCGACTCCGGTAGACCTCAAAGTCCTTCTACCGGATAAAGAAGTGGTCACCGTGTCAGTACTTAAATCGACGAACGCTGATGATGTGTATAGAGCTGTGTGTGAGAAAATCGGCCTGTCTAAGTCAGTCACCAAGTATTTCTACCTGTTCGAGATTGTTGAATATAATTTTGGTAAGCATTTCATTACAGTAAAAACTTGACTCGACTCGACTCGCCCATTCTAGACTCAACTCGCCTTGTGTCGACGTGACTCGCCGTGACTTGACTGAACTCGACTGTTCTCGTTTAGACTCGACTCGATTAGACTCGACTTGATTCGACTTCACTCTCCTTTATTCGACTTGACTCAACTTCGCTCGATTGGTTTCCACATCACTGAACTAGTTTCGACTTGACTAGACTAGACTCGACTTAACTTTTCTCTACTTGACTTAACCCAATTTTTCACAGCCTAGCTATCAAATATCTATTAATACAATTTTCTTCCTTTCAGAACGCAAACTCCAGCCAAACGAATGCCCTCACTCACTATACATACAGAACTACAGTACGGCGTCTAGCAGTTGCCTGTCCATAAGGAAATGGTTGTTCAGTCCGGAAAGAGAGATTCAAGTCGTCAAGGAAGATAGCAAAGCAGCCGCTTTTATATTCTGGCAGGTATGACATACAGAACTATACTATCCATATGGAACTTCACTCACTATACATATGGAACTACACTCACTATACATATGGAACTACACTCACTATACATATCGAACGACACTCACTATACATATGGAACTACACTCACTATACATATCGAACGACACTCACTATACATATGGAACTACACTCACTATACATATCGAACGACACTCACTATACATATGGAACTACACTCACTATACATATCGAACGACACTCACTATATATATGGAACTACACTCACTATACATATCGAACGACACTCACTATACATATAGGTATGAAAGAATCTGCGGATTATTACGTCATTATCTACAAAAGCAAAGTCAATTACGGCCTGGTGGCTTATATTTGAATCAGTAGAA
Organism: Keiferia lycopersicella; assembly: GCA_029255805.1. NCBI lineage: Eukaryota > Metazoa > Arthropoda > Insecta > Lepidoptera > Gelechiidae > Keiferia > Keiferia lycopersicella. The sequence continues at coordinate 1,156,268 of JARACZ010000012.1, forward strand.
CTCTGATTTCGCATGCTTCAGACGACGAGTTCGCCACTCGTGTCACACGTCCTACTACTCGAGGAATATGAAAACAGATAAATTAGTTCAAAAAAATGCTTCTAGAAATGGCGGGCTTGATGTTGTATTAGACAAACTGTTGCCATTATAGTAACCATTGATTGTCCAAATATTTTCTGCATGTTTTTCTATTGGTCATTTTTGTAAACAGTTTACTGACTAACTGTTTATCTCTTTACAGGCAGTGGAAGACGTGAATCGCGGTGTATGCGTCGCCGGCGCTCGACTATACCAACTGAAAGCCCTACAAGACGTGAGACGGGCGACCGACTATCTCGCTCTAGCAAGGACCCTACCGGGATATGGCCACGTGGCCTTCCCACCAGCAGGGACTGACTGTAGGGCCACACCTGCGTTGGCTGTTACTGTTGGTAAGTCTTCAAGATAGGATAAGAATACTTTAATTGCTCACTATAGGAAACATTACACAAAAGTTAATTAAAAGGCGTATAAGAATGAATCAGCGTACAATTAGGCGGCTTTATTGTTAAAGGGCACTTCAACAGGGTTCAAAACCTTCTCCTCTTTATTATCATATTAGTTCGTTCGGTACAGGCGTCGTAACTCCCGTACAAAACCTAAGCTATTCAAGAACGACTGACTATCTCGCTCTCGCAAGCACGGGATATGTGGCCTTGCTTCACTCACCTGAAATTAGCTCCGGACTGGTTGTTGCTACAATATTGGCGGAGATCATTGAAAATCGCCATTTTGACGGTGACAGTCAAGGAAAGCAAATATGAAAGTACCCGGAACTAAATTGAAGTCTCCATTGTGGCGCTGGCAGTCAAGGAAAGCAAATACGAACGTACGCGGTACTCTGTTTGACACTGAAGCTATGTGTGCCTACTGCCATTGTAATAGAATGTTGTTTTTGCGTAACATTTATTATCATACTTTTAGGTTTCTTTTTTGCTTAGTAACTTACGAGTCTTTCTTCCCCAGGCTGGAGCGGCCTAAAACTGTCGTCATGCTGCGAAGGCGACAACGGGGCCAGCGTGGAAGTGACCTGGGACAGCGTGAGGTCCTGGCGCGCTGATGATGAAGCGGCCGCCTTGAGGCTCACCTACTGCCTCCACAACCACTCGCCCCGGGAGCTGGCGCTGTTCACTCCTTATGTAAGTACTAGCACCAGCCCGCGGCTCCGCCTGTGACCTGGGACAGGTCCTGGCGCGCTGATGATGAAGCGGCCGCCTTGAGGCTCACCTACTGCCTCCACAACCACTCGCCCCGGGAGCTGGCGCTGTTCACTCCTTATGTAAGTACTAGCACCAGCCCGCGGCTCCGCCTGTGGGAGTCGGTTTTAATCATTAGCTGCGTCTACATCGGCCAAACAGCCTCAGGTAGACCTGGCTCGCCTGGGGCAGCCTGAGTGCACAACTGCATCGCTTGACCGAGTCATGTCCACACCGAACACAAGCCGTGCGAGGCGGTGAGCACCTAAGGCTGCTCGGCCGGTGTAGACGCAGCTTTTCAGTTTGCCTGCGGTTAAATAATACAAAAATCTTCCCGTAGCGTCCAGCGTTTTGAGAAATTAAAATTTGCTAAAAAATGGCAATCCAAAATGTCAATTTACTATCTCTAAAAACACAGTTTTGAAGGCGGTTGAAAAATTCTGACACTAGGATTTTGGAAGTCGGTCGACTCGGTGTCCCACACGAAAAGAAGAAGCTCAATGAAATAACCTACATATTATCATGTATTCTATTTTTTTTTGTTACAGTATCAGTTCCTTTGCAACTGCATGGACAGAATAGCCGAAGAAGCCAACTGGGTGGACACGGGCGAATAAAGCGACGTCACGTGAGCGAAACCGCGGTATTACCCTTGTATACGCTGCCATTTTAGCTGAAAACACGAATTTCACCCTTGCAACGCTGGTTTGGTAGGAATTGGAAAATAGTAGGATTTGATTGCATTATAGCTTATTGATTATATAACACGATTTTTTAAAAGAAAAGATCGCGAAAGGGCATCATTAATGTTGATATCTCGATCATATATCACATATTTTGATAGAGCGACAAGCAATAATGTTTCCAATTCAGGCTCCCTTCTGTAAAAAATCGTGTCATAATGTTTTGTAGCGTAAAGACTAGAGTCAAACATGTGACTATTGTCAGTAGTCTTTAGGGTTCATTGGGTCGTTGGACGACTCGGTGTCCCTCGCGAAAAGAGCGTAAAGAATCTATGGTCAACAATGAGTTGGTAAAGAAAAAAAATATTAAGGGCAGCTTAAGAGACAGTATAAAAATCAGCATTGGGTTACATTAGTTTTATGTAAAGGATGTAATTTCCAAATGTTTATAAAAAAATATCTAATGCAAAATATATTCAATATCAATAGGCACTCATAAACAAATGCAAAATAATTCAGTGTTGCCATATCGAGGGTTTCTACCTAAAATGGTAGCGTTCGTAGATTCCTATACTTATCAGTTATATTATTTAAATTATAATATAATACAAAATATACTAATGTTAACAAGTTTAAGTATACAATTTAAATATGCAAAAAAACCAGTGCACAGTGTGCGTATATAATTATAATTAGAGAGAGAAATTAATTTCTCTAAATGCAAATCTATATAAAGTTTATATATTTAGTTTATTAATATAAGTTTAACTTAAAATGTACTTAATATAAATTTGCCACTTAGCCCTATTATTCTACCTATAGTTTGTACGATATATAGTTTACGCTTTAAGTCCCTTTTTATATGAAACTAATTTATAGTTTTCAAGTAGGCGTTGAATTTTCAGCAGGTAATCATAACCTATATCAAAACAGAATAAATTTGAACAAGTGTTAGATCGATTATAACTAATTTTGTGGTAAATAAATTAATAATAATGAATATAACTAATTATGAACGAATTGAGAGTTCTTCAAATAGAATGTTTTATAATAATGTTAATACGATTAAATAAATCATCTTAATATCATCCATATTTCCTAATTAATATAATAATGAATTAAATAATTATATTCTAAATATATTTATCTGGTAGGTAGTCTAAGAACCGCCTTTTCCTTATTATGGATACAGTTTATTTTTCTTTTTTGGGATAGATATTTTCTTTTTTAACCTTGTATGGCCCAGGGATACGTCAGCTTTTTTCAGATAACTACCCGGATGCCTTTCAAAGGTATGCCTTTTAATTCATTAGTGGATTAATAGAATTATAATTCTACAAAGGAAAATGGACTGAAATAAAATAAAAAATTTCCTGGAAACTTGCAGTTCCAGTATATCCTAGGTATATAAACCATATCAAATGCCTAATAGGAGCCTCTTGTTAATTATCTTGAACCATAAAATATAAAAAAAAAACAAGATATATGTATGCTTTAAAATTTACATAACGAAAGGATAAACAATATGCCCTAGTTTATGGCTATAAGGCTGCTTTCTAAGGTAATGTTTGCAAGGGCCTGGGCCTGAACCACCACAGAGCGACATACCTTTTAAAAGGCATCGGGGCGTTACGAGCTTAAGAAACAAAATTGATGAGAATGTGCCCGATTTCCCTCACTATTCTTACCGTATAAAATATCTCTATATTGCTCTCAAAATCGTGAATATAATTTCGTAAATGGCGTATTATTACGTAAATGTAATATAGTAAATTTGGATAAGGGCAGATTATGATGGTAGAAAATAACGTGTGTGGTAGAAAATTCTAGTTAAATTAACCAATATGGTAGCGAGCACAGGTTTCTAAATGATCAAATCAAAATGTTCAAATCACCAATAGGTATTTTGAAGATCGATATAAAAATACGCATAGTAATAACAGTATTTTGTTTATCTATTTAAACATTTTGTATATTTGAAGTTATGTTATATATGAATACATGGTGTTTTGTGTGCTAATCGTTAAGCTACAATAAGTCTATCACATATCTTTATAGGAAAATGGGTTTCTATTCGTGTTATTAAAGGTACGTTTTGCAAGCAGTGTGATGATATAGAAGCACTTAGTTTGAATGTGTATATTGAAATAAACTACCAAATTGGTATTAAAAGTGAAAAATGGCAACACTAGACTGATCAGTCTAGGGTTGCCTATTTCATAAAATATTGAGCAGCAACCTTTTTTATTTGTTAGCAAATAATCATAATTCTGGCTGCTTGAAGGTATAATTTGTGATATAGATTTTAAAGTTAAATTCACTGCTTTGTTAGCCATGGTTAGGTCATACTATCATTTGGATTGACTATGCCTTTAAAGCTGGTTAGACAGGGTGTTAGAAAAAGCACTGCCCCTGAAACAGAACAACTTTCCCCAAGGAACATAGCATGAAAGATTATTTTTGTGTATTAGTTCCAATTTTTTAATATACTCCGACTCATAAGCCTTGGGGAGAGTTGTTTGTTTACACATACTTGTTCATCAATCATAAGAAACCCAGTACTGTTGTAACATCCTGTATAACTAGCTTAAGGTGTGAATCTATGGGCGAGGGGTATAGCTCATTCGCTTAGATAGTGTCGTGACCAGCGTAACTTGACCTCAATGCTCCATACACGCACATACGAGCGCTTACTGACAGTTACGCTGGTCGGGACACTATGTAAGCGAATACAGTCTAAATAGATTCTTAGATGGCGTTTGTGCAGTATTAATTTTATGGAAATGTTGAAGAATGGTGCCATATAGCATCTGTTGAAGCTCTCGCGTTAATATAATATTTTTCTCTAGTTCTAATAAACGTATCCTTAAGGCAAGCGGATAAAGAAAGGATTTGTAAGTGGCGGCTGTTACCTAAGTGTAAGGGAGAAAGCATGAACGCCTGGTGCCTCTGTGGGAGAGAGACAGCATGACAATCGGGCGCTAATTACTGATCCTTTTTTTGTGTTGGACTCTACGTTTTTGGCCCCTGGGTCATCAAAACTACGCCTAACGGCTTGGTGAGGCACAAGGGCTCACCCGGAAATAACAATAAATACAATATTTAATTACAATTTTATGTTCCTATTAGAAACGCGGCACGGGTGGGATAAAATATAAAAAAAAGGCACTGCCTCGTGGCTGGCCAGGCTGACCACATAGAATATAACTTGACTTGACTGTACAAACATTTGGAAAGCCTTTTACTTGTATGAAAAGTCTTGAATACGTTTATTGAAACTAGAGAAAATATTACACGTTATAAAATAACAGTTATAAATTGGCATGTTACGGCAGTTAAAAGTGAACAATTCGCTTTACGATTATTGTGATTGTGTTTTTGTATTACAAATTATTATTTGTATATAGATATATTTTATTGTAGTTATCAATAAGATCGTATGCTTTATTCTAGTTGTTTTTAGTCTTTTTATATACGATTTCGGGTGGACTATTTTTAGTATACAAGATGTGAGAAAATCAACTGCAAATATTTTAAAGGGTGAACCAGTCCATGAAATTGAACGACATTTCCTAAGAAACACAGTTCGAAATCGAAATATGAATAATCTTTTTAACCTTCCAAAAGATACAATCGATTTGTATGAGGTCCACAATCTTTGTTCATATTTGCTATTTCCTACGTTTCTTGAGTCCTTGGACGACTCGGTGTCCCACACAAAAAAAAGAGAATGGGGAAAGTCTTTCATGTATTAGTTTACCCCTTTAAAAATCTCTGTACTTCTTTTTACTTAAGATAGGCTCGGCCTGCATTTGTCTACTATCTCATCCAATGGTAAGTGACGATGCAGACGATGATGGAACATGCTTGGCTAGAAAATGCCTATTCACTCTTGCCTTGAAAAGGCCCATGTTGTAATGTTCCGGAAAAAGATCCTCCGGGCATTCCATTCCTTAGCTGCTCGCATGATGTCGTCGTCGACACGCTTATAGTGAAATGGGTTTGAATACCGTCCCTGTGTTTTTATCCCAGTCTATTAAATACGATAGAAAGAAGAATAAGTATATTGAAAATAGTTGACCCGTTCTATGGTGAGAGATGTACGTTAATTTTCACTCTTCATGACAAATGATGACAATGTACTTAGTATCATAGTTATTATTTGTATACAGTTTCCTTGTTAATTCAATAGTATTGTTGTGTAGTTAATTCTTAACTTTACTTAAATCACATTATGGTATACAGTATGTAAAATTCAAATATTTTAAGGAATGAACCAGATCACAAAACTGAACTACTTTCCATATAAACTGACCCGGTCGACCAACAATTTTTGTATGGAAGTTAAAAAAAATTACCTTATTTCGACTTACGTTCCTTGGAAAAGTTGTTCAGTTTCATGGACCAGTTCATCCTTTAAAATATTTGCAGTAAATTTTTAACAACGTATATTATACAGTTTTAGGCAACGGGCTGACAAACTGTCAATATCGTCTTTAAATATTTGTCAGACGTGGTGAGAACGACCGTATGTTCGGACGTGGACGCTCTGCCCAACCTGCAAGTGATATAGATGTGACTTGCGGATGTATGAATCTTAACGATTTAATGAACTGAACACAAATTAATTCCTAGTCCCTTGTGGGGTAGGCAAGCTGTCTACGGCCTTAAGACGGTGGTTTTTGCTCTCTCTAACAAATGTGGATTATGATATTTTTTAATTACATTCATACATTTTTTTAGATGTGAATATCTTGCGAGTGAAATAAATGCAAATCAATTTTATCATAAACGTTTTTCTAAGTTGTTTTTAAGATTACTTATGTTTTTATAACTTGTTTTAAATATCATCTTAGGTGCCAATGGCAATGATTATGAAATTTTTAAAGATAAGTTAGTGAATACATGTCACATATAGTCAAATATAAGTCCTTTTTTTAATTATCCATATCATTACTAAACGGTTCTAAAATCTGTCTAACAAATGTAGACTCAATTCTTACAGGACACGCCTTAAGTTTGTTCGTTGCTGTTTTAGTCTCTTTTTTAAATAAGCAAAAGAGAATTGAATATAACACGGACTTTTCTAAGCTTTTCTATGTGACAGATCTCGAGTTAGTTTATGATGTCATACCAGATGGCGTTGCGTTAGGTTGAAATTTTGACATTTGAGTTATATTGACACTCAACTAGACATAGCTTGACCATAAAGAGTAGATCAAAAATGAGGGCGCCACTTTCTTCACGATTTGTCAAATCTGACAGATAACTCTGGCAATAATTATTCATAGAATTTTTTTAGTTCCATTTTGTTTAGTTTCTACTCTTTCTAGCCAAGCTATACATTTCCTTGAATTCAAACTTTTTCAGTTTAGCTCAGCGCCATCTATGTGCACTTGAAAATTAGCTAGAAAGGTTCCCATTGTTTTACGCATAAAAACAAGAGCTCTCTAGTTTGGCCTAAATTAAGGACATACGTCACTTTAGCACACAAATGACAGATTAAATGTTTTTTCCTTTTTATTTTTGCTTATATAAAGAAGTGATACTTATAAATGGCTAAGAATTAACTGAGAAAAAGGCCTTACAGAATCGAGATTCTTTATATTTTTAGACTGATTTTAGTTATTTTCATTTCAATAGTTGCCTTCACATTAAAAAGTATCTAAAAGTGTATTGAATATAAATACTATGGAGTGTAAAAATCTAATCAAATATTATCTAAATAACACATATTCTAAAAGTTTGTGAATTTGTAGTATATATTTTTAAATATGAAAACACTGAGTTGTAGTACAAAAATCATATTAAGATTCTACCTATACCTACATAAATAGGGATGCTTTCACTTATATATTTTATTTTATTTATATTTCAAGGGAAATATCAAATTCTGAATACCTACCTGTCTGAATAACAGCTTTTTTATTGATTAACCTGTATAAAGGGTGAATTTATAAAAAAAAATGCTATTTAACGCCTTCTATGCAAATAATGGTGTGTGAGGTTGAAAATTTTCTATTGAAGGTCGATATTTTTCTTCCAAGCCATTATCTTTTCTTTTATCTATTTGGTATTTTCCTTGAAATATTCCATATCAAATTGATCTACCCTCTGTCTCACATTCCATTAGTAGTTTGGTCTCACTTCATACATTAAAAGGTAGCTAAGTATTGTACGGTCACATCGTTTATATAACATCAGTAATCTTTAGGTTTTGGCTTAATAAAGTTAAACATAATATATCTACTTTTGTTTTACTTATTTTTTTTACCTTTAGCGGGCTGCTGCCCCAGAGCGCCAAATAAGGAGTAAAAGTATTAGCTGCAAATATTTTAAGGGGTGATTTAGCCCATGAAACTGAACAACTTTTCCTAAGAAACAAGTCGAAATGAAAAATTCCTCCGATACAAATTGGCTTGGTTGACCGGTAATGTTGTATGGGAGGTCCAAAATTTAAATTTTTAGTTCACCCCTACAATGTTTGCAACGATTTTTTTACACCCGTGATTTGGGAGAGCCATACTAAAAATTCAAATAATACACTTAGGACTGTGCTTTGGATGACTTGGAGTCCTACACGAAAAGACAGAGCTAGCCTAAAATAAAACGCAGTATTTAGCGAATTTCTATGTAATTTTATTAGAAAACAAATCACAGAATATTGGAGTAACTACTAAACAATACAAGCAAGTATGTAACCTAAATCAGTCTCAAACAAATCAAATATGCCTACAGCAGTTTACGAAGTTTTGCCGCTGTCTGATGGAGAAGACTTGTCCTGGATAGGGATGGCTCTTTCTTCAATCGGCTCCGATCTGAACGCAATCAACTTCAACTTCCCCTTATCAAGATGGCACTCCACTCGCTCTGGCGGGAACCCTTCAGGAAGCAGGAATCTTCTCTCGAAGTGACTCCGCGTCCATCCGTCCTCCTTCTTAATTTCCTTCTTCCCTTCAATCATGACTTCGTTCCCGACTGTCTTTACCTGGATCTGATCCGGCGTGAAATTTTGCACGTCCAAATGCACTTCCACCTTTTTGCCGTCGACTTTCACTTCGGAATCAGAGTAGACGCCTTCGATGCCGTGGAAATCCTTCTCCAAGGGAGCTGTCACTTGGCGAATGAACTTCATTGGGTCACGGAAGAAGGGATCTCTGGATAACGCTGTGAAGGGATCTTCCAGAACCCTCGCGATAGGATCACGGTACGCGACGTTCCTCAAATGGCGTAACCAGTACGGCATGAGAGACATTTTCGCTGCTTTTGTTTATTTTTCTTCGAAAATAGATTTCTTCTCGCACCCTTTTACAATGTCAAACTGTTGCGTCAAGCGCGCGCCCGTCCGCTTTTATACCTCGGGCGCGACGCGATCTGTGTGCGAGAAGATGAACGAAACGTCGCGAAAATTCCAGTAAACACGAGACACAGAAGGGAGCGAAAATTGTTTTCCACGCCATCTATGGTCGAGTAGCAAAACTAGTACAACCGTTGCAAACCTGAACTGCCATCTATGTTGAAGCCGTGAAACTACAACATTTTATTATGCGAATGCAGAATCAGTAAAAAAGGGGCTTGTACAGTAGTAAGTAAGTACTTAATTTTATTATGTAACAGAATTAATGATATTTGATAGATAAGATTTCGTCAATCCGAATTTTTTGCAAATATAAAAATGCACATGACAATGTCATCTGTTGGCAACTTGATAAACTAAATCAAGTGCTATAGCTGAAGGAGGTTACGCTACTTGGCCATAGATGGATTTTAGGATAATTTGGCTAAGTGTGAGTTAGACTGTCACTTGATTCGAAGGGTTCCGTAATAAAATAAACTAGGTATTTTAGAAATCACTTGTATTGTGATTGATTTCAGTTATTCTTCTATGTAGCAGTATAACCGCTATTACTATCCAATTGATGTATAGCTTATTTCATTTTGTTATAAAGTTACCTAGAAAATACTGTGTGGTTGGTTCTTATGATTCAACGCATAAAGCACAATCTAGATATGTACGTACCACGAGCGAGAAATGCGTAAAACTGCTGTAACAGTTCATAATGAGCATAGTAGAGCGCTGCGGGTTTCAAAATTATTCTTTAGAAAAAGGAAACTAATATAAAGTATATATATTGTATTGGGAACCATATAATACTAGAGTATACTGCGTAGTATAACCTAAAGTATATATATGGTTCCCAATACAATATATATACTTTAGGTTATGGGCCCAGTGATCTATAGGGAAGTTAGAAAATATGCAGAGTGCTCCAAGCATAACAAAATTATGTGGTCAATCAAATTATGCCACATGGAGCTTTGCTGTGGAGATGTTTCTCATCGACGTCGACCTGTGGGATTGCGTTGTTGCCGGGCAAGGCTATACATTAGATGATGCAGCAACCAAAAAGCGCGATGCTAAGGCCAGGTCGAAGATATGTCTACTGATTTCAGAAAACATATTTCCACTTGTCAGCTCGGCCAAAACAGCGAAAGAGACGTGGGATGCATTGAAAAAGGCGTATGCCGATAGCGGCCTGCTACGCCGGCTCACTCTTCTACGGAAATTATTTGGCCTCAAGCTAGAACTATGCAACTCCATTGAGAATTATGTGACGGAAGTGCAATCTACCAACCAGGCGCTACAGGCTATCAAGTCAGGACTGGACGACGAGTTCCTTGCGGTGGTAATGCTTGCTGGATTGACGGAGGATTTCAACCCGCTAGTGATGGCCCTAGAGCATTCGGCCACGACGCTTACTACTGAACTTGTCATCTCTGCCCTATATAAAGAAGGGCAAAGGACCCGTACAGGTAATGCGACTGGAGATTCAGTGCTAGCTGCGGCGTCCAGAAGTTCCAGCGGTGCTGGTGGTAAGAATAAACTGATCTGCCATTTCTGCAATAAAGCAGGGCATATGAAGTGGCAGTGCAAGCTTTTGAAGAAGCAGCCAACTAAGAAAGACAATAGTGATAGTAGGAATAGGAACGCTAATGCTAGGAGTGATACTGGTAATATAGCTACAACTAGTTTTTCATTACTATCTAACGTCTGTAACAGGGATAACTGGGTTGTTGATTCTGGTGCGTCATCACATATGACTGCATCTGGTGATCAATTGGTCAATGTTAAAGAAGAACATACGACGATCACCACAGCCAACAACCACAAGGTAGATTCGGGTAGGAGAGGTACAGTTAAGCTTCTTGAACACGATGTTCAACTCGAGGAAGTGTTACATGTTCCTGACCTTTTAACTAACCTTTTATCCGTAGGTAAGGCGTGCGATAAAGGCTGCTGTGCAGTTTTTGACGACAAACGTTGTCGTATTGTTCTTAAACAAAATGTTATTATTAAGGGTAAACCTATTCTGTCAGCAACGCGCAAGGACGGGTTATACTTAGTCGAATCAAAGTCCAAGGCGTTGGCTATACCGGGTGAATCGGCAGCTACAGATGCGTTTGAATTGTGGCATCGTCGGTTAGGGCACCTTTCTATTGAGCAAATGAAGAAGCTCAAGGGTTTAGTCAGCGGACTGCAGTTCGGAAGCGTGAATAATACCCCGTGCGCGCCGTGTCTTCAAGGAAAGCAGGCAGTAAAGAAATTCCCGATGCGGAAGAACAAACGTGCCAAGGACATCTTGGAGCTGGTCCATACGGACCTTATCGGCCCAATGGAGGTGGAGACTTGGGGAGGCAATCGATATTGCCTTATTTTCGTGGACGATTTTTCACGAAAAGTGTTTGGCTGCCTCATGAGCTCGAAGACAGAAGTACTGGCAAACTTCAAGGCCTTTAAAGCTTTTGCTGAAAATCAAACGGGGAAGAATATAAAGCGTCTTCGAAGTGACAATGGGACGGAGTACATAAATGAACCGTTTCAAAAATTCTTGCGAGATAGCGGCATACATCACCAGACCACTATACCACATACCCCACAGCAGAATGGTATTGCTGAGCGGACTGTGCGCACTATCACTGAGAAGGCGAGGTGTATGTTGCAGGATAGTGGCTTAAATAAAAGACATTGGGGTGACGCTATGCTATGCGCTATTTATTTGAAGAATCGATCGCCGACCACGGCCCTGACCAACAAAGTGCCAGAGGAAGCTTGGTCAAACGAGAAGGTGGATGTCTCTAACCTGCGAGTCTTCGGGAGCAAGGCTCATGTGCTTGTTAAGAGTGGAAGGAAAAAGCTCGATCCAAAATCGGTCCCAATGACCTTTATTGGATATAGCGAGACACAGAAAGGCTACCGCTTTGTTGACGTAAACGAACCGTTGAAGATTGTCGTTGCTCGTGATGTGGTGTTTGACGAGTCAACTACGTCTACAGTTTCTCCTACAAGGCCACTAGTGATTGCTTCACCTCGTAGTGACCAAGTAATCGGAGAACGTAAAAGGTCAACCACAGCGAAAGCAGTGCCTTTGCCTTTTGATCCACATCCACCAGTTGATGTTGAAGTTTCTCTGCGCCCTAGATCAAATGACAGCACTGCAGCGGTTCAAATACCCTGTCAGTCAGGACTACCGGTTGAACCAGCAGCTGTGGTAGAGCGTGAAGAAATGGAACAACGGAACAGTGATATTGAGGAAGATATTTCTGAAGCTGAGGTACCAGCAACAGTAAATCCTGCAGAAACAAGACGCTATCCTACGCGAAATAGACAGCCTCGTGTAGATGAGGACATGGTCTATAACTTTGCGACTTTGAGCACCGATGCTGATGAGGATCCCATTTCGGTCAAAGACGCTATGTCTCGCGGCGACAAGGATCTGTGGCGTAATGCAATGCAAGAAGAATACGATTCTCTAATAGAGAACGGTACCTGGGTTCTTGAAGATCGCACTGACAAGAATGTGGTCAAGTGCAAGTGGGTCTTCAAGCTCAAAAGAGGTGCGGATGGGAAAGTGCAACGTTATAAGGCTCGATTAGTGGCAAAAGGCTACTCTCAAGTATATGGCCAAGACTACTTTGAGACATTTGCGCCTGTTGTGAAGATGTCCTCGATCCGTACCCTCATAGGTTTAGCAGCGGAGAAAGGCCTGGAAATAAGGCACATTGATGTGACCACTGCCTTTCTAAACGGCGACCTTAAGGAGGAGATATACATGGAGCAACCAGAGTGTTTTGTCCAAAAGGGTCAAGAGAGGAAGGTGTGCAAGCTGGTGAAATCCCTCTATGGATTAAAACAGAGCCCGAGATGTTGGAACGAGAAGATCCACCAACATCTTCAAGCCATTGGGTACACCTCCTCGGCCTACGATCAGTGCGTGTATCTTAACAAACATGCAAAGCGCTTTATAGCTATAGCACTATATGTTGATGATTTCTACATTTTTGCAGAGGAAGTGAAAGATGCACAGGCTTTGATTAAGAGTATTGCAAAAAGGTTTCGCATCAAAGACCTGGGAGAAGCGCGGGACTGCCTCGGTGTGCGCATCTCAAGAGACAGGAGGAAGGGCGAAATATACCTGGGTCAACGAAGCTACGTTGACAAACTACTGGAAAAGTTCGGCATGCAAGACTGCAACTCGGCAAGAACGCCAATGGAGTGCAATCTTAAACTGGTGAAGAGCGACAAACCTGCCAACAGCACGTTGTATCAGGAAATTATAGGGTCGCTGATGTACTTGGCGTGCTATACCAGGCCGGACATCTCATATGCAGTGTCATATTTAAGTCAGTTCAATACATGCAATGGGAGCGTGCATTTAGCTGCAGTTAAAAGGGTCCTGCGGTATCTTAAGGGTACTGCTGATTATTCCCTTCGGTATCGACGGACAGGACAACCGCTTATAGCCTACGCCGATGCCGACTGGGGGGGTGATTCGGATGGGCATTCGTTTTTCGGGATACGCGCTCGTCCTTGCCGGTGCTGCCATTTCTTGGCAAGCTCGAAAGCAACGCTCAGTAGCTTTAAGTACAATGGAAGCGGAATATGTTGCCATTTGTGAAGCTGCTAAAGAAGTGTTGAGTGTGCAAGGTCTTCTTACCGAATTGACTAATGAAAAAGTAACTGTGGTCATTCATAGTGATAGCCAAAGTGCTAGCAAGTTAGTTTACAGTCAATCTGTCGGCAAGAGGTCTAAGCACATCAATATTAAGTATCACTTTGTGAGGGAGCTGGCGCAAAACAATATTATTTGTATTAAGTATTTGGATACAAACTCTATGCCAGCTGACATGCTCACAAAAGGGCTTAGCCGCCCAAAGCTTATAACCTGCACTACGGTTATGGGATTAAGTGGGGGTGTTGAAGGAGGTTTATGCTCCTGCCAGTGAAGCTAATCACATAACCATAGTGATAGATTGTGTCAGAGTCAGACACATGACTTATTTTGTTTGTAACAAAAGAATTTATTTTTTGTTCTGTCACACTTCTGCTTGATATAAAATATAGTTCCTCTGTTTATATATATTTTCTTATAATTTCCTAACTTATATTTCTACTTTACTGCTGTGCAGTTTTTGACGACAAACGTTGTCGTATTGTTCTTAAACAAAATGTTATTATTAAGGGTAAACCTATTCTGTCAGCAACGCGCAAGGACGGGTTATACTTAGTCGAATCAAAGTCCAAGGCGTTGGCTATACCGGGTGAATCGGCAGCTACAGATGCGTTTGAATTGTGGCATCGTCGGTTAGGGCACCTTTCTATTGAGCAAATGAAGAAGCTCAAGGGTTTAGTCAGCGGACTGCAGTTCGGAAGCGTGAATAATACCCCGTGCGCGCCGTGTCTTCAAGGAAAGCAGGCAGTAAAGAAATTCCCGATGCGGAAGAACAAACGTGCCAAGGACTTCTTGGAGCTGGTCCATACGGACCTTATCGGCCCAATGGAGGTGGAGACTTGGGGAGGCAATCGATATTGCCTTATTTTCGTGGACGATTTTTCACGAAAAGTGTTTGGCTGCCTCATGAGTTCGAAGACAGAAGTACTGGCAAACTTCAAGGCCTTTAAAGCTTTTGCTGAAAATCAAACGGGGAAGAATATAAAGCGTCTTCGAAGTGACAATGGGACGGAGTACATAAATGAACCGTTTCAAAAATTCTTGCGAGATAGCGGCATACATCACCAGACCACTATACCACATACCCCACAGCAGAATGGTATTGCTGAGCGGACTGTGCGCACTATCACTGAGAAGGCGAGGTGTATGTTGCAGGATAGTGGCTTAAATAAAAGACATTGGGGTGACGCTATGCTATGCGCTATTTATTTGAAGAATCGATCGCCGACCACGGCCCTGACCAACAAAGTGCCAGAGGAAGCTTGGTCAAACGAGAAGGTGGATGTCTCTAACCTGCGAGTCTTCGGGAGCAAGGCTCATGTGCTTGTTAAGAGTGGAAGGAAAAAGCTCGATCCAAAATCGGTCCCAATGACCTTTATTGGATATAGCGAGACACAGAAAGGCTACCGCTTTGTTGACGTAAACGAACCGTTGAAGATTGTCGTTGCTCGTGATGTGGTGTTTGACGAGTCAACTACGTCTACAGTTTCTCCTACAAGGCCACTAGTGATTGCTTCACCTCGTAGTGACCAAGTAATCGGAGAACGTAAAAGGTCAACCACAGCGAAAGCAGTGCCTTTGCCTTTTGATCCACATCCACCAGTTGATGTTGAAGTTTCTCTGCGCCCTAGATCAAATGACAGCACTGCAGCGGTTCAAATACCCTGTCAGTCAGGACTACCGGTTGAACCAGCAGCTGTGGTAGAGCGTGAAGAAATGGAACAACGGAACAGTGATATTGAGGAAGATATTTCTGAAGCTGAGGTACCAGCAACAGTAAATCCTGCAGAAACAAGACGCTATCCTACGCGAAATAGACAGCCTCGTGTAGATGAGGACATGGTCTATAACTTTGCGACTTTGAGCACCGATGCTGATGAGGATCCCATTTCGGTCAAAGACGCTATGTCTCGCGGCGACAAGGATCTGTGGCGTAATGCAATGCAAGAAGAATACGATTCTCTAATAGAGAACGGTACCTGGGTTCTTGAAGATCGCACTGACAAGAATGTGGTCAAGTGCAAGTGGGTCTTCAAGCTCAAAAGAGGTGCGGATGGGAAAGTGCAACGTTATAAGGCTCGATTAGTGGCAAAAGGCTACTCTCAAGTATATGGCCAAGACTACTTTGAGACATTTGCGCCTGTTGTGAAGATGTCCTCGATCCGTACCCTCATAGGTTTAGCAGCGGAGAAAGGCCTGGAAATAAGGCACATTGATGTGACCACTGCCTTTCTAAACGGCGACCTTAAGGAGGAGATATACATGGAGCAACCAGAGTGTTTTGTCCAAAAGGGTCAAGAGAGGAAGGTGTGCAAGCTGGTGAAATCCCTCTATGGATTAAAACAGAGCCCGAGATGTTGGAACGAGAAGATCCACCAACATCTTCAAGCCATTGGGTACACCTCCTCGGCCTACGATCAGTGCGTGTATCTTAACAAACATGCAAAGCGCTTTATAGCTATAGCACTATATGTTGATGATTTCTACATTTTTGCAGAGGAAGTGAAAGATGCACAGGCTTTGATTAAGAGTATTGCAAAAAGGTTTCGCATCAAAGACCTGGGAGAAGCGCGGGACTGCCTCGGTGTGCGCATCTCAAGAGACAGGAGGAAGGGCGAAATATACCTGGGTCAACGAAGCTACGTTGACAAACTACTGGAAAAGTTCGGCATGCAAGACTGCAACTCGGCAAGAACGCCAATGGAGTGCAATCTTAAACTGGTGAAGAGCGACAAACCTGCCAACAGCACGTTGTATCAGGAAATTATAGGGTCGCTGATGTACTTGGCGTGCTATACCAGGCCGGACATCTCATATGCAGTGTCATATTTAAGTCAGTTCAATACATGCAATGGGAGCGTGCATTTAGCTGCAGTTAAAAGGGTCCTGCGGTATCTTAAGGGTACTGCTGATTATTCCCTTCGGTATCGACGGACAGGACAACCGCTTATAGCCTACGCCGATGCCGACTGGGGGGGTGATTCGGATGGGCATTCGTTTTTCGGGATACGCGCTCGTCCTTGCCGGTGCTGCCATTTCTTGGCAAGCTCGAAAGCAACGCTCAGTAGCTTTAAGTACAATGGAAGCGGAATATGTTGCCATTTGTGAAGCTGCTAAAGAAGTGTTGAGTGTGCAAGGTCTTCTTACCGAATTGACTAATGAAAAAGTAACTGTGGTCATTCATAGTGATAGCCAAAGTGCTAGCAAGTTAGTTTACAGTCAATCTGTCGGCAAGAGGTCTAAGCACATCAATATTAAGTATCACTTTGTGAGGGAGCTGGCGCAAAACAATATTATTTGTATTAAGTATTTGGATACAAACTCTATGCCAGCTGACATGCTCACAAAAGGGCTTAGCCGCCCAAAGCTTATAACCTGCACTACGGTTATGGGATTAAGTGGGGGTGTTGAAGGAGGTTTATGCTCCTGCCAGTGAAGCTAATCACATAACCATAGTGATAGATTGTGTCAGAGTCAGACACATGACTTATTTTGTTTGTAACAAAAGAATTTATTTTTTGTTCTGTCACACTTCTGCTTGATATAAAATATAGTTCCTCTGTTTATATATATTTTCTTATAATTTCCTAACTTATATTTCTACTTTACTGCTGTGCAGTTTTTGACGACAAACGTTGTCGTATTGTTCTTAAACAAAATGTTATTATTAAGGGTAAACCTATTCTGTCAGCAACGCGCAAGGACGGGTTATACTTAGTCGAATCAAAGTCCAAGGCGTTGGCTATACCGGGTGAATCGGCAGCTACAGATGCGTTTGAATTGTGGCATCGTCGGTTAGGGCACCTTTCTATTGAGCAAATGAAGAAGCTCAAGGGTTTAGTCAGCGGACTGCAGTTCGGAAGCGTGAATAATACCCCGTGCGCGCCGTGTCTTCAAGGAAAGCAGGCAGTAAAGAAATTCCCGATGCGGAAGAACAAACGTGCCAAGGACTTCTTGGAGCTGGTCCATACGGACCTTATCGGCCCAATGGAGGTGGAGACTTGGGGAGGCAATCGATATTGCCTTATTTTCGTGGACGATTTTTCACGAAAAGTGTTTGGCTGCCTCATGAGTTCGAAGACAGAAGTACTGGCAAACTTCAAGGCCTTTAAAGCTTTTGCTGAAAATCAAACGGGGAAGAATATAAAGCGTCTTCGAAGTGACAATGGGACGGAGTACATAAATGAACCGTTTCAAAAATTCTTGCGAGATAGCGGCATACATCACCAGACCACTATACCACATACCCCACAGCAGAATGGTATTGCTGAGCGGACTGTGCGCACTATCACTGAGAAGGCGAGGTGTATGTTGCAGGATAGTGGCTTAAATAAAAGACATTGGGGTGACGCTATGCTATGCGCTATTTATTTGAAGAATCGATCGCCGACCACGGCCCTGACCAACAAAGTGCCAGAGGAAGCTTGGTCAAACGAGAAGGTGGATGTCTCTAACCTGCGAGTCTTCGGGAGCAAGGCTCATGTGCTTGTTAAGAGTGGAAGGAAAAAGCTCGATCCAAAATCGGTCCCAATGACCTTTATTGGATATAGCGAGACACAGAAAGGCTACCGCTTTGTTGACGTAAACGAACCGTTGAAGATTGTCGTTGCTCGTGATGTGGTGTTTGACGAGTCAACTACGTCTACAGTTTCTCCTACAAGGCCACTAGTGATTGCTTCACCTCGTAGTGACCAAGTAATCGGAGAACGTAAAAGGTCAACCACAGCGAAAGCAGTGCCTTTGCCTTTTGATCCACATCCACCAGTTGATGTTGAAGTTTCTCTGCGCCCTAGATCAAATGACAGCACTGCAGCGGTTCAAATACCCTGTCAGTCAGGACTACCGGTTGAACCAGCAGCTGTGGTAGAGCGTGAAGAAATGGAACAACGGAACAGTGATATTGAGGAAGATATTTCTGAAGCTGAGGTACCAGCAACAGTAAATCCTGCAGAAACAAGACGCTATCCTACGCGAAATAGACAGCCTCGTGTAGATGAGGACATGGTCTATAACTTTGCGACTTTGAGCACCGATGCTGATGAGGATCCCATTTCGGTCAAAGACGCTATGTCTCGCGGCGACAAGGATCTGTGGCGTAATGCAATGCAAGAAGAATACGATTCTCTAATAGAGAACGGTACCTGGGTTCTTGAAGATCGCACTGACAAGAATGTGGTCAAGTGCAAGTGGGTCTTCAAGCTCAAAAGAGGTGCGGATGGGAAAGTGCAACGTTATAAGGCTCGATTAGTGGCAAAAGGCTACTCTCAAGTATATGGCCAAGACTACTTTGAGACATTTGCGCCTGTTGTGAAGATGTCCTCGATCCGTACCCTCATAGGTTTAGCAGCGGAGAAAGGCCTGGAAATAAGGCACATTGATGTGACCACTGCCTTTCTAAACGGCGACCTTAAGGAGGAGATATACATGGAGCAACCAGAGTGTTTTGTCCAAAAGGGTCAAGAGAGGAAGGTGTGCAAGCTGGTGAAATCCCTCTATGGATTAAAACAGAGCCCGAGATGTTGGAACGAGAAGATCCACCAACATCTTCAAGCCATTGGGTACACCTCCTCGGCCTACGATCAGTGCGTGTATCTTAACAAACATGCAAAGCGCTTTATAGCTATAGCACTATATGTTGATGATTTCTACATTTTTGCAGAGGAAGTGAAAGATGCACAGGCTTTGATTAAGAGTATTGCAAAAAGGTTTCGCATCAAAGACCTGGGAGAAGCGCGGGACTGCCTCGGTGTGCGCATCTCAAGAGACAGGAGGAAGGGCGAAATATACCTGGGTCAACGAAGCTACGTTGACAAACTACTGGAAAAGTTCGGCATGCAAGACTGCAACTCGGCAAGAACGCCAATGGAGTGCAATCTTAAACTGGTGAAGAGCGACAAACCTGCCAACAGCACGTTGTATCAGGAAATTATAGGGTCGCTGATGTACTTGGCGTGCTATACCAGGCCGGACATCTCATATGCAGTGTCATATTTAAGTCAGTTCAATACATGCAATGGGAGCGTGCATTTAGCTGCAGTTAAAAGGGTCCTGCGGTATCTTAAGGGTACTGCTGATTATTCCCTTCGGTATCGACGGACAGGACAACCGCTTATAGCCTACGCCGATGCCGACTGGGGGGGTGATTCGGATGGGCATTCGTTTTCGGGATACGCGCTCGTCCTTGCCGGTGCTGCCATTTCTTGGCAAGCTCGAAAGCAACGCTCAGTAGCTTTAAGTACAATGGAAGCGGAATATGTTGCCATTTGTGAAGCTGCTAAAGAAGTGTTGAGTGTGCAAGGTCTTCTTACCGAATTGACTAATGAAAAAGTAACTGTGGTCATTCATAGTGATAGCCAAAGTGCTAGCAAGTTAGTTTACAGTCAATCTGTCGGCAAGAGGTCTAAGCACATCAATATTAAGTATCACTTTGTGAGGGAGCTGGCGCAAAACAATATTATTTGTATTAAGTATTTGGATACAAACTCTATGCCAGCTGACATGCTCACAAAAGGGCTTAGCCGCCTAAAGCTTATAACCTGCACTACGGTTATGGGATTAAGTGGGGGTGTTGAAGGAGGTTTATGCTCCTGCCAGTGAAGCTAATCACATAACCATAGTGATAGATTGTGTCAGAGTCAGACACATGACTTATTTTGTTTGTAACAAGAGAATTTTTTGTTCTGTCACACTTCTGCTTGATATAAAATATAGTTCCTCTGTTTATATATATTTTCTTATAATTTCCTAACTTATATTTCTACTACGCAGTATACTCTAGTATTATATGGTTCCCAATACAATATATATACTTTATTAAAGTACTTAATACAAATAATATTGTTTTGCGCCAGCTCCCTCACAAAGTGATACTTAATATTGATGTGCTTAGACCTCTTGCCGACAGATTGACTGTAAACTAACTTGCTAGCACTTTGGCTATCACTATGAATGACCACAGTTACTTTTTCATTAGTCAATTCGGTAAGAAGACCTTGCACACTCAACACTTCTTTAGCAGCTTCACAAATGGCAACATATTCCGCTTCCATTGTACTTAAAGCTACTGAGCGTTGCTTTCGAGCTTGCCAAGAAATGGCAGCACCGGCAAGGACGAGCGCGTATCCCGAAAACGAATGCCCATCCGAATCACCCCCCCAGTCGGCATCGGCGTAGGCTATAAGCGGTTGTCCTGTCCGTCGATACCGAAGGGAATAATCAGCAGTACCCTTAAGATACCGCAGGACCCTTTTAACTGCAGCTAAATGCACGCTCCCATTGCATGTATTGAACTGACTTAAATATGACACTGCATATGAGATGTCCGGCCTGGTATAGCACGCCAAGTACATCAGCGACCCTATAATTTCCTGATACAACGTGCTGTTGGCAGGTTTGTCGCTCTTCACCAGTTTAAGATTGCACTCCATTGGCGTTCTTGCCGAGTTGCAGTCTTGCATGCCGAACTTTTCCAGTAGTTTGTCAACGTAGCTTCGTTGACCCAGGTATATTTCGCCCTTCCTCCTGTCTCTTGAGATGCGCACACCGAGGCAGTCCCGCGCTTCTCCCAGGTCTTTGATGCGAAACCTTTTTGCAATACCCTTAATCAAAGCCTGTGCATCTTTCACTTCCTCTGCAAAAATGTAGAAATCATCAACATATAGTGCTATAGCTATAAAGCGCTTTGCATGTTTGTTAAGATACACGCACTGATCGTAGGCCGAGGAGGTGTACCCAATGGCTTGAAGATGTTGGTGGATCTTCTCGTTCCAACATCTCGGGCTCTGTTTTAATCCATAGAGGGATTTCACCAGCTTGCACACCTTCCTCTCTTGACCCTTTTGGACAAAACACTCTGGTTGCTCCATGTAGATCTCCTCCTTAAGGTCGCCGTTTAGAAAGGCAGTGGTCACATCAATGTGCCTTATTTCCAGGCCTTTCTCCGCTGCTAAACCTATGAGGGTACGGATCGAGGACATCTTCACAACAGGCGCAAATGTCTCAAAGTAGTCTTGGCCATATACTTGAGAGTAGCCTTTTGCCACTAATCGAGCCTTATAACGTTGCACTTTCCCATCCGCACCTCTTTTGAGCTTGAAGACCCACTTGCACTTGACCACATTCTTGTCAGTGCGATCTTCAAGAACCCAGGTACCGTTCTCTATTAGAGAATCGTATTCTTCCTGCATTGCATTACGCCACAGATCCTTGTCGCCGCGAGACATAGCGTCTTTGACCGAAATGGGATCCTCATCAGCATCGGTGCTCAAAGTCGCAAAGTTATAGACCATGTCCTCATCTACACGAGGCTGTCTATTTCGCGTAGGATAGCGTCTTGTTTCTGCAGGATTTACTGTTGCTGGTACCTCAGCTTCAGAAATATCTTCCTCAATATCACTGTTCCGTTGTTCCATTTCTTCACGCTCTACCACAGCTGCTGGTTCAACCGGTAGTCCTGACTGACAGGGTATTTGAACCGCTGCAGTGCTGTCATTTGATCTAGGGCGCAGAGAAACTTCAACATCAACTGGTGGATGTGGATCAAAAGGCAAAGGCACTGCTTTCGCTGTGGTTGACCTTTTACGTTCTCCGATTACTTGGTCACTACGAGGTGAAGCAATCACTAGTGGCCTTGTAGGAGAAACTGTAGACGTAGTTGACTCGTCAAACACCACATCACGAGCAACGACAATCTTCAACGGTTCGTTTACGTCAACAAAGCGGTAGCCTTTCTGTGTCTCGCTATATCCAATAAAGGTCATTGGGACCGATTTTGGATCGAGCTTTTTCCTTCCACTCTTAACAAGCACATGAGCCTTGCTCCCGAAGACTCGCAGGTTAGAGACATCCACCTTCTCGTTTGACCAAGCTTCCTCTGGCACTTTGTTGGTCAGGGCCGTGGTCGGCGATCGATTCTTCAAATAAATAGCGCATAGCATAGCGTCACCCCAATGTCTTTTATTTAAGCCACTATCCTGCAACATACACCTCGCCTTCTCAGTGATAGTGCGCACAGTCCGCTCAGCAATACCATTCTGCTGTGGGGTATGTGGTATAGTGGTCTGGTGATGTATGCCGCTATCTCGCAAGAATTTTTGAAACGGTTCATTTATGTACTCCGTCCCATTGTCACTTCGAAGACGCTTTATATTCTTCCCCGTTTGATTTTCAGCAAAAGCTTTAAAGGCCTTGAAGTTTGCCAGTACTTCTGTCTTCGAACTCATGAGGCAGCCAAACACTTTTCGTGAAAAATCGTCCACGAAAATAAGGCAATATCGATTGCCTCCCCAAGTCTCCACCTCCATTGGGCCGATAAGGTCCGTATGGACCAGCTCCAAGATGTCCTTGGCACGTTTGTTCTTCCGCATCGGGAATTTCTTTACTGCCTGCTTTCCTTGAAGACACGGCGCGCACGGGGTATTATTCACGCTTCCGAACTGCAGTCCGCTGACTAAACCCTTGAGCTTCTTCATTTGCTCAATAGAAAGGTGCCCTAACCGACGATGCCACAATTCAAACGCATCTGTAGCTGCCGATTCACCCGGTATAGCCAACGCCTTGGACTTTGATTCGACTAAGTATAACCCGTCCTTGCGCGTTGCTGACAGAATAGGTTTACCCTTAATAATAACATTTTGTTTAAGAACAATACGACAACGTTTGTCGTCAAAAACTGCACAGCAGCCTTTATCGCACGCCTTACCTACGGATAAAAGGTTAGTTAAAAGGTCAGGAACATGTAACACTTCCTCGAGTTGAACATCGTGTTCAAGAAGCTTAACTGTACCTCTCCTACCTGAATCTACCTTGTGGTTGTTGGCTGTGGTGATCGTCGTATGTTCTTCTTTAACATTGACCAATTGATCACCAGATGCAGTCATATGTGATGACGCACCAGAATCAACAACCCAGTTATCCCTGTTACAGACGTTAGATAGTAATGAAAAACTAGTTGTAGCTATATTACCAGTATCACTCCTAGCATTAGCGTTCCTATTCCTACTATCACTATTGTCTTTCTTAGTTGGCTGCTTCTTCAAAAGCTTGCACTGCCACTTCATATGCCCTGCTTTATTGCAGAAATGGCAGATCAGTTTATTCTTACCACCAGCACCGCTGGAACTTCTGGACGCCGCAGCTAGCACTGAATCTCCAGTCGCATTACCTGTACGGGTCCTTTGCCCTTCTTTATATAGGGCAGAGATGACAAGTTCAGTAGTAAGCGTCGTGGCCGAATGCTCTAGGGCCATCACTAGCGGGTTGAAATCCTCCGTCAATCCAGCAAGCATTACCACCGCAAGGAACTCGTCGTCCAGTCCTGACTTGATAGCCTGTAGCGCCTGGTTGGTAGATTGCACTTCCGTCACATAATTCTCAATGGAGTTGCATAGTTCTAGCTTGAGGCCAAATAATTTCCGTAGAAGAGTGAGCCGGCGTAGCAGGCCGCTATCGGCATACGCCTTTTTCAATGCATCCCACGTCTCTTTCGCTGTTTTGGCCGAGCTGACAAGTGGAAATATGTTTTCTGAAATCAGTAGACATATCTTCGACCTGGCCTTAGCATCGCGCTTTTTGGTTGCTGCATCATCTAATGTATAGCCTTGCCCGGCAACAACGCAATCCCACAGGTCGACGTCGATGAGAAACATCTCCACAGCAAAACTCCATGTGGCATAATTTGATTGACCACATAATTTTGTTATGCTTGGAGCACTCTGCATATTTTCTAACTTCCCTATAGATCACTGGGCCCATAACCTAAAGTATATATATTGTATTGGGAACCATATAATACTAGAGTATACTGCGTAGTAGAAATATAAGTTAGGAAATTATAAGAAAATATATATAAACAGAGGAACTATATTTTATATCAAGCAGAAGTGTGACAGAACAAAAAATTCTCTTGTTACAAACAAAATAAGTCATGTGTCTGACTCTGACACAATCTATCACTATGGTTATGTGATTAGCTTCACTGGCAGGAGCATAAACCTCCTTCAACACTAATAGGCTCGTCTCCTTAATAGGCCTTATTTTAATAAAAAAAAATTATAGCTCTAGAGGCATTCGTTGGGAAGAAAACAGGCGAATATGTTTGTATGAAAATGACCAGCTAGGGTATTCCATAACGGAACCCTAATAATTCAATTCATTTATTTTATAAAATTATAGTTTACAGCATAAGCCCAAGTACTACGAGTATAACATTAAATTCGTATACAATATTCGGAACAAATTACCTAGTAACTAAATAAATCATTTAGGGTGTAAAAATATTAGCTGCAAATACTTTAAGGGGTG
Organism: Keiferia lycopersicella; assembly: GCA_029255805.1. Classification (NCBI taxonomy): domain Eukaryota; kingdom Metazoa; phylum Arthropoda; class Insecta; order Lepidoptera; family Gelechiidae; genus Keiferia; species Keiferia lycopersicella. The sequence continues at coordinate 1,181,498 of JARACZ010000012.1, forward strand.
AATCAGCCCATGAAACTGAACAACTTTCCCCAAGGAACATAGGTCGAAATATGAGAGAAATTTTTGGACCTCCCAGAGAAAATTACGAACCGCCCAAGTCACATTGTGTGGGATTTCCAAAAATTTTTCATATTTCGACCTATGTTCCTGGGGAAAGTTGTTCAGTTTCATGGGCTTATTCACCCCTTAAAGTATTTGCAGCTAATATTTTTACACCCTGTATAGATAATAATAAATATGCTCCCTCTGTTATCGAATAGGGAGACTATTTTTATCAGCTTCAAGCTTCAAGAATGCTCGAGTTGAATGTCCTTTTGTAAATATAAATAAACAACTAAAAACAATAAGTTATTTTGAAAATATATTGTTAAGCTTTTGGAATTCTGTTCTGAGTCTCTACATTCTGACGAAAATATTATGCAATTCTGTATTGTATCTAGATAGGGTTATTTTTAATTTTAAAGTCTGATGCAATGGTCACATGTATAAATTTACGGAAGATATTTTCATAGAAACTCTATAGACAGGAAACTTCCTCAGAAACTTCCTACTACCTTAGGTCTTTTTTTTATCGATTGATTGCAAGCTTGATTGTCAGCCTGTCAGTCAGACAGCCTGTCTGTCTTATGTTTGAAAAAAATAACAATTCTGCTTACATATACATACCTAAACATTTTGTAAGTAAGTAATCAAACTAATCAAGTTAAAAAGCACGCAATTAAATAAAGAAATCGAATTAAACATACCGAAACTATTGCATACTAATCAAACAAAACATAAATCACAAACACAGACAGAAAGAAAAATCAAAATAAACTAAAGCTTGGGAAGCCTTAGGTATGTATGTAGGTACATACAGGGTGTAAGAGACGGTGAAACGAAAACTTTACAGGCGTGATCAGACCATAAAACTGAACAACTTTTTCTATGGGGGCTATGTTGAGAATTTTTTTTTCGAGTTTCCATATAAAGTCAGTCAGTTGATCGGTAATTTGTTATGTTTACCATCATAGTCCCCATAGAAAAAGTTGTTCAGTTTCATGGTCTGATCACGACTGCAAAGTTTTCGTTACACCGTCCTTTACGCCCCGTATTATTTATTCATGTTCATGTGTTATATTTCTGGAGCTCAATTTCTGAAACATTAGTTTTTGTTTCATACGAAAATTTACTACTAATTATGCTTGTAGCACACCTTATACTTTACATTATTATGTATTTTTTTCCCGCCAACAAACTGCCTTGCAGTTTGGCAGGTCTGTGTCTACAGTTTTGATATACCGTTTTTGAATAAATGCTGTTTAATATTTTTTTATATGTAGATTCAAACATACTCTAATAAACTCACACATACTCTTGCCTATAAAAGCATTGAGTAGTAGATGTTTAAAGACGTGTGGTTAGACCAGTCGTACTTAGAGTGTGAGATTTCAGCAGAGTGTGCAGTGTTTTACCAGATGATATCTAACAATAATATTTATAATTTATACCATACAATTTTCGCAAAACATAGTCATACAATTTTATTTTCAGAACAGACAGTACAGACAGTGACATAAATAGACAAAGTAAACTCTTACAAAAACATCATAGGCCACCACATCTCAAAGGTTTCTAAATAAACTATAAACCTTAACACCTCCCCTGATTTAGTAAACCTATCAGTTCAATAAGTTTGTTTAACCTTGGCCGAGCAAGCGGTTTGGTTAGTAAGTCCGCCACTTGAAGCTCAGTGCTCACTTTCTCAACTTTGAGCTCTTCCCTGGTAACCAGCTCTCTTACAAAAAAGTGTCTAATCCGGATGTGCTTTGTTCGACGGTGAAACTCCGGATTTTCAGCTAATCTTAGAGCTGCTTCGTTATCAATCTTCAAGATTGGTGTCTGCCTTAGGTTGACCAAGTCACTAAACAATCTTGTCAACCATATAGTCTCCCTTGCAGCTTCACTGGCTGCGACAACTTCTGCTTCCGTTGTCGAAATGGCCACACTTGTCTGTCTCTGACTAAGCCATGAGATCGCTCCACCTGCGTACATACACAGTACTCCCGATGTTGATCGGCCAGTGGAAACATCTCCGCCATGATCAGCGTCACTGTAACTTTCCAGGATTCCTTTCCTGTAGTGTCTTTTGTATAAAACTCCTAACTCCGTTGTGTACTGTAAATATCTAAATATTCTTTTTACTCTAAGGCAGTCTACTGTTGATGGGTTTTCCAGGTTGCGTGACGCAACGCTAATAGCATAAGCTATGTCCGGTCGTGTACCAACCATCAAGTAGGCAAGACTTCCTACAATCTGCCTGTAGTTCTCAAGAAGGTTCAGATCCACCTTCTCTACTTTAGACAGTACATCTTCTTTCACTATCGGAGTCGTAACAGGTTTGCAGTCTTTCATGCCAAACCTGTGCAGGACCTTTTGAGAATAAGATTTCTGATGTACCAGAATGCCATCATCTTTACTCAAAATCTCCAGACCGAGAAAGTAAGTCGCCGGTTTAGTAGTTATCTTAAACTTCGACTTGAGTTGTTTCAGAAACTCGTCAATCACTATTTGATTACTCCCAGCAACTAGCCCGTCATCAACGTATAGGGCTACGATAAGTTTTCCATTCTCTGTGATTCGTTGGAACAAACATGGATCAGCTTTACTGACTTGAAAACCAACTTTCTTGAAGAAATCAAGTATTGTTGCGTTCCAACATCTTGGAGCTTGTTTTAATCCATAAAGACTTCTCTTTAAGCGACAAACTCGTCCAGAGCCATCATCGTAGCCTTCAGGCTGTTTCATGTATATTTCCTCATCAGCTAGGGACCCATACAGAAACGCTGTTGAGACGTCAAATTGCGTCAATTTCATCCCTTCACTAGCTGCTATGCTTATGACTGATCGCACAGTTGCCATCTTTGCCACAGGACTAAAAGTCTGGTCATAATCCTCTCCTTTCTTCTGTTTAAAGCCCTTGGCAACAAGTCTAGCCTTATACTTGTCGACAGTTCCATCAGCATTCAGCTTGATCTTGTACACCCATTTGCAGGGGATAGCCTTCCTATTCTTCGGAAGTTTCTCTAATTCCCAAGTTCCGTTTTCTTTCAAGGAATTAATTTCTTTATCCATAGCCTCTTTCCATAAATCCTTCTCAGGACAGGCTACCGCTTCCTTAAAACTGGTGGGTTCCAGTCGTTCCCCTTCTACAGCCAGTACGCAATAATCTTTGTATCTCTCAGGAGCTTTAATATTTGAGCGGTCTCTCAATACTCTTACGGCTCTATCCGCAAGTATTTCTGGCTCAGGATCTTCTGTGGTAGGGTCTTCTCCCCTTTCTTCCACTTCTTCCCCCCCTGACTTAGAGTGTGAGATTTCAGCAGAGTGTGCAGTGTTTTACCAGATGATATCTAACAATAATATTTATAATTTATACCATACAATTTTCGCAAAACATAGTCATACAATTTTATTTTCAGAACAGACAGTACAGACAGTGACATAAATAGACAAAGTAAACTCTTACAAAAACATCATAGGCCACCACATCTCAAAGGTTTCTAAATAAACTATAAACCTTAACAGTCGTTGCGGACTTCCGTGCACGTAATCGAATTAAGTCGTTTCAGAAATAGAGCTCCAGTAGATGTAGTATGTATGCTTAAAACTAGACAACGCATATTGATGCAGTTTTTTTAAAAAATACGTATCTAGAGTCATTCAAGAGGAAGGTTTTTATGTATAATTCTTGCCGGGAAAAAATGTTATTCCCACGGGAAAATGAGTTGAAGCGCACTCAGCGGCCCATCGTGGATTTCGAGAGCCACGGGCGCCACGGCTCGTAGCAAGGAAATGACTTCTGAAAAAAGAAGCCAGGACTTTTTCGCGCTCGTGTGCAAAAAACACAGAATCTGTCTGTACCTTTAGTTTAGAAGATAATCGCTCGTTATGTCTTTTAAACGGAATTCCGCTAATAAAGAAGCAATAAAGTTAACTTGGTTCGGTATGCAATAAAGTCTTGAGTATTGAGTATTATCGACAACTAGCGGCCAGCCCAGCGGCTGCACCCGCTGCAACTCATTTTCCCGTGGGAATAAGATGTTTTCCCGGCAAGTATTATACATAAAAACCTTCCTCTTGAATTACTCTATCTACTAAAAAAACTTGCATCAAAATCCATTCTGTAGTTTTGAAGATTTAAGCAAACATACATACAGACAGACGTGAAAAGCGACTTTGCTTTATACTATGTAGTGATTATTCTTTAAACTCAACTTCATAGATTTCCAAATACGTGCCGCGCCAGAAGAACCAACCTAAAAATCTTGGTAAAATCCTCAAAAGGTCACACGAACACCTACTGAACACACATTAGTGGTCAATGATGAGCCTAGCAGCCGTTGCAAGAACAAATTAGCATCACCCGCTAAACGTAGCATCACGCTGCCCGAGCGGCCAAGTGCTAAACGATTTGGCGGTAGTCCAGTCGAGATAAATTATATACAGAAGCTTGCACAAAATAAGCTGCATTAAAGTATGGCCGTTCGAATAGGTCATATTTGACAGCTGTCAACATCATGTTAACGCAATAACATAAGGTCTATTTTTCATTACATAAGGTGTTGATATGTTCTTTAGTATGGGTCAAATATGGCCTTTTCGAACGGCCATATTTGGTAACATTGGTTGGGTCAAATGCTAAGTGATATAGATTATTTTATAATCATCATCAGAGAGATAGGTATAATAATATACTGTTTCACAATAATTATAAAACTGCATGAAAGTTCGAATGACAATTGTGAAACGGTGTACCTTCTCCTAATTTCCATACAGTTTCATGATTTTTTATATTCCTAAAGGTTTTTCTTTACAGAACAGAGGGCGAAGATAGACCAACCTTCTCCTGAACCTTCATCCGCCCCATTTCCATGCAAAAAATTCAGGCAAATGAGAAAAAGCATGAGGGCATTTCTACAGAGACGCCGTTTTTTTTGTCCTGGTCCAGAAATCGTGTTAAACATATAAACTAAAATCTCAAAAAAATTACACATAATCCTTAATGTATGTTCTATTTGGAGAGCATAATTATTATGACTAATTTAATAATACTTTCTTCTAAAAAAAATACCGAAATGAAAAAAAACACCAAATTTACCTGATTTAGGCCTGTCCCTTTGGCGGAATTGAATCTAAATTGGTCCATAATTCGAAAATTTCCGGAATTTATAATAATGTTCCTATGTTCACATGTATATAGATGTATGACAAAGGTTTATTTATTACCAAGATGGCTATAATGTTTTATTTTGTACCACTTATGTCACTTTAAATATTTGTCCCGAGCTTATGACTTAATTCGGTATCACTCACAAACTCTTACGCACATCTGTAAATACGCGCGATTTGCACATCTTTATCCGATTCACATAAACTGCCAGTTGCGTCCGAGTAGGCGAGTGCAGTGAACCTGTGACATGCTGTCGGGATTTACCATTTTCAAAGATAAGAAATTTTACTTCGTCTTTGGTGCAGGGTAATTTCTCAACTCCGGATCATAAATATTTTTGAAACTATAAGAGCTAAAAGGTTGTTACTTTGTGTAATTTCTGCCTCGATAGTATACCAATACGTAGGTAAAATTGAATTTGCACAAAGTTATACTGTGAGAGAGAAATTTCAAAGAAACCAGCTTTTTCTCAACTCCGGGAATCTGAACTCCGTGTGCATTTGTTCACGGAGTTGAGAATTTTGTTCACGGAGTTGAGGTTTTTTATAAAACTGTGATTAGAATGATGTCGTGTGGTACCGGCGTAGAATAGCATCACTCCAATTCTACCTGTAGGTGTCGTAAGAGGCGACTAAGAAACTAGCTCGAGAGATGATTAACGACGATTAACTCTTGTAATTTCTAAACTCCGTGAACAGTCAAAATTCAAATTCGATTATTTTAGAATCTGCAAGAGGAAATGGGGAGAAATTTATCTTATTTTGTTTATTCATTTAAAAAACAATAAATCACTTTGAATGAGTGCATGAAAACCTTAAAACAAACGTGCACTCTCAACTCCGTGAACACTCGAAATTAAAATTGAATTATTTCAGAATCTACTGAAGCAAATGATGGCAAATAAAATTAAATATATTTCTATTTTTTTTTCCTATTTTTTCAGTATAATAAAGTCAATAAAATGTTAAGAGTAAAATTGCACACGGAGGTGAGAAAAATTTACTCCAGCCGTAGAAATGCTCATGAGCTTTTTCACGAGAACGTGTAAGTAAAAATTGTTCACATCCGCCATATCCACCATTCCCTGGATTCCATAGGTACATAACCTTTTACGATACCTCCAATTGCAAATGGGTTATCGTGTGGCCAGCGCTATTTTATAATGTACTGTGGTGCTATTTTATGCTCACCCTTGATTTCAATTGACTGGACTATCTTATCAAGGTACCAACATGTCTGGTCTCGTGTTGTTGACGTAAGATTACTTTACTGTTTATTGCCGTTTAGATTATATTAGTATCTCGTCATGAGGATGTGATGCAGCAATGGTTGGCGAAAGAAATTGCTGGTTGATGAGTCTAAGTAGGTAGACGATAAGTGGACGCATCCAAACGATTGAAGAGGTTTTTCTCGACTCCAATTCTCTGCTCCAATCACTTCATTTCAAATTAGGTAGAGGGCGCAAAGGCGTCTCATTTATAATGATGACGCTATTTTATTTGACTGGACTAAATCATAACTTTAAACTCCATTCGCTTACATAGTGTCAAGACCAGCGTAACTGCCACTAGCGCCCGTATGTGCGTGTACTGAGCATTGAGGTCAACTTACGCTGGTCGCGATGCTATCTAAGCGCGAAGCTATACAAATCTTGACCACTGAGTACCTAGAATTAAACTGCTGATCTAAGGCGGCGTTTAAATTACACTTAAGCGCATTTAAGTAGGTACCTAAACTTACATTATAAAATCATCAACTTCCGTTAGGTTACATACATACACAAATCACGTCTATGATATCCCTAGCGGGGTAGGCAGAGCGTTAACTACAATAAAATTACGGTCGTTATCGACAAGTATGACAAATGTTTGAGGATCGTTTCGGATAAGTCGTTTATCACTCTAGTGACAGGTTGCCAGCCTGTCGCCTAAAATTGCAATACACATGAAACCCTCAAATGCCTTAGTCGGCTTCTACGACACCCGCGGGAAAGAAATGGGGTGATGCTTTTCTAAGCCGGTATCAGACGTCATGTTAGGTTTAGTTTCTCATAAAATGCCCAAGGACGCTTACAAAGGTTTCGTCCTATTTCCACCATTCTATTAAATATTTCCGGCGCTGGCCGGCGTCAGGTCTTATCTGTAATATTAATATTTCCTCTACTCCAGACTCCAGTATTATTACATTATTACCAGCCGGGGATTGTGTTTCAAGCATGATATTAACATTAGGTTTTAGCGAGCATTTCCAACGCCAAAGGATGGAAACATATGCGCATTATGTGGAAATGTGTGAATTAATTTAGTGACAATGGTAACATACCTACTCATAATTTCATTCTGGTGACAATTAATGATGGTTACAATGCAAGCTATTTCAGTTTATACAAAAATAAAACGAGTGCTTTGTTAGGACAATAATAGGTCGGTAACCTACAAAAACAGATAATCAGTGGAAATTTTCTGCATTTCTAATAGTAGTTAATTAAAACGCGCTTAAAGTTGATAGATAACATGGATCTGATATCATCATCCAGGCAAGCGAAATTGAGATGTCTGAGTCTGAAACGTCTTCCACAGTCAACACAGGATTAAACCACCACTCTGATTAACACAGTGTCAACACAAACTTGGTAAGTACCTAATGACCGAAGTTCTAGTAGAAATAAAAGGATACTTACTTTACTCGCTATCACGAAATGTAAATATATTGCTGACGGTAATGTTACCTCAGTCCTAATAGGAATAAACCACCAGCAGCACAGCGCGCAAACTTACCCACGGTCCTAATAGGAATACACCTCTACAGTACAGTTCAGTGTAGCAAGCTTACCAACACGGTCGTAATAGGAGTAGGTACACCGTCTACATAATTGTTAATTTGTAAAGTTCACCTTTACAGTTTAGTTCAGGGCGTAGCGCGCGTCTTTTTAGAGTAAAAGCACTCGCGTTGGAAAGAAAGATAAGAATTCCAACTTTCGCGCGACTAATAAGTTGCTTGTGTGTTGTGTGCGTCGCTTTACCTATGGTCCTCATAGGAATAGACCACCAGCAACGGAATGCGCAAACTTACCAACGGTCCTAATAGGAATAAACTACCAGCAGCGTAGCGCGCAAATTTACCCACGGTCCTAATAGGAATAAACCACTAGCAGCGTAGCAAGCAAACTTACCAACGGTCCAAATAGGAGTACACCACCAGCAGCGTAGCTAGCAAGCATACCCACGGTCCTAATAGGAATAAACCACCAGCAACGTAGCTAGCAAGCATACCAACGTTCCTAATAGAAATAAACCACTAGCAACGATGCAAGCAAACATACCAACGGTCAAAATAGGAATAAACCACTAGCACGTAGCAAGCAAACATGCCCACGGTCCTAATAGGAATAAACCACCAGCAACGTAGCGCGTAAACAAACCCACGGTCGTAACAGGAGAACACCTCTACAATTCATCGTACCGCGTAAAGTAATAGATAATGAGCCGGTAGTATAACGCGCGCCGGCGAATCCTGCGCATCGCAACTGACCAACACGCGTGCTGTGGGTCTTTGTGAGTGTGAGTGAAAAAAGTGGAAAAAAAAAGTTGACAGTGAACGGGAGAAGGCAAAATAGGATTCGAATTTAGGTGAGTTCCGTGAAATTTTGAACTTGACTTAGGTCCGTATTTTATAAATCGGTCTCTACTCTGAGATCGATCTCAACAACGATTTTGAAAAACGTCAGTCAATACCAACCGCATTTTAAAGTCGCACTCAAGATCGATCTCAGAGTTGAGTGGGGTTTATAAGTACTGGCCTTAGATGTATGGGATCTAAGTAGGGATCGCCATTATGATGTGATGATGATGAAGTTTGAATAGTAGAGTCTTTCAAATTTATTTTCGATGTTGTTTTCGGACACTGATAGCCAGAATGATTAGTTTAACAGGCCACCCTGTGTTTTCCATTCTTGCGTCCCAGGCAACGCAGTGTCTGTGCTCTTGCCTCAGACACTGATTGAATCGTCTGTCACAGACGTATGAGACCAGCTAAGAGAGGCCAGTGATGTGTGTGTAGCCCACAAAAAATATATTTTTAAATTATACCTACCTACTTACCTACCCATGACATTGAACAAGTTTAAAACAAATTATCTTTTAAAAATATTTTACCAAACCTAGCTAAGAAGGTGGACTAAATAAACGCAAATACTTGAATATAGGTAACTGTCCAATTCCGTTTATAAGTAACAATAAAAAAAATACATGAACTTAAATACTCCTCGTATGAATAGAAGTCCACAGCTAAGCTGGACGAAGGCCCCTTCCAGATATCCCGATTTCGCCATCCAGTCGTTACCAGCCACCCTCTTTAAGACATCGGTCCATCTGGCCTGAAGGCCTCCTCCATTCGAGAACCCGCTTACTCTACCAGCCATGAGTTTAAAGAACTTAATTATATACCCTTTTTTCTAGGCAGTCATGCAAAAACTCTAATACATAAAAGACAGTTGCTTACTAATTTAAATAAGTTGTAGACATAACGATCGCAAAAAATGATAAGAAAAAACGTATAGTCTGCAGGAATATGATACCTCGCCTATAGTCTTCCTAGCTATACCTACCTACCTAGGTAATTTTGAACTAGATGTCTGTAGGTTGCAATGTTCTTGTATACAACACCCGTACCAACCACCTGCCTGAATAGATCATAAAAGTGATGCCTAATAGGAATGGAAGGTTCTGAAATGGCGGTCATGGGCATGAAAGCGTCAGACGGCCTCTTACCTATGCTTCCGTGTTTCGGATGGCACGTTAAACCGTAGGTCCCGGTTGCTGTCGATGATTACTTAGACGGCGGTCGTTCACAACCATGTCAGAAGCCTGCTACCTGTAGAAGGCGGTTTAAAATTTCTGACATTAGGGCTCATTGGGTCGTTAGAGGACTCGGTGTCCCACACGAAAAGAGGAGAGAGACCTACAGTTGACGATCTTGTAAAGATAGTGGACAACCGTATAACGTAGTCGGCCCAAATAAAGGTCTATGGAAGCGTCTCGGGAATACCAATGTATTGTAATAGAAGTCTCATACAGCACATCAGCTCATAGCAGTCTACTGCTGGACTTAGGCCTCCCCCAGGGTACGCCATAAGGCACGATCTCCCGTTATCGCCATGCAGTCGCTACCAGCCTCATAACTTTAGTAGACATGTGTATTCAAAAATCTAAAATTATTGTACCTATAGTTTTCAGCTCTCAGTGCCTGTACACTAGGAAAACTTGGTAATATTTTTCATGGTGCTTAAACATAAACATAATAAAACCATTATGAAACAACACCATTTTAATATACGACGGTCATTAATTTCATGGCTTATGGTGTCATCTACAGGCTTATCTACTTAGCTATTGACTGGACTATGGAAAAACCTTATACTTACACATACATACAAGATAAAGACAATTGTTATAAATTTAAAAAATCTTAAACTACTCTATGACCCCTAGGGAGTGTCGTAGCGTAAAAAAACTAAATGCCTAGTAAAAGTAAAGCCCTTTCATTTGATACCCCACTTGATAGAATTCATTAAAAAAAAACATTTTCCCATTTTTGATCTCCCCTCCTTTCTCCCTCCACCAAACGGTCTCCTGACAAATCCGAATCTTGAGTCAGGGCAACACGACGAACCAAATAATACCGAACATGGATATCGGATAGATATAGCCGGGTGTCAGACGAAAAATTATCATCTAGAAAGGGCAGTATCTATCTACCTGCCCTAAAGAGCGGAGCACACCGGCTCCGTATGCGTTGCGTATCCAGCTCTCTTCCGTACTGACGCGCTAGATCACGTCCGTACACCCCTGCCACACCGGGTTACGGACGTGGTTACGCAGGTTACGCGCGTAGCTACGGATGCGAGCTGCAAGGGTCTATTGCGTACCAACTGTCATATCCAAGAGTTCTGTCATCAGTGTGCAATAAATATTGCGCAAATAAAAACGCGCATCGCGTTCTGTGCAGCAAAAAATTTACGACATGTCAGTGTAAAAAATTAGTTGCAAATATTTTAAGGGATAAACCAGCCCATGAAACTGAACAACTTTCCCTAAGAAACACAGGGCAAAATATGAAAAAAAAAATTCAACCTCCCATACAAAGTTACTGACCGACTCAATTCAATTTGTATCTTTCTTTCTTTTCGTGTGAGACAACACCGAGCCGTTCAACGACCCGATTAACCCTAGTGTCAGAATTCTCAACCGCCTTCTACATGAAGCAGGCTTCTGACATGGTTGTGTAACGACCGCTGCGCTGTCTATGTGATCATATACAGCTACCGGGACCTACGGCTTAACGTGCCATCCGAAACACGGAACCATCTTTCTCACGGACAATCGGGTTTAGCCTGCAATGTCCTAACCAGACTGGGAACAATTTCACAAAGTGACAAATATCACCTTTGTGAGTGACCCACCGAGAATCGAACCCGGAACCTTCTGCATCAAAGGCAGTCGCACTACCACTGCGCCATATCGGTCGTCAATTTGTATGGGTAGCCCAAAAATTTTTCTCATATTTCAACCTATGTTTCTTGGGGAAAGTTGTTCAGATTTATGGGCTGATTCACCCCTTAAAATATTTGGAGCTAATAGTTTTACACCTTATATGATTTGACGCTTAATATAGTGCACATTTTTTGATGCGCATTGTGGTAGCCCGTAGTCCGCACACGCGTCCGTACTACGCGCAGGAGAGAGCTGTGCGTGTTCGGACGTGTTTGGTGTGACGTCCAACAGGGAATCTCATAGAATACAACGTCATAATTGCACGCAGAGTACGCAACCTGTTTGTCTTTTGGCAGCTGTACGGCGTAACTACGGCGTAACCCTACAATGCGTGCAGCACGCAACGGATACGCATCACAGGCAGTGTGCCGTATCTCATACAGTCCCATACATTACATCGTCATAAATACATGCGTAACTACGGATGAGAGCTGGATACGCAACGGATACGGAGCCGGTGTGCCTCGCCGTATGAGCGTGCATGAAATGATGTATAAGAAGAAGCGAAAGAAGGAAGCTAGGATCGTAGCAAGAAAAAAATAGTCTCCATGAAAGAGGCGTGATTGGATCTATGTATGTATGTAGTACTCTGGCGCGAACCACCATTAAGAAAATGTTTACACTATTCATACTATGATTTTAACGAACCAAGTTACTTTGTTTTGAGTTCCCGACATTTCGATGCTGCTGTTTCAAGCGTTATGTAGTATCTGCGGGTGGCTGCTAAGGGCAAACGTATCTGTCTACCCTCATTCTTCTTCGTCGTAAGAACCCGTTAACTATGAAAAATTGCTATTGGCTTCTCATACAAAACGTCTTGGTCGGCTAATATCAGAAGAACAAAGTCCTTGACTATTAATCAGTGTAAACAACGTATTATCAGCACTTCATAAGACACTTTCGATTGAGGTTATCTCATTATAACCCACAAAATTCGTAATCATCAGTATTGACCATGAAGAGAACCGAATCAGCAAGAATTTTTACATACATACATACTCATATCACACCTTTATCCCTTGGGGGTAGGCAGAGTGTTACCGGCCGTACAAATACTGTCTGACAAATATTGAGGGCTCTTTCAGCTGATTCGCTTATCACTGTAGTGATAGATTTGTCAGCCTGTCGCCTAAAATTGTAATACACATAAAACCCTCGAGTCCCTTAGTTGCCTTTTAGTCATACGTGGACGTGGCGATAACGACCGTAATTTTATGGTCGCTAACGCTCTGCCTACCTCGCGAGGGATAAAGGCGTGATTTGTGTGTGTTTACAACATATGAAACTACTACTTGGCTACTCGCACTTGACCGTTTTTTTATTATTTCACTTTACTACTTGTTTGAAATCGGTTAAAACTCCAACTGATAGACGATCTAATTACCCGATCACGCGAAAGAAGGTTACTGATTACTTCAGCTCTACATAGCTCGAAAAGTCAGTCGTTTTAAACAGTAACCTAGAGTGGATACTGTGCCATATGCATTTCCCAGATGAATACAATCATTGTGTAGCGAGGCTGCTTCAAGGGTGCTCGTCCACTTGTTAGGATGGGTTACTATTGCTGGTTGCTATTGTTTATGATGTAGTAGTAGTGTTACCTGGAGAGGATAACGAAGGGTAGAGAATGCATTTCCCTGATGAATACAATCATAGTGGTAGTGAGGCTGCTTCAAGGGTGCTTGTCCACTTGTTAGAATGGATAAAGGGCAGAGCACACCGGCCTGCGTTTGCATCTCGTTTGCGTGCACGTATACACGGCGTAATCACCCGCGTAACTTGTTATATAATATGTGATTGTATGAGAGACGGCACACCGCTTGCGTTGCGTAGTGCGGGAAAGCGATGTGCCGCCTCTTATAGAATCCCATGTGTTACAAGTTATGCGCGTGGTTACGCCATGTATACGTGCACGCATACGAGCTGCATAACGCAGGCCGGTGTGCTCTGCCCTTAACTGTTGCTGGTTGCTATTGTTGCGACGCAGTGGTAGTGAGTAAAGGGTAACTCAGGATAACGAGAGACACATGTATTTCGCAATCATTCGAGTACAATGATTGTAGCGAGGCTGCTTCAAGGGTGCTCATCCACTTGTTAGAATGAATTACTGTTGCTCTCTGCTGGTTGTTATTGTTGTGATTGTGACACATTTGCAGGCATTTCGCAGTTGAGTCCAAGCATTCTTGTAGACTGTTTCCGAGTGCTTGTCCACTGGAGATTGTAGCAAGCACAATTTTGGTTACCGGACAGTTTTCGTGTGTACTGGGCCACAACTTTTTTATTTCTTTCCCATTTCTAACGCGAGCTACAATTTCCATTCTAAAACCACCACTTGTCTTTTGAAACTTGTCCAAACACCACGCTCTTTTGACACACAACTGAGACAATTTCAGCCAAAACTTGTCCCTAATCCTGACAAGAAACTAGGATTCTTATCTACCTAAAATGATGTCAACTCAGTAAAATTGACCTTGTGTCGTAGGGATCACGTAACAGCTGTCAAATCAAATTACTTAAGTAATTATTAACTTTTGAACGAATTAATTTCCCGCTACGCATTTACTTCCAGAACCCGTCATGCCGATAAACAATTGCTTGGTGCTACGATTCAGTGGACACGCAGCTTTACCGCTCATTTACATGGTTCGCGCGTGATGCCCCACAGATAATGTAATAATAACGCTAATTTAAATAATACCTTACGGTTTGTACACAATCGAACTATACCGTTAACTTTGATTTATGCACACACAACCTTCACGCCTCTATCTGTTGCGGGTTAACCAGAGCGTTATTGGCTGAAAGGATATGGTCGTTATCGCTAATTAACCACGTATGATTTAATATTTGAGGGCCGTTTTAGAATAACCGAGTACTTATAGTTGACTTAAGCACTTACGTATGTACATAGAAAAATGAGTTCACCTACTACATGCCTATACGTACCCTTGCGGAGTAGACTGAGTTTTAAAAAAATACTAAAAGCGTTGCACCCGCTAGTTGTCTAAAAAAAATAGGCGTCAATGACCTCAAATTTCTAGTTCCTATTCAAAATCATGTAAGTAAGTAATATAATAATCTCTACTTTGTATGTTTTTTACCGTACAGCAAAAACTACATAAGAAATATTCTATCGCGTGTGTATTTGCGATCGTAGGTACAAACAGGCTGATGATTTTATCTGTTCAATTGAACGTGAATACGAAGTAAGCATCAGAGCAACTATAAAGGATGTTAGGATAAGTACTAAGTTCCTTTTAAGGGGTCATCGACTCGATGAAGAAGAAGGGGTGAACATGTCCTTGAAATTGAACAAGTGTTTGTGGGAAGTTGTTCAGTTTCAGTTTTTCTTTAGTAAAGTTTTTCAGTTGTTGTTTCATTCTTTGAAAGGAAGGTAGTACTTCTTCTAACACCCTGTATAGGGTTACATTTAATTAAGTACAAATGTTTAAGGGTGTGTTCTACTCATAAAATTGAACAACTTTCGTCTGAAACGTTTTTTTTTCGAAATATAAAAAAATATATACCTACCCAACCTACATACACTGGTCGGCTGGTACATTTTTGTTCGAGAGGTTAACATCTTTTTATTATTATTTAGTAGTTATTAGGTATCATATTTTATTGACCTATTTTCTTCAGAGCCTAATTACAAACATCACAATACCCCCTTCCCTACATATCATCATCATCAATCTTAGAGCATTTTGTATTTTTCTTGCATCAAAAAATATATTTTCTTAACAATACATAGTCTAGGATTTGTAGGGTTGCCGGATAAAGTCGGCCGCTAGGAAATTTTCTGTCTGACAGTTATTCTGAATTGTCACCCCTTTTTCTGAATTGAGATTTTAAAATTAGAGTTATATTGATACTCCACAAGATTGAATACTTAGAAACTTTTTCAGTTCAGATCGGCTAGAAAGTTTCTCAGGGTTTTTAGTTTGACGGCTGTCATCTTCACTGCTTGTAAAGACATTAGACAAAATCAGGGTGAATTGCCATCGATTCGATGAAGAAGAAGAAGAAGAAGAAGGGTGAATACTGGTAATTATCAATTTGTAAAAGTGGTGAGATCGAGTTATGCCGAGAGAGGAGGAGGAGGAGGAAAGAGACGAGTTTAAGAAACCAATCAGGTAAGAAAATGGCAGATTGCAAAAGAAACAAGACAAGGGGGTTGATAGAGCTAGCATCATTCTCCTTGCCTTATCCCGTTCTCTGTCGGGGACGGCTACCTAGCCTAGGGGATTTGACGTGGAACCAAGTTTTACACAGAGCGACTGCCATCTGACTTCTGCAACCCAAAGGCTACCGCTAGGGTCGATCGAGCTTGCTAGCGTTTCGGCACGACGAAAACAAAGCATTTGTTGTGTATGGGGATGTCAATTTGATTCATGACTATCGGAAAGAGAGCTTGACACGTGATTTCTATAGAAAACTCATGATGTCATTGAGTTTTGTGTGCTTTTCTATGATTTTTTGGACATTTTGTCTATGCTGCGTAGGATTTATATATCAAACAAGAGGAATCTCAATATCGGCGGATATAAGAAAATGCCCGTCCTGAGGGCCTGACTATTCTGTACTTGTAGGTCCGTATTCATAAATCGAACTCAACTTTCGAGATCGATCTCAAAAGCAGTTTTGACAGATGTCAGTCAATACTCTCAAAGTCTCACTCAAGATCGATCTCAAGATTTATAAATACGGGCTGTGGCAACCCTGCAAAAAGGTAAAGTTGGTACTCTGGTAATGCGCAACGATTTGCGTACATTACGAAGCCATTAGCGTTTAACTGCCTCAATGGTTAAGCAGTCTGAGATGAAGATACATGGTTCGATTCTCGGGGGCGAAATAAACTTAAAACTATTGTAAATTAAGAAATAAGATGTAAGATGGTTGGGTGTTTCGAATGGCACGTTAAGCTGGAGGTCCCGGTTGCTGTCTATGATCACTTCAGACAGCGGTCGTTACGCAACCATGTCAGAAACCAGCTACATGTAGAATTCGGTTGAAAAATTCTGAGTCTAGGGTTCATCGGGTCGTTGGAAGACTCGTTGTCCCACACGAAAAGAGAAGAGAATTAAAAAATTGGTGAAGATATTGCAAGCTGAACCACCTGATTGTCATCTAGAAAGAAGGCTCTGTGCATCGAAGCGTACGTTAAGCCACCCGTTTCTAATACTTGTCTATGATTAATGATAATGACATATGTAATATGCATGACAGCCATTACTCAGCCGCCCAAACGCAAGCGGATAACACATATAGCTTGGCCAGAGAGAGTAGAAATTAAAGAAAATGGAACTAAATGTATGAAAAATTGTTGCGATAGTTAAGCGTTATCTGTCAGATTTGACAAACCACGATAAAAGTGGCGCCCTCATTTTTATCTACTCTTCATGGTCAAGCTTATACATAATGAGTTAACAACACCTTGACATTGGCAAAATACGTCTCGCTCGACTTATGAGACGCACCATACAAATACTGTGACCAAAAGTTTATCGGGTCGGTCGCCGACTCTACGTCCTACACGATAAAGAAACGCATTAAAAGGTAGCTGGTTCTCGTAATGCTCAGTCATTTGCGTACATAACTGAACCATTACCTTAAGCGAGCTGTAACGATCGCTCTGAGAAGAATGCTCCCAACAGTTTAACAGTTAGAATTACTGTAAATTATGCACTTTTGTTCTATGTTAGTAAGGACATACTTGTCGACCGATGTGGCGCAGTGGCAGTGCGACTGCCTGTGACGCAGAAGGTTCCGAGTTCGAATCTCGGTGGGTCACTCACAAAGTTGATATTTATCACTTTGTAAATTAGTTCCCAGTCTGGTTAGGACATTGCGGGCTGAACCACCCGATTGTCCGTAAAAAAGATGGTTCCGTGTTTCGGATGGCACGTTAGGCCGTAGGTCTCTGTTGCTGTCTATGATTACTTAGATGGCGGTAGTTACACAACTATGTCAGAAGCCTGCTACTTGTAGAATGCGGTTGAGAAACTCCGACACTAGGGTACATTGGGTCGTTGGACGACCCAGTGTTCGACACGAAAAGAAAGAGAGTACATACGACATACACACGTCACGCCTTTGTCCCTTGCGGGGTAGGTCGTAAAAATACGGATGCTATATCGCCACGTCTGTGTTCTGACAAATATTGAAACCCTTTTCAGATTATGTCAGATTGGACGACTCGGTGTCCCACAAGAAAAGACAGAGAGTGACAGATTGTCAGTAGCCTGTTGACATTATGAAACCCTCGAGTCCTTTAGTCGCCTCTTACGACACCCGCAGGTAACTGACTGACATTATTACTACCTACGGGAAAATAGTTTTGTAAGTACCAAATTCTGTGAAACATCCTGTGCCTTCAAAATTTATAATAATACCGAATGAGTAAGTAATTGAGTATACCAAAATAACTTAAATCGGAAAGGAAAAAAAATATCGTAATCGATTTTACGCGGTTCAAAAATAAAACTAATCAAGTAAATAAGTACATTTATAAATTTAACGGAATCTATTAACCAGGGTATTAACCGCATCAGAGTGACTTTTTTAAACTGATTGTCCATTTTCAATGTTTCACTTGATCAAGAAATACATTAAGAAAAAAAGAGTTACAAAATTAACAGTTCGTTGTTCGTAAAAGACAGATATATAGGGTGACCGGTAAATTGATGCATTCCTTTCAAGGGATGAACCAGGTCATGAAACTGAACAACTTTCCCCATGGAACATAGGTCGAAATATGAAAAAATATTTTGGTCAATAAGTCGGTCAGTAATTTTGTATGGGTAGGCCAATTTTTTTTTTCATTTGTCGACCTATGTTCCATGGGGAAAGTTGTTCAGTTTCATGAGTTGGTTCATCCCTTGAAAGGAATGCATCAATTTACCGGTCACCCTGTATATAAAAACAGTGAAAAGTGTACGAACAGCATACCCGTTTATTTAACCAGCGTATACACAACAACTTTCTCCAAAGAAAGAAATAAATAGATGTCTCCGATTGGAATTGTGAGACCGTTGTGAAAATTTGAAGCGCAGAAAATAAGGCTTTAAAAATCATCCCATGGTCTTCTTCTTCTTCTTTTCGTGTGGGACACCGAATCGTCCTACGACCCGATGAACCCTAGTGTCAGAATTTTTCAACCGCCTTCTACAAGTAGCAGGCTTCTGACATGGTTGTGTAACGACCGCCGTCTAAGTGATCATAGACAGCAACCGGGACCTACGGCTTAACGTGCCATCCGAAACACGGAACCATCTTACTTACGGACAATCGGGTAGTTCAGCCCGCAATGTCCTAACCAGACTGGGAACAAATTCACAAAGAGATAAATATCAACTTTGTGAGTGACCCACCGAGAATCGAACCCGGGACCCATGGTATCCCACAGGGACATTTTTTCGGGATGAAACCTTTCCTATGTGTAATCCAAGTTACCCTCTATATGCGTGCCAAACATGAAAATCGGTTCAGCGTGAAGCAGTAACGAACAAACAAACATACAAATATCACATTTTTTATGTAACAGGACAGTTCTGAACAATACTTACTTAGGTTCTACCTAATATAACCAAGTTTTTTTAAAACCTACTTATTAAGTGGGGCGAAGATTCAACTTTAGAATAACTTCGCGCAACCTAAATAACAAAATGATAACCCAAAACGTTTTAGAACTCCATAATCATTAAAAACTAGTTAATACTAATGATTTCATCATTGATTCAATTATATCCTTGTTAATTTGGAATCGCAATTCGCGAACAGTCAGTTAGACGGTCCCGTGATTTTCGATCAGTGGTTTTTTGTGTGTGTGACGTAATTTTCAAGTTCAAGTGTTCTTTCATTGATAATTCATTGTTTCTAAGTAATCACAGGCAGCAGCCTACGGCTTACTACGGTTTAACGTGCCCACCGAAACACGTAACCATCTTTTTTACGGACAATCAGGTGGCTCGGCCTGCAATGTACTAACCGGTCTAGGTATAAACAAATTCAAAAAGTGATAAATATTAACTTTGTGAGTGCACCGACGAGATTTGAACCCGGATCCTTTGGGTGACGCGCCACATAGGTTGTCGCAAGTGTTAGTAGAGAAGAGTTAGTAAAAGTTAGATAAAAGTGGTAACCGCAATTTGTATTACAAAATAGGGTTTTTTTTACATATACGTACTTATTTGGTTAAAATGAGCTATCAATAAAACTAAAACTAGGTTTGTTACCTTATCAAGTAACCTAATCATTTTAGGAAGATATTGATTGAGGAAAATGTAACCAATTTGTATAATTTGGGAAAAATACAGCACATAGTACAAAATTTTAATATCATTGTTTTAAAACAGATCGGTTTGCGACAGTGTGTATTGTAGTGAATTATAGAATAAGAATTTAATAATAATAATAAAGAAAAGTAAGTTACATATAAAACTAATTTAATGAGACTTCGCCCATAAAGTTAGGTAATACAAATAAACCGAAAAAAGAATTGAAGAAATAATGAACTAAAAGTGATTTTTATAACAAATTATATATTTTTTCTACTGGCCTTTTCTAACTTAATGCTGGTTTAGATGGAGTAGGAAAACTACAATTACCTAATTGTAAAAAAAATGCATCAAATGGCCATTGAAGCACCGATTTCAAGCCAAGAAGTGCTGGAAGTGAGGGATGTGGAAAAAAACAATGGATGTCAACCAAAATCATATTTTCTTGTGCGACATATGGATATAATTCTTTACACAGCACTGGCGATCATATTCGTTACCTTGTTCACTTACTACATGGTGTCTTAGGCAGGTGAGAAACTTTTTCATTATACAAACCTTATTTATAATAACTCATCTTGGAGGGAGCACGATCGTGCTCCCAGATCACAGACGAAAAGTTTTGCTTAATTCGTTGCAGGAAAAAAGCTGCGGTTGCCTGGATGTGAAAGGAGTCATAAGTTATAGTTACTGATAGAGAAGGTTTTTGGCACATGTTTCTAAGGGAAAGTTGTTTTGTTTCATGGTTTGCGTGCATGCATATCAGTATTCGGAGGACTGTCCCATACACCCTATACAATATAAACAATCAGGTAGGTTTGGTGCTGTGTGATGCCGGCTTAGAGTGCCGTGTAATGCCGGCTTAGAATAGCATCACCCCACATCCTTTCTCCGGGTGTCGTAAGAGGCGACTAAGGGACTCGAGGGTATTGGTGTATTACAATTTTTAGGCGACAGGCTGACAGCCTGTCACTATAGTGATACACGTGTTTTCTGAAACAACCTTCGAATACAACAATCCTAAAAATGTCTGACGTGGCGATAGCGACCGTATTCTTACGGCCGTTAACGCTCTGCCTACCCCGCACGGGATAAAGGCGTGATATATGTATGTATGCAGGTAGATTAGACGTCTGAATGTCTGAAGTAATTCTGTAAGAAATTTAACATCCGATTACTAAAGTACTATGGTTTATCCTCTGACTAATGAAGAATAAATTATTATGCTTTGAGCCCATTATCTCTACCTATTCTATAATAAAGCTAACAAAAACCTTAGGATACGCTCCTATGGCGATTTCTACATCTACCGCTCGACGCTGCGCATTATTGACGCATCCGTAACGCATGCGTCTGACAGATGCATAGACTTAAGAATATACGGACAGATGCAAGTTAATTGCTCCCGTACAAAACTGATGTTCACGCAGGGAGAACGTAGTAACTTGCGTTAGCATGTGTCTCTGATACACTGTTAGATGCAATATACCTGTCTCTTTTGCACCAACGTCCGCCAAGTGTGGGTTCCGCTTATCTTATCTCATGAGCGATTTGTGACGTCATCTTATGTAAAAAAAACATGGTTTGCCGGGAGTTAATCGCCGAAAATCTGTGTAAACAGTGCGAACGGCCTTGTCGGTGTGTGCGCAACCTTATCGACTCCTGCGCAAGTTGGCTGGGCAAATGCTGTGGTCTAAACATGTGTTTTTTGTCAAGCATTTTTTGTTATTATAGTGAAATGCCTACCTCGTCAGGGATAAAGGCGTGATATGTGCGTGTGTGAAGAGTCTACATCCAATTACGTTCGAGTGAAATTTCTAGTTATTTAATTTTAATTTACTGTAAGTGTGTGCTCGGTTACCTGGAAGACATCGCTTAGAGCTATAAGGCCACTTTGCTTTGTACTATGTTGTTTGTTTTTATCTGTCTGCCTGAGTGACAAAGATTATGATGATGTCGTTTATAATTTTATGATCCTCGTAAACGCGGCTCGGGTGGGAAAAAAGGCACTGCCTCGGGGCTGGCCAAGCTGACCACACAGCATGTAACTTCACGCCACCTCCACCGTATATAATAATGTGAGATATTGATAATAATAATGTGATGCTTATTTAATTAAATGTAACCCCAATACGATATCAATTGGAAATAATATGATATCAGTTGGAAAAACCCACAACCCATATAATATTATGGTGAAACCCCAAGTCACAAATAAGGCAGATCTAACTGGTCTCACATCAATGTCAATATGAGACCTATTATTTTATGCGGGTTATTTTTATTGTGGTATGCTGTGTAGTACTTTTAAGGGCCCCTTCTGCTGAAGGTTTAGGTATTTTGCGCGCCCAGGCGACTTGCCGGCGTATTACGCGCGGGCCGTTTTGATTTGAACTCCGGTGACCTTTGTCGGCGCGTGAGAGCGCCCCAGTATAAAATATTGCAGTAGGCAAATTAACCTTAATTTAATTTAGGTACTGTTTTTATTTTTTATATTGAAACGAAAGTTATGTGATCTATTTATTTACTGTAAATGTAACTATTACTCATAAAATAACTGGACAAAATCCATTTTGACTACGAAAGTCAGTCAAAATATTTTTAAAGTAACTTGAAGCTCATCAAAACAAGGTCAAAACTCATAAAAAGTATAGGCCTCGATGATGCTGGATGGAGCCACAAGATTGCTGGATGGGCCTAAAAGCAACGCGATGGTTGCAGACTTAACTTTGTACTAATATTTGTGAAACACCGAGTCGTCCAACGACCCGATGAACCCTAGTGTCAGAATTTTTCAACCGCCTTCTACAAGTAGCAGGCTCCTGACATGTTTGTGTAACGACCGCCGTCTCAGTAATCATAGACAGCAACCGGGACCTACGGCTTAACGTGCCATCCGAAACACGGAACCATTTTACTTACGGACAATCGGGTGGTTCAGCCCGCAATGTCCTAACCAGACTGGGAACAAATTCACAAAGAGTTAAATATCAACTTTGTGAGTAACCCACCGAGAATCCCCATCGGTCGTCGATGTGGCGCATATGCAAAGTGAGAGGTAACGATTGTTATAGGAGATTTCATGGTTCCTACCTAAACAATGAATAAAAACAAACATAATTGTTTTGTACAATATTTTTGATATAACAAGTGATGTTTATTTCGTTTGTTACCCATTGCGTCGTCTGAATCTCAGTCTACTCAACTTCCGTGATCTATATACTGCTTCATTTTCTAAAAAAATCTCCACGTCGCACTTCGGGAAGGGCACTGGCACAGGTCCGTCGTCCATAAGCGTCTCCGCGCGACTGACGAGCTCGCCAAGTCGCGCCGCTCGCGCTTTTTGTAGGTATTTAGACATCATAATTTAGAAAATAACCCTACAACATACAAATTTGCACAGTCCCCTAGAGTATAAATTTGTCTAAAGATTGGTATAAAAATTAGGTTTTTAAGTTTAATATCTCAGGCATAATATTGAAAATAAATTTTAAATAGAGGCAACTTTGGTATTTTTTTCTATCGAGCAAAGTAAGTCTAATCGTGTAACTGAATGCCCTATTCCCTCTGTTAGATCTTCAACTGCAACATATATTTTTTTCAGAATTTCTCGACTATTATTTACTACGTAATATTGTTTTGAAAAACGACATTTGAGCCAGACGCCGCCCTTAACGTGGTGTTATTTTGTTTTGTTCTATACAATTTGTTTCTGATAAAAGTGAGAACACAATGTATTTTTACTTCTGTGTTTTTTCCGCTAACATTTTTTTTAAACTAACTGAACTAAGTTCTCTGGCCCGAAATGGATCTTGGCTTCTTCCGCTGATCCTTGTCCTGCACTACCTCCACCCAATTATTGAGTTGGAGATGCCCAAGTCAGCCTCCACCATATCTTTCCAGTGGCACCTGAAATATTTAGGTTTATACATAGGTACATAATGTACCAATTACACCCTACAATATTGATCGTTACTTATTTAATTTTAATTTTAAAATAACCTGTTTTCTTTCCAGGTCTCTACTATGAGATAAGCCAACGATGGACTCAGACGACCCTCACAAGGCCATAGCAAAAGGACTCAACTCGCCCGAACTAAAACGAAACCCCAACATTCCTTACGTCGACGACGCGGTCGAACTCAACAATGTCAGAAAACACGAAGACCTACACGACAAAATCGACAATAACGATTCTGAAGATGACACGCAAGACGAGAAAGAAAACCAACCTCTACTCAGAACCAAAATACACGCGTCAGATTTAGGGTCACCTCGGCAATCCCCAAACAGTGATACCATAGTTGTAAACACTCCTGAGGGTACTTTGTATATAACTTTAGATCCAGATACAACAAGATCTAGTATGAACAGTCCAACTAGTCCAAGAACAGTGTCGACAGCGACTCCAGGTAGTTCTAAAGATGAATCTGAAGATCTAATAAATGAGGAACAAAGGAACGAGATAGAGCAGAGAAGAGCCAGTCTTAGAAGGAACTCGATATCGATGCCGACGTTACAAAATTTGGAGAAAGAGGTGATGAAACAGCAGTATTTGAACGATGATGTGAGTATATTAAATATTTTCTTAGACTTCTTTCTTTTTTTGTGGGACACTGAGTCGTCCAACGACCCAGTGAACTCTATCATCAGAATTTTACAACCGCCTTCTACAAGAAGCAGGCTTCTTACATCGTTGTGTAACGACGGCCGTCTAAGTAGTCATGGAAAGCAACCGGAACCTACGACTTAACGTGCCATACGAAACACGGAACCAGATATACCTTTTTTTAGACATCAAGTCAAGATAATGCAGAGATGAACTCATTTTTAAAAAACATTTGACGCAAATGGAACTTAAAACTACATTACTGACACTTTCATTGCGCCCTTCAGCTAAATCACTAACTTATGTGATCTATCCGAACACTACAAGGTAACGCAAAATATCAGAAAAACCTTATTCATGTAGAAAGAATTTTAAATTATTTAATAATCTGTATGAAATCCAGCTATGTTGATTCTTCAAATGTATTTTACCTGCGTTGATCCTTTCTCACATTTAACGCTCAGCGTAGGTCCAACGCACGCTAGCGCTGCATCAACAGCGTTTTGGTATGGGGATTCACGTTTCTAGTATGGATCTAACAGACCGCTGCGTTACGAATGTGTTATTCTAGCGCTATGTTTTGCATTAAATGTGAGAAAGCCCTCAGTACCGTATACTTTGTATAAAAATTACATAATTTATCAAAATGTTAGGTAGCCGACCTCGACAGAGAAACGGAATAACGCAAGGAGAATTATGAATGATGATATCAAAATGTATCCGCGTGAATCTAAAATTCAGTGATAGACTATAAAATTATTAAAAACATGATTAAAAAAAAATGTCACAGTCAGTTCAATTTAAAGCAAAATAATGAAAAATCTAATTAATTTTACAATCATATGGGTCACGCACAATATCATAATATGTTTGATACTAACAAATACACCACTATCTTAATGAGTAGCATGTGACGATGCTAATGATTTTATAACTTTACTGCTTGGTTGGACATTTGCATTTGTAGTGTCTTTGTTAGAAATACCAGTGATATAAAATACTATAATAATTATCAATTGTACTTAAAAATCAATAAAAACTAAACTGTATTCTTTTAAGCGCTTACTCTGACCTAAGTGGAGATAAATTTTGTGGTAATTAGTGGTTTGGTTGAATATTCACATATAGTAGTGTGAGTGAAAATATGAAATAAAAGAAAAAAGTGAACGAGTGCATATAGCGAAGCACGCAAAATTTGAAGCTAAAGAATGTACCTACTCGGTGTTCCATAATTCATTAAAATCTTTGTAATTACTTAATCACAATGAAAACAAGTGATAAAAATCGAAAAAAAGCTTAAAATGTAGAATCGATTCCAGATTACAAAAAGCTAGGTAATCAAGAAGATGATCATCCTTATGTATATTCCTAGTATTTTTAATTACTGAGGCAGCTGTAAGTAATATTTAAGCTTTTTTGTATTTACTGCTTAAAATTGTCAAGTGATTTTGCATGAAATGCATCAAAACTTTGGTCTTTGTCTTTTATGTAAGCTAGCGATTTTGGACGGTAACGTACAATCGTGTCCAATGACTCAATTTTATCTCGGGGTTTACAAATTATGGTAATAAAATAATCTCTTTGAGAATAACATTTCGGCATATCGTCGTTATCTTCAAGATACCGACAAATTTGATAAACAAGAAGGAAAGAAAATCACACTCAATGTTATATCATTACTTTTCAGTATACAGTGAGTTCTTGTAGGAATTGTTGGAAAAACAGACCGTGAAAGTGTTGTCGTTAAAATTAACAAAATAAATGATACAGGTGTCATATCATAATAAACAGTGAGATAAAAGTTATTATTAAAAATGTTTACATGAGATGCGAAAATTTACAAGATCAATCAAGATATTTCATCTTCGAAAAAGGTCCAGCAACTCGTGACCTAAGCGAGATTAGTTAGCCTTGGTGTGATAACAGTGCTTATCGTGGATTAAGAACAGATGCTTTAAGGAAATATTGGAACTACGAGATCAAATTTACACAGCTTTAAACAATGCCGTTCAGAGTACGTAAGAAGCCAGATTTACGGGTAAAAATCCCACCTCACTATCCTTACGATTATGTGGAAATGCCACCAGATGTTCGAAGACGCACTGCCGAACTCAACAGTCCAGCCATCACTATAAACAATGAAAAAGTACCCACAAAGTCAGTAAACGATGACCCAGGGCTCACAAGTCCATCTATTTCTGACGAAATCAAGTATATGGACGAAGATGATTATGATGGCATACCTACAATAGCAAAATATAATACTTTCCCAAGAGCTGCAAGTCCACATCTTGCAGTCAAATTCGAAAGCTTCCGATCTCCAACTCCTGAAATAAAGTTAACTGATGAAGATAAGAATGATGCATCTAAAGCAGAGTTAGAAGATAAAAAAGATGATGATGGCAGTCCAGTCGTATACAGACGGCAAAGAAATTCAATATCAGCAGCGGATAGACTGGAAAAAAGTCATTTGGAGGCGCTGGACAAAATTTACAATGATAACGTAAGTTGATATGTCAACCTTTTTAAAAATAACCTAACACGGGAAGTGTTTTATAATTTGGTATTCATTATAATTTATGTCACTTCTCTAGACCATTTATACTTCATTGTAATTATAATCACAAAATCACTAGAAGTATGTTTTGTGTCATACACGTCGTGAATGGCACAAATAGTATAGTTGACTAGTGACTATAGAGAGACTCTCTCACGCGAAGTGAGACGTGTCGAATCGTACGGATTTTATCAAAACAAGTGAAGAATTTGGACAAGAAGATGTAGAGAAAGTCAAGTCGCGGTGCGCATCATAAATGGGTTTGAGTCCAATCGGTAGTACTGCTGAGATTTCTCTCAAATATGGGCCGAAAACCTGCGACGAAACCGACTATCATACTGTAACTATAGACTAACTTGAAAATATCAAAAGGTTTTTGACAAAAGGAAGATATCACACCAGTAGTACTACCAGATCTGCTGTTTGGTTGCGAAATACCTATTGCATTACCATTTCCCGTCTTAGTAGTCAGTTGTCAAATTGTAAAAAAAACGTTCTACTGAACTTTATCCAAGTATCCAATGCAGAGTTGTTTCAAGAGAAAATCCATGGCACAAAAAGTCAGAGGTCAAGGTTGATCCAGTGACACCACAAGGACTCCTCTGTCGTAAGTCAAGCAAATTGCTCAACGACATCCTGTTAAAGTAGGGACGCGACAGTCGAGATACTAGTGGTCCAAATGTTGTTATAGTAAAATTTGTAAAGTATTCTAACTATTAATTTGAGATATTAAATAAAGATTACACTTGACACTGCTGGAAGATTGCCAAATTTTTTAACGTGAAATATGAAAAAAGAAGTGGTGCGTGGATGTCAATGAGCGTAAAGCTACAATAACTTAACTCGATAAAATTACTGTTTATTTATAAAAAAAAACATGCATTACAATAACTTACTTTCCGCAATGTTTATATCTTTTGACATAACATTTATACAATTCGAAATTATGTGACAGGTTTAAACGCGAGGCTGTCAATTTTATATTGTCTCTTAAACATTTTGCTCCTATCTACAAGAGCATGTACCTATTTGTTTTGCGTTTCTAACAGTCGACAATATAAATATGTATATATAATAGAGGCCGATGGCCAATGGTTTAAATCCATAACTTACCCCGAAAATTATCTTTCAGTTTTTCTAATCTTTTTTGTGCGTCCCTAAGTCGCCGGTCTATTTGCCTACATCCAATCACCTTTTATATGCCCGTGATCTTATCCCATCTTCAGTTTAGTCTGATACTAAACGTCTATCAATATGTAGACATGACAAAAATAAAGAAACAGATTCAAAAACAGTGAAAGTGTGTCTGTTTGTGACAGAGTTTACTCTACTAGTTTATAAAATAAAAATTATATGCCATAAAAACGTCTTTTATAATGTTGAGGCCACGTGCATAAAAAATAGTGATATTTCATATATTCAATAATGCTACGACTGATTGTATAGTGTCTTGAACAAAAAAGAGAGTGAAAGTGTTACCAGGATATTTGTTTCATAATTTACTCTTTTATTCTTATAATTTACAATTTCTATTATATCTACCAGAGAGTTATATAGGGTTCCATATAAAAACATTAAGGCAATTCCAGCTACTTTACCCTCACGACAATTAAAAAACGTTCAAACCGTAATTAAAAATGAATGAATCGAAATTCAACGCATACGCACACAAGTTCAAATACCGATCTCCGTTGTGGATTGAGTCTGACTCTGACAGCAAAAGCAGTGACAGTAGTGACAGCATCGGTAACCGGAGGAGAGGATTGTGTGGTAGTGATGATGATGATGACAGCATCAGATGTCAGAGCAGCGATTCCTCCGGAAGCATCAACAACTTTCTCGATTCTAAGGTAACTTCTTGACTATGACAGTAAATCAGTAACAGGAGAGGATTGTGCGGTAGTGATGATGATGATGACAGCATCAGATGTCAGAACAGTGATTCCTCCGGAAGCATCAACAACTTTATCGATTCTAAGGTAACTTCTTAGCTCTGAAAGCAAGGGTAGTAAGGAGAGGACTGTGTAGTAGTGATGATGACGATAGGATCAGATGCCAAAGCAGCGATTTCTTTGGAAGCATCAACAACTTTCTCGATCTAAGGTAACTTTTAAGACTCTGAATGCAGAACTGGTGACAGCATCAATAACAGAAGAAAACTGTGTGGAAGTGATGATGATGATGACAGATCAAATGTCATAGCAGTGATTTCAGCGAAACAAAAAAAATCTTCTATCTTTTGCTAATTCTTCTCCTATCGTCATTGAACCTTTTTGATAG
Organism: Keiferia lycopersicella; assembly: GCA_029255805.1. NCBI lineage: Eukaryota > Metazoa > Arthropoda > Insecta > Lepidoptera > Gelechiidae > Keiferia > Keiferia lycopersicella. Next base: position 1,210,986 of record JARACZ010000012.1, read on the forward strand.
AGTTCTTCATCCACAAGTACTTAGCTTGTAGGCCTCTGACATGGTTGTTGATTATCAGGATTTATCCCATTTAGGTCATAGGGATCGGAACTTACACCACCAAATCCATAACTACTATATTTTAATTCGATTGATATTATGTTTTTCAAATTGTCTGATTCAGGGGTGTGTATATTACGATGATATTATTATGATGTACAATATACATGCCATCTTAGCGGTAGTTTTTTAACATACATTTTGTATCTATAGGTATGTATTGTGATAAGATAGGACAAAACAAGTGTTTTGATTCTTGGATGAGAAAACTATATAGGTTATCAAGAAATCTGATTTTTAGATCATCTTCATGACACTAATAAACATGCAAAACTTCCGATTTGGTAAAGTTTTCAATAAAAATATTTGAAAGTAAGTAGAAAAGTTAAGTAGGTAATTTTTTGTCGCATTGAGTGGTATCATTATTTTTAATTATATCGTGTTAAAGTTCTCTTTTCATTTACAATGTGAGTGACTAAGCATGCTTTATTGTAGTAATAAAATAGGTACATTACATAATGCGAACTTTTGACGTTTTTCACACTTAACGCACAACACAACGCTAAAATAACGCATAGATTACATAGATCTATACTTGAAACAACTTCAATCCCTATTCTAAAATCGGTAAACTGAGTTGTAGACGCAGCTGCGTCAAAATAACGCAGCTGTTGAGCGGTTTTAATATGGGGATTGACGTTTCTAGTATGGATCTGACAGACCGCTGCGTAACGGAATATTACGGATACGTTATGTTAGCGTTGCGTTGTGCGTTAAGTGTGAAAAGGCATAAGTTAACCATTATAATGTTCAACAAAAACTATAAAACCGGAATATGATCTACGTCACGAGTAGTTATTCAAATAATTAAACTCATTATCTACGAGTATCTATTATCTGACAAAAACAGAGTTCATTGACCTTTTCCGGAAGTGTTAATTATTTATTTTATTGTTATCATAGAGAAGGTACAGTGTTTATGGTACTAGGTAAGTACTAATAGATTTGTTTTTAATGTCTATGGAAATGAAACAATAATAGATAGACATGAATCGGGAAGAAATACCACGACGTTAGCTTGCGGGGTAGAGCGCTAACGGCCTTTAAAATCGCCATCGCCACTTCTATTGAGTACTGTTTTAAATATTTCATTACTATAGTGACAGGCTGTCAGCATGTCACCTAATTCTTGTAATACACATACCCTCGAGTTCCTTAGTAGCCTCTTACTGCACCCGAGGGGAAAGAAACTGGGTGATGCTATTCTAAGCCGGCATCCGATATGCTACTCGAAGAACCAGCCTAACGCCACCTGTGCTCCATAGTTAGAACTACGTGAACAACTCGATACTAACAGTTACATTTTAGTTCCATACTTTGCTCATAGATTGCGTAGCATGCTCAACTCTACATTTAAACTAACCTTCAGCAAAATATTGCTGATATTATGTACTGAATATTATACACACGTCCCACCGTTATCCCTTGCGGGGTAGACAGAGCGCCAAAATCCTTAGAAATACCGAATATTATGACGTAAATATTTAAAGGATGGATCAGTGAAACTGAAGAACTTTCCTCAATCGTAAGGTAAATTTATGTTATATATATATTAACCTTACATTTATATATTTACCATATATATATATGTATAAGGTATATATATATACAATTTGAGTCCCATACAACGGTCGCTTTAACTTGTATGCTAAGCCCTACATTTTTTTCACATTCTGACCTATGTTCTTTGGGGAAAATTGTTTAGTTTCATAGACAGGCTCCCTTGATTCTTTTCGTAACATCCTGTACTCCATTTACATTTTAGTAACAAAATAACATTACCTACTTGACTACACGTGACATAATAACTTACTTCAAGTAGGTATTAAATTTAAAACACATAATAAATCTAAAGGTGTGAAGAAAAATTGGTTCATGATTTTGAATAAACTAGAAAATAATTAATCTACTATTCTTTAATGATGTGCATATAATTTTTTTAAGTTTCAAGTTATCATTTCACGCTTCATTTTCGCTTGTACTATGACAACTAGAATGGGAATATGTTACCTACACCTAATATTACAGTGAAATGACACCTTGTCAAACACAGCAACATATAGAAGAGTGAACATTTTAAACATTAAAATTATGCATTATGACATGTGAAAATATGACATTTTTGAGCTTATTACTCTTAACACTCGGTATATATCTGTATCTTAGAATTCCCGTAACTCACCTCCTACACAGCCCACCTAACTAATCAAATAGGACAGTTACACGACATCATAATATATGTTACACTCAATTAACAACACTTAGCACTAATAATCTGTCAGTAGCGTCTCATACCTGCGTATTATCTAACCTCTTTTGTTTTTCTAATAACGGTTTTTTTATATACGGTAGTGGCTGTCGAATCTAAAATTAAATTAAAAAAAACACGGGTTCTAAAGGCATAGGGTGATGTCGGCCTAGAATGGCGAAACGCACACATATTGCACAACGGAGCGCAAAAGCATCCGTAACGCAGCGGTCTGTCAGAACCATACTAGAAACGTCAATCTCCATACTAAAACCGCTCAACCGCTGTCGACGGATGCGTTAAGACTACGTTTTTTTGACGGATGCGTTAACAGCGGTTGAGTGGTTTTGAGTATGAGGATTGGCGTTTCTAGTATGGATCTCACAAACCGCTTCGTTACGGATGCCTTATTTCAGCGTATCGTTGTGCGTTAAGCGTGCGATCCGCCTAATCTACCCTTTGGTGTCGTATATAGCGACTAAGGGATAAAATCATCCAGGGAATGGGCACCAGCGTTACGTGTGAGTGCAACATATTGCACTGCGCTTGCTAACCCATTTTCCAGGCGTGATTCGTATGGCTGTACTCCCAAAAAGGGCGAGGCCTATGTCCAGCAGTGACTTGTAGCTTTATGAAGTGATTTTTCTATTCTAAAAAGTGAAATGGATTGAAGTGTATGTTTGAAAAAGCCTACGCTGCTACGCTACCTACTACGTCGTAGGCCGTAGCAATATGGCAGATAAGGTGTTCAAACCGCGCCCGACACGTCGTAGCGACTGCTTCCCTCTTACTGAGGTATTTTTTTATGTTTGACAAATAATGATTATTTACTATGGTCAACATCATCATCATAATAACAACCATCATCATCGTCTTCCTCTCCCCATCATAACGAGCCGAATGGACCACCCCTAGTTAAAATTATCTTAGAAATTACATTATGTCTGATCATTATTTGCATGATGTGATAATACTCATCTTGTCAATAATTTTACAAAGATTTGAAAAAAAATATACCAACCTTAAAAAAACTCTTATTGAATGCGTGTTTTTATATAATTTAATACATTTTTTTATATTAGCTTTTTTCTCGTAAGGCCCTAAATATTTTTCCTAGTGTAGATCTTTTTACGGGCCATCCTGTATCACTATCAGTAGTCAGTAAATTCTTTATTTATTTTGCTGTATTTTTATTATGTTCATTAAAATAAATCAAATACGTTATCTAAAGTCTGCTTACTCTGTATTTATTTACTTTTTCTCAGTTTCACATCGGTCTGGTTTCTATCACCACATAATTATGAGTATTATAATAATTTATTAGTTTTTGCGAAATATTTTATCGATACTGTAATATTTTCAAATAGTCGGCCAATTTCATTAAAATCTGATTTATGATAATAGATTTGGTAAAGTATTGTGTTAATATTGTAAAGTTTTAATGCCAGAATGTGAAAATAGTTTCGATCATGTGTCCTTTTCCTTGACTGATATTTTGAGAGAGTGACGTTACGTTGGTGTGGCCTATTTTGGACTGTGCATTTTGCTAGTGTGACGTTATGCGAATAGAAGAAAATATCCTTGAGTTGGTAAGAGTTGCAATGTTTTAATCAGTGGCTGTGTCTACTGGAATCACCTTGATAATAGATTCTCAAAAAAACCACAAAAATGGTCTGGTAAAATGATCAATTGTAAATTGATAGAAAAAACATTAAACAAACATAACAACCATCACTTATCCCTTGGGTAAAAAATGCGTCTAGCGAGATATATCATTCATTTATGACTTTTCTTGTTTATATTTTATTTTTTGGTCAATCCGATCATGTGTCTGTAAAAATTTTTAGGTGTCGTACTCTAGTGTGGGTAAAAACGCGACGAAAAGTGATTTTTGTAAATTAAAACTTTGATCTTATTTGGTTTGAGCTTAGAACCTATTGCACATTTTTTTGTCTTCAGAATGATCGCTCTCTTGTTTACTACTTCATTGAAGTAAATTATTCCTCTTCTGTCATGTCGGGAATCAGGTCCTTGAAAGACCAACGAAAAGAAGAAGAGTTGACGAACAACACTATGAAATGTATTAAAAGTAGTCTTTTATGCAGATCCCAGAGCACCACCAAAGCACAGCATCGGGCTTCAGCGATGGAGACAACAATGAGAATAATGCACTACCTGATGATGACCGGCCCAAGTAAGTCATACTTGTATCTGCCTATGAAAGGTTACTTTTTACGTTCCTCTGCCTACCCCGCAAGGCATAAAGGTGTGATTTGTGTGTGTGTTACTTTTTAGTCAGTAGGTATGCAAACTTGACTCCTAGGCGCACTACACACTTAAGAGGTTCGTGCAGCTGGAAATTTTCATACAAAAAGCGTTAACGTTTTTCTCATACTTACCGGTTACCAATTGTTTTAATTTTTAGGTATTTTATTGAAATTCACAAAAACTAGGTTTATGCGTTTTTATTTTTTTTATATATATTGTAGCTTCAGAAATAATGAGGCACTAAAATACACTTTTTTGATACTGAAAAATCTTCATGTTTGAGTGAGGTTTCTTACAAAACTGTACAAAATTTGGTCAAAAACGAAACGTATAAACCTGGTTCAGTTTATACCTAAGCGATCAAGACCAAAATTATAGAATTTGGTTAAAATTTAGGGGTAGGGAAACGTTAACGCCCGTACCCCGATTTTACTCTGTTTTCGAGGCGATTTCTCAAAAATCCTGCTACCTGTCTCTATCGCACCTTACGGTACTTGCCGCGCGGGCGTCGAGACAGCACATAAAATTTGAAAACCCCATTTCACGCGCGTCATGTCTGTGAATGATCCTCTTAACGCACAACGGAGCGCTAAAATGACTAACGTAGAAACGTAGAAACATCAATCAGCCGGATGCGCTATAGCTGCGTTATTTTGACGGATGTGTTACAGATCCGTCAAAAGCGGTTGAGCGGTTTTAGTATGGAGATTCACGTTTCTAGTAAGGTTTCGGCCCAGGTTAGCCTTCGGGTTGCAGAGGTCAGATGGCAGTCGCTCTGTCTAAAAACTTGGTTCCACGTCAAATCCCCTAGGTTAGGTAGCCGACCCCGACAGAGAACGGGATAAGGCAAGGAGAATGATGATTCACGTTTCTAGTAAGGATCTGACAGACCGCTGCATTATTTTAGCGGAGCGTTGTGCGTTAAATGTGCGATCTGCCCTAGCTACCCAAATTAAATCTCACAAAGTGTTTTGACGAAATATCAACCAATCAACCAGCTTATTCAACCTCAGGATCCTGATCTCGAATATGACCAGAAGCAATGTTAGTAGTACAAAAAGGTACAATAAAGGGGTCAGTGATAGGGTCTGGTTGTTTGTAAGCAATCGGCAAGTGCAGAGTGGGACGCACTCTTAAGGTTAAACGTCAGACTAGTGGCGCACTCAAATATAAAAAAAAACCTTTAATCAAATGAACACACTCGTCACCCGCGATTCTAATATGGCAATGGTGTATACCTATTTATACACCGTGTTTCGGAGGAAATGCTGTAAATGGGAGATGTTCTTAATGCATCGCTGTGAACAATTTTCCCTACGGGACCAGTGCTGTAAAACGGAAAAAAATTCGACCTCTAATACAAAATTTATTATTACCGTATTTGTATGGGAGGTCGGTCTTTTCCGTTTTCCAGCACTGGTTCCATGGAGAAAGTTGTTCAGTATAGTGCCCTAAACAATACATTGCCTCCGAATCACGATGTATATGTGTTATTAGAAAAAACAATTTGATAGAAAGTGGTTAGCTATATGGGTAAGCTGCAACTTTCTGAAAAAAAAAACAGTGACAAATATTTTTTTCTACGGGAAAGGCGTGGTTGAAACTACGGGGCGGAAAACTGATTCGGATTCGGATGAAGTTTAGTACACAAAATAATTTACTAGTATGTATAATTTTTTTTAATATTTTGTTTTATTTCTTTAATTCTATGGCCCGTACAGTAGCGGCGCTAGTTCCGCTGACGTTGCACCTTAAGGGGCCGGATGCCGACGTCTTACCGCTTAAGGGTCGTAATGAGGAAGTTGCGGGTCAGCGAACTGCATTGCGAAATCAAATGCACGCAGGCGGTAGGTCAGTTCATGCACGGTCATAGGATTTTGTGCTATAATGTCAGAAAGCATAACTGCCAGTATAGTACTTACTTCTTGCAGAAAAAAATACAAATAAATTTATTGCAGAAGGCGGTTCAAAAATTCTGGCACTAGGGTTTATCGGGTCGTTGGAGTTCGGGTTAGGGTTCAGTTGGAGTTAGGGTTCATCGGTGTCGCAAACGAAAAGAGAGAGAGAGTAATTCTAAACCCCGAGGCAGTGCCTTTATTTTTATTTTGTATCCCACTCGTGCCGCGTTTCTACTAGGAACATAAAATAGGCGAAAAATTTTAGTAATCACGATTGTCAAAATATTACTTAAACAAAAAATACTTTTACGAGTATGCTAATGGGAGTTTTTTGAAGAAAGATTGGGTTTTACGCCGCCATAGAGTCTGCTGGATTAGGCGGATCGCACACTTAACGCACGACGGAGCGCTAAAATATAGCAGCGGTCTGTCAGATCCATACTAGAAACGTCACTCCCCCCATACTAAAATCGCACTTGACGGACGACGCTGCGCTACTGCTGCGTCGACAGCGGTTGAGCGGTTTTAATATAGGGATTGACATTTCTAGATCTGACAGACCGCTGCGATGCGAATCACGTAATTTCAATTAATATAATCCCGATCTAAAGATTTTGTTTGCTCGACGGGATTTGCACCCTGACCTTTGAGTTAAGAGCCGATAGCCTTTACTATGACATCATAGAGGCAATTAGCTTAGTAAATGGTAAACTCAAAACATTGCTATAAAAAATATATGAGGCGTTCACGTATATAAAAATATTCGCTGCAAATATTTTATGGGGTGAATCAGCCCCCAAAACTGAACCTCTTTCCCCAAGAAATATAGGCCGAAATATGAGAATTTTTTTGGGCCTATACAAATTAACGTGGTTGGTCATAATTATGTATGGGAGATCCAAAGTTCTTTTTTCATATTTCGCCCATGATACAATCCATAATGCCTCAATAGACTCTACAGACTGTTTTTAATCACTCTGTCAGCTCAGGACGTTTCAATTTTATTATTATTAATTCACAGTACTAAAATGAAAGTCAATAGACGTCGCTATCACTCATAGCGAGCATATACATGACAGAGTACCTAATTATAATTCTTCCCGAACCCGTTTACTTTTTCTTTAGAACTCTGACTCATTGTAATTTCTTGTAAATTAGCCGTGTATTAAAACAAGTTTTCACTTTCTTTTTAATATTGTTTTGATAATAATGTGATTGATGATGATAAGACGAAATTACGGAAATATAATCCTTTGACATAGAGCTCGCATCAACTTATGCATGTACATAGATATAGCTCATTCGCTTAGATAGTGTCGCGACCAGCGTAACATGACCTCAATGCTCCATATACGCACGTAAGGGCGCGTACTGGCAGTTATGCTGGTCGTGACACTATGTAAGCGAATGATGTAGAGACACCATTGATAGATTGATAGTAAGAGTACTTAATAAGAAGCAATGGGCACGATTCGGGAAAACAAGTCTTTTAACCTTATTTAAAATAGCGATGTCATTTTCCGTCAAATAATAAAAAAAGGATGAATGAAATCTAAATCATGTCATGTCATATAATTTTGCGCAAAATGCGCGTTGTCTGTCAAAATAAGGCGCAATATAAAACGATGGCGACTAAATTGTTTAGAAACATAACTTGAAATTGCGAAGAACCCATTAACAAATTAAAAAATTACATACTTAGATACACAAATCCTATTCATTCCTAAACCTATAATTGACGGAAAGTGAGAGCCCTAATATATACGTACGATAACTTAGATTATTGTGGATCTCTCTAGCGCTCGACTGAACCTAAGACGAGTAAATTAGTTTTAAATTACTGCTTTTTCGAATCGCAACCATTAAAACAATATTGACGAAGTATATTCTAACCCGTCATTAACTTAATCTGTATTTAGATAGACTGGAGATAACGCTACGTACAGCCGGCTGACAGCCTGTCACTTTGCATGCGCGATGAGATTTGAGTTGCATTTCGCGTTAGCGTCGCACGCGCAGCGGTGCGGTAGACTGTTCGCGCAAATTATTGTTCCTTTATTGTACCTTTTGCCCACTGTTGGACAAGAATTATTGTCTTAGGAAATAATTGTTTAAAAGTGTCAGTGGCAAGTAAAAGGTGTTTTAGTTTGGAAACTGGTAGAGTGGTTTGCGTAAAATTTGTTGTTTGTAAGATTTTTGGATCGTTTCTCTTCTGAAAAAGGTAAAGGGTAAAAATACTAAAAATATACTTAGTTGATAGCAAAATACTGACTGTGATGATGAATAGAGGAACAAATATAAATTTTGTATGATTCTACTGTAACTAATCCTACTTTTTTCCAAGTGAAAATTAAAAGATTGCTTTCGTAAGCAAACTCTAACTGAAACTTTCAAATCCTACACGCCTTCAACTTTATATCCAAATAGACAAATGTGACCATATTTTTTACTTCGTAGCACCTTACCAAACAGAGTCTAAGGGACGGTGTAACGAAACTTTGCAGGCGTGCTTAGATCATGAAACTGAACAACTTTTTATATGGGGGCTATGCTGGGAAACGAAAAAAAATTTTGACCTTCCACACAAAATTCCCGATCAGCTGAGTGACTTTGTACAGGAACTCGCAAAAAAAAATTCATTTCCCTACATAGCTCCCATATAAAAAGTTGCTCAGTTTCATGGTCTGATCACGCCTGTAAAGTTTTCGTAAAACCGTCCCTTACATTATATTTAGATTTGTGTTTAGAATATTCTGTTCTAGAAAGTTCTCGGGAACTACGTATAATGTCGGCAAACATGCTAATGTATTATTCAAAAAGACATTGTTTATTTGTCTGTACACTCTGATAACTGTACTGGTAAAGAAATTTCTAGCGAAATCGATGCAAATGTAATCGGTTATGCATTCATTCATAAATACAATTAGTTTGCATGTAACAGATCGACCTGATTCGGTATTTATAATTATTACGACTATGTAAGTACTTAAATTTAGAATTAGTCATACGTTAACCTACCTATCTAACCTAACCTACCTTTAGCTAAGGCGGATCGATCACTTGACGCACGACGGAGCGCAAAAATAACGCAGCGGTCCGTCAGATCCATACTAGAAATGTAGATCCCCATACTAAAACCGCTCAATCGCTGTCACAGTGTCATCCGTCGAGTGCGGTTTTAGTATATGGAGTGACGTTTCTTTTCTTAGGGTCAGTTTACACAAAGACTTGAATATTATGCAACGTGTTGGTAAACATGCAATTTTTTTCGACACTCCATTGAAAATTCCTAGTCAGCTGACTGACTTTAATAATAATAATAATAATAATAATGTAGAATCAATAGTATCATTAAGGGACAGCACAAAGAAACACACTCATTTCAACTAGAAAATCAAGAAGGTACAATAAATAACATGGAGCCAAAAGAGTCTTACAAATACCTTGGTTATCTACAAACTACAGCCATAAATCACACCGAAATAAAAAATAACCTTAAAACTAATTACAAGCAAAGACTCAATCAAATTTTAAAAACTCAGCTCTCTGCAAGAAATAAAACAAAAGCAATTAACACTTATGCTGTCCCAATTTTAACATATTCCTTTGGAATTATTAAGTGGTCTGATACCGAACTAGAAACACTAAACACCAACACAAGAACTGCATGCAATAAGCACAACATTCACCACATACACTCAGCAGTACAGAGATTCACACTCAAACGTAAACTAGGTGGCCGTGGCTTCATCGACATTAAAAACTTACACTACACACAAATTGACAACCTACGTGCCTACTTCCTGACCAAAGCAAACGATAGCCCTCTCCATAAAGCAATAGTAAATATACAACAATCTGGAACTCCCTTACAGCTAAACAACAGCCAATTTGACCCTAAACTCAAAATTATTAAAGATACTACAAAAATAGAGACCTGGAAGGGAAAAGCATTACATGGAAAATACCCACACCAGCTAGAACAAGACCATGTTGACAAAAACGCATCATGTACATGGCTCACAAAAGGCAACATATTCGGTGAGACTGAAGGCTTCCTAGTTGCAATACAGGATCAAACAATTAAAACCCGAAATTATTCGAAATATATTTTGAAAGAATCTATACATACCGACAAATGTAGACTATGCCACCAAACAACCGAAACAATCGATCACATTACAGGCGGATGTAGTGCTTTAGCCACTAAAGAATATACCCACCGTCACGACAATGTTGCCAAACACATTCATCAGCTCCTTGCACACAAATACAAACTTCTCGACACACACACTCCATATTACAAATATACACCTAAAAGTGTACTAGAAAATAACACAGCAAAACTGTATTGGAATAGGGACATCGTTACCGACCGCACAATCCTCAGCAATAGACCGGACATCACTCTCACATGTAAGGCATCCAAAACAACCTACCTAATAGACATTGCAGTTCCTAACACCCATAACCTGAAACAGAAACACACCGAAAAAATTCAAAAGTATATCCCACTAGCAGACGAAATTAAGCAGATGTGGCATCAAGAAACCGTCAAAATTATCCCTATCATCATTTCGTCAACCGGAGTTATACCAAAAACTCTTCATACCGCACTTAAACTACTCAAACTAAATAAAAACACCTATATACCACTGCAAAAATCCATAGTCCTAGACACCTGCTCTATGGTCCGCAGATTTTTAAACCCTACATCACTGACACTTCAAAATAATCAAGATACACATTCAAACAACCTTACAAATAACATTCACAACCACACATCACAAGCCACTAATCGTACACTACGACACACACACAGCTCACAAAACACAAACACATTTGATTCAGGATACTTGGCTTAAGCCCGTACCTGCATCTCAAGCACCGACCTTACGTCGAGTAAAAGAAAAACTTTTGCAAATAATAATAATAAATCCTTTTATTTCAGGCAACAAGGCGCATATAAAATAAAATAATACAATACAATATGACTTAAAACTAACACAAATACCATAAATAGACTACAATTACGTGACTACAATACTATACGTATATCGGCACTTTTCGCGACGGCGACTCACGATACACGGGGGGTCGATAGCGCCTGAATACGGCACCCTGTGGCCAGAAATCTTCTCGCAGGAACCCCCACACATGTTTCTGGGGAACCGACAGAACAAAAGACTTAAAATTGGTAGAAATTTTAGAGTCTAGCTGTCGGATTTCCACCATCAATCCAGCGGGGATCCGTAGAAGATCCCGATGAAGATTGCACATCTGTTGCACGTGCTGACTTTGTATGGGTACTCCAAGATTTTTTTTTTTCATAGCATTGCCCCCATAGAAAAAGTTGTTCAGTTTCATGGTCTGACCACGCCTGCAAAGTTTTCATTACACTGTCCCTTACACCCTGCATAAGTATCATTGATTGTGCCTTTAATCGCGTCGATTCTCGGTGTGAACTAACCCTAAAGAAGTAAATAAAACGAGTATTATAGATCAGCAATGTAAATAATGTTGATTAGTTTGTCTTGTGAAATAGGGTTTCCGTAATTCATATTTGCACAAACAAACAATCATGTGATACGAATACCAATAAAACGGTTTGTAACAAACCACATACATAATAACCACATACATAATGCCGTGTGATGCCGGCTTAGAATAGCATCACCCCACTTCCTTCCCGTGGGTGTCGTAAGAGGCGACTAAGGGACTCGAGGGTTTCATATGTATTACAGCTTTAGGCGACAGGCTGACAACCTATCACTACAGTGATACACGAATAATCTAAAAGGCCCCTCTATATTTGTCAGACGTGGCAATAGCGATCGTATTTTTACGGCCGTTGGCGCTCTGCCTACCCCGCAAGGAATAAAGGCGTGATATGTGTATGTATGTAATTAACCAAAATTTACAATAATACAATACTTACTTTATTACAAATGCAACTGGACCATGTCAGAGGCCTGCTTTTAATAGTAGGTTGTTACAAACCTCTGCGACCAGGGTGCTTCGGGTCTTTGGATGACTCGGTGTCCCACTTGAAAAGAGAGAGAGGCGGATTGTTTGAAAATTCTGATCTCCCATATTTTCTGTATGATTGATAACTGGTTAGAATAGGTTCACCCATAGAATTACCAGTTCACCTAATAAATAGTCGTAGGACGACTCGGTGTCCCACACGAAAAGAAGAAGACCTAATAAATAGGTACCATAAACTCATTTGTGAGCAAAAATGTTAGGTACATACATACATATATATATCACGCCTTTATCCCTTGCGGGGTAGGCAGAGCGATAGGGGCCGTAAGAATACAGCCACTATCGCCACGTCTGACATTTTTGAGGATTGTTTTCCAAGGTTGTTCCAGAAAACATGTGTATCACTGTAGTGACAGGTTGTCAGCCTGTCGCCTAAAAACTGTAATACACTAATACTCTCGAGTCCCTTAGTCGCCTCTTACGACACCCGCGGAAAGGATGTGGGGTGATGCTATTCTAAGCCGGCATCACACGGCAAAAATGTTAGGTACTTGCTATTATAAAAATTCCAATTGACCTGTTTGTGTGTATGAGAAACTCAGACCCTTTTTGTTATTTGGAGATCTCACAAGTAAACAAAAATAAGGAAATCATTCAAATCCTGTTTTTTATCATGTTCGTTTATCAAAATTGTTGTTTTTATAAATCAGTTAAGCCGGAGGTTTTAAGCCAAACTCAATAGTGATACAGTTTGGACCTAGAACCGTCGAACTCTATCTGTTAATATCGTTCTTTGTGATAAAAATCATTTTGTATGAAGTGTCAAAATAGCGTCGCAAGGGTACCTTTCCAGCCATAGACATTCTATGATTATTGAGGTCAGTGTTTCTAGCCAATTTCCAAGTGAACATAGATGGCGCTGAGCTAAACTGAAAAAGTACAGTCTAGCAAAAAAGTGTTTGGAACGGAGTAAAATGGAACTAAAAATTTCGTATGAAAAATTGTTGCCATACTTACGCGTTATATGTCAGATTTGGCAGATTGCGAATAAAGTGGCGCCCTCATTTTTCTTTACTCTTTTTTGCCAAACTGTATCTTTCCAAGGAAATGTATTTTGTCTAGTTGAGTATCAATATTAGTTGTTGAGGGTGACGTAAGAGGCGACTAAGGGACTCGAGAGTATTAGTGTATTACAGTTTTTAGGCGACAGGCTGACAACCTGTCACTATAGTGTTACACATGTTTTCTGAAACAACCTTGGAAAACAATTCTCAAAAATGTCAGACGTGGCGATGGCGACCGTATTCTTACGGCTGTTGACGCTCTGCCTACCCCGCAAGGGATAGAGGCGTGATATATGTATGTATGTATCAATATTAGGTAGTCAAAATTTCAACCTAACGCAACCCCATCTGATATGAATCATAAATTAGCTCCAGATCTGTCAGAAACAGTCATCAAAATAACCCGATGTGAGCTTATCTGTACAAAAGTAGAAAGACCAGATCTGTCAGAAACATCTTCAAAATAACCTGACGTAAGTAACGCTGTACCAAAGTAGAAAGACTCTGACGGTTCATCGGGTCGTTAATCGACTTGGTGTCCCATAATGTTAGATCAAGAATAGTAACTGGAAATATTGGTTCGGCATTGGTACGTCGAATTTACTTAGTGGTAAGATTTTACTATTATTAGTTTGCTGTGAACATTGCATGGATGATGATAAGTATTTTATATTCATGGCATTGAACTAAGTACAGTATAAGATTGCCGTGTGAGGCCGGTTTACAATAGCATCACCCTATTTATATCCTTGTAAACAATGGTATCTTAGTCACTATAGACAGTAATTGAGACCAACTAACGTGCCTTCCGGAGCACAACAATCTAGGTATCTATCTTAGGTCCGTATTTATAAATCGCACTCTACTCTGAGGTCGATCTCAAGAGCGATTTTGACAAATGCTAGTCAATAGTAACGACATCTCAAACTCGCACTCAAGATCGATCTCAGAGTTGAGTGCGACATGTGCCCCCAAAATTGAGGTGTAGAGTTATATAAAATACTTATTTAAACGATTTTCTGCGTTTATTGTTCTAAATTGATGCCGGCATAGAATAGCATCACCCAATTCTTACCGGAGGTGTTGTAAGAGGCAACTAAGGGACTCGAGAATTGCATGTGTATTACCACGTAGTACAACTTTAGGCGACAGGCTGGCAACCTGTCACTACAGTGATACACGAACCATCTGAAGGTTGAAACCATCTCAATACTTGTCAGACGTGGCGGTAACTATCGTAATTTTACGATCGTTAACGCTCTGCTTACCCCGCAAGGGATAAAGGAGTGATATATGTATGTATGTATGCATACATACACAAATCACGCCTTTATCCGTTGCGGGGTAGGCAGAGCGTTAACGGTTGTAAGAATACGGTTGCTATCGCCACGTCTGACATTTTTGAGGATTGTTTTACAAGGTAGTTTCAGAAAACATGTGTATCACTATAGTGACAGGTTGTCAACCTGTCGCCTAAAAATTGTAATACACCAATACTCTCGAGTCCCTTAGTCGCCTCTTACGACACCCGCGGGAAGGATGTGGGGTGATGCTATTCTAAACCGGCATCACACGGCATATGTATGGAGTATGTATGTATTGTTCTAAATTAAAATTCCGCGGCTAAACTTTCCGTAAGTAGATAATGTCCCACGCTAAACCAGTTGCATGACAAGTGTAATATCCTCATTACTGCAGCTGACTCAAATGACAGGAATTCCCTTAAACTGGAAGATCTGGAAGGTCACAGTATCGTTGTGACTATAAATGAGCTAGTGTTTTTTGTACCTAACATCTAACACTTAAATGGGTAATGCTACAGCATTTCATCACATACCGATGATGGTATTATATTACCTATTATGCCAGCAACATAGTCACAGCAAAGCTACTAGCTCCATAAGAAATTTTTAATCTAGCGCGTATAGTTTAGAAATATGATTTGAGCCGATTAACCTTGAAGTTTTATCGTCGAATCGGCTCTAATTATATTTACTTAACTATATACCACACTGTATAGAACAAATTACATCCATCACAAACAACAAACGTGTAACATAGTATCACAGGATAAAAAAAAAACTGCAAATAGGTCATGGGGTCATAGGTCGTATAAAATGTACCTGTCAGCCATTTTGTACCTCTAGGCGCTCAATTTTTTTAAATTCCTTGAGTAAAAATTATTAAATTCCACCTCTTGAAATATTTTTTCGAGTGATGCCGACTTAGAATAGCACCACCCTATTTCCTATCCGTGGGTGTTGTAAGAGGCGACAGAGGGAATTGAGGGTCTCAGGTGTATTACAACTTTTAGGCGACAGCCTGACAACCTGTGATACATTATCGAAAAGGGCCTTCAATACTTGTAAGAAGTGGCGATAATTTTACGATTCTTAACGCTCTGCCTATCCCGGAAGGGATAAAGGCGTGATTTGTGTATATATTTTGAAATATTTGAAATAATCTTTCTTACTACCAATAATAGAGTTTTATCAAGAAATAACACTCTAGTGTAACATAAAATTCTTTTCCGCAGAGTCCCTCTCCGCACGAAAAGTCGTCGAGGCGGGCCGCGCCGGCTCCGGTCAGAATTCAGTATGGACGACGAAGATTATTCACCCAGCAATTCTGTCACTTCGGTCAACTCACTCGCTAGTCTTCTAAAAGAAAAATTACAGGTAAATATCATCAACAGTCGCTATTTGCTCTCCTTATTTACTGTTTCTTTACTCTAAGCAAGTGGCTAGAGGAGGAGCGTGCATGATGGTAGGGATATTCATTCGGTACAAAAAAATATGGAATATGATCTTTCGCATCTTTTCCCAAATGTTGAAATTTAGTTGCATAATTTTATATTGTTGTCATCATCATATATCAAGCCTTTATCCCTTGCGGGGTAGGCAGAGCGTTAACGGCCGTAAGAATACGGCCGCTATCGCCCCGTCTGACATTTTTGAGGTTTTTTTCCAAGGTTGTTTTAGAAAACATGTGTTTGGATGTGACATAATATTATTATCCCAATTATTGCATAAAATTTCGCTCGTTATGGTTATTCATATTAATATTAAAAATACTATTTGTTATACAATTCTTCTTTCATCTCAAAGCGCCTGATTAAGAATTGGATATGTATGTTTGTGAATCCTAGAAATACGAAAGTCCCTTCTTATAATTGCGATCATACTAAGATAAATCTGACTTTATCTTTCCAGAGCATCCCTCAAAAAATCCGCAAGAAGCCCACAGATTACAAGCTTCGAGGGTTCGTCGTGGTGATGTTCACGGCGCTCATCATCTACATCTGCTTCGCATACGGCTTGTATCGCCAGAAGGCTGCTACCAAAGCCTACTTCACCAATGTGCAGTTCAACGAGCCCAAGAGACTGATCAGGATATACAATAAAGAGGACGTGGAGATCTTCAAAGCTAGTTTAGGTAAGGTTGTAAGAAAAACAGCAAACATACATTCGATTCCACATACGACAAAACCTAATCATCTAAGAAAGACCAGTCTTCTCAAAATCGTCCTTTATTTATTTATTTATTTATTTATTAAATAGTAAGATTATTACATTGTCATAAAGTTAAATACATTTCATTAATATTAAATAAAATAAACTAATATCATATTAATGAACAGATAAATACCATTAGGTCCGCAAGTATGTATAAGGTACTTACAGTATAATAATACCTATCATCATTATAATTATTTTACCCGTCAATGAATTCCTTCACAGTATAGTATGCTTTTTGAGCCAGGAAGTTTTTAAGTTTTTTTATAAATATTGGATCAGTCCTCGCTTCTTTTATTTCTGATGGCAGCTTATTGTATATCTTTGGCCCCATAACAGACAGCGACCTTCCAGTCTTCTCCAGTCTATGCCGTGTAAGTGCCAGTCGTTGCCCCCTTCTCGCAGAGAATCTTATGGTGGCAGGGAAATCGGCCATGTGCGCCCTAACATACTTGCCTACCTCAAGTATGTACAGGCAGGGGACTGTTAGGACGCGAAGGCGAATAAATAAAGTCTGGGCAGGTTCATCAGGTGGCACACGACACATCATTCTAATGGCTTTTTTTTGAAGAATGAAAGGTCTGTCCCTGTCAGCTGCCAGTCCCCACAAGTCTATCCCGTAGGTAAGATGCGAATGGAAATACCCATAATAAGTGGTCAGTAAGTTTTCCATTGTGAGTGTACGCGACAAACGAGCGATTGCATAGTAGGCCGAATTTAATTTCGCACACAGCGTATCAATGTGCTGGCTCCACTGAAGTCCCCTATCAAAGGTGAATCCAACGAAGCGAGCACAGGGAGCAGCCACAAGCCGATCGTCGCCTGTAGAGATGGACAGCGGAGGAACCGAGTCCTCACACCTCAGTGTGAACTGTACCAAGTTGGTTTTGCCCACATTCAACTGCATGCCATTCGCCAGAAACCAGGACGATAGTCTGTTCATCACTGCATGTATGTTTTGTAATAAATCATGATCACTGATACCTGTGACTATCGAACAAATGTCGTCCGCATACATGACAAATTCAACGCAGGGGGATGCGAACGGTAGATCATTCATCAGCAAGTTAAACAAACTATTGCCGACGTTTGACCCCTGTGGCACCGACCTGTCACCTATGAGGCCTTCGTCAGACTTACTACTCCCAACCTGCGTCACTTGGCTCCGCTCCGAAAGAAAAGAGTTAATAACCTGTAGACCTAAGCCACGCACACCATAATAGCTCAACTTGGCACAGATGAGCTGATGATCCACGAGGTCGAACGCCCGTGACAGATCAAAAAATATAGCGGTGACGCGCATTTTATTCTCTAAGTGTGTTAAGACAGAATTAAGTAAGGTACGCGCGGCTGCCGTCGTTGACCGTCCCTTCTGGTACGCAAACTGCTGGTGGCACAAAAGCCCATTCCTACCAAGGAAGCCGTTCAGCCGGTTACATATTCCTGACTCAAATATTTTGGAGATTGCAGGCACTAATGAGATGGGCCTGTAGCTCTTAGTTTCTTTTTTGCAACCCTTTCCCTTATAAACAGGAGTAACTCTAATCTTTTTTAGTACTTCCGGATAACTGCCTTTGTTTATACAATTATTAAATTGTTGACATAATGCATCGAGAAAACTATCCGGTAATTTATTTAATAATGAAGATGGGATGTGATAAACGTCTTTCGTGTTTTTAGGTTTTATTCCCTTAAGTATTAAATGCACTTCCGCTAGCGAAAAAGGTCTAAAATAGAATGAATTAGGCACACTCGGTATTGCTGCACGGAGCAAACTCATAGCGTTGTCAATATTGGGCCTAAGCGGTGTGTTCCGTACTACGGACAGGTAGTAGGTATTAAGGGCTTGAGCTACCTCGCGATCTGACCCGTTCGCTCCACATACCGCTCGTCGTAGGATGCCGAATCCATCTCCTCCCTGACCACTCTTGTTAGTCTCCATTTTCGCAATATCCCATACCGCCAGGCACTTATTCTCACTTGAGGCTATAATTGAATTAAGAAACATCTTTCGGGTTCTATTCAAAAGACCGTTATGTTTACATTTATAACGCAAGAATAATTGCTGAATATCAGGATTATTAGGATAAAACCTTGAGAGCATATTAAGCAGTTGTAGGAACTCATTACTTTTACTAGTTTCCTGGGTTTTCCAAACCTTATTTTTTACTCTAACTTGAATGTTTTTTATGGGGCAATTTAGGCAAAAAGTTTCTGTAAATAAACAAAATAATTGATCAAAGTCCATGTTACCTATAGCCATTGACCATTCAGACTCTCCCATATACTCTACAAGTTTAGCTAGGTTCGCAGGGCTGGTTACCCTCCTACTAACGTGCCGAGTAGGTTGAGTTATCCTAGGGATAAGTATTTCAATAGAAAAGCCCCTGTGATCACCGATGCCCGCATCTACAGGAGAAGCCTTCGTGCGCTCAAACGGGATATCCGTATAGGCATGGTCGATACAAGTGCTAGATTGACCTTGAATCCTAGTAGGAAATTTTATAAAGTTTTTTAAGTTGCAGGTGCCAAAGATACTCAACAATGTCCGCTTTTCTTTAGGTTGCTTAGACTTTTCCAATACGTCCACATTGAAATCACCAGTAAACAATATGCTGGCATCTTCGTTGGTCAAATCGTGTAGCAAATATTCTAATTGACGGGTAAATATGTCAAAATCGCCTTCCGCACTAGAGCGGTAAACGCTAATTACAATAATATTACATTCAATAAGCTGGACGGCGGCTAATTCTATATGCATCTCAACGGAGAATCTACATAAGTCACTTCTGTCTAAAACAGTTACACTTTCGTGCGCGTAAATAGCTACCCCGCCGTGAATTCGTGTTGTTCGACAATACGAAGATATTAAGTTAAAATTCATAATTTTAGTTACCGCCAGTTCATCACCACACATCCAGTGTTCCGTCACTAAAAGTAGGTCAAAGCTTGGTCCCGATTGAAGAATAGATTCGATCCTAGAAACCTTATTGGATAAACCTTGAACGTTATGTTGTAGCATACCAGAATGCATTTAACCAGAATGTTTGTGGTATTACGTTTTGTCTTCGAGCAACACGGTCTTGCGTTCTATTCCGGCCTGGAAAGGCCGTGATGCTCGAAGCAATTAGTCGTCATTAGACTGGGTTTGTCGAAAAGTGTAGCCTAAGAGAAAACGTCATACGAGCAGTGACGCCTTTTAGAGTAAAAAATAAAAAATGTTATTAGGCATTTATAGAGTTTACAGTACAGCGTTTCGACCGGTTTCCTCCTTTAAGTTTATTAAAACCTGTGTCGGAAGGCACCGCTCTTCGTTAAATAGATAGTCGTCTATAAAATACACAAAGAAAAGGCTAACGCACAGCAATACATAAAAGGTTAGAACTAACGAAAAATTACAAGAAAAGTTACATACTTAATATAAGTTATCAAGTTTAAAAAGTTTTCACAAAGTTTGAAAAGTTTACACAAATTGATGATTTCTGTACCACAACCAACGAACATAATTTAGTTTTATAGAAGGAATGCAAGTGTGTGTGTGTGTGTGTGAGTGGTGAGTGTGTGCGTGTGGGTGTGTGTGTGTGTGTGTGTGTGTGCGCGCGTGCGTGAATGAGTGAGTGAGTGTGTGTTTGGGAGATTAACTATATGCTATCCAAAAGTGCCCCTATTTCATTATATGTTTTAGATTTCAACCAGTCTGTAATAAGCTTTTTACATTCGTAGGTTTTTTTGCCGTGTATCTGGAGTTCTTTATTGATACTGTTGTAAAGACCAGCCGAACGTTTGTTGTATTGTCTGCTGGCAAAAGCAGTTTACGAGTAGTCTTGAGATGTCACTGCAAAATTGTGTAGTGGAAGTTTCACTTGTATCAATGATGGTATTTCAGGACTTATGACATTATGTGTTTCTTTTACAGCTGTAGGAATCAAGGCAAAAAGCAAAGCGTACCCTTGTCTACAAGAACACAATAAACCAGACGGCTCCAAATGCTTGGAGTGGCTGAACGACTTCAGGTTCTACCTCAAATGTCTTCCACACGATCCGGGGGCTGACAACACCACCTGTTATTCTATACATTGGCAGGCACTGAGAGAAGGTACGCGTTATGCATTGTATTGTCAGTAATTATTTCAGTAATGATATGGTTTGTACTAGTAATGAAATAGATGGCAAAGATTGGAGATTTGGAGGAGCATTTGTTTCCCAAGGTCACGTCCATCAGTAATGTGATGAGACTAATGAGGCATCGACTTAAAAAAGAAGTAATGATATCTGCACTAATAATCATATACGTAACTACTCTGTTAAATAGTCTGTCAGAATTATAACTTATCTTTTCATCTTTGATATTGCAGATGTATACCCGAATGACTGTTTTGATTGGACTGATACCAAAGTACATTGGTACGGAGGAGGTCAAGCCAAAAACATATCCTGGCCCATTGACACGGGTTTCATCAATTACACATCCTTTATAACAGGAGACACTGGAAAAAATCAGTGGGGCAATGTCCTCACCAGATACCTGATAAACTCTAAAGGTGCTGCTGTTATTATTGATGAAGAAACACCTCTGCAAATATCAGTCAATGCTGGAAAGAAAGAAATCTGCATAAGAGCAAAATATGACAACTTCGCCTTTGCCAATCGACTAACGCAGTACGCTGAAATGAAATACAATATCTGCACTTCACATGACATGAAATCACTTCATTCTTCAATACACAGTCACAGCAGAGCACCGCTGTGGGATGGTTTGAAACCGGGAGACATTTCAACTTTGGAATCTTTGATATCGGAACCAGTATGGGAAATAGCACCAAAGTTCAAGGATGAGTTACAAGCTGAAACGATTTCAAAGTATACGGATGATGTTATAAATCTCGGTTTTCTAAAGCAAGGGCACGTTCTCATCAACGAATTCTGGCAAAGTGAAATAGGAGACTTAGAAGTAGATAAAAGTAGATTTCAAACTTTAAAAGAAACTATTGATAAACTTCATAGAAGAGGTTTTAAGGTGGCGTTGACTGTACAGCCATTTATTAGCACTGAAAGCAAAAACTTTGCAGAATGTGTTCAGAAGAGACTACTAATTAGTGAAAGAAGTAGTGACAGTAGAATCCCAGCTTTAACTCGATTCAAAATTCTACCTAGTGCAGGTGTTCTGGATGTTACGAACAACCGATCCGTTCCGTGGTTCGTTAGTAAACTAGAAAAGGTTATCGAGGAATACAAAATAGACTCCTTTTACTTTGATTTAGGAACAGCATACGACATGCCCCATTACTACCAGTGCGAGAAGCGATTAATAAACCCTGATCAGTACAAATCTATATTTACTCAAACGTTTGAAAACATCTTTAACATAATCGGGGTATCAGCAGCAGTAACATTACCAAGACCGCCTATATTTGTATCTATGCCACAATTTGAATCCACGTGGGAGGATTTGCGCAAAGTAATACCAACGATGCTGACTTACAGTGTAAATGGATACCCGTTTATAATGCCAGGAGCAGTTGGCGGAGATATCATATCTCCTAAAATACCATCAATAAATGCATCTAGCTCAGAAACTAATACGACCAAAGAAGACGAAATAGACTTGCCAGATAAGGAGTTGTATATGAGATGGTTGCAGATCGCAACGTTTTTGCCAGTGATGAAGTTCACGTATCTACCGAGCAAGTACAACGACGGTAAAGTGTTGGAGATGGCAAAGAACTTAACTATATTGAGGCAGAAATTGGTAAGTTTATTACTTGTATGTCAGCGTCAGATAGTCAAAATGCTGCCTGTAATTCTAGAGAACGTTTAAGCCAACTAAGAAAGCATTAAAAGACATTGACTTAGTTTTAATCCTATCTCTACTTACACAAATAAGAACGTAACTCTTCCTTTTAGGTGACCCCTCTTCTGCTTAAATACAAACGAGACGCCTTGGAGGAAGGTCTGCCACTGATCAGACCTCTGTGGCTGGTCGCTGGAGGAGATCCCACGCTGTTCGTGAGGGACGAATTCGCTTTAGGAGATGAAATCATTGTTGCTCCCGTCATCAACCCAGGGGAAACTACTAGAGAAGGTATTACATGATGATAATGATGATGATGGATGGGGCGAAAGATTCAATAGTCAATAGCCTTAACAATTTTAAAGAAATATTGTGGAAAGTCACAATTTGCGAGTGTTTAAAATAGTTCTGCCTCACGGAACAAATGTATATGTATTTTATTTGAAAGTTGCATGGACGTTGTATAAGTTATTCGCTTTCCATGTGTTTTCTAACAATAAAGCACCTGTTTCTTCTTTTTCAGTGTACCTCCCAGCCGGTCTCTGGCAGGATGGCATCGACGGATCCTTGCGGAAGGGCAACAGGTGGATGCATGAGTACAAGGTGCCTCTGGACCGTGTCGCTTACTTCATTAGGAAACCCGATGATATGAGGTTCTGATCCGACTCAATAGGCTTGCATTATCAAATATCTGGTACCTGATATTTAAATTTGTATATGTTGAGTACTGATATTTACTTGTGCGTTTGTACAGTAAAGTTTAGGCTGAAATAGGCAGTTTGAACTTACGACCGTTCTTTTGCCGCACACATAACGTCCCAGTTTTTGCTTACTGGCGTCTCTGGCGTAAATTATACCTTGCAAATTGACATTTATGTCAACGGTGATAAGACAGAATTTCACCCTGTATTGTTATGTCAGATAGGTCGTAACAAGATCTGGGACGACAAAATTTACATTAAGTCTAACCGGACACGTCCAACAAAACTTATTAATGTACAATCAAGGTCACGACCTTCATGATGCTGAAGATAGACAAAAGATGAATGATAAACGTGTAACTACAACTGATGCACTTGCCGAATATGGAACACTGGTTGAGAATAACTCAGAACGTTGTGCTGCTAGACATGGATATCGTACTTGTAGTAACTTTGAGGGAACGCTTCTTCTTTATAGAGCTACATGAGCTGATACCACCGTCTCCTTTCTTCCATCGGACATCCAGCCAGACGCACGGCCGGCTACCATCCATTCTTAGTTGAAATACCCACATTACGCATTACGCGCTTCAAATCATCTTTCATTATGCGCACGGCCAAAGAATGGAATTACCTGCCTGCGTCTGTATTTCCGAGTGCATATAACCTGAATCTCTTTAAGTCTAGAGTGAATAGGCATTTTCTGGGCAAGCTCGCTCCACCGTAGATCCCATCTCTGCTCTAGCTAAGGTAAGATTGGGGTCAAGAGTAAGCCCATCACAGATTTAAAAAAATAAATAAATAAATAGAATCGATAATGGTAACCTGGTTTATAAAACCTTGGACCAATGTTTGGCCACTGCGATGTCTGTTGGATTCGCCTCTTTTTGGTCTTCTAGTGAACATGGCTCGGGACAATTAGGGCAACACATCAGGTAGTTAGTTCATGGTTTGGATGGCCCCTCAACCACCTACATTTGAGGAAACGCTGATAGCTAGTTACTATTCTTTGCTGATAGATAGATACGAAACAATACAGTATAAGAGAGATCACTGATGTTTAATAGAAAGAAAGAAAGAAAATAATTTGTTTTGGTCACTAAACGCAACAAGAAAGAACTAATTTAGCTTAAGCTATGGTTAGTTATAGAAAGATCGAGTTACCCCGCTTCTTATTTCTCTCGAGATAAGTTCAAACAAAAATAGTAGGAACGTACAATACAAACAATGAACAGGTACCCACACTCAAACTTACTATCGATCAAGGGCCAAAGAACGTATGAAAAGTATGCATACGATCTGCCTACCCCGCAAGGAACAAAAGCTTCTTTTGTGTACATGTTTGTGTAATGAAGATGACTTAAATATTCTAAAAATCTTCACTTCGTGTAGGACACACTCTACATATAAGGTGTAAAAATATTAGCTGCAAATATTTTAAGGTGTGAATGAGCCCTTAACACTGAACAACTTTCCTCAAGAGATAATGTCTAGATATGAGATTTTTTTTGGACCTTTGAATTTAATGACTTGGTCGGTTGGTCATTTTGTAATGGAGATCAAAATTTTTTTCATATTTCGATCTATGTTCCTTGGGCAATGTTGTTCAGTTTCATGTGCTGGTTCAACCCCTAAAATTTTTGAACCTAATATTTTTACAGCCTGTAATAATGAAGATGACTTTAAAAAATCTGTGCATACCAATACGAATGTGCCTTTAATGTTATCTATGTATACGTGAATTCATAGTAATGTAAGTATTTCTGCAGTAATTGTTATGCTTTCTAGTCTTGTTTAGATTAATGTTATTATTTTTCCAATAATAGATCTCTTTAATCAAGCATTCGTAATAATCTTCCAATAAATGTAAATGTAACTATTGATAAAAGATTTCATTTTGTTTGGGAGCTTCGTATGTATAATATCTGTTATTCTATACAGTATAAGTAAAGTAGAGCCGAAAAACAGTCGGCTATTAGGTGGTTCTCACACTTATCGCACAACGGAGTGCTATTTTAGCGCATTCGTAACGCATGCGTCTGTCAGATGCAAGTAAAAAAACCAAAGTAGACGCAGGTCCAACGACTGAACCTGTGTCAACGGATGCGACTGTCAAAGGCAGCAAGTTCATCCGTTTGTGCTACGTTAACGTTTGTTTTCTGCTAAAAATGCGCTGCGCTGTGCGTTAGATTCGCCTTAATATCTAATGTTGACTGTTTTTTGTTTTACTAAGATTGTATCAAAATACTATTTATTTATTTATTGAAATTCTATGCGTACGCATACTACTACATATTTTATACATAAACCTATTGTTATTATTTGAGTTGTAAGAGTAATTTAAATTGTGATCATACTACAATCATTCCAAAGCTTTAGTATTAGGTAACTAAAATATCTATAAAAATCTAAATGTATATTTTGTGTAGTTACGTTACGTAATTGATACAATAATAAATAATTATTAACCACCTCCTACTTTTTGTTACACCTAATTTTATATTGCGTTTGAATTAACAGGTCATCGAGTGGAGATTTGAAAAAACTAAATACAGATGTATCTAGAGGAATCTTAGGCTAAAATAACAAGATCGATATTATTTTTAAATATTTTTTTATTTATTTTAATGACTCTTACACGTTCACCAAACACGCTGAATGGATAATAGCGACATGACTGATACAATTAATGGTCTTTAATTTTTATTACGTTTAACATTAGTACGTTTACTGTTACAAATACCTAATCGTCCCGTTTGTGGACTAATAATCATTATTATAAATTATTAAATATTTTATGTCTATGCCGTTTGCGCCCTGAAACACTGTGCGAGCGATGACGTTGACTCACACACGAAACGCAAGCACGCAATTGGCTGATGAGTTCGAGGCGCAGTGTTTCGGATGAGTTGTTTGAAAGATCAATTAGAAATAAGAAGTTTTAAATGTGGCGTGTTCATCCTTCGCGTTGTTTTAACAAGCAACAATCAGTCTTGTTGGACCATTAAGCGTGTTTACGATTATTATGTAAATAGTAACATGTTGTTTTGACATGACATTACTATTTACGTAAAAAATCTTTGAAACGTTCATTTGATAACATACTTGCCTAGCACATCAGTTCTTAGCACCACATAAGCATAACACTTGATTCCTACTTACCGTTAATTTACGCTTAGTTTATAGTGATGACGACTTAATGATTTATCCTATCATGAAATAATTTAAAGATATATCCGTAGGACCATTATTTTATAAGCACTTATTAACAAAATTAACATTTTGTCTTACGAGTGTTATAAAAATGAAAATTAATATTTTTCCTTAAAACAATATTGGGTAGTCTTTAAACTGAAAAACATCATCAATATAAACCAAGCATTTATATACTAGAAGACTCATGCCATTTCCTTCTCAAACTTTTCCTGGAAAAGACTACTGAGAGAGTTCAAATTTATTCAATTTCTATTAAGAAATAAATTACTGTATAGTATAAATACGGAAGTTCTATGTCTTTAAATAAAAAAATCTTTCAAACTGGCATGATATAAGCTGTTAACATTATAACATTCACCAATGAAAATTATAATCATTAAAATATTGTCAGAATAACAACTGCAATAAATATATTAAATTTTAATCCTCTCATTAGCTTTTACTGTAGGTGTCGTATTAAAATAAACTACTTTATGATTACTTTATAAGAATTACGCGATTCACACAATCATGAGGTAATCACTGATTGTACAGACATTTTGACAACCAATGCGAGTGAAAATTATCCAGCAAAAATCTATGGACCATCATCAACAAACTATATAAGAGTAATGACTAAGAACCAAAAAATAACAGTAATCAGCTTAACTGCAATTTTATTGACAGGGGAATGTGGAAAACACTGATCTATTACAATTGTAAATGTTACTAATAAATTTAACATCAAACTGTACCTTAATACGGTTGACATTGTAGAGTGGGAAATAAGACCTTAAAGTTTATCCTTTTCAATCGTGTAAGCTATGGCGGATCACTCACCTGACGCATGACGGAGCGCAAAAATATCTGTCTGTCAAAAATATCCATACTAGAAACGTCACTCACCATACTAAAACCGCACTCGATGGACGACACTGCGATAGCGCTGCGTCGACAGTGGTTGAGCGTTTTTAGAATGGGGATTGACATTTGTAGTATGGATCTGCCAGACCGCTGCGATATTTTTGCGCTCTGTCGAGCGTCAAGTAAGCGATCAGCCAACTAAAAATAATTACATAATTTAGCAACATAATTTGACAACCCAAAGATTTTCACAAGACTCCGATTTCAAAGTTATTTGGCAAACAATTAAAAGTAGTTTGACAAAGTTTCATCGATGGCCTCGGCCAGAAGAAGACAACATTTAATAATTTCAATAATGATTTATTTCTCAGAGCTATTGATGTTCACTAAGCTGATACAATTCTTAAATTTAATAACATTTTTAAATATTCCTAATAATATGCATTAATTAGAGTTCTAGCTATAAAATACATTAGTAAATTTGGGTCAGGCTTTAGAGCCAGCTAAACTGTAGATGCTGGCTAAAATAACATAAAGCCTAGAAATAAATTATTTATAATCTATCCCATAGCATTTCATCATTGCCGATGCGATCTTAGAAACACAGGAGTGCGATTTCGAAGCAAGAGCAGATTTGAGGCAAATGGTTCAGGATAAGCTTGGGCGGGCATGTCGTTAGCTTTAATATATCTGTCAATGTTGTCATCAAAAAGGTGACAATTCTAAAAAAAGCATCGGCAGTGATCCCGATTCCATAGATATTGATCATCTCCCTGTTTAGTTCCAACCACTATGGCCTCAATTTGGGCGAACATATTCCTTAAATAATTCTGACTTAATCTATCTCTGTCACTATTTAGCTTTTTTTGGGGTCGTTGGTATCGCAAGCGTGACGTGAAATCATGGATTTTACAAGATCATACAGATCTATTAGTTTACAGTAATTTTACAAATAAACTACAGATTTCATGACACTTTTGCATTTCTTGTTCGATGTAAAAATGACAGAAATAGATGAATATTAGATGTATTTAAGAAATATGTTCGTCAAAATTAATGGCATATTATATCTAAAGCATTTTACACAAACAAAATGTTTTATTGTGCTCACATCAACCCACACAGATAAACACATAGTATATAATAATAATAATAATAATAATTATGTGTACTATAAAATAAAATCTCGTCCATACATACTTTTATAAAGTATTGCATAAAAATAAATACGTATATAGTACATACCATATTTTATGTATTTGTAAACTTTTTTAGTTTTAATGTTAATACTTGTGCTGGTGCGTTCAGAGATTAAGAATTATTTTGTTTTCTATTTTTAATTATAATTAGAAGGATGTTGGCAAAATAAGCGATGAAGACAAGTGATTATTGGCTTAAGACTATGGATGACTAAATTAATTGACTCAAAACACCCCTTTTGATATTTTGGCAGACAACTGAACGGAACCAAACAAAACCACAAGTCTGAAGCTTAGATCAATACAGCTTACTCGCTAGATGGTAAATTAATTTGATGATTTTTATCATTAACACATTCGCTCACATCATTCGGACAAACAATTTCAAAATTGTAAAAGAAATAATCATCTAATGGAGCTTTTTATCTACAGGATTCAGTTATTTGAGAAATCTATATAACTCAATTCATTTAGGAACGAATAGTATGACTACGACAACTTCGTAAGTGCCTGGGTCGTTACGACTAGAAATATCAAACGTATCCTTTTAATACATCAAAACAATGAAATGCCAATAAAAATCGATTAGTAAGAGATTCATTTTATCACTCGAAGAGTCATTTCAAATGAGTTAAATTTTATAACTTTATAATAACTATGTAATAGGAATCTTTGACGCAACAAGCAAACAACTCAAACATGGGTAAATAGAGTATATCCTCATCTGTAATAAACTTCTACTAAAACATTTTATTTTACGGGTTTAAGCTCTCTATCATTTTAGGCTCATTGACAATCTAGAAAAACAGAGACCACTTTATCTAAGCGGTTGCGATTGACTGCAATTTCTTCGCTTTCAGTTTCTTAATTATTAACATCGGCTTCATCATCTGTAGACTTTTGTTACATAAATAGGAAAATAAAGAAGTGCAGGAGTTTCTTCAAATTACCACTTATGTTGCAAAAATCTACTTTGTCCTATAATTTTATTTTATCAATCAAGGCATCATTTCTTTGTGCTTTCGTTGTTTGACACTCAATCGCATCACGCTTCATGTTGCGATGAAATAAGCTCAGTTAAAAAATCATTCTATTATTTCATCTGATCAATGATATTCACTCATCATCTGATCATTAAGAGAGAAATGAGTGAGAGTCATCTTTGTCGTTCTAGAATCGTGTAACAACAAGTTATTACGTCACCACTAACAATTATTTTATAATCTAGCGTAGGAGCTCGTCCTTCGAGCGTCTCCGTCTCTTTTGAGAACGTCTTTAAGACATTTTTTTAATATATTTTATTTTAAATTTTGATCATACAAAAGTATCAGGTAGGTTAAGTGTTCATTGATCTATAGATAGTCGTATCTATAATAAACCGTATAACACGTCCTTGTAAAAAGCATTTGCTAAAAACGAAACGTGGCCGTGCTCGCTAATTTTTATACAATGTTCTACTCAAAATTTCACAATTCGATAGCAAAATAACTTTTTATAAATTTTGTTTTCCCACAAGCGGTGTTGGCTAAACAAAATGGACTGGTTACGCTAAAAATTCGTGTATAAAAGCACTACTTGTATAAGGCCAAATTCAAAAATATCATCAGAAATATACTTTAAATGGCAAGTACTATTTTCAATGAAGCTACTAGAAAACAGTTAGAAAAAAATGGACGTTTCTGTTCTTAGGTCGAGAATTGGTTATTGACTTTTAACTGGATGCGGTTAGGGCGTCTCTTTGGGGATTGCATTATCCGGCAACAGCTCTGGTTTTCCACCAGAACATCGTCTTCTATAAACTAGAACTTCGTCAAACTCAACTGCAGTCTGTTTTTAATATCACATAGTCTGTTTTCTATTTGATAACTTTCTCATGCGGAGTAGCGTCCTCAGCGAGGCAGGTATGCCAGTGAATGCTTCACATCACGTCTTTATCACAGCCTGGTTTTATTCCCTACAACAACTTTGGTTCCTGCATTCACGGGTATAGCCTGTTTAGGAGGTTTACTTCTCCGATGAGAAGGCCACAAATAGACCCGACACCTAGAATTCGAGTCTGTAGGCCGCGCACGAGGTCTCGTGGTCCTGGAGGTTGATGGTGCACCGCGAGGCTGACGGTGAAAGATCAATCTTGTACTTCTCCAATGCTTCTTCGTTCTCAGTCACCCAGTAGCCAAGCACGTCTGTATCATACGTGGGGATGATGGTCACTTCTGCAAATAAAGCAACAATGTTGATGTTATTGGGAGGCAAGTGAGTAAGACTAGAAGAAGAAGATATTACTAAGAATAACATAATTAAATTATAAATGCTCACCTAAATCTTTGTCTTCCCAAGTCTTCTTGGCATCTAACAGGGCGTTGTAAATTTCCTTTGCAGGTTCAGTTCCAGAGAACACGTAATACCTAGCACGAACTCTTTTGAAGAAGTCTAAAGCTGAATAGTAAGAGTTGCCGTGGTGAGGGACGTATGTAAGTTCCAAGTAGACAGGTGCGGGCGCTTTTTTCTTGCTAGGCGATTCAGTCACCCGACTTTTTGCTTCTTTACTCTTTTCTTGATTTAACTTATTCTTATTTAAAACAGCGGAGTTAGCCGCTTGTTTCTTTGGAGTACTCTTGCCGTCTTGGGCTGGCGGCGCGATTGGACTTGGAAGACCAAGAGGTTTCCCCCAAGACTCAATAGGATCTTTTGAAAAGGTAGTCTTGCTCGTTTGTTCCGTTTTTTCTGTTTTCGACTCTTGTTTGCTACTACTAGAAGTTGAACTACTTTCAATCATTTTCTTAGATTCAGATTTAAGATCTTTTAGAGTAATGGTACTTTCTTCTTTTGAACTTTGTTGGGTCGAGCTAGACTGACTTTGATCGAATTCGTACTTGGCAGTTATGTTTGATATTACTTCAGAACCGCTTACTTTCTTATGCTCCTCTATAGCCTTTTCAAAATGTTCATCGGCTTCTCTCAAGAAACTAGAATCTGAATGGCTCGTAAATTCCGATTTAAGCTTCTCATGCGTTAAGAACTCCTCGGTTAATTTTGTAACAGATTTTTGTGTTGCGTGAATCTCAGTCTTTGCATCGGAATGTGAAGATGAAGTATAAGAGTTATCTTCAGGTAATTGTCCGTAAATTGACGTGGACATGGGATCCTGAGGCAGGGTAGATGTGCCAAGATCATGTTTTTCAAATATCTGTTCTTGGCTACTTTCTCTTTGCTGTGGAAGCTTGGTGTCTAGTTCAAAACTTAGATTTGATCTGGGGGAATGAGCGATTTGTGATTTTGTACTACTTGGGCTTCCTTGTCCATCATCATCACTGTAGTACATGCCACTACTCTCCGTTCCCCATACATGAGCTGCTCTTGATCCCCTGGAGCTAATGTCTGAGGGAGGTGAAGATATACCTGGGTGATCCATATCATCACTTGCCGCAGATGAACTGCGCATATCTCCAGTTCGAGTCGATGAATACTTAGAAGATTTTTCGCTACCTCCAGCGTCAATTGTCTCCTCAAATTCTTCCTTGAATTCTGATATCGTCGTTTTCGTAGATTTTATTGTTTTTGTTACACCGTCACTTCCTTTGCTTACAGTTGTAGTTTCTACAGTAACCTTTACTTTTTCAGGACTTATTACCTCTTTTGTGGTAACGACAGTAATAGTCTGAGTTATTTCATTATCACCTTCCTTAATTACTTTAGTATAGGTGTCTGTATCAGTAGTGATTTCGCCCACAGGTGATCGTTGTTTTTTAGTTTTTGTTTCAGATTTGAGCTCATCTTTAGATTTTAAAGGTAATTTTTCAACCTTTGGTCTTTGTTCTTTGATAGACGGCTGTTTTTCAATTTCTGCTAGCTCCTCTGGCGACCAATCATCCAGCCCAGTGCCAACAGGAAGGTAAGTTATTTGAGTACGAATATCTTTCGTTGTTTCAACTGATCCATCATGTTTTTCATTTTCAGTTAGAGTCTCCGTGACAGTTTTTACTGCAATTTCATTAGTTTTATCATTTTTAAGTTCTTCTTTAGTAACGTAAGTTGTAACAATTTGATTAATTTTATTGTTTCCGTCAGCAATTGTGTTTGTTTTCTTGTCTACTGAGGATTTAATTTTACCTGTGGATTGCAGTCCTTGTAACGCTGCTTGAAGACTACTATCAGTTGTTTTTTGAGATTCAGAAATTGTGATTTTTACATCTTTGGTGGTTTCAGTTGAACCATCTGGATATTCATCTATTGTAGTCGTCTCAACGGTTGTTCTGATTCGTTTGACATTTTTGTCAAGGCTAGCTAAAGTTTCCTTTTTGGTTTTAGTTGTTATTGTGCGTTTGATAGTTAAAGAACCATGTTGAACTGTTTCATTTTTGACATCAGATTCTTCTGAAGTATCTTCTACTATTTCAGAATCATCAATGTAATTTTCTGAAGGCTCAGGCTGCTCGTAGTGAGGCGGTGATGGTGTTTTTAAAAAAACATCAGCGATTGAAACCTTCTCAGTCTTTTTTGTCAGGACTGTTCCATCTGGATGTTCGTCTTCAATAACAGTCCTTACAGTTGTCTTGATTTTCTTTAATTTCAGTGAAACATTTTCAAATTCTTGTCGGATAGTAGTAACTGTAGTTTTTCTAGTATATGTTACATCATTTTGAGTTATTGTTTCTGAATCACTGGTTGTGTGCTCATCGGGCTCACCAACACAAATGAACCCTTCTAAATTATCATCGAAAGTATCAACCCCATAGTCAGTCACAGAAACTTTCACATCTTTAGAAACTTCAGTTGCACCACCAGGTAATTTTGTTTCAGTTACAGTTTCAGTGGTTGTTTTTACCTTCTTTTTGGAACCATCAACAGATGACAGAATTTCTTTTCTTGTCGTTGTAGTTACTATTTGGGTCACTTGCTTTCCGTCTAACATAATCTGTTTTTCTTCACTTTTAACATCTATAGATTCATCATCAATGTTTGGGAAACCTTTTAAATCGCTTTTGTGGGTTACATCTTCGGTTTGGATGTCACTTATAGATGTACTTGTATCTATAGTTGTTTGAGATGAACCATCAGGATACTGGTCAGTAGTGGTGGTTGTTACTACAGTCTTTAGTTTTTTCGGTGTACCTTTGCTATCGCAATATTCAGATTTAACAGTTTTTGTTATAATTGTTCTTTTGATTGTAACATTATCTTTTTTAAGTTCTTCAGTCTGGATGGTTTCACTTGCATCTGGGTTTCCCTCAGATAGTTGATCAAGAGCGAATTCTGCTCTGTCGTAGGACTCCATTTCTTTCCCTTCGGACAAAGAAGTGGTTCCGACTTTTTTAATGCTTTCATCGACTAATGATACTTGTTCGTTAGTTTTAGTTGTTACTGAACCATCTGGATACTCATCTTCAGTAACAGTAATCACTGTTATTTTAGTTCGGTTAACATTGTCAGAAACTTTTTGGTATGCTTGAACTATTTTGGTAGTAGTAATTTTTCTTAAGATTACTTTGCCGTTTTCATTAACCGTTTCTGTTGCAACAGTTGTATCCTTTTGAGCTTCTCCTACTGGTTCAAAGCCATCAAAATCTTCATCAATGTCGTTAGTTTCATAATCAGATATAGAAACTTTGACATCTTTAGTTACTTCAGTTACACCATGAGGTAATAATGACTCAGTTACAGTCTCTATTGTAGTCTTTACCTTTTTACTACTTTTTTCTTTATTAGTCAATAGTTCTTTCGTGGTCGTTGTTGTTATAAACTGAGTAACGTTTTTGCCGTCAACTGAGACTACTTTTTCTTCTTTAGTGACATCTGTCGATTTATTTTCTATAACAGTAAATTCATCCAAATCTGACGAACTAAGCGTATCTTCTTTATCGATATCTGATAACAATATACTGCTATCAACTTTTGTGCTAGACGAACCGTCAGGATATTTATCAGTGGTTGTGACAATCGTTTCAGTTTTTAACTTAACTGGTTTACCATTTTCATCCCCGTACGTAGTCTTGATAACTTTTGTAACAATTGTACGTTTGATAGTAATATTTTCTTGTTTCAATTCTTCAGTTGTTGTAATTATACTTTCTTCGGGTTCTTTACATACTGTAAAATTACTAAGAATTTTATCTAAGTTACTGTTTGATTCTGAGACTATTTCTTCAGATTTAACTTCTACGTTCTTTTGAACATCTTTTGATCCATCAGGGTGCTCTTTAGTTGTGTTTGTTTCTACTGTAGTTCTAATAATTTTTTTACTCTCATCAATTTTTAGAGTTTCTTTTTTAGTAACAGTTGTGATAGTTTCCATGATATCCACGTCGTTTTCTCTAATTATTTTCTTTCGTACATCAGTGTCTATAACAGTGTCTTCAACATTATCGTCAGACTCATCTTCTTCGCAGATAAATATTGACTTCAATTGTGACTCAGAAAGATCTTTACTTACAAAGAAAGACTCTCGATCACATGATTTTTCTATTGATTCTTTACTTTGGCTGCTGGATATGCTTTCAGACTTTTCGTCTCCAGTATCTAGATTAACTTTGTCTATTTTACTATCTTTGGCATACATATCCAGTTGTGAGGTAGATCTTAGGCTGGAAGAACATTCGGAGAGTAAAGTCTGTGTATCTGTTGATGTGCTGACTGAACCATCAGAGCCTTTGCTAAGAGTAGTAGTTTCGATGGTTGTTTTAACATTTTGTGGAGTACCATCATCTCGAGAAATTACTTCTTTAGTTGTTACAGTGGTAATCGTTTGTGTTACAACATTTTCTCCTTCTTTTATTATTTTTGTTACAGTATCCGTTTCAGTTTTAATTTTACCGACTGTCTGCATCAAAGATAATTGATCAATATCACTTTCAATGTCGGCGGTAAGACTTTTAGAACTTTTAGGTACCTTTTCGGTTGAGGTCGATATTTTCTGAGTTAATACATCGTCGCCTACATGAACAACTTTAGTGATTGTTTCGTCGGCCCCATCGGATTTGTCATAAGTAACTGCACTTTGTACACCTTCACTAAACTTTACATCTTGAATACTACTTGGAGTTTTTGGTAGAGGACTAACTGGAACTGTGGGTGGTGTTGATACCCTCTCAAATTCTGGATACACAACCAGAGATTCAACTCCTTCTGTTTTGATTCCTTGTTGAACAGGCTCATCGCCGAAAGCTTTATGAATAGATTCCATTAGATGGATAGCGCTCTCTTTAATACCATGAGGTTCAGATTGGTCACGTTTTACGGTGAATGTTTGTGTTGTATCAGTTGGGATACTATGTACACCAGAATCTGAAGTTTCAGACATAGGAACGTCATCCTTAGAAGACCCTGTTTCAGAGTGCGCTGTAAAAGTACGTTGCTTGCCATCATCTGGCAATACTCCAGATTTATCTGTTTCTTTTAATGTTGAAGTGATAGAGATATCGTCGGCAGTTTCGTGATCTAATTTATAACTATTTACAGATTGCAAGGAATCGTAAGTCATTGAATCATCTAAAGGCACTTTACTCTTTTTGTGATCACCTTTTTCAGTACTTTCAAAACTGTATTTTTCCTCTAGACTGACTTCTTTTGAAACGTCCTCTGAACTACTGCCTTGAATTAATGTGTGTGATATACTGTCTCTGTCAGTTATACCACTGTCAACCGTAGATATACTTGAAAATTTGTCAGTAGTTTCAGAATAACTTTTTACAGACTTCTCATCATCAAAAACTGATCTCTTTCGAATTTCGTGGTAAGAATTTTCATCAACTTGTGAAAATGAACTTTCTTCTAATTGAATTACGTTTGATATTTCTTTATGTACATTTTTATTAGATTCTTTGGTTGAATGAGAAATTGTTTCTAGCTTTGTACCATTTACAATTTTACCATCTACTTCTTTTGTCATATGAGTACTTTTGCAATCAGCCTGACTATCTTCACTTAGTGAATCCCCATCATCGTAGGTATCTTTCTCTTCAACTATTTCACTCTCCCTAGAAGAATCGAATTCAATGTCCTTTGAATGGGCACTTAAGTTATCCGTACCAATTTTTTCTTTTAATATTTCAGTTTTAGACTCTGAGGCAGCTTTTTCAGTAGATTTCACTTTTTCTTCAATCGATATAGCATGTGTTGTGCTAGATTGTTGGAATGAAGATGTAGAGACAGTATGAGAAGTAGCACTCATTTCAACAGATGTTTTATTGTCATGTTCTTTGTCAGTGCTTGCAAAACCTTGGACGATATTTTCTGTTACAGTATCAGTCTTGTTTAAATGACTGTCTTCTATGATATCTGTAGAACTTTGATGAGAATGTATTTCACTTGACACAGACGAAACGGTTTCAAAATCATGTTTTATCTTAGCTTTATCGACGTCTTTTTCTTCATGTTTAGTAATAGTTTTAATATCTTTTTCTGGTACTACAGGACTTTTAACTCCATTCGTTAAGGATTCTGTTTTAGCAGAACTATCAGGTATTATGGAAATTTTCTTTTCATCTGTCTCTTTATGAGAATGTTCCTCTCCTTCTGATGTAATTTCGGATTTTTCATCAGATTTTTGAGCTGGAGTATGTTTTTCTAGTTCTAATGTAAATTGACTAGAAGACTTTTCTTCGAATTTTAATGGTACAGAAGGTTTTTCTGAGAAAGGCTTTTTCACACTAGTTTCTGTCGTTTGAATTGGACTAGTCTCTTCCTCAACCAAAGCCGGACTTTCCAAATCTTCATCGTCTTCTTCGATACTTGGAGATTGAATGTCTATTTTTAAAGGGCTCGTTACGTAACTTGGACTAGGTGTTTTCATATTAATTGAGACATTCGTGTCATCTGGCTTGTCAGGAGATGCTGGCTTCTCATCATGCTTTTCAGGAGATGCTGCTTCAGCTGAAGATGCTGGTTTTTCATCATGTTTTTCAGGTGATGCTGACTTCTCATCGTGCTTCTCAGGAGATGCTACCTTTTTAGGTGAAGCTGGTTTCTCATCATGCTTCTCAGGCGATGCTACCTTAGCAAGAGATGTTGGTTTTTCATCATGCTTTTCAGGTGATGCTGGTTTCTCATCATGCTTCTCAGATAATGCTGGCTTCTCATCATGCTTTACAGCAGATAATGGTTTTTCAGGTGATGCTGCCTTTTCAACAGGCTTCTCAGGAGATGTTAATTTCTCATCTTGCTTCTCAGGAGATGTTTTTTCAGGTGGTGATGCCTTATCATCAGGCTTCTCAGGAGATGTTAATTTCTCATCTTGCTTCTCAGGAGATGCTGGTTTTTCAGGTGATGCTGCCTTATCATCAGGCTTCTCAGGAGATGCTAATTTCTCATCTTGCTTCTCAGAAGATGCTGGCTTTTCAGGTGATGCTGCCTTAACCCCAGGCTTCTCAGTGGATATTAACTGCTCATCTTGCTTCTCAGGAGAAGCTGGTTCGTCATCATGCTTTTTAGGAGATGCCGGTTTATCAGGAGACGCTGCCGTTTCATCAGGCTTCTCATGAGATGCTAATTTCTGATCTTGCTTCTCAGGAGATGCTAGTTTATCAGGAGATGCTGCTTTATCATCATGCTTTTCAGGTGATGCTGGTTTCTCATCAGGCTTCTCAGGTGATGCTGGTTTATCAGGAGATGCTGCTTTATCATCATGCTTCTCAGGAGATGCTGGTTTTTCAGGTGATGCTGCCTTATCATCAGGCTTCTCAGGAGATGCTAATTTCTCATCTTGCTTCTCAGAAGATGCTGGTTTATCAGGAGATGCTGTTTTATCATCAGGCTTCTCAGATGATGCTGGTTTTTCAGGTAATGCTGCCTTATCATCAGGCTCAGGAAGGGCTAATTTTTCATCTGGCCTCTCAGTAGATGCTGGTTTATCAGGAGATGCTGTTTTATCATCAGGCTTTTCAGGTGATGCTAATTTCTCATCTTGCTTCTCGGAAGATGCTGGTTTATCAGGAGATGCTGCCTTATCATCAGGCTTATCAGGAGATGCTAATTTCTCATCATGCTTTTCAGGTGATGCTGGTTTCTCTTCAGGCTTCTCAGGTGATGCTGGTTTTTCAAGTGATGCTGCCTTATCATGATGCTTCTCAGGAGATGCTGGCTTCTCATCTTGCTTCTCAGGAGATGCTGGTTTTTCAGGTGATGCTGCCTTATCATCAGGCTTCTCAGGAGATGCTAATTTCTCATCTTGTTTCTCTGGTGACGCTAATT